>JABFTP020000185.1:54984542-56272042 GCA_013387265.2 Cryptolaemus montrouzieri | reverse complement strand
TCATTAGAATATTAATTTGAATGGTTCTTAACTCAAGTTGAAGCTTCTAGGTTAATATATGGTAAGGTGAAGTCCATTCTTTCCATATTTGTAAAATTACTGGTTTGCCATAATTTAGACAAGAAGTCTTTCCTAGAGAAATTTTGGTTATTGACTGGTCCAATAGTTCTTCCTATCTCGTTTTGTACCGTAAGCTCTGTAACATTTGTTTGATTCGCTGACACTGTAGTTCCATCTTTTCTTTCTGTTTCTGCTTCTCTTTCACGTTTCGTGGAAGTTGTTCTCTTGTTGGTATCCATTTCATCACCTGCATCAGTTGTTGCGTGTACTTTTGGAGTTTTGGACGTAATGCCATGGGACATTCCTAACAAAAGCATTAAATTAGAGATGAAGTAAAAATATATATATTTTTTCCTCTCCAATTTTATTTTTGTAAACACAACCGGTTTCGACCGTCAAGTCATTTTCAAGTGGTCAAGACAGGAAAAGAACTTACTTATATAGATACTTGCCTAATTTTATATCAGATATGGTCTGATGAAGCCAAGTTCAATGAAAGTGGAATAATCAACAGGAGAAATCGGTATATATATATATATATATATATATATATATATATATATATATATATATATATATATATATATATATATATATATATACAGCATGTCCCATTTTGGGGTGCCACCAGGAGCATCTCTGTTATTATTTAGGATAGAGAGATGGGGTTTTCACGACCCTTGGCTACTTTTTTCGAGACAAATTAATAGAGCTAATCAGAATTACTCTAACTTCAGTGGTTTTTGAGTTATTCGCGAATCTTGAAAATTTCCGGATTTCTTTTTTCCCGATATCTCGGTTCTTATAGAAGAAAATTGAAATCTGTTTTAACGTTTCTAAAACAGTTTTCAGAGTAGATTCCAGTGACGTACTCGAAGTTTTTTTCTTTATTAATTATGACAGATATGACATAAAGTTGCATTTTTAAATACGAACATAGTTTTTTTGGCATATTCGATTGCCGTTTTTTTCCTTTTCAAAAGTATATAACAAGATGACAAAATTTTCACCCAATTTGAAGAAAATAACGGAATAATGATTTACCCCTAATGGCTGGGCGAAGGAACACACGTGAGCGGACGCACCATAGAACATTTGTAGTTATTCGATGAAAACGATCAAAACAATGCAAAATCTTCTTGACCGAAATAGTGGAGCTAGGCTGCTCCTAAGATTCCATCGTTATTTATGACATCTGCAATTTCCGCTTTCTATTTTATTTTTGAGATTGTCGTTTAGTTTCTAGAGTTCTCTGAAAAATACCTACATGAGAATAATAATAGGCACCTAATAATTTACTCAAATTTACTTCTCATAATGATTTACATATATTGCTCGAACTGATTTCCATCATGTTGTAAACATAAAGTGCATCTTCGGATTATATCTTCTATGTCTGAATGCTCTGTGTGAACACAGAAGTCTTCATCTATGCACGTTCACTAGAAACCATAGAACGACCAATAATTATTATTCTTCATTATCTGTGGATATATTATCTTCGTGTCTATTTGAATTCGTAAAATTAGTGTTCGTTGTTGAATTTGGATTGTTTAGTTAATTTCTGCAATTCACACTATGAAACAAAATAGAAGATACGAAAATTTCGAAAAAATTGATATGCTGAAGGTCTACTTTCAGTGTCACTGTAACGCAGTCCGTGCATCAGAAGAATATTTGAATAGGTAAGTTCGACAATGGAAATGGAAGTAGTAATTCTAATCAATATTAAATACCTGACTGACACTCTCCAATAGATTTCCTCAAAGAATTCAACCAAACAGGAAGTTCTTCGCCAAAATGAAAGCAAATCTTTCCAATTATGGTTCGTTCGAGAAACCAAGAAGTAAAACTACAATAAACGGAATAGAGGTGATAATGAACTTGACGTGTTAGCAGCTGTTGAGGCTAACCATTCTACATCGTGTCGGCAAATTGAGAGCGAAGTGGTGTGTCAAAAGCAGAGCCCAAAGAATTTTGAGAAAGTATAAATATCATCCCTATAAACATAAAATAATTCATCATGTCAATGCCGGGGATGCAGAAAGGAGAACGGCGTTCTGCAATTGGTATTTAGGGAGAATCAGAGGTGAAGCTCGTTTTGGGCGACATATCATTTGGTCTGATGAGTCAAGAATCAGCAGAGCCGCAATCTTTAATCGCCATACGAACAGATTCTGGGCAAACGAAACCAACACGAAGCAGTAGCTCGACGGCAGCAGGGGAGGTTCGGTTTCAATGTGTCGTGTTTCGTAATGGACAACAAATTAGCCTACTATATCTTTGATGGCAACTTGAATGCACAGATATATCTCGAAATTTTAAATATTTGTCTGCCACAACTGCAAGATGACATTCCTCTTGCTCAATTCAACACATATTACTTCCAACAAGACGATGCTCCTTTCCATAATTTGGCCATGGTGAGGAACTACTTGGATTTAAATTTTGAAAATAAATGGATCGGTACCAATGGCCCAATTCAATGGCCACCTAGGTCTCCTGACCTATCCGTTTTAGATTTTTTTTCTTTGGGGTTATTTAAAAATAAGATATATAGGAGGCAATACGCCAATTACGATCAATTGAAGAATGCAACAATGAAGCATTCGAAGATCTGAGGAGATCCTCGCTACATTTGACTAGGGCCATAGAAGATATAATCCGAAGATGCACTTTATGTTTACAACATGATGGAAATCAGTTCGAGCAATATATGTAAATCATTATGAGAAGTAAATTTGAGTAAATTATTAGGTGCCTATTATTATTCTCATGTAGGTATTTCTCAGAGAACTCTAGAAACTAAACGACAATCTCAAAAATAAAATGAAAAGCGGAAATTGCGGATGTCATAAATAACAATGGAATCTTAGGAGCAGCCTAGCTCCATTATTTCGGTCAAGAAGATTTTGCATTGTTTTGATCGTTTTCATCGAATAACTACAAATGTTCTATGGTTCGTCCGCTCACGTGTGTTCCTTCGCCCAGCCATTAGGGGTAAATCATTATTCCGTTATTTTCTTCAAATTGGGTGGAAATCTTGTCATCATGTTATATATTTTTGAAAAGGAAAGAAACGGCAATCGGAATATGCCAAAAAACTATGTTCGTATTTAAAAAATGCAACTTTATGTCATATCTGTCAAAATTAATGAAAAAAAACTTCGAGTACGTCACTGGAATCTACTCAAAAACCGTTTTAGAAACGTAAAAACAAAAAAAAAGAAATCCGGAAATTTTCAAGATTCGCGAATAACTCAAAAACCACTGAAGTTAGAATAGTTCTGATTAGCTCTATGAATTTGTCTTGAAAAAGTACCCAAGGGTCGTGAAAACCTCATCTCTATCTTAAATAATAACAGAGATGCTCTGGTGAAACCCCCAAATAACATATACATATATATATATATATATATATATATATATATATATATATATATATATATATATATATATATATATATATATATATATATATATATATATATATATATATATATATATATATATATATATATATATATATATATATATATATATATATATATATATATAAATGTGTGTGTATATATATATATTTTAAATACCAGTCGAAATAATAAGATTTTAGGTTTTATGTCTGACGTTGACTAAACACTAAGTATAAATAGTAGCAAAAGGTTGCAAGTATCCTAGCCATAAGGAATGAGTTTTGATTGTAAGGAAATATCTATTCTGAAATTTAGGATTTACTCTAAAATGTATTCCTCGACTGAAAATTCTATACTGTGATAGCTATTATATATCACTGAATTATTATCACTGAAACTAAGTAGTAGTCACTCCTCTTGATAGTTATTTTTCTATTCTAATATAGGTATTATGGTAAATACATTAATATCTTTCTCCTTCCTGAAATCCCTAATTTGATAAGTAATATCGATGATTTATTCATATTATGAAAATTCATTTCAAGACTGATGAAGTGAAATATTTTCAACTTTCCTCAATTTTATTTTTGCTATCGGTTTCGGTCGATGACAACAATAAACTTTGTAAAAACTCAAGTGAAATCACCCTCTATAACCTGTTATATGTGAAGAGCTTTCCACAATTTGATATAGAGTTAGGCAAGTATCTATATAAGTAAGTTCGTTTCTTGTATTGACCAATTGAAAATGATCTGACGGTAGAAACTGGTTGTGTTCTCAAAAATAAAAATGAAGACGATAAAATATGTAAATTTTTACTTCATCTCTAATTTAATAATTTTGTTAGGAACGTCTCATGGAATTGAACCACAAATTACGTCAAAAACTCCAATAGTACACGCTACAATTGTAGCAGGTGATGAAATGGATACCTGCAGGGGAACAATTTCCACGAAAGGTGAAAGAGAAAAAACAGAGAAAGATGAAACTACAGTGTCAGCGAATCAAACAAATGTTACAGAGCATGCAGGACAAAAAGAGATAGGAACAAGTATTGGACCAGTGAATTTCCAAAATTTCTCTAGGAAGGACTTCTGGATTGAAATATGGCAAACCAGTAATTCTACAAATATGGAAAGAATGGGCTTCACCTTACCATATATAAACCTAGAAGCTACATTTTGAGTTAAGAACCTTTCCAATCAATATTCTAAAAAAGTCGATGGAAATTTGAGATTGAAACAATATCAATACTGGTATCGCTGTATCAATTGTTGAAATAAAATGAACTAACAGAGAATGCTTTGAAATATTTGAATCAAGTAGCTGAATTGTCTACGCTCACCTGACAGGTGCCTAAAATTAATGTACATGTCACTTCGTTCATTCGAATTTGATATTTTAACAAGTTTTTCAGATTCAAAAGTATCCAAAAGTAAATTTGTTATAAAACAACTAGTTATTCAAACGAAAATATATTTAATCTTTTTTTAATTGATTTGAGAACGTCAAAAAGTAGTGGGTAGAAATTGCAGGCAATTCGAATACCAATTTCCAAATTTACCGTCTATGAGTAAAATAGAATTTCGAAGCTTTAGAAGCAATTTTGTACAATTGGGACGAATGAAAATTTCAGGAATTAAGCGAAAACCAATCATCGAAGATAATTACATTAATGCGAATAAATGATAGCAACCATTATAGGAGAAAACTAATTTACGATCTGGATAAATGTTCAATATGGGCCCCATTTTGCTCGATACACTTGACAGTTCGTATACGAACATGATGAGTTGCCCTCCTAGTTTCCTCAGGATAAATATTACGAAAAGCATTATGAATGCGCTCTAGTAGCTCTTCTTTACTTCTTACAGGAATAAGATACAATATACTCTTGATTTTGCATCATAAATAAAAATCATGGGGCGTCAGGTCCGGAGAACGCGGAGGCCATAAATTTGGTCCTTGATTACCCCGTCATCTATCCTCGAACATTTCTGTTAGCTGCGGATCTACAGCTCGTGTTTTATGTGCTGGTGCACCATCCATTTGGTAATAGCAATCACTCAAAATGTTAAAGGGTAATCCATCTTAAATTTGCTAATGTTCCTCTCAAAATTTCCAGGTATCTTTGTCCAATAGGATTTTCCTCATAAATGTGAAACGCAAACAAATTATTCATTAAAATTGCAAAAACGTTCACGCTGAATTTATTTTGGAAATCAATAGCCTCAATGAAATGTGGATTTTCTGTGGCCCTAAAATGTCGATTTCTCCTGTTGATTATTCCACTTTCATTGAACTTTGCTTCATCGGACCATATCTGATATAAAATTAGGCAAGTATCTATATAAGTAAGTTCTTTTCCTGTCTTGACCACTTGAAAATCACCTGACGGTCGAAACCGGTTGTGTTTACAAAAATAAAATTGGAGAGGAAAAAATATATATATTTTTACTTCATCTCTAATTTAATGCTTTTGTTAGGAATGTCCCATGGCATTGAACCACAAATTACGTCCAAAACTCCAAAAGTACACGCAACAACTGATGCAGGTGATGAAATGGATACCAACAAGAGAACAACTTCCACGAAACGTGAAAGAGAAGCAGAAACAGAAAGAAAAGATGGAACTACAGTGTCAGCGAATCAAACAAATGTTACAGAGCTTACGGTACAAAACGAGATAGGAAGAACTATTGGACCAGTCAATATCCAAAATTTCTCTAGGAAAGACTTCTTGTCTAAATTATGGCAAACCAGTAATTTTACAAATATGGAAAGAATGGACTTCACCTTACCATATATTAACCTAGAAGCTTCAACTTGAGTTAAGAACCATTCAAATTAATACTCTAGTGAAGTCGATGGAAATTTGAGATTGAAACAATATCAATACTGGTATCGCTGAAACAACTGATGAAATAAAATGATTTCTTGAAGTTATGGATATAACCAAAACGTATGGAAAGAGTGCCTCAAAACTTGAAAATGTTGAGTAGATCTGAGATCTAGTTTTTTCGAAAAGGGATATTGAGCATTCTACAGAAAACATTGCAGCTTGAATAAATTGGTCAATGTATTAATCATACAGCGATACAAATATCGAAAAGTATTTGATATGTCCATATGATTTATATCTAGGAAGAATCCGTCAAGTGCTGAAACGCTGCCGGTTGACATCATTGCACGCCAGACTCTTGTATCGCAGTATTGAGAAATTATACTAGTCTAGTTTTTAATTTTCTATCTTCTATCATATATTCAAAAAAATCTTATTATTTCGACTAGTGGCCCAAAATATATATATATATATATATGATCATAATCAGAACATTTATATATATATATATATATATATATACAAGTTATATTATAGGAGTTTCACGGACCTTAGTCAAGTAACACTGAACGTTACTCATTAATAGATTCCTTTGTGTGAAGTGGTGAACGATCAAATAGAATACTGCTCTGAATATAAACATGACAAAATTGTCAGTTATTTATATTACATTTATATAAACAAATAAATAAAATATGAAATGAGATTTTGAGCAGTATAAACTATCGAGAAAACCTATGACTTTACCTCATTATTTTTTTCGGAAAGAAACCTACGAAGAGTATTACAAGATTTGATGACTGTTATCCTTGTAACTGTTCAAACAAATTTTTCTTCAGACCCAAAATCTCAATACTTTTGTGAAGATTCTTAGGAATAACACCTGTTGTGGAAATAATAATCGATAAAATAAAATATTTTTCATATTCCACTTTGTTTCAATTTCGTCGCCAAGCATCATATGTTTAGAAATTTTTTCATTGTATTTATTTTGTATATTATGTGTGTCGGGTAAAGCAATATCAATTATATAAGTTATTTGATTCTGTTTATTATATATATATATATATATATATATATATATATATATATATATATATATATATATATATATATATATATATATATATATATATATATATATATATATTGGGGTTAAGAGAACGGAAAGTGTTTGTGGTTAAAACCTATAATATGCATATGAGTGTTCTTACGCGTTTCGGCACAATGCCATCATCAGAAAACATTCATCTCTACACAATTATTATCTAAAACAAAAATCATAATTTCAGTGAAACACATAATACAATTCTTACGTTAAAAGCTATCCACCTTACACATTCTCTCTTTACATCATTATCGTCAATGGTAAAACAATTACAAAGAAGCAAGACAAACAATAACAGGCAATAATTATTAATATTTGAATATAACCGGTTGCAGCAATCCATTGAAGGGTGTATTCAAATTACCAGATTATTGTAGACATTCATAAATCCGTCGACGTCAGCTCTTGAATTCACTGTCTTAGGTTCTTTTTGGATGTCGATCATTTCTAGAAAGTTTCTTTTAAAGTCGTTGTTTTCGGATGCAAGAACTCGTACATCAGCAAAATTTAATTTATATAGTTGTTCAATGCTATGTTCCGCTAGGGCGGTACTTTTTTTATTAGATCTAACGGAGTAGTCGTGTTCGTATATTCTTTTATGCAAGTATTGTTCAGTATTACCGATAACGCACGTTCCACAGTCCTGACAATTAACCTTGTATATACAGTGTGGTTTGTTCTCATGTTTCACCCCCCTTGGCCTTAGAGTGGTGAAAAATTGTTTGTAGTAGTTGTTAGGCTTGTGTCCAATCTTGATGTTGTAATTTTTAAGGCATTTATCAATTTTTTTTGACAGTCCGGGTGTATAAGTGAGGCCGATGTATTTAAAATCTATTTTTTTTCTTTTTCCCTTCGTTCTGTATTGTATATATCATGTATTGGAAACAAATTTTTCTGTAATACAAAAAACCAACCAATTATAACCATATAAGAGCATCCATTGAATCAGCAATTTTAATTAAGCTGAAGAGATAAAACCGAAATGAGAAACAAAATCTGTAATATTTCAACCAACCATAACCACAAAAATAAGGATAAAAAATTTTCGAGAAAAATAAATACATACACTCATTTAAAAACTAAGGAATTCGTCAAACAAAATCCAAACAACTTCATTTTAAAAGCCGACAAAACAAACAGAACAGTACTTATGAACAAAGAAGATTATAACTTCAAAATGGAAAAAATGCTCAAAGATACATCAACCTATAAAAAAGAAAACATTGATCCTGCAAATAAAATACAACTCGAAATAAACAAAATGATTAATAACTGGTTCAATAAAAGCCAGATAAAGAAAGAATTGAAAAACAAAGTGATTTGTCACAATGGAAGGGCTACCTTCATTTATGGGTTACCTAAATTACATAAAAGATCAATCCCTTTGAGACCCATTGTTAGTAATATTCATTCACCCACGTATAACCTAGCACAATACTTTTCAAACACAATAACATACACACTTGGAAAATATGACCATTACATAAAAGATTCCTGGCATTTCCATAGTTTCATTAAAATATAATTATTCCAAAAGGTTTTATGTTAATATCGTTAGACATAATTTCCTTATTTACAAATGTTCCTTGTACATTAGCCTTACATATCATCCGTAAAAAAGGCAAAATCTTACGAATTTCACAGAACTACCCCACAAAGACTTAATTAAAGCAACAAAACTAACCCACGACGATACAGGAAAGATTTATACAAATTGGTATCAGAAACCGACATGGAGTGGTAGATACCTAAATTTTGAATCAATTGTACCAAACCGATACAAAAAAAGCGTTATCAATAGCCTGGTTGATAGAGCCATCAAAAAATCACACCCTATATATGATATATCGGTAATACTGAACAATACTTGCATAAAAGAATATACCAACACGACTACTCCGTTAGATCTAATAAAACAAGTACCGCCCTAGCGAAACATAGCATTGAACAACTACATAACTTTAGTTTTACTGATGTAGGAGTTCTTGCATCCGAAAGCAGCGACTTCAAAAGAAACATTCTAGAAATGATCGAAATCCAAAAAGAACCTAAGACAGTGAATTCAAGAGCTGACGTCGACGGATCTATGAATGTCTACAATAATCTGATAATTTCTTCTTGGAACCAATCGCAATTTTCAAACTGCTACAAACCCTCATAAAGATAATCTTCTGAACAACGAGTATTGCCGGCTTATTCGTCTCTATTTGACATCTTCAACTAATACCTGCTTTTAACATAATTATTTTATTGCCTCTTATTTGCACCCTTATTAGTTTTTTAATCTAACCTACCGATTTATATTCGTATGCAATCTCTACTTTTGTTCAATTCTTATTGTCAGCTGAAGATGGTCGAGAGACCTAGATTGAAATCCTGGTTTTCAATAAAATCTCTTGTGATAGTACAATACATAGTTTGAATTCTTATCATCACAATGATAATAATGAAATTTAAGGGAAAAGTTTCCCAGAATTTTAACAGAGGCTTATTTCAAAATTTTATTCATTTATTTTTGGTTTAGTTCAGTACTTATTTTACCCCTTCTTGTACTTTCATTAATAAAATAATGAAATTTATTCGATTTATTGATGATAGCGCTGAAATGAGCATGAAGGTGTCCATAAAACAGTGAAAACAATTCTAGAATTGAAATGATAGTAAGTCGGAAACAAAGTATTTGCATCTGATTCTGCTTCCAATTACAAACCTCAAAAGCGTATGATTCACTGTGTTTAGTATCGTGTATCAGAAGGGAAAGTATCGATAACGTACTAGCATCGATTGATATCGGACTACTCTCATACGAATACAACCACTACAGTTCGCGAGCTCTAAACTGGGCATTGTAAATCATCTTTAAGAATCAATATCGATTATCACTATTCAACCACTAGAAATGTAAAAAACTAAATTCCAAGATAGCATTCAGTAATCCTCGATTTTCGACAGTGTTTTTCTTTCTAAGCAAAAATAATAGAAAAGACATAACATATAGGATAATCATTTTAAAACTGAACTTGTCTATTGTAGCCCAAACTGCCAGGTAGAAAGTTAGATAACAAAGATCGCGATAAAACTACTTGAAAATATAGGTTTTATACTATTGTTTATCCCCCAGGCATTTGGTCTAGCTTGATGCATAAGTGCTCATCATCTACATGCTATTAATTATAATTATAAAATTAATAACACTACCTTAATTCAAATTTCCAATATTATTCATTATAAACATAATGAAAGTTTATAAATTTTAAGACCTGCTTTCCTGAATGGAAATAATCATTGAATCACCAAGATTTCAAATAATTGTTCAAAATAATGAAAACAGGTAATTTATTCAATTATGAAACTGAACATATAACAATGATAGATATACATACAACAATTTTGGTGATTGAGAATAATTAAAACTATTTGAGGTTCCCTTACATACAGGGTCTTTCATAATAGTGTATCAAAACTTAAGAAAAAAGTTCATATAAACATATTTCTTTAAAATTCCTGCAGTTTTTGGAATATTCAACCCCAATTTGAAATGCAAGCTATTTTTTACAACCTCCATCATACACGTCGTAAATTTCAACTAGAATGTATGAGGTGTTTTTTCTTCCGGAGTCATGTTTCTTTTTGCTCTTTCAAACTTTTTTGAGTACTCCACTGATCAGCGTAGGATCAATTTCGTCATCTTCGTTCAATTTAGAAACTTTTTTTGAAACTCGTAATTCTTTCGTATCTCCGACCGTTTCCGTGCAAAAAAAATATTGAAAGCACTTCTAATTAAAAAAATTACTAGTTGGCATTGATTTGTTCATTCAATTTAATTATTTTGACTGTTGCTAAAGTTGAACCAGTGTCTGCTCGAATTGTTTATTAAATTAACGATTATTTATAAGACTTTTGAAGTTATTGCTGCAAGAAAAAATGGCTAATTTTACTAACACCGAATTGTCTGATATCTTTTACATGTACGGTCTGGCTGACGAAAACACAACAGAAACTAAGCGATTTTATCAGGTGCGCTATCAAAATCGAGTAACACAAGACAGGCGAATATTTTCAAATATCCACAGAAGGTAGGGGGAAACTGGTACTTTTACTGCAAATAATCATTCAAAAGGTGCAACTCAAACTATGAAAACTCCAGATATTGAGGAAGCAGTTTTGAATTGTATTGATTTGAACCCTTATGTGAGAAAAATTGGAAATCGGTTGAATATTTCACATGTTCCAGTTTGGACTTTTTAATGTTAAAGTTTCATATTCAACGCGTCCAAACTTTACTTCTTCGAGATTTTACTTCGAGACTGAAGTACCATGGTTTTTAGATAAAATTAGAGAAGATACTAATTTTGATAGTGAAATAATGTTTACTGACGAAACTTTTCGAGAACTGCTATCACAAATTTTCACAATAATCATTATTGGGCTGAGGAAAACCCCCATTTGATTGAAGAATCTCATCATCAACAACAATTCTCACTAAATGTCAGGGTCGGAATAATTGGAAATTATTTGATTGGCCTCCTATGTTCCCAGACTTAAAGATTTCAGAGTTTTTCTTATAGAGATATCCCAAAAGTTTAATTTATACCAGTGTACACTGTAGAAGAATTGACAAGTCGAATAAAAACCTCTTGTGACACGATAAGAAATACCGCAGGAATATTTCAAAGAGTGCGTGATAATATGCGAAGAAGGACAGTGGCCTGTATTCTTGCAAGTGGAGGACATATTTAGTTTTTAATTGTTCTTTTTTCAGTTTGATATTGAATTAGTGTAAGTTGAGTCTCAGAAGACGAGCTATCAAAATAAAAGCAAATTTTGGGAATACCTATCGAGTATTTCTATTATTTTTCTTTATTTAGCGAATAACATACAATTCCAATTCAATAGTTTTTCACTGGAAAACGGTTGGAGATATGAAAAATTACAGTTGTTGAAAAATTTTTTAAATTAAACGAAGATTAGGAGATTGATTGTACGCTGATCAGTGGCTTACTGCAAAAAAGTTTGAAAAGGTAAAAGGAGACATGGCCTCATAAGAGAAAACACCTTGTGAATTTCAGTTAAAATCTTGGACGTGTTATGATGAAGGCTGTGAAAAATAGCTTGCCTTTCAAATTTGGGCTGAATATCTTAAAAACTGAAAGAGTTTTGAAGATAAAAACAATTTTTTCCAGAAATGTCAACATCCTGTAGCTCCGTAACGAAGCTTTTGCAGACTCATGTTTATATAAACTATTTTTTTCAAAATTGCATTTAGATTTACCCCTTTAAGTTGTGATATACTATTATGTATCACCCTGTGTCATTAGTGATTAATTCGCAAAATAAAGTTAATCACTGTCATCACATGAGGACACCGTCATCGGTGTAACTTTCTCCACCAAAATGAAATATTATTGGATCCACATTATCATCATTCGGAATATGTTCTTCTTCGAAATGTTGTACTTCAATTTTTTTAACTTCTTCATATATTGCTTGCCCTTAGTTGCACATTGCGGATCAGGAAATTTTTGAATTGCTATATTCTTCTAACTTGAAAGTGACAATTTTGTAACCTGCTTCCGTAATATGCCCACCATTTTTTATTGGTTTTAATTCAGGATGATGGTTTAAGCGCGGAACCGAATGTCCATAAACTGTCAGTATGGAATCGAAAACATATGTCTTAACCCGTGGTTTATGCTCCTGAATTATTTAATGTAATTCTCGTTTGGTGCTTTCTTCGGAAAATATACCTTTGTGATTCAACAGTTGCTGCATTTCGGCTTTTTCGTTGGGAAATAATATCTTTTTTTGTAGTTACATTGTGGTACGAAGCGTTATCCATTACAACCACAGAATTGAGTGATGAATTCTATATTAATTCATATTACATCCTATTTTTTTAAATTTTCATGATTCAAATCATCATGATAGTCCCCGGATTTTGCTCCAGGTTTGAAAATTAAAAGTAAATCTGGAACGAATCCCTGTTCACTGACAGCGTGAGTTATAACTAACTGAGGATCTTTCACAATTTTTTTTATGTAATCCTTCTTTTTTGAGGGTTTTGAAAAGCCAACAAATTCGTTTCAACACGGCGACAAAGAGATTCTGCAAAAACTTGAGGCTTAGCATTACTTTCAGTAGTTCTGATATTTACGCCCAGGTGCCATGTACCTCTACATAATTGTTTTATAGATAGCTGTTGTCTATTTTACCTCAATTTATGTCATTTGTCGGCTGGTTACAATTATGGCCCTAGTGCTTTACCATCTGGTAATGTCATGTTAGAACTATATATTATATTTTCAAGGAACAATTCGCAATAAGGTAGTGAAACACAATAGCTTGCAACACAAAATTCATTAAAACTGTTATTCTTTTTGAATAACCAAATGTTAAGATGTTATCCTGTATTTTCTGCATCGTAAAAGAGATAAGTTTATAACTCCATTAACGTACCCTTCACCCTGATTTCAGAAAAGCTCTTATTATAGAATTGCATAAATACGTAGTTTTTCGTAAAGAAAGGAGCATTCCACTCCTATATTCTCGTCTGTTCACATCATTTAGTTTCTCACTTTCGTATTTGTTAAAAACGCTGCACAGAGTTGCTGAATCTAGAATTGTTGAAGTTATAATTATTAGATTTATTGACGTTTGACCTGGAAGTGTTTTAATCTCCCGACAATCACAATGGGTTGAATTGATGAAACAATCCATTTGGCTCGCTGTTCGAACCATGAAGAGTCAGGTAAGTAATAAATTTATCGTTCATGAATGGTTTTTTGTTAATCTTTGATTAAAATGAGTGAGTTTCTTAATGTCATTGTCTATATAAATTTTTGGAGGGAGAAGGTAAGTTTTGATGAAATTGGAAGACATTCTACATCAATTATAAACACCTCAATTAGTTCTTCTAATTCAAGAAGTTCTTATAATCCAGGGTTTCAAAAATATGTGAAGAAACTGCAAACATTTGATAGAATCTCAAACGAACAAGTTCCTGAAGTATAGGTATATAGTTTAAGTAGAACCTATGAAACAATAATAATGATAGGCAAAATATTTCACCAATTGAGAAAAAGTCAAAATTCACATATTTCTTTCTTTCCTAAAATTTTACATGAAAATATCTCACATAGTTCTAGTTTAACTTGATAATTTTTATTCTATGTGCTGTTTCAAATTGGACTTCTTCTGAAACTAACATATTGAAGAAAATCTTTCCAAAACGCTTGAAAGATCGTACTCTGCCTGCTTTTTCTGAATGTCAGAATGCCATAGATACATATCCAGAACTCAAACTCTGCACAGAGGAAACTGTGAAAACCTGGATATACAATCAAAATAAAAATAATATGTATTCTTTCTCTAATAGAGAAGTTACCATAGCCTACAATTTATTTTGATTAATTTCAATAAATCCATGTCATATTGAATTTTCATTTTAATACAACCTTCCTATCAAAGGACATTAGATGCAAAAACAAAATACTTGTTTACTTTCCCTAATCTAGTATTTCAAAAGAATGTAAAAGTAACCATATCACATACAGTTTTTTACTAATCACATTTTGAGAAATTAACTTATAATATCAAACCATCTAGAGAATCCATTGATTAAGTGAACATTATTGATTTGCTTCAGCTGTTGGTACAGTACATACTTTTTCATAATCAATTCAATCGCATAAACTCTCATTTGAAACAAATTTCCAACATTAATTGTTAAACATTGATAAGGTTGGGAATTTCTTTGAAGCAACATTCTGAATGTTTCTATAGTTTCAAAACTCTTAGCAATGTTTAAATTGTCTCAAATCTTGTCATTTTCCATGAAAAATTTTCGGTGTATTTAAATATGCCAATCGTTGCCTTTTCTTTCTATATACTATTCATCATACTATATTCTATATATATTTTTTTTCAAAAAAGGGAGGAGACTGCTGCAGCTTCACATATGACATAACCTCGGCATAATCACCTAATATAATTGTAGAGGGTCCTGAATAGTGTTACACTATTTCATATTGACTTTTTGAAGGTTATGAATTCGAAGGTTCGATTGGAAAATATTTGTTTCCTAGGTATTCAAGTATTTAATAAAATGTTGATAGTGAACACGCGTGTTGAACCTATGCGGTTTTACATCCATACAGTTAATATTGTGTGCCAACTTTCATATGCATACACCTTGAAAAAAACAAAAAGTGAAAATTAATGGAATTGAAACTTCCAAAGCACACTTCGTTTTTTACTGTTAAAAAAACAAACAAGCCGACGGATTATTCATTCTCATCACAAGACAAACGTCACCAGGAAAAAGAGATTAGGTACATGTAACTGAAATGACAAACACACATTAGATGCTGCGCCGTCGACTTCAATCTACTGTGAATTAATAATTGCAAGCTTAGAAAATGTATCTGTGTCTCCTGCCCCAGGTATTTACTGTGACGATATTTCACCGGAAGAAGTACGTGATATTTGGATTCGGAAAGCCAGAGTTTTTTCAAACTTTAAATAGTAATTTCTCCGAAACTTCTACAAGTTATAAAGATTGGAAGCATATAAGTAACTTATTGATAGAGCATGTGAACAGTTTACTACACAGGGAATTTATGATGAATTTTGTTGCAACAGCAAGAATGAAAACTACTGGACGAATTGATACTGAGTTGCTGTCCAAATATAATACAGAAATTAACTATTGGAGAATGTGCTTAGGATAATTGTTGCCGTAGTGAGATTTTTGGCTTTAAGAGGTCTTGCTTTGCGTGGTTATAAGGAGACATTAGGATCACGAAATAATGGGAATTATTTCCGATGCTTAGAACTGATTAGTGAATATGATCCTTTTCTTGCTGATCACATACAAAACTACGGAAATCGTGGAAAAGGAAGTACATCATATTTATCGGCAAATATTTGTCATGAATTTATTAATTTGATGAGATATCAAGTTTTGAAAACCAATATCAAAGAACTTAAATCAGCAGAGTACTACTCTATTAGCGTAGGTTCTTCACCAGAACAGTCCCTTGTTGACCACTAACTTTTATAGCTACATTCCGATAAAAGATTGTTGCAGATAGAGCTACGACAATGCCTTAAATGTGTCTGGAAAGTACCCTGGTGTTCAGTCAAGAATAAAAGAAGTTTTTGATTTTGCGATTTGCGTACCATGTGCGCCAAATTTAGTAGGTGTTCAGGCTGTTGAATGTGTTACTGAAGCGGTACCATTCTTTCAAATTGTACAAAAATGGTTAAAATTTTTCTCAGCTTCGACAAAACGATAGAATATTTTGACAGGGCATTTAGGTTAAAATAAAGTACTGAAGTCTCTTCCTAAAACCAGATGTTCTGCACTAGCCAATGCTATTAATGTTTTGCCATTGGTTATTTCGCTATTTGTTTGACTATCTTCAATCGCATGTGACATCACCCAAACGGGAGACACTAGAAAAGAAGCCGAAGGCCTAGCAAAAATGGAAAAATTTGCGACTGCTCTTCTAACGGAAAAATAGAATGAACTTTTGGGAATTATGAATAGAAAATGTGAAAATTTACAGAATAGCACTATGACCATGGACGTTGTAACGCAACTTTACGAATCTCTGATCCGTTATGTCAATAATCTTGATCAGTACGAAACGGCTGTTGAAGAAAAAATTCCATATGCTGACTACAAAAATACATTTGAAAGAAAAAGATTTTGCAGCCTCACTGTTTTGAAGGATCAACAAAGGCTGCACAGTTGGGAGGCAAGGAAAAGTTCCGAATAGATTTATTCCGATATTTGACACATTAAATACACATGTTAAAATAACGTTCGACAGCAAACCAAGAAATTGATAACCGCTTCAGTTTTCTTTGTTAATTAACAATAATTGAATCTGGTGAGTTAATCAAAAAAAGCAAAGAATCTGCAGAATTTTTTCAAGAAGACATTAATGCCGATGAGCTCAAAACAGAATGTTTTCGTTCAAGCCAGTATTTAAAAAACATAGCAATGCAATCAGCTGATTTGAATATCTCAACAAAACATAACCTAATGAAATTAGATGAATTGAAAGAAACATTTCCAAACGTAGAAATTCCTAAAGGAATATTCGTTTGCCTAATGGATACCAATTGTAGTGGAGAGCGAAAATTTAATTTTCGCAGATTAAGAAAATGAAAAATGAATTATGAACAACAGTGTTACGAGAACGACTGAGTAATTTGTCAATTATGTGCTTATATGCATATAAAGCGATATCCTGCAATGAATTGACTTTCAGGATATGAAAATAAAAGATTTCGCTTAACAGAAATCTCGGAAGGAACCGTTATCGTAATAGTAACCAAAAAACCAGCAGCATCCTTCTATCATTGATAACATATATCATATTGTACTCGATTTGATAACTTATAATAAATGGATCAAAATTCATGTGTGTCAAAGGGCCTCAGCCTAGTTCAAGACGGTGGAGGTAGTTGGAACAAACTTTGGCGGTTTTTAATGCCTAAAGACAAAGTACTCCTAATTATCTCTAGTATACTTATTTGTTACTCACTAAGGACGTCCTTTGAATGTGAGTGTTTCATACTTCTATGATGAAATCACATATAAAACCAATGTATTGATGAATACACATCTTGAAATCATTCATTATTGTATTTCAGATAATATTTAAAAAAAATAAAATTACATTCAGTTCCATGTAGCCGCTACAATCGCAACAATGAAAAATATCTACTTATAGGACGGAATCACTTTTTCTACATTTCTCAATAATAT
Organism: Cryptolaemus montrouzieri; assembly: GCA_013387265.2. NCBI lineage: Eukaryota > Metazoa > Arthropoda > Insecta > Coleoptera > Coccinellidae > Cryptolaemus > Cryptolaemus montrouzieri. The sequence continues at coordinate 56,253,839 of JABFTP020000185.1, read as the reverse complement.
ACTTATTATTTGCCTACCTCCATCTAAAATTGTCTTAAAAGTTTGTCAGATATCTGCCATATACTCCGCAGTTTGGGGACGTTTATACATATACGTATATGAGTATATACGGGACCCCGAAGTGCCTGTTAGATATATATATATATATATATATATATATATATATATATATATATATATATATATATATATATATATATATATATATATATATATATATATATATATATATATAATATATATATATATATATATATATATATATATATATATATATATATAAATATATATATATATATATATAGTCGTATTCCTTGTAAAAACAACCAAAATTTAGGTATTCTGTCGAGATACTTATGACACCAGAGCGTCCTGTTATTTGTATTCTTACATTACGTCAGCTGTTCAAGATACTGCTACAGTATACTGCTAGGATGGAACCAGACTTCAGTCAACATAACAACGATCAACCCTCTATTCAATTTTGAATATTTGATTAACTGGGACATCATCCTTCAAGGTTCTGATCAACATTCGAACGATGTTTCTCTTCACCTAAGATGTATCTGAAATACGTAAATATTTGACAATTAATTCTGTGAAAAAAAAAAGCCAACGTTGCGACTGACCTGCCCTTGAAAATCAGTCACGTCATAATATCAACCAACTAACCCACAAATACCTCGCGCTGCTGTTCTTCTTGAGTACCTATTCTAATCGCACCCATTCAGCTAGCGAAATAAATTTAACTAAACAATTGATAATGTATCGCTAGTGTTGCTACGAAATTCACCAACGATTGAGAGTTGTGCTTAATCAAAAATTAATCAAAGACACTCTGTAGACGAAATATTGCTTAATCAAAAATTAATCAATGACACTCTGTAGACGAAATATTGCACATTTTACAATTCTTTATAATCCTGCGAAGCAGTTTCTGCTTAGACTATCGAAAGAAGTGAATTTTGAATCTCACAATATTCAATATATATCTATGCCGGACTCGTGGAGGGTCAGTCAAACAGCACTCAAGATGTCAATCTCATACACTCTTCAATTCTGATAATAACATTCCCTATCATTTAATAATAGCAATTCGATTTAGAAATCAGACTCAACAATTCCAGGAAATGACGTTAAATACAAAAACAATTCCACCTGAACACCTAGCAAGATAAACGTAAAGGCCATACCTAAAAAACTAGACATGCAATACTAGCGAAGTCAAATCCAGATACTGTTGGTGAATTATCGGATAACTTGACGAGACAGAAACCAACAAACACAGCGAGAGTTATCTTAAAAAACACTAGAAAATATGTGGTCTGATGAAAGTCTTCTCCTTGGTTATTGAGGACTACAAAAGATTGAATAGCTGGCTGGACAATCGCCTAAGCGTAGCAATGTTGCCTTAAAATGAGTTACATCTATCTATCATTGTCGATCGAACACAGATCAGATCTCAGATTATTCAATTGCCGAGTGCAACAATCTTTAGATTTAGTATTCAATTTTTTGGGTGAAGTGTTAACTTACATCTGATAGTACAAACTTCTATAGACTGGCTGGTATAAAATTAATTTTTCTACGCGTCATATGTACCATGTCACTCTTGATTTGTGATTACTCTATGCTTGTTGAATAAGATAAAGTTAGGACTTCAGGATTTATTAAAGTTTCAGAAAATGTTGATATGAAAAAAAGTACGTCGATTGAAGATGATTATCACGGAACTTGTGTATCGGTGTTCACAATTTACAGATAGGAGAGTTATGTATTTTCAGGAACGTCTCAGAAGCAGCGTGAATCAAAAGATTTGTAAAGAAAATATAAGTGCATCAGCTGTACCTAGATCTCAATGTAGGTAGAGCATCGATTTGGTATAGTGAAGTGAGATCGTCCATAGTAGATTAGGATAATGCTTTTCTGTGAAATCTGATGAGAGTTTGAACCCTTTGACCATGATGATGAGTTGAATGATGAACTATTGATAATGGAGATACAATAGATACTCACATTTTGTAGTGAAATTTCTTCACAATAGATAAGATAGAAGAACCACCGTCTACAGCACGGCAAATCAAGATTTTTCCTCAAAATATTGTTTCATTTTATCAGACAGCGTTAGTTCTTGAAGATATTAAGATTTTCTCTAGCTTGATGCGCTTATTTTATAGACTATGCAAATAGTTTGAACAGTTCTGGATATTCCAACTGTGTTTACCGTTGCTTTTTTGGGCAAGTAATTATATTTTAATAAAAACGTTTACGGATCTAGTTTGAGCTATTAAAGTAGCTTGGGAAGCGATTGAAGCATTATCTAGCAATCTAACTCTGTTCCAATTGTTCTAAACTTGGTCATCATAAAATGTTTAGAGTTGAAGAACAAGACAGTCAGAACTTGTCAAAATTGTATTAGGTCATCGAGAAAAGAACCAATTCGTTAATCACAGGGCTTCAGCGACTGATTGAGGGTTCTCAATAGTATAATTATTTGAGTCACAAAAAATTTCAGGAATTCAGTTTTTAGTTAGTAGAAATTTTCCGTTTTCCTTATCGAATTAATTTTTCACATAAATGCAATATACAACTAATTTGACATAACTTAACCTTTCAGTTTTCATTTCAAAATCTTAACAAACCATAGAAGCAGATCTCTTTGAAATCTACATGATTGCTAGAAGATTAGTTTTTCTTCCTTATATTTATATCCATGCATGAATTGGTGCATTTCATCTAAAGAGTAAAGAACCATTAATTATATAAGATGATATTATTTTCTGGGACTTTAGGTTTTTACTTATGTATGCTCACTCATGCTGTGAATATGATTTGTACAAGTAGGATTATTCACATTGAACACAAAATGACTATTAAATGACGTATAATACTTATCATGAGTCGTTTTGAGACTTGGTCAAACAGAGCGTGATTTCTTGACATTCAAAATATTTTATCTAGGGAATCGAAACTCATTATTCAGATTGCATATCAGTATTAATACGAACTAATATATAGAGTGTTCCGTGCAAAACGCTCCTAGCTATATCTCCTTCAATTGTTGATCAACTGCGATGAAATAGAAACCCAATTGCCTTTTGAATTACATTCTAACAATCAGAAACATTTTTGTTGGTCAGTTAACTCTCACTCTAGCTTATTAACCGGTCAACCCATATTTTAATTTTATTTTCTCGATTACTTGTTCAGTTTGGAGTATTCTCTGTGAAAAAAGTTTGACTCATAGCGTTGTATATTACGAAAAAACAAGAAATTAACGAGAAATTTAGTAAGGAAATACATTTCAATGCATCAATGTAATTCTTCGATTAGGCGACTGAAGAGTATGTGATAAGAATTTTACTGTACTAGAAAACGGTTTATTCATTATTTCAGTTTGCATAACTCTAGTTATTTCTTATTTCAGGTGAAAAAAGTCTCAAAAGGTAACAGAAAATTCATAAGAATCGTACAGTTAGCTGTGTGGCGGAATTGAACATCATGGAGCAATTTTCATAGAAATGTAACGGATGTCATTCAATTATTGACACAAAACTAGACAGATTCGGTACCTACCCGCTAATTATTGTTATTGTATCGTTTCGAGTCTTTTCCACGGAGAGCCAATAAGTGAGAAAGATGAAAATCAAGTGGATGCATACATGACGCTAGTTTACTCAATTTAAAAGAAATAGTCCTCGACCATTTTAACTCTATCAGGAACTATTTCCAGATTGTGATGAACCAGAACCGAAAAGTATGCAGACTGGAAAAAACCTTCATAAATGTGGTTCACGCAAAGAACCGATATCTCTTAAAGTTATGATGAATGAAGAAACGGAATTAAATATCTTATTGAGTGTAGAAACGAACCCAGAGACATATGTTCGACAAACTTCTGTAGAAACCAGATAGTCAGCAACGACTTTTCAATCAGTTCAGCAAAAATATGAATCCAAACCTTTTGTTCATCAAAAACTTCGAACAATTTATTCGAATCGTTTGATAGGGCCAGCTTTCATTAAATGACATTCTCATTCGAACATAACAAGATGTTCTCGATGATCTTCTTTTGGGATAAAAAAGAAATTTCTATTTCCAACCAGCTGTAAAATATTATGGGTGATCAATGGTCCTGTTAGGTAAGGTTAGATTGCTTCTAAAGTAACCTATAGGAACAAGTTCACCACAATCCATCAGAAAATTTTAACATGTTCAATGGAAGAATAAGAACTGTCTGGAAATTCCTCCAGGTGCAATTCTGAATATGCAATATGAAGTATTCAGGCAATGCTAATTGAAAATTCAAAAGCATGTAGGTCATTTTCAAAAGTTTCTTTATATAAGTTGAGTTTCTCAATTCGATATTTTCAGTCAATTTAAACAAATATCTCCATTTAATTTTTTTCGTGTATAGTAACCTCTAATCGCTCTGGTTCATCACGTTCTGGGAATCGTTCATGATAGAAATTCTCAAGCACTTTTTTGTTAGATTGAGAATAAACTTGCATCATGTCCGTTTTCACTTGAGCTACCTTATGTGTCATAATTTCTCTTTAATAATTGCGAATGACATCCATTATAAGCCTGTGTAGAGTGCTTCGTAAATCCCAACAGTTTTCGGCCACAGAGCTCATCTAATGATTCATTAGGTTCGGCTTTTACGTTTTGAGTCATCTCTTACTCAAAATACGAAGTGAGTGAATGAATTATACTATCTGCAATGATGACCAAAACACTTTCTCCGACAGAAAAATTCTATCCTAAACTCAAACTGTCTCCAATTCTTGGAAATACATCGATGAGTTGAAATGAAAATTGAGTTTTCTTCCAAAATTTTCCGATAATCTCTTTCTCTAGAAAAATACAGCGTTTTGAGTGATACTTTTTTGGCAGAAGTTTCCCAATATATTATGAGTAATCGAAAAACGATTGAAATGAGGAGATACCGTTTGAAGCCAAGCGGAAGTCAGCTCCTGCTATTTCCTGAAGTGACAGACCACTAAAAAAATTTCGGGCTGTAAGAACATGAATAGTTAATAGAAAATAGTTAATTGAAATAGATCCACTATTGTAGGCGATATAGCTTGGTGAGTTTTTCATGGAACACTGATATTTGGCAGAAATCCATTGAATTATTATTTTTAGAACCGTGATCATTTATTTCCATTTTTTACTTTCTATCTTCAGCGATGAATAGATGTTGGCCAGTCTCATTTCTCATTTAAAAGTAAACCAGATTCAATTCATAGAATATATGAAGAACTATTGAAAATAGGACCATGAATGCTAAACCGTGGTCCACCTCTCGTCAATGCCAGTGTACAGTTTCGTCACCCTTAAATTCACCAGAGAACCTGGTTCCAGTAAGACCGAATCGAAAGAATTCATGAAAATTCAATTTCTTGGAACGTATGTGATCTCTATCCACTATATGCACTCAATCATCTAATGAAATATAAAACATTCTAATTTAGTTGGGATTGGATGCAAATTTTTTTGAGCTACATCTATTAACTGAATCTTATCTCAACCATCATCTTCAATATCTTATAGGTGCCCTTTGCTTCCTTCTTGGCAGAGTTCACCGAAAATTGAAAACTGTTGCTTCAGATTAACTTAAACAATGCAAATGCAGCTTTGGCAGTACTTCGCAAGAGATTTCTGGAACTTAACCTACCATTGAGTTGATGCATGCACTCAGTGCGTACAAAAACAATACAGGTTTAGGCAAGAGTACCGGAACGGCTAATTATCTCAGCTATTCACCGAGCGATTTTCATTCAATTGTGAAGCAGTGTTAATATTTTGTGATCAATAGTGTTTCCGGTGTAGCGATTTCTCAAATCATTATTGAATTATTATTTATTTTCTCTTAGAAATTCATTCATTTTATTTTCATCGTTATTTTATTATTTGGGGTATAAATGGTTCTAACCAGGAACAGAAATGTTTTGTTCTCTTATTATTTAAATTACGCGCTTAACGCATATGGTTGAAGTGCACAACTTTGATTACGCAAGTCATCTCGGAAAGACGAGATTCACGCACGTTGGAGACAATACAAGTGAAGAAGTTTTCATCGAATATCGCATTTTAGTTCTGCAACAGCTAACTTTCCGCAACTTTTACTATTTTTCTACGCCAGCCGGCGCATGGGAGTTGGTGGATCTAAAACCGCTACATACAGTCCTCTACTACCACCAAGAAGGACGAAGGAAAACTAGGGTAAGTACCTTCAACTGTCGACCTATAATTAAAAATTCAAGTTCTCATTCGTACTCTACAAAAACGCAAAACATTTTGGTCCTTCGAGCCGGATCCGCTTATTAAGGCACTCTTTTAACCCCTATTTCTTGATTCGATCCTTCAAAATTCAAATAATTTGATAATTTCAGTTCTGTTCTTATATCAAAATATAACGAAATATATTTATCAGAAACCTGTCACAACAACAAAAAGCTTTCAAAGTCAATCAATACAGAAATTATTGAAAGTTTCCAAAGGAAAGTGAGCAATCATATGTTTCTGTCATTTCGATTTATTCTCAACAGCTGGTAATAATATTCAACTGAATATCTAATTCTTAGATATGACATCAACTACAACAAATAAAATCAAACAATGCAAGGCACTGCGCCTGATGTGTTTCAATCAAATGAACGAGTTGAAAGGTAACACAGATGGTGCAGTAGGTAGTGCAGATGATTTGAATTTGAGAAGCTAATTTAAAATAATGTTTTCATTTTTTCCAACTATTCAAGCAGAGTTTAGAGAGAATCATCAATCTATCATTTGTCTTATGATTCAAGACGATGAAAATTTAGATCCAGAAGAAGCAATTCGAAAAGATTTTGAATTTGAAGGTGCGTACGTCTCATCAGTTTTTATTCGAGTTTTTCCTGAATTAGATGATTCAGATACTTTGCCAACAGCTCTCGATCAGGCTAACGTTAATAATAGCGCAAACTGTAACATTCGGTTACCCAAGTTCAAGTCGTTCAATGCGTCCATACATGAAAATAACTCTATATCAAATAAAGAAAAATTTAATTATTTGGTATATCTCCTGGAAGGTCCACCGCCTGTACTGATACAGTGTCTATCTAACCTATGACTTCTGACAACTGCAAAATCGCTCATGACTTGCTAATAAAACGCTTTGATAACAAAAGATGAATAGCTTTCGCTCATCTTCAGGCTATCGATCATGCACCCTTTATTGGTACTCCAAAAGCAAAATTTCTACGCTCACTCATCGATAAATTCACAGAAAATTTGGCAGCTTTGAAGAATTTGAATTTTCCTGTCTACGAATGGTGATTTCGGCTTTATTATATGCAATCAAGAAACTTCGAGGAGATTCCAGATGGAAGTTCACAAAAATAGTAGTAAAATTTCAACTCATGAATCCCTCAAAAATTTTGTCATTCAACAATGTGAATCCTTAGAAGCAGTTGAATATTTCATATCCAGAAACTCGAACACAACTAAGCCAACAAATTATTTCTTCGAATCCAAAAACCTCCGAAAGGTGCATATATATCTTAATGAAACTGGCAAGAAACAATGTCCATTTTGGTCAGGTACGCATTCCGTAACTTCTTGCGATAAATTTAGGCAAGAAACTCCACAGGAACGCTTAGATCTTATTAAAAGTAATAAGAACTGTACAGATTGTCTGAGTGATCGTCATGAAATAAATTCATGTGAAAGCAAAGGTCTGTGTCGTCAGTGCAATTCTAATAGGCATCATTCCTATCTTCATGTTCATTCTTCTTCAGATCAAAATACTTTCAGTCTTTGCTCCGCTCTTGAATATTCAAACTTGTCAGAGACCGCTCCAAAATCAGTTACTCCTACCGATGGGCTGAGCTCAACTTCAAACAATAACGTTCGGATAAACTTTTGTGGAATAGGTGTGAATGCGTTCACAGAGATTCTTTTAGCTACGGCAAGGTTAGAAATTCTTGATAGTTTTGGTACATATCAAAACATTCGCATGTTGCTTGACTGTGGTGCACAGGGTACTTATATTTCACATAAATGTTTCAAACGTTTGAATCTTTCTCAACGCTATTGCTCTCTCACTATTCAAGGTATTGGGGATGTGGAACAAATCAAAACCTCAGGAATAACAACATGTAGCATAAAACCGGTAGGTGTTCACAAGTCGCCAATAATGAAAATTGATGCAAGCATTCTACGTCAACTATGTCCTAATTTACCTATTAACACTTTTATCATGGAAGCGTGGCAACATATTTCAGATATTGAGCTATCTGATCCTCAATATATTGAAAGTGGACCAACTCAAATGATCTGTGGGGCAGAAATTTTCTCTCAAATTTCAAAAGAAGACCGTAAGAGAGGGAATCCTGGCGAACCAGTTGCTATCAAAACAGATCTAGGATTGGTTCTTATGGGAAATCTCCCTGGCTTAGCTCCAAAACCAGTTCAAAAAGTAAAATCATTTTTTTCCATCCCAACAAGTGGTGAATTATTCGATTTAGACCGTTCTATTGAAAGGTTTTGGGAACTGAAAAATATTCCAAACGCCTCAAATTTATCTCCGGAGAAGGAACTTTGCGAGAATATCTTTCTTGAATCCCATTTCAGAAATAATGATGGGCGCTATGTGGTTGAACTTCCTTTTCGGCAATCCGATCCAATATTCGATGAAAAGATTTCTCGTTCAGTCGCCCTTCGCCGTTTTCGTTCGCTAGAAAAACGCTCAATTAATAATTCTCTAATTTATAAAAAAATATTCAGATATCATAAAAGAGTACATTGAGTTTGATTATTTAGAAGAAATAACAGAAGCTTCAGCCTTTCAAAGCGGATTTTATATTCCACAACACTGTCTGGCAAAAGGCGATAATGATATTCGTATTGTATTTGACGGATCGGCTCAAGGCTCTGTCAAATCTTCTAAGAGTAGTTCCCTAAATAGTTCACTTTTGACCGGCGCAAAGCTGCAAAAGGATATCATAGAAATATTGTCAAATTTTCGGACTCATCAGGTTGTGTTTACAGGTGATATAAAGGATATGTTTTCACAAATTCTCATTGCAGACAAACATCACAAATTCCAAAAATACTTTGGAGATTTCATGAAGATAACTCTATAAAAGAATATAAATCTGAACGAGTTCTTTTTGGATTATTCGCATTCTCTTGCAAATCGCGTTTCAATTAAGTTATCTGAAGATGAGCAAACCAAATTTCCTTTAGCTGCCAAAGTTTTGCTCAATAACATTTATGTCGACGACGTGGCAAGTGAAACTAATTCTTTGTCTAACGCTCTTCGCATCAGTGATGAATTTATGAATATTTTAAATTCAGCTGGTTTTACATTGCACAAATGGAGTGGCGACCATCCTGATTTCATTTCCGATCTCTCTATGTCTAATGTAGAATGAGATACTCTCGATTTCGACTCTGAGTCAAGTGTTATAAAAATTCTTGGCCTAGGATGGCTCCCTTCTTCAGATGCATTTATATCTCATGTAGAACCCGGTGGAAAGCCAGGCACAAAGCGCAACATTTTGTCTGAGATTGCGAGAACATATGATCTTTTAGGTTTTGTCACCCCGCTAACTATTTATCTAAAACAACTGATGCAAACTCTATGAACACTAGGTCTTGAGTGGGATGAAGAACCACCAACTGAATGTCTTGAACGTTGGCAACGAAATAAGTCGGAACTACCTCTTGTTTCAAATTTCCGAATTCCACGACGTACATTAAGCGAAGGATATTCCAAATATGAATTACACGGATTTTGCGATGCGTCAGAAAAATCGTATGCGTATGTGGTGTACTTTAGAATTTTCGAAGGAAAAGATTTCCAGTTATTTTCCATCATGGGTAGGTCTAAAGTTGAAGCAAATTGCAATTCCTAGACTTGAACTTTCTGCGGCTGTCTTGTTAGCGGGCTTAATGTCTTTCATTCTGAGAATTTATTCGACAAAAATCAATTTTTCTTATGTATTCGTATGAAGTGATTCAACTATAGCTTTAACCTGGATTAAATCCTCACCTTATCAACTAAAGACTTTCGTTAGTAATAGAGTTGCGCAAATACAAGAAAAACTAGATCCTTCACATTGGAGACATGTCGTGTCTAAAGACAACCCCGCAGATATCGCATTTCGTGGATGTTCACCCCCTGATCTCTTAAATAATACATCATGGTGGACCTGACTGGCTCAAACTCTCTCAAGAATATTGACCCCATTCCATACTTGTTAACGACACAAAGAATCCTGAAATAGTCGCCGAATGAAAAACAATCGCATTCTCAGCTTTTGATGTAGAAAATTTCATTGAAATACTCATGAATAAATTGTCCTCTTATCGTAAGTTACAGCGAATAGTCTGTTTTTCTAAACGCTTCGATGAAAATTGCCGCAATAGCAAACAACGCACTATCGGACCACTCACTTTATCTGATCTGAATTCATCAACGTTGCTTGTTATAAAACATGTTCAAGCGCTTCATTTTGCTGAAGAGATGAAGTCTTTGAACTCCAAGATTCCTTTTTCTAAGTATCGTAGCAAACTCAATGCTTTCGTAGATTCAAATTCAATTTTACGTGTCGGAGGTCGCCTGAATAAGTCCGAAATGTCTAACCTAAGAGAACACCCTATTGTTTTACCAAGTCGTCATCGCATTACTACACTCATGAAAGAATATTATCACAGAACCTATTTACATCATGGAGTTCAAACTACCAACTTTTATTGCAACAAAATTTTTGGATACTTTCAGCAAAAGTTCTCATCAAAAAGGTTATTTCAAAATGTAGAAAATGTTGGTAATTGTTTACCAAAACTCAGAGTGTCTCAGGTGAAAGCATTTAGCTGCGTAGCAATCGACTATGCTGGGCTCTTCACAATAACAGCTAGGAGAACTAGGGGTGCTAAGACCTTGAAATCTTATGTCTGCATTTTTGTTTGTTTCGCTCTACGTCCAAAGCGGTGCATCTGGAATTATCATCTGGCCTTTCGACTGAGTCATTTCTATGTTCTCTGCGCCGTTTTATAGCACACAGGAGGAAATGTCTCAAAATTTATTCAGATTGCGGGATTAGCTGCTGATGAAGAATGAATCGAATGGCATTTCAATTCGCCCGGAGCTGCACATTTTTCAGGTCTAGCTGAAGCAGGTGTAAAATCATTGAAAACGCACTTGAAACGAGTAGTCAAAGAACGATGTCTCACTTTCGAAGAATTCTATACAATCTTAGTGCAAATAGAAGCTCTCTCGAATTCACGGCTACTCTGTCCGTTAGGTACGGATCCTAACGATTTTTCAGGTCTTACAGCAGGGCATTTTTTAACCCTAGAACCACTATCTGCATTGCCTGATGCAGACTTGAGTCCTATGAATCGCTGGCAGTTATTACAGCGATTGCATAGAGATTTTTGGGTTCGTTGGCATAGTGATTACTTGCACATACTGCAAAAACGAACAGAATGGTTAGAACACACCATTCCAGCAGCGAAAAATACTCAAGTTGTCATTAAAAACAGAAATTTACGTCCAAGTCAGTGGCAACTAGCCAGAATTGAGGAGCTGCATCCAGGTGAGGATGGTTCTGCTCAAGTAGCTACGGTTATGACTTGTAAGGGTACGTGTAAGAGGCCTCTAGCCTGCACAAAATGAAAGATTTATGTCTTTATATATTTTTGGTGGACAGAATGTTCAGCTCACATACTGAATTATTATTTATTTTCTTTTCAAGATTCATTCATTTTTTTTTCATCCTTATTGTATTATTAGGGGTATAAAGGGTTCTAAACACGAATATAAATGTTTTATTCTCTTTTTATTTAAATTACGCTCTCAACGCATATGATTGAAGTGCACAACTCTGACTACGCAAGTCATCTCGAAAAGTCGAGATTCACGCACGGTGAAGACAATACAAGTGGAGAAGTTTTCATCGAATATCGCATTATCGTTCTACAACAGCTTAGTTTCCGCAACTTTCGCTATTTTTCAACGCAGGCCGGCGCATAGGAGTTGGTCGATCTAAAACCGCTATATACAGTCCTCTACTACCACAAAGAAAGGCTATGGAAAACAAGGTTAAGTGCCTTCAACTGTTGACCTATGATTGAAAATTCAAGTTCTCATTCTTACTCTACATAAACGCAAACTACTATATATTCATTTATATTTAGATTCAGAGGAAAAACCTATCTTAGAAACAATAAAAAAAATAGCTTCTCCTCCAATGTCGTGTTCATAAAAAAATCAAAATGACAATAATTATTATCACCTAAATCAAATTACTCTCGAATTCCTAAACAATGTGACAGTTTGACAATTATTGTCAACTATTTGTTGAAGTTCTGATATTTGCACGAACGAGAGAAAATTTTTTTATTGAAACAATAGCAAGTGTTGGAAATGAGTGCCATTCACCTTCAGACAATAACCTAATCGTGCACTGAAATTTCCAAGAGAAGTTTGCAAAAATTGTTTGGGTATCAATGTAGATCAGGTGACTGCGAGGCCCACTCGATAGAACCTCTTCTACCGATCCATCTTTTTAAAAAACTTCATCCAGAAAATCTCGAACATCTACCACTAAGTGTGGGGGAGCTCCATCTTTTTTGAACCATACCATATCAGCTGGGGTTAACTAATTATTTAAATTTGGAAAGAAAGCCGTTATGGCTGGCACCATTTCATTTCTTAATAATTTCAAATATCGCTCTCCATTTGAATTCCCTTCTATAAAAAATGGACCAATTATATGGTCTCCGATAATAGCGACCCAAACATTCAATTTTTGTGGATCTTGTGTATGTACCTCTCTAATCCAATGTCGGTTGTCCTTCGACCAAATACGTCAATTATGCCTATTTACTGTACCGCTGAGACAAAACTTAGCTTCATCCGAGAATACGATTCTATTCAAAAAATTTTGATTCGCCATAATCATTTGTATGAAGGTCTCTGAAAACTGTACTCTACGATCAGAATCGTCTTCAGTAACCTCATGGACGAAATGGATTTTATATGGTTTCATTTTTTCTGTTTTCAGTATCCTACAGACTGACCTCTGAGAAATCTCATGATTCAAGGCTAGTTTATTGGTAGAAACTTGAGGATTTTCCTCAATTGCCAGTAAAATGTCCAACTTTGTTTCTTAATCAGTGGCAGAGTCAGGGCGTCCTGCTCTGGAAATTTCTTGTATTTGCCAACTTGCTTCATATCGCTGAATAGTTCTGCATACTGTAGATTTACTAATTTGATGATCTGAGTGAACAGTATTGAACAGACTAGAAGTTCTTGGTAAAATCTTTGTCTGTCACCATATCCGCGCATCATCAATACCTCGATCCGTTCAGCTTCACTGAACTTGAATACCATTATTAGGAACTGAAGTGCAAAAATCTAAACTTCAACAAATACTTGGCATTTTTGTCAATCTGTCCCGTTCATTATTAATGCAGAAGTAATTTGATTTAGGTGATATAATTTTTATTATTCTAATTTTGTAGATTGTTTCTAAAATTTGTTTTTCTGAATCTAAAAATAAATAAACATGTAGGGTGTTACATTTGAAATTCATATTCTTTGATCATTTCCGGCTACACCGGAAACACTAGCGAGCACAAGATATAAACACTGAATTATTTATGTTTAGCAATGAAGGAATACCAATTTTCAAAAAAATCGCTAGGTAAATAAGTGAGATAATTAAACGTTCCGATTTTTTTTGCCTAACCCTGTAAATCCGGCTTTGGTAGTTGAAAAAATATGACAGTAAAGTTAAGAACGTTAGATCTATTTTCATGTCGGAAAATATGAATGACCTCATATTTGAATGACTTGTCTTCAATATGGCGGGGCTATTCCTTCCGAGACCATCCAAAAAGTCATAGCAATGTGGGGAAAATATCCAGACTTTGGTTATATGTTGCAATGCTAACGCATACCATTAGATGTGGTGAGTGTGTAGTTTATTTTCTAATTGATACTTACCTAGCTAAAGCTATCATAGAGGAAATGATTCCAAGGAAATAGAAATATATTGAAGATTCAAGCAGTTGAAAGTGAGCATTATACTTATCATGAGGTGTTTTGAGAATGGATTCTACAGAACATCGTCTATAAACATGTCAAATATTCAATTTCAAATATGAAATTCATGCGTTCAGAAACCTGACTCTTCAAGTACGCCTGTACGTATAGTTTTTGACGCCAGTAGTAGAGCTTACCATAAAATCTCTCTCAACGACGCTCTTTTTACAGGGCCTAAACTGCAAACCAATCTGGTGGAAATTTTGATGAATTTTAGAATACACAAATACGTGTTCAATACCGACATTCGGCAAATGTATCGTATGATTTGGGTGACAAAAGAACATCGAGATTTCTTACGATTATTATGGCGTTTTTCACCGAACGAAACTCTTTCGGAGTTTCGCTTGACAACTTTACCGTTCGGTCTCGTAAGCAGTTTTTACTTGGACATTGGTACTCTGCAAAAATTGGCGACTGATCAGAGCACTGAATTTCCTTTAGCCTCTTCTATCGTGCTGAAAAATACGTAGGGTGTTACATTTGAAATTCATATTCTTTGATCATTTCCGGCTACACCGGAAACACTAGCGAGCACAAGATATCAACACTGAATTATTTATGTTTAGCAATGTAGGAATACCAATTTTCAAAAAAATCGCTAGGTAAATAAGTGAGATAATTAAACGTTCCGGTTTTTTTGCCTAACCCTGTAAATCCGGCTTTGGTAGTTGAAAAAATATAACAGTAAAGCTAAGAACGTTAGATCTATTTTCATGTCGGAAAATATGAATGACCTCATATTTGAATGACTTGTCTTCAATATGGCGGGGCTATTCCTTCCGAGACCATCCAAGAAGTCATAGCAATTGTGGGGGAAAATATCCAGACTTTGGTTATATGTTGCAATGCTAACGCATACCATTAGATGTGGTGAGTGTGTAGTTTATTTTCTAATTGATACTTACCTAGCTAAAGCTATCATAGAGGAAATGATTCCAAGGAAATAAAAATATATTGAAGATTCAAGCAGTTGAAAGTGAGCATTATACTTATCATGAGGTGTTTTGAGAATGGATTGTATAGAACATCGTCTATAAACATGTCAAATATTCAATTTCAAATATGAAATTTGAATTATGAATTCTTCGAATCTAGAAACAGAGAAGGCTATTCATTCAGTCTTGCTAGATCGTAACAGCAAGCCTTATGTTTCCCAAAAAGTTCAATCTCTGGGAGAACAAAAGAACATGACAGTGTATGAATTTTTTACTGAAATATTTCAATGTAGTAGTAATTCAGTGACTCTATTTTAATAAAGTAGTGGTAGTAGTTTTATTGATAGAATCACCTTCTGACTGGTATGGGAACTTGCATGAAGTTCTCCTTTATAATAGTATGATTCCACAATTTAGGTTGAATTCAATTTCCTGATCGTAACTTATCCTATGAATGGAGAATGCTATATGTCATAAATTGGTATTGGGTTTCGCTTATGAATATCAACTGTCTCACTATCCTTATCTAACGAAAGCCATCCCATATTGATCACATATAGAGGAAATGATTTATTGAATTTCCGATCAGATACATGTACAATCATACAGAAACAGAGTTAGTATCAAATTCATATATGTTGTATATTATTGTTTGAAGTATGATATAGGCATAACATAAAGAAGAGAAATGAATTAGAATTCAGTAATATAGACAATATAGAATCCAACAAATCCATTTAAATTGATGTTTAACTATAATAAAGTTTCGAGATAGAATTCACAGATTTTATAATGTGAATATGTATGATGATATAATTAATTTTTGCAGATAACGGTATTCATCGGAGTTTCAATAAGATTTTTAGTAAAATGTAGAAAATGCTAGTTTTCCGATCAATTCTTCATAATCATCGTAAGCCAGGAGCATGTCATATATATATATATATATATATATATATATATATATATATATATATATATATATATATATATATATATATATATATATATATATATATATATATATATATATATATATATATATATATATATATATATATATATATATATATATATATATATATATATATATATATATATATATATATATATATATATATATATATATATATATATATATATATATATATATATATATATATATATGAAATATGAACTTGACGTACTCTCTGGCTTACTATGATTATGAACAATGGAAAACATCCGAAAAACAGATATTGAACATGTAGTGTGGATTATTGATAATAATTTTACTGACCACTTCACAGAACATGAGTCTGCGATCAAAATAATCCTCTTTCAGTTCCTGAATCAATCGTATCTTAAAAGGATGAAACTTATGTTTTCTAAGAATTCTAATGATTGTTGTACGTGAAACACCAGACACATGATGTTACTTATATTTTCTTCAAATTCTCTTGATTGTTATTCGTGAAACGCCAGACACATTGGACAATTCTCTAGTACTGAGGGTCAGATCCATCGTTACGTGGCCTAAGATAGCCACGTCCTTCGATTCGTCTCCTTCACACACACTCTTTTTGTTGCCGACAGAACCAGTAACCAGTTGCACAACTTAAGCAGTGGATACATTTTCTTCAGGATGTTGTTCGCGAAATAAAGCCGCTGCTGTTAATCGCGCAGAATTGTTATTTCTGAAAAATTATTTTATCATTTTCACCCTTTCTTCTGCAGAATATACCATATTGATCCTACTACAAATTTATAATCGCTTTGGAACAGTTTAAACGTTCCTGAAAATTCACGATAGACTAAAGAGTAAACACATGGTCTGTCTAGTTTTTCGAACTGAAAATTAACAGATAAATGAAAACATTGCATACCTCGAGGTAAATTCAACATAATCTAACCATACACCAGTGTTCTTTACTGCATGAAAGTGAATGGTACCCATTTTCAGCTGTTAATAATCTAATCACAAAAGTAAGTGGTCTTCCACTTTGTTAGGAGTTAGATAGTACTCGATAAGATCTTCAAAATGAGGTATCACAACACTCCTCACTTCTAATGAAAATCAGGGGGTTAGGTAATTAGTTAAGTTACGGTAATGAAAAAACCGGAAAAATTGTTTCCCCTTGAATCAGGAATCAACAGGTCCGAGAGTTTGTCCATTTTTTAATTTTAAAATTTTAAAACCAGAAAATCGAGGTGTTAAGTATTCGTTGGACTAGCCTGTATATAAATATAAATATAAAGTATAGTAAAGTGCACCCCCTTGTTAGGAGAAAATAAAACTATCCCATAGCGCTTACAGCTGTGACTGTTACCAAAATAAACGCTTGTTAAGTACATCTTGGAGAGAAAAAGAGAGTAGTCCTGTTCTTATTTCAGAAAGCGCTCCGTTATTACGAAATTTATTAGATAATTTTCATCAAAACTTGCAAGCGATAGATACTTTAGGCTTTTCTACTGCAGAATGGGACTTCATTCTCATGCATATGCTTTTGGATCGACTTGATCCAACTACTGTAAAGGCTTTTGAATTGAGCCATGCTTCTACTGAGATTCCGACGTACCTCTACGATAGGAATTTTGTTATGAAACAGTGTACGGCCTCAGAATCGTAAGGTGTTAGCTCCATGAAATTCGAAAAGTTTCCTTCGTCTCCTAAAGTCGCTGATTCGCGAACATGGGTGAAAACGAAAAAACAATTTTTACTAGCACATATCAGTCCCGTAGAAACGTAGCTACGAGTGGGTTTTTGAATTCTACCCCATCCAGAGACACAAATGAACAATTTGCCCTTTATCAACAGATGTGAATAATTGTCAGCCAGTGGCGTCTCCTCCAAGGGAAGGCTCCACCAAGCATTCGGATGCAGGAATTATTCAAGATTCTCGACAACCAGGTTTTTTTTTGTGTCGGAAAAACCATATTATTTGTCATTGCCCTGCATTTACTTCAAAATCAGCTAAGGAGCGTTATAACGTAGTTAAAAGACACAAAGTCTGTATAAATTGTCTTTCTACGTCACATATTTGCATAAATTGTCCATTGTCTAATAGATGCAAGAAATGCCAGCAAAAACACCATTTGATGTTACATTTTGAATTTATTGAGGTACCCAAACCTAGAGCCACTAATTCTTCTGACACATTCGCAGGACTTGCATCACGTAATGGAAATATGTTGCTGGCCACGGTGTTGTTGAATATTTGGGATGTTTTCGGAAACTACCATCATATAAGAGGAATAATTGATTCAGGATCACAGGCTACTTTTTGCGACGCGATTTGGCCACCAAACTAAATCTTAAGAAATTTAATGATTCGGTAGCGGTGCAAGGATTGGGAAATATGAGCACTTCCGCACATTCAAGTGTGCATTGTCAGATTTCTTCTCTACATCAAAATGGATATCGTCAAGATATTGAAGCTGTTCTCATGGATGAAATTTGTAGTGATATGCCTTCTTTGTCATTTATGCCTGGTAAGTGGTCGCATATTTCCAACCTACCGCTGGCTGATCCTGCCTATTTCAAGTCGAGCCAAGTAGACATACTACTTGGAGCAGACGTTTTTCCACACGTCTTGAAGGATAGACTCATAGTGGGAAATGTAGGGGAACCTATAGCCGTCAATACTAGTTTTGGCTGGGCTCTTATGTGCCAAATTTCGTTTTCGGTCTCTCAGTCCATCAAAACCTTCCACAATTCGACTTCAGATTCGTATGTATCATCATTGAGTGAAACTCTTGAGCTCTTCTGGGAAGTAGAAGAAGTGCCATCTGTGCATATTTCTTCTCCAGAAGATGCTTGTTGTGAAAATATTTTTTGGGATCCACTTCTCGCAGTGAAGATGGTCGATTTATCGTTTCTCTTCCAATCAAATTGTCGGCACCAGATTTGGGTGATTCGCGAGCAGTGGCGGAGCGTAGGTTTTATTCTCTTGAACGCAAATTGTTAGCGAATACCAATTTATATTCTTCATATTCACAAATAATTAAAGAATATCTCAACGATAAACACATGGAAATTATTCCTCACACTTCTCGGTTGGACTTGTCAGATAGCAATGTCTTTTATTTGCCTCATTCATGCGTTCAGAAACCTGACTCTTCAAGTACGCCTGTACGTATAGTTTTTGACGCCAGTAGTAGAGCTTACCATAAAATCTCTCTCAACGACGCTCTTTTTACAGGGCCTAAACTGCAAACCAATCTGGTGGAAATTTTGATGAATTTTAGAATACACAAATACGTGTTCAATACCGACATTCGGCAAATGTATCGTATGATTTGGGTGACAAAAGAACATCGAGATTTCTTACGATTATTATGGCGTTTTTCACCGAACGAAACTCTTCCGGAGTTTCGCTTGACAACTTTACCGTTCGGTCTCGTAAGCAGTTTTTACTTGGCCATTGGTACTCTGCAAAAATTGGCGACTGATCAGAGCACTGAATTTCCTTTAGCCTCTTCTATCGTGCTGAAAAATACGTACATTGATGACATAATTTGTGGACGTGATTCTTTCTCCATTGCCAATAGTATGAAACTTGAGTTAATCGAAATGTTAGGAAGAGCAGTTTTCGAATTGCGTGAGTAGTCGAGTAATGACTCAAAACTACTTAGCGACTTATCTTATTCGCACATTCAATCAACCTCATTATCTCTGGATTGGGATAAAATTTCAACGCTCAAAGTATAAGGTTGACGATGGAATCCAAGATCCGATGCGTTCATGTATACTTTATATAATTCCATTCTTCCTTGCAGTAAACGTACCATATTATCTGAAGTCGCTCGGATCTACGATCCTCTAGGTTTTCTTGCTCCCTTGTTGATTTCGTTAAAAATTCTTGTTCAGCGATTATGGACTTTGGGTTTAGGTTGGGACGATACTCTTCCGGAGGATATCTCGTGTAAGTTCGGACGATTGAAATCAGAGATGCATTTTCTATGTGGTTTACAAATACCTCGTCATTTTGACGTTTCGAACGCTCATGTTTGTCATCTGATAGGGTTTTGCGATGCCAGTATGGCCACCTATTGTGGTGTGATATACCTCAGAGTGGAACAGAAGGACGGTAGTGTGAGATTTGATTTATGAATTGATGGGTTACTCGAACAATCATTCTTAATGTGATGTCTTACGTTGTAGGCTTCTTCAAAATCTGAAACATAGCGACGATAAAAGGACACAACCGTCCTCTGCAACAGTGCTTCATAAATCATTGCATTATTTCACGTAGAGTACAGGCTGTACATTCCGACAAAGAGAAAAAATCAGTCACTAGAATCCTTCCTATATCGAAATACTACCAAAAATTGAGACCTTTCATATACAAATTGGTTTGTTGAGAGTAGGTGGTCGATTGACATATACGGAGTTACGCTACGACAAAAAATTCCCCATTCTTTTACCAAAAAACAGTGTCCTCACTAATTCATTGATCATATACATCCATCAACTTTATCTTCATGCCGGTGTCAACACTACATACTATCTTGTATCGCGAATGTTTTGGATCCCCTCAGATAAAAAGCTCATCCGCTCAGTGATTTCTAAATTTAAAAACTGTTGGAAAACCCATCCTACTACTTATCAACCTCCGTTGGGGAATTCGCCTTCCTTGCGAATTTCCCAGATAAACATTTTCAATTGTAGGCGTAGACTTAGGTGGCCTTTTCGATTACCATGAATAGGTTACGCGTTGCAAAGATTCTCAAAGCTCACCTCTGTCTTTTCATATGTTGAGCTATCAAAGTTCTTCATCTGGAGATTTTGTCCGATCTCTCACGTGACTTTTTCTTAGCAGGGTTCAGACGTTTCGTTGCTCGGCGTGGTAGATGCTCGAAGGTTCTCTCAGATTGCGGCACTAATTTTGTGGCAAGCGCCAAATATTTGAAATATCTTTCAAAGCATGTTCAGGAATCGGAAAAGGTGGAATGGTAATTTAATCCGCTTTCAGCTGCGCACATGGGTGGCTTGTGGGAAAGCGGAATGAAGTCGGTTAAATCCCATCTAGTTAGAATTATAGGGCAGAAAGTTCTCACCTATGAGGAACTCTACACTGTATTGACACAGGTGGAGGCAGTACTCAATTCAAGACCCCTTTGTCCAGTAAGTTCAGACCAAAATGATCTGCGGACTCTTACTCCAGGTCACTTTTTTACATTAGAACCTCTAGTCGCCATAGGAGATCCAGAAGTTATTAACGAAGTTGCTTTGAATAGACTTAACAGATGGCAACTTCTGCAACGTAAAAACCATGATCTGTGGTCTAGATGGGCGCGTGAATATTTGCAGACGCTTAAACAGCGAGCAAAGTGGCATGGGCCTGCGGCTCCTGTAGAAGATGGAACCATGGTTCTCATAAAAAATGAACTTGAGTCTCCACTGAACTGGCCTTTGGGTCGAATTGTTACTGTCCATCCAGGAGTTGATGGCATTGCAAGAGTTGCCACAGTCAAAACGTCCAAGGGTCTTTTCAAATGACCTCTAGTCAAACTATGTCTTCTCCCAATGAATTAAATTTCTTAAAATACCTCGGGTATTTTCAAGGGGGCGGGTATGTTTCGTCTTCAATTTTAAGTTTAAGAATTTTTAATTTTTTTTCACATTCAACATTGATTGCGTACAAACCAACTTACTCTTTGATGTACATTTTTTCGTTATGTTTGCTTTCATGAGACTGGAAGTTAAGCGAGAGAACTTTTTCTTCCGATTTCGCGGCATTCAAAATTCGTTACATTAAATTAAAATTCAAATAAATATTGTCTTGGCGCTCTTTATCGGTTTTCAATTTCCCGCCCATCTGTGAATGGAAATCGTGCCTCAGGGTAGCGCGCCAACCATCCTGCGACAGAGAGTACTATCGACAGTATAGTGCCGCTCGAAATATAAGATTCGCTTTTAGTTGCGTCAAAAACCCCGTTTTCACTTCCATGTGGAATCAAGTATCGTCTATTGTGACATGAAAGACTATTGAAATACATTTACCTTATAAATCATTAAAACCCAAACTAAGACATTTTTCAGGCCTGGACTACAGTGAAACTACAGTGCATAAAACCTAGTGCCCTATAGTGATTGTGAACTGAGTTTGAATGCATAGCTGTCCGCATCCTGAGTTTCCTCTATGAGTATGTAAAGAGAATTATTGAACAATCTCAGTACGATCGTTTCTTTCAATCTTTCGTAAATTTTTATATATATTTTTCGTTCAGCACTCATAACTGAATGATACAATTTAGCGTATCAGTTTCTCCTATGAGTTTTTCATATACAGTCCACAGAAATCATCAATATTTCCGCTTATAACACTCCAATATATTATATATTATATATATTATATTATAATATATATTACAAATTGATAAATGCCTGGAAAATTGCAACATCAAGATTGGACACAAACCTAACAACTACTGCAAACAATATTTCACCACTCTAAGGCCAAGGGTGAAACATAAGAATAAAACACAAAATACAATACAATACAATACAAAATACAAGGTTAATTGTCAGGACTGTGGAGCGTGCTATATCGGTGATACTGAACAATACTTGCATAAAAGAATATACCAATACGACTGCTCCGTTAGATATAATGAAAAAAGTACTGCTCAAGCGAAACATAGCATTTTTAAGTAGATAAATTTAATTTTGCTGATGTACGAGTTCTTGCACCTGAGAGCAACGACTTTAAAAGAAGCATTCTAGGAATGATCGAAATCCCAAAAGAACCTAAGACAGTGAATTCAAGAGCTGCCGTTGACGGATTTTAAATGTCTACAGTAATCTGATAATTTCAATACACCCTTCAATAGTTTGCTGGAACCAGTTATACTCAAATATTAATTGTTATTGCTTGTAATAATAATTTTGTTTTCGTTTTACCAGTGATGATAATGATGTCAAGAGAGAATGTAAGGTTAATAGCTTTTAACGTAAGAATTGTATTATGAGTTTCACTGAGATTATGATTTTATTTTATATAATGATTGTGATGAGTTGAATGTTTTCTGATGAACCCAAACACTTTCTGTTTTCTTAACCCCGATTCACCAGTAAAAACATTTGTTTATTTTTGAAGAAAGGGTTATCAAATAAAATTCTACTTTATCTCTACAGAAAAAGGCTGGGATTCATGCCTTTTCAATAACTGTAAAGTGGCAACTCAAATAAATACATGGTATCGATATTGCAACTTACTACAAAAGCATACTACGAGGAAAACTATTATTAATCAACGAGCCTTCAGGATGTCAAGAAATCAAAATCTGACGAGTCCTCTATTCAGAAAATACGAGAATCTATAGCAGAAGATAGCTGAGCAGAGAAACAAGAGAATCTCTCTTCTAAGATGTAAAAATTTAACAATGCACCTAAATTCCTCAAAGTCAAGCCAAAATTGAGTATTTTCATTGATAAATATAAGCCTAAGTATCTGAGTTTCCTCCAATTGTTTTATATGCAATGTTCGAACTTGTGCATCTGCAACACATATAGCCAAATATATAATCTAGACAAACAAATTGCCAGCCCTAAAAGGCAAATTAACAGTCAATTTCCTAAACATATTAGTGAAGCTTTTTTCAGTGAACAAACAAAAATTTATAACGAAAGTTTCACAAAAGTCAAATCAAATCACCGTGAAAAGATTGAATTCTTACTCGAAAAAGATCTTGCATCTGAAAGCATCTACCTTTTTATTATACATTTAGAACCGACATTTAAGCAAGGCATAAAATACCCAAGTTATTGGCACTTATCTGTCAAAAATTTTGACAGATTTAATTATTTTTGTTATAAACTCGATTTGTGAGGATCATTTAAAAAAATTGTAGCTCGTAGATCTTTTGCACTACACAATTTAAGCTTGGGTGGATAGAATAAGGATCAAGGAATTTTTTAACAATCTACACATGTCAAATATTAACGGCGTTGCTTTGTATGATTTTTTCAATTTGGCCTTTTTCAAACAGCAATTACTCAATTTTTTCAAATGGCACGTGCCAATTTTTATATCGCCATCAGATAAAGCGTCAAATTTCAGATGGAATTGTATCAGGATGTACTATACCCATCTCTTATAGTTACGAAATAATTTGGGAATATACTGAATTTGGATGATTCTGGAAGAACTTACAGAGAATGCTTTGAAATATTTGAAGTAGCTGAACTGGCTACCCTCACCTGACAGGTGCCTAGAATTAATCTACTTGTCACTTCGTTCATTCGAATTTGATATTTCAACAAGAATTGTTGGTAATTTGAAGTGAAAATTTTTGAAAAACACCAGATTGATAATAAAATGGCTGATTGTTCAAACGAGGATATGTTCAATCTGTTTTTAATTCATGGCGAATGTCAGAAAGTGGTGGATAGAACTTGCAGGCAATTCAATAACCAATTTCCAAATTTGTCCCCTATGAGTTAAACAAAATTTTGAAGGAGTAGAAGCAATGTTCTGCAATTTGGAGGAACAAAATACATAGAAACTAGAAGAAAACCAATTCTCGAGAACGACGACAATCAAATTAATATGCAAGTGTATTTTCGTGCAGATCCACATGCGTCCATTAAGTCAGCATCATTCATTCGAAGGATCCTTAAGAAACATAACATGCACCCGTATTCTTTTATCAGACTACAGAAATTGAAACCAACTGACCTTCCCAAGCGACTAAATTTCTGTGAAAATTCATTAATTCGGCTTCAAGAATATGAGACAATTCTGCAAAAAATTATATGGTCTGCTTAAGCCAAGTTCAATGAAGGTGGAATAACCAACACGAGAAATCGACATTTTTGGGCCAATGAAAATCCTGATTTCATTGACGTTTTTGATTTCCAAAATGAATTCAGCGTGAACGTTTCTGCAATTTTAATGAATGATTTGTTGGATTGTCACATTTATGAGGAAAATCTTAATGGACAAAGATACCTGGAAATTTTGAGAGGAACGTTAGCAAATTTTTTAGATGGATTACCCCTTAACATTTAGAGGGATTGCTATTACCAAATGGATGGTGCACCAGCACATAAAACACGAGCTGTAGATCGGCAGCTAACAGAAATGTTCGAGGATAGATGGTGGCGTAATCAAGGACCATATTCATGGCCTCCGCGTTCTCAGGACCTGACGCCTCGAGAATTTTTTTTTATGGGTCAAAATCAAGAGTGAAGTGTATCTTATTACTGAGAGAAGTAAAGAAGAGTTACTAGAGCGCGTTCATAATGCTTTTCGTAATGATGATCCTGAGGAAACTATGTTAGCAACTCATCATGTTCGTATACGAGCTGTCAAGTGTTTCGAGCAAAATGGGGCCCAATTGAACATTTATTCAGATCGTTAATTAGTTTTCTCCTATGATGTTGTTATCATTCATTCGTATTAATGTAAGTATCTTCGATGATTGGTTTTCGCTTAGTTCCTACAATTTTTATTCATCCGAATTGTAGAAAATAGCTTCTAATGCTTCGAAATTTTATTTTACTCTTACACGGTAAATTAGGAAATTGGTTATTGAATTGCCTGCAATTTCTACCCACTACTTTTTGACATTCTAAAATGAATTAAAAAAAGATTAAATATATTTTCGTTTGAATAACCAGTGGTTTTATTCCAAATGTGTTGTATTTTTTGATATTTTCAATCTGAAATAACGACAATTCTTGTTGAAATATCAAATTCGAATGAACGCAGTAACAAGTACATTAATTTTAGGCACCTGTCAGGTGAGCGTAGCCAGTTCAGCTACTTGATTCAAATATTTCAAAGCATTCTCTGTTAGTTCTTGAAAATCATCAAAATTCAATATATCCCCAAATTATTTCGGAACTATAAGAGATGGGTATAGTACATGCCTGTACAATTCCATCTGAAATTTGACGCTTCATCTGATGGCGATATAAAAATTGGCACGTGCAATTTGAAAAAATTGAGTTATTGCTGTTTGAAAAAGGCCAAATTGAAAGAATCATACAAAACAACGCAATGAACATTTAGCATGTGTGGATTCCTTAAAAAAATTCCTTGATACTTCTTCTATCCACCCTAGCAAAAATTGTCTATGGTGCAAAAGATCTACGAGCTACAATTTTTTTGAATTTTCCTCAAAAATCGAGTTTATTACAAAAATAATCAAATCTGTCGAAAGTTTTGACAGATAAGTGCCAACAACTTGGATATTTAATGCCTTTCTCAAATGTCGGTTCTAGATGTATAATAAAAAGGTAGATTGCCATTTAAAATAACAAAGTGAAGACCCACTTTCGGTATAACCAGAAATAGTATCACTTCGAAATATTTCACTTCAATTGAAAGTCGCTAGTTATGGCCGCGTATAAAATTTCAGCTTGATATTGTAATTGGAACTCAAAAAGTTTTTATTGGACGGTCCCGGTGGATATCCCTGTATCCCAAACGAGGATATTACAATATCTTATGAATCATTCATTGTTGATCTCAACAAATAATAAGTGTAACTTGCAGAAAATTCAATGCAAAGTACCCGTTATACCGTAAATTTTCTGAAAACAATCTTGAAACTTACAATCAAATTTTGTAACATATGAAATACAGAAAACTGAAATTAGTAGCGTTGGAAGTAGCAAGTTGGTACCAATATGAAACACATGCATTTTACGGGAGATTGTTCTGAAATTCAGAAACAAAAGTATAACTACATTAACTAGAACATCTGTAAATATTTCAAATCTTTTAAAGTTTCCTCTCAAATTAAATATTGACAGTGGTGTTTGTACATTAAACTGAATACATTAAAATGAAAACGACGTTGAAAACTTCGCTCCCGTATTTGATATGAATTTCCAACCACCCATATATGAGAATTATGATGATTGAAAATATCTTCTTTAAAAAATTTCGACTCATCGATCATATCATGTTTTGTGGGAGGTCTGGGTTTTCTTGAATATGATCCATCAACATTCGCAAAAACCAATCCTAACCGTCGCTTCCCCAGAATTCATCGATAATGTCGATTTGTAGCGATGGAAATTATTTTTGTCCAAAATTGTTTTAATTGATGTACGTGCTTTCCCCAAATCTGCCACATCAGCACGTACAAACACATATGGTTTGGCATCAAAATGACTCTAGACGGTAACTACAATATCTTCATCGTTGGTAATGAAACTAATTCTATCCCTTTCTGCTATCAGTTTTCGGTAAGTGACGAATTTGTTTGTAATTTCTGAATATTTTTTCTGCAAGTTGATCGCAAATTCAGGTACTTTCCGTTCAATGTTCTGCTTGTTCCACTTATTTTCAGTTGACCATAAATGAATTCATAATATTCTAGATTGACTTTATATTTGCCATTACATTTAACAAAAATCTACAGACAAACAAAACATAAAACGAAACATGAAATATTTTGGAACACTCTTATTGGAATTATATTCATTTTGTTTGTTTCTATGCTCGACGGCTAAATGATCCAATTAATATGAAAAATTTTTATTTGACAATTTAATTTTATTGAGTTGACAAATGAAAATGGAAAATGAAGGAAAATGGAAGATGAGACTACTTTTATAATTTTATGAATATCTCAGTCAGTTGACTTTAACTTTCGTGAATTTCAAATGATTTAGTTAGTGAACATAGAAGGATAAAAGAACATTTTGAAACACAGATCTCTGACATTGAACGAGTACAAACAAATTTCATACTGCTGAAATAATTTCGTACTTGCCACAACCAAATGCTCACAGAACATATGGTATTTGATCCACATTCATATGTCCAATCATCTACAGCTCATATAATCTCAGTTGTGTTTAACGATTGTTTTGAGTTGAACGTATGTTGAAAATTCACAAAATATTTTGAATGACGAATGCGGTTGTTCGTATAAGTGAAAAATGACTTTTTTGAAGCAAGTCACCAGGAGGGGTGAATTTTCATTAAGTTGGAGTTCGAAGAATTGACACTGGTGATGCTCATACACGAATTATTCTATCAATGAACCTCAGATAATTAATTTTTCAGGAGCTGTCATGGGAATGATAATTTCCAATCGAAAAAGTAAAAACGATTCTTTGAGTACAAGTTCAGACCTTGAATACCTTGATCCTTACTTGAGCCGTGAACATTTGAGCGCAACAATAGAATGTGCTCAAGGGAACACTGATTGCAGTGTAGAAGAATGGAGTAGGTATCTGATGAATCAAAATTTACGTTGCCTCCGAATGGAGAGCGAAACTCGTTATGTAGGAAATAAGGAGAACGCTATGATAAGCAGAACATAGCCCGGATTGCATTTGGTGCTTGTTCAGTTTTGGCTTGGAATGATTTGATAACCCTTCAAAGATCTGTAGATTCTCAGGAATATTGATGATTATAATGAGTTGTTTTCTTCAACAAATAATATCCAATAACATGAAAAAATATCCTAACAAAACTTGAAAACTGAACCACCGAGGTGTCGTGTATAGATCACCAATAAAAGGAAGAGAAATCATTCAAATGCAAAGCTTCCAAGCAAAGTGTTCAGATATTGTTAACAGAAAATGAATCAAAGTACACACTACATAAAATATAAATGAAATTTTAGATACGACACATGAATGATATCGAAGACCACTGGAGTATGATGATGGTCTTAGAGATAGCAAGAGAAAATATTTAACCACTTCCCTAGCACAATCTCAGCAATGCTATACTAGGCCAATGCTGGCGGACAATCCAATTCATTGTGTTGGAGACTGAATAAGAACTTTGAAGCGAGAAGGTTACTTCCAATTTCTTCAGAATTTAGATAAATAATCAACACAGAAGTATGATCATATCTTCTCATTGGATAATAACTGTCCTCCCTGCTGGTAAGGTAATTTCTGTTGAATCCTCTCCAAATGGTGAGAATGACATTAAAGATGAAATACTGAACAAATTGATCAATATTTTACTTCTTTTTCTACAAAGCTTTCAGAAAGATGAACAAGGCTACAGCAATGTGTGAAAATTCCACCCTTATAAAAATATCATGGCGGGTTTATTCCCGATAGATAGGAATGGACCACCTCCAAGGATCGTCTACTTGAGGGTCCCTGTTGGTACACGGACGGCTCAAAAACAGCAGAAGTTGTTGGAGCTGGTGTCTACGGTCGAGGTGCTGCCAAGGAACAGTTGATCTACCTTGGCAGGTATGCGTCTGTCTTTCAAGCAGAAATATTCGCCTTTGATCACTGTGCTAACCTCTTGCTTGTGAGGAGACTAACAAATGGGTCAATCTTCAGCGATGGCCAAGCTGTACTGAAGGCATTGGCATCAATAACTGTACGTCATTTATGGTGCAGGAACATCACTCAACCCTCGCTATACTAGGAGAGTGGAGCAGGCTTCATCTAATATGGTGACCAGATCACTCGGGCATTGAGGGGTGTGAAAAGGCGGACTCGTTGGCTGCTCGAAGAACTAGCCTGAAATTGATCGGACCGGAACCTAGGCTCGAAATTAATTTTCCCCGGAAACTGCAAGGATTTAAATATCCAATGGTTGGGCCTGAGGGTAGGTTAGATTAGGTCTCACACACGCTCGATGTGCCATTAGTGGACATTCTACTGTGAGAGCCAAGGCTTGGCTTAAACTGTCTAGGTTGGACCTGAGAGTTTTAACCGCCATACTAACGGGGTATTGTTGCTTCAGAAAATACCTAAATAAGTTAGGATTGATTGAAGATTCTTTATGTTGGCTATGGGAAGAAGATATAGAATAAATGGGAATCGTTATATGCGAGGGTCCAGCTAGGGAGAGAATCAGGATGGAAGAACTTGGATCTAGCAAATTGAAGCTGACTGAGCCTATTAGGTTCTCACCCACGAAACTCGTACCCTTTACGAGGAGGATGGAGCTCGTGAATGAAATTTAGGACAGAATGTGTCACAATAAACCACTAGGTGGCAGTTGCCGGGGTGCTAGGTAGCCATCACTCATATAATATATATTTATCTATCTATATAATTTGAAAGTAGATGATAGCTGTTAGTTAATATGCAGTATAAAAGAAAATTTACTCTCTAATTTAACACTAAGTTTTCACACTTCGCCAAAGCACTTCAAAATAATTTGATTAATTTTGTACTCAACAAGTTGCGAAATCATTTTCCTCGTATAGCGTACATTGTTCTGTGATTTTGTGGTGAGCTAAAATATTTAGGACAAGACGATTACTCAGGAGCCAGCCAGATATGGAGACGAGAATCCTTCGAAGTCACTCACAGTTATGCTTCGTATTCACTTGAGCCTTCTGGAATACCAGTGGACGCTTCAAATTGGCACAAGCACAAAATTTCGTATTTCCCGAATGGTCGACGACCGAAGGGATGAAGTCACAGGAGATTCATTTTGCCATCGTATAGTTCAAATCTTATCATCTATTGCTGAAGTATTCGATGATCCCCTCTATCGAACGCCTTCTGAAAATCTATACAGATGACATGAGCCTGGCCTGCACAATACAAAGCCTCAAGTATCTGCTGCGAAAAGATGACCAAATTAATTAGCACTATCGAACATTGAATCATACTTTCCAACTCTTATCCTACCGATTATATCAGAGAATATACAACTGTATAGCAAAATTTCTGAGATGTTGCGAAAACGTTTGTACCGGTTGCCCTTAACTACAGAACGTATGCCGTCATGACCAGTAATGAAATCATTCGATATCTTCCTTGCCGAAGAAATTGTATTTTTCACAGTTGAAATATTCAAATGGACAAAGTCGTGATTAGTAGCAGTTGCCTATTCTATAGGAACGACAAGAGTATCATGTAATAAAAGCCCTGGAACAGGGAGGAACATAGAGAATTGTTCGAGAGTAGGGTTGAGTGTTTGTTTGTTTTTTCCTTTAACGGGCTTTACTTCTGCCTTTCGGATAATGACACGCCAGGGAATTCTGTTACCTCACTAACCTGGGAATTTTGCCGAACCCATCTCGTGTCGAGGGAAGGGATCTTTAATGTCCACAACATCTCTTAGACAGGACCGACAGCTTTACATCTCCTCCGAAAGATGGACAGTCAAGCGATTTCCAGAATCCGAAAAATCGTACCGACTTTGTGGGGATTGAACCCAGGTAACTCTGCGCAGGAGCATCATATCCCCTACGCCACCAAGCCGGCTGTAGGACTAAGTTACTTGTGTAATTAGAACTATCAAGTGTAATGTTTTGTGTGATGGTGTGGATGAACAGCGACTTGGTAGATTTTATGCGGCTAAGGATGAGTGTCAGAATGGCTTACAGAATCCGGCAGCCCTCTCATTTTTCAATGTTTGCTGGCAAAACACCTTAGCGACAAGCTTTCTATAACAAACTGAAAACCGATATGATCAAGCAGAGACTCAGGGTAAAAATGTTGAAATGAAGTACGCAAAAGACTTATCAAGAATTGGTGATTCAAACTAGTTTGTACTCTATTCCAAACATGATGTGACCTCATGGCCGTTTTGTGAATTCTGAAATTCGTGAACTTCTCTATTCGATTGTCGCATTCCATTGTGAAATAACATACATTAGTGAATGTAGGCTAGATACGTGTTGGATAAACAGATTGAAGAAAGAATAATTTTTGAACAACAAACAGTTCTAAAGTAATGAATGTTATAGTCCATGAACGATTTTGCGCCGAGGCATTGGATTTAGCTCTATATGAATTTATGTATAAGCAACAGTTCATAGTAGTGATTTCAATGTCTCATTATATTTTCATAATTTACGGTTTGACTTCGAAAAAATTGCAATGCAAATATTTTCTGAGAGCTCTTAAACCGTACCATAATATAATGCGTTGGAACAAGAGAGTGTTGGATTTGATTTTGTCGAACTTTAACTGTAGCTATGCTTGGTGAAGCGTCACCACTAGTGGTAATATATCCACATAACCCTCGATGTCATGGTATAATCTTTAACCTAATCTTGGTATGGTCGATACAATGAAAAATCGTATGATATATCAAATGTTTCTTCTGCGGAGTGGACTACTGTTGTGGAAACGGCATTCAATAATGAGGTTAGATGCTTGTGAGGACTTTTTCCGAATCTTACTGAAGGCCGATAAGAGAAAATATCATACAAATTCAGTTGAAAGCGTCGTTACCCCTTGTGGTGTAACCTGTATTTGATTCAAAATATCAAGATTGAAAAAAATTCTTTCCACGGTTATAGTAGTATGGCTCTGATCATCCGTTTACTACGTACAAGTTGCTAAGTATTGTTGTAAAAGTTGAAACAAATTCAGGCTATAAAGTCACATGTCACAAGTCACTTAGTGGGACCGCGGACAATGCTGATGCATTTGTTGATTACTACAGTGGGGCTTTTTATACTCGAGGTGATCATGTAATGAGGAGTGCCAGCTCTAAGTGGAGTTCAACGAATACTTGCTCACTGAAATTGTCATTATTGGTTGTATTCGATTGCACTGTTTCCCAAAATACTACTGAAATAAAACAATTACGACCTTTATTGAGTCAATATCACAATAATTTTACAATATTCACAACCAAACAATATAGATTTTTCTTGAATTCTTCATTTCAGAAGTACCCATATCAACAAAAGTCGTACTAAAAGCATTTTAGAAAATGAAGCATGCCAATAGCAAGTTATTTCGTTGGTTAACTGCTGAAATCAAACAGTATACACAATATGATGTAACAACTGATATGGTTTTTGTTTGGCTCTGGTCAACGTAAACAATTTTTATACACCAATCTGGGTACTATGCATACGTGCCTTCTGGAGAAACCCTTTATCCTACACCTTTGAGGGTGTGTGAAAATGAGTTCATTTAAACAAGAAAAAGGATTTGTCTCATCCATCCAAATTTGTTCTAACTCATTCAATCTCCGAGATTATCGGATAATTGCTTATAGTTTTTACGGTCGAAAAAAAATTTCAAATGGGGTCAGAAAAAATAAGTGAATTTCGAGATATCAACATTAGCTTTTTTCAAATATAATAATTCAAGATGCCTTTTCAGTGTTCTTGCAAAAAAAAATAATTTAAAATTCATTAAAGTCCATGTAAAAAGGCTGAAATATTCACAAAATAATAGAAGAATATGCATCGTTTTCTTTTCTTCACCTCCAACCTCAACTTTTTCTTCTATAAGAAGTACATGTGGAGGTTTTCTTTAATATCCCATCAACAAATTTTTCATGTACCTTACTGAAATTCCGCAAACAAATACTCTTGTTTGACACGCTGTAAATATTCAGATAGATGTGAATAATTGGAACGTGCAGAAAGGTCAGCAAAAGATATGTTACACAAATATTCAATAAATTACAATACAGTCACTTAAAGTTGCTGTTTCTCGCCAAACCAAATAAATGAAAATATGGATGACATCCATTTTCTCCACACTTCCTGGTAGTATTCTAAATTATTTAGTGGAAGTTTGTGGTAAAACTAGACTTTTTTTTATTTTATCTTTCGATGAAAATTCTAGAATTGAAACTTCGTGGGTTCTGCTCTACTGGAAATTTAGTGCAATTGTTGCAGTTTAATTTGTAAACTTCTAAACCTTCTTCTGTCGGATAAAATCTTATTGCTTTAGATGATCTGTATTTACATCATCTAATTCAACATACTAGGCACAAGCATTCTGAACAAGGCAAATTCAAAATTCATGAAGGAGAATAAATGCAGGGGATATTCGAAATTGTGAAGCAAAATCAACCAGTTGATATAGATTGCTCATTTTGAGGTGAACAATTATTCAAAATTTCGCTGAACAAACAATCTTTAGACCAACTCCAGCTTTTGTTGACATGTCGGTGACATACGTATATCAACAGAGCCAGCATTATCTCACAGGGATAGTATCTAATTCTCTAAGATACTTGAATAGTCAAGTAAAACGGATTTACGTAGCATTGCGGTTACAGATTTGCCGTCACTTAGCTCATTTCATTAAAAATCATTACTTAAGAACAGATTTTCAATCCGCTATATCAGTGTTGCTAGTTTTGAGCTTCTGAGAGATACGGATCATGAAAAATGCTGTGTTTGGACGCCGGGCTACGAAACATCTAACTCACCTCCTCTGTATTTGAAATAATCAGTATGCCCAGTTAGGAGGCGCCGCCTGGTGATATAAGGAAAAGCTTCTTACGTATATGAAATAAGTCCACGTGATTGAACAAATAAATAAGTATGATAAAAAAAGTATTTTATTTCAATTATTGTTTATACAACTGGTGCTATTCTAAGGAATTTTCTCAAAATTATTGATGTATTGGGTCGAAAGAATAAGAAAATTGTAACAGATGCAAGGAAATTTAATCACCAACAATGTATTTCAAACACTGAGAAAACAGAAATATGTGCATCAATTGGTTTGCTTTTGATTACTGGAGCCCTTAAGCATGATTTCAAATACTTGGATGAATTATATAGATCTACCATGATTTATTCATTTATTTATTTCAACATACTAGTTACGTGTTTTATTGTATGAATGAAATTTACGGAAAACCCCTTTTGAAAAATTTTCGAGATATAGTCTAAAATAACAAGTTAAAAATACAAAAAAAACAAAACCAAAACTAAAGCAATATAGTACTAGCTGTCAAATTCCTTACCCTCATCTTAAAACTATATAGGGTAATACAAAAAAAATCCAATTAAGAACCAAATCCGTTGATCAAGAAAATGCAGCGGTAAAATAATGAATTCAGACCATAATTGCATCTATAAGTTCTTGCCCGAAACATGGGCGTGGCTCTAGTCAATCGGCCAAGAATATTGAAAGCAACCCTTTCCAACATATCTTGGCAATCTGTGATGCCATTTAGAATCTTATAAAAAACACACAAGTCCTGGCCACATCGTCTCGTTTTAAGAGTGTCCAGATTGAAATGGAAAAGCATATCTTCAATATTTGCACCATCACACCTCAAGTGCATTCTAAAATACAGGCAGCGTAGAAATTTCAATCGTATCAATATCACACTTATAATGACGCGACCAGACGATCTATCCATATTCTAAAATAGGTCTAATTAGAGAGCAATATAAGAGTTTGAAAGTTCCAGGAGAAAATTCATCAGAGTTTCGAGTTATAAAACCGAGCATTCGGTATGCCTAAGCAGTGATTTTGAATATGCTCTTTGAAATTGAGTTTGTAATCAAAAGGTACAACCAAATCCTTCACTTTACTCGACCTTTCGAGTTTCTGATCATCCAGAGAATACTGGAAATTTATTGTATTCAGTGATCTATGAAATGTGATGGTGTGACATTTTTGTAACTCAAGACCTAATCAGTTAATAACGGTCCAATTGAAAAATGATTCGATAGAACCTCGCAAATTTAGGGCATCTGTCGCACATCTGATCACAGAAAAGAGTTTCATGTCATCCGCGCACAACAAGAACTTGACACTCGGGACGGACTTCACATCTTTTATGAAGATATTAAATAAAACTGGCCCTAGATGTGACCCCTGAGGCACGCTTGATGAGACTTCGAACTCTCTCGACAAGAACTGTTTATAGCTCACAACTTGGGAACGACCGCACAAGAAGGATCTGAACCATGCAAGTAGTGATCCAGATATGCCTATAGCTTTCAACTTTGCTACCAGAAGATTGTGGTTTAATCGGTCAAATGCCTTCGAGAAGTCCGTGTACAGTGCATCCACTTGACCACCCGAGTCGAAGCATTCAACTATATCACTGACGTAAAGCAAGAGATTCAAGTCAGCTGAATGGTTTTTTCGGAAACCGTGGTGTTCAGTTATGAGAATAGGATTAATGTGTCATGATAAAAAATTGCAGACCAAGAAGTCAAGGAGTTTTCTATTAGCCGATTGGATCGATATCGCTCTATAATTACTGATAATGGACTTATCCCCCGATGTGAAACTGGTGAAACGGAATTTTGATTCCAGAGTGCGAGAAAACAATCCACATTCAAAAAAGCATTGAAAAGTTCGCTGATGGGCGTAGAAATCAAATCGAAAATCTCAGCTGTTGAAAATCGATAAGAAATGATGTTGATAGTCTGTTGATATCTAATTACTGGTGGAACTGGTGGAAAAAAATCAGTGAACAAATCCACGATGACGTTCCTATCTCACGAGCCTCTGTCCCTAAGTTTCCAAAACTCAGGTAGACTACAATTACCTCGCTTCGAATTCACGTATCTCCAGAAACTCTGCGGGTCACAGTGAACATTCTTTTTAACGTTTCTCAGATGTTCTTTATGAAGTCTCACAGACAAAGCCTGGCATCTTTGGCGCAGATCAATGAAATTATCATAATTTTGGGCAGTCCTATGACTCTTGAACTTCCTATGTGCACACTTTTTTTCGAATACTAGCTTTATTAGATCCTTATTAAGCCACCTAGGTTACTTTGTGGGTTTGATAGTCTTCTTAGGTACAAAGAGGTACAGTCCCATGTAAATATTGCTATACAATTTATTCACTAAGTAATTGATGTCTTTTACCTCCGAATACCAAGTACACGTTGGAAGAAATTCATTTAACCCTATGTAATCGCTCCTTTAAAAGTCAAACATCTCCTCATGGTACGTCAAAACTGTATTAGATGAACCTCTTGTATGTATCTCAAACTGGACTGATGAATGGTGAAATCCTGTTATCTTGCACTAACACCTTTGTTGGTATAACCTTCGCATTCTCGTCTTGGGTGAAAATCAAGGTCTAAGTACACTTCACGACTATTCGCCACCTTGTTAACTTGTGTAAGGTTCACAAAACTCAACGAGTTATTAAGTCCTGCTTCAGGAACGTTTTCTCGGCACAACACAAATTTATCGTTCCACAATGTTTCAAAACAGATTCATGATTTTATTGCACTGCCTTAGCTCCGATGATAAAACGACACGAGACTTAAGAAAAAGTTTAGATAAATTAGCATCAATCTGGGGCATCTTGAACAGATACATCGAAAATTTCTAAATGACTATTGTCACGCAGAATATGTAACAATGGACGAAAAACTTTTATTATTTTGAGGCAGATGTCTCTCTAAGATATATGTACATAATAAACGGGACAGATATGGTTTGAAAATAGCTATGTGACGCAGAAATCCTTTTTATATGACAAATAATATTTCCTATATAAAGAAAATGAAGAATAGTAAATAGTAACTTATTTTTACCTATACAGTATGTTTTAAGTTCAGCGGAACCAATTTATAATATTTGATAAAATGCTAAGTCATGGTTTAATTTTGGTTGGCACACTACGCTGCAATAATAGTGTCCCAACAAGAGTTAGAGGCTATAAATCTCTCCCAAGTTCTTGAAAAAATAAGAAACATTTGAAAATTTGTTCGTTACTATTTTTGCCTCCGTTAGTGGTTTTTGACTGAAGTCCGTTCAATTTTCATATCCTAATGACGTTGACCAGTTGTTTCAGTTTGAATTTGTAACGAGCTACTTATTATGAGTTCATTTTCTGTTTTAAAGTTGAATAATGTTATATTATTTTATTCATCTTTCCATTTGTATATTTACATGAAGTTGCCAAAATCTATTTGCTTACCTTTTGATATTGCCTTCATTGATAGTGGTATTAAGGAGAATGATCTACCTTTTCACTCGAGTACCACAAATTAATTAGTTCAGGTTCTGGAATATCAGTTTTATTAGGTAAATGAGTAGTGCATGAATTGGTATTATTTCAGTGTTACTTCATATCTGGGAATGATAATATTCCTGATCGATTTATTTCTAGTTTCCCTAATATGTTTGATCAGCTTGTCATGTTGGTATAGATTCTCGGAATGATGAAGAAGCTGGAATAAATAGCCAGCAAACCGAGTAAATTGTTTTTTTTGTGAAATAGTAACGACTCGTAGAATTACTTAAACTTGGGACACCACAATTTCTTCGGTAGAATACGATTGCATCATTTCACTTTCATCTTTACAGTAACCGAGAAATTGATCATTTTGAAAAGTTTTGTGAAAATTTGTTGAAATTTGTCCTGTTTTTGGGTTATTTATTCATTTAGAAATACAGTAGTTGTTGGCGAAGAGAGCAATTTCATCACTCTTTAATGGATGTTTAAAAGCAGTTGGTGCAGATATCAATATAACAAGTTCGTCATCTTCCATATAATACCAAAGCAGTAAGGCTTATTTCGAGGAAAGTGGAGGGGACGGTTGGAGTTTGAACCGGGCGGGAAGAAAGGGTCGGCGCGGAAAAGCGGGATACGTAGGCCCCCGAGAATAATTTTTTTCGGATAGAGAAACGTCTGAGAAAGACCCGAACGAACTTTGGAGTTCCTAGCTCGAACGACGGAGGCGCGACGATTTTTCGAAAAATTTCGCCGAAACGTCGCCCCGGACGAACGGAACGTCGAAACGGCGAGATTTCTTCGGAATCGATAACTCTGATCTTTCGAAGGGCGATCGGAGAGGTCGATCGGGCGAAAATTAAGGGAAAAAGTTCCGAAAAAGCAAAAATAAAATACGTCTCCGAAATCTCCGGGATGGAGGGGATAATTTCTATGGATTTTTGCAGCTATACAAAATATTTCTATCGCCTTCGATCGCTACGAAACCTGGACGACGAAAAAGCCTCGAGTTTCGCATTTTGCGCCACAATAGTTAGATTTTCATAAAACCACGGGAAGACGGAAAAATCTTCCATCGAACGGAGGGCTATCGGCCGACTTCCGCAAATTTTCGCTCTACTTTCCATATTCCGAAAATCTCCGACGGCCAGAAATTCGCGAAATAAACAGAACCTCGAGCTGTCAAAATACGGGTTTTTGTTTTAACCATCCAACTTAAACGGGGTCACCGGGAGAAAGGATTTGACCTTCGAACCATTCCTACATATCTCGAGATCAGGTCCGCACAGAGAAATCGTTACTGTAGCACCTAATTTTCGAATTTGGGCCGACTTTTGAGACCTATATTCTCTAGGAAAATACCGGACACACGGGGGCGGATCCAGTCACCGCTCCTTCTGCCCCTTTTATCGCTATTCAATGTCGGAAGTGAGCGTTACCAACGTGTACAATTTAATGCTCTCTCTCTCTTCTGAACGAAAATAGTGAGATGGAAAAAGTTAGTAACTTCAAATTTCACCAACATAATTTCTGTACTAGCATCTTGAATATAGGGCTCTCTCTCTCTCTTCTGAATAACAATCGAATCTAATATTATTTCAATTGGTCTTATATTCGACCTTTCAAAATAAGTGATTCCGAATTTTAATTGAATGAAAAGTTTGACGAAACTTGAAATAAACTTTTAGAGGTAAATTATCGTAGTTTGATGTTTATTTTATCCATGTTAATGTATGTTTTCTTCAAGGAAAGAAACGACAAACTTTCAAAATTCATAAATTTAACATTTTGTGGTTATTCTAACCTAAACAATACGTTTCAAACGGAATGTCACAACAAAAACGAGTTAAGGCGACTTACTTTAATGTTTGAAAGATAAGTGAATGTAATTTGAGGTTTATTTATGTATTTTAATGTATATTTTTTAGATATACTCAAGAAATGTACTCAGAATTCACATATTCCATTTTTCTTTCATGGTTATTTTAACCTCTATGCGTTGAAACATAACCCGGAATTACTTGGATTTTTTAACGAATCAATTGGAGGATCTTACAAAATGATGGAATATCCTTTGAGTTGCTATTAATAGGTATTGAGCTCTTTTGTATAATAATATATTTTCTAGAAGAAACTCAATGAAGTTTTCGTTAGGTCATTCAGAGTATTTATCATATGAATATTGAAAGCTATCCACTAAAGGCTATATCTGTATTGAAATATATGAAGCTGGCTGTCAATATAACCGTGTCATTTCAAATTGAATTTTCGTTTCAGTTTATTCAAGAGGAAGTACGTTTCTATTCTACAATTATCCAAATGGTAAAGTTAATGAGATTCAATGGGTTTGACAATGTTCAAGTTCGAACCAAAGAAAATAAGATCTCAAATTTGCACACAAGGTAATTATTGTGAGTTCCTTCTATTCATAACTCATAGTTACTGTTTCTCAGGAAATTTTATCAAGGTTGTTGAATGAATGACAGGAATTACTCATTGATTTGAAATTTAAAGTTTCTCTTTTATAGGTGTCTGATAGTGGGAAACATGATGTTCAAATATGTAGAAGTTGCATATGAAGTTTTATTTTGTACAACCACAACTTTCAATCCAAGATTTATGAAAGTCGCAGGAAACATGCTGCTGCTTATGTGAATCTTGTTTTGGAAAAAATTCAACTACTACTTGAAGTTTACTATGTAATTTGACAATTTTGTAATAGGTAGTTATACAATAGGTATTTTATAAAGTTGTGTAAAATGAGTATGTTCATAACGTATTATGAAAATGTGAAGTTATTTTATGCAATTTCTTCCTTTCATTTTCATTTTATAGTATATTATAAAGTTTCACAAGAAAATGAATCGAAGAGAAGTAAAATCGATGAATAGAAACTTCAATTATTAGAAAGCAAGTTTATAAGAATCTGACTGCTCAAAACCAACTGCCAACTCGACAGTTAAGGATTTAGGAAATTAACAGTTACAAGAAACAGTTTCACTGAATCTGATATATAGTTAACATCATTGTATTGTGTATGAGGGTCCCTAATGTAAATTACAAATTTGTGGATTTTATTTCTGCTTTCGACAATAACACTTCAATTGAGATGTTTGTTCTTTCTGGTAAGCAAATTGTGTGAATTTTGGTCAATTTCAATTTATACGAAAAAGTTATGTATAGGGCAATCACATAAGTTGAAATTTCCATGTATCCAGTGGTGTTCCTTTACTTCAATACTAATTTCTCGCTTTTGTATTTTTGTATTTTTGATACTCCCAAGAAATTTTAATTTGGGAAGAACTTTTAATTTCTATTTCATTAATATACTTGAGAAGTAATTTTTCCACCTTGCTATTTCCAGCTCATATTTGTTGTTTATTATAATTCATGAATCTTATTGTATTCTTATCTGATCTAATACGAATCAGAACTGTCGAGTAAAAATTAAAAATATAAAACTATAGATCTGCCTATATTGATCTTTCTGAAGCATATATTTGATACTTTTGGAACTAAAATTTGGAATATACTGAATTAATATCAGAGTTGTTGATGATTTAATTTCTATGCCTAAAGGGTGATTGAAAAATTTGTTTTTTGAATCAATATTGAAATGTTTTTGATTGCATCTTATGCTAGCTCAATTGGAGAAAGTTGAGATTTTCAAATTGAATGTTTCCTTTTGAATTAGTATAGTAGTGAATAGTGTTGAAATTTGTGTGGTTGATGAGTCAGTAGCCATAAAACAATACTGGAAGCTAGGTAAATATGAGGATGATTGAGGTAATATATGAGAGATTTCCATGTTACATAAAGAACTATTAAGTAAAATAATGAATAATGAAGTGAATATAATAAGGCCTTCAGCATGGATAGAGTTGAATATGAAAAGGCGTTCAGTATATTAGGCGTTTAGTATATTGACTATTTAGATATAAAAGACGATCTTAATGGGCTCACTAGTGTATATATACTAAACGCGTAAGGCAGGAGGGGATGGACGCGGGTTGAACCGGGACAGGGATTTTTCGATTAGCTCTCGAGCGGGAGAGGGAGGCCGGGCCGAGTAATTTTTTTGTAAAACTAGGTAGTTGGCCGTAGGCGTGTGTGAAATGGGGAGACCGTGGGGCCCCGAACGGCGGAGATACGAATTTCCGAAAATTTTCGTGATATCCCAAGATCTCGAAAACGGAAAGAGCCAAGGGCCGGATTCTTTCGGTGTCGGTGAATTTCGTCTTTCGGAAGACGATTCGTGCAGTGATAATCTCGACATTCTTCGAAAAACCTTTCAAAAGCGCCTAAAAGAAAAAGGTCCACGATTATTTTGAAACGTTAGGGAGGAAATAATCCAAACGAGTAGGCTATAC
Source organism: Cryptolaemus montrouzieri (assembly GCA_013387265.2). Lineage (NCBI taxonomy): Eukaryota > Metazoa > Arthropoda > Insecta > Coleoptera > Coccinellidae > Cryptolaemus > Cryptolaemus montrouzieri. Next base: position 56,211,845 of record JABFTP020000185.1, on the reverse strand, counting down.
AAATTTTTTCCTTCGCCCAATCGGTCCCGCACTTTTTACCAAACGAAGCGTTTGTCTTTCCCATCATGCTTCCTGATATTTTTATCGCGTATTTTCCACGGGAAAACGGAAAATCTTCGATCGAACGAAGGTCTATCGGCCGGCTTTCGCAAAATTTCGCTCTACTTTCCTCATTCCAAATATCTCTGACGGCCAGAAATTAAATAAATTAACGAAATTCGAGCTGTCGAAATACGCGTTTTTCTTTCATCTTTCCTACTTAAACGGGGTCACCGGAAGAAAGGATTCGACCGTAGAACGATTCCTCCATACCTCGATATCGGGTCCTAGAAGAGAAATCGTCATTACAAGACTTAATTTTCGAATTTGAGACTGTTTTTGAGACCTAGATTTTCAAGAAAAAGACCGGAAACACGTGGGCGGAGCCAGTCACCTCTCCTACCGTCCCTTAGATCGCTTAGATCGAATGTTGAAGATATAAAAATTAGTATAATCTCAAATGTATCATTCGAGATTATCGAACATTTTCCTATATAATTCTAACTCAATTCTCATGAAGAATAAGGAAGTATTTTGCTGGGTAATGAAGCGAAATGGCGTTATGTGAATTTGTCCAAGTTATAAATTGAGAAATTGAACCAGGCTTTAAATAATGTTTGAAAGGTAAGTGAACATGTTCTGTTGTCAGTTTGTTATTTTGTCATATATATTTTTTCAGCATACTGAGGAAAAACCGATATATTCAGTATTTACATCGAACCTAACCTTCAGTTGAAGAAAATCACATATTTTCTGAAATATTCAAAATCTCCAGGAGTGCGGTTTATATTTCATGATTTTTGTTGAAGATACTCACTTATGTGATGTTGTTGTAGTCTCCAGTTTGCTCGTTTTATTTTCATTTGACATTATAAATTCACAAAACCACGAATTGAATATAAGTAAGATATAATGTCAAATTATGTATATACAGAGTCTAGATACTTTCAATTTTTCATGTATATTAATATATGGTGTTTTACCAGGATATATAATAACAAGACCTATCATGAGAAAATGTATGGAACATAAGGGAAAAAGAGATCTGACTGCGACATTCAGAAGGGCTTGAGCAAATTCTAAAGGACTTATATTAATGCTGAACACTTCGAAAGACTTCTTCGAAGAAAAGTGAGAGAATTTTATGTAGAACAATTTAAGGAACACACTTCAGGTGAGTATCGAAAAATATGTCAAATTCTTGATTTGTTTTCTAACAGGATGTTAGAAAGTTTGAATTTTTCCCAAGTTTTCTATCATTACTATAAACTGTAGCATGGATTGGGGTTGTCCAAGAGAAATCAGTTAGATATGAGTGAAAGACAAATATTTGAAACTATATCTATGAATTTGTTTCAATTCAAATTGAAATGTCAATAACTTAAAATTGGGCTTGAAAGTGCTCATAATGATTTTTATATTGTTTTTGTAGTGATAGGTAATCAATTTATATGTACAACAAGTTAGCTTGGTGGCAGTGAAGTAATATTCAGGTTTAAACATTTAATTTTTCATAAACATGTAGGAAATTTTCTTTATTCATGACTGATTCAAGTTTTTCTTCAATTCTTACTAGCTTAAATAATGGAATAGAAAAGGACAAATGAAAATAATATGTCAAAGTTTTGATTTGTTTTCTCACAGTTTGTAAGAAAGTTTGATTTTTTCCAATATTTTTCTGTCACTGATATGAACTACCTGTTTTGTCTTGAAATAATTGAAGTCATTCGAGTATTTAGGAGTACTAATACGAGAAGATGGTGATATGCATTATGAGACAATAGGATATCAAAATCATTTGTGAAGAAGAGAGAAATAAGTAACAGAACAAAAATATCCTTACTTCAATTTGATGCAATTTGTTCGTTACATTTTACTTTCACATTTTATTACAAAGATTTATTAGAACATGAATTGAAGAAAAGTGAGGTTCAATAATAGAAAATTCGATTAACTGTGGATATTTACAGGGATTTCGATGTATTACATATTTCTAACCAGAAATGAACACTGGGGAATAAGCAGATAAATTAGAAGACAAAATAAAGAAGAGGCATGGCTAGAATTCAAAGGTAAAGTATTGAACATAGCAAACAGAAAAGTTTTATGGAAAGAACACCTGAGCAACAAAAGTAGTGAAATTTATAAGGATTACAATGAATTAATTTGGTGAGAAAATGGATACTAACAATTAATTCGACCCTAAGAAAATGCATTGAACACTTCAATGAGTTCTTAATCACATCAGAGATGGTGAAATGTATGAGAAAAAGAGAGGAGAAGAATTAAGAGTACAATATTCAAAAATTTTGGAAAATGAAACTGCTCTTGATGATTGGATATATATATATATATATATATATATATATATATATATATATATATATATATATATATATATATATATATATATATATATATATATATGCTGAAAATGTGATTTTGAACATTTGCTCTAATACTGATGAAGATGTTTTCTATTAATTCTTTCAGCTTGGTTTTTGACTTCTTTCATAAAGTAATCACTCTCAATTATGTAATACCCTATATTTTCCACAGTTAATGCTGTGCTTTTTTAATGTATAAGAACTATGCTGTTGTGTTGAGAGATAATTATTGTATCCATCATTCACAGATTCAAGAATTATCTCTTCGACACTGATGTAAGGAGGAAAAAACATGTTAAGTTTTACGGAGAATAATACTTTTCCTTTCAAAATAAAATTTTAATTTTTTTCATATTTTTGGCCGCTCTTTAATAGTTTAATAACTGATAAACGTATGGTTTGAGACCAGAAAATGAAATTTGGGATTTCTAGAACAATAAGCAAATATTCGGCAATTTTGGAGGTACTTTTTCTGCATATACCATATATCAGTTTTGAAATAAACTCCTACTGAATATTTTCTCAATTTGAACTTGTGTCAATCATTTTGATGTAGTATGTGAATTCTGTCACAAAATTTTTAACTTTTCATCAGTTTTTCTTGCTTCTGTAAAGAATGTAGTTGTTTCTAAAAAATTCTTGATTTTATTATCCATAATCACCTTTCATATCATGTACACTAAATAATTAAGGAAATTCTAACAAAGTCTATGTATTTAGAACTCCCAAAATAAGATATCTATTATCACATAGTTCTTGAATTCTTGATATAATTAATTATTATATTCTGTATTAGTCATCGATAAACAAGTTAAGAGTATTCAAGACAAGTCACTCAAAAATCGACATTATTGAATTTGAACTTGAATTGAGACAAACACTGTGTGTATAGACTAACTACATCCGATCAAAATGGCAAACATAAATCATTATAAACACATAACAGTCAGAATAGGAGTAAAACCAAACCAATCAGAACATGATATAAATATAGAAACAATCAGACCGAGATATTAATACAAATCGGTAAGGATAATATATTAAAAAAACAGATCGAAACATAAAAATGTTCTGTTATCGGCATATCATTCACTTTAAGTATCTAGAAATTCTATTACTATGAACTCATTAAGTTTTTGGGTTTCATTTTGAAATTTGCTCCACTATGAAAAATACTTCAAACATTTGATATTCAAAATAACTGCTCCAGGAAGAAAGGTCTATAAACCTTCCAGATCAAAAAGCGTTCAGTGCTCTTTGTGTCCAACAAACGACCTGCAGCAATATAAAATTAATGGAAACCATATTAAACTATGTTTATTTGTATTGCCTCTGATGTCTTTCTCGATGGTATTTTCCTGCATCACTTCATCTCTGTTTGCCTTTATTTTGAAGATTGTGGTTGTTCAGAACTTTGTTGATTAAATTGATGTGAAGCCCAGTTTTGAATTTTGCCTTTGTCAAATGTTCAAGTGTCTCTTTTTGTACTTCATATTGAACACTTACAATTAATTCTTTCTCTCGGTTCTGACAACTTCAACTTTCAAAATTGAATACGGCTTGGTTGCCTTTACGTCTAAGAAATTACTTATAGCAATATATCAATGGTACCTGTCTTCTAAATATGTTTATTTCACTTATCTCTGATGTCTTTCTCGATTGTATATGTCTTTATGCATCACTTGATTTTACATCGCTTTCATCTTAAATCTTTCATTAATATTGGCGAATACAAAGCAAACAACTTCAATTTTATATAGGTTATGTCATAAACAGTCGTCAATTTGATCTTTCTTTTACTTCGCTCTTGGTAACTTTTACCTACTTTATCGAGGAATACGGAATGGGCTCAGCTTTTGAGCATTCTACCCAGACTCTGTTGTCGGAATTTGTCAATTTGAAATTCAATAATGCTTACATCGAAACGGTAACTTTCTAACGGTCTCTAACTCGACCTTAGTAGCTAAGACCATTTCGGCAGGTTTCCAAATCATTTCCAGATCACACCAAATTCTTGAAATGGTTTGATTTCATCAACCAGTTAATATGGCGTTTTGCAACAACTTACGGGTCGTTTTCGAAGTTTCGAACGTGATTTTCGACATTCACACGTGACATGTTAGTTTGAAGTTTTTCAATAAAAAACAAAAGTAAATCGAGGGTTTGCCTAAGGGCAACGTGGGTACGAGGGTAGAATTGTATATAATGCAACGTTAGTTGGAGTAAAGTTACGTGGAGGACGGAAATACATGAAATTGTTATTCCCAACTCCCCTGATTCAATTCATTGCTTTATATTCATACTATTCGATCAAAGATCAGTTATAAAAGAGACTTCTGTCCTCGATACAAGTTGAGGTACATCCCGTCTGAAAATTACCGATCGAGTTACATCCATTACAGATATAGTACAGCATAAGTAACTTATTGTCGATGCATTCATAGCCCACGAACTGTAAAGATGATAATGTGTTGCGTCGGTCTATTCTATTTTCGTTTCGAATTTATTGTAGAGATAACAAAAAAATCTCAATATTTCTTATTGAAGACATTTTACATGATTGAGTTCACAATTAAGTTCGTGTAAAAGTTTCTGAAATCGTGCCAAGAAACACACAATATTTTAGACGGGTAAGTTGACGACAGCATTTTCAGTTGCTAGGTAATTCAAGACGACGGATGATGGATTGTTCAAGGAGCTTAGGTGTTTGAGGATTCTAGGAACTCTGACGCCGGGAGAGTCGAAGTGCCCAGTTGTTCAAAGCGCAAGGTTGGTTTTGGGCACTAGGTGTTCAAGGCGTCTGGACGTTCAGAGGGTTTGACCGATCGAGGCACAGGGTAGTTCGAAGGGTCCGACTTTTAGGCGCAAGACAGTGTGGGGCGCTTGAGCGTTTATAACAATGTAGTTCTTGGTGAAAGGTGGTTTGCGTCGTGTGGATGTTCGGACGCAAGATAGTTCTGGACGTTTGAAGGCGTGAGATAGTTCAGGGAGTTCATGCGCGAGGTATGTCGGGGCGCATAGGCGGTTGGGGATGAGAGGAGATCTGCCCGCCTAAGTGTTAGATATACAAGGTAGATCTTCCCGCCTAGGCGTTTAATATACAAGGTAGATCTGCCCGCCTAGGCGTTTGATATACAAGGTAGATCTGCCCGCCAAGGCGTTTTGGGCGCAAGGTAGATCTGCCCGTCTAGGCGTTTGATATACAGATAGATCTGCCCGGCTAGGCGTTTGATATACAAGGTAGATCTGCCCGTCTAGGCGTTTGATATAAGGTAAATCTACCCGCCTGCTAGTCTCTATATGTTAAAGGCATGCCTTGTCGCTGAACTCATTCGTTCTTGTATCTCCTCACACTTCTTAACGACTCTGAGTTCTATCCTTCGATTTCCTGGATATTTTGGAAATACTATATTCTAGATCTCCCTTTATTTTCGTCCCTCTATTTTTCCTTCTAAGATATTGCTCAAAAATGAATAATGTCAGGTAATGTAACCAATTAGTTTAATATTTCTTGATGCAATTTACTTCAATGAAGATCCTCCTTCTTGTAATTCGTTTACTTCTGTATCAACAACAGGTTCAAGAATCTCTGGTTTTTATTTACCGGATAAAGATTTGATAAGCTAATACGAACCAGATCCGTACTTAGAGGTAAAGCAAATTTTGTGATACGTCACTCTCCTGTAGAGTTATCTGATATTTCTTAGTTGCATTTTAAAATTTATTTCATTCAGTTTAGAATATCTGTCAAGTGATTTATAGAGTGGCATTGATGAATATATCAAAATGGTGGGTAGTGCACTGAGAAAATATAAGTGTTCATTATATTCTCTTTTCTTTTGTCACAGAGCCCTTTACTATATTATCTAGAAATAATCACACAGCTTGGAAAATTATGCGAATAAAATTGCAGAATTCAAACAAAAAGAAGGTATTCAACATGCTATGTACGTGATACACGCGCTTTCAAACCTCGTTTTCCTCCTTCCATGTCATCCACCTCATGGTAAACAGTGTAACTTTCATCTGGATCGTCATTAGTAGTGAGCACTGTCTAGTCAGTGCGTATATAGCTGTATAAATTCTAATTTACTATTATCACGTCGTAAGTTCCCAATTTAAATATATATATTCTTCTAAAAGTGGGGTTCTCATATGACAAAGGATAAGATGCATTTAGATTCAATAAAATATTCATTCGGTAAATGCTGCCAACTTGTAGTTTTGGAAAAATTAAGATTACCTGAATTTGGAGTGGAAGAACCATAAAAAAAGAAAATTGTGATTTTAACGACTTTATTACCATAGCAGTTATAGACTAGTTAATGTTTCATTATTTAAATTATTAATTATTTATAATTACATAGTTATCTTACATTTTTCGAGACATATACTCAATCAGGCAGTTACAAGAAGGCAGTTTGAGTGAAATATCAATAGAATAAATGGAAATATTTAAATTGACGTACAATAAAAATTATGGGACGCAAATCAAACTAGTGAAGCGTGCATTTACAGTTAGATCTCCAATCATTTATCTCCGTATATTCGCTTCTGAATCATCACACATGAAACTTGCTGAATATGAAAAAGAAGCAAATGGAGACGACTTATCTATATGAGTCCATACTGAAAAAGTCAGGCTATTTCACTTTTCCGACGTTGAATATAAAGGTTATCAATCAAGAATATGGATTTTCAAAGATAGACGCTTCCATATGAGAAGTGGGGAGGAATGTTCGAGAAAGAAGTGCAAATAGTATTAGGAGATTAATGATTCTGAGAATGAAAGAAAAATTAGGATTATAAACTTTACTCAAAAGCAGGAATTTATGATCGGTTCCGGAAGTTGTCTTTGAAATGAGCATATGCAACTTTCAAATGTAACTACTCTTACAAACCTCTTGCTCAAACATACATTCATGTGTAGAAAATCTTTTCAGAATCTTTATGATTAATAGTCCTTTTATAAATTAATAGTTCTTTTGTTCGATAACAACTCTTTAGGATGAAAATTCCCTTCAGTGAATGAAGATAAATGGATGGAATTCAATTTCTATTCTGAGTACTAAAGCACCGGCTAGTTATTGAATCTAATCAAGTTGATCTAGTTTCAACACAGTATACCTTAAATTCATTGTGAAAATTCTCATCCCGCATTGATTATTTCATCTAAAAATCGTTTTGTGCAGATTTTCGCGTTTAAAGTTCTTCAAAGCAAAGAAGCGATTATTATTATTAGAATCAAACCTTCAAGCTATTAGGACTTGATTGCATTAACAATATAGTGTAAAAACTAAGTGAGCTGATAACTTTTTCATTGTTTAAAAATTTCTTGTGATCTCCTAGTTGAGTAAAAAGTAGGTAACTCAGAGATTCGTTTTCTCAAACTTCTCTCTGAAAAAATCGATATTTTACCTTGAGTCAATTCAACATTGAATACGTCAGATTATTAGAAAACACTAATTATAAGTATAAAAAGAAAAGAGTATAGTTCGTTACATTCTTTAAAAAACTTTTTTCTCCAGAATCAAATAAAATACTTACAAACTCGGAAGGAAACGATGCAGATTTTAGAAAGATGTGTGTAGCACAGGTTCTTAGTTATCACAGACATTTATGATTACCAGAGTGGGGTTATGATAAAAATTTAATCTTATAAGCTGATCAGTTTGTTCTATTCCAATTGAATCAACTTGAATTTCTATAATGCCCCACCCACCTTTGCTGAATTTCGTCAGACTATATTGAAATCTAACTTGTAACGTTTGTGAGATAATTGTTAATCTTCAATTCTCTTAAATTTTTTAAATTAAAACCTTCGAGAATAATAAAAATTAAGAGATTATAACTTCAAGACAACTAGTAAAAAGGTGAACGCCATAGTGAAATTTTCAATTAGTCGTGTAGTACCGGAATTCTTAGCGTCATCTACGACAGTAATATATTCTTCTTTCTCTTTTTGTATTAACATACGACGATGTCCAGCTCCATCAGTATTCTCAACAGTTTCGTAAAATCTCTTGTCTTGCATAGTTCTTGTTTGCAGTTTATTAAGGGTTTCCTTTTCGACAATTTTCGTTTGATTCTTGATGATACCTTCGAAGTTCTCGGAGTCATCATCATAGTTAACTTTGATGAATGAGGTTATTGTAATTTCGAAGATTTTATTAGGATCAGCCGGAAGGGTAGGAAGAGCTCTACGTCTTCTGCCGTAACCAATTTGACCATCGCTACATTCAACCTGAAAAAAGATAAAATGTGTTAATTTAAGAACCAAGAGTTAAAAGATCGAGTAAATATTAAGTTATTACGTTAATAGAATTGAATTGTATAAAACTTCTTTTTCACGAAGTTTCCGGAACAGAACCTGTATATATCGATCATACGAGAATTGCTCAAAAAGTTTCTTGGGACAATTAGTACCCATAGAATTAAACAACATGTTTCGATTATCTCTTCCAATTGTATAGAAACATTCGTGATATCACTTTCAAACGGTTGTTGCATTTATTTCAATCGTATGTTTCCGTCTCTTGAACTGAAATACTTATATTGAAAACGCCCAAAAATCAAGATCCACACCGCCGTTATACAGGACTGTATGGAGGTTGTCGTTGTTGTCTGAGACTTTTGTTATATCAAATATTGCTAGACGGGGTTTTGTTAGTGTGCTGATACGATATAAGGATGAAGCGCTAGAAAATGTAATATTACTCATTAATTGACTGAATGTTAGAGATAATCATGATTAAGAAACCCTCAATATCCAGTTCAAATTCCAGCAGCTTTGACGTGCTCAAATTGAAGTTCCCACTCAGAGAATTGTGGCTTGGTTTCATAACCAAAAACCCACGATTCGCCACTAGTTGTATGTTTATAAAGCTCATTTTTCATCATTTTCAACCATTTCTGACTCGATTTGGGCTATAGTTTTTCTGCTTATCCCTCAGCAAATTTGAAATGATATGCAAAATTCCACTCCACATTCTCCAAGAGCACATCCAAGTTCTCGCAGTAATAATCCTCAATGATTGTGAGTGCCACACATTCAATGTTATCGTTTATTTTTTTCGTCGTAGGCCACCTAGAGCGTCTGCCGCTAACAACAGATGTGCAGTCATATTTCAACCATTCGTACAATTTTTGCCCATACAGTCGTTTTGAAATAACTATTGCAATTGTACAAATCATTTTCAGTTTGTATCAAAATTCAACTGTAATTCTATCTTTGAAAACAGAAGAGAAATGGAACGCAAGCAGAAAACATAAACCAGGGCGTTCAGCTAGTAACAAACATCTTCAGGAGGTTTGCCAAGACTTATTTGGTACACCTAGGCCCCACAAAGGTAAACTAAACGTTCTATCGAATGGATATGAAGTGGTCGGATACATTAGGGGCAATTCTAGCATAGGAGAACTGTAGTGGTTAACAGCAAATCTGCGATAAATGTATTATAACTACTGATGATGTAGTCGATTGTTTTTGAGAATACAAATTACTGTTACTCTAGGTGCAATAATTGATTAATCTCACATTATTTAATTTAGATAATTCAGAAAGCTATTGTTCAAATATTCCTTCAAAATCAAATATGTACATGCACATGAACATATACTTCAAAAAGGATACATTTCTCATATATTATTTTATTTTGAATGAAACTTTTATGAGTGTAAAATTCGAAACCACGAATGGAAAAGGTGACTTATTAACAAGCATTTAGCCATTTTTCCTCTCAATATTTGGCACATTGCTCCACTTATCTATTTTGCAGGAGCAACATATATTCGGAAATACACTCTCCAAATTTTTCAGTAATACCAATGGTGGTTTGAAATACACTCCCAACAAAAATTGTCGCATCACCCTACTTTTACGACAATACTATATAAACTTTTAGGTTGATCACTCAAGAGTTGCTTGGTAACTTTCAGAAGTGTGAAATAAGAAGATATCATTCAAAAGAGATGAGTTTATGATGGAAAATATCATCAATTTCAGAGTTAATGAAAAATTAAAAAATTCTACCAATCAACAACCATCGAATGGTTACTAATCATTTTCATAATCAAGTGTTTCCTCCCTGGGCCCTAATTACTACCAGTATACGTCTCGGAAGGACCTCAAACAAATTTTGGATGTACTCTTGAGCCACTGAGTTCCAAATTTCTGGAAGCAGATTTTCTAGTTGTTGGAGTGTTCTACAAGGCATCCTACGTTGCTGAATTTACCACCCCATGTTGTCCCAAACATGTTCTATGGGATTCAAGTCGGGACTTCTGGCTGGATATTCTAAAATATCAATTTCGGCATTTTGCAGAAATTCTGTAAATACTCTAGCTGCATGAGGCTGAGCATTATCATGCATATAAATGAAGTTTTTGCCAAACAATGGGCCAAAAGGTACAACATGGGTTCCGAATATCTGCGATGTATTTGGCTGCTGTCATTTCTCCATTTCTCACTAGGACTGGCTCAGTTCGACCATAAAAAGAAATGCCTCCCCAAACCATTACTGAGCCCCCTCCGAAGTTTTCGGTTTGCCGGATATTGCATTGCTGATACCGTTTCCTGGGTCGTCTGTATATATGCATGCGTCTATCATTTGATACTAGACAGAACCTGAACTCGTCGGAAAAGAGAACATTCGACCAGTTTGGAATACCCCAATTTGCATTTTCCCTCGCAAACTTAAGGCTTGCAACTCGATGCTCTCTGGTGAGACGCGGGCCAGTAGAAGCCACCCTTGGTCTGATATCGTCTTCTCTGAGCCTATTCCTAACAGTTTGCAATGGAGTAAGCATATATCTGGAAAGTGCAAGTTCATTTGTAGCATACTAGCCGTACAGTGCCGAACTTTTAGTGTAGTTAAACGAAGCCAACGATCATCAACTGGTGTTATTATCCGATTTCTTCCCTGTCCGGCCCTTCTTCCAAATTTCCCTTTTTCGTGGTACCGATTAATTGCTCTTGACATAGTGCTCTGGTTAACATTCAACAAGTTAGTCACGTAACGTTGGCTTCGCCCCTCCTCTAGAAGTGTTACAATTCATACCAATTCATGATCACTAAAATAGCGTCCGGGACGTTCAGCAGCCATTACAATAAATTCAAAGATTCGAAAATCTACAAGAAACACAGAAAAATTGCATAAATTTAGCGTGAAATCTTAAGAGAAATTGAATTACTGATAGTCAAATAAACTCATCCTTGTTTCAGACGTGTTTGAGATCATATGGAAACAAATATCACTACATATAAGGTTTTTCTCCCCTCATATGTCCAAATACATATGTTGGCAAAGAAACTGCGATCGAGCTGCTTTATCGATTGTGGAATTCAGAATACCAGGTGATGCGACAATTTTGGCGGTGTGTGTATTTAGGAGTTAACTAATTTCTTCAACGTTCAACTCAATAGACTCATCATATTACTATTCTAATCTTAACATGCTTCATAATAACTTGAAAATTGCTCGTTCCTGGATTATACGAGCATCACATAGATGGTAGAGTGAATGACACCAGAGGTATCAAGTCTCTCGGACTCTGCAATGGCAAAGCCAATTCTCTATGGTCCACCAAACCGAACACAAAATCAATTAGAGTTCATATAAACTCTAAACACAAAATTAATTTTATGACATACATCTGTCACTTGCAATTACAAAAAAACATTTATAAGGTTATTTTTTCATGTATGAGTCTAGTCGAAGAAATATTTTCAATTAATTCTTCAACAACTTTCGAATAGCTCTATGATACCTACATTATATCCCATGTCGAAAAATCTCAAAATTGGATAGATTAAAACGAATAGAAACAGAAAAAAAGGATAATGGAACAAATTCATGCGTCAAAGTTGATAAAGGTTTCGTTGATGATGTTATAGGCAGTTTATTTCATGTAAAGAAAACTCGTTTGGTATAAAAATCTTGACGTTGTGGTGTCTTGGGGTTTTACCTTTATAATTTGAAATTATTATACAGAGACGATAATTTCCATTCAAGATGAGACTTGAAGAACATAGCTGAACAAGCCTCGAAGAATTCGAAATGTTCAAATTAGGTCACCCCGGAGGCGACTATGTTCGAAAGTGGAACGGCCCAATATTCTCAAACGGTTGTTATACTCTGGTTTTGAGCGGCCATACGGGATTCTAGTTATTCTCCTCTAGATATTCTCAAGTGTATCCTTGTCACCCGTGAATGAGGGAAACCATTCCACCAAATTATAATATTGGAATAAGTCTACTATAGTAAAATAAAAGTAGACGGATCGCATCTGTTGAGGGATTTTTTGAATGTATAGGAAAGTCTTGTAGTTTTGGTGTAAATGTTTTGTATATGAGCTGACCAGATCGAGGCCTCAGTGACAGTAACCCTGACGACCAACTGCCTATCCGTAATACCAATTGGATTAGCTGTCAAGTGATGTTGAACTCTTAGGTTATTTTACCTAACATTTAGCGGATTTTACGGAAGTAGCTGATCCCAACACTAGCGATTTATGCGGGTAAACTCTTCTTGGAGATTATTCGAAGATAAAGGATTGTTATATATTTTTGCATTATCAGAGAAAAACGAGGAAGATTACCGACGGTGGAAAGGTATGTCTACAATGTGTATTGGGAATATAATTAGAAAATACCTCGTGCCTGTGGTACACCGTAACTGGACATTAGCATTATTCTCGTTCCACGATCCTAATAAAATAACGGCGATCACTTAAAAAAACTCTAATCCTAGATAGAAGTTGCCTGCCTATCCAAAAAACCTTCTAATTTTAATATAAGACATTCAAGCGGTACCTGATCAAATTCCTTTGCAAAATTTAAGTAAATTATGTCAATCGGAATACCGCCTTTCAGCGACTTTGTCCCATTATTACAGCTATCAAGGAGGTTCGTGCTCACAGAGCGTGCCGGGATACAGCCATATTGATTGCTGTAAAGTGTACCGTCCCGTCATAAATTCCATCAGTTATATTTGGACTATTCGCTCAGAATAAAAAAAGAAAATTTCGAATATCGATAATCGGCCGATAACTGTTGGGTGAGAAATTTTTCGCTTTTTTGTAAATTGGTGTGACTGAATCAACCTACCAGTCTGAGGAAATGGTATGTGAAAAGAAATAAGCAGTAAATATTAACGACATTGGAAGGGCCAATGAGTGGGCACATTCCATCAAAATTTTAGATGAAATCCTATCAATTCAATTCAATTCAATTAATTCATCCACATTTGATTATACATAATTATTAATTTAGTAACATGATAGTGCAACCTAGGCTACCAAGAGTAGTCTGTATGTTACATTTCATCAAAATAAAGAACAAATCAGTTCAACACAATGAAACGAAATTATATCGGAGACCAAACACACTGCAGCAAGCAGGAGAATGGAGGTGGACCATATTATCCCGCCGGTAAGTAACTTTAAGAGAATTATATGAATTGATGATGAGTCTTGAAAGTCAGATTCAGTTTCAGTAAGCATCTGCATGTTCAAAATGTTATATTATAATTGAGATGGAGAAATTCTTCAAATATCTGCAAAAGTATATCTGAATTGAGAGAGTATGTTTAAAATTTCATTGTAATTTAAAAACAAAAACTTATTTTATTTTGTTTCTTTGGTTTCTTTTCTAGATATTCATTCTTCTTAAATTTGTTGGGACAACAGTGTACAGTTGGCACCATGAAAAAGAAATTTCGTTGCAGATGTATATATATATATATATATATATATATATATATATATATATATATATATATATATATATATATATATATATATATATATATATATATATATATATATATATATATATATATATATATATATATATATATATATATATAAATCAAAACGATTGGCAACTTGATAGAGTTTTACTGAGCTGTATAACAAATTTTTGTTTAACGCGATTTTGAGAACTGTTTTTTGAATAGCTTCTAACTTCGTACTGAACATACCACCCCATATCGTAATGCCGTATCTGAGTATCGACTCGACAATTGAATCGTAGATCGTCAATATGTTACCAGTTCAGAGAACATCTCTCAAGTTATAAAATATATGAAAAAGTCTCTTCAGTCTACTCATCAATTATTCAGTGTGTATGTCCCAACGCAGATATTGGTCAATATGAAGGCCCAAATATTTAGAAGAATCAACATTAGCTATTTTAGGACAGTTACATGGTTTTCTATCACATTCAGGTTGATGTATCGGAAGGTTAGTGAATATCGGTAGACCGGATGAAGAGAAGGAGAAAACAATGAAATTAGTCTCTTAAATGTTCATAATCAGCATACTGTCGCTCAACCACACGTTTACTATCTTAAGACCATATTCTGCGGCTCTATATGTTTCCTTCCAACTCTCGCAATTGAAAACAATTACTGTGTCATCGGCATAAGAAATAGTTTGACCGTTAGGAATATAAAACTTAGGAAGCTGTTTGATACACACTAAGGAGAGAATGAGTCCGAAGATTGTACCTTGAGGAATACCCATATTGACAATTTTTGGTCCACTCAGAGTTCCGTCTATACCAATTTTCCGACTCCTATCTGAAAGATAATTTTTCAAAACTTTATGTACCATACCCCGCACCCCAATGGTCTCAAGTAGACTCAATAAGATGGCGTGGTCAACAGTGTCAAATGCTTTTGATAGGTCTAAGAATAATGCCAAACATCTTATCATTTCGATTTAAGGCAAAGAAAATACTCCTCATGAGTTCTTCAATCGCATCCTCCGTATTTGTTTGTTCTCTGAAACCATATTGTTTTGGACTAAGAAGTTTGAATTTATTCAAGAAACGTTCATAGAACCAATTTCGAAAATTGTTGCGATATTGTTAATAATTGATATGGGCCTATTGTTCGTCATCTTTTTTCTCTCATCAGGTTTATATAAACAAACAATACGGGACTCTTTCCATTCTCCTGGCACAATACCCATTTCGAAGATTAAATTTATGATGTGCGTTAATGGAGCCACAATATACACATGAATGATCTTCAAAGTTTTTGAGGTTATAATGTCTGGACCAGGCGATGAACTTTGTTCGAGAGAATGTATCAAGCAGAAAAATCAAATTTTGCACTTATTGGATGGAGAAACATAGAGTCGCGGTTTATAGCAGTCTTCGGGAAATTGAAATTGTCAGGTTTTTTTTATTTCATTGGCCTTTTCTTTTCTGATTGGTTGTCCGTCTTCTTCAACTGTATCATGGTCAATTGTGTTTCTAGATTTAGTTTTATTATTCATGTCGTGTATGACTTTCCACATTTTTTTGAATCATTGCCCGCTTCCTCTAATTTCCTACTTTCGTACTGATTTTCTTCTGTGGTAACTGTAACTATCAGTTGCTGCTTTACAACCACAGGGTTGGAGGTTATGTCAGGGAGGTAGATTTGGCTGCGAGACAACTGTACTGTTACCAGTGGGTCAGGTTATTCTACAGTGAATGAAGGTGCAAAATTTTCGGCTACAACTCAGATAAATCCAGGATGGGTGGTACATATTTCAACCGCTGCATTACGAACCTGTGGTGTTGAGACTTTAGCATTCATGATGGATCGGATATACCGGAAATACCTTTTTATTTTTTGAGTTCCCAATGTGTCTACACAGAAATTTTTTTGTAATCCGCTATGGTTTCAGTTAGAGTAGTTTTGGTGATATCTGTACTCATTTACTCATTAATTTCTCAGGTACTTTTGCCATAATACTTTTTACGACGAGTCATATTTTTCATGCGGTGACCTATGGTTTAATCGAGTAACATAACTGTTCAGTTGTGGATGAACTGTTCGATATCACTGACCTTAACAACGTCAGAAACTCATTACACATCCTCTCCACGTGACCACTTGTGAAAAATTGATTCCAATCAGTGTCATCAAGAAAATCTGAGATATTCATTTTGAAAATCGGGATAATCTCGAAAGAAATAATACCTTCCATGAGAAGTTAAAGAACATAACAGTAATTTTTCTCAAAAGCATAAAAACATGTAATGAAATCTTGAATAGACATAATGAACATAAATAAAAAAAGTGATTCTGCGTATTATTTTTTGGTAGGTAACCTATCTGTTAAATTTTTGCTATACTCCATACCCTTCGGAATTAGAGTGTGATGGTTTGGGTTGTCCTTTTGATTAAATCATTATCAGTGGTCTAAGATTTCATGAGTCTAAGATATTCAATAGGCTACATAATTTGGACTCTAATAGTCACATGACAGTGATATCGCACCAGTTGGAAACTGAGTTTCATAAAAACAATTTCATTATCTGATAACGCGATATAAGGAACTATAGACCTATCAGTATAATCAAGTCCCGACACTTTTGGAATTTCTGTGAATGTCTTCGATTTGTAATCGCTGTCAAGGTCATTGAGCAGCAACACGGATATCAGAGAGAAAACATTCAGCCAGTACATCATCGACGCTTTGAATTTGAAAAAGGTTTTAAGCGTTGTTATTAATGCTGATTTTCCAGAAGCCTGTAACCGTGTTAATCATGTCTCGTCAAAAATTTTCTATCTACAGAGACTTATGGCTCATTACTTAAATGGTTCTTTTCATATTTGACCAGTAGATGGCACGAAGTCAAGGAACGTGCTTCTATGACTTATCGTCATAGCGTCCTGGCGTACCCCAAAGAAGTCATCAGGGTCATCTCTGTTCATAATTTTTGTAAACAAATTTTTTATCTCGTTTCAAATATTCCATCTATCTACTTTATGAGGATAACTTGAAAAATTTTTTATACTGTTCAAGACAAATAATATGTGTTCTTGATTCATTTCTATTCAGAGAGACTAGAGTGTTGTATATTCGAAAGCGTCATCAATCAGAGTTCAATTCTTGGTTTTCTCAATGATATTTCAATTAAACCTTAAGCGACTATCATGGATTTAGGTACTAGCCTATGGTACTAATTTACTAACTTAGCATACAAAATTTTGAGCTTTAATATCCAACACTTGTATGAACTCGCTAAAGATTAGTTACTTGTTTGACCTATGTTATAATTTGGATGTTGAGTTGGGATTCCTTATACTATTTATTAACCATACTATACTGAATAGGTCCAACGACTTGATAGGATGAAACATAAATAACTAGTATTTGTTTCTTTCAAATCTAGAACGGAACGCTTGTTCTTTTTTGCCATCTCAATGCCTGTCATTTATTATAAGGATTTACTGATTTTTCTTCTTTGGCTGCCACGTTCAATTTTCACGTATCTTCTAGAATGACTAGAAATGACTTATTGCATGGTTGGTTTCATAGATACAATCACGCTAAATATTCACTACTATGCAGGATTATTTCTAGTACTAATCTTGCTTGGTCTGTTGGGGTTGATTTCGTCAATTACTTGATTTCTGAACTTGAGATACAAAAAGCGTCATCAGTAATTCCTTTTGTTCCATATATCTTATTTATTGCTAGAATATTCCTTTTTGTTTCTCTTCCTTTTGCTACAGAAATTATCTCGGTAAAAAATTAATAAATACTGTCTTTTATTTGCATGACATTAAAAATTATAAACAAACAAACGCGAACGGGTTTACCCTCGGTATAAATTCTTGAATAAAAGTAGATTTCGAATTGCAACACGGAGTTGAATTAATCCGCAATCACCCTGTTCGGCTTGTGGCATTCTGAAAAATTTACTGGTGGGAGTTTTGTACCTATTTTCGAAAGTATTCTTGTTATGGAAAATATCACTCTAGGAATATTCTCGTCTGACTCGCTAGTCCTATTGAGAATAAATCAGCGCCAAGTTCAGGGTCAATTGGCTATATCAGATTGTGTTCATTTTCCATGATTAGAAATTGATTCATGAATATTAGTTTTCAGTGAAATTATAAGCATATGCCTCTATGAAAATTTTAATGTAATGTGAAGGAGAATATAGAATTGAATGGTTGAAGGGTATATAAATTAACAGAAGATACCTTTTTCCTCATTGAAATTAATTTTGCAAATTTTGAGAGTTAGGGACTACTAAATAATTATATCTCAAAATTTAAAGAGAATATATAGTTACTGAAGGCATGTACTTGTTGCTGATTTTATCAAGATAATTGGGAAATATTTGATATTGACCATTACAACATGTAGTTATAGTAACTACTACATCTAGCTTGAAGAAAAATGTCGAATATAATATTATATGTATTGTTCTCCATAAAATCTGAGAGATCAATATCACGAAATATCATCTCTTATATCAATAGGGAATGTGCTATAGCCAAAGCTTTAAGATCACACTTCAGTGTTTGCTTTCAAATCGCTCTATAGAAATTAGGCGGAATTTCTTATACTACTTGCAATGTTATATTTTTCAAGTATGCACAGAAATGAGTAGGAATAAAGTGACGTCAAAGTTCCATTAATGTAGACATATGTTATACAATTTACAATCTGATGTTTCAATGTTTGATGATATTAAGTTGCCTCGAAAGCTATCAGTAATTTCAAATACGTTATTTATTGAATTATAGCACCTTAATAGTGGACACAAGAGATTTTCTCAAGATGCTGTGTTATATTCGATAAATAAATCGCTTCATATATTCTTGCTTTAGCTAGTTGTGTTTCAAAAACCCTTTCATACATCCCATGAAAATATGATTCATCACTAATGAACTTCTAATTTATTGTTACGATATGCAATTGTCTTACCCCTTGACACTTGTTGAGGCACACATTCACAGTTCCCTTAAATTGTACATAAGTTGATTCTGGAAACTTGAACGCTCTGAATTTGGCAGTGAGAAAATCTCCATCTTCTGTCTGGAAATTTTCGAAAAGATAAGGATCTACCGAGCACCTAGAAGAAAATGGTTCGAGTTAATGTATATCAGCTTTCGAACATTGAATGTCATTAATGTAGAAATCAATGTTGAAGAATGGATAGTTTATCTAAATAACGCGATCTAACCTTCGCGTTAGTTTAAAATAAGTGGCGTTCGGAGTTTCGTTGTTTTTTCTTCAAATTTATTGTTATAAATTGGTTTAAATGATGTAAATCTGGAGACAAATTTTGTCACAATATATATTTCGAAGAGTTGTTAGAATTTATCCATTTTGAGATATTTCCACTGAATAAAGAAATAAATTAAGGCTTATTTTGAGAAAGTAACAAATAGAATACAGATTCTTCTCCCATGAGTAAAAAAATTGGAAATTGTTTTCTCACGGAGTAGGTGTTTTACTTCGACCTCAGTAGCTTGTATTACCTCCTCTTGCCCTGATGCAAACCTGAATCCATCTAGGCATGCTTTGGATTAGGTTTTCGACCTCCTCTGGGGTGATCTTCTGCCACTCTTCTGTGGCGGCTTGGATGAACTGTTGTAGTATTCTTAGATTATCTTGGCGCGATCTAATTTTCCGTTAGAGATTATCCCATGAATGTTCAATGGGATAATCTCACCAGGTCTGGAGAACAAGCTGGCCAGTTGAAAATAGCTATTCCCTCTGTTTCAAGATAATGTCACGCAAGGTTGCTGCTATGCGGAGATGCATTATCTTACATAAAAGTGAGATTCTCATCGTGGGCATCTCGCCAGAGTCTCACTTTGGGCTCCAGCACTAGGTCCACCTAATTTCTGGCCGTTACACTCTCAGGAAACGAAATCTAATCTGTTCTGCCTCCCAGCATAATGCCACCCTAAACCATCACACTGCCCGCTTGGTATTTCGGAATTTGTCTACTTGTTTTCCACGACCCCTTAAAACCCGAATTCTTCGGTCATCGGAGCGAACAACAATTCTGATCTCTTCCGAAAAAAGATTCGCCAATTCTCAATATTCCAATTTTGGTGCTCGAATCATCAATTAAGTCTGTTAGTTTTTTTGTCTGGTTAGTTCTGGAACTCTTAACGCCCTTCTGCCGTATAAACCCCTCAAACGAAGTCTTTGACGTATGGTTTTGACTGATACACTGATGCCTGTTGCTTCCAGAAATTGCCTCTGGAGTATGGGGTACGACGTACTAGTGTCTTTTCTTGCAATTTGGCACGAAAAGCGGTCTTATTCTTCAGAAATAATCTGCCTACGACTTATTCTAGACCTTTTTTGCAGAGACTATAGCTCCACGTATCGGACGTAGGTTTTTGAAATCACCCTTTTTCCTGATACCCCATTGTGGCCGCTATATCCCTCTGTGTCACCCCTTCTTCAACGGGAGCAATTATTCGACCCATCGGCACATAGTCCAACGTAAGGCTTTTCTTGATGAAGGATCATTGTTATAACTCAAAGACACAATAGATTGAATGTAAAGTTCCTCTCAAAGCGTTTACAAATACTCCTGGTTATAGGAAATTATAGGGAGAGGAAAACATTAACCTCCATAACAACCGATGAAAGAAAAAACCACAAGTGAACCTTGATTAAGACACGCTAGACTCTTTCTAGATGAAGACCCTCTATTTCCTCTGAACCAGTAAGTCTTCTACAAAAGGATACTAGAGAACTGAATACCATTCTGAAAAGAAACTTTCATGTTAACCACCAATTAGTGCCAATTCTGTAAACGGCAGGAAGTGGGAGCCATTTTAATTCCAAAGAGTGGTTGCTGGAAAAATTATATATTCATTCAAATTCTACAGACCAATAAAAGTCTCATTATTTGCAAGTAAATGAATGGAGGCTATAATTTCTGAGCTTATTAGAGCATTTTCTGAAGGATATTTTCTGTTGGAACATCTCTCGCTTAAAATGCAATTTTCATGTCGATAATAAATGACCACGATCATATACGCCAACCAGGCAGATTAAGCCGGGGATACAAGCAGTGTTTCTCCATTGAAATTAGACGCTTTAGAAAACACCAGTTACAAATACAGGAAGCAGCTTTGATGCAAAAAAGAACTCTCTCAGCGATTATCAATAACTAACTCATTGGAAAGCAGAAGGATCAAATATGAGAAATCAATCCATTAGCATATCGACTCTGAGAATATGTTCACAAGGAGGATATTTTTCCAACGGTTTTAATCCCTCTCGTCAGTGTTCTCACCGCAATCTTCAAAAATAAAGGACTCATGATTTTAAGATATACAAATGACAATAAAAACAGAAAACAGTTGATAGCTTATAAAAAATTGTCCCAAATCTTACCTGTGATAGGGCAGGAAAGGAGTACTGAAAATATATTCTTTAAAAACTATCCTAACCTGAAGTCGAAAATATGAGTTTGTCTTTATATTAATAGGACAATAGGAAATCCCATTGCAAACACGAACCAAATAATTTGAAGGGACCTTGAATAAACGAATCATTTCCGATACGCGTCAGTACATGTTGACATACAGAGACAAAACTGCACTATTGAACTCAAAGCAGCTGGTTAGAAGAACTTGATCTTCATACCCGAATTGAACTACATGACTCTCAGAGGACAGATCAGTTTGTACACTTGGTCAAGTTACTGCGCAATAGCGAAATGTGAGAAATATCATAGAAATTTATAGGCTCAGGAATTTTTCAGAACACCTGAAAATGGAAGGCACATATTATGTTACAGATTCAGACCTCTGATAGGATCAGGCTAACACTCAGCTTTGAAATGTAATTCAGTGACTGTCAGAAGGACCCTAGAAAAATAGCTGATTCGCAGTAATGGTACAATGAGGGCTCACAAATGAAACGCAGAGTAAAGGAGGAGAAGAGATCAAACTACCATTTACTTAAGAAATGTTCTACGCTATCAAAAACCAAATCAGGTACTCTAGGATTCCTTGTATTATGAACAAACCAAAATTTCTAATGACTGAAGACAAAACACACCAGTGTTACAAGAAGGAGAAGAAAACTGCATTTCACTCAATGAACATATGTGCTGCGTTGTAGAAAAACATAATTGGGGCTCTATGATTCCATTGAACTGCAATAAATAAATGAATGGGTATTCCGGTAAAGAATATTATCCGCTTCGAGAAGGTTATACCCTAAACCCAAATAATTCCAAGATTCAAGGTGCAATGCCATTGGAAAATCAGCCTCTCCTACTTCCGTAGACGTAGCTGTAATACGATGTTCTATAAATTTTGTAGACTGATTAGCGTAAATTAATGGAACAATTCCAATATTATCAGTATTCTTTCAGGTATCCTGTATGAAATTCATGTAAAATCAATAAATAAACAAATTATCAAACTCACCCATTATAAATGATAGTTTCTTCCTGAGATTTCGTATCCGTTACCTGCATATGAGTTACTAAGATCCCGTAAATTGCAGCGGAAACTTTGTCTAGGAATATTTCCATTTGCAGAGGGGTTCCAGGTGATACATTTAACTCTCCAGTGACCAATTTTCCAGCTTGTCTTACACCTACTCCAAGAATAGGTTCAGGTGCTACCTCTGTTACTGTTTTTGTGATTTCAAGGTCCTATAAATGAATAGTTTCTATCAACATATTCGCTCAATATATATATATATATATATATATATATATATATATATATATATATATATATATATATATATATATATATATATATATATATAAATCTTTTAGTGGTCTTTTTAGTTTTCGTTGATATTCTTGGTGTGAAAGTAAGTAATTTAAAGGGTAAATAATAGAACTAAATGAATTTAAACCAAAGTTATTTTATCAAACAGAAATAGGAAAAGATTATGTATATCAAAATTTCAATCAAAGAAGTGTATATTTGTTCACGTGGTCAAAGCTATTCCATGTGAAATTATAAATCTACCTCCTGAAATTAATACCATTGAGGACAATGATTATATTCACAATATATCATTAAATGGCTATAAAGCTGGATAACTTCAATTGTGAAAATATATAATTCTGAAGGAATATACACAAACTATAACTTCATCAGAAAATACAATCAATGCCAGAGGTTTACTCCTTTTTTTAGTTATGACGTGAAAGAAGATCAAAGCGAATACCACTAAATATACATAGTATAAAATTTTCAGTAACTGATATTTAATTCATGTAACATATTAATTGAAGTATGTTAATACAATAATTGTTTTGCAGAAGTTTTAATTACCGGATGCTGGATTCATACTTTTTCACGGGATTGATTTGATTAAAAGCCATGCTAGTATTAACATGTTGAAATAATCTACAGAAGAAGGGTTTCAACGAATTAAAACTGCAATTAGAATGGAGGTGTGTAGTGCTTTCGATTGTCGGTATATCAAAATCCTTAAATTTTTGAACTTCATCAGAAAATTTGGGGTTAACGTCAATAATATCTATATTTCTATTGTTATATAATGAGCTGACAAATATCGTTAATCACTTCACACAAAGGAAACTATGAATGAATAACATTCAGTGTAACTTGACTAAGGTCCGTACACTGGATTTTTCCAGGGAGAAAGCCTCCCCGAAACAAGTCAGCAAAGGATTAGAACACATGAAAGTAGACATAGTTGTACTCACATAAACAAAAAGGAAAGGAAGTGGTGTTGAAAAAATGTCAAACTACATACACATATACAATAGGGTATCAAAGGATAAAAGAGCTTGCAGAAGGATCTCTATCAATATAAATAGAAAACTCGAGAAGAGCCTAACAAATTGGGAAACGATAAATATAAGGATTGTAACGACAAACCTCAGTATTCATGAAAATAAAACGACTATTGTCGGCATATATGGTACTCATGACGATGCTTTGAACGAGGAGAAAGACGAGTTCTTCGATCAACTGAATGATGCACTCTCGAAAATTGGACATTACAGAGAAATTATACTCCTGGGTGACTTCAAAGCCAGAGTTGTACGTAAAGAAAAAGATCAAACAGTAGGAAAGTACGGAGAGGAAATACTCAATAATAATGGCCAAAGGTTGATAGAGATTTGCCAACAATATAAACTGAAGATTTTGAATGGTTTCTTCCAGCATAAAGAAATACATAAATACACATGGCATCAAGATATTAGAGAACTAAGAACGATAATTGAATATGTGATCGTGAAACAAACCACAAAGATGATTGTAGAAGACACAAGGTTACAGAGGGATGAAGAATGGTCCAGACCATTATCTCCTCTTAGCAAAAACCGTGATGACATTCAACTTCTGTAAAAGAACAATGGGGAACACTGAGGAAGACAAATTGAACCAGCAAATATACTGTCTCGACAGTTTACTGGACTCAAGTACGAAACAACTTTATCGAAATAGACTTGATCGGAAATTGAACGACGAGTTCCTAAGAAAAAATACAGAAATACTGTATAGGCACATATCTGAAGCTCTGCACTAAAGGCTTTAAGAGAAAAGGAAACACCCAAAAAGAAGAGAAACGACACAATAACCTGGGATAAAAATTTGCAATACCTGCAGAAAGAGAAAGATAAAGCTTATAAAAATGGTTAAGCACGAACAAGGCACAGGACAAATTAGCTTATAAGGAGGAACTCGCTAAGTTTAAGAATATGATCAACAAAAACAAAAATGAAACATGGGAGAGGAAATGCTCTGAAATAGACTATTATATTGGGGGCTCCAAATCAACCGAGGCGTGAAAATTTATCAAATCTCTGAAAACAAACACAATAAATAGAATCAATATACAGCCCATACAATAAGAAGAATGGAAGGAACTCTATTCAAAAGAACTTACAGAAAACAGAGAAGAATACCTCACAAACTCATCGAGGCCTTATCAAGTGAAAGGACCATACATTGAACTGACAGCGCCATGATAGAAGAAGCCATTCATCAATGAAAAATGGAAGATCGTGTGGACCAGAGGGAATACTTGCGGAATTGTTGAAAAACGGAACGAAAAAACTAATAAACCACCTGAAAGAACTTCTTTCTACAGTAATAAATGGCGAAAAAAATACCATATATTTGGAAGGAAGCGTGGATAACACCAATTCATAAGAAGGGAAACCGATGAAGTTGTTCTAATTATAGATAAACCTCGGTCACAAGTACCTTCAGCCGATTCTACGAGAGAATATTACGTAACATTTCAGAGGGAGAATTTGGACAGGGTGAAGTTGAACAGCAAGCCGGGTGTCGGGCTGGTCGCTCTTGTATCGACCAGATTCTTAGTATCGTACAGATAAATGAGAAAAAGGTAGCAGCGAATGGTGAATTACATTCACTCGTTGACTTAACAAAAGCATATAACACGGTGCCTGTCCAAAAGCTATGGCAAGTATTGGAAAGATCTCCAATAAATAACACTCTCATCAAAGCGATAACACAACTCTATCATCAAGTAACACCTATAATTAAACAAGGTACTAGAATCTCACAACCTTTCGAAGTTACAAATAGTTCAAGACAGGGGTGTTGCCTTTCCATAACATTTTTTAAAATATTCCTTAATGAAGCCCTCAAACAATGGAGAAGATTTTCCAGCGGAATGGGACTGCCCTTAAACGAAGACTCCACGCTGTACAGCCTACATTTTGCAGATGATTAAGTGGTCATTGCACATGGCAAAGACGACTTTACATGACCCTAAAATTATTTCAGGAATACAAGGACTTGGGACTAACTGTGAATCTAAACAAAACTAAATATCTTTGTATAGGAGGAAATAAAGAAGACTTACAACTGGAAGGGGGTGGAAAAATAGAGGCATGCGAGGAATTTATTTATTTGGGGACAAAGATTGATAACAGCGGGTGCACAGAACAGGAAATAAGAGAAAGAATAATTGGAGAAAAGAAAGTTATAGGGTGCCTAAATTCAATACTATGGTCGAAGAACATATCGAAGGAAAGAAAACATCTTCTAAATAGCTCCATATTTCAGAGTATTGTACTGTATGGGTGTGACACATGGCAACTGAATGAGACATTAGAATAAAGATTACTTGCGCTAGAAATGGATGTTTGGCGAAGAGCTGCAGGAAAATCAAGACTCGAAAGAGTAAATAACACCAGGATAAGAGAAATGATGATAGTGGATAAGACAATAAGAGATGAAGTTGAAAGAAGGCAACTAATATGGTACATTCATGTAGAACGTATGACCGACGAATACATTCCCAAACAAACTTCGAAATGGACACCAACGCAGAGACGGAAAAGAGGAAGACAAAGAACAACATGGATAGCAGGAATAAGAAAAGCTATGTCAGAGAGAAATTTACGACCGGGAGACTGGGTATATAGGAGAGGCTGGAAGTTGTAGACCAGTAGGCGGAAGACGCTATAATACCGGTTATATATATATATATATATATATATATATATATATATATATATATATATATATATATATATATATATATATATAGAAAACCTCTGGTAGTGGTATTAATTACCGGCTGGTGTATTTAAATTTTTCATAAACAGATATATGGCCAACTCATCAGGGTCAAACCCTTTATATATATATATATATATATATATATATATATATATATATATATATATATATATATATATATATATATATATATATATATATATATATATATATATATATTATATATATATCTAATCCCCAACGGGGTGAAGAAAACCCAAAAACAGTCGCTTGCAGATGTGAAGATTGGAGGTTATGCTAATTTGTTCTTACAATTGTAAAGGAATTATCCATAAAGATTTTTGATTTTTGTCCGGCAGATATTCACAGGAGACTAATATTCGGGCGTCATGAAGCGACTGCTGGCAAGAATTCGTCGTATTCAGCCAGAATATCGAGAAAACAGCAGTTGAACTCTCTTGCACGAAAATGCTACATCACATCGCTTAAGAGTTGGAACTGAATTTGGGATCAAGAATCACATTATTGCCTTGCAACATTCAATCTATTCTCCTGATCAGGCTCCGTGCGACTACTATCCGGAAAGGAAAGCGGGACGATTCGATGGAGGCGATTGACCGACGCACTAAAGACCATCCCAAAAAATTAAATATAGAAGTCGTTTGACAACCTGTTGACGTGTACATATTTGTGTATCAATGCAGAAGGCGGGTACATTGATTAACAAAAAAGATAGGTATCAAAAGGAATACCGGTTGTTTCTTTTTCAAAAGATTGAAAACTTTGTTTCACTCCCGAAACTTGATGGAAATTGAGTAATAATTTTCATGAGATAAAAAACACAAGGTTTAACTTTAATCTACACTTTATTTAAAAAAATTCGACGACGTTTCGCTGACACAGCAGCTTTATCAAGAATGAAAAACAGTCATTCTGTTTTCATTCGAATTGATCAAATAAAGTGTAGATTAAAGTTGAACCTTGTGTTTTTATCTCATTTATATCATGGATCTACATCAAGTAACGGCCTCCACAATTCAAAATTAATTTTCAATCAAATTCAATTGAAATTTTCGTTTCGTTTCGCGAGTAGCAAACCTCCATTACTTGAAACATCACAATTTCCACTGTTAATTTGCAGATTTGTGTAAAAATATTCTGAATTATATTCAACGTCAATCAAATCTGTCAGCATGTATCGACCTTGAGAGAGAGAAAGAATTTTTCTTCGAATATATTCGAAATCTCATCAGATGTGTATGCAAGCAGTTTTCTTTCAGTTTTTGTTTCGTGACAATGAAATGAAAGTATACGAGACTTAGTTATCAAGATTCAACAGAGCAGAAATAAGACACCGATTGATCAATTTCTACTATACTATAATTTTTTTCGCGAAAGTATAAAAATTAGAAATCGATGACATGATAAATATTTGGGGGTTTATTATCACTTCATGAAATGAGAATACGTCATAAAAATCTTGGAGAATTGAATTCACTTGATGAGAAACTACATATTTTTTCGTCGAACATTACTGATAAATTAATGTGTTGGAAATTTTCTCGTCCATAAAAATCCGGACATTCTTTATTTCAAAGACGGAACCAATTCTTGGGGATGGAGTCTCGTTTTTGACATAATTCAGTTCTGAATCGAATACATAGTTTCATTATTATTGGGTTTACTAAAGAAGGGTCAACTTTTTATGAAAGCCATTCTACGGGTTTATGGTATCACAAAGAAAATATTTCTTATTTTCAATGAAATAAAACTAAAGTATTTAGATTTTCACTATATTAACAAAACTATGACCGGTTTCACCACACTGTGGCTCCATCAGATAAATACTTACAAAAAGTAGTTTGTATTTATCTGATGAAGCCACAGTGTGGTGAAACCGGTCATAGTTTTGTTAATATTGTGAAAATCTAAATACTTTAGTTTTATTTCATTGAAAATATGTATATCGATTTTCATCACGTAACAACCTCCTAAATCAAAATATTTCTTATGCAATTACCCTATCCGCTTAAATTAATCCAAATGAAATTTTTTTTGTACTTCATGTCCAATTTAAATCGAATTATCGCCGATACCGACTTTGTCCACCAATAACTAGAAGAAAAATTTTCAATTTCGGCTCGACTCCTATCATGGCTCTCCAAGCAGCTTGAACTTTCACGCCTGGTATAATTTTTGTCAAATAAAAAACCCACAATCTCTTGTGTGTGCCCTTCTCATTTCAAGTATATTTCCGAAATTCAACTGTTTTATGTAAAAATATTCTGAATTATATTCAACGTCAATCAAATGTGTCTGCATCGAACGACGTCTTGAGTAAAAATTTTTATTTTTGTTATCGATTTTTCCTGACAATTCCTAAGGTGGAATGCATACAGTTTATTTTAGTTTATTGTTTGCGACAATAGATTTGAAGTATCCGATACTGAAGATTTAACAGACAATAAATCATCCATCGATTGAAGAATTCGCAACATAATATAAGTTTTTTGCGAAGCTATGAAAATCCGAAATACCCCAAAAAATAGGTATTTTAGGGCTTATTCTAAGTCCATGGAATGATAATACGCCATTTAAGTCTTGATATGCTGCCTTGTTTCACTTCACAACAATCTTCACCAAATTAAAAGCTTCTCTTTCAAAATTGTGATTTCCGAAGGTGGACGTGCAAAATTCTCGACGGCCAAACGCGAAATGAAGTTGATTTCATAATTATCAACTAGAGAAAAATAGTCGAGAACGTGACCACCGAATGATTCGTGCAAACATCGAGATTAATACCACAAGAGAATGCCACCGCATAATGAGGAAACGAACAGCGATTGGGAAACCCCCAGATAATATAATCTAGCACCAAAGTGTAATTACTAATGAACTAAAGTAAATAACACCCGAAGACGAAAATATGGAGAACCAGAAAATAGTGAAAGCTGCTTAAGCTAGCTAACGATATTCATGAATCAAAGAAAAAAAGAAACGATTAACTAAGTCAATACACAAAATGGATGGTGAATAAAAGACGACAGATAAAAGGCAATAAAAATATCCGAAGTAAAGAACTACGAGTTCTGAACAAAATGATATCAAAAGAGATCAGGATGGGCATATAAATATATAAAATCCAAAAATGCTACTTGCTATAGAAAATATGGACAGTTGAAAGGCTCAAAAGTAAACTAAATAAAGGAAAGTTTGAAAAAGTTGAACTGCAGAACATGATATACATCAGAAAGAAGTGAATTAATCTCAACTAAAGAATTATTCTAGGACAACTATGCAAACACCTACGAGAAAAATGACAACGATTAAATGAAGCGACGAGTGAAACAATAATGCTTCAACGATATGTCAGAATTAATAAGACTTCAGAAAAAATGGAAGTTAATAAGGCGCCATGTAAAGCCGGTGTTGCAATAGAAGCTACAAAAACCATGCCCATCAGCTCTTTAGAATAATTATATTTTCAAGACTGGATATTTAACTGATATGATGATATATTCACAGCCCTTGACGAAGAATTTCCACGCTTCATCCTTATAATCGATAACTTTAATGCTTTAATAGGCGATTAATCCTCAGATGAGGAAACAGCGTTAGGACAATTCAGAAGATCTGGTAAAAACGAACTTGAGAAAACTATGCTGACCTTTTTTACTCAAGAACAATCTGCATCAAATAAAATGCTCCTCTTTGAAAATGGAGATTTCAGAAGGTGGACGTCCAGAATTCTCGATGGCCGATCGCGAAATGAAATGGATGTCATTAATTATCAACTAGAAAGAATAAGTCGAACACCTGATCAACGAATAGCTCGTGGATAGATCGAGATGAATATCCTAAGAGAATGCCACCGCATAATGAGGAAACGAACAACGATTGGGAAATCCCCAGATAACAATCCAGTCCTGTAGAACGGGGTGACTTTGTACCTGCAGAGGTGAGATTGTGCAACTGTGTTTTCATAAGATTATTTGAAATTAGCGCCTTTCATGAATTTCTGCCACACCAACTACATATCTTCATGATGAGCATACTTGTTGAGCTATCTGGTGGCGCAACTCCAACCGTCTAATCGGCAGTTGCTCTTGAATGACGTTCGATGTTTTCACGATTATCGCGAAGTCCGTAAAATTTCAGGTCCCGACAAGTCTGGTGTAACGAGACAGTAATACAGGTTAGTACTATGAACTACATATTCATTTACCTTCATCATACCTCAATAGCGATTCAATATTAATTTTTTTTCATGCGTTATGAACATTTTTTGTTAGAAACTCAAATTAGCGAGAGGACTTTGCTCCACTAGGTGGCATATTGTCACCCCATATTCTTCCCCCCCCCATATTCTTCATATTCAAATTTGAGATATTGACATATTTTCATTCTTTCTAGAATGCCGCGACGATACGTAAGAAAACCAGGAACAAGGCCTTATAAAAATTATCGCCCTAAGACACTTCGGCTAATCTTAGATGAAATATGACAAAAAA
Organism: Cryptolaemus montrouzieri; assembly: GCA_013387265.2. Classification (NCBI taxonomy): domain Eukaryota; kingdom Metazoa; phylum Arthropoda; class Insecta; order Coleoptera; family Coccinellidae; genus Cryptolaemus; species Cryptolaemus montrouzieri. The sequence continues at coordinate 56,180,636 of JABFTP020000185.1, read as the reverse complement.
AATTCCATCCGAAGCACTGCTTAAAAGTACGGGATCCACCGAAACACTATCAGTAATAAATTGAAGCAAAAAGCTCCAAAAAAAGTTGGAGGGCAGCCTTTCCAGTTATGGTTTTCCAGTGGATAAAACCGAATTGCGATTCATCGTTAGGAGTATCTTAGATAAAAAAGGCAAAACAATTATAAAAAATTCAAGAATAGTCTTTCTGGGAAGGAATGGGCCGATTCTTTCGTAACAAGATATGCACAAGAAATTTCCAATCGAACCGCGAGAAACATAACTTACAACAGGGCTTCAATTGAAGTTGTAAATCAGTTTTTCGATAACATATAAAAAGAACTCGAAGGTATTCCACCATCGAACATATAGAATTACGACGAAACTTGCCTTGTTGATGACCCAGGAATTTCCAAAGTGCTCGTCAAACAATGCTGAAAGTACCCTGAAAATATAAAGAATTCTTCTAAATCCAGTACATCTGCAGTGATGTGTGGAAGTGCTGGGGGTGAATTGGCACCAGTCTTCGTCGTCTATAAAGCTGAGAAGATGTGGGAAATTTGGACCAAAACCGGTCCAGAAAAATGCCGCTACAACCGAGTCAAATCAGGATGGTTCGACTTTCACTATTTCGAAGATTGGTTTATCAGCAAAATGCTGCCAATTTTGAAGAAACAAGAAGAAAAAAGATTCTGATTGGTGATAACTTAACTTTTCATATTAATAGTAAAGTTATTGATATGAAAATAACATTCCCTTCATTGCTCTGCCGCCTAACACCACCCACCTGTTACAACCATTAGACGTTGAATTTCTCAGACATATGAAAATTGCTTGGCGTAAGATACTGAACGAATGGAAAGAAAATATTTGCAATAGTCGCTGCATGACAGTCCCTAAGGATGAATTCCCAGGACTTTTGAAAAAACTCTTGTTTGCTTTGGAGAAAAATGCAGCAGACAATATCAAGGCTGGTTTTCACAAATATAGTATGGTTCCTTCAAACAGGCAGAAAGTTTTGAAAAGATTACCTTTGCATACTTTTGAAGCTCCACCCGAATTGAAAGCTCATATTAGTGGAAGCTTTATAGAAAACCTAAACGCAATGAGGTAACTCATTACATCAACGAGAACTAACAAGAGAAGAAGAAGAGTCAACGCTCCTCCAGGAAAGAGTATCGCTGCGTATGATATCAATCCTCAAAATGATAATGAAACTCCTATGAGCATGGATCAACCCTCAACTTCTTCTGGACAGACTAATGATGAGCCACCTACTATCAACCTGATAGGCGAATCTGATATAGACGATGAAAGCATAGGGCATATCTCTTATGCAGAAAGCGATGAGAGTCCTAATCATTTTCCGCAACTAAGCGACGCCTCTGACACATAAATGCAACCTATCGAGATTACTGTACAAAAACATGAAGTGAGTTCTGATGATTACGTTGTCGTTACATACGAAAACCACCTGTACCCCAGCCAGGTGATAGAAACAGCAGCTGATGCAGTTTTGGTATCAGAAATAAAGAATTACGGAGGAAATTGTAAGTAGCCAAATGGAGCAGACTCAAATTAGTATAGTTATGAAGATATAAAGAAAAAAAATTGATGAACCAAATCGTATATCAAAAAGGGAAATCTTCAAAGTTCCGGAATTATCTCCATTAATTCCATCATTACCTATTTCATGCTCAATTAACTTCAAGTCCTGTGAAATATAAATTCACCATTTTTTAATGAATTTTTTCAAAAATAAATGTTTTTCATACCATCTACAAGGTTTTACTGAGTTCTCTCATCCTTATTCATCTGAAAGATGAGCGCGAGAATGTGCCACTGGGCTCTCTTTATGAATAATGCATGGAAACCTTTCTGGTACACTGTCACCCCAGAGCCTGGGGTGAAATTGTGCCACAAAAATAAATGTTTGATTAGAAAACTGAAAATTTTACAAAGTTTCCATATGTCCTGATGCATGTGGGAACAATGTAGCCATATGTAAATTCAGTCATGCATTTGAATTTTTGCCCGACATATTCTTGTAATAACACGAAAACCCAAAAAAATGACACAAAGTCACCTCGTTTTACGATATCAAAATAATGGAACTAATAAACTAAACTAAACAAAATGACACCCGAAGACTTTAGTCCTTGGAAAAATGAAAGGTAATAAGGCTTTGCAATAAAAGTTATGAGGTCTTTACGAGAATTTTTTTTCAAGACTAGACAATAAACTAGATTTCTATCAACCAATAGAAGAGGCCTGATTCCATTCAGGCTTCGGAACAGATAATAACCTACAAGCAATCAAACTACTTATAAAGAAATACATAAGGTAAAATACAGCTATATTCCTGACTTTCGTCGATCCTCATGAAGCGTTCGTTATAGCATGACAGCCCGCCAGAGGCATCACACGAATTTTTCTGAGATTTCCGCTACTTAAAACTCATTCTCATTCAACATCTACAAAAGAGCAGCGGTGAGAGTAAAATTTCATGATAATAGAAAAATCTGATATGGGGCTGAAAGCCAACCTCTGAGAAGGAACTGAATCAATAACAAATATCTGCCGAAATTGGATAAATTTCGAAAATACTGAATTTATGGCAAATCTAACTCCCAGCGATAAATTGACTGCCTGCGATTAGACAGTAGATTTGGTTGACAAATGTGTGTATCTGGCCATAAAATAAAGATTAGCTAAGACAACCAAATATGCGAAACATAGTAATATCTAACATCAACCTGGTAAGCCATTGGAGCGATGAAAGAAATGTTCACTGTAGACATTCCCACTAGCTTCAGAGGAAAAGCTTTCGACCAGTGCATCCTTCCTGTACTGACCTGTCCACGGAAGCGCTGATACTCACCACAACATCAGTGTTGAGATTAAGAGTAGCGCAAAGACACATGAAACAAATTCTGTCAATAGCTTTGAGGTATACAATAAGAAATGAAAAACTTCAGGTTGAACAGATGTCTCAACGCGTATAGCTAAGCTCAAATGGAAATTGGCAGGTTACCTATTTAGATTGAAAGACACGAGATGGACAAGGAAGCTGTTGAAGTGAAGAGCGAGGACGGATTGAGGAAGTAATGTCATATTACCAATGCGATAGACTGACAACATTAAAATGATTACCTTCAATTATTTTGCGAGCAACTCGAATTGGAATGAAGTGAAGACATCTTTGGGAAACCTATGTTCAACCATGGATATGGAATATGCTAGATGATGATGGTGATGGGAGACGATGTGATTTTAATTTCTGACGTCTGCATATAATGTGATATCAATTTAATGGAGAAGCTAAAAAAGAAGTGCTCATGTTGCTTTTGAAAAGTTAACATACTAAGCTTCGTGTTGCCAAACCGACTGAATGTGACACCTTCTTCTAGTATACCATCTGCTTCTTTAAAACTGTGAAAATATTGAAGATTCACGACGGTTGAAAGATTTGAAATTTTATCACAGCAGATAGAAGCAATGGTCAATTGTTACTATCACGAAAAGTTAGTAGGATTTTTTATAGTGTGGCAGGTATAATATTCAGATCAACCATTGAATATTGATGAATTGTAGAAGAGAGAATGACAATACAATTCGTATTCTGTTAAACTAAGCCTATTCAATTCAATAAAAATTGAATATCAATTGAATGTCACAAGTTTTTGGACCTTTGGAAGGTACCGTTTGGTTTCTAATTCTGTTAATGTGGTTCAGCTAGGTTTTCGTCGAAATTCGAAATTATTTCAATTACGCAATGACTTCTATTATCAATTGAAGTTTTTTTTCCTAAAATCAAATTTGGTTGTTTATTTGTTGTAAATTTTTTTGAATAATAATTTAGTAATAAAAGTAATGAATATAACCAATGATGGTCAAAGGATTATATATTATTCTCAACAAGCTGCATCATCAACTATCTCACTATAAAACGAAAAATAAAGTCAGAAACTCACTCTGGTTCCTGGAATCCTACAGGGAGTACACTCCGCTTTGCTATCGTGTGATTCCGCAAAGATAATATGGAACACTTCACGTGAATTGTTTCTCGAGTTCTCTTTGACTGTCCATCTTCGGTTTTCTCTTCTCCTTCAACGACTAAGGTTTGATAATAGATTTGTTTTCCCTGGAAAAACAAAAGACTTCAATAATAAATTGATTATATTAATTATTATCATAATGTCATATTTATTACAACGGCTACGTTAACCTATTAAAATATTTTAACATTAGTACGTATTACATAAAACATTCTAACATTTGAAAATTCTTTAACCATCGATATCACTCTGTCATTATCACATTTAAACTGACAGGAAGGAAACTAATCAACAAATATAGCCAAACATTTTCTTAATTACTGTATTACAAGTTGCAGAACTACATACTATAGAGTTGAAAGATAAGATTTCCATAAATAATCATTAAACCATCATAGTCAGCTTTCGAGTTAATTGTTCTAGGTTCTTTCTGGATTTTGATCATCTCTAAAATATTCCTTTTAAAATCGTTATTTTCGGTTGTGAGCACTTGTGCATTTGCATAGTCAAATTTGTGTAATTTTGAATATAATGTTTTGCTAGAGCTGTGACTACTTTGTTCGATTTAACGGAATATTCATGCTCGTAGACCCTTTTATGTAAATATTGTTTGGTATTCCAATGCAACATTCATCACATCCTTGGCATTCTATTTTGTATACGCTGTGAGTTTTATTTTTTAATTCAATGCGAGGTTTTCGAGCTGTGAAAATTTGTTGCTATGTTTATTAGGTTTATGTCCCACTTTGATGTTGTATTTTTCTAGACACTCTTTTATCTGTTGAGACAATCCGGGAGTGAAAGTGAGACCAATATACTTGAAATCACCTCATTCTTTTGTTTTCTGTTCCGTGTTATAAATTTGATGTTTTCTTTGTCTTATCAGTGGTTCGTAAAATTTTGGTGCATATGCATTTCTTCTTAGCACTTTCTTCAGTTCTTTCAGATTCTTTCTTTTATATTTAGGGTGCGATAATTTTTTTGCTCGATCAACAAGGCCATTAACAACACTTTTTGTATCCCTGTTTGGGACGCTTGATTCAAAATTCAAATAACTTCCACTTCATGTTGGTTTTTAATACCAATTTGGCGAATATCGTTCCGGATTCGTCATATGAAATTCGCATGTCAAGAAAAGTTATTTTTTTCTCATTTTCTACCTCATTCGTAAATTGTATCTTATTGTCGTATTTGTTGAAGGCTTCTGTTATTTGTTTTATTTTGTTCGATGGTATATATGCGATACATTCATCAACGAAGCGTTTATAGAAAGGCACTTTGAAATATAATGTTGAGAGTATTGTGCGTTCGAGATCTTCTAATACGAGGTTTGCTATTGCAGCTGATATAGATGATTCCATTGGAGTTCCGAATATTTTTGAAGAGATCTGGTTTTTAAAGATGAAATAAGTAGAGTCTAAGCAAAATACAGTAGCTTTTATAAATTGTTTCCGTGGTAGGTCTATGAACGGAGCAATGTTCTCCCATTTTTTGTCGATTATCTGAAGTGCGAGTGTACATGGGATGTTTGTGAATAGTGATATCACATCTAAAGATATTAGGACAAAGTTTTTCAGAACAATTTGGTTTTTATGAACTCATGAAAATGCCAAGATTCTTAAATGAAGTAGTTGTTTGTACCTAGTATTTCAGTTATAGGTTTTGATAGATATTGTGCTAAGTTGTAGGTTGGTGAATGTATGTTACTTACTGTAGGTCTTGAAGTGATTGAGTTTTTGTATAATTTTGGCAACCCATACATGAAGAGTTAGGTTATGACAAATTAATTCGTTTTTGAGATCTTTGTCAATGTATTTTGCAGTACACCAACTGTTTATCATTTTGTTAATATCAAGTTGAATTTCTTTAGTAGGTTCAGCTTTTTCTTATTTATAGGTATAGGTGTCGTTCAGCATTTCTTCTTTTTGTAATTATAGTCTCTCTTGTTCATAAAAACTGTTTTGTTGGTATTATCAGCTCTAAGAATATATATATCTGGGTTGTTTTTGACGAATTCCTAGTTTTTTCATGTAGTGTATATACTTATTTCTTTTAATATAGTATTTTATTCCTTTGCTCTTTTGTTTGTGGTTCGTTGGTATGTTACATATTTTGTTTCTTATTTCATTGTGTTTCCTGAAAATTGCAGTTTCTATAGTGGCAATGATGTCGCCATAATTGATTAATTTTTCAACTATTGAAAATTTGCTTCCAAGCCCAAGAAATTGTTTCACAGTAAAAGGAATTCTTACTTGGGTGAGATAACATATCACCATTCATGTATGGGTTGTCAAAATTACTAAAAAAATGAATCCCTTTAAGACCTATAGTAAGTAACATACATTCACCAACCTACAACATAGCACAATGTCTATCAAGAACTATAACTAAAACACTAGGTACAACCAACTACTTCATTAAAGATTCTTGGCATTTTCATGAGTTCATTAATACCCAAACTGCTCCAAAAAACTTTGTCCTAATATCTTTAGATGTGATATCACTATTCACAAACATCTCATGTACCACGAAAAGAATTTATAAAAGCTATTAAAATTTACTCAGACTCTACCTATTTCATCTAACCAGATCTATTCACAAATATTCGAAACTTCAATGGGATCACCTATATCAGCTGCAATAGCAAACCTCGTATTAGAAGATCTCGAATGCACAATACTCTCAACATTAAATTTCAAAGTGCAATCCTATAAACGCTTCGTTGATGACTGTATCGCATGTATACCATCGAACCAAATAAAACTCATAACAGAAGCCTTTAACAGATACCACAATAAAATCCAATTTACGAGGTAGAAAATGGGATAAAATAACTTTTCTTGACATGCAAATTTCATATGGCGAATCCGGAACGATATACACCAATTGGTATCAAAAACCAACATGGAGTGGAAGATATTTGAATTTTGAATCAAGCGTCCCAAACATGCATAAAAAAGTGTTGTTAATGGCCTTATTGGTTGAGCAATAAAATTATCGCACCCTAAATATGGAAGAAAGAATCTAGCAAAATTGAAGACAGTGCTAAGAAGAAATTCATATCCACCAAAATTGTACGAACCACTGATAAGACAAAGAATACATCAAATTGATAACACCGAACAGAAAACAGAAGAAAGAGGTGATTTCAAGTATATAGGTCTCACTCTCACTCCCGGATTGTCTCAACAGATAAAAAAGTATCTAGAAAAATACAACATCAAAGTGACACGAAAACCTAATAATCATAGGAAAAAAATTGTCACAATAAAAAACCTCGCATTGAATTAAAAAATAAAACTCACAGCATATACAAAATAGAATGCCAAGAGTGTGATAAATGTTACATTGACAATACCGAACAATATTTACATAAAAGGGTCTACGAGCATAAATATTCCATTAGATCGAACAAAGTAGTCACAGCTCTAGCCAAACATAGTATTGAAAAATTACACAAATTTGACTATGCAAATGCACAAGTGCTCACAACCGAATATAACGATTTTAAAAGGAATATTTTAGAGATGATCAAAATCCAGAAAGAACCTAGAACAATTAACTCAAAAGCTGACTGATGGTTTAATGAATATTTATGGAAATCTTATATTTCAACTCTGTAGTATATAGTTCTGCAACTTGTAATACAGTATTGTTAAAAATGGTTGCCTATATTTGTTGATTAGTTTTCTTCCTGTCAGTTCAATTGTGATAATGACAGAGTGATAACGATGGTTAAATATTTTTGAATGTAAGACTTTGTATATGTGTTATATGTACTTATGTTAAAATATTTTAATTTCATTGTTAGATAATTATGCAGATATAAATGTACATTGAAATGAAGAGTATGTAGTTCATGAAAATTGTTTTAACAGTAGTATTTACTTGAACATAAATTACCAACAAGAATGAATTCCTTGAAAATTTAGAATACATTACGAGACATTCAGATTTTTGAATTGATATTTTATAACTTGAAAAATATTTAATGCGACAAACTCATTTCTGATGCTGCGCGTATAACGTCATACCGATGAGCGACGGCAAATCTTCAGTGTTAAATCGAAATTGGAAATGATGTAGAAAAATTAGTTTTCCATTGAAATCCTCCTTTTCAAGAATTATTGTTTTGAATTTAATATGCCAATACTACCTAAAACATCAGCGAAAAAACAAATTTCCTTTTATTCATCTTTAATAGCTTATAACTTTTGTAATTTTTTCTGTGCTAATATACACTTTCAACTCGTTTTTTTGGGCGTCACCCTCAATCCAATGAGGTATAATATATATTGTGACACTGTTTTTATCCTGTCAACTTTACTGATCAATCTAAACCACTGAAGAATATATGGACATGAGAAATAATTCTACCAACGTTTCGTTTGTTCGATTCAATAGATCACGTGTCGTTAGTTTTAATTAAATAGCTGACAGTGTGAATCTCTTTAATGATATTTATAATTTTCAAGTTGGACGTTTTTTTTTCTCTGATATGTATTTATATATGAAAAAAATTGACGCTTAGCGTGAAACTCTAAAACGGTTGGACCAATTCGGTTAGTGTCTTAGAGAAAACTTAAGACAAACTAGAAAAACTAGAAGTGTTAGATTATAAAATCTAACAGAATCTCTTCATAATGGTTTCTGTATGGAGTCGAAAGCAAATTTCGCGATTCCTATCATTGATGAAAATGTTTTAAACATTTAACGTATCTTATAGTGATTTTGAAAAATAATCAGACGAAAAACAAAAACTGCAGCTCCTATATGTATTTCTGGTCCTAATTGACGTCAAGAAGGCATATTTGATTATTGCTTGTCTATTATGCTCTAACAAGTCTTCACAAAAAAAAAAGAGTATCAGCGACGAATTTTGTTCAAATTCTCGATCATAGCTAGAAATAAAAAAATTATTATAGTTAATATTTTTCGTTTCATTAGATATAGACTCCGTCAACAACAATTAGGGGCACTTGAAAAACAAAATTACCAAGATTCGGAGAAAGTGCAGAAATCGTAAATTTTCTATAACCTCTCAATCATAGTGTTGAAAAGTTAATATGCTATATTATTATTCTTTGAAAGAAAATTCGAACAGTTAGGAAGGAACGTAGGATAATTTAGATAATCTGCAGTTATTTCAATTTCTGTATGTCTTTCGGTCATATCTGATGACGAGAACAATATAAATTGTTGATTCTTTCTTTATATTTCTTGTGTTGCATCATTAGTTCAATTGATGAAATTACTGAATTATATGGAGATGGTCTAGGTAAATAATCGGGTCAGCTAGTTTCTGATGATTTTTGATGGTGCACGTTGACTTTTACTTCTGAGTTTTCGTTTCATAGTACAACACTTTCTTCCACACGCCACTAAACTCCTGAATATTTCTATATTAGAATGACCTCAAAAAATATAGAAATTTCTAGAGCATTGGTAATACACGAATAGATTTTCTCTGTAAAAGGAGAAACATCTAACTACATCACCCAGGATTGAGATAAATTGTGATCTTGGCAATAATGGGAGTCTAACCCTTAATCGTAGTAATTTAATGAAAACAAGCATTAAGGTCATCTATCAGTAAATCCAGTGCTTGCTTTGAAAAACTGAAATTAATCAGTCTGAATCGTTTCCAACCGCTCTGGAAAGAGGGGACAATTAATCTCATTAAAACTGTTCAAAATCCTAGGATTTTCTACAGTGAGCAGGAGTAGCGAAAGAAACCTTTTCGGCGAGAAAACAACAGATTTATTATATGTCATCTGGAAAGCGGAATAGCATCGGTAGCTTTAGAAAAGTCGTTTGTTCTATTGTCGTTCCATAATAAATATTCTTTTGTGTATTTTCGTCAGATATATTGAATTCCACCAAAGTTGAATCCAAAATATATTCCGAAAATTTCTTAGCAATTCGTAGTAGCATATCTGATTTGTTGATTCATTTCACAGAACGAAGCGGATTTATTATTCAAACTAAATTTATTGTTCTTCTGTATTCCCTTTGTAGGAGAAAAGAAATTTTACCAAAACCATAACAATATCGTTTTATGATTGAATTGGCATGAATGAAATAACTTTAAAATTTTACTCATTATAACTCTCAAAAAATACAGAAAGTAAGTTGTTTCTGAATAATCGTAGGTCAAATGTCTCTTAGATCTAATTAAGGCATGCCCAAGGCTACTTGCAATTTAAATTTAAATGAGAGAGAGCTATAGCAATACTTGAGACCGGAATGCTTCAGGTTGATAATACCAACTCAATTGTAACTACTAAGGCTACTATCTAGCACTTCGGGAATCGTTATTTAAAAAATGAAAGTAAACAAAAAAGGCATTCGTGGACGTCAGAGTACGACAATTTCTTGCTTGGATCGATATTTCAGTTGGAAGCTCGAAAAAATGATACTATGACAGAAATTCATAACCTGCTCGACGAAAATAATGGCACCGTTTTTAGATAAACCATTTATAACTGATTTCAGCATTAGGCTTTGGAAATACTTGCGTTATCTATTATCATATGCTCAAGGAGATGTCCCCTGGAAGCAAATAAATGAAAGAATATTTGATTCACGCACGAATCTCGGTTTATTTTATATTCTGATTGTCGGTTCACTTTTCATCTGAATACAAGGAAATGCTACTCCACATACATCAAGAGTAATAACAAATTCCGCCTATGAACAGATAACACAGTTTTAGACAGGCTTGATTAATCTGTTGATTTCAACTGCAATGAGCATGTTTGTTACATGCTTCGGCGAGGAGCCACTACAGTTCTCAAAAATGAAATGAGTTCTTCGAGACTCCTCAACACAGCTATCACTGCTCTTTGTAAACACTGATCCGTATGAGTGTGTGCTGTTTATCTGAATGAATAGGCGATCCAGATATCGTACTTCATATGGATACTTCCACGATAAAGCCTTTGCACTGCAGCTGCATGCCTCTTGAATGAGATGCACATTTGAATATTCTAGAGAAATGAACATATATAGTTTATCTAAACGAAGTCACGAAATGTTCAAAAAGTTCTCGAAATGAAACGACTCGGTATGAAATAATCAAAAGACTAATGCAAGTATTTACTTATCCTAGAACGGATCAAGGGATAATTTAAGGCGTCCATATCGCATGAACTCTTTTAAAGAACATGCGCTGAACTTTTCAATGGAAATAAAAAATATTACATAAAACGTGGAATTAATTGATGAGGGCCATAGTTGGCTGTGTATTGAAAACAGATAGATGGGGGCAGTAGTTTGTTCTGTATTATGTTATAGTCAAAGGTAATGTTCCTTTAACGTCGTAATGATGGTGCCTCATTTATCGAAATGTCATAGAGAAAAATGGAATTCTTGAGTGCTTTTTTAATTTGCTGTAGAAAGTGTATCTTACTTCTCGAAATATTTTGCAGACAGATGGAAGTAATGAAATCTACTTGAGCCAGTTTATTCAAAATGATATCATTGACGCAGGAGGTGAAATTATCACAAAGGAAGAAATACATAATTCCCGAGATTTTTTGGTTTCCGTTCCTGCAGACGACGTGACAGGTGCGTGAAATGAAAATATTCTACTCACAGCTGTTAGAAATCTAGCAGTGGAAATCTCCTTCAAGAGAGACCTGGTAAGCTAAAATTAATTAGTACATTCACCATGAATTATGTGAACGTAAGCAATTGTGAAATTATTAACGTTCTCTAGGCTTATAGGAGGTCGAGCGATGACTGGAAAGTTTGAGGAGTCTACTAGTAACGTGAAAGATACATACAAAAATGAGTTCCAGCTGCATTGTGCAAATCATGACTTGAATCTAGTCATTAGCAATACGTGCATCATTCTACAAATTACGAGCAGCATTTCAAATTTGAAAACTCGCCCACTAAAATTCTGCGAAATACGATGGCTAAAAATCTAACCTGACCTCTGTTAGTTTGTTCTTCGATGCACTGGAATGCAAATACTCAGCGTTGAAAAAATTGAATATACTCCGATCAAATACAGCCAAATTATTTGCTTGCCTCGATGGAATCGTCAAAATTAATTCTCGGACTAACAGTATTGAATGTGATATTTAGTTTAATGAAATATTCAAGCTTGAATTTACAAGGAGAAGACTATGATTTGAGATCGTAGGTTAGTTAAGGGAACAACGTTCAAAACGAAATCGAAGACATGAGCGCCAGAGCTGATGAAGAACTTGCAGAAATTTTCAAATCAGTGAGTCACGTCACAGAATTAATCTTGCTCGACAAGTAGGACCACAGAATAATAGGGATACTAAAGAGGAAAAGTACAAAAGTATTATCGATTTACATTCAGGTTTTGGGAAAGTATTCAGAAGAACTCAAATTAAGATTCCTGAAGAACCGAGAGCTTTTGTCAAGGACTCAAAACGTAATTTAGTAGATTCTGCAGATATAGATGATAAAGAATGGAATGAGACATATTATGTCTCAGAGAGAAACCCAAGACTCATTGACTTCTAATGAACTATTTCATATAAAGCATCGAACAATTCTTGGTCAAGACGCTTGCATAAATTTTAATTGATGTTTATGAATTCCTGCAGCATTATCATAGTCAATTCCTTGTGAATGTTCTTGAAACAAGTATAATCATTCCACTACGACAACAAATAAATTTACCAAGGAGCTCCGCATCCGAACCTCCTGCTTGAGTCCGCTAATGGAGTATTATTATTATTATGTTGGACTCTCGAGCAACGAGATAGACCAATGATTTAGGCCAGATGTGCATTGGTTGAACCTGGGATTGAGCTTTACCAAATTTCGTCCTACATCTGCCTGCTTAATGTGTTCTGCAACTTAATCGAACAACTAATAGAATTTAGGCCTAACTGAAAAATATGAGGAAGGAAACATACTGCCAGTGAACTACCAGAGCTTTAGTTAAGGAAAGCCAACGCCCTGTGCTATTCTCCAAATGAAACAAAAGACTAAACTCATAATGGATATGGCCTTCAATTGGAGGAGGCTTGTTCTATCAATTTTGTTAGGTATCAAAACATGTCAAACTGCATCGATTGAAGGAAAATTATGGTAGAGCTGAACGAAAATACACTGCTGGCTTATAATGGATAAAACTTTGAAGATTTCATCCAGGGTAGCAAAATAATTTATTACGAAGTGAGTGGGTAACCCCAGATTTCTGACCTGAATCCGCTACATATATCAGCTGATACAACCCTGTGGACTTCGTCATTTGATGAAGTGTAAAAGTAGGAAGGTTGATTTCCGATGACATTTTATGCCACCCACCTTCACGGCAGAACACATTTTCTTTTTAGGTTGTTACAGGCTTCCAGGATGTTACCGTGAAGCAATATCCAGTTTTCGTTTATACCCGTGACATGAAATTTATATCTTTATATATATATTTTCTGTCGATTTGCTGTTTTGTGCGGGGCAGGAGATGTTTCTAATTTAGAAAAAAATTATTCAATATCTATCATGCAGTCTATAGAGTGTATACTAACGGCAATTTTGTGTCAAAATAATTTAGAAGAGAATGATCCAATGTAAATGAGATTTTAATATGTAGTCAGAATGGAAAAATTCAATCATTTTCGAATTAATAATTATTCAAATAGTAAATATGCAGTAATACATAAAGTGCAAAGATGCTATGATAGTGAGGACTACAAATGTAGTCTTGTCCTGAATATCTTTGTTTCTTAAATATCATTCTATCAGTATATATGCTCCAATTCGAACTATCTCAGAACTCTTCGGACTTTTTATGAATCGATTCATGTCTTATCCCTGAAAATATTAGCAGTTCAACCCTGAAGAGATGTTATTATAACTGTTTGTTTTGAAAAAGATTCAATGATAAAAAAAACATCAAGTTCGAATTAGACTCGCTACATTTGAACATCATAACCACTCCATAAAGAACGTAGCAAGAAAAGCTCTTTATAAATTGAAGCGTATGTCCATTTAGTGCGTGTTTGTTCGAGCTCTGAAACTGTACATTGTTTCGACAAGGTGTAAAGGGAAGATAGATAGATATTAAATCTTCACATATATCAAAATTATTCTTGCATATATAGGTTGTCGCATTTCGCATTTCAGAGATTTATAACAATGTTATGTTTTTGAAATAGATTTCCCTATTTTTCTCAATTTATTCGGATCGTTCATACCGAAGTAATTTAAGTTTTCTAAGAATTTTTTATACCTAAGCTCAATGATTTCTGAATTATTCGAGTGTGTTCGAAATTTTGACCTTTTTTTCAAATATTTCCCGTACTCCTCAGAATTATCAGAAAGTTTCACCAAGACACCAAAACTTTCACAAACAACAGAGCTTTTGTTGAAAGCTTGGGGACGATAGCAAAATCATATAGGATGTGCATTTTTCAGTGTCAAAATTTTAAAACATCCAATCGATCGACCAGTCGATCACGAGTGCATTTAGAGTCGATCTCGAGAAGAAAAAATTTTTAATAAGTAGGTAACTAAGCTACAAACATTTATAACGTAATGAAATAACACTCTTCTAGCAGCAAAAGACTGCTCTATCAAAGAAACGCGCGGTACTTGTCAAATAAAAGCCGCGTTTTTTATTTTGCCACTTTTCTAGAATATTCGGGCGACGCGTTTGACGGGAACATTCGAAACTTTCGTTCACGCTGATATAAATGTTGCACATGTAGGAATTGGAGTAATTCTGAATTGTAACTTGAAGGCAATACTACGTCGATAAAAAGCTTATTATTAAATAGTACAAAAGGAGTCCAGCGAAGAAATGTGAAACGTATCATTTTAATAATGATTGGGAGGAAGAATTTTTCTTTTGTATGTTCACAAGACTGCTACGATCGCGTCATTTAAAATATCTCATATATTAGCGAAACACAAGAAACCATTCGAAGACGGATCGGTTCAAGAGGAAGCATTTATTGAAACAAAATTTGGGAATTCCTTCCATGCACGTGGCTTGCAACGGCGGCTCTCTAAGTTGCAGTTGTGAGTGAGGGAGTCAGCTGAACACACTGATTAAGTTATTCACAAGGACGTCAGGTGGTTGAGTCACAGAAAATTCCTAGAAAGGTTTCAAGAATTATTGACCGAAATAACATCTTTTCTAGACGAAAGAGGTGATGTTGAAAAACGAAAAATAGCTGACTGATTTGGCATTTTTGACTGACATCACAATACACTTAAACACCATTCACTCGTAGCTTCAGCGTAAAGGAAAAACTATTATTGAGATTATTAGCGCAGTAAACGCATTCACAAGTAAATTGCGACTTAGGATAGATCATAATTTGATTGAGGATGTCGTTACTTGATGAAAATCGATATATATATTTTCAAAGAAATTAAACTAAAGTATTTAGATTTTCACTATATCAACAAAACTATGACCGGTTTCACCACACTGTGGCTTCATCGGATAGATACAATCTATCAATCTGATGAAGCCACAGTGTGGTGAAACCGGTCATAGTTTTGTTTATATAGTGAAAATCTAAATACTTTAGTTTTATTTCATTGAAAATAAGATAGATCAACTGAAAAGAAAGGATCTGAAACATTTTCCGTCTTTGAAAGCAAGGATTCCTCATTTGAATTATGATACGTATGGGGCTTCATTATCAAATATTTTAGGAAAATTCGAAGCGTTTTTATGATTGCAGAAAATTGGCTACTCTAGCCATTTATGAGTCATTCTTTTCATGTAAAAACATTGAGAAAGTAGCTACTGAATAGCAAGTCAGTTTAATATGAACTCATGATTTGTTGTGAATGAGTTGGTGCAGATTACATCAGATATACATCTGAAAGCTACAGCATTTGATACAAATTTCTGGTGTTTTATATCTGAAGGTATATATCCGAATTCAAGGCAAATCGCCCTTCAACTGAAGGAATGTTTGAGTCAACTTATTTGTGCGAGTCTGCATTTTCTGAAGAGAATAAAATCAAAATATTGCAATCGAATAACTGACGATCATATGTCATTATGCTTGCGATGAGCACTCAGTGATTACGTACCATCTTATGAAAAGTATGCTAAGGACATGCAGTGCCACGTTTCAAAATCCAAAGTCACTCCTTAGTTACACCATATGTAACTCTTTTGTTTCATAACAACTAATAAACTCACAATTTTGAATAACTATGAGTTTTTTCATTGATATTATAGAGAAAATCCTAACTCAAACCTTTACTAAAATACTGTTGTGCGGAAAGCTAATATATATGTATGCTAAGGTACACACTACCTAGGTAGGTAGATTGGTAGGGTGTTTCGTGAAGTCACGACAACCCTGCATCACATATACTTGCAGCCTCTCAGGGTCAATCGTAAGTAGTCTAAAAATATTGAGGTATATAGCCAGCAGTTCAAATTTGAGCACCCCTGGTGTATAGGTTTACTATACAACGGTTCTCGAATCGAAAGATTTTCTGATTCACTTGCTCGAAATGTTCATCTGCGTCTTGAAAACACTTTTCTATCCGATAAATAAAATTTCTTCGAACAGTACCTAGAGCTTCAGGAGTTATTCTAATAATATTTCGATTCAGTTGTGTCAGGAACAGTTCTTATCCTGCGATTTCTTTTTTACTCACATCACACATTTGTGATTTTGTGTTTCATAGAATTTCACGAAATAATACAGTCATTTTCTTCCTTCCAACCAGAAGCTCTATTACGCCTCAATGCTTTTTATTAATTCATGAAAATATTTCCTAAGAAACTACAATCGTTCCAATCCATTCAATAATCTCTCGAAATACTGTGGATCATCTACCAAATTTCGAAGTCTTCCTCTCCAGAAACGTAGGGCCATTTATTCTAGAAATAATTCATGAAAACCCTCAAATTTAACACCTCATCTGATTCTTGGTATAATCTTAGCGATCGACTAACACAACAATTGCTTTCGTAATAGCTTGATAAATGATTACTTAGTGTTCAGAAATTTCTTATTTTCATCTAACTAATTTTGGTAAAGAGGATTTAGTGTATATGGTGTATGCACTGGGAAATGGTAATGGAAATCGATTGTTATCTTTTCGTTCGCATATCCAAAAAAGTGACATGCCCGAGAAGAATCTTCTGAGAATTTGAAGTGATGCTCTCAGGAAACTATATGCTTTAGTCATGGAAAAACTCCTAGAACAAAAACATTCTTGAAATTTCCTGCGAAATCTAACCTCTAATGGAAAATACAGAAATAAGTGGAGGAAGTTGAAACAGACTTATCTAAAAGAAATCTTCAATATCTGGAAAATTGAAAGTCGCCAATAACTAGTAAAGTAGGATTTCGAAAAAAGAGTAAGATTTTGTGGGTAGTTGCATATTCAATTGGCAGAAAATGAAAATTTCGCAAAACTCATCCTACACTTTTTACAAAAATGTGATTGTGAATGGACACCATTTTCACGTTTACAGTCAATAACGACTACAATTTTCAGCATAAATGATCCTTTAACTTTTGAGGAGGCATTGTGGAAAATTATATGGTTTGACCACATTTTTTTAAAAACCATCAAACGGCCGGAATAGTTTTGAAAATACATTTTCCAGAAGGAGTTCAAAATGAAATGAGGTTTCACAAATGGAGCTCATTGACATTTTCTCTTCGAAGTTTGTCAAGAACTCAATGCGTTCAATAAAGGTGGATTGATCGAGGTTGGTGTATCCATTGGCCTACTAGATCTCCTGATCTCACGTTCATGGACTTTTTCGAGAAGGGAGCGGTATGATCGTTTCAGAAATATTCGTACTACAATTGACGACATGAAATAAACATTTCGTCAAGCAATCCGTAGAATAACTCCTTCAGTTTTGTTTAATTTTCGAAGAAACTTCATTCATCTACTTAAAAGGTGTATTAAGGAGAAGGTAGACATTTTGAGCATTTCTTAAAGTTCTAATGAATTCTCCGATGGAAATTGATTTCAAAGCCCATTTTCATGAATACATTCCTAAAAAAAACTCGAGGATCGTTGAAAGTAGCTATAGGAAATCTATACACCATTCGATAGGTTAGATTTCTTTTTATTTAGATTCCATCGTTATTCAGTATGTAACGTTTGGAATAAGAATATAATTTGATCAAATGATTCCACATTTTCACAACGAATAATGAATGATTCCGCTATCATTCGCTTTTCTTTTTAGAAGACTATTATTCGAAGACGTTTTTGTGTCTCATTCCTGAGAAGTGCAGGAAGAGTTTGAAAAATTTGAATTGAATTCGAGTTTACATTATTTTATTGTAACGGGTACGAAAATAATGCGGAAATAAAGGCATTCCTTTCGAAAATATAATTTTGAAATAAACCTCTGAAACGGATCTCACTGTATATTCGAAAATATTCCTTAAATATGCAACGGTTTGAGTATTCCCTTCACACCTTTTCGATACAAGGTACAGTTCCGAAAATCAAACAAACACGTACTTGATGGATACACGGTATACGTTCAGATTTTTGTGAGTCTAATATTTGAGTTTTTTTATATAAATTTTCAAGTAGAATATATACCATTTCGAGAACGATCATCATTCCTCACTTGTAGTTTCTGGTTCTTTTTAGAAGTACAATTAGCTTATGTTTACATACCGCACTGCTAGGTTTCCAAAGTGACGTTGGAGAGGTACATTAGTTATATGAGATAAACTTCGAGTAACATATTCTGTTTGTCAAAAAACGAGCAGATTAACCCACAACGTGAATATTCGACCCCCCCTATAACTCCGAAATGAGTAACATTAGCGAAAAACACCAAGACACGTCGATTTTTGTTTCGAGGGGGAGCATTTTTCGAAATAATTCGAAACTTCTCAGATCAACCCCCTACCCCCAGCAACCCTAACTTTGAAATTCATCATAGGGAATAAGGGTCGAGTGGCACCTTACTGAAAAGGTCTGTCAATTCTCCACCTTGATTTGTCATTTTTAGAATTTTAAATTAACATACAGGGTGTCCCAACCAAGGGTGAAGTTGAATTCCTGGAAATCCCAAATACTAAATGAAATAGATTTATTTCGGCATAATGCAAGCGCAGGTTTATGCTCGGTCTAGAAAAACGACCTACACTTGTGAATTTGGAGTTGGTGCAATCAACCCCCTATTTCCAGCATCCCCAACTCAAAAATCATTCGATCGATAATAGGTCAAGTGGCACCTCGTTGGAAAGGTACTGCAATTTTCTCTTCGAATTTGGTATTTTCGAAATTCAGAATCATCATACAGGGTGTCCCGAAGCAGGAACATTGAAAATCCAAATAACTTTTGAAACTGGTTCATTTCGGTATACGAGAACATGTTTGATTTGAGAATAGGACTTTCTTGTGTGGTTATAGAATTTTTGCAATCAACCCCTTCCATTCAGCATCCCCAACTTGAAAATCATACAAATAATTCAAGTGGCATATCTTCAGAAAGGTTTTTGAATTCCAGAATGATTAAAGCATTTCATTCAGTTCGGCTCTCCATACAGGATGTCGCTTTCGAAAAATTCAATATCGTCATTTGAAATTATCAACTAAAATTAATTCGAAACTGTTAAAAGTATTGGGGTACGATGTGTTGAGCATCAATTACGAAGAAATAAAGCTGATTTCTGCATTGAAAATGTTCACATTTTTTCCTTTCCATCTGGCGTGCAGTCATCTGTTATTTCTCATTTTGCAATGAAATATTATTATTATTCAGATCAGTTCCTCATTATTGTTGTTGTTCGTCAGTTGAAATTAATCTGAAAATGGTTTATTCCACTGAGGAAAGGGTCGAAATTGTATCGACGTATTTTTGAAATAACAGTTGTGCCAAAGAAACGGCAAGGATATTCGATAGGAACCATCCTGAAAGAGAAGGAGTCAGTCACCAGTACGTTAAATATTTGGTTGACAAATTCCTAGCTACGGGTTTGGTGGCAAACAAAAACATGAAGTGGCATGTCCTGTCAGCAATGAGGCAACGGAAGTGGCAGTAATGGGTCATGTACAAATGGAGAATACTACTTCGATCAGAAAACTATCTCGTCTGACTGGTGTATCAGCTACAACTGTCCATAGAATCGTGAAACATCACAAATTTCACCCTACAAGGTAAAATTAGTGCACGAAATAAACGAAGATGATCCAGATCGTCGTTTACAGTTTTGTGAAAATCTAAGTGAAAACCTAAACGCTAATCCAAACTTTCTGAATAACATCTGTTTTTCTGATGAAAGCACCTTTATGCTCAGTGGTGAAGTGAATAGACATAATTGTCGAAATTGGGACACACAGAATCCTCATTGGTTTAGAGAGGCCCACACGCAAAGGCCTCAGAAGTTGAACGTTTGGGCAGGAATTTTTGGCGATCATCTAGTTGGGCCTTTCTTGATTGAGGGTAATCTGAATGGAAATGGCTACCTACAGTTGTTAGAGGAACACATACATCCTAGATTGACAGAAATTTTACAGAACGATCCAACTTTTTCTGAGGACGAAATGCGTTTTCAACAAGACGGTGCTCCTCCGCATTATGATGCTCGGGTGCGCCAATATTTAGACGAAAATTTCCCAGGAAGGTGGATTGGTAGAAGAGGACCTGTTGAGTGGCCAGCCAGGTCACCAGATTTAAATCCCCTAGATTTTTTTTTGTGGGGCCATCTAAAATCTAAAGTTTATGCCACAAGACCAGAAAACCTGGAGGAGCTGCGGATGAGGATTATCACAGAATGCCGACTTTTGACTCCTGAAGTTTTCGCTAATGTGAAAGAGAGTTCGAAAATCGTCTGTATAACTGTATGGAGGTGGGCGGAGGTCATTTTGAACAATTGTTGTAATAATCAAGTTAGTTTTTGTTTTCAATTGAATACAAGTTCAATAAATCTCGTTTTCCTGTTTAGATGAGCATCCAATCAGTTTCTCCATCATCCCTCATCCTGATCCTCACGCCAGAAAACCTCGATTGCCAAACTGAAACCAATGCCTCAGTGATTCAGAAAATAGAAAAATCTTTCTGGAACTTTGCCACTCAACCTGTAATCACTTGTATGATTTTTTGAGTTAGGGATGCTGAATGGAAGAGATTGATTGCAAAAATTCCATATTCACGCAAGAGGTCTTATTCTCGAATCAAACATAAACATGTTCTCGTATTATACCGAAATGAACCAGTTTCAAAAGTTATTTGGGTTTTCAGTGTTCCTGCTCCGGGACACCCTGTATGCTCATTCTGAATTTCGAAAATACCAAATTCGAAGAGAAAATTGAAATACCTTTCCAACGAGGTGCCACTTGACCTATTTTCGATCGAATGATTTTTGAGTTGGGGATGCTGGAAATAGGGGTTGATTGCACCAACTCCAAATTCACAAGTGTAGGTCGTTTTTCTAGACCGAGCATAAACCTGCGCTTGCATTATGCCATAATAAATCGATTTCATTTAGTATTTGGGATTTGCAGGAATTCAACTTTACCCTCGGTTGGGACACCCTGTATGTTAATTTAAAATTCTAAAATGACAAATCAGAATGGAGAATTGACAGACCTTTACAGTAAGGTGCCACTCGACCCTTATTCCCTATGATGAATTTCGAAATTAGGGTTGCTGGGGGTAGGGGGTTGATCTGACAAGTTTCGAATTATTTCGAAAAATGCTCCCCCTCGAAACAAAAATCGACGTGTCTTGGTGTTTTTCGCTAATGTTACTCATTTCGGAGTTATAGGGGGGGTCAAATTTTCGTTGGAACACACTGTATAGTAGACCTACTGAAGGTTAATTATGCTAGCCTATTATCTTCGCTAGAGGGCAAGGTAATTAGTAAAGTTTTATCGCATTCAAATGAACGGTCATGCAGCGCATCAATGACGAGAGAACAAATATTGCATTCTTTCCTTTAATTTAATGAAACAATTTCAAATTTTTCGCTATATTGACATGCTTAAAGTATGGTTTTCTTCTAGTTGATGATTTGCATAAGATATTAACGTTATCACAACTTCCAAAGGATAGTTTATATAGATTTGTAGTTTTTAATATATCTGCCTAGAGACTTTGACTTTAGACTGTGTTTACCAATATAAGTTAATATATTATATTTTGATTGGTCTCTTCAGTACAAGGAAAATTCTAATGGATGTTGAAATTGCTCATGAGAAAGCATGCTGTCGATCATACTAGAATTATAACTATTATTCACTGCTTTTCGATCAATAGTATTGAGTTTTTCAAGAAATAATTATCTAGCATTGATATCGTAGTGAGTATCAAACTGTTTTAAGCATTTAGGTAGATGTGGATGTACTTAAGAATTATTAATAGAAATATCTGTTTGGTGTAGTTTATGGAAAATAGAAACATCATGTCTATGGCCAATTTTCGTTATAGTTAAATCTTAAAAATAATGGAATTCATAGCTTCCATTTCTAAAGTGAACTCAATATTTGGGAGAATTGAATTTATGAAGAAACTAAAATAATCTGATTTATGTGAAACAATAAATGCATTGATTTTATAGCGTATAATAATGAATTATTATCTCAATGTTATCCATGAAAATTCTGCTAACAAAGGACAGAGAGGATTACCTATTATTAAGTTGTTGTTGCTCATGTCAACTTCATCATTGAACTTGAAATAATTTCGTCCCAAAAATACTCCTAAAAAATTCATAATTTCTGATTGTATAATAGGATTCACATTATTATTCTGCTGAGCTCGGTTAGTCAATTTCAATGGATCCTGAGGAGGAATACAAGGGTTAAGATCATTTACAATTCACGAAATAATTATACGGTAGTTCAGTATGTTTCTATCAGAACTGGAGAATTCTTATTCGAAAATTGAAATTACAGAAAAGTTTTATGATGCCTATATGACCACGTGAGAAATTAGCTGCTGAGGCTGTAGCATATGAAACAACTGGTCTGATGCGATAACCTAACCTAATCTAACCTAACCTGACCTATTTTATGGAGTTTGACGAAAAAATTAAAGTTTTGGTGACTGCGTATCATTATATTATTAACTGAAAATTTTTATTTTTCATTATTCGGTGTTAAAGATTTGGTATTCTCTATGTCTTGTTGAATATTGAATTGATTATATTAGTGTAATCTTTCTTGATTTGCTGATAATTTTTAGATTCAATGAAATTTTTATTTTTAGTAAATAATCGGCCTTGTTCGAAGCTATAACAGAATAATTTTCATCTGCCCTAGTAAATACTGTAATCTAACTTACACTTTGATTCATTGGATTTTGATGTGATAGTAAGGATGCTGCTACCTGTATTAAATTTCTGGATAGAGATATGGTTATTTCGGTCATATTCCAAGCAACATGATATTGCGAATTATTTGACTCTAGATTGTGTTTGAAATCCTTTTGAAGAAGTGCGATGTTCTCTAAAAAAATTAGTATCTGAAATATTTCTGAATTTATCAAAGAACTGGTGATCTGTGTTTTCGAAATTTTGGATTCATCTCATAATATAATTTATTTGAGTAATAATTATGGATTTATGAAATAACTCCGAATCTAGTTTCGAATTCTAAAATATCAAATTCTTTGGATATATATATATATATATATATATATATATATATATATATATATATATATATATATATATATATATATATATATATATATATTCACGACGTGACAATTATTTCACAATTAACGTCACTGCTAAAATTTTGAATTGTGAAAAGTTTTAGATATTTAAATTAGTTCTATTTTTCAAATAAGTATTTTTTTAAGGTATTAACAGTAAGTACACATAAAATTTCCTACCTTTATTCATTCATTTTTCAGGAAAACGTTTCATAAAATATATTATTGACAACTGTCAAATTTTCGAATTCCAAAAATGAATTCTTCATATGAATATAACTCTGATGATGAATATAATCCTCCTAAATATCCTTGCGATTCATATAAGAGATATTTCTTTGAGAAGAGCTTCATAATCTGCACTCAAGATCGTTCAGATGCAGGACCATCTGCTTGTCACACATTCATATCATCTGATTTAGGTAACGTTCCAAAGAATATTATTTCTGGTCCCGTTGATTATGAATATGATGATAAGGTAAACAACTTAAATGAAGGTAGAAATAATATTTTGAAAACTATACATTCAGATCATACACGAAGTAATTCTAAGGGATATGACATTTCTACTTGTTCTGTCTATTCTTCAAACAACAAAAAATTTGATAACTCCTATCATAATTATGTAGAATCACCTTGTTCCTCTAATCTCATCATATCTTCATCACCTAATCCAGAACTTTACAAATCTAATAAAGAAATAAGACGCATGAAATGGACTTATGAAATGAATAAATTCATAATGTTTTGTTATTACAGAATAGTAAATAATGGAACAAATAAAAGAGGGTACATGTCTAAACTATATAATATGTTCAAAGGAAAACTTCCCAACTGCTGTATTTCAGAACAAAGCATTGCGAATCAAAGACGGTATATTGAAAATAGAAACTTACTATCTGAATCAGAATTAAAATCAATTAAAAACAACATTCAACAAGAAGAACATTTAAATTCTGAAATTTCAGATGAAAACCTAGTCCCATTCATGAAAAGCATCAAAAATAAATTAGATAATTCGTCTAAAAATATTGAAAACAAAGATGTAGAAAATTTATTTCTCAATCAAGCGAATTTATTTGAAAATATTGACCCAACTATAAGACCTACACTTCCTAAAATTCATTATTCAAAGAAAATTTTCGATTGTATAAACGAGCTTAATGAGAATATTCTTCCAAAGCAACTTGATAAATTAATGGATATTTATATACTTCATCTGATTATATATTATGCCGCTATTACAGTAGTTAAACATTCTGGATACAAATTAGAAAATTTTGGAACTTATTATAATACAAGAAAAAACTTCATGACAAAAAAGATTAGAAGGTAAAATTTCTTGTATCAGATGTGATTTAGGAAGATTGACTCAATATTCCAAACGTAATCGATCAGAAAAACTTATGGCACATATTGGAAAAATATTCCCAAATATTGAACCCATAAAAATAATGAGATAAGTAATGGACAACTGATAGAATACATCGATACTCTAAAACAAAAACTTTCAGTATACTCCATTAGACTACGTGAATATAAAATAAATTCAGATAGAAAATTCCAGAACAAACTATTCAAAAAAAATTAAAAACATTTTTACAAAGTTATCTCAGGTTCAAATGAAAATATTTCTGGAAATGGAGTTCCTAAAATTGATATTCTAATTGATCATTGGTCTTCAATTTGGGCAGTGCCAAGGCAACACAATTCCAATGCTAGTTGGATTTTAAATGAAAGGTCTCGATTTTCTAAAATAGAATGCATGCAATTTGCAAAAAATTTTCAAACGAAGATATAAAATAAGTTATCAAACACACAAAAAATTGGAAATCTCCAGGTGTTGATGGTATTCATAACTTTTGGTTCAAGAAATTCTCTAGCGTTCATGAAAAATTGGCTGAATATTTTTCATTTATAATAAAGAACCCCTCACCTACTCCCTTATTTTTCACACAAGGAATTACTTTTTAAAACCGAAAAATGCTAATACTATTGATCTTCATTTAGATATTTCAAAACAATCGTTAAAATCCGATGTAATTCCAATCAAAAGAGGCATTTTCAAGGTGATTCTTTAAGGGCATTTTGGTTTTGTCTTTACCTTAATCCATTATCTCATGAATTAAGTGCTACTATATTCGGCTTTAAAATAAAGAGTCTATCAACTGAATTCAAATTAAGTCACTCAATTTATTTAGATGTTATCAAATTATATGCCGGAACCAAATCTCATTTAAAAAGTCTACTTGAGATTACTTTCAACTATTCCAATGATATTCATAAGAAATTTGGGCTTCCAAAATGTAAAAATCTTTCTATTGAAAAAGGAAAGATCACCTCTGATTATATAAAGATTTCCAATTTCCAATATCGAAATCAAGCCAATGCATCAAGGAGATACATATAAATATCTTGGATTTGGTCAAAAGAAGACAATTAACCATAGCAGCACTAAAAAAAATATCAGAAGTTCATATTACAAAAGACTTAAAATTATCATCAAGAGTCATTTAACTAATTAAAACCTTTTCAGAGCTATCAACTCCTTTGCAAATCCTATTCTTACATCTTCTTTTGAAATTATTCAATGGTCTTAAACTGATCTAGATGAATTACAATGTCAAACGAGGAAAATGCTTTTTAAATATCATAAGCACCACCAAAAGTCAGCTGTTCAGAGAGTTACACTACCTAGACATCTTGGAGGTCGTGAAATAACTGATTTGAATAATCTTCATAGTAAACAGATTTTTCATCCACGTTCCCATTTTCATGATAAACAGAGAACGTCTAAATTACATAATATTGTTGTTGCTTCAGATTATAATCTTATACCCCTGTACTTGACAATGCAAAAGGTAGATTCTGATATATTTCATGATAATTCTGAAAGAGAAAGTTGGATGCAGAAGGTATTACACGGAAAGCACCCTAAATAATTGAAAAATGATTATATTGATGAAATCGCATCGAATAAATGGTCAGTTTCTGGAGAATTGTTTGCTGAAACAGAAGGATTGGCAATTGCGATCCAGGATCAGGTTGTTTTCATGAGGAATTATAAAAAACACATCATCATACAAAATTTAGATGATTCTTGCCGTAGATGTTTCGGTTCTTCAGAAACAGTTTTCCGTATATTATCATCTTGCTCAGTCTTTGCTTCAACAGATTATTTAGAAAGACATAATGCTGTCGCTAATTTTATTCATTTTAATCTGCGAATTAAACATGACCTAATTCCCAAAAGAAAAAAAATTTACAAATATGAACCTGAGATTATTTGTGAAAATGACAAATATAAACTTTATTTTGATAAAACAATTCTTTGCTACAGAGCTGTAAAACACAATAGACCAGATATCATTCTTACTGATAAACAGAATCAAATAACATATATAATTGATATTGCTATACCCGACACACATAATATACAAAATAAATACAATGAAAAAATTTCTAAATATATGATGCTTGGCGACGTAATTAAAAATTGTGGAAAATGAAAAAATATTTATTCTACCGATTATTATTTCTACAACAGGTGTTATATCTAGGAATCTTCACAAGTATATTGAGATTTTAGGTCTGAAGAAAAATTTATTTGAACAGTTACAGAAGATAACAGTCATCTAATCTTGTAATATAATAGGAGAAAGCCTCCGACACTACTCGTTGGTACATTGATGATGCTAAAGTTTGTATATATTCTGGTAGATTGATATATTCTCATAACATTTAACGTTATCCTAATATATAATGATTCCAGGATATGTTTTGATTATAATCATTGCCTGGCAATGGTATTAATTACCGGGTGGTGGATTTATATTTTTCATCAAATCAGTTTGATTGCATGAATGATATATGTATTTTCAATGAAATAAAACTAAAGTATTTAGATTTTCACTATATTAACAAAACTATGATCGATTTCACCACACTCTGTCTTCATTAGATAGATACAAACTAATGAACAGAGTTATTCCTATATATTAGTATTATTTCCTACTCAATATTACACTAGGTACAGGTACAAGGGTATGTTGGAAAACCCATGGAGTTGCTTACTTTATGAATTGAAAACATTGAGTAAAGGAGAAGGATTTAGATCTAATTGACTATTAAGTAATCTACCTGAATTCTTTTCTGTGGTGTTCTCTAAAATTTCCAATAGATTGAGTTTTCGTTTATTATTTTCATTGTGTAAAATTTTGAAATTATCATTAAAGTTATGGTTTTCTTCGAGTAAATGATTAGAATAATGGGAACCTGTCTTATGATAATCAAAACTACGTTTGTGCTCGGATAATCTTACTTTGAAATTTCTGAAAGTTCTACAAATATATAATTTTAATACAATCCCCGCAAGACAGTTTATAAACACCGGATTCATTACCTTTATCAATTTTAGATTTACAGTTTCTGATATATCACCCTGAAGGATTATCAGTTCGGAATGCTTTATTGAAATTATAATGCGAGAGGAATGATTTTTACTTTCAGACTAGGATAACCAATATAAGTTAAGCTGTTGTATTTTGTGTTAGAACTTTTTATACTTGGAAATAATTGCTCGATTACTTTTTGAAATTTTTAGCGTGAAACCATATTCTCAATCATAGTTGGACTGTAGCCGTTATTGACTGCTATTTGTTCAATTATATTTGGCTCTTTTAAGAAATTAATTTGTGACATTGCGATATTGATGAGTCTATGTACCATACTATTGTAAGCTGCTAATTTATTTGGATAAGGATGTGTAGATGAGCTGCGAATAGTAATATCTGTATGCGATGGCTTATAAAAAATAGAAAAATCATGTTTGCCGTTTATTTTAGTTATAGTTAAATCCAGAAAGTTAATAGAGTTTTCTGTTTCTATCTCTAACGTGAATTTAATAGTTTCGTGAATTTTGTTAACGAATGTTTTGAATGACTAATTGTCTGTTTGTGCCAGTGAAACAACACATGATATCGTCGACATATCTAAACCAATAAATAAACTGTTTGAATAACGAATGTTCTTGCGTAGTTTTTTAGAAATTATTCATGAAAATTTCAGTGAGCAGAGAGCTCAGAGGATTACCCATGATTAAACCTTTTTTACTATTGTATAATACTCCATTGAAGTAAAAATAATTTTGTTCTAAACAAATTTCTAAAAGGTGTAAGATTTCTGATTGAATTATGGGATCGACTTCATTAATTGGAAGGGCGTTCTTGATGAGTTTCACTGTATCACTAGGTGGAACACTAGGGAAGAGATTTACTACATCCAATGACATAAGTTTAGCGTTCGGTGGAAGTATCGTGTGCTGAATTCTATTTATTGAGACTTAAGAGATTTTTATTGGGAATAAAGGTTCAAAATTAGCGTACTGTTGTATGATGTCTATGAGAAAGCGTGAAAGTTGTGCAGCTGGACCTGGAAAATATGAAACCACTGGTCTAATGGGATGCCCTCTATTATGGAGTTTGACGAGGCAGTCAAGTTTTGGTAATTGCGGGTTGTCAATGAAAAGTTTATATTTTTGGTTGGTAGGTATTATAGACTTGGCATACTCCAAAGCGTTTTTTACTATGGATTGAAATTTATTAGTTGGAGCTTCATCAATTTCTCCATAACAACCTGATTCAATGACATTTTGGGATTTCAATAAATAATCTGCTTTATTTAAGGCTGTGACTATATTACTTTTGTCTGCTTTGGTGAATACGATATCTTCAGGTGCGGACTCAGAATTAAATGGACTTCAGATTGTATTATCGAATTTCTCAGGTTGAAAACGATTGTACTTTTTTTGAAGTAGTAACGCTGAAGAGTGTTTAAGGCGTTTGGCTTGCGGTGAATAATTTAGGGCTTTTACATTTTCAATTCCTAGCAGATCGAAATGGGGACGTGCGTTATTTGAGTTTGAATTGTGTTTGAAACCCTTTTCTAGAAGTGAAACTTCACCTTCGGAAAAATAAGCATTTGAAAGATCACTGAACCTATCATAAAATTGGTGATCGGAAAATTTGGACCTGATTTTTGAAGTTTCAGGTTTATTACTCAATAATTTATTTAATTTTCGTAACTGAATTTTATACTTTTTGTGAATTAATGAATGAACTTTGAATCTTGTTACGGAATCTAAATTGTCAAATTCTACTGAATGCAATCTATGAAGCAACTCCGAGTGGATTACCTTCAAAAAGATGTTTTAGTTGTCTCATTGGCTGTATTAAAACTTGATGACTAACTTCAACCATTTGTTTTTGCCTTGTGGTACACCTTGAAGACATATAATATCAGCCCCGCATCCCGAAATGGAGTACTACGAGGCCAAAAGAAATGGTTGAAGTTAGACATCAAGTTTCAATACAGCCAACGAGACAAGTACAGCATCTTTTTGAAGGTAATCCATTCGAAATTTCTTCATAGATTGTATTCAGTAGAATTTGTCATTTTAGATTCCGGAACAAGATTCTAAGTTCATTCATCAATTCACAAAAAGTATAAAATTCAGTTGCGAAAATTACATAAATTATTGAGTAATAAACCTCAAACTACAAAAATTAAGTTCAAATTTTCCGATCACCAATTTTATGATAGGTTCAGTGATCTTTTAGATGCCAATTTTTCCGAAGATAAAGTTTCACTTCTAGAAAAGGGTTTTAAACACTATTTAGTGTCAAATAACGCTCGTCTACATTTCGATCTGCTAGGGATTGAAACCGAAATAGCCCTAAATTATTCTCTACTAGGCAAACACTTAAAACACTCTCCAGCGTTACTACTTCAAAAAGAGTTCAATTGTTTTCAACCTAAGAAATTCGAAAATACAACTCTAAGGTTCATTAAATCAAGTCCGCATCTGAAGATATCATATTCACCAAAGCAGACAAAGGTCATACAGTCATTGCCTTAAATAAAGCAGATTATTTATTGAAAAATCAAAATTTCATTCAATTTGTTATGAAGAAATTGATAAAGATCCAAGTAATAAATTTCAATCCATAGTAAAATACGCTTTAGAGTATGCCAATTCTATGATACCTACCAACCAAAAATATAACCTTTTCATTGACAACCCACAATCACCAAAACTTTGCTCCCTCGTCAAACTCCATAAAACAGGGCATCCCAGTAGACTAGTAGTTTCATATTTTCAAGCTCCAGCTGCAAAACTTTCACGCTTTCTCATAGACATCATTCAACAGTACGCTTATTTTGATCCTTGAGTCTCAATAAAAAACGCTTCAGTCCTAATAAATAAAATTCAGCACACAATACTACCACCGAACGCTAAACTTATGTCATGGGATGTAGAAAATCTCTTCCCCAGTGTTTCACCTAGTGATACAGTAAAACTCATCAACAACGCCCTTCAAATTAACATAGTCAAGCCCATAATTCAATCAGAAATCTTACACCTTTTAGAAATTTGTGAAGAACAAAATTATTTTTACTTCAATGGAGTATTATATAATAGTAACAAAGGTTTAACCATGGGTAATCCCCTGAGCCCTCTGCTCGCTGAAATTTTCATGGATAATATTGAAAAAACTATCCAAGAACATCCGTTATTCAAATACTTTATTTTCTGGTCTAGATATGTCGACGATATCATTTGTTTTTTCACTGGCACAAACAGACAATTAGAGTCATTCTCATTAACAAAAGTTAATTTAAATATTAAATAATAATATTAAATTCACGTTAGAGATACAAACAGAAAACTCCATTAACACTCTGGATTTAAATTTTGCTAAAATTAACGGCAAACATGATTTTTCTATTTTCATAAGCCATCGCATACAGATATTACTATTCACAGCTCATCTACACATCCTTCTCCACATAAATTAGCAGCTTACAATAGTATGGTACATAGACTTAACGGTTACATATCTCGTCTCCCAATGTCACCCCAAAAATTTTCGGATTCTCATAAAATGTAGCTAAATGTAATCAAACAAATAGCAGTCACAGTCAAATAACGTTTACAGTCCATCTGTGATTTACAACATGATTTAACGCAAAAATTTCAAAAAGCAATCCAAGAAGTATTTTCAAGTATAAAAGTTCTGACACAAAATAACACAAAAACAACAGCATAACTTATATTGGTAATCCTAATCTGAAAGTTAAAATCATTTCTCTGGCATCATAATTCCAATATAGCATTCCGAACTGATAATTTTTAGGCCAACATATCAAAACTGCAAATCATAAATTGATGAAGGTAATAAATCCGGTGTTTATAATCTGTCTTGGGGGATTGTAATGAAATTTAAATTGGTAGAACTTTCAGAAATTTCAAAGATTATCCGAGCACAAACATAGTTTTAATATCATAAATGAGATTCCCATTATTCTATTCACTCACTCGAAGAAAACCATAACTTTAATGATAATTTCAAAATTTTACAGAATAAAAATAATAGGCAAAAACTCAATCTATTCGAAATTAATTTTAGAGATCAACAAAAAACAAAGAATTCAGGTAGGTTACTTAATAGTCAATTCGATCTAAATTTTTCCCCTTCACTCAATCTTTCTAATTCATAAAGTAAGCAACTCTGATGGGTTTTCCAACATACCCCTTGTACCTGTACCTATTGCAATATTAAGTTGAAAATAAGACTAAGACATAAGGAATAACTCTCTACATTAGTTTGTATCTATCTGGTGAAGCCACAGTGTGGTGAAACCGGACATAGATTTGATAATATAGTGAAAATCTAAATACTTTAGTTTTATTTCATTGAAAATATGTATACCGATTTTATCAAGTAACGACCTCCTCAATCAAATTATTGAATGATATATGGGCAACTCGTCGGGTTTACACCCTTTTATATATATATATATATATATATATATATATATATATATATATATATATATATATATATATATATATATATATATATATATATATATTTGGTGCTTCAACGAAATCTAAACAGAGGCCTATATGTACCAAGATATTCATTTCTGTTCAAAACAGGTCAATTTCTGTTTCAAGGGGGACATCTTTTGGGGTGCAAAATTCAAAACTTGCCCGAAGTAGATGAAGATGACCCAAGAGAAAGGTGGTATCTTTGTCTACTTGTCTACATTGCCTTGAACGAATTTCCACTTTTAATTGAAAAGTGTAAAAGATAGAATGTGAGCAATTGAAAGATAGGGAAGACTATTTTCCTGAGACTATTCAAGTTTCAGTGAAGTAAAATGGAACGGATCCATGCTGATCAATGGCAGTCTTCATCAAGTACCATCCTCATCTCGAATTTCAACCCCTAGATCAGGGGTGACAACGCTTGAAGATTTGGAAGAGGGTAGATGGAACAAGTAATACCTCGAAAGAAAAGTATTATCTTTGTGTTCATCCCCGTGAACGAATTTTCTTTTTTGATCGAAAACTGGAGACGATACAGAGTGAGCTACTGAAAAATAGAGGAGACTTTCTATCGCCTTGAGCTATTTAAGTATTAGTGCAAAAAAATGGAACAGATTTATTCCAGATCAAAGGCTGTCATCTTAGTTCTAGATGACTCTATTCCAGTCTTTCACACTAATAATCCAATAGTCTTGGGACGATAGTCTTGTCTATTTTTCAGTGGCTCACTCTGTATCTTCTACAGTTTTCAATCATAAATGAAAATTCTTTCACAAAATGCAGACAAAGATGAACCTTTCTTTCGAGTTATCACTCAACCCATCTACCCTCTTCCAAACTTTCAAGGGTTGCGACCCCTGCTCCAGGGTGTTGAAATTCGAGATGAGGATGGTACTTGATGATGACTTCCATTGATCCGCATGGATCTGTTCCATTTTACCTCACTGAAACTTGAATATTCTCAGGGAAATACTCTTCCATATCTTTCAGTTGCCCACCCTGTATCTTTTACAGTTTTCAATTAAAAATGTAAATTCTTTCAGAGAATTGACCTATCTTCCGTATTCAAAATGTTCAAGGATTGCAACCCTCGCCTGGGGGGTTGATATTTCGAGCAAGTTTTGTCCCCAAAAGGTGTCGCCCTTGAAACAAAAAATTACCTGTTTTTGTATTGTATTCTTTCTTTCGACCAGTTCCAACTCTTGCTGTCCACATTGCAGTAATTAATGTAAGCCACAAAAATTCATTTCATCACTGCAAATATCAATAAAATATACCAGAATTGAGTACACTGTTTCGGAAAATTTTTCCATTAGAATAATCATGAACAATAAAGGAGCAAAACTGATAAACCTTTCTTATTGGTTCTGATCATCACAAATTCAGGAAAGTGAAGAAAAAATAAAAGAGTACTCTTTTCACTACTTCAAACTGTTGTTAAATATTCATTCCATGTATTTATTACACATTCACAAAATAAAATCTCAAATTTAGGTTACACCTATTCGTATCAATCTTCATGCATCAGAAACAGGGAATTTCATGAATGCACAAAATTACGATATAATTCAATTTAATTAAGTTGGCTTTATAATCTTGCCTAGCACTGAAGATAATTATTTGAAATTCTCAAGAAGATTGAGTTTTCAAAGAAATGTTAATAAACTTACCGTCTTTTCATTTACGATTCTTGTAACAGCACATCGATAAATATCGTTAAGATCGAGCTCTAGTATAGCTAGAGTTCCCGAAGCATCCGTATGTGGTCGACATGCTGGATCAGGATAATTTTTCAATCCTTCAAGGTAGACTTGCTTCGTGTTTGAAGGTACAACCGGAACTTCAACATGAATTTTGTCAGGGTAGCATTTTACTTTGGGTCCGACTGTAACGAGAAAATCTATATTAGTTATTTACAATTTTGATCTATTGTGATGTACTGCTATGTTGCATAGAGTTATTCTATCAAATTAAGGTATTAATTATTTTCTCGAACGATCCTTGGTTCGTATTTGTCGTTTCACCAAATAATGTGCCAAGTTAGAATGAATAATATTTTTAATGGCATTATGGCTCTCCAAATAATCTATATGAGCAAATAGGAGTAAAGATGATATTTTAATTGTTTATGTATTCATTATAGTTTATTTGATAAAATAATTCCATCCTAGATAACAATAGCTAGTTCATGTGTTTCTGCCAACAATTCTCCAGATGATAACATCTTACTGAAAGCAATTTGAAAAAGACATTTAAGAGAGATTAAATATTTTTGACATTTGAATAAATAAATAAAACACAGTACTTGTTTTTTATTATTAAATATTTTGATATTAAATCCAGAAGGCAGTCTTAACTTCATCTTCTAATGCGAGCGATAACTTCATTTGCATATCGATTTCAGTCTCTTCATACTAACGAAGTACCATTATAATAGAATAGAATATACGAGGTTTATAAACGCAATCATCTTAAGAGTCTTGAATGACACAGAGAATTAAGCTGCATAGTATTCTGAATGAATTTTAATTTTTATCATAAATATGCTTTGAACATATTCTATTAATGAAAACTAACAAATCGAGTTGTTGAGTTCACAATCCATTCAATTCCGATCAGTGATTATTCAAAGATTCAACATTGTTACGAACGTTCAGCAAAAATATATACACATTTTTGTTCCTTTATTATCCAAGTCGCTCTTGGTTTTCGGAAAAAATAATATAACACCTTGTCTTATATCTACTCCAGAAAAATACTTCAGATCTGGTTACGAATTAACTTGAGCGCAAGCCTAAGGATCGCCTCGTTTGAACTGTGAAAGACGAAAATATTAATAGAAGAAGCTAACAGTTTTCATCTCAACAATTGCGGATTGAAGAATTAATGATGAAACGATAAATCAATTATTTCCGTAAATATTAAAAAATAGTGGCATATTTATTTCCGAAATTTAAATTTCTAAAACCCTACTATTTTCTTGATTTAAGTGAAGACTTGAGGATCTCCATTTGTGAACAAAATATACAGTTCGAGAAAATATATAATTACCTTGATATCTATCATCATATGGAAATATATTTGGATTCCTTCAAATTGAAATACTTCAATCATTTTTGGATAACAGGAGCACCACATCATCATTACAGTATAAATCCTCAAATTCTGAAGTATAACCCTCGTTCTAAACTAAATCTGACATTCCTAGCGAGAACTGCACATAATACGAAGATATCCCAGACGAGTGTTCACCATCTTATATAGTAATGATTTGAACATCGACTTTTCAGATCGCAAATATTTTAATATTCAAAATCTCATGTCAACATTGAAAAACTTCAATATTGATAATACCATTGATAATTCGACCCGTACTACTCCATATTCTCAGTCATATACAGGGTATTTCGATAAGGCACGGAAATAATTAGGGAGGTGATTGTTAGTCATTTCATGAAAAAAGTTCGTATCAACATAGGTCCGCAATACAGGATCTTCAATTTTAATCGAAAGTAGCAGTTAATGTTCAATTTGTCGTAAGCCGCTTGAGATAATGAGGAAATATTTTAGGGTTGTCGAAAACTTTCATAGGCGCATAATTTTCAATGCGAAAAAATATTATCGACTTACCAGTGGCGTGTGTTTGGGCATAACTCAGGTTATTCCCAGAGAAAATACTAGGATGCTAATGATTTTTCCAAAATATATTTGAATTCTTCAATTATATTTCAATGAAAGAGCTTTTTTGACATTTTTTCACGACGCTCGGTTTAGAGTTAAAAGATTGTCGATAAAAATAAGAAGAAATTCCATAGATTTCATCAAAAGTTTAATTCAAGGACAAAACGAAGATATTTGAGTATCACTAATAACTCTTAAAAAATTATAAATCTGTTTGAAGCGATCTCCTCCAGCTCGGATGCAAAATTCCAGTCTTTTCCTCATTATTATATTCCTTAAGTCCTCAACATTTCCACGGGAATAGTGTAAACCAAAGATTCAAAAGACTCCACAGGACGAAATCGAGAGATTTCAAGTCTGGATGTCACGCAAGGAAAAATTGAGGTCCACCTCGACCAATCCAGTGATTTTCATTCTCTTGAGTTGGTAATTCACGAGACTAAAATGAGCAGGTGCGCCATCGTGCATAAACCACATAGTTTGTCTAATTGCCAAAGGCCAATCCTCCAAAAATTTTGGAAGCGTGTTTTCTGAAATAAAGTAGTACATCTCCACTGAAAGCCTCCTTGGTAGAAATACTGATACAATTAGGCAGTAACCCACAATGCCGACCGAACATTCAACGAGAACTGATGTTGAAATGGATCTTCATATGTTGGATGTAGATTTTCTTCACAACACATATGATTGTTTTGAAAATTCGTTATGGCATTTCTTGAAAAACTTGCTTCATCACTGAACAGCATCAGCATAAGAAACTGAGGAATTTGAATCAACTTACACAAAAGCCATTTCAATACGCAATACGGACAGGAAAATCGGTAAAAGTGCTTGTACGCCATGTGGGTGGAATGGATACAACAAATTTTCATGGAGAATTTGCTAACCAATTCCATTGCTGACACCCAAAGCGTCAGCAATTTCTCGAATGGAGGTACCAGAATCGTCTCGAATCATTGCAAGAACCTCATTTTCCAACTCTATCTTCTTACTTCCCTCGGTTTTCCTGCTCCTTCATAGCATCTCAATGTGCCATTTTCATATTGGCGTCGATGACTGCTTTCAAAATAATTCTATCGGGAGCAATACGGTTTGAAAATCTTTCAATGTACAACCATCAAGCTTCTAATGCATTTATGTCAGCACGTCCATACATGAAGTGCATGTCGGTCATCTCAGCATTCGTATGAAACGATTCATGATAACCGATTTGAAATTCAAATTCAATAGATTATAAATTATTGAAAAGCAGAAACACTCAAATGTTACTGACTATAATCATTTCGGACACATTTACGACTGAGCATTATCAGGTATTATCAATGGAATCGCAACGATTCTTAGTAAACTTTTCAATATTGGACGTCGCCCACAAAAATGTCAAAACAGCGTTTTTCTTGAAGAGTATTTTGAGAATCTAAAATATTTTTTAGGTTTGAGAAAATCATTAGCATCGCAGTTTTTTTTTCGAGAATAACCCTCGTTGTGCTCATACTCGCCCAACTGGTGAGTTCAAACATTGTTTCGTATTGAAAATTATGCGTCTTTAAAAGTTTTGGACACCTCCAAAATTTCACCTCGATATCTCGACGGTTTACGAAAAATCCAAATCCAACTGCATCTTCCGATCAAACTTCAACAACCTATAAATTGGTACCAAAGTATTTTGTCTATGTGCACCTTTTTCATGAAATGACTTTAGCAATTCACCTCCTTGAAAATTTCCGTGTCTTTTTTGAACTCCCTGTTTAGACAATATCCATGCCGAAATCAGATTTTGCCCTGCATGGACGATTTACGCTCTTTTATCTGATCGCCCTACTCAAGGGTACAGTTTTATCGATTCAAAATAAAAATCATAAATGTAAGGCAACATTCCCTTCATTGTTAATCAGAATTTCATTGGAACTATCTTGAATTCTCTACTCTTTTTAGTTATTGAAGCTATGATAGGGTTTTTCCATATAGCTCGAAGATGGCAGTGTTCAAGCCATCATACAAAAAAGTTGATCGGAATGTTTCAAGTTATCAACATCCAATTGGTTGCTGTCAGGATTCGATATAATCGTCGTTTTTTGAATTAAAAATTTGAATATCATGTATTTGTTGAAAGGGAACGGATGGGCACGTATATCCTCGGATAAGTTTCAAGTATAATGGAAGGTAGGTATGTTTTTGGACTTTCTCAATTTTTTCGATTCTACTCATCGTGTTTTTTGAGAAACTGAAAGTTTTTTACATATAAAATTGCCAGTTAGATATTTTTGTTGTTATTGAAGGAACACAAAACAAGGGCTTGTTATGTCAGAAAATGGCTGCGATTTTAAATCTTCAGGGAAGAAACTGACATTGGGGGCCTCTCAGACGAGCATTCCCAGTCCCCTCTTATTCGTAATCTACATCAATGCTTTATGAAAGAGGTTTGGGAATGTTATTCATAGCTAACTTATGTTCGCAGATGGCACATGTTTAGCGTGTTGTGGGGTTCAGGTTTGACAGTACTAGCTTTTGCCGATGCAGCTGTAACGCTAATTGAAAAATGGTTAATTTTCGGAGAGATAGTGTTTAATGAGTCGGATCAAAAACCTCTAAATAGAGAATAATAGATACTGAGAATACTACTGCGAAAATGTGACTGTCATGTAAAATTTCACTTGTTCACCCAAATATCAATATAATATGGATAGAACAAAATGAAACGTTGAGTAAAAGACTACTCACGGTCATTTTTGCATTCAATGCAAACCTACCTACCTCTCACACTCATAAAATTATTTGATATACCTACTTCTCTCCGTCACTGATGACACGTGATCTAAACGAAGCATTTTGAGTAAGAATGAGCATAGTTTCTCAATAAACAAGATGACAGTTAGATAGCGCTATATTTTCTCAATATGAATACCGAAAGTATATAAGGAGAATATTCAATTTAGACTGTAAGCTTCTTCCGATATATCAGAAGGTTAAATTTTCCTTTCTACAATTACCCTTATGGAAATGTTTCAGTGGATGATGTGAAACATTTTTAAAGCGAGATCAGGAAAATTTATTTTACAATGCTTATTCGTAGAATGATTAGTCATAAAACTAGATTTAAGTGCAGATTCATCCGTTCCCAAATAGATATTTCGTTACTGTAAAAGTGATATATTGTCAGATATTTATTCCTGGTAAAATCTAGAATGCCGATTTGAGATAGTAACATAGTATCGTTTTATAATTGAATACGATATCTACGCCAATATATATATATATATATATATATATATATATATATATATATATATATATATATATATATATATATATATATATATATATATATATATATATATATATATATATATATATATATATATATATATATATATATATATATATATATATATATATATATATATATATATATATATATATATATATATATATATATATATATATATATATATATATATATATATATATATATATATATATATATATATATATATATATATATATATATATATATATATATATATATATATATATATATATATACATATATATGCATATATTTTTATCTTCTGTAGTTCATATAAATTCTTATTAGGACCTACTACTCTAGCATTTACGAATATGTTTTAGGGACAAAAGTAGTATTGAATGAAAAAAAAAACTGTTATATCAAATACGCTTTTCGTCTTTCACATTCTATCGATTTCATCGATTAGTTTCATATACTTAAAATTTTATCCATCATAGTTGCTTTCTTTAGTGCGAGCTTCTAGAGGTGTACGTAGTGTAACAAGCATGGTCATCAATAGGTATATAATGCATTACGATGTGATAATATGTGACAAGGAAAATATGTGACAATTAATTTTGGATTCATCATTTCCACAAATTCTAGTCAGCTCAGGTTAGGTTAGATTAAAACAACATGCACATGCAGTAAATAAATCATTTAGACATTTCTTTATATCTGGTAGGTTTCTTACAATTAAGTATAATGGCATCGATTAGTTTTGTTTTGAGGAAAATTTCTGAAGGGTGTTCCAGAAAATCTTGACTTCATGAAATATCTTAAATTTTACTATATTTTCCAAGTATGAAATGCCTGCTTATAAAATATTGACCAAAGTCATCCAAACAATAACGTTCGCTTCAAACTTTCCATCGCTCGAATTAATTACCAAACAACAGCAAGAAGTTTAATGAATTTTAGGTTTGACAGCAAGTTCATAATGGAATATACTGAAACCTTCAGAACTTAGAAAATTTCCGTCCTTCAACTCTTCTATTGAACTTGCAAAAGATGAAATTTTGTTGCGAAATTAAATA
Source organism: Cryptolaemus montrouzieri (assembly GCA_013387265.2). Taxonomy (NCBI): domain Eukaryota; kingdom Metazoa; phylum Arthropoda; class Insecta; order Coleoptera; family Coccinellidae; genus Cryptolaemus; species Cryptolaemus montrouzieri. The sequence continues at coordinate 56,140,066 of JABFTP020000185.1, read as the reverse complement.
TGCGAGGATTTCCTAAAAGAAGTTGCTTCAATCACGCTAGAATACTAATTTCAGTTTTTTAATTGTTCTCTTGAACAAGATTCAATGAATCTAATGTTAATATGATATACTATGTATCAGGGTTTCCGTAGAAAACGTCCCCAACAATAGCTTATGCGATTGCTTCCAATGAAACAGAACCAAAATTGCACATTGAATGATATTTTGATTGCCTGAACCATTTTGATTGGTCTGTCTTTTCCGGAAATACCGTAAGTTGACCTCTTCTTAGAGTTTTTATATGGTCACCCAATATTTTTAAATTTTTTCGATTACTTCTTCTGCAAAAAGTATTACTCAAAGCGCTGTATTTCCTAAAAGAAAATTAACGAATACTATCGGAAAAAAATTCACCTTTTAAATTCATCGATGTAATTTGTAGAATGGGATGCTGCGAGTTCGTGATAAAATCTCTTTTTTGCTAGAAAGCAGAGTAGAAGTCATTATTCCAGCTTGAATAATTAACATTATGTCGTATTTCGGGTAAAAAAAGAACAAAACTAAGCTCTGTAGCGAATTACCATTGAAAATCACAATGAAATCATTATTAAATTTTAATGGATGTTATTTCCAGATACTAATGAAAACTATGACAGATTAGTATTAAATACTCGCAAATTCTTGTCGTTGTTTTTTTGAATTCTTTTTCACGAAAAACTCATAAATATAGAAGACGAAACTCAAGTGAATATAGACATGGTACAGGCCTTTTTTGAATCTGAAGGAAGATGTTCTCCAGCATTTCGATTCCGCCGGGAAAGATTTTCAGATTGTTATGAACTAGACGCAAACCCAGAATTATCTGTTCGATAACTCTTCGCAGAAACCGCAATGTCACCGAACACTTTTTAATTTGTTTCACGAAAATTTTAATCTGAAATCTATGTTTTCCAAAAAATTCAAGCTTGAAAAACATGACAGTTCGAAAAGCCTCGAGATTTAAAATTGTTTCACTGATGGAATGTATTAAGATTTTTCTTCTTTCTGAACCCTTATTTGGTCTGATTAATGTACTCTTCACAACCTATGTAATTTCAATAGAAATAATTTGAGGCGCTGGAGCCAGCAGTATACACATAACATATGAACGTCTGATGCGGTATTTATTTGAATCGCATGATAGAACCAGTTTTCATTGAGGGAAACATGAGTCAGAAGAATTCTAATGAATTTCTTATTCGAACCTTCGAAATTTCCTCGATGACCTTATTCTGGAAGAACAAAGAAAAATTCACTTCCAACATGATGGTACATCTTCTCACAATGCAGCTTTGAATGTGAACTGGTTGAATAATATCAATGGTCTGAGATGAATCATTCTATAAGGTGGCCGGCCCGTCCCCCAGATTCAACCCCCATTGATTTTTCGATATTTTTGTAATTATTTGAGGAATACAAAATAATGGCTTGTTAAATCAGAAAACGGCTGCGATTTCGAATCTTCAGGGAAGTAACTAACATCGGGGGCCTCTCAGACAAGCATTCTCGGTCCTTGCTTATTCATAATCTACATCTATGATTTACGAGATGGGTTTGGGAATATTATTGGTGTCTTACTTATGTTCGCAAGTAATACGTGTTTTGCTCGTTGTGCGGTTCCGGTTTGGCAGTACTAGCATGCTGTAAAGCTAATTGGAAAATGGTTAGTTTTCGAACAGATAGTGTTGAATGTTCGGTCAAAAACCTCTAAATTGAGAATAATAAATACGTAGAATAATACTGCGAAAATGTTTCTGTTATGTGAAATTTTACTTGTTCCCCCAAATATCAATATAAAATGGTTAGATCAAAATGAAATGTTGAGTACATAACTACACACGGCCATTCTTGAATTTGATGCGAAACCTACCTACCTCTCACACTCATGAAATTATTTGATATACCTGCTTCTCTCAGTCACTGATGACACTTGATCTAAAACGTTGCATGTTGAGTAGCAATGAGCATGAGCGTGAACTGGTTGAATAACAATTTTGGTGATCAGTGATCTGGGACAAATCATACTATTAGGGGGGCAGCCCGTCCCCCAGATTCAACCCCCATTGATTTTTCGCTCTTGAATCTAATCCATATAATCTAGAGATTCCTCCAGATACTGTTATAAATACGAGATTAAGGCGATACTTATTGTGTATTCTACAGCATAGAAGGCATTATCAACAATTTTTATTGAAATATTTTCGATATAAGTTGAATTTTCTAGTTCGATAGTTTATTTATTTTTTATAAAAAAAAAGATGTTTCCACTTTCTTTCATTTGGTTTTTCGAATAAAGTGAACTTGCAGCTCACTAGTTCATTACGATCAGGAAATCGTTACCGATAGAGTCGAAATGAACTACTTCTGTTATATTGAAATGAACCTATTTCATGTCTATGCTCTCTTGGCTTTCGTCTACGATAATTAGTTTGGCGTGAAATGACTTGAAAATAATGAATTATGAATTTGTCCTAATTTCTCGTAAATATTAATTGTGAATGGCATCCATCATAATTCTATAAAGATTGCTCTATGATTCTTATAGTATTCCGCCACAAAACTCACTCAAGTTCCAGTGAGTCTTTTCTCACACAAAAAAGGAAATAATGGGAGTTATCCCAACTTAAGTTATGACCAAAACACTTTCGAGGTCGAAAAAAATTGATTCCATACTCAGTCTCCCATTGATTGGTTATGGTCTCCGATCAAACGATGAATACCACATTCAGAGATTTGATTTATCTTCAACACAAAAGTTCACCTTTGTCAGCGGTCTACAGCGTTTCAATCGTTTGCCTTCTGATGTGAGGATATCCGCGAGTCTAAGTGTTTTCAAATCACGCCTGAGAAAGTTGTATGTTTCGGATTAGATGAGAAATCTTTCATACAATATCTTCATTTGTATTATTACGTCAATGTATTTTATGTTATTGTTTCTAGCTTCAGCTAAATGAACAGTCTTATTTTGATTATTATCGTGGACTTATGCACTATCTCAGCTGTGAGCTGGATATAATTTACCTTTCCCAGATTCAGCAATCAAATGAAATAGGCTCGATTACAATATACTTGACATAAATTTCCTAACTATCCTACATGTATTAAGAATTAAAGCTTTTTGCATTTCTCTATAGGTATTCTTATGCAATTCTAATTTCTTAACATTATCATGCAAAGTTTTGGGTATTAACCCAGTCGAGGATACGATGACAGGAACAATATCTATTTTCTCGAGGTGCCACATCTGCTTGGTCTCAATAGCAAGGTCTATGTATTTGGACTTTTTCACCCGGAATTTGTTAAGCACGTTGTTATTATTCGGTATGGTGACATCCACCAGATTTGCTGTTCTGGCTCTCTTATCATACACCACTATGTCCGGCCTATTATTCGTCACCATTCTGTCAGTGATAACAGGCCTATCGTAGTATAATCTGATAGAGTCATTTTCCAATACGGGCACCGGTTGATACTGGTAATATAACTGGAAGGTATTCAGAAGTCCGTACTTGTGTGCAAGTTTCTGATGGATAATGTTGCACACTTGATTATGCCTGTGAAGATAGTCCGTATAGGACAGTTGTTCGCATCCGGACGTAATATGCTGTATAGTCTCCGATCTTATATAGCATTTTCTGCACTTATCTGTTTGTAATGTTTCGTCCTTCATAATAAATTTTCTGTAGTTGTTTGTAGCAATCACTTGGTAATGGGTGGCCATAAGGAATCCATCTGTTTCCGCGAATAATTCTCCTTTAATCAACTATTTGTTGGAGGCTTCTTTGTCGTTGTATGGTTGATTATTCTCATGGTGATGTCGTCCATGCAATTCCTTTCTCGACCATTGTTCCTGTTTTTCAGTATCTGACAGGAACGGTAGATTCAACAGGTCATCTCTGGTTGCAAGGTTTAGAGGTGTATTCCCCTTATCAGCCAACGATACCACTCTATGGAGGTCAGAAGTGAGAGCTTTTGCAGAGAAGAATTCTCAGAGATTTTTTATCTGTTCGGTGTGTAAATCGACAACATTTGTCGATCCGCGTTCTCCTTCTTTCAGCTTCAAAGTTGTTCGTATCACAGACGATTTTGGATGATGGTTTCTATACTTTGTTAGCATCGTTCGGGTCTGCCTTTGAATATCATCCTTTTCTGTCTTAGTCCATCTGATTATTCCAAATGAGTAAGGCATCACTGGAATGGCGTAGGTGTTAGTTGCTTTAACTAAATTCCCCGAGTTCAACATTGATTTCAGCACAGTCTTCAGACGCTGACTGTATTCTGATCGAATCTTCTCATTTGATTGTTTTTGGTCTAGCGATCTGGCTTGTTGGTATCCTAGATATTTGTATGTTTCGACATCCCTCATGCACTGTATAATATCACCGTTTGAAAGTTGTGTTCCACCATCTATGACTTTCCCTTCTTGAATGTTCAGGGTCTTATATTTTTCAATCCCGAATATCATATGATCATCTGCCGAGAACTTACTGACAGGTTTCAGCAAATCATCCAATTGCTTTTTGTTCGAAGCATATAATTTTGATGTCATCCATATACAGCAGATGGCAGACTGTATGACAATTCCTATCTGTTTTTATCCTAAATCCGTATCCTGTTCTATTGAGCATTGAGGACAATGGGTTCATGGCTAAACAGAACCATAGTGGACTCAAAGAGTCTCTTTGAAAAATTCCACGACGTATGACTATCTCGTCGGTTTTAATTGATTTATTGTTCATGTTGACCTGCAGAGACGTGCGCCAGTGTATCATTGTTGTCTTCAAGAATTCTACCAGGGCTGTATATTTGGACTTTTCTCCTGAAACTTGTTCAGCACGTTGTTATTATTCGGTATGGCGACATCCACCAGCATTGCTGTTCTGGCTCTTTTATCATACACCACTATGTCCGGCCTATTATTCGACACCATTCTGCCAGTGATAACAGGCCTATCGTAGTATAATCTGATAGGGTCATTTATTATTTATTATTTATTATTTATTATCGTGGACTTATGCACTATCTCAGCTGTTAGCTGGATATAATTTACCTTTCCCAGATTTAGCAATCAAAGGGAATAGTCTCGATTACAATATACTTGACATAAATTTCCTAACTATCCTACATGTATTAAGAATTACAGCTTTTTGCATTTCTATATAGGTATTCTTATGCAATTCTAATTTCTTAAGGCTATCATGCAAAGTTTTGGGTATAAAACCAGTCGAGGATACGATGACAGGAACAATATCTATTTTATCGAGGTGCCACATCTGCTTGATCTCAATAGCAAGGTCTGTGTATTTGGAGTTTTTCTCCTGGAACTTGTTCAGCACGTTGTTATTATTCGGTATGGCGACATCCACCAGCATTGCTGTTCTGGCTCTCTTATCATACACCACTATGTCCGGCCTATTATTCGTCACCATTCTGTCAGTGATAACAGGCCTATCGTAGTATAATCTGATAGAGTCATTTTCCAATACGGGCGCCGGCTGATACTTGTAATATGGCTGGAAGGTGTTCAGAAGTCCGTACTTGTGTGCAAGTTTCTGGTGGATAATGTTGCACACTTGATTATGCCTGTGAAGATACTCCGTATTGGCCAGTTGTTCGCATCCGGACGTAATATGCTGTATAGTCTCCGATCTTATAAGGCATTTTCTGCACTTATCTGTTTGTAATGTTCCGTCCTTCATTAAAAATTTTTTGTAATTGTTTGTAGCGATTACTTGGTCTTGGATGGCCATAAGGAAACCCTCTGTTTCTGCGAATAATTCTCCTTTCATCAACCATTTGTTGAAGGCTTCTTTGTCGATGTGTGGTTGATTAATCTCATGATGATGTCGTCCATGCAATTCCTTTCTTGACCATTGTTCTTGTTTTTCAGTATCTGATAGAAATGGTAAGCATCTCTGGTAGCAAGATTTAGAGGTGTATATCCCTTATCAGCCAACGATACCACTCTATGTAGGTCAGAAGTGAGAGCTTTTGCTGAGAAGAATTCTCTGAGATTTTTTATCTGTTCGGTGTGTAAATTGACTACATCTATCAATCCGCGTCCTCCTTCTTTCCGCTTCAAAGTTGTTCGTATCACAGACGATTTTGGATGATGGTTGTTGTACTTTGTTAGCATCGTTCGGGTCTGCCTTTGAATATCATCCAGTTCTGTCTTAGTCCATCTGATTATTCCAAATGAGTAAAGTAACACTGGAATGGCGTAGGTGTTAATTGCCTTGACTAAATTCCCCGAGTTCAACATCGATTTCAGCACAGACTTCAGACGCTGACTGTATTCTGAACGAATCTTCTCCTTTGATTGTTTTTGGTCTAACAATCTGGCTTGTTGGTATCCCAGATATTTGTATGTTTCGCCATCTCTCACGCACTGTATAATATCACGGTTTGGAAGTTGTGTGTTTCACCATCTATGACTTTCCCTCTTTGAATGTTCAGGGTCTTACATTTTTCAATCCCGAATTTCATATGAACATCTGCCGAGAACTCACTGACAGTTTTTAGCAAATCATCCAATTGCATTTTGTTCGAAGCATATAATTTGATGTCATCCATATACAGCAGGTGGGAGATTGTATGATAATTCCTTTCTGCTTTTATCCTAAATCCATATCCTGTTTTATTGAGCATTGAGGACAATGAGTTCATTGCCAAACAGAACCAAAGTGGACTCAAAGAGTCTCCTTGAAAAATTCCACGACGTATGGGTATCTCGTCGGTTTTAATTGATTTATTGTTCATGTTGACCTGCAGAGACGTGCGCCAGTGTGTCATTGTTGTCTTCAAGAACTCTACCAGGGCTGGGTGAATTTTGTATATCTGCAATACTTCAACAAGGCAAGAATGGGCGGTACTATCGAATGCCTTCAGATAATCGAGAAAAGCTGAATGAACATTCCGATGCCCTACGTGTGCCTGTTTCATTATAACAGAATCGATGATGAGTTGTTCCTTGCAACCGTGGTGTTTCTTTCTGCATCCTTTCTGCTCCTCTGCTAATATATTGTTGTCGTCAAGGTGTTGGTATATTCGATTGGATATGCATGAGGTGAGTATTTTGTAGAATGTTGGCAGGCAAGTGATTGGCCTATATTGAGACGGATCCTGTGTTCTATCATTCTTAGGTAGCATATATGTTAAGCCTTGCGTTAGGAAAGTGGGTGTTTTCTTGGGATGTTGAAGAACATATGTGAGCTGTTTTGCTAAGGCTCCAAGGAGCTTATCAAACTTCTTGTACCAGTAGTTGTGGATATTATCTATACCTGTGGCCTTCCAATTATTGGTCGCTCGAACTACTGTTGTAATTTCTTCCTCCGTTATTCCATCGAAGTCCATATGTCTGATATCGAGGCGTTCTTTTTCATTCGTGATCCATTCCGCATCTCTATTGTGTTCTTTGGGGTTCGACCATAGTGATGACCAATAGTCGGTCAAGCACTGTGCGTCAGGTACTTCTCTGTTATTGTTGGTCGCAGTTTTGTTATTTTCCTTATGAAAATTGGCTGCGTTTTGGAGGAACCTTTGGTTCTGGTGTTTCCTTTCAGTACACTTGACGTATCTTGAAAGCCTCTTTGCTTTTGCTTGGAGTTTCTGTTTCAAAGTGTCCATATACACGTCAATGTGTTGTTTGTGATCAGGGTGTTTTGTGTTCGTACCAATTTACCTATAAATTTTGTGTATATGTGATTTCAAGCGCCTTGAGGGTTTTCTGTTTCTCAGGAATTCTGTGAGGCGACCGATTTCTGCTCTAATATTATCAATATCCCTCTCCAGTCGTTTTTGCCATGGTGGTTTTCGGACACTTTTTGGCTCAGCTTGAATCAGAGTTGTGGAGATTTGTTGTTTGTGAAGTCGAAGAACCGCTACTGCTCCACAGTAAATCAAAGTGTGAATCTTCTCCAAGGTGTTCTGGTCAGTATATTCTTCAAACACTGAATTCACGCTTTCTAGGATAATATTGGTGTTCTTGTTCGTCTTGAGTTTGGGCAGTTTAGGTCTTTTAGTTGGGTTACTACCACTGAATTCAGTTATTGCTCTGTTGAGTTCCGATCTTGCTAAATACCTATATTCGTCCTGCTGATTCCGCTCAGGAGGGTGTTCCATGTTAATATTTGTTTCCGTGGCTTCGATGTTATCTGTAACACTTTCATTGACTCCAGCAGGTATACCGTTATGAGTATCATTTTCGCTTCTAAGTTCCATTATGACCTCTTCTCGTATGCTTTGCAGCGTTTCTGAAGAAAGTAGCCTGTTTTTGACGATTGTTCTTCGTTGATCCGAAATTCTCTGCTCGGATATGTGCTGTAATTCAGGATATTTTTCTACGAACGCAAGATGTAACGCATATCTGTATGCTGTCATTTCCGACAGTTTGTAATCTTGTAATAGGAACGCATAATGAAGGAATTCATCCCTGGGGTCCACTTCATGCGTTTCCTAGGGAGTCCGGCTCTCGTGGTCGTAGGCATAATGGCATGTGCCACCGTTGAAACATCAAGAGTCGGTGGGAGGTATTGATGTTATTTCCCGCTTGGTTTTGTGTTGCAGTATCCCTACTCGATTTATTATTATTATTATTATTATTATCATTATTTTCTTCCAGAAGTTTTCGATAATGTTTCTTTTTTCCAGGAAAATACAAAGTTTTAAAATATAATTTTATAATCTTCATGAGAAAGTACTCAAAATTGAAGTAAGAATATGAAAAAAAGATAGATGATGGGGTAACAATTTCCGGGAATGACACACTAATGAAATTGTGTTTAAGTCTATTAGAATTGCAATTGCTATAGTTTGGGGTGTATATTGTGTTCATGATTGTTATTGGGCAAAGCTATTAATTGCCGGTTATTGGATTCATAAATTTTCCAAGGCATCGTTTCTATAACAACAGGTATTGTAAAGGGAAAACCCCTTTTTATATTAATACATAAGATATTATATAATGAGGTATAAATAAGCGAATGAAAGATCCATTATCTGCAAGAATTAAAATCTTAAGGGATAAGGGATTGCTGCTTATTTACTTTCAGCAACGAAGAAGAAAGTTTTATCCAAATCCCCATAATATTTAGTTAAATTTATAAGCTATTGAAGGAGTAATGTTTCCTCTGAATCGCTTTATTTCCAAACTTTGAAGATAAAATAACGCTCTCCGAAAACAAATACTCCAAAGAATCATTTGTATAAAGTAATCGCAAAACGATGATTATTCATCTCATTGACCCTCCAGCGACCCGTGGAAGATAAAAAGTAACCTCACGAAGAGTGGTCCAGGATTTCGTTTCGTCATTTAAAATGCCGTGAAACGTGAAGCTCAAATCTGAACCATTTATTCCCCTTCAACGTTCGTTCAAGCGTTTCGGTCGTCCTTTCGATTGTGTAGTTGTTCGGATAGCATTATTCGTACACATGATAAGAATAAATAGGTCGACTAGCGACTTGCTGATTCAGACTGGAAGGGTGGAAAACTTGGTGGTAGCGAGTTAGACGAGTTTCCATGAAAATTATTTATATCACGAAAATCCTCCCTTCTTTATTGTTACCTTGTTGACGAAAAGTTACTAAATATAACCGTAGCAAATGAACATGAGAATTAGCTATTCAAATATTCATTGAAATATATAAACTTTTCATTAGCGCTATATATGTGAAGAAATGGAACATTTTTTTACAGGGAGCAATATTCAACCTTCCATAGAATGAAAAATAATTCTCACTAATAAGTTAGTTCTTCGAATCACATTGGGTATGCAATACTGATGAGTTCGAATGAGAGTTGGAATAATATGATGAAATTTGGGAATTGGATAGAAGACAATATTTTGAATTCGATAACATTAATATCTTTGACATTTCGTTTCCGGTTGTGCCGGAAACGATTCCGACTTTCGATTTTCCAATGAAACACCCTGTATTTTTTGCTTGTTCATTTAAACGGGCTATGGGACTGAAATTATGTTTTTCAACTAAGACGTCCTGACATTACTGTGTTCAAACCCGCAAATTCTTGATTTAACAAATTTTAAAGATATAGATAATTCTAATATAAGTTGGAAAATATTAGTAGACTATGTAATGCTGCTAATGCTAAGGGACCAAATTATAACTTTACAGTAAGGTCATTTCACATATTCATGCAAAAATTTTTTTCTTATTAGAGCTTTAGAACCCTTCAAGGGTTATTAGGCTTAACTTTAATAAGTACAGCAATAAATTACATTTTATCCTATGGTAATAGTGACAATTTTAAAAATACATGTATTCACAAGTGTATATTACACTTTTCTGAGAAATTACAGACAATTCTCATACCCACGATATTAGGTTCAAAAAATAAACACTTGATGTCTAAAGGTAAAAACAGCCTTATGTCTAACACTTTTCTGATAACATTGTTCCTTTCATTATCGTGAAGTGAACATTGGAACACTTTATGATTCAAAGTTTGAAACTCGTGTTCACAATTACACATGGGACTGTCTATGACACCTTTCGAAAATGAAGATTTATTCCAAATTAATGTGTCCCGAACGGCATCGGTTTGAAACGACAATTGAACTCCTTTCTAGGTTCTTCCTAGAAAACGATGGATTTTTTTCAACTTTGAAAAAATTTTTGAAATAAAATTTTCTCTTATTCCCCGTTCTCAATTTAATTATTCAATTGGATGTTTCTACATATAAGGTATGCCTAAGACTTTCTCAAAGAACTAGATAGGGAATGAGGTATTATATGTCGTAGCTGGATAGTTCAGTAGCTTTTTTTTGCAAGTTGATCCACTTTCTTGTTTTTACTTATTCCTCTGTGTGATGGAATCCATACGAACTCTTTTGTTGTTTCGAAAACATTGTTTTCAGAATGCTCAAAGAGCTTTTCTTTAATTTCAAAATATAGCAATTACCATTAATAAACGAAAAATCTCTTTGATTCATTCTGTGTAGAAATTTCACAAGCATCTATAATAGCGATAAATTCTGCGGTGAAAATTGAGGTATACGAAGGAAGACTTCTGCTCCTACTAATATCTTATTCAGGACAGATACAAGCCCTACCAACTGATCTGTAATTTTTAACTTTACTACCATCTTGTAGATATGACTCTGATACGAACCTGAAAATTTGTGTGTGAATAAATTATTTAATTTGACTTCTTCTATAAGACTTTTTCCAAACTTGGTTTCAATGATAACTGGATTCGATTCAGCAACTAATACACAGTCAGGAGTGGAATTTCTATATCCCATGCACTTTAAAAACACGCTAGTCAAATGTAACAGGTCCATGAATATTGTAAAATTTCTTTCAGGTATTACTTGGGGTGCGGACATCCTCACGCTATTAACATTCTACAAAATTTTCATCAGGTCCATCATTGATTACGGCTGTTTCATTTACTATCCGATAAATGAAAATGGGCAACAAAAACTTGACAGAGAACAATATCAGGCGATTAGATGCAAAATTTTGATAAACAAATTTACATAAGCAGACGTAAATCATTAGGGATTATATTGTAGATGTCTGATTTGAATCAAACGCGGTAAAATACTTAATTAATAACAATTGCAATATAAAATGATCAAGATATATTCTTCGGTTGCCGTATCATGCATAATCTAATTTGATTATTCATCTCATTGACCCTCTAGCGACCCGTGGAAGATGAAAAGTAACCTCACGAATAGTGGTACAGGATTTCGTTTCGTCATTTACAATGCCGTGAAACGTGAAGCTCAAATCTGAATCATTTATTCCTCTTCAACGTTCGTTTCAGCGTTTCGGTGGTCTTTTCGATTGTGCAGTTCATTATATAGCATTATTCGTACACATGATATCAATTAAAAGACTTGCGACGAGTTTCAATGAAAATTATTTATATCACGAAAATACCTCCCTTCTTCATTGTTACCTAGTTGACGAACATGAGAATTAGCTATTTATATATTCATTGAAATATATAAACTTTTCATTTTAAAAGTCAGGTTTCGAATGAATCTATTTCAAATTGTGTTTACTATCAATATCCAAGAATAGACTGCCGATATATCTATCATATCAGATATAACTCGATATAGATCTATATATATAAAACTCTTCAAACTTTTTTTCATCGAGCAATATTCCACCTTCCATGGAATGAAAAATATGCCTCACTAAGAAATTAGTTCTTCGAATCACGATGGGTATGCAATACTGATGAGTTCGAATCAGAACAAAACCTGATGTGTAGACCGGAAAACTAGCACCTTTAGTGAGGGATATTTAACATTCTACTATATTCTATATTCAACCGTTCCCTCAGGTTGAATAAAAATCTTCATGATGTTATTTTTGTTCATATGGATTCTTGGATGAATGCAAGTACTCATTCTGCTTGTGAATATTTGGGATCAACAAGTCTTTCCTTCAGAGTGTACTATCAAGTGTGTTAATTCGAAATTTCAAAATTTTTGATTTACAGTGCTGACAACTTTTTATGAGCATGTCTGTTTAGGTTGGTTTTCTTTTCAATTGTATTCACGTGAAATATATATATTTATTTTGTGTATTGTCACATATCCGACGATTCCTCTTTATCGAGTAATAATGGGTTAACATCAAATTATATTTTTCCAACAATCGAGTAATAGATGCTGGCTCTCAAATACGTATTAGAATGTACTTTAGGAATGGAACACATTCTTTGCCCACAGAAGCAAACAATTCGGTCCAAATATCAGAAAAATTCATTCTCTACCAACCTTTGATCTTATTCCATACGATGAGGTAATTGATAAGAAGTGAGTCTTCTCATGCTCTATTTCTTCTTCTTATATTATTTCATCATATATGGAAAATTTTAATGAAACAAAATAGGAAACTGTTTTCTTAGGAATCATTCAATATAGATAGAAAAAAACATTTTGAGTATAATATTTTCCAGATACTTCACGCATCTCACCAAGGGTTTACATAGTAACATTGAGAACTGAAATTTGAAGAAAACGATTTTTGCAAAGGGTAACCAAAAATGAAATTTCCAAGGCATTGTCGAATTCATAGTGATATTCTCTGGGGGATCTTAATTCCGTAGTTGGAGTATTTCAATTGACCAGAGTCACATACAAGCTCAAAACTAAATACGTGAAATATTGCGTTTAATTGAATTAACTACTACCAACACTCGGCTGCTTCGAATTAGAGAACGGTTGGCTCGCTTAAAACCATAATCTTTTTCTCCTAACTAGAATTAATTTAATAGAAATTACCGGAAGATTGATTAGAAGTAATGGTTGGCTAACGATGTAGAAATAAAACGATAGATAAAATACATCCGTAAAATTGAATGAGTTTCTTGAAGAATTATTTTCTAGGTCTATAAAAGGCAGACGTAATAAAAATTCATTGTTATCAAAGGACTCTTGATGGAACTCACACATGTAGATACTCCTAATTTATCTAGTTGACTTTCACAGAAAGGTACCGGCAGTTACATAGCAATAAGGAGCATTCATAAAATTATGAAAGATTTAGCAAGATATGGAAATATACCTGATCGGTGAAGATTAAATATGAAAATTATCTAAAGAAGAAGAATAATTCAGCCTGAAACGCTGAATATGTGCGTTACTGAAAAATAAGTGAAGTAGATATACCCAAACTGACTTAAAACGTAGAGAAAAAGGGAAAATTTGTACACTAGAAAATTTTTCATTTTCGAAGATACTGGATGAATTAAAATGCAAATCTAGGTGGAAGAAGAACACGAGTCGAGGTGGAGTTATATAGTTAGCATAAATTTTGTTCAGACCATATACATCACGTCTGTGGTTGAAAGAGTTGGGATGCTTACATATTCTAAACATTTCATGATTTTTCTGATCCAAGGGTTACTATCAGTTTTCACTACTTCGAACAAGTGTATATTGGAGAGTCCTGAAGAACTAACTCTTAGTGAAAGGATTCCTTTCCATCGCAGTGATTCAAGAAGAAATGTACTTTCCTGTGTGATATCCATTCATGAAATTCACTGGGCCACCATTTGCAATATGACTAAACCACTGTCCTACACACTAACAGTAACCCTTGGATCAGAGAGTTCATTGAAATATTTATAATATGTCAGCATCCCAATTCTTTTAACCACAGACGTGTTATGATGTAGATGGTCTGAACAACATTTATGCTAACTTGATAGAAAATGAAAAGAACCTGAGAAATCATGAAAATAGACCGCCCGAACTCGACTCGTCATCTGCTTCCTCCTAGATTTGGATTTTGATTCATCCGATATCTTTGAAAATTAATAATTTTTCAGTATACATATTCTCCTCTTTCTCCACTTTTCAAGTCAATGAAGTATAACTACACTTTTTATTCTCCCGTTACCAACATATTTAAGATTAACTGCTATTCTGGCTCACAAATTACTTTGATAATGAAAGATAAACTTGGATCTGCCCTTCTCGTCACCCTTGGATTGTGATGATCTAGTGATGGATCATGGGCCTTCTCGTTGGTGTGTTGATGTTTGATTTTAATAGTCAAACTTAGTATAACCTTTGTTGGGTTGGCCTCTCGTTTTTGATGGTTTGATTTTTTTCTCTGTTTTTTATAACATTGCTTGATATTGCACAAATACGGACATTAAGAATTGTTTTGAACCTTGTTCAAAGCCCTGCTTTCGAGGACAGTGAACTTTTTTTATGATTTGATTTTCTTCTCAGTTTCATATATAATTGTTCGTTGCTGTACCATTACAGACATTAGTAATTGTTTTGAACCTTGCTCAATACCCTGCTTTACAGGCAGTGAATATTTTACAGTAACCAATTTTCTTCTTCTTTAATAGACCATAGAACTTCGGTCAGCTGATTTGACACATTAGTACACCGACAGTACAGTTTTATAATTTCCGCCTTGAAAGCACGCGCACCTTCACATTAAAACGGTGGAAGAATTCCGATTAAAAAAAGAATGAAAATTTTGATATAAATCCTCACTCAGCCTGTATATTGTCTCATTTCATGACACTAAATGATAACAACTTAAGGGAACTAACCTCAAATTCTGTAAGTTTGTTCATTCTCAAATTGGAGGGTTTATCACTTATGTAAAATGTCTTTTTAGCTCTCCTGATGAAGACTTAAAATGAGGTTGATCCTTTTTGAGATATTTCGATTGGAAAAAGAAATCAATTGAGGTTTATTCTAGGAAAGAAACGACTATAAGAAAATAAGAGACTCTTTCTACATGTAGAAAAAAAACTGAAGATTGGTTCCTGGAGTAGGTGTTTTTTCTCGACCTAAGTAGCTTGTATTACCTCCTCTTGCCCTGATATAAACCTGAATCCGTCTGGGCATGCTTTGGTTTGGGTTTTCGACCTCCTCTAGGGTGATATTCTGCCAATCTTTTGTGGCGGCATAAATGAGCTGTTGTGGGGTTCTTCGTTCATCCTGTCGCAATCTTATTTTCTTTCTGAGATCACCATTTAAATGTTCATTAGTATTTAGCTCTGTAGAGCAATTACTTTGCAAAAAAGTGAAATTCTCACTGTGAATACCTCGCCAGTGTTTCACTTTGGGCTCCAGCACTAGATCCACGTAATATCTAGCCGGTACACTCCCAGGAAACGAAATCAAATCTGTTTTCATCCCAGTATAATGCCACCCCAAAACATCACACTGCCCTATTGGTATTTCAGAATTCGTCTTGCTGCTCGGAGTTTAGCTGGTCTTCCACAACCTCTTAAAATCCGAATCCGGCGGTCATCTGATCGAACACGAATTCTGATCTCATCCGAGAAAAGAACATTTTGCCAATTCTCACTATTCCAATTTAGGTGCTCCATACACCAATTAAGTCTGTTAATTTTTGTTGTCTGGTTAGCTCTGGAACTCTTTGACGTATCGTTTCGACTGGTACACTGATGTCTGTTGCTTCCAGAAATTGCCTTTGGAGTATCGGATACGACACTAGGGTCTCTTCTTGCAATTTGGCACATGAAGCGGTCTTGTTCTTCAGAAGTGATCTTCCTACGACTTCTTCTAGGCCTATTTTGCAGAGATTGTAGCTCCACCTATCGAGCGCAGGTTCTCAAAATCACCCCCTGTGATACCTCCATTGTGGCTGCTAAACCCCTCTGTGTCACCCCTTCTTCAACGAGAGCAATTCTTCGACTCATCTGCACATCGGGCAATCCAACGTAAGTCAATTATGATTATAGGCTTTTTTGAATTTTGAAATTCACTGTTTCATATCTCAGTGACGTATCCCAAACATGTTGTGATAATTCAACGAAAATCTTCTTTCTTCAGAAGTCGTCAAAGATCCAATTAATAATGTGAAATACCGGGTAATTATGCTCGCCAGATTGGCTTAGTCGAACATTAAGATTCGATAAGCGAATATGAAGTCTCTGTCTACGCTGACAGAAAGGCAAAATGTAGGAGTCGCACAGGCGATCATTATAACTTGGTCTAACGCGGCCGAAGGACATTCGTGTAGCACTGCGTAGTACTTTTTCTAATAGGTCCTTGTCACGTGCCAGAACCGGACACCAGGCTGGACCGGCGTACTTCAGCAAAGGAAGCACATAAGTTTTATAGAGTTTTATGGAGAAACTGAGAGAGACTTTGGCGAACGACTTCCTGATTAGTTATATCAGATAATTTGCACTCATGCACACAGAACTGATGTGAGCAGACCAGGACAGGTCACTGCTGACAGTTACTCCTAAGTTGACGCAGGAGGAGACTGGTCTTAACGGTGCACCATACAAATCGTAAGTTGCACAGGGATTGTTTTTCCCGAAATGCAGATTTATACATTTCGAGGAGTTGAGTGAAAGAAGCCAGTCATTGCACCAGCGACCGACAGAATTTATACCAAATTGGAGGACTCCGTGCTAGGTCAGAGTATCCGCGTAAATTATAGTGTCATCAGCATAGAATGGTTTTTTAATCTGTATATGAAACGGCAGAGCGCTAACGAGCACGTTGAATAAAAGAGAACCAAGCACGGAGCCCTGCGACACACCGCTGGTAACGGGACGAACTGAGGATAACGAGCCACCAACTCTCACCATGAACCTTCTGTCAATCAAATAGTTCTCGATCCATATCAGCAACTTTCTTCTTATGCCACAGTTCTTCATTCTATGAAGTAGACGCCGCGGAGGAGTGCGACCGAAAGCTCGCGCGAAGTCAAAATAGATTACGTCATTGGGTATTTTTGAATCAAGCGCTTTAGACCAGTCATTGACACACGACAATAAATTGGTAGTGGCGGATTTGACGAATCCATTATTCCCTTCTAGCATAACTTGATGTAGATCTAGAAAAGTGGTGATTTCATCCGCTACGATCGATTCCATTATCTTCGGAGACACCGACAAATGACTTATTGGTCGATAATCAAGGGGGTCCAACTTATCTCCCCCCTCAAATACAAGCGTAATTGACGCGGTCTTCCAAGAGGATGGAAGTGTCTCTTTTCGAAGGAGGAGGCCATCATTCAAGATAACGAATGGCAAAAAATATCTGAGTTGTTTTTGAGTAATGCCGAGGTGATTCTGTCCAATCCAGGAGATGGAGAGCTCTTCAGATTTTGAATGTGTTTTTTCACTTTCTCAGGGGTAAATGAGATTTCTGTGAGACTGTCCTTAACACAAGGCGACAATAGTGGTGGGAGAAGGTCATCAGTCGGTTCAACTGTATAAACCTCAGTAAATGGCGAGGCTAGCATTTATGCAGACTCGGCATCTGACGACCAGATATTACCATCAGCACGACGCAGAAGAGGAGTTGCAATTTTTGCTTTTGAGACTAGTTCTGATGTGTTTGAACAAGCGTTTTGGGTTGTCTGAGTCGGCAATACTGGTCTCACAATTTCGCCTAGATGAACGAATCCAACACAAATTGGAAAAAACATGATGACTGTCGAAGTCCTCCGCAAACCTGATCTCTCATACCGTCACCACAGATTTCTCTTGTGATGCAGTATCTGTATAAGTTCGTTAGTAGGCCAGGTTTTTAGCGGATTTTTTCGACAGGAATGTGTACGAGAATGTTTCGTTACGCAAGATGTAATGATGGAGAGAAAATTCGGCCACACTTTATTCGTATCATCTAAAAAGCCAAGACTCGTTTGCCTGTTCGTCCCAGAGAGTTTATTGGTCATTTAGTTGAAGTCCGTGATATTGATCGTAGAGCTATCAGCAGAGTTTGGAGCTGAGTGAAAATTCTGAACTTCATAATCCATTACAACGTGGTCAGAGATACCAATAGGTGGATGGAATATGGGATCCGTGACAAGCTGCTCATCATTAGTAAAGATGAGATCGGGAATTGAGGGCTCGCTATCGATTCAGAAACGAGTGAAGCTCGAAATGAGTTGAAATAAAATATAAGCGAAGAAAATATGCACGAAATTGGTACTACTGATATTGGAATCGAAGTTAAGTTAGGCACTCTCGGAATGGGACGATAGATTGCAGGGAAATTGAGATCTCCCACAACAATGAGATTTTCTCTAGAAAACATCATACCAAGATATTGAATGAGTTGGGAGTCAGCTTCACTAGTCACATCAGAAGGTCTGTAGACTCATAAAAAGTTCAAGTAAAATGAGCCCTTGGAAAGCTCAACGAACTCGATTTTAATCCCTTGAATTTTTATCTCCTCACAAGAGATTGCAAAATTTTCAGTGATGTACTCACTTAAATGAACACAGACGTCCCCTCCTCTACGGTATTCTCTATCGCTCCTAAAAATTATATAGACTCATCAAATTCAGACATTAGAGAATTGAGGTTAGTGTACATAAGTGATAGACAATTCGGGGGAGGTGAAGGAGTATTAGAATTGTTATCCTCGAAAGTTATTAACAATTTTTGGAACACCTCTCATATATTTGATAGTGAGGTTCATCTCTCCATTTTTCTTTCGTTGCTCGAGCTTGATTCTCAATTCCTGAAGTGCCTGCTGTTGCGAGAGAGTTTGATCGCTTATGAATGAAAACGCGTGCGGATAGATTCGAGTAGTTTCTTCTTATTCTTCAAAATAGGTTTCACATCCTGTTCGTGCGACATTACAATTTTGATCATGCAAGGGTGCTGCTGCTCCGCCTTTCTCTTGCCGACCCGAAAAAAGCAACATCACATCTGGCCACACTGAGGGCCCCATCAATAACCAATTAATCGTTTTCAAGGACAGAGCCAGCATCTCCTCACTCTCGGGAACGCAACGCAATGAAATATTCCTAGCCCGTTGCATTCTGTCAACTGCCTAAATGGCCGCATTATCATCCGCTTGACCTGATTGGGTGGAAACTGGGATACTTCTTAAGCATTAGAGTTTTAAAGCATCGACTTCCTTACTTAATTTCTAAAGAGTGAAATCATTGGATAAGTTTTTATTAGCTAGTGCTTCTATATTATTCTCACATAATTGATAGATTTCGGATGATCGTCCTATTTCTTGGAGTGACTTTCAAGAGTAGCTCTGCAGTTGGAAAGTTCAGAGACAATATCGGACAGATCTTTTGTCATATATTTCGAATCATCAGAGATCGAAGAAACTTTTTGCATAAGCTTGTTAAAGTGCTCCATCGTTATGGGCTGATCAATGCTCCAATGCTCATCGATGGGGAATTGCTGCGGAGTGACCGTTAGCGCCTATTGCAATTAATAACAAATGTAATACGAAATAATCAAGATATCTTCTTCGGTTGCAGTATAGTATATAATCTATGCCGACAAGGTCATCAGCGAGAATCAAATGATTCCCATAATGGAACGGAACACTATAATTTCATCATTGTCTCAGACTTAGAATTGCATCATCTGGTATTATTCGAACAGAAAACGTCCTGATTATGACTGGTAGACTAGAAGAAAAATTTAAATTCTATGTTTTATGTCGAATTTTTTCTATAGATTAAACAATATTCAATTTGGAAGGCTAAGTGAAATTCCTGCACAAAGTAACCCATATCACACTATCACCACAAAACCAATGCCTTCTTTCAATTTGCTCAACTTTTTCACAAAAATAGTCATTTTAAAACAACATCAAGCAGATAATTTTCAGGAAAGTATTAATTGTTGAAATACTGAAATATCATTTATTACGACTGTCATGTAGAGATTCATTTTCTACTTCATCAGTCCTGTATCCTGCCAGTCACGAAATCATTTCATATAAATGATATGATATATGCACACAATAAAGTGCACTAGATCCTTCAGATAACGATAGGAAAACAAAAGTAGTAGCACGATCCGAAAATGATTTAAATATCCTCCTCCTATGGATTCAGCAACACCATAGTTTTATATTAGGAAATATAATACAATACAAACTGCATTCACTTATTTTCTGTTATCTTACCCTGCACAATGAAATATGTGAAATTGTTATTTCATAAACTATGTTATAATTTTATAATGACTTCTTTCAGGATCGAGAATATCAAAGTTGATTCAATTTAGGCGGCGTCCATTTAACACTTCTGGGTCGGGTAAAGTATATCGTACCAGCAAGCGAAGAATTTCCATCAATATGCCTGAACGCTATGATTGACAAGCATATATACTCGTTTAATGTTATTTCGAGGATCATAGCAAACGAAAGTGCAAGAAGTAGAAATAATGAATTTCCATAACCCTGAGGTACAGATACCATCACTTTTCCCATTAAAGTTATAGTTTGGACGTGAAAAATTTTCTTGAACTCTGTGCGGTTATATTTCTTCATCGTCGCCGCCGGCCGTGTAAAATAATAATGTCCAAAAGTCGCATCATGTGCTAATGTTTTAGAAGAATTTAGTTCAACACTATTCTATGGTATTCGATCAAGAACAGCATGATATTCCATTTTTGTCAAGAACATTCGTGACTTTTGATGAATAATGTAAATGACAATGAAATGGTTTTGTCCATGAATTTAAGAATTTCACATATAAATTTCTTCATTCATAATGAATCACTAGAAGGTTAATCTACCCAACGCCTTTCATGCGGAATTTTTTCTACGGAGAACTCTATTTTTGTCATATCTCTCATCTCATCTCATATCCTCTCATACAAGTCATACAAGACTTTCCCCAAAAGTAACTGACCTATTTGATATTTACATTCTGAGTAATCTCCACGCACCCATCAAAACTATCGTTTCAGGTCTTCTTTCAAATTTATATATATATATATATATATATATATATATATATATATATATATATATATATATATATATATATATATATATATATATATATATATATATATATATATATATATATAACGATATATATATATATATATATATATATATATATATATATATATATATATATATATATATATATATATATATATATATATATATATATATATATATATATATATATATATATATAGATCCTTAAACGTGTTCTAGTTCGGCTAATGACAGACACGCCGGGGAATTCTGTCACCTCACTACCTCACTAACCCAGGATTTATGTTCTCTCGTGTCGAGGGAAGGGATCTTTAATGTCCAACACATCTCTGTCTGACAGCACCGACAGCTTTACATCTCCTCCGAAAGATGGACACTCAAGCGATTCTCAGACTCCTAAAAATCGCACTGACTTTTGAGAATTGAACCTCTGTGAGGATTGAACCCCTGTGCAGGGGACGAGCATCATATCCTCTATAGCACCGAGCCGGCGATCCACTATATCAGTACAGTACAGAGACAGACGTAGCTGTGAAACCCTGTGCTTTATTTATTACTTCAGCACGAGGTTCAATGAATGTACTGGGGGTATTAATTTGATATAATTTATTTTTTTGAATTTGAATTTGTCGTCTTCGTCTTTGGAAGAAAAACGAGTTGTGTTATTACTAAACGTTGACAGTGTTCCTTCTGCCATTATTAAGCGGTGTAATACCTAGCACTACAATCTCACGTTCATAATCAAACTGAGAGTGTAAGGATGAAATAGTTTCGCGTTTTATTTTGCTTCTTCTGTTCGAGAATCATTTTCCAAGAGCTGCTAAGTTGAACGTGTCTTCTCGTTGAAGTTGTTTGTGATAATAGTTCAGTAGTAAATTTTTTGTTTGCAACCGTTCGATGAGGTGTGGTCGATTTCATGTTTTGTTGATAAAATAGCAATATTATTCAAATGCTCCCTATCGTAAATGAGACATTATTGACTTTAGAAGATTTGAATGATTGATTAATTAATTCAACATAAAAGGTTTACGCGCTTCAAAGAATATGCGATTGAATTCATCAACGCAATTTGTTTTGTAGCACACGTACAGTGCTTTCTGCCATAATTCACGAATCTAAATAAACGGGAAACAATCTTTTTCTTTTCATTTCCGTGCAAGTGTCAAAACATCCAGAAGAATGCGACACAAATAACCTTATTTATCCATTGCGAAGACTTGATAGTTTGGTTTTCTCACAGATCTAAGAGATTGCAGTCCTGAGTACCTAGTATCAATTTTATCTAGATGTGTTTTAAGTGTTCCTTAAGAAAATGCAATTCAACTACAACTCATGATAGTTTTCGGATTTTTTCCTATATTAGTGCAAAAAGGCATTGCGTTTCGCTATATTTCATAATTCTAGGCAAGTAAGTTCTATCCTATAGATTTTGAATTCTTTGTCAAATCAAAATATATAACAGAACACATTATAATCGGACGTAATTTGAGGTTACGTTGACTGAAAAGTTCTTCACAGATTCCTGTAAAAATTAACATAAGTATTTGTTATCAATCTCAATGAGATACATTTTCGCGTTCCTGAGAAAAAGCGAATGAGTTAATTAGACCAAAAATGTTTTTTTCGTAAGCTGAACATTCTCAGGTTGCGGATTTTTTGTATCCCTGCTTTATGACATTGATTCACGCCAAATTGAATGTACCGATTTTAACGGGAGATACCAGCCCAAAAAGATTTGTTTTCTTTGCTAATGTTAAAAAAATGCCCAAAAATGCTTCATAAGCGGTCGTATTTTCCGATTGCCTTTGTCGTTTGACTGTTCCACAGTACCAAAATATTGCCGACCGGCATATTAGTTACCAACTTCAAGTCTATATTATCTACGCGTGTTACTAAGAAAAAGCCTTGACAAACTGATAAATATTCGGACAAAGAAGTGATCCTATAAAAGTTTCCTTTTTTTTTGGGTTTCGAAATCCTAGATATGTAAAATATTAGTTTGAAAGAGGTCAAATTCAGGGATACGTTTTTAAATATTCTATATACTTTGAAGAGCAAATGTTTAGATAACGATCTGCAAAACAGCTCGAGTTTCAGAATGTTATGTCGAATATTTCGAAAATTATTCTAGTTAAGTAAGGGGAATGTGCAAGAACCATACCTCAGTTTCTCTTGTGGAATTCAAAGAAAAGTGGAATATGGTGAGTATGATTCAAAAGAAAACATATCTTCGATCAATCACTTCTTTAGCGAATACCCGATATAGTACAAAATTCAATATTTTCAGTTTGTTCGATTTCCTTGCCAGGCCGTCTGCGGTATCAGGCAATAAGTACTCAATAGTAAGTTGTTGCATGCATACATTTTTGCATGAATAATATTTAACTCAAAATAAATAATACTCAAATTTGATGATGGTCGAGTTGAAGCGATCGTAATATAATGACATTTCAAAAGAATCTTCAGAGGAATGACTAACTTGGTGATTTCATGCGGATTCAATAATTAATATTTTTATTAGTAGGTATAAATCTCTCATGGCCAATCACGCTGAAGCAATATAATAGTGTGAACAAAGTCATTATTTTCTGAAATGGAGACAATGTGAATAAAATACCACATTCTCTTTCAATATTCAGCCAATAAAGTTACCTTGCAGACGTAATACAATGTCTGCCTCTCCATTTTTCTCCATAGGTTTCAATGAATATAGTTATATAATTGTTCTATACGTAGGCGCTTAGTCATGTTGGCAATTATAAGGGATGTGGGAGATGAAGAAAATGCAGAGGTCACCCAATATTTAACAGTACTACATAAAATAGAACAATCCGATATGCCCAATGAGGGCTTTATTTCAGACGTTAAATTCCATTTACTTTCGCCTATTGAAAGAACCTTGACGATATCAAGGAATTGTATAGCCAAACATATAATTTTCCTCATTGTGATTACCATACAACAAATCGTTAATCTTTAAAACATGCTGAAAAGAAGGGTTATCGGTCGGAAAATATATTTATGCTTGCGTTGTTGGTATTAATATAGAAATTCAAGCCACTTAAGGCACGACTAAGAAGATTTTTCAATAATATTACTGATAAAAATATCGAGATGGCCTGTGTCTATCGAAATATTTAATTCAAGCAGGATAATGGAAATTCAAACTTCTGCTTTATGAGAAGGGTGGAAGAAATATATTAAAAATTCCACAGTAAAGATTACGCTGGAGAACATCGACAAGAGTTTTCAATGTCAGAAACAAACACTACAAAATTCATAAAATATGTTTGTGCTCCCACCATACTTGTGAAAGCAATATTTATATCCAGGCTCATTCATAATTTTTCAATTTTCATAAAAACTTTTGAATGTAGTTTATTTCTTTTTTTAACTTCAAGATAATAAAGAGCTTTGTATTTATTGGACCGTATTCATAAAAAAGGATATGCTTATATTGGCAAAATAAAAGGATATCTTTCTCATTGTATTAATAATAATTTCGATCGGATGCTTATAATCCCAAAAGAGTACAAGCAAGTTCTCATACTCGTAGAGGAGTAAATGAGTATTCATAATATCGATCTTTTTCTTCCAGCGAAAAGTCAATCCTTCGAAATTGCTGAGTTTCGTCAGTATCTGAATCAACTCCGAAGTGAAAAGTTGTTCAGTACTATTCTTAACAGAATGGCAGATTTTGTGGGTGTCAGGAATGTTAAACATTACATGCCGCGTTTGCCTATACTTGTTCGCGAATTTAAAGCATTATACCGGTTTGAAGAGGAAAATGTACAGTGGCTTTCAAACAGGTTCTTAGAAATTAGTGAAGAAACTCGAGGTGGTGCGTCGTCATATGTCCACAGAATGAAGATATGTTTACGATACCCCAGTAGGGATCCAGGATATCAGAAAGGTATATACCAAGAACTTGGAGTGAGTCAAGCTACGGTATCTCCTACCGTCAATGACACAATTGACAAAATATATGCACGTTCAAATGAATGGATTTAGTTTTCTGCTACCAACAATGAAATTATGCAAGCAAAAAACTTATGGCAGAGAAAATACCAATTACCAACAGCTATTGGCGTCATCGATTGTATCCACATACATGTGATGCCAAAGAATGTTTCTGAGTGTTGAGGTCAGCTGGCCTCAGTGCACGACTGAAGAATATGGAGAAAATATTCTCAAATATGCTTACAATTAAGAAATAGGCACAATTTTGTTCTACTTGGGGGTGATGGTTATGGAATAGAGCCATATGCAATTCCATATCAGGAATGCCTAATGACTCCATTCAGAAATCGTACTTCAGGAGCTGAGTCAAATTATAATAAGCTTCTAAAAAAATAGGTTTCCTATATTACAATACGTTTGTCATATGAAATTAGAGGATGCACTGAAAGTGTTAGTGACTTGCCTTGTGCTTCATAATGTGGCGAAAATTTTGGATGATCCTGACTTCGATCTAACTGAATTTATACCAGAAGAAGATGAGCTCAAATATGAGGAGCATGATGAGGTAATCGATAATAATGGTGTATCCACTCTACATAACCAGGGATAGAAATCAGAAGAAACGTGATGCATATTATAAACAATTTCAACGATAATTGAATTCAATAATTTGTACATTTGAAAAAGAACGGAACATAAAATTAATATTCTACTGAGTTTTTATGAATTGAATATGTTTGTTGTCCATCAAAAACAATTTTGGCTGTAGAACTCTTGAGTTTCATCATTTCCAACTTCTTTTTATAATATTGCTTCTGCACAATACTAGTTTGGTACTGTTGCAAAAGAACCAACTGTTATAGTTTACTGTTAGTCAGTCCCTCCATTTTGTCTGTTTCACACTTCAGAGTTGAGATAATTTTTTTCAGTGGTAGCACTAACGATTTACGCGCCATGTAGCTAGTACCTGGTAGATCGAAATATCCATCGTTCCCCCCTTGCTTGAATGATGCTCTGCGTCCGATGTCTATTAGTTATGTAGAGTTTTTAATCCTTTTCACCTGAACGTTCTCATTTTCATTCACGCCTAGTTGAATTGCCAATTTATTTAATGTAACAGTTTTATTGCTTCATTCCCAGTTTTCTTCAGGTCTGTTTTATTCTTCAATCTTGATTTCATGTTGTTCAGTTTCTTCAAAATACCTTTTGTATCAATGGTTTGCCAGATGTTGCCTAGTATTTCTCCGAGAATCTTTCAATAGCTTCATCAATTTTTTGTTTCATTTGTGAAAAGTAAGACTTTTTCCAAAATAACAGGAGGAACGACCACCCCTTCTGCCAAGAATTCGAGTTCATTATTCACTTTTTCCATTACATCAATTTCATTTTTACTTTCTAAGCATGGAAAATGCATTTTTACAGTACGAATCGATAAAAAATCCATTCACATCTGAGTACCTACCTAACCAAAAGTGCAGTAAAAGAGGGAGGAGCATCACTTCAGACAAGTCCTAACTTGTCGCTCAGTGTCAACCTTCTACTTGCGTGAGAAGGATATCCTCCCAAGTATAAGGTAATCATTATGAATATAAAAAGAATGATATGCTTTTACTTCAACCTTTCACTTTTCATCATAACCTTATACTTCTGAGCATATCCCTTTTTCAATAAATAATGGCATAAACATAATCGTTGATAAGCCAACGCAGAAAAATTACTTCGGGAAGCTTCATGAATTCCATAAACATAACAAAAGAAATTTGTACCCATGGCTGAAGGTCAACTTGACCAAACCTCCGTTTCAACAGAAAAATATATGCCATATACACCTAGAAATGCTGGATATTTGCAGACAAAATTTGAATTGAGCATATTCACATGACCATTGAAAACTATTCCTTGTAAAACAAAGGTCAAACAATACCTAACGCAATAAGAGGAAATACTTATTCAGTTATTAGCGAAGTAAAAGTTTGGACAGGGGAAAGGGCAAAATATTCAAACTAGGGTTATAAAAAATTAAAGGAGGGTAGGAGACCATACACGTGCCCTCAAAGTAATGTACAATTCATAAAAGAAATCAACTAGAATAGTTTCAGTACCATTTTCCAAACAGAATTGAATTCTTACTCTACTCTTCGACAGAAGTTTTATGTTTCAGCAGACTTTCCTCACGATGCGAAGACATTCAAGATTATAACTTTCCGCCAAAAATTGGAAATTTGTGAATAAGTATCAAGAAAACTCATCTGTATATCAATACATGAACAAGTACACGAACTATACTATTCCATAATTACTTACTACTCAATTACGATTGTAGATCTATCGTAACGTGGAACCCCATTCTATTCTATTCCTCTACTTTCACTTGCTTATCTACTATAATCTACGATTTTATAGGAAAGTGAAGTCACCATACGACAGAAGACACAATAACTTCATGAAAACATTATGCATACAAACCAATAATGTTAGTTTCTTCAAAGTGTTTAACGAGAGCTGAATGTTCTAAGCGATACTGCTGCTGCCTCATTAAAGTGATACTTCAGAGTTGATGAAATTTTGTAGTAATTTAGTTATCGGTATCATAACTTTGATGTGAATGAAAGAATCAATATTTTGTAAGAAATCCTAGCACATTACACAATGTATCACCTAGAGAATATAGGAAAGTCCAATTAGAGCAAATATTGTGAATTGCATTAGCAATTTTTTATTTTTTGGGTTGTATCTAATATTCCGAATATACTAATAGTGCTACCTTTTAAACCTATCAAAAATTTTTTTCAATTATTTATTACAATAGAATATAAAGACATCTATTGTCACACTAAATATAGAAAATACGAAATGATAATTTATAAACAACGTTCAACACGGTGTTTTCCTTTTTGAGAAATAGTATCCGCTGATCTGGCAGTTCCTCAGCGCTTCCAGGAACGTTACTCAGTCATATAGGCCACGAGTTACGCATTTAAAGCACCTTGTCAACAGCTCTATTATTTTGCCAAAAATTGCAATCACTGAATCCGCTGACATTCCGTATATTGATACCCTATGCGGGAAACGTTTCATAACGCCGAACCTGGCAATTACTGGATCCAACTGTCCGGATTGCAACCCCCAATCGCATAAGATACCATCTGTCCATGCCACTGAATTACGATCGTCTTTTGTAAGCTAGTAGAAATGCTAGGACACCTCCAGCAATTTTACTTGTAAATTCCTTTATAGAAATAGGGTCTAATCAACATTTTTTTTCCTGAGTAACGAATTCAGTAAAAATATTGGGTTGATAAGAAGTTATTTATATTTATGTCATTATTTTGATTGTATCATGTGTACTAATACAGCTTTGGTGTAAATGTGTGATACTGTTGTAGTATAATGCAGTGTAGTTCGATGATGAGTTGGCGAATAAAACCTTCATCAGGAATAAATCAAGAACTGCTCACCTTTTCACGTCTTTCCGTGTTTTTGTTCATTTATGATGCTGAAATGATAATGATTTTGATTTCTTAAACCTTATGAAAAAGACGCGAACTGGTAGTTTCCTTAATTTTCCGTCCTTTCTGAATGCGATCCCAGTAGACAAATTACTCTTTCATAATCCAATGGAGGAAAATTATACATATGGTTTAAATTGATATCAAAACCGAATGATATGAGAAGATTAAAATAAGAATTTAACAAAGAACAATAGTCAGAAGACAATGTGTTGATAATAGAGCAGATGAATATCAATATCCTGAACTAGGTAAATGATTGCAATGACCACCGTTTATTACTTGACAATGACAAAATATAGCTCATACATCGAGTTTTTGAAGTGATGAACTATGGGTTTCTCAGGGCATTTTGAATGAATGCATATCTGCAATTTTGTCTGTTTACTGTACCTTCTAGGTTTCTTCTTCCGAGAATGAAATATTTCAGGCGAAGTTCTCATCTCGATCACTGCTTGCTTCTTTCGTTTCACTGAATAGTAGTCAGTCAAAATCATCCTCATCTATTTCTTGTGCAAAGCTGATTTAATGAGATTGTAATTGTCATGCGAATTGTCATCAGTCAATGAGACGTCAAGCAGGATATTTTCATCCAGCTCTAATCTTCCACTATTAGTAAAATTTTCAATATGATAATGCTCTTCATATTTTCTTCAAAGTTCTTGAAATGGTTAGATTGGAAAAGTATGATTAGTTTTGATTAATGTAAACGTACCTCCTAAGTAGATCATCGATAATCATCATCAGATTATCAGATCATCAGATGGCGCGGTTTGTTTCGCTGAGCTAGATTTGGATTTATTAACTTCAAACATTATCACTCGTCAAAACTAATATAAATGTTTATTTATTATTGTTTTCTTTTCGACCCAAAGTACAACTAAATTTTTCATGTTGCCACCACATATATCGCCATCACATCTTCCTGATTCCATAATTAATGTATTTGTTATATTCTTCTATTGCTTCATTTCTTGATCATTAAACTCTATTCAAGAGTAATGTCGTTGATGTAATCACATTTACGAGTAATTCCACAATATAATTATCACCAATCTGAATCGGCACACGAATTTGCACAAAATCTTGATACAGTGTGAAACAAGTTATTTTAAATGACATATTGAACACAATATATTGTTACTTTAGAAAATGTATGATATCTGAATTTGATCGTCAAAGGAGCCAATAAACCATACCAGAATGTATGAAAACAAACATGGAAACAGACCTGATCGAGCGGATTCCATGAAACTCGAAGACAATATATTTAATTGTGTAAGTGTTTTTTCCGCACTGTTTGAGATAATGAATACCGAATAAATTTTATATAAATAATAGAGTCTCTAAACAAACAGCTTGGCCGTTCGAACTGCAATACATTTCTTAAAAGAGCTTTATGTACTTTGAATTCATAACTTCCTTATTTTTTTTTGGTCTGACTTGATATCATTTCATGAAAACTTATTCAAGAAATTTAGTTTCTATTCATTCTTTAAAAAATGTTGAACCCAAAATTGGATATACAATCAATTCAATAGAAATAAGGAATATTTTCGGCGGGCTTTTATTGTCCTCGTAGATACGTTTGAATTCGGAAATATTGTAGATAGTCCCACACTGGGAGAGATTCCCAGAGCTCAAATTATATTTTTCCAGAGACCAATATCGCGGAAGCCTTCAAAGGTTTTGCAATATGAAAATCCTTCGCATGAAAAGGACAGTCTCACAGATTTGGCGGTTTTCTCCTTCGATTTAAAGTTTCCTTAAGATCTCAACGAAATATAATATTTCAACATTTTTCTTGTGACTATATCTAACCTAAACTAATCTTACCCAAAATCGATATCTTTCAATTTTATTTCCAATAATAATATATCCTGAATTGGAGTGTTGATGCATCATGATTATGCTGCTGATATTCGTATTCAATTCAGCATGGTCATTAATTTTTTTTTCAATATTATATAATAGTAGCCACTTTAAATGAATAACTCACTGCTATCATTTAATTCTTTTTAATTCACTAGAATTGATTCAAGAAGAAAAACATATTTCAAGGCCGCAACTGCCTGATAAGTGCATGGATGTTTGGATTCAAACATCAGAATCTATAGGTCGATCAAATTCAGAAAAACTTGATTGCATGTGAACCGACGTTCACATAAACCTACACATGGCGAAATTGCAGAGATCAAAGGAATGGAAATGACATGATTAAACTGGTTAAAGCGAAGTTCGCGACAAAATTGATTTCTTTTTGTTATTTTGTTGTCGATTGTTGAATAAGAAAAGACGAAAACAACCATGAATTTTCGATAAACCTTGAGGGTAGCATTGAATTTCAATTGGTTCTTCAATCATCATGAAAAATGTATGCAATGGCAAGTATAAAGTGAAAGTTTTCTACTCAATATTTCAAATATTCATCAAATATTATTTCAACGAACTTCGATACGCTGTTTGTTGAACGATCAATGATGATTTGAAATTTGATTAATCTATAGAATATACCTACACTGTTCACAAAAAGTTTGCGATAATGAGATATTGTCTCAAGTTCATTCCTAAATAATCTGGAATACCTCTTCATTTACCGTTATTGGTATCTACTGAGTAGAAGAGAATTTTTCTGGATATAAGGTTAGAAATGAAGGATTTATTATATCGAAATTGAAATAAAATTGGGTATTAATAATGATCAACAACAGCAAATTATATAATGCCGAATTTCATATCAAGATATTAATTAATATATAGGTGAACTCAACTCGGATATACTGAGGATGAGGACTTTTATTACTTCTATATTAAGAGCTTCAAATAAATGCCAACTGCTCAACGTTTTGTCGATGTGATGAATGGTCATAAAATATGTCGTTCCAGTAGATTCCAAGCATGATAGATAGATTTCATATCTGAAAATTATCAAGGAAAGCAGATTATTATCGATGCAGTGATCTTGCGGGCATTTACAATTTTCTGCGTGAGATAAATATCCTAAAATATTCCGAGCAATGTTCTGGGTGCATACCTATAAGTCATCATTAGTTTCACCTCCTAATCTATAATTGTTTACACTGACTATAGCTACATAAACCAAAGCATAATTCTTCTCTAAAATATATGAACGGCCTTTCTGCTTCTCAGACTTACAGTTCTTGCACTTTCGGTCTAGGAGCCACATTCTGCGCTTTCGAGTGTCTTGGTGCTCAGTTTGAAATTAGCTTGACAATTATCATTCCCGAAGAAGAATAGATTCCTTACTTATTCAGATGGACCTTGGAATGCATTGTAAGGTATTATACCCTCGGGTCTCACGTAGAAAGGGCAATCGATCGTTTTGCACATTCTGATCCACGTCGAGGTCTTTGTATGTCTTGATTTCAAAACGGGCATTAGTCCTCAGGCTCTCGATATACAAGCTACCAAAGTTGACTTTTCAGAATCAAAAATTCCTTGTATCTGTGGAACTGTAAACTGTTGAGATCTGAAATTCAGCTCATCTGCTTATGTCGATGATTTTGTTAATTGGCGCACATGTTATATCCTGAAAGTTGAACCAGTGGCGTAACACATCGTTCTTCATTTTCAGGTAAAACTTATAGGCCACTGATTTTCTATCAAATTTTAATTTCATAGGTGAAAAGTCTCTATCCTTTACAATGAAAAAGTACTACTAAGTTTCTGTCATACGTTGCATATTTTTGTAGATATTCATAGTTAAATACTTAATGAATTGAATGAGTTTTTTATTTCGGTTCCGAATAATATACACAAAAAAATATTTCATGAACATCGACCAGAGTGATAAAGATTGATTGTTTACTCACTGATTCGAGATATATGAACGTTTTCTGTTCTGAAAGTAATACATGTGGCTTAGCCCATATGAACCTTCTTTTTCATGGAGAACTGTGACGGAAAGTGATGGTTTTTTCCTGCATTTGGATAAAGTAAGCACCCTTTCCTGTAGTAGATAAACGGATCATGATTGAACAATCAATGGCACCTTCACGACCAATACATCTTCGAGGAAAATGAGTATTCAACTAGTTTTGCGCGTTAGGCCCATAATGTGCAGCACAACTATCTTATTTAAACCAAGCATTTCTTCTCAAATTGAGAATGTTGTATAGCGAGTCTTTAGGCATTCCAAATATAATGTTGAATTTCAACGTAATGGCAAGGAAAAGAGTCATATAATTGAATTTCTGTGGATTGTTTTCCATATATTCTTCCTGAAAATATCTGGCCCAGACTGCTCTTGGATTTTCTTGCGCTCACACATGTTGGTTATGAAAATTTACCATTCCTTTCGGAATTAAGCGAGCGTCGTCTATCCACATTATGGTTTTCAAAAATAAGGGGTTTTCCTGTACATCATTTAGTAGCCGCTGACAAAAGGAAATTCAGTGTTCATAGTCGCCAGGTACAAAACCTTGTGCAGCATCTAAATGATACGGTTTGCTTTGGTCGGCATGCAATGTTCAAACTCTCCGCGTATTTGTTGAATCTT
Organism: Cryptolaemus montrouzieri; assembly: GCA_013387265.2. Classification (NCBI taxonomy): domain Eukaryota; kingdom Metazoa; phylum Arthropoda; class Insecta; order Coleoptera; family Coccinellidae; genus Cryptolaemus; species Cryptolaemus montrouzieri. The sequence continues at coordinate 56,106,842 of JABFTP020000185.1, read as the reverse complement.
GCTTTGAGTTCTCGTAAAATATTTTGGTCTAATGGAACCGTTAGTAGTGAATATTTGATGCATTTTCACAAAACACTTGGAAGAGACTGTCTTTGTTGGGATACCTTTGTAAATTTTCCTTTTCTGCTGCACCAGATTTTTCATTTAAAAATCCATAGATGAAATGCATATCAGCATATTCTTCACTGGTAAACTGAAAGGTCATTTTTAGGCATTTTTTCATAATTTCACTCCCAAAAGAATGGATCTATTGTTGTAATTTGATATTTCCCTCGCCTACTTAGGAATCAACTTATTTTTAGTCGGAAATTTTATGAAAAGAAACGCTTCAGCAAATTAATTGGATCAGCATAGGATGTCGATGGTTGCCGGTGGTCACACTCTTCGAATTTCTGCTCTCGTTTTTGTATTTTCTATTAGTAAGTACTATTCATCTGTCTGAATGGTCCTGTGCATTGAATTGATTTCTAATTGAACCTTTTCAAATCACACCCGAACTTCGAAGTTCTCCAGTTTTGGGACTGAAATCTCAAAAACTGATTTGGTTAGATTAGTTCAGTTTTCTGCGTACTCATTTCGATGTGTTTACTCTTTGGGAAAGTAATGAATGTCTGCATGCAGTTTCTTAAAATTGAACGAATGAATGTATTTGACCAATTGAAATCTTTCAGTTCGGAGTTCAAAGTTCAAATATTTTGAAATGATTAGTAATCATCTGAAGCCATATCAGAGGATCAATGAGGAACATAAATTTCCTATCAACCAGTTTGCGTGCTTTGACGGAAAAGAAAGTATTATTGTTTATTTTTTTTTTAAATTATTATGGTTGATAGTAAATTGAAAGTTGTGCATGACATGAATTGAAATACATAAATAATTAAAATATAATATGTTTGAATCCAAATTCACCATCGTTCCCACTATTGAACGTTTTATACCTGGAAGGGGAATTGAGGGCACTTGAATCATTTACTGTGGATAAGTTGAAACAGTTTTTTCATTTGAACTTCAGCTTTTTTCAGATGCCAGGAGTACTTCAAAGGGGACTGCGAGAGCTTAGGCTGACTTATCAATATACGAACAAGCCTATGAAGATGTAAACGCAGGAACGTTGTAGGAATAGCGGCAGAAAATAATGAATTGAAACTGTTCACTTTTGTATTATATAGTTAAACGAGATGCGTTTGGTGACAATGAAATGAGATATAAGGCTCGCAATCGAGTGGCTAATTCAGAATAAGAGCTTCAGTTATCTAAATATTTAATAAGATGTGCAGATATATATTTTGACCCAACCAAAAAGGATGTCATTAAATTAGCATACGAACTACCTGTTGAATATAACCTATCATGTCCTCGGACTTGAGATGGCAACAACGGGGAAGACTGATTTCGCATATTTACACACACAAGTCTCCTAAGGACGACTAGCTTCAACCAAAACAACGTAAATTTTTTTCATGACAATTTGGCTTTTGTCATGGATTACTATAAATTTAAACCTCAAAATGAATATAATGCAGATGAGACCGGCATACCTACTGTGCAAGGGCCGACGAAATCATGGATCGGCAAGTAGTTTCAGTGATTTCAGCCGAGAGGGGTACTTTGGTCACAATATTTTCTGCTGTCAATGCAATAGGAAATGCTATTCCTCCATTTTCTGTCTTTCTGCGTGTGCGATACGAAGATCACCTTATCATGAATGGACCAATAGGATCTTCTGGAAGGACAAATCCTTCTGACATAATACAGGATAAAACATTTATTCATTATTTGGAGCAGCTGAAAATACATACACATATAGCTCCTTCCCCCCTAAATAAAATCCTACATGAGCTCGATGACCACTCTTCACATATTTACATCAGTTCACAATGTCTTTTCATCATCTTAACCAATCTCATATTCAAGCAGGTTTTCGAACAACTGAGATTGTCCCATTTAAGAGCAATTTGTTTACTAAACGCGATTTTGCACCTGCAGTTGCAACATACAGAAATATCCTGTAAATACAACTGAAGTAAGTAATGGTCCCATTGGAAACACAGCTAAGGACGATGCCGCTACCATCACTTAAAATGTTTACTTGCACCATCAACAGGGTCGAAATACTTTCCCACAACAAATTTACAACAATCAACTGTAAAAGTGTTAATGTTCACAAGTTTCATATGAGGAACAAGAAATCATCAATAAAGATCCCGTACCCCAACCCCTTTACAAGTTTTCAAATAGGTATTGTTACTTTGAATACACCACTCTACTTTTTGCCGGAAGCAGTACGGCTATTATCAAAAGTTGCTCCAAGAAAATTTATGCACAGACGAAAAACTAGAAAATTATCTATTTACACAGATACACATAACCAAGAAAGAATACTCTACCCTACGGCATCACTGTTGTAGGTATACTCAACTCAAACGCGACTCAACTAACAGTAGAGATTCTTCAAACTTTGTATTAATACTCGTTTCATATATAATGTGAACTAATTAATTGATCAGTCATCACTTATTGACAGAATATTTGCATTATCAAGCCGAAATTTTCTGAAAAAGTTAAGTAACCAGACCCTATTTCATTTCCAAAAGTACGAATTTTATTCATTCATGTCAATGTTTATGTTCTCGCGTCCATTTAAAACGAACTGCGTGGTCCACATCCGAAAGCCTAGGTGCTCAGTATGGATGATGGCTTGACAACTCGTTTACCAAAAAATCAAAGAAATATCACTGAATTCAAAAATTATTTCTACACAGGCTTGTTGAAATAATGTGGTGAGAGTGTTTAATACAAAAATTGATAAAAAATGAACATGACATTGTGTTACTTTGATATGTGATAATAGCTTCAGTAGTGAACTTACTTTTTGAATCGAAATTTGCCTGCTATACTCTCTAACGTCGCACTTCCCATGGATTCCTAGATACTTGAGATAGGTATCATGTTTTAGTCGCAATGTCAATTTCTGATGTGTATTTTACCTCTTCTGCAAACCCATTTCTCTTTACCTATATACAGGGTGAGTCAATAATGCAAGGAACTTCTATATCTCAAAAACGATTTAAGATAGAATCGAAATTTTTCTGATTGTTGTTTAATAAGTATGTATGCATTTCTTTAAATTTTTTCGTACATACAGGCTGTTCCATTTTTGCTCCACGGACAAACATACATTTTTTTAAATGGCACGCTCTGTATTTTTATCATATTCTGATTACAATTTGGATGTTCTCTTCAACGATATCTGTTTTGTGCCAGAACAACCATCTACATGGAAGTTTTTTCAAAAGTTCTCAAATGCCTCATTTCGCATAATTTACGTATGATATATTCATTTCTTAAGGTTAAAGTGTTGTACCTCATTATCAAATGAAGAAAAAAAAATTTTTATACCGAGGTTCCTAGTAACCCGGCGAAAATGTGATTTTTCAAACATGAAAACCTTTTTTATCAAATGTGACACCCTGTATATTTTTACGTGTTTTGTTCCCACTCGGATAGGCTTTAGAACGGTACTTTTTTCAAAATCCGATGGAAATTTCCCAGAAAATTTCGAAATTAGTGTGAGGTTTAGGTATTTCTTACAATGAACATGCTGTTGATAAAATTCAGACATTAAAATATGCAAATTTCAACACAAAATAAGATTCTTTGCTATTCAGTGAAACTTAAACATCAAAACTCTCAAGGTGTAAAGAAATTTCATCACAAGAAAAGATTCATTTGCGATATTATCATTTGTTCTCAGAGCCAAGTCTTCACTTAATTGAAATTATTCAGTTCAATATTATCTCAATAAATGATCAAATATTCAAAATATCGAAAAGATCGAGAATTTTGAAGGTTTTTCAGAACTTCTCACAATCTTCATTCCGTATCATTTGAGTGTGACAATAATTATTCTCTGAAGAAAATATGTTCCTCATCATCGAAGTAAGAGATCAACTGTTTTTCATACCCAGTGTTCTTGGTGATCCAACGAAAATAGAATTTTTCGAGATAAAAGAACTTTTTTCTAAATGTGCCAGCCTGTTGTTTTCACTGAACTTGTATCACTTTTACAATTGCCCAAAATATTCCGGAATTATCTTTAAGAAACGAAATTGAGCTGCTTGTCGTGAATGAAACATTCACTGATTAAAAATGCAAATCAAAATCAGAAACATCCATTTAATTCTATTTCAATAAGTTTTCAAACCAAATTGGACATTCTAAATGTCCCTCATTTTGACGAATACATTCTCGAATACGATTGTTAAATGATTCGGTCACTCTCTGGAGAACATTTGACGTTATACTCCTAAATGCTTCTGTAATTATCTCCGTCATATTTTCCCTGGTTGTTGGAGGGTCCCGATATACCCTCTCTTTAACATACCCCTACAAAGAAAAAAACAATTTATTCAAGTACGGAGACCTAGGAGGCCATCCTACAGGACCACGGCTTATACAATTGCCCTCAAACCTATCATTTAAAAAATCGTGGACATTGCCGCTGTAGTGTGCTGGTGCCCCATCGTGTTGGAACCACATATAGTTTTTTATGTTTTGGGAAACATTAATAAGCAAAGGCTCCAGATCATGCTGCAAAAAATTTAAATAACCTTCGCTGTTCGAATGTTCTTGGAAAAAAAATAGTTCGATCACATATTCATCAATTTTACCACCCCAGAAATTCAGAGACCAATGATTTTGGTGGTCAACAGTTCTCATGAAATGAGGATTTTAAGTATCATAATAATGAAAATTATGCCGGTTCACTAATCCATTCTTATGAAATGTGGCCTCATCAGAGGAAAGTACCCCACTGAAAAAATTCGGTTGGGGTGCTATTTTATTTAAAGACCATTTACAAAAATCCAATCTCCGCCCGAAATCCAGGGCTCCAACTGTTGGTAGAGTTGAACATGAAAAGGATGGAACTTTTCCTTCCTCAAAATTCTTGATACAGATGTCTGACTTATGCCCAAGTTTCGACTAACATCTCTTTTACTAACATGAGGATTCTTTATTGCGCTCAAAACAACCTGCATGCTATTCTCTTCTTTGAGTACACGCTTAGCTCCCTCATTCTTCCTATATCCAACTTGTCCAGTTCTTTCAAACCTTTCCTTCAGTCTCTCGAATGCCTCTTTCCTAGGATGTCTACTGTTTGGGTAACGCTGGGAATAAATATGTGACGCCAACAAACAATTCCTCTCGCCTTCTCCCGAAAAATGAATCATATTTAACTCTTCTTGGGTAAAATTCATTTTTGCAATAATATTATGTATTTCTCACTTAGACTCACTCATATGACGTTGGAATTATCCAATTCAAAACTGTCAAATCTTAGGTCATTGTGAGTAAACCATAGAGATAAGTCTTCTATGGGCACAGGTGGTTTAAACCACATACTATCGAACAATATTTTCTATCTTCATGTGGTATGCCCATAGAAGTCATACTTATCTCTATGGTTCAATCACAAGTTGGATATGCGAATAATGAAAGAGCTAAGCGTGTACTCAATGAAGGGAATAGCATGCAGGTTGTTTTGAGCTCAGTAGAATTTTTGAACATCTATTGAAGATTTCGAACTGAGTAATTTCGATTAAATGAAGACTTAGTTCTGAGCACAACTGATAAAATCGCAAATAAATATCTTTTCTTGTGAAGAAATTTCGATACACCTTGAGAGTTTTAATGTTTAAGTTTCATTAAACAGCAAAGAATCTAATTTTTGTTGAAATTAGCATATTTCAGGGTCTGAGTTTTATCAACAGCATGTTCATTGCAAGAAATACCTAAAACCTAAAATTTTTCTTCATTTGATAATTAGGTACAACATTTTACCTCAAGACAAAAAAAATCATCCGTAAATTATGCGAAATGAGGCATTTGAGAACGTTTGAAATGAACTTCCAAATTCCCGAAATTATCGATATTTTAATTAATTTAAAATCTACCGGTAGTTGTTTGGGCACAAAACACATATCGTTGAAGGGAACATTCAAATTGTAATCAGAATATGATAAAAAATACAGGGCGTGCCATTAAAAAAAACTATGTTTGTCTATGGAGCGAAAATGGAACATCCTGTATGTACGAAAATAATTTTAAGGAATGCACACATACTTAGGAAACAATAATCAGAAAAAATTTTGCTTCTATCTCAAATAGTTTCTGATATAGAAGTTCCTCGCCCTATTGACTCACCCGTATAAGAAAATTGCTAACCTTGTATTTTAGTTTTAAACTCATATTTGTCTTCTGATGAGCGAAAGCTCGGAATAGCTATAAGGTGAGATTTATTTTAGTAAGTATCAATTTATTCCCATATATACTAAAGGTCAGTAAAATTGACGATGTATGATGATGACTCGATCTAATCGTATATGTGGAAAACTGAGGTCAGCTTCAAGCTGATGTTTACTCACCGACAATTATAGCTTAGTTTACTTAAATAAGTTTCGCAAATCATCTGAAGATATCAAATTGACCTTGTCATTAACATTATTATTATATTACCGCCTCCTTGAAAATGCATGTGATGAAAAGATTTCGAACTACCTGTTGTGTGCTGAATATATTTATGTCATAGAGTCTGAATGTAAAACAGCAAAACTTTTTACAAATATTGACAAAATATAGGCAATATAGGCCATTCCAGAAATTTTTATCTCTATAGTCACATATCGCAGATAAAAGAAGTCTTTAGAAGCTTCCAAATGTAATGTACTTGTATTATTTTCAGAAATCAAAAAACCAGGTATTCGATGGATAGAGATATATATATATATATATATATATATATATATATATATATATATATATATATATATATATATATATATATATATATATATATATATATATATATATATATATATATATATATATATATATATATATATATATATATATATATATATATATATATATATATATATATATATATATATATATATATATATATATATATATATATATATACACTCGAGGCTAAATTTGCGGAACACTCGAAAATTTAACCAAATTCGAAGTCCGATATTTTTCCTAATTCTCAACCGATTTAGACGATTTTTCGGCTAGTTATAGATCAACTCTTCTGCTTTGTAGAAATTATAAGAGAAATCAAAAAAATCTGAAAAGAATTTTATACGGAAGCAAAACTAAAAGTGTTTTTATGTCAAAATTCGTAACTCATTGTGGAATTTCGTGGTTCGAGTTGAAACGTACAATATCAATGAATCAATGAAATACAATGAAGCGAAAAGTCACAAATTTCAATAATTTATTTTAATCTTGCGTAGGTGCATAACATCGGAGGTTAGCCAAAAATAAAATCAAAATTAGAGAAGTGGAAATCTAACGAAATGAAAATTTTGAAATGCACTGGCCGATTTCACGCTCCGGGAGAACTCGAAGTACACTGGAAAAATCGTTGATTTTGCACATTTTTTAATTTTTGTGTGACACTCTATAATAATCATCATTCCTGTCCAACATTGAGAGCCGGTGTGTATCCTGGCGATACACTCGTGAAAAGAAATTAACATGTTGAGAAAAATGTTCATGGTGACCCACAAAAAAAAACATTTGATTTTAGTAGCGAGTATGACCCCCGAGCTCTTATTACAGCGCGCATACGATTTCGCATACTTCCAATGATGTTGTATATCATCTGTTGAGGTATGTTGTCCCACTCTTTCACCAAAGCCAATGTCAGCTCTTCAACGTTGCCTGGATTCCGTTGTCGAACCCTTCTTCCAAAAATGTCCCAAACGTGTTCGATCGGGTTTAAATCCGGTGACCGTGACGGCCAGTCCATTCGTGTGATCCCAACTTCATTGAGATATTCTATCACTATGCGCGCAGTATGAGGGCGCGCGTTATCGTGCATAAAAGGAAATTTTCCCTATGTAAGGAGCAAAAGGCACAACATGGGGCTCCAAGATTTCTGTTATATGCCGATGGGCATTAAGTGATCCATTGCCAATAATCTCCATCTGTTCGTACTCCCAAGCATATGCCACCCCATAACATAACTGACCCTCCACCGTATTGCTCAGTTCCTGCGAAGTTCGCTTGATTGTACCGTTCCCTCGATGCCTCCATATTCTATCTCTACCATCCACGAAATTCACACAATATCGGCTCTCATCACTAAATAAAACTCGTCTCCACTGATTGATTGTCCATGCTACATGCTCCTAGCAAACGCCAATCTTGATACCCGATGGGCACTATCGAGTCTTGGTGCTCTTGCTTGCGCGTATGATCTCAGACCCATTTCATTTAATCGTCTTCTGACTATCCTCACACTGACGTTAATGTTATCCACTGCTTGTAAAAGGTTACGTGCCTGAACAAAAGTAAGACGAGGATTTTTATGGTTTGATTGACGATGAAACGGTCATGTATAGCGCGGGTTGCCCGATTTCTTCCTTGTCCTCGTCTCCTCACGTACAATCCAGATTTCCTGTAACGTCGGTAGATTCGATGGATAACCGACGTCGAGACACCCAACATGGTACCGACTGAGCAGTAGGTGCGCCCTTCCTCGATCAATGTAACTGCCCTTGCTACTGAGGTTGGTGGTAAATCTCTCATTCTGAATGAAAAATACCGTTTCGAATCGTAAACAGTAAAAGAATCACAAAACACCGCAAACGATCGAATTTGTATCAAATCAAAGAATGGAAAACTCTCATTCTTCAAACAAGTGCAAATGTGGTCATATACAAAAAACGTGTGTTGTATTTCATATTTGATAAAAAAGGTGTGCACATGTGTAAATGAAAAGTTTTATCAATGGTCCCAGAATTCGAATGTGTATTTTAATACCTACCGACTGTTATCTCCTATGAATTTCTAATTTTCACTAAATTAACCAAATTGTCATCAATAACTAATGCAATTCGAACATAAAAATCGCAAACGACAATTTCGACACGCCTGAGTGATAATAAGAAAATTCCAAATTGATAGACGAATTTTAATGACAATTTCTTGATTCAATGGAATTTCTCCAAAATGGTGATTTTCCACTTGAAAATAAACATATTTTGCAGAAATAGAGTTAAAACGCATGAAACAAGAAGGGCGTTACTGTAGGAAGATGTGTCTTGATAGAACATGATATTGTACGTTTCAACTCGGACCACGAAATTCCACAGTGTGCTACGAATATTTGACAAAAAACACTTTTAGTTTTGCCTCCGTATAAAATTTTTTCAAATTTTTTGTTTTCTCTTATTATTTCTACAAAGCAGAAGAGTTGATATATAACTTGCCGAACAAGTCATCTAAATCGGTTGAGAATTAGGAAAAATATCGAACTTCGAATTTGGTTAAATTTTCGAGTGTTCCGCTAATTATGCCTCCGAGTGTATATATATATATATATATATATATATATATATATATATATATATATATATATATATATATATATATATATATATATATATATATATATATATATATATATATATATATATATATATATTTTATAATATGAATTTGATGATTCGAATTTATAGAAATCTTTCGGTTTTGTGAGGATGTATTGTATATAATGTTTTCTCAGGAAAACAAAAAATATTCGACTTCTCCAAAGCACCTATTATGAAAAATATTTGAAATTTGAAAATGACGAAATTTGGTAAAACACAAAAAAACCTGAACTAAATTTTCGAAAGGATACGGGAGCACTTATATTTTTCAGTACCCAGAAGCTCCACCTCTGTTAAGAATGACACTCTGGCATCGTCGCGGCATGCTCAATATTAAATTGTCTATTACATTTTGGTCTAAGTCATTCCGAGCCCCTGAACTGCTAATCGAAGCTCCTGTTCATGCTGGAAGACGTTTAGACGCAGGAGATTTTTTTAGGGTGTCCCACGCATGCTCGATGGGATTCAGATGTGTGGAGCAGGATGGCCACGGTAGAAGATCGATATCATTCTCTTCAAGAACGTTCAAGACAACCCTTGCACGATGAGGAGGGGCATCATCTTGTTGGAAGAGTGGAATTTGACCCATTGTTTGGAGATACGGTACCACTACAGGTAAAGCTATCTCATTTGCGTAAGAATTTCCCGTGAGGTTGTTCTGTATGAAAAGGAGGTCACTTTATCCACCAAGGCTTATACCTCCCCAAAACATCACTGATCGGCCTCCTGTCTAACAACTACTCGAGCATGCTGGAGACGGTTTTGCTTTCCAGGTTTCCACCGTATTCGAATTCTTCCCGAATCGGAATAATAACTAAATCTAGATTCATCACTGAAGAGAACTGTGGCCCACCTCTCTGGATCCCAGTTTACGTGTTCTTGACACGAAGCTAAACGTGCAGCGCGATTTCCATGGGTCAGTTGTGGAACTCTCAAAGGACGTCTGAAGTGGAGTTGACCTTCTCGAGTCAAATGTCGTCTTTCCATGGTCGAATCACAAAACTCGAATCTTTTATTTGTGCTTACCACAGAAACAAAGTGCCAACTAACTGAATTCAAACACTGAATACAGGAAATGATTATAAAGCAGCGTCAAATCTGCTGCATTTTTAGTTTTTATTAAAAAACTGAATTCTGTTGCGGCACTCTACATAATTTGGTGAGAAATTGATGCAGGTGTTCATTTCTTGAAAACAATCATCCATATTTATCGTTCTGGATACGATATATCGATATTCGGAAGTGTTTCCTAGACTTTTTGAGGTGTTTATAGTCACAAAACGCCATTTCAGGACGCTGACTTTTTGTCATTCGCTTATAACAAAATATGAATTTTCATAACATCCTTCCATCCTTCAACAACATAACGATTATCCCTTCTGGTTGTTTTCATTAAATAGACTTAATAAGAAGTCTTACAGGAAAACGTTCGATAGAAATGACTAAGTCTCCGATTTTTCTGCCACGAACATCACCCGAAGCAGGAAATTCATAAATAACCTTTGTTTCAATGAAATCCATTTTTGGCTGGGCTAGAACATTCTCCACTTGATTGAAATCAATTATCTTTCATTAGAAGGGATGTTTGAAACAAACCAAAATAACATCTGGTTTAAGTCCTCTCAGACGAACTTTCTTTGGATTGGTATTTCTGTTGAATCGAAATGAGTTCACGCTTATTTCTTATAAACTGGCTCATACAATACTTGGAAGCAAATCATCATCTTCATAAAGAACATCACTGTCGCGAATAGACTTAGTCTTTATGAATTTCCATCAATTATCTAGGTCGTGTTCTTTCGATGCGTGATTAATTACATTAAATTATTTTTTAATGGTGAAAACTTCCCCATATTAACTTGGTATCAGTATTGGAACTACTTCCTTATGATAGTACTCAGACATTTTTCTCTGATTTTTTTCTTTGAGAAGATCCTAGCAAAATATTTTAACGACACTACTCGGCGAAATTCCGTAGGGGCTTTCTGCTTTGTTCGCTGAAGATACACCGGTGTACTGAAAATCTGACATATTTTTTGATGGGCTCATTTCATTCAGTCATAAATTTGAGAGTAGTTCAATTAATTCAAATTATGTCGGCTTGTTAGAAGAAATACTCTGTTCGAAATTTCGTTGTACTAAGCGTTGACACAGTGTTTGTAATATTTTATTATTCACATCATTTGTACAGGAATTTTGTAGTGCATCAGTAAAAGAAGATCATATCAACAAAACATCTGTTACAAGCCGTTACAACACCTTATTTTCGACTGCTGACAACTGATAGTTGAAAGCTGAAAACAAGCACTAAATAAAAAACAAAAACAAATTAAATGTTACCATCTCAGATTAAATAATCGAAAGAATACACAACATGCGCATTACACATTCAAGCAGAAACTTTTCCCATTTTATAGGTCCGAAAACACATTAAGTTGAATTCAATTTGAACTATGACTTTGTAATCGGAACAAATCTCCGAAAACACATTAAGTTGAATTCAATTTGAACTATGACTTTGTAATCGGAACAAATCTATATTGTTTTACAATGCAGTTTGAATGATACGCATATTGAAAAGAATGCAATGTGAATCGAATTACAAAGTTGCTGTTGGATTTGGCAAATTTCTAGCTTCAATTAACGATGCAACATTGGTGATGAAGATAGGACAGTTTTAGAATCTTTTTCTCCCATAGCTCTCACCCTATTGACTATTGAATTCACTATCATCGCCATCAAAATAAAACAAGGCCTTTTGTGAATCGCTCAACTGCTTGGTTCCCAAAAAGCTGTTCAATTTGTCAAAAATCATGAAGCACGAAAGAATTTCTGAAGGAAAGTTCTAGTTTTTCTCAATAAAACCGAGGAAACAGTTCCAGACCCTCATTAATGGAAGGGTTCTTAATTCTTTGCTTATCACCAGCTGTCGTACTAACTTAAGGAGTAGCTTTCTTATCGCATGGTTATCCCATTCGTGCCCATGCAATAACACAGTTCTCAATCAAAGTTTCATACTCTAGGGCAAGTAATACATTCGTTTGCCCTTGAGAATTTCGGATTTCGAAAAATTACATAAGGTGACTTAATAAACCTTTCAGTTTCCATTTGTATCTCTCAAAAAGTTTAACGTCCATACTTTCGAATGTTTTATTCCAAGTAATACAGAGTTTTGAAAAGTTGGGGAAAAGCAATGAGTTCTTTTTAATGGCTGAATGTAACAGTTGGTGACCTCCAATTTCAGTTATTGGCCGAAAAGTTAACAATTGTATGCCACCCAATCAAAAATTTTCACAAATCGTTTTAATGATAAAATTTACACAAAATGTGAGAAAACTATTATTTGAAATATAAAGATTGAGTACACATAATTTTTCATTCAAAAAACAGAACAGGGAGAAGATTTTCATTATGATATTAAATTTCAGGAAGTTTTTCGATAAATTTCAAAAATGAAAGAGTACCTCATTAGACTTATTCTTCCAAACCTGATAACATTAAAATGAATGAAAACTAAAATATATGAATAGAAACACATTGTCATAAGATATATAGTCCTAATAACCGACTATGAGAGTTTTAACAAATTGGAACTATTTTTTCAAACCAGTCAATTGTTCAAATACTCATGAATCTGATTCATGTAAATTGAATGTCTGAATGCACTGCAAGTAATATAACCTTAAGAATGACATGTTATGCCTTTACAATCTTGTGAAGTACAACTAAAACATTATCCTCCATTCAAGATGAAATTATTGTTTGAAATAAGTTCAATCTTATGAAATATTTCTTCATTTTAGATGGAAATAGAAATAAGCACTTAACGAGTTTCATTATTCTTAGCGGTTCGATCTGGAGAGGTTGGAGGAACTGTCGATGGAGGTGTAAATGTGCGGTACTGGCGGCGTGCGTATGGATTTTGGTAAAATTTAACACGTATGTTTCTTGCTTTTAATCGAATCTTTTTTCATTTTATTCTGTTATTCGTTTTCTGTCCTCTTCGGTTTCCAGATTTCTTGTTAAAGTCTTTCTGCCTTTACTTCTTTATCTGATTTCAATTTTTCCACTGAGACATATGGATCTTGTTCAGTATTGTTTTTTTTTTACTTGTGGTGTGAGTAGCCAGATATCTGTCGAAATATTTTTCTTCATTATAAGATTTCCTTTGTTATGAGTTTCAAGTTTAGTTATTACTTTTTCCTTCTGGTTGACTATCAAAATTAATTCAGAGTGATGAATAACTGAGATGTATTACAATCAGAATACTCTCCAAATTTAAAATAAGGTGTCCTCTATTGTAGCATTATTTATGAGAAAATTGCTATCTTTGATGCCGGTCAATTCTGCTCGCTTATTGTTTGATTTGAGCTTTCAATGAATTCATTCATTCTGATTCTGCTTCTTCTTCTAGAATTTCTGTACCTTACTTTTTTGTCCTGTTTTTTTTCACAGTAGAATTACCCTTACCGATATGTTCAGAAAAATCTATGACACAACCCCTGAATATATTGACAATTGCAAAAGAATTATTGAGATTTTCGATTGTTTTATCTAACACAGGAGCAAAAGTTTTTTGTGATTTTTCTACGCCAATCGAGTACAGTTTCCGGCTTCTAAAAATTGAAATGCAGCTATGTCTACGGGTTGGAAAATACATGTAGCATTGGTATACACACATTAATATCATTTGAATTTCCCTGCATCAGTTGCTGAGCTACAATCTTAGATGGGGACTGTGTTCATCTAAAAATATTATAACTGCAAATTTTATGCTTGTTTTCCCTAGGAAGGGATACCTAATAATGAAAAGGTATTAAAAAATGTTTCTGATTTCATCTTAACTGTTTTTGTTAGCTGGACTGCTCATTTCTTTGGCACCAACGAAATAATATAATAAAGCAGTCACTTGTACGAGTATTATATATCGGAAAAGTTAACTAAACGGTGACTGAAAAGGTAAACTTTACTAATATTTGATTTCAAAGACGCATATTCAAAGTTAATTGATTCCGCCGTTACAACGTGATAGTTCGATCTGGTGAGGTGATAATAAGAAAATTGAACTATGCATTATACACAAGAAATTTATCGAAAATCGGGATTACAATTTCGGTCTCTCGACCATCTTCAGCTGACAACAAGTATTGAACTAAAGTTGAAAATACAAAAATATAGAAACAGGTAGATGAGAAATTAATAAGGGTGCAAACAAGAGGTAATAATATCATTATAATAAAAGCAGCTATTATTTAAAGATTTCAAATAGGGACGAATGAGCCGGGCCATACTGATCGTTCAGAAGATTGTCTCTATGGGGGGTTTGTTGCAGTTTAAAATTTTGATGGATTCCAAGAAATGTGAATTTCGTCCTCTAGGTATTCTCTGAATATTTTAAAGTACATCTTTGGGTGGAAAATGATGGCCATTCTCAATATAATGTGAAGCAAATGTAGATTCGTCTGTTCCCTGGTAATTGTAATCTGATTGCTGCTCTTTATATCTCGTTTTGGATGAACGACCAGTTTCACCTATATAGACGCCTCGACAATCCTTACACGACAACTTGTAAGTAGTTATTGTAGGTATTGTGAAATTTATCAATTTTATCTTTAATATCAAGAACTTCCTGGGAGAGTTTCATGTGGGTCATGAAAGCTACATTTTCATTCTGTTGTGAAATGACTTTTGCAATCTTTTCGCTGATAGAGGGGCCTAAATATGTTTATGAAATATATTTAACTGTATTAGTTGATTCAATACGTGGATAAATATTATGATATGCTATTCGTGTTTGTTGTTGCTGATCATTTCGTTTATTATATTTGAGGGAAAACCATCGTTTTCATCTGCTTCTTTAATAGTTATTTCTTGGGATAATGGCAGAGAGAAAGCCCTATGAATCATTGAATTGAACGCGGCGTATTTATGAGATTTTGGATGTGTTGAGTCATAAGGTATGCAAATATCAGTAAAGGTGGGTTTTCGATATATATCAAAACTTAGTGTGTTATTTATATCAGTGGTTGTCAGGTCTAAAAGAATTTGTTAATAAATTTGAAATAATTCTGTTGACGTGTGATTTATTTAAGATGTCTGAGACCAATGGAAGGCACTCGTCACTTGCGATGTTAGAAAACATATAATCTACATCCAAACTGATTGAAAATTGTTTGATTGGGGTTTGAGCCTTTTTCAATTTTTATGATCTCTTGTCAGGAAGGATTATTCATTGATCTACGGATTTTTGAATAATTCTCGTTGTCTCAAGTTTATATATGTAGACTTCCCGCGAAGTTTATTGCGGCAGATATTTGTCCCATCAAATATTTACCGACGGGAGGTTTTATCTCGGAAACAGAGGCTCAAAGCACTATTTCAGCAGGATTATTTCGCTCATTTTCTACCGTTGATGTGATTCACGGAACGGCGAAAGATGTCACCCAAATGTTTGAATTTTCAACGTTCTCACATCTGTTTGTTTTTGTTCGTATCTTTTTCGAAGTCCGGTAACGGGTTCACCGAGTCAGTTCATAGAGGGCGACTCTCGTACGTATGTACGAGGTGCGTCCTTCCTGGAATCGAAAGGGTACCCCGATGTAACTTGATAGGATGTTGAGAAGCGATATGCGACACTGATGAGCTCCTAATAAGGGCAAAACTGCAGTCTGCCGCTTCATTTCTCGGCATCTTGCTTAGTTGCACTATTGAGGCTCTTGAGGGCGGCGTGCATGGCAGGCAGATTTGAGAACTAGCTCTTGTCAGGAAGGATTATTCATTGATCTTCTACGAATTTTTGAATAATTCTTATTGTCTCAAGTTCGCATCTCATCCAAAATGATGACCAAACAAGACAAAAACGATTAAGTTTTAGTCTGCTTTTTAACAAAGAAAAGCAGAAAAGCAGAAAAGCAAACGTAATTTCACAAATCATATATATATCATATAATATATATATATATATATATATATATATATATATATATATATATATATATATATATATATATATATATATATATATATATATATATATATATATATATATATATATATATATATATATATATATATATATATATGATATCTATAAATTATATATTTGATTTTTCTGCTTTGTTAAAAGCAGACTAAAAACGTTTTTGTCTTGTTTGATCATCATTTTGATGAGTTGCTGTAGTTGAATTCATGCCCTCTCTCTAACAAACTACGTTCAGAAATTTATGAATCAATATCTGAATAATTTATAACTCTACTACTGATGATCTTACGGATTCGATATTCTGAATATTATCTGAAATTTTCGTAAAACGTAAATTTTATCTTAGCTCATTTCAGACCTAACAATCACTCGTATAAATAATACACTAAGTTTTGATGTAATGTCGAAAATCCCCCTCTACTGATTTTTGCATCCTCAACACATCCAAAATCTCATAAATACGCTGCGTTTAATTAAAGATTCATATGGCTCTCTCTCTCTCTCTGCCATTATCCAGAGAAAATATGTCCAGGGAAGTGTCAACTATTAAGGAAATAGCTAATATCAATGGTTATCCCTCGAATATAAAAAACAGAATGATACGAAAAAAACAGACACAAATAGCATATCATAATGTTTACCCACGTATAGAATCAACTAATATAGTTAAATATATTTCATCAACATATTTTGGCCCTATTAGCAAAAAGATTGCATATATCATTTCAAACCAGAATAAGAGAATATTCTTCAAGGCCCATATGAAATTCTCCCAGGGAGTTTTCAATAGTAAAGATAAAACTGATAAATTTGACAATACTCGAATTTTGCAAGCTGTCCTGTATGGATTGTTAAGGCGTCTATATAGTTTAAACTGGTGTTCATTCAAATCGAGATGTAGAGAGCATCAATCAGATTACAATAACCAGGGAACAGACAAATCTACTTATGCTTCACATTGTACCGAGAATGGCTATCATTTTCCACCCATGGATGAACTTCATATTATTCACAGAATACCTAGAGGACGAAAGTTAGATTTCTTGGAATCCATCGAAATTTTCAAAATGCAACAAACCCCTCATAGAGATAATTTTCTGAACGACCAGTATCGCTAAGATTATTCGTCTCTATTTGAAATCTTAATATAAGACCTGCTTTTATCAGAATTAGTTTATTACCTCTCGTTTAACGAAATTGCAATCCTTATTTTCAATGAATCTCATGTGATAAAACATTATTTACTATTTGAACTAGCGCTAGTGATAAATTCGGCTATCCGTATAGCTATATCTGAATGGCGCTTCAGAAATGGTCTGTACCAACCATCTCCTGGAAAATTACTTTTGAATGGATTGGTCCTTAGTTTGATGTCTTGGAAGCATTAGACTGAAAGTACAGCATCTTCATTTCTTCTAGGAAATCGCTTCCTTTGGCTTTCCGAAATTTATTCAATTAAAATACTTTCATCTGTGAATAAGATTGGTGAAGGTATATGGCCAACTTTCCCAAACCTATAGCTTCTTCAAATTGCAAAATGGCATGCAGTATTTGAAAATTTCTTGAAGCTTCTCTCATAGCCATGCGAATATGAATTGCCTTCAAGCCATTTTCAATATTTTTCTCGGTATATTTGCTGACCATTTTTCCTAAACGCCAGTTCTGAAAACAGCAGACTACTGAAACATTTCACTTGTTGGTCAATAATAATTCATTCATTGTCCCCATTCCCGACCAACAAATGAAAAATAGAAATATCAAGGAAAAACGCTACAAAATCTAACCTATGCATGAAACACATTCAGAACCACCCTTAGCGATTCAAAGGAAGATTGATTCTGATTATAAGTTATCGAAACTTACCGGCCAACAATTGAAAATGCAGATTTCTTCAATACAGTAGTTGGCCGATATTTATTCCTGTTGATTTTTAGATTAGGACTTCATGCCCGCATTTATATCACGCTTTCGTACCTCGATATTTGGTGAAGAACACTTGGATTTTTCAACCATGTAATTAAAATGAAATTTTCTCTTACCTGTTAGAAATAAAAGCTTAGCACTTTGTTAGAAAATGAAAGCTTTTATTCACACGCATGCGAGGAAAACACTGCGACGTATCATTTAATCTAGACAACGACAAAATTGAAGATGGTTGCAACAAAATCATAAAAATGACGATTGCGAGGTTAATAATAACGTTTTTCATGGAAATGGCTAACAACTATAGAGGGGCATTTCTACAATTTTCAATTCTTTCATAAGTAACTACAATTGAAATATTGTGAAAAGCAGCAGCTTGACAATATGTCTAGTTGCCATTTGTTTTGATATCTAACCGGTGGAAGGAAGAATCTATCCATATTATTGTTTTTTCGTTCACAATTGTGAACAGATGTAGAAGACGTTGAAAAAAATATGATACCAGAATCATCAAGCGTCGTTTACAATTTCCACAAAACACTGTCTAACCTATTGAACGAAAATGCGTTGTAAAACTCAATAAAATTCTTTTTAATAAATTCTAACCTAAAAATTAACTAAATATAAAGGGATAATATTTTCGGGATAGTTCGTGACCCAAAATATATTTCACATCAAGCAAGAGCAAAAGAATCGAAAAGGTGTACTACAATATATATTGAAGTATGGCTGCATTTTACATACTCCATCTAGATTTTTTCATCAACAACATAGCACATACTTTCTACTATTTTCATACAGGATTTATAATAGACGTATATTTTTCTGTTTGAACACGGAATATAGGGCGCCAAATTTGACTCTTAATAAATTCAATTCAGTTCAGGACTATCCCAACTGAAAATTCATTTTAATCAATACTCAAGTTGAAAAGAATATTTTCTCATATAAAATCTTTCTTTTATTAATGAATTAACTGAAACCATTTGTGTGTTTATAGGTCTTCCTAATTCATTCAATAATTCATTAATCGTATCGGACTACCGCTATGAGTGAATTGTTTACTTTAACCCCCATATGCGAAAAAACATTTATCGAGTCCTATCTTCATTTTTGCAAGATAAAAGCATCGACCGTTAACTAATGTGCAGTTTACACGAAACGTAACATGCTACATGAAGCAAAACCGAACGGAACACAGAGCTGATTGTATATATTTGAATAAAGTTGCCTACGATGATAGTTGACTGGACAGGAAACAATTTTTATCGACCGTGTCTAATTGCTCTTCTACAGATTAGAAAGATTTCAATTTTGAAACCTGGCAATGAAGAGAGTTTTCAGTGAATAAAGTTGCTGATTAAAAATTGTTGTTGTAATAATGTTCGGAAAACTTGCAGTTCGGTTCTTTATTGAAATGAAAAGCGAAATCATTTTCCATGAATAAAATAAACTCATCACAGTTTTTCACCAGCAGGTGTATTCATATTTGGTTTCTTTTACATACGAGCATGATTTTGATTATCATTATTCAAATTTTGAAATCTTCTTAAAGATAAAAGCCAAAAATAGGTAATGGGTAATATATATTGTACAACGTGAAAATCTGATATGTAATACTGATGAGTTTCTAATAAGAATGAAACAGCAGTTCCAGCATATATATATATATATATATATATATATATATATATATATATTCTTATTAGAAACTCATCAATATTACATATCAGATTTATCACGTTGTACAATAACAGTTTTATTAAGTCCATTCAGACTTATACAACTATATATAATTAATTACCTTCAAACTAATACTTACCCAGGATTATTGTACAGATCCAATGTCCCTATGAATTTCTCATCTTATAAAGCCAATAAATAAAAACCTCAAACTGATTGCAAAATGGATGTGCTCTGAATGTAATGTACCCAACTAAAAATCTAATAATTTTTCGTTCCAGTTAAAATGATGTGTTTCGTGCTGGCTGCCTTAAATAATCAGAGAAGTTTAGTCACTTACACCAATCGATAACGCCATTTTAATTGATGCCAATTACTTTCACTTCATTAAGAGCAGAGTATAAGCATCTCTTGGTACTTATGAGGAGATTTTGGATTATTTACTCTAATTGAGACAGCTAGTCGAGACTACATCCAAAGTTTTGATGGTGCCATTATGTTGAACGAAGCGATGCTCCTTCGTTATTAAGGATTAACTTGTATGGATGCGTTCAAGTGTGTTATCTTAAAACATTAAGGACTGGAGAAAATCGAAAACGCATTGAAGTGTTAACCCTATAAATATAATGATATCGTGGTTCAGAAAACAGTAATGACTTGACGTCAACACTTAATTTAATGAACGTCAGTGAAGTATATCACAGCTTCTTTTCATAAAAATTTTTCAAATTAAATTTATAGTTAGATAATATTGAAATCTTCTAGTTTCTATCTCATATTTGGTAGAACTGAATATCAGTCTGCTCAAATGCTATTGCATTATTTTTTTCATATGGAGTGATTAGTGATCGAATCAATTACTGCTCAGAATACAAATGATAAAATTTTCAGCAAATTTTATGACATTCATATATACATATAAATAAAACAGGAAATTAGATTTTGGGCTGTATTAACTAAAAATAAAACCTGTTACTTTATCACATTATTTCTCTTGGAAAGAAACCTACGAAAAATATTACAAATTGATCACTATCATCATATATAACTGTTCAAATCTCAATATTTTGTGTAGCATCCTTCGAATACCCCAGTTGTGAAAATAATAATCGGTAGAATGAATAATTTTTCCATTATCCATCTCGGTTAGCATTATAAATTTAGAAACTTTTTCATTGTATTTTTCTGTACTATACAAATCAGGTATGGTAACATCAATCATGTATGTTATTTAGTTATGTTCATCCGTAAGAATGATATGTGGTCTATGAAATCTATTGTGATTTACAGCTCTCTTGCAAAGAATTGCTTTATCAGAAAAAAGTTTATATTTGCTGTTTTCACAAATAATGTTTGGCTCATATTTATTATACTTATTTTCCTTAGGAATTAGATCATACTTTATAGCTAAATTGATATAATAATATATATTTTCGACGTCGTAAATCGAGAGAGCAAAAGAAATTACATAATGATTCAAAGGCATTCAAATATGATTTTTGATATTTTGCGAGTAAATTTGAACACATAAAATAAAAATGTTCAAACCAAATGTTCGCTACCATAAATACCCAGTGAAGATATGATTGATCGGTGATTCAGTCAGTGGAGGCAATGTAACTCATTCTTACTATGAATGTTCAAAGTGGTACCCTTTAACAGTTTGGCAGTGAGCTAGCCTTGTATGAAAGACCTGAGTAGCACTTTGGTATATTTATGGAGGTATATGGTGCATTTAGCGTTCTTTGCTAGCATGTTATTCACCTAGATTTCGTGGTTCAGTAGTATAAAAGTTGCTTTTTATTTAACTAATCGAAGGCTGTTAAGTCTGGAAACCGTGATGGCCATTCAATGCCAAATCAATGTTACAATCAATGCAAAAAATAAGAGAGGAAAAGTACATATCGACCAATTCGATATATATATATATATATATATATATATATATATATATATATATATATATATATATATATATATATATATATATATATATATATATATATATATGTTCTTATCCTGAGCTGTCAAACTCAGGATTTCTATGGATCATCCGGAATTCGCTAGAAATAGTTTTCGCAACATTCCCAATAATCATATATTTTTTAACTCATGAAGCTTTACATAATTTTATCATTACGACTTCATGTGTTCACTCGATGACAATAAATGGAAAGTACTTCCGGTGATTGACTCCCGCCATAGTTCTGTAAATATGGATATCATGAACGTTGTTCTAAAGGATGGACCTAGACAGATGTGTAAGATTCTTATTTATACTTAAATATTGAAGTCTAGATAAATAAAATTTGATCTGAGTACGTTCTAAAAAGGTGAGATGAAAATTCTTTTCCGTCAGTATCACTCCCCAGCTATCGATACAATAATTACTAGTGTGAGTTTATGAAATCAAAGAGATAATATCACTTTCACGCTGAAATATCTGAAAACTAATGAGAAAATTGAATTATCTACTCTGTTTTCTATATTATACCCAATAATAATAAAATGGAACAACAATAAAAGTTACCTGATTTATATGAAACATTGTAGATGTGTGTTTACGAGCAAATGGTCAGGCGCTGGGTTTTCAGAATTTTTCAATTCTAGTTTAAACTTTTTCCTTTTCTTATAACAACAGCTATGAGTAACATTTTATCTATTGTATTCTCGTCGAAACAATGTAGCAACCATCTAAATTAGACGTATGTCAATAAAAATTATCAGCTTTGTATGACTTGAGTTTTTCTCGCTACTGACAGAATTACAACATTTTTGAAATGAATGAGAAAATTGCGTCCTTTCACATAAACTATCTGTTCGTGGTCGATTTATCCTTCCTTTGTGTTACTGTTGAGATATAATCAAAAAGTGATGAAGTGTTCATACGAAACAAATATATTCAATTTCTTAAAAGCTTAATAAAATCTCTTTTCAGGCGTGTAACTCGCATTATGGTCCTTCAGATTAGAAATATGATACCTAGTCTTACCGTTATGAATGCAACCAGTAGCAGTGACAAATACGAGATTTATTCTATTCTTCTTTGTGTGGATTGCATTTTGCTACAACCAGTTACTTTTATCGTCGATAGAGCTATATGAAAGTTATGTGAAATGTCAATTAGCATGTTATAAACCAATGTTGTCGCTTCCCGATCTTTGCTACTGCTTTTCAAAAATCAAGTAATATGATACATCTTTTTTAACTTTCGACATCATATCTGTCGAATGAAATGACCCTGTAAGGACTCGTTTGGTTGAAATAGTCTGAATGTTTGTATGATTTTCTTCACCTCTCATAAAGACAGTGATTCTCAAACTATTGAGTAAGTACTGAAAATACGTTAAATCTATAAAGAGACTTTTTATAATACATACCAAGGAAATGACATAATTATCGTCGAGGCTTTGAATTTTCTACATATTTACATTGGCATACTCTCAATTCTATTAAGTGGAAAAAGTGATCCTCAAACTCATAAAATATGAGAAGTTTATATTTTTGCCATTAAACGCAACTTACTATTTTTTCTTCAACTCAGAGATGAATCGTAGTTTATGAATTCTCTATAGAATTCTTCAAAATTTCAGTCATTATATTTTGAGTCGCTTAAAGAATTAATTGGAAGATATGGAGATTTTTCAATGACTTCTCGATTATTTTGCAGAAGAACTTTCCTGAAGTCTGCCACTCATTCATCATTCATTAGAATTATTATTATCATTCTATCATACATCCTTTTCGTTCAAATATTATTGATTATTCTTTCGAAATAAATAAGTTTTAGTCTTGCTACATAACACCGATCAGATAACTACGATCGTAATTATTCGATAATTTCATGTTTTCGTATGATAATACATTATTATCGAATATAAATTGAACGCTATTATATTATTTCTTGATGAAACAGAAAATTTAGGAAAGAACCTCCTCTCCCGACTTCAAATTATAAAAGAATAAAAATATCCCTTATAGTTACAGTTTGCTTCTCGATATACATCTAATACAGTAAAATCTGAAAGCAGCAGGGACAGCCAAGAATCTACAATATCAATTGATTTGTTTACTAGTTAAATACTTTTGGTAATGTGAACTCTGATATGCCATACGTCTTTGAAGCCAGCTATACAAGTAGCAGTACGATTGTTTAAAATATCGCAAGGCTTTTGATGTGAACTCCTGAGTTGTTTTCTGAACACCAAATGTCTTAAGGAAGGAATGTTTTAAGGAATTTTACGTAATAATTGCGATTCGTAACGCGTTTCACTACACCGTAGCTTCTTCAGACGAATGAATGTACAGAAAATATAAATATAAATGTTCTTGAGTAATTAAAAGCTTATTGGGTTGCTTCTTCTTAAGTGGTTATTTATGACAGGTATATCCAATGAAATTATATACCACCTAATTCCAAACTCATTTCTTTCGAAGTTAAGAATCTATTTCCCAACATACCTCCGAAAGATACGTATTATTTAGTTAAAGAATTATTAGAAAAGAATCATGTCAATACTAACATTAAATCACATATTTTTCATTATTACAAATTTGTTTAGATCAAAATTATTTTCATTTCAGTTACAAATATTATACTTTTGAAGACGGCTTGATTATGGGCAATCCGTTAAGTCCTTAGTTAGCAGAAATATTCATGAATAAGTTAGAGAAATTAATTCATAATCATCCACTCAGTAAATATTGTTTATACTGGTATCGCTATGAAGACGATATCATTATTTGCTTCACAGGAACATATAGACAGTTAAAAATTTTCGAAAATCATATAAATTCATTACATCAAAAATTGGATTCACAACAGAAATAGAAAGCAATAGTTCGATGAATTTCTTAGACGTAACAATTTCGAATGAAAATGGAAAACATGTTTTCGCAATTTTCCAGAAGCCGTCACATACAGATATTATAATACATAACTCGTCGTGTCATCCATATCAACATGAAATGTCAGCATTCAATAGTTTTATTCATAGATTGATTAACATCCCGTTATCTCCAGAAAATTTCAACAAAGAATTAAATTTGATTAAACAAATAGCCAAAATAATGGTTACAATCCCAAACTAATAAATAATATTTCAAATAAAAACAAAGTAGAATCGCATTGAATGAAGTTTACCCTGTCGATAAATTGAAACAAAATTCAACACCTTAACCCACGTTGGCATTACAAGTGAGAAACTGAAATCATTTTTGAGTAGCAATAATTTCAACATAGCTTTCCAAACTAATAATAATTTAGGCAAATATATAAAAATAATAAAACCAAACCAGGTAAAAACAATAAATCAGGTGTTTATAGATTGAATTGCAATTACTGTGATAATTTCTACATTGGTATAACTCATAGAAATTTTAATATTAGAATATCGGAACATCTCTTAGAAAATAATCACTCTTTCGACCCACAGTTTGAAATTTTGCATACAGATAATAAATATTGGAAACTTTAGAAAATCAATAAATACAAACATTCAGGTAGACTCATCAATGAACAGGTCGATTTAAGCCCTTCATCCTATTGAATCTCTCCGGGGAGCAATCTATTCCTTAATTTTATTGGATATACCTGTCATAAATAACCACCTAAGAAGAAGCAACCCAATAAGCTTTAAATTACTCAAGAACATTTATATTTATATTTTCTGTACATTCATTCGTCTCAAGAAGCTACGGTGTAGTGAAACGCGTTACAAATCGCAATTATTAGGTTAAATTCCTTAAAACACAGTACTTGTTTTTTCTTATTCTCAACACTGGAGATCAACTTCGATGTAAAACGTAGAGTAGCAACTTAGTCCAATAAAAATAATTTGCATACGTTTCATAATAATCTATTGTTATACTGACAGGATTTCTTATATCAGGTTTCCAGATATATATAAAATTTTGAATTTTTCATAAATCAAAGCACTTGCAGATGTATGACTTTCATGCCTTCCTCAAAATATAATGAATTCGTTCGTTGTAAAAATGAAATTGTTTTTTATGTAGTGACTACACATTTATAATTTTTCCTTCTATCCATGCTGAAAAACTTTATTCTTCGATAAATTTCATGTAACACATAAAAGCAAAGTACCCTCTAAGTTTTGATTCCTTGAGAGTGTTTAATGTGCAACATTAAAGACCGCATGTTCCATTCGCATATCGAAGAGATTGCAGACATATCGGTATCTGGTATCAATTTCAAATATATTTACGCGTTTTTTAGTAAGGGGTGAATACATTAACCGCACCAGAAAAAATTTTTTACATGATGAAACTATAAATTTACCATATTCGAATTTTTTATATCTGTTCCAGAAGACGCTGCTTCTCGGCAGAATTTTGTCAGAAAGTGTCCTATCCGTTTTGTTTTCTTAACAGTGTGCCGCACAATGTACCAAAAATTGCTGTATCTTTGTATCGCGTAGACGTTGAAGTCTAATTTCTTCACAGTTGCAATAAATTACCTATTTGAGTCGTCGATATCATTATATTAACTCTACACCTGACATAAGGACAGATATATTTACAGACGGACAACGAAGTGATTCCATAGGGTTCCTCTTTTCTCTTTTGGAGTACAGATCCCTAAAAACATTGCCTTCACATGAATCTCTATAATGAAACATAATGAATTTTGGGGGATGTATGCATTTCGCAAGGGTAGATATCGGAACTCAGTTTTCTCAAGTATCAATATTATTTGAGAGATACTGATACTATTATAATTGTGAGTTGGCCTTGTTGCTTTACAGGCATTCGTCTTCGCAATCCTTCTATCTCTATAACCTATATAACGGAATCTTAAATCAAGTTTTGCTTTGCTTTCCGCGATCGATTGAAATATTTGACGTTCATTGCATTCGTTCATTTCTGGTACCTGTAAAAACATATCTATTAATTTCCCACAAGTGTATTTAATTTATATTCTCGCATTTCTAGTGCAACAAGAAAGTGACCCAATAATTGATAGAGGCTAGTAGCAAGAAGATATTTTGCTAACTGTAATTCATAACTATGGCGTAGTATAATTTACAGATGAGGTGGTTAATTGAGTCTCATTAAATTGAATCATCTCTTTAACTGGAAACCATAAAATATTTTTATGGTTACATTACACGATCAATAGTAGTTGAACGATATTAAGCTCTATCGACAATCTTGAATGAATTGATAGAATGCGATGTTCTTATGAGATTTCAAACAGCAGGTTGAGAAGATTCGATTGTTGTTCTTCAACAATCCACAAGTCTAGATGGCGAAAATGAGATTTCAATAAAGACATATGAATATCATTGAAATATTATAGGTTGATAAGACAATCAACTTCATATATGGGAACCGCCCGTTAGATAAATTAGTATCAAAATGTCACACAGGGATAATTAAGAATTTTTACATCAAGTGCTATTCTGGCATACTCTTCTTTGCCGACAATTCTTTTTTTGTCCAGTCGAATAACCCTAGGATAAGGTCGAGATAGAAGCCTGAATGAAATAGGTACACCGATTTCTTTCTAATAAATTTACGACTTGGGAAAACAAACAAATATTTGTAGAGTGTGTTCACACATCTTTCCCCCTCTATTAGTGTGCAAGCGGCGACGCGTATGGACGTATTTGTAAATATCATAGTTGTTTGAATACCTACCCTAGGCGTTCGATATCTTTATATGTATATTTTAGGATATTGTAACTTTTCATTTAGCAAACTTTATTATATTCATAAGAGATGCTGTTAAACCGGTTTACCTTTCAACCCATGTATTTATTTTGTGCATATTCCACCTAATCCTAGATAACTGATCGCATTATTATGTTAATGAACCGATAGTCTCTAGCACGAGTATTTTAATGAAAAAGTTTAGAATCGGTTCGCACTAAACTGAAATATATATCACAGGTATTGTAGTCCAAATCCCTCCACTTTTATTTTCACCTATCTGAGGCTTTGTGCCCGATATTGACAACACCGCCAAATTCCAAGGATTCCTTTGATCGAGGTGAAAGTATTGATGACTCATTCAGTTTATAGAATTTCGTCTTCAAAGTGAAACGAAATAAGACACTTTTGTCACTTTTCTACAATCTATCTAATACTCTCGACCATTTTCGACTTTTCGGTCATTTTCAAGTGAATAACAATATAACAGATGAGTAGGTAAGTACAATTACAGAGTGGAAGTTATCCTAGATATTGAGTAGTGGGGATGCAATAAGCTCTAGTTGGCTGTTGAGGGTAGTAAATTGTGGGTTTTTACATAGTTTGTTAATTTCCAAACTTTCCATCAAATTCATCTATCTCCCCTTGTTGCATTTATAAAGGACTTCAAGGTTAGGTCTGGTTGATTTTATGTGTTCAAATATTCGCGAATTTTCATCTGAGGAAATATGTTCCTTCAATCTAGCTCCAAAACTTCTGCCTCTTTGTCCGACATAAGCTACTAGATATTTGATTTGATAAACTCCTGATTGATTGAATTTATCGGTCTTTTGCTTGGCATTGAATAATAATATGCTTATGTTGGAGCCGCTTGAGAATGAAGTAGTTATGTTGAATTTAGAGAAGTTGTTACTGAATTTGGAATTTATCGAATCAAATACAATGAATGTCAGGTAGCCTATGTCGGACAAACAGGGAGAAGCTTTGAAACTAAGTAACATATTTCCTCAGATAAAAATTCGCCTATATCTGAGCACATAAAATCAACCAACCACTCCATATCATTAAACAACCTTAAAATCCTCCATAAATGTAACAAGGGGAGAGAGATGAATTTGATGGAAAATTTGGAGTTTAACAAACTATGTAAAAACCCACAATTCACTACTATCAACAGCCAACTAGAGCTTAATGCATCCCCACTACTCAATATCTGGGATAACGTTCACTCTGTACTTGTACATACCTACATCTGTTATATTGTTATTCACTTGAAAATGACCGAAATGTCGAAATCGGTTGTGATTATTAAATTAATTGTGGCAAAATGACAAAAGTGTCTTATTTCGTTTCACTTTGAAGATGAAATTCCATAAAATAGATAGATCATCAATTTGATCAAATGAATCATTGGAGTTTAGCGGTGTTATTCCTGTCAGGCACAAAGCTTCAGATATGTAAAATAAAGTGAGGATTTGGACTAGTGTCTTATTTCGTTTTACTTTGATCTTTTTTCGACCGTCAATGAATCTTATGCGTATTCATTTCAATTTTCCTCTTGAATTAGTAGTAATATAACATAAATATGAGTGACAGTGATATCAATTCTGATCAAGCCTACTCAAATTATTCAGATGTAGAAAATAGCGTAAGCTACTCTGGATCTGATATAGAAATAGTTTCTTCAGATGAATTTGGTGGGCTATGCACGAACACACACCTGCCATGCCCTTTGGGATTTCTGCGGTTAGCCAAAGGAAAATATTTTCACAGACGAAAATGGCATTCTACTTCGATTCTTTAAAGATATTTTGACTAAAGCATATCTGATATTATTACCACAGAAAAATTGGTATACTGAAAAGTTTTTGGTAACTGTATTACGGATGATTGTCAATAATACAAAGTATATTAAAAACCTGCAGACTGCATTTGATCAAAAATTAGAAATTTCCTCAAACTCATGCAAACCTGAAAATCAATACCTTAAGATCAACAAAATAGGACCTATTCATGAAAGACTTGTCAATAATTCTTCGCAAATCTTGCGGTCCAGAAAAACATCAACATTGATAAAATTTGCTTTAATACAAAGGCCATTTACGATGGGTATAGTTTGCCTGAAGAGAGCTCCATTTGAGATGAAAACTTATTAATTGTGCGAGTCTGAAAAAGCCTACTTATAAAATTTAAATATTCATACATGAATTTTGATATTTGAAAAGCTTCATTTCAACAGTGCTAAATCAGGGACAAGTAGAAGTTCGAAAGGATAAAGTACAAATGAATCCATAAATTGTGATCGACTACAATGACTTTACGGGTGACGTTGATAGTAGATCAGCTTTTGTCACGCTGTACCTAGGAAAATAATAGAAAATATTATGAAATATCTATTGCCTGCTATTAGATCTGGCTTTATGAAATTCCTTTGTGATTTATAAGAAAAAAAAGAGATGGGTAATATGCTACAAATGAGAAGAAACTGGAGTAATCATTGAAAAATATAACCATCAAAATTTTTTCAAATTTTTCTTTAAATTCTTCCACGAAGAAATAATATATAGGCGATGTCAACCCAAATTATTGGGTCCATAATCCTAAAACAAATATAGATCATAATCGCCATCACTTGAAAGACTGAGCCTGGCCATCGGGGCTCTCTCGGTAAAACAGAGAGAGAATTTAAGGAAATATCGCAAGTTATGTATTTTTATTATCTCCTTAGTCCTTTTCATGACCTTGCTTGCTATGTGAAATCTTTTCTTAAATTTTTAGACATATACGAAGTATAATTGAAGAAATATTCTTCTGCTGGTTTTCTTTTTCATTTTTGCAGATTCGTGTCCCAAACCCCTTCTTTACACCCATGTCTCCGTTTGGAAATCATGCAATGCAAGACAGAATGAAGCGGCTAAGCTGAAAAATCTTTGGTACTCTTTATGTACACACGACACTAACACAACATAAATATACAAGCTTTTGATAGTGCAATAGCGACAGGAAAACGAGTTTTTCACTCGTTTATTGAGTCATATACAATATACTATGGTTCCCTGTTACATTTTCTGAGCTAACACTTGTGTTTTCCTGACACACACAAATTATATATATATATATATATATATATATATATATATATATATATATATATATATATATATATATATATATAATTCACTGTTTTAGAATTTTCACCCCAAATATCGTGTAGTGTGAAAATTCAGTATTTATACTTTGTATTTTTGAATTAACTCAGGTAAAGAATGTGAATTATTTTGATATTGAAAATTTTTCAATATTTAAATTTTAACTTGTTTTCAAGGAACCCTGTAAAATATTTATATATACTATATATATATATATATATATATATATATTCGGTGGGGAGAACAAGGAATATCGGGAGGAGGAAAAATTCTTTTGGGGAAAGCAGATAACTTTCGTGGAGAGATCCGGGATATTTTTGTACAAACGAGCTCGATTCGCGTTCAAGCGACGTCTGTCGGTGCCGAGTACGAATGGGAAAAAATTCTGCCGGAAAACGAATACTTATTCCTTCCGACCGGGAACTATGCTCTTTACCTAGTCAAAATTATTGTAAAAATGTGTACTCGACAAGTTTTCGCAAAAATCAGCTTTTTCTCTTGGAAAATTAGTACGAATTGGAAAGGGGGTGACCTAAACGGCTGGATATAGAGCCCTGTTTTCTCGAGGAGTAACGCAACCTCAGAGTTCTTCTGTTGCTATAGCGTTGTCTCATTGCGACATTTCTAACCGTTCCGTGAAACCAACATCTTCAAAATTGGTCCTTTTCGAGCAACCTGCGATTTACCAAGGCAATAAAAGGTGCCGTGTAGGGACCTTCTTTCGCCCTGCGAAATTGGCGCTAAAGAGCCGTGGGAAAACGCTTTCCTAGATCGAAAGATCGAAATTTCTGCAAAATCCTTCATTGACATACATTTTGATGTTTCCCTATTACCAACTGTAGGCATTTCTTTCTGAAATCCAAGTGTTAATCGATAAATTAACGTTCAGTATCCTCTTCCAGAAATCGAACTCGGTTCAAAGTCACGCCCGCCACACAATTCAGCTAAATTTTCCAGAAGTTGACAAAATAACCGATAGTCGAACTGTCGAAATTGTAGTTTTTCTTTGTTCGTCCTACTTGTTTGTTAACAGGAGGTATGATTCCCATATCAAAATATTTGTACATATCTCGGCAATAGATCCCTGGAAAGAAATCGTCATTTTACGATATAATTTTCGAATTTGGAATTTTTTAACGAATATCTATGATATAATGCTCTCGCCGGCTCGGTAGCGTAGGGGATATGATGCTCGTCTCCTCCCATAGTTTCTTTCGGAGGAGATCCAAAGCCGCCGGTCCTGTCTAACAGAGATGCGTTGGACATTAAAGATCCCTTCCCTGGACACAAGAGGGGTCCGGCAAAATTCCCGGATTGGTGAGGTGACAGAATTCCCCGGCGTATCATTGGCCGAAAGGCGGAAATAGAGCAAGTTTAAGGAATAACAAAAAACAATATAAAGCTCTATCTCTATTCTGACTGAGAATAATGTGAAAGATAATAGAATCATAATATCAACATGAACTCTAGATTCATACAAATACATTCCTTCTGTCACAAGAATCTAAATATTTAGAATATCGCAGTATGATCTACGTTATTTTTATTGCAGAATCCTAAAGTTTCAATGGTAGGTAAACGTAATTTGATGTTTATTTTGTTCATTTTAATGAATATTTTGTTTGAGCATACTGAAGAAAAAATTTTTCATAATTCATTTGTTTAACGTTTACAATTTGAGGTTACTATAACAGATTTTGTAATAATGAGGGCCCTGAATTGTTTAACTCATAATAATAAGCACTCTGTGTGGAATCAATCACGACTACCCTACAGAAAATAATGAGAGCTAAGCGGTCATTAACATGTAGAAGGTTTTTCGTTTATATTTCTTTTCAAATGCTTCATTCGGTTTTTGTAAGGATTTTCGGTACGATAGGAGTATTGAAAGTTATTCACTACAAACCATGCAGTGTTCTGTTCTTATACCTGCAATAAGATACAGAGACATTAATGATCATCATCTTTATGTGCGTTATTATTTCTGAATTCAAATAAACTAACCAGTATGTAATGAATGAAAACTATTCATAAAAGAATGGGATATCTTCCAAGAGATTATTGATAGGTAATAGGCTTTTCTGTATATCTTTCACTCTATTTATGAAAAGACATTTCGTGAAAACATGCTTTGTATATATTACATTTCAGTTGCTATAAATGATAAGATACAAAAAATTCATGATAATGAATTTAGCAATTTACGAGGGTTAGTGAAATAATTCAAAACTAAGCTATATTTTACCTGTTCAAAAATGAAAGTGTGTTATTATTTCTGAATTGAAATAAAACAAAGAATATCGGAATAATTCAGGACGCTATTGGTGATAGGCTTTGCTGTGTATATTGGTACTAAGAGTCAATTCACGGAGACATTTGGTATGAAATGAATATTGAAAGTTGTTCACAATATGTCATGTATTTATTATATCTGTTGTTATAACTGGTATAAGATGAAAAAATTCATAATTATGAATTAAGTAGGATACGAGGTGTAGTCAAAAGAATATTACTTTTTGGGAGTCCTTGAAATCAATACATATAAACTTTCCAACATATTATTGTATGAACAGGTTGATTTTGACAATAATTCCCTTTATCTAATTTGTTTCCAGTTTAGTGGTTCAAAACATAGTTCCGTGACCATAAATGAAGTGTTGTATCTTGGTTTGATTTTTATTTTGTATTTGTCTGATAAAAGTGCTATGTCGTCAAAATGCGTAACAATTACAGTAAATGAGTGTAAATCGAATTTCCTTTCATTTATCATTTTATCATTTGAAAACCAGAATAACCAAGAACGTGTGTTTGAATAAACTTCAGTTTTCTTTATCAAAATTTGTCTTCTTGACACGTATTCCTTCATACAAATTTCAACAAATATTATATATACTGACAGTTTCACCGGGCAGAATAAATTCATAGAAAACAAACTACGACCATCGATGGAAACTCTAATGATTCCTTTGATTTTTGACTTAATTGGCTTGGTCCCTGGAGCTCCCTACAGTTTCGATTGATTAATCAGTCAGTATCAGACAGTATTAATACTACTCGCGCTTTGCAACAAACACAACGTTTGCGAAACTGAAAAACAATTTTTAGGTCCAAATTGAATTTAATTTCTTCGAATAATAATGACAATGAGAATAACTCATTAATAACTAGTGCTTCATTCACGAAATTCGATACAAATAAATGGGTTGTGCCAACAAAATAAAAAAATTAGTTCAAGAATCTTACATTGAAAAGTCTTTCGTTTTTATCACAGGCTACCTTTCATCAATGGCATTAAATATCATCTACGAATTGATTAAATTTCTGAATCGAACAGGTATATAATACAGATTAGACGTTATACTTACTCACTCAGTTTGATCTAATATTTTTCATGATTCACTCACCTGAAAAAAAAACAAATATCATTACTCGATGATATACTTAAATATTCTTATGGTATTCTATGACATATCAGAAGAAGATTCTGTGGAAAACATATATGGCATTTCCCGATCGATATTATTTTTAGCCAGAATTTAAGTTTTGATTCGAAAGAATAAAAAAAAAGCAACAAAAGATTGGAAGGCGACATGAATTCATTATGCCTGAATAAATAGTATATGCATTTCAAATGATTTGTTCGCATTTAAAGTTCTTAATCTACAAAAGAGTTGAGCAAAATTGTTCGTAGACAATGAGAAGAGGAACTTTTTTCAAGGTACTAAGTATTATTTACTTTCATGAGATCGTTTCCACCATAATTTACGTCCAAAATTAATTATTCGCTTCTCGGAAACAAGGGAGAATTTATGTTAGCCTTACATAAGGCAATTATACATGCTATCATGTACCTGCTAATTAATTCACCGTTCACTGATGGTCCTAACGCAACTACCGTGAACCGCGGTTATCGATGGTTTCATGGTTGTGAAAATATACAGATCAGAAATCATTTAGAAACCACACACTTGCTATACGCCTACTGCACATTATCTTCCTATTCTCAATATCAAATTTTCCAACATTGACTATGAAGATAATAAAAAATTAAATATATTTCAATTATATCCTCATTCTGTAACATATCAATTTATTATACTTAAGAAAATAACTGAGCAAAGCAGCTTCCGACGCAAGTCCACATTTTAGAATCATATTGGGTATGAATGAATGTCTTGCAGAATAACATCTACTCGTCATCTAAATTCATGTTGAATATTGCAAATTAAAAGGCTGCATTATTCTATAGGAAACTAACCTTTCCCGAGCCATCACGTTAACAAGCTCACATCAATTATGTGTTTGTATAGTACAAGTTAACTGAAGATTATTTTATGATCGTCACTATACAAGTTAATCCCTAACTCAGAGAAGGTAGTGTCTGCGGAAAATGCTAAAAAAAGTCGATGTTTGTTTCAAGGACTATTATTTATGCCTACTTTGAGCATGTCAGATCAACCATTACCAACCCAATCCCTTACCTACAAAATCATTATAGTATGAATAGAGTCCTCAGAAAGTTACTTCAGTTATCTATATGAATCGATAGTTTTTTTGTATTGAAATTTTGACATGGGATGTTCCCACTGAAAAGAGAAAAATATCTTGATAAGCCCGATGTATTTTGAATAAATGGTAGATTGAAACCACTTTTCGAGAAATTTTGTAAGCACGTAAGTTTAAAAGTATAGGGATCAACGCTCGAAACTCAGCATCTCCAAACTTGAGAATTTCAATCGCAATGAGTATCATGTGGTCCTCATTGAATAGGTCTTTGAATGCTTCCGTTTGAAATAACCTCTCTTCCACCTACAAAAAATGGTATAAATCGTTTTCAAACTTCCTTCGTTCCTTCTCAAAGACCTCAGCTGTTAGAAGTCGTCACTTTCTCACAATTATCCACCTTAGCTCATCAAAAGTCTCTGCCTGCGTATCGTCTATTTTCGAGTTGAAACGACCCCATAAAAGAATCGAGAGTATTCAAATGTGCTGAGTTTTCTGTCCACTCTTTGTCTCTTTCTACTTATCCAGTTACCTAAAAAATTATTATCTGAATATTCTCGCACTCGAATATCACAATGCGTTAGAACACCATCTTGCTGGAAATGCAATTGTTCTACTGAAAGAGTTGGATCATTTTACGAAATCTCGATTGTTGTGGTATTGATCAGTTTATCTATCAATTGAAGATAACTATCTCCATTGAGATTACCTCTATAAAGTACGGTCCAACATCATGGCTCCCGTATAACCCTACCCAAGAATTATAAATTTCAAGGATTTGTGTAAGTATTCACTTGTGAAGTGACGAATCTCTCTCCTGCCAGAGAAACGGATATTTGAAATTTGGGATTATTATTCATATTTTCACTCAAATTTTCATAAAATCGCTGGCATCCATCAGTCATCTTCATTTAGTTCATGGTGCTTTCCTATTTTGTGGGGATGAAATTTTTGATGCTGCACTATATACCAGTTTGATGATATTATTGTCCAAGAGACTGAGTGTTGTATATTTGAAGATGACCAACTACCGCAACTCCTATAGCTCAATTCCTAACAAGACGTGCTAGTTCATGCTTTCTGTTCGTCACTGAACTAGTTATCGGAAATTTTTGTATCAGAGAATTGATATATTGGTAAGTCACTTCTTTCTTGGGATGATCAGTGCAAGAAACACGATTTCTACACTTCCGTTAAC
This sequence comes from Cryptolaemus montrouzieri, assembly GCA_013387265.2. Lineage (NCBI taxonomy): Eukaryota > Metazoa > Arthropoda > Insecta > Coleoptera > Coccinellidae > Cryptolaemus > Cryptolaemus montrouzieri. The sequence continues at coordinate 56,070,284 of JABFTP020000185.1, read as the reverse complement.
TGAAACCATCATTTCGGAATTTCGCTCTTAAATATGGGATACCAGTATTGCAGTTCTAGATGGAACAACCAACTGATCAATGTACGATCGTGCTGACTGCAATGATTTTCATTATTTTTTTGAGTAGGTGGATCTTCTTCGAATTTAAATCTTTCTATACTTGCTGTCGGCACTTTCCAGTTCCAGTAGCAAAGCAAATCGTGAGTAGCATCTAATGAATCTCATTCAATCGACCCGATTTACCCAGATACTAAACAGGATGAATTCCTGCATTTGAAACCCTGACTCATACTACAGAGTGTCGACCCGATTCGTTCAGAGCATCAATGAGGTGCCACAAGATTTTGCGATTGGAATTCTCAAGATTGAGGATGCTGAGAGTAGGGGGTTAATCCTTATGATTTCAAATCAACATGCTGAAATGTGTTTCTCAATACTGATTTAATTCTGTACAACCACTCTTTCAAAATAAATCGGGTTGTTCAAATATTATATGGTAATATCGTTCTGTAGTTGAAACACGCTATATCAAAAATTTGAGTCGCGAAAGTATGACCGATTCATATTGATGATCAAAATAACTTTTTAACGATATGCCCCTCTCTATGATGATTTTAAAGGTATGGATTGGTGTTTTTTATTATATGGCTCAGGTATTTATTGTAGGATTTGTTTTAATTGACCTGGGGTGATATGGTGAAGACATACAACAAAAGAGTTTTTAATAGTTGTTTCATTTCAAGTACGTAAGTTGTTTCATTTCAAGTACGTAACGTTGATAAAATTTGACATCAATGCAATTATTTTAATAAGCCCAGAAATGCAATCATTTTCTTACGTCCAGAAAAATCATTGTGTTAATAGAACATAGAAAGCCGATGAAATTTGTAATAATAATAGCTGAATATGGCTTTTATGATTATGTTATATTGTAGATTTACACCTAAGAAATGAATTCACCTCAGAAAGGTGAAAAATCCTTCCGTCTTCATTCAGACGTCAACGATTCTCTCATGTTAAGAAAGGAGTAGGTAATTTGGTTCTCTTTGTCATTGCGTTCCAATAAAGGCCAACATACATTACAACGATATGTATATATATATATATATATATATATATATATATATATATATATATATATATATATATATATATATATATATATATATATATAAGAATATAAGAATTACCAAGTGAACTTGGTAATTTAAGCTATATTCTCAAATTATAAACCCATGCCCTTCAATTTTCAAACTGTGAACAGTCAAAGTCCTTTGATTTTATCACAGATAATCACCTACCATCACAATTCTGAAGTGGACGTGTACAACTTTCAAATTTTAAATTAGTTAAAGACGGTAGGAATAATTGAAACATTACAGAATTTCAGTTTCGTATTCGAAAGTATAGTTCTGTTTTTTGGCATTGGTTATTTCACCTTGAACAATCGTAATCAAAGTATTTATTTTTATAATATATCATGTAATAATAAAATAGAAACCCTTTCATTTTTGCCTGAGGATATTATTTAAACGAAATATTGTACATCGAATCAAAGATAATGTTCCACGTTAGTGCATTATTCTTAAATATTTACAGAAATACCGATGGAATGGTCACCTCAACTTTTTGCAGTGGAAGACTCGTCTAATCATTATTGCCTAAGTAACTAATATCCCTAAAAAAGTCTAGAGGTCGTTTACGATATTTGTTTCATATGCTATTATAAGTGATACATTTGCTAGAAATTTGGATATTTATCGACTAATTTTATAGCATAGATTACTAGCTATTTACATTCATCTACGCTGAACTGAAACTGCAGAAAACTATTTTATATGGCTTGTTTTAGTTATCGTGTTTCTTTCTTTTTCAAAGTAACATTGAATGATACTATACAAGCAATATACATTTCACAGAAAAAAAGATTTCATCAAAATTTAATCTCTTACCTTAGGAAGTCCTTGCACCTTAAAAAGTGGTGAGGTCACATATAAAGTATTTTGGTAGTAGCGTAGAGCCGTACTTGTAAAAAACATCTTGGTGGGTATACATTTAACATTTCACTGTTTTATAGAAAATGATTCTATCAAACATTATTCACTTCTTGCAACGCACTCGTTGCATCGTATGTTATAAGATCTCATAAAGACTTTATTCATCTAGAGCAGAACCGGACTCGAAAGAAAAAAATATTAAGTAGGAAGGCCGAAGAAACCTCCGATAGATCATCAAAATGAAAGATTTGAATGTATATTCGAACACTAGACAGTCTGAGCGTCATACAAGTTTGTTAGAACAAAATTTTATCACACCTACAGCTTTTTCGTTTGTTTCTTAGAAGAAGTAGTTAGTTTATGGCAGCGTTTCAATTGAGTCCCTTGTGAGCTTATACATCACAAGCAAGCGAATACCGGATACCGAGCATTAAAAGCTAACAAGTTCGTTTCCCAACAATGGTCACATTATCAGTGATGCAATTGTACACCAAGGCGGCATGCATAGTGATCTTCGAGAAGAGTTTTTTTATCATCCGAGGAGTATAGAAAATTCCTTTTTATCTTAATTTCAAATGGTGTGAGATATTTATTTCATTTAAATAACTATCCACAGTCCATTCCAGAGGATGGTCGTTTTCGAGCTGTAAATTCACTTGCATGAGATATTCTTCTAGTCTTGAGATCTTGAGTTTTCACATTTGTTTATTAGGATTGTATTTTTCTTCCGATTGTAATGCAGGTTTATAGTTCTCAATGGCGCCCTTTTTGGAATCTATATGGCGTAAACTGGTTAGGATGTTGAAATGCGATATGCGACACTGTTGACTTCCTAATAACGATAAAGCTGCTGTCTGCCTGGTGAGAAGCCCGTTAGTTCAATCCGGCAATGAATTTTTTTAGGAGAGAGAATCAAAAGCAATTGACTTGACACAACACCTTCGGTGTTTCTTATCCTGTTCAACTCGCACAGACACGGTAATCATGAATGTGTAGCTAACTATAAGGAACTCAAGATTTTCAGTCAAGCGCCAGTTTACGAAATATTAAATATAGGATTTCATCAATTAAAAGAGCGATGTTTTTTAATACGCTAGTAATCTGACAATTGATTTATGAACCATAAGCGCACAATTTACAGAGCAAGTTACTTTAACATTAACAGTTAATTACATCCATTCACCAACGAGTAGCTTAAGAGATTTACTCTCCGAAAAAGTCCAATCTACGGATCTCAGTCAAGACTGAATGAAATTTTATTATGCTTCTTGGTTCATGAAGTAATAAATGATCAAATCAAATACTACTATGAATACATTTGATGACATTTTAAGCAAATTATAATTCATTCATACACGTCTGTCTCAAAGTAAACAGGACTTCCCAATAGGAACACCTGTGGTGGTGCCACCTAAATCTGGCTAGTGACATTTGAAAGATACATCTTTTTCAAACTTCTAGTCAAAATTTCATGACATTTGGTTCACTAAATATAGGGTTCTTGCGACTGAAGAGAATATTTTGGTAGTCAGTACAAAAATGAGCATTGAGAAAACAACCAATATGTTTTGCTTAAAACTAGGTAAAACGTTCAACAAAACGTCTCAATTGATGCAAGAAGTTTGTGGTAACGATTGCCGTGGAAGAGTTCAAGAGCAGTATACGCGTCTTAAAAATGGTCGAGAAGATATTATCGACGACCTTTACGTCGGCCAGGCGAAATTCGTTATCACGCCAAAGAGCATCTGAAAATTCGTGAATTTCTCAAAATTCAATCAAAACCATCATTGCGTTTGATGGAAATTGAATTGGCGTTGTTTAAAGGTTTGATTCATCGCATTTTGACCGAGCATTTGGGCTATCGGAAGGTGTGAGCTCAATTTGTGCCACACGAACTGAGTGATGATCAAAAATGGCTTCAATTCCAACATTTTAAGGACATCGTTGAAGAAGCAAAAAGGGAAGAAAACTTTTTTTTAACATTGTGATTGGTTAACAAACGTGGTGTTACAGATACGACCCGGAAACGAAACGAAAAAGTATCGAATGGAGGTAAGAAAACGAGCCAGCAAGCAAAAAATCTTGATTTGAGAAGACAAAAGTGAAGACAATGCTCATTTGTTTTTACAATTCGAAGGGTATTACCTTGTTGTTAGGAGGCGTTTGTTGCATCGTTTTTATCGCATTCGGCCGGAATATCGTGATGAATGGAGCTGGTATTCGTAGCGAAGGGAGACTATTTTGAATAAAGTAAAATATAGCCAAAAAACAATTTGTTTTCCTTATTTCTGAGAAGGCCTGTCTATTTTGAGACAGACTGTGTATATACGCCTGTTTAAAATAAGAAATGATTATTTAAGTATATACCAAACGATTTTATTGAGAAGAAAGTTACGAAAATATAAAAATAATTAAACTATTTATATTCGATGATTTTTATCTTAGGTTGCTGTTTTATATAAATATATTTCGAATCTATTATTACAAAAGTTTTGAGGTTTTGATTTCAGGAAAATACCGGTTGTCGACAAAATAATTGCTAAATATATATTTTCTTCATATTCTACATTTTCTATCTCGTCGATTAGTTACGACTAGTTACATATCTTCAGAGACTTGTACTTTGTACAACTTTGTATATTAAATGTATCGGGTATAGAAATATCAATTATGTCAATTGAAATGAATAATATTTAGGACGCTATTATGTCTTTCTGAATAGTCGTGTAGACAAAAATTAAGCAAGAATCGTTTATATTTTGGCCAATATTGAAGATATCGCACTGAACTCATTCATTATCAAAAATGTGTGGCAGCTTTATTCACCATTTTGTCTTCAACCAAGTGAAAACCATGAGTATCAAGTGTTATTTTATGTTTCGGAAAGAGGCAACGATGTTGTGGAAGTTTCGGAAAGAGGCAACGATGTTGTGGAACTTCTATAAGTGGAACTTCTCATGAAAATTAGAATGAGGTGAACATCAAAGCCGGATGGGATGGAACTTCTCCCTGATAAAAATACCAAACACTTCACCTGAACAGTGATGTTCAACTTGCTTCGAAGTAGTTTCATATCTTCAGAGACTTGTACTTTGTATAACTTGTATATTAAATGTATCGGGTATGGCAATATCAATTACGTCAATTGAAATGAATAATATTTGGGAAGCTATTATATCTTTCTGAATAACCCGTAGAGACAGAAGTTAACCAAGAATCGTTTATATTTTGGCCAATATTGAAGAAATCGCACAGAACTTATTCCTTATCAAAAATGTGTGGCAGCTTTATTCACCTCAAGAGACAATAGTGTCCAGTAAATTCTACGCGAAGTGATTTTTCCACGATCTCATGCGTGAAACTCTTTCGACGAGGCGGAAACACCATATGAGTAAAAGATTTAATTTGTATGCAGTCAAGGACTCGAAGAAGGCAAACTTCTACCAACTTCATTGTCGGTTTACGTAACAAATAAGCTATGACTGCCATATGCCGTGGTAATATTCTTGACGGTTTAGTTGCCATAGTTGCATCGAAAGTTTTTATTCCACGAATAAGAACATTGAAAAATCTTGAACAACTCATTGAAATTAGTACGACTAGATATCCAAAAGCGCAATAATTTTTCTAGTAGTATTGATTTCTACTAATTATTATAATTCACATTAATTGAAGCAACCAATGGTTAATAGTTGATGTAATATACTAATAATTATTAGTTAATAGCAATATTTATCACAAAACAGAACTGTCGTTCCTTTCATGTTTGTTGGGTTCGTAATATTTTACAAACCGTTTTTCGTTTCGATCATAAAGTATTGAAAGTCCATTAACACATTGGAGAATAGTAATATACCTAATGCAGAAACATAGAACATTGTTCTTTCGAACCGCCACGTTCAAATATAAACACATAAACAGAAATTGGCTCGTTGAAGTCGTTGAGTTATCCTTCACCTAAGGCTCTCCAGTTCACGGAGGCATGTGCGGAGCGAAATATACTTTCATTCTCTATCGTGGCACGCCGTGACATTTAATGCGTCATTGATCCCACCGCTCACAGCCGCTAGAGATAGGATATTGCTATGTCTTCTTTCGAACGAGTCTCAATGACTTTGAGGACAGCAGCGTATTATTTCTTACGGTCCGAGATGAAAATGAAATGGGAGGTGCAAACTAGGTGTGGTGGCTTCTTTTTTGTCATAGTACATAAAATATTCATATATCACTTGAAATGGCAAATTTTGGAATACTTTTTAAGTCTCTGGACTACATATATAATATGTACGGAGAGGTAGTTTGTACAAAAAGATACATCAATATTGAAAAAATATATAATTTGCTATAACTAAAATTTCAGGGTTGGGAATATCGCAAGTTTTTTCTTCATGATGGTAAGATTTATGAATATACATACTATCGAAAAAGATAAAAACAGTATTAATAAGCTTTTACCTCCAAAGTAAATTTCTTAGTATTTTTCATTCTTCGTGAAAACTCAAATGGTTTTGTGATAAAGGAGCTTATCCATAAGTTTGAGCAAAAAAAGGTATTCACATTGCGTAATTAATCAGAAAAGTTAATGGTTAATACTATTTCAAGTTTCAACAGAAATCGACTTGGCTCCATAACTAAAGGTTTCATGATCTACTTAGTAATATTTTTCTGAAATTTAAACGAATAACACATACATTTAATTTAAATTTTAAATTTAACACTAGCTTTTTTATTTTATGGTTACATTTTTCCTGAAATTTTCAATTTTATTTTATGGGTCATGGTTATTATGTCATTATGTGTTCGGATTCTAGCTCAGCTGTCGTCGCTGAAATATAATTTAAGGCTCAGTGGGAGATTTTAGTAGAAAATATTTCGTGTTGGTAAATAAATCCTAAGGAGAAGTGACATGTATGGTTTGATATATGGGTCTAAGAACACAAACAATGGCATTTCTCGATAACAACTCATCAAAATGTCAATTTGACCATAATTCTCTAAGGTAACTCAGTCTTTTTAGTTCTTGAAGTAAGCAACTGTATCTGGCTTTTCCTCAAACTAACCCAAGCACTTACTTTTACTGATGGAACAATATACGAGTAATTATATTATTACATTAAGCACATTTTCACAAATGTCGCTACTTATCACATGATGCCAGAGTATGGTAACACGCGTCAAAAGTTTGAGACCAAAGAGACTTGTATTTTCAGCATTGTTTCATTAAATTGAGGAATGAATATAAATAAAATTTCGTATTGAAATAAAACTGAACGAAAATACTTCAGTAATGAAAACATAAATATAATGAAGGGTGTTCCCCTGCGACGTGTGCTGTTACCACTTTTTTATATGTACCCTGATGCCTTTCATTAGAAAGGTTCAACGGAGACACTGGCAAGCAGTCAAAACTAATGGAAAAGTGATGAACAATGTCCTATCATTCGCGCTTTGCATTGAAGACAATTAGGAGAGATAAAACCGAATTATTTAAGAGGAATGTGAATTTGCATAAATATAATATAATGAACGTAATATTTCGTCTATCCGATTGAAGGACACATTTCGTAGATTCTCATTGCAAGGCACGAACCTTGCACAATAGCTTCTGAACATATTTGAATTCCCAAGCTTATTAAGAAAAAAAATAAGAAAAAAAATTACCACCAAAATTGTCGCATCACCTGGTATTCTGAATTCCACGATCTATTAAGCAGCTCGATCGCAGTTTTTTTTGTTAAAATATGTTTTTGGACATTTGAGGGAAAAAAAATCTTATCTATGTAGTAACATTTGTTTCCATATGATCTCAAACACGTCTGAAACAAGAATGAGTTTATTATTCATCTATTTTTCTTCAGTTTTCACGCAGTTAATGCAAGTTTTTTGTGTTTCTTGTTGATTTTTGAATCTATGAATTTATTGTAATGGCTGCTGAACATCCTGAATGCTTTTTAAGTGAACTTGAAGTGGTAAGAGTTGCAACACCTAAGAGGAGGGGCGAAGCCAACGTTACGTGGCTAACTTGTTGAATGTTAACTAAAGCACTATTCCAAAAGCAATTAATCGGTACCATGAAACAGGGGAATATGAAAGAAGGGCTGGACAGGGAAGAAATTGGATAACAACAACCGTTGATGATCGTTGGCTTCGTTTAACTGCACTAAGAGTTCGGCACTGTACGGCTAGAATGCTACAAAATGAACTTGCTTTCCAGAAATGCGCATAATTCATTTTATACTGTTAGTAACAGGCTCAGACGAATTCAGGTTCTGTCTAGTATCAAATGATAGATGCATACCTGTATACAGACGATCTGAGGAACGGTATCAGCAATGCAATATTTGGCAAACCGAAATTTTGGAGGGAGCTAAGTAATGGTGTGGGGAGGCATTTCTTTCCACAGTCGAACTGAGTTAGTCCTAGTTAATAATGGAAGAATGACAGCGGCCAGATACATCGCAGATATCCTTGAACCCCATGTTATACCTTTCGGCCCATTGATTGGCGAAAACTTCATTTATATGCATGATAATGCTCGACCTCATGCAGCTAGAGTAGTTAAAGAATTTCTGCAAAATGCCGAAATTGATATTTTAAGATGGACAGCCAGAAGTCCCGACTTGAATCCCATAGAACATGTTTGGGACAACATGGGGTGGCAAATTCAGCAACGTAGGATGCCTTATGGAACACTCCAACAACTAGAAACTCTGCTTCCTGTAATTTGGAACTCGGTGACTCAAGAGTACATCCAAAGTTTGTTTGACGGGCTTCCGAGACGTATACTGGCAGTAGTTAGAGCCCAGGGGAGGAAACACTCGATTTGGAAAATGATTAGTAACCATTCGATGCTAGTTGATTGGTCGTTTCGCGAATGATTGAAGATGGTAGAATTTTTTAATTTTTCATAACTTGAAAATTGTTGATGTTTTCCATCATAAAGTCATCTCTTTTGAATTCCTATTTTACACTTCTCAAAATTTCCAAGCGACTCTTGAATGACCAACCCAAAAGTTTTTATAGTATTTTTGTAATAGTAGGGTGATGTGTAATTTTTGTGGGGAGTGTATTTCAGAAACTATAAATTATTGAAGAATGAGCAAGCAATATTCTCGACAAAAGCAAAGTTTCCAAAATAAATGTACAAATCTATCTTCATTATTTAGAATTGTAATTCCACCTAGAAAAAAGTGCTCCGCGCGGCTTTTGCGACACAAGCACATATCCTCCTTATGGTGAAAAGTAAATCAAAAATTATTTTTTGAGTATTACATATTAATTCGTATATTTGAATCAAATTTGGTGCTGCATATATACTTAATAGATCAAAGTATCGTTGGAAAAATTAGTCCTAAAATAATGGAAGATGTTGTCAAAAACACTTCATTTTTAGTACACATATACATATGCATAGATTGAATGATTAATATGAGTTACAAATTTGGTAGTTAACTCATTTTATAGTTTAATAAATCGACCTGAATCTCTGTTGTACAAATTTGGATAGTTAGATACTTGACAAATCTAGTAGTTACTTCAATTGTAAACAGTAATGATAGAGCTTTAGTTCGGGCAGTTGATACTTTTTCATTGGAATTTTTTTGTAAATACCTTGTTTGGTGATGTCTTGATATAATATGTAGTTATGGCAAAGTTATTCTGTATTATGTGAAAATTGAATGACTTTTTCATTCTAATTCGTTAATAACTTCTACAATTTTTCGTGAGCTGGGAAAACATTAAAAAATATTTCAGACGTTATTTTAACTTCAACTATTTTCCCTTTTTTTAAGGATCGTTATGAAGGAAAAACACCGATCCGAAGGTATGAACTATGACTACAACCTAATTAGCAGGTACATATGGTTCGATTGATAACTCTAGACGACACCTTCCGCTATTATTTAGGACGGCGACAATCTATGAAAAATTAAAATTAATGAATTTTTTATAATTTTATGGGTGCACAAGAACTAATACCAGCTTTAATTATTTTTTGGCTGTCCTGATATGCATACCATTCTAGCTACGTAATCCGATCAAGAAACCTGAAATACATTGGAATAATTCGGTCGTAACTGACAGATTTAATGGACTGATGTTTCATATCGAGGATTCAATCCAGTACAATCATCAACCACAATCTTTCTGATGAATTCGATTCAAAAAAGGTGAATACTGCAAATATTTATAATATGTTCGAAAGTTTCATTCTTATATGATACATTCAAATGTGATATATTCGTTTCCCCTCATTTCTCCGTGAGAACTGATGAGAAAAAAAGCTTTGCTGTACATGGATTACATCTTTTCAACTGCTCCGTAGGATGTCTTTTCGAATTACAATTTCATGGGGCTTGAGTGAGTTGTCCTGAGAAAAAAATTAAAATTTCCAATGCTAGTCGTAAATTTTAAAGAGTCCACTTATAGTTATTCTTCCAAGAACTTTCCTCTGGTAATGCGGAAGCCTTACTTTACAGCACCGTTTGCATCGCCGTTGCATTTCGCGATCGAAAAAGCTTTCTCTTAGTTTATGTGAGAATCTGCTGAGACTTAGAAAACGGCTTCATTCCTTTAGAAGAGCTATATTTCCAACGTTAGAGAGTAATATAGCCGCATATAAAGGTAAGATATGTCTTGACGATCACTTTCACGTTTTCGTTTTGTAATAATTGACCTAATACGTCACGACGAGCCGTTACCTGTGACAGAGCTTCCATTACGAACCGAGCGGACTGTTTCGTAATAATATGTGTGCTATATCTCTCAACAAAAAGCACATCTGTGAGGTTCTGGCGAGAAAATCGACAATTTGCCTCACTCCGGCTGATACTGGAATTAGGAGAACTTTATCGGCGTCGAATAATTAATTTATGTGATCCTGATCGGACGGTTTGTGTGAAAATTGGAATTTAAATGTCCCCCGTCTGATTTTTGCGATCATCTTGTTGACAACAAAGAGAGCTCTGTCTCTGGATGATATGTGAAGTCTGTTTTTCCTAGCTGGGAGATCACGCCTCCTCTTCAGATAATCTTTTAGCATTATGGAGTCATACTGGGATCAGAATTTTCCCAATATCGAAACTTTATAACAGAGTATTTTTCGTTTAGGTATTGAGCCTTGCTTCATCCAATTCTTTATTAGGAGAATGTAACTTTCCTCTGAGTAATTTCAGATGAGGTCAAATTTTTCTTGGTCTTGAACTAGGTTCTTTTAAGTAACTGATGTCAACTCATTCTAGCATTTTCGTGCAGTTTTCATCGTTTGCTATGCATGGACCAAGCATCAGTGAATGTTATGCCGACTTTTTAGTCAGCATCTTGAAGTCATATATCTGAAATCTTTTCAACCATCTAGCAGTCAGTCTCTGTGATGATTTCATCTTTAAAAGCCATGTCAGGCCATAATCTCTATCCTTCTTAATTTCATCTATCCAGAGCCGTTTGTAGATCAGATCGCTTCTGTAAGAGTCCTAGCAGTACTAGCAAATATCTCAACAGAGTCTTCTCTAAGGTGCGCATGTATCACTCTAAAGGATTATAATATTGTTTACATTTGACGAACAAAAATTGATCAGCACATATTTGTCAATAAAGTTATTATCCTTTCGTTACAAAGCCATAGACCTATAGCAAATATGTTAAAACTGCTTATCGTTTGAGAACAGATTTCTATGGAACATTTCCTCGACCGTATATAACTTCAAATTGATATGAATTTATACTGCTTAAGAATATTAGGATCTATCAAACATATAGAACTAGCTTTTCCATTCGCAGAAGAACATCTGAATAATTCAATTGAACGGCTATGATTTCATAAATGGGAATATCTAGAATAACTTCTTTCGTTCACCAAGTCATCGTTGGCAATTAAGAGAGTTCGAGACGGAAAGGAGCAAAAGTCGATAGCTCTGATCGAACTTCAGTCAACAATGTTGTAAATGTCCGAACTATTTTACTTTATATAGGAATTCAATAATTCTCTTGCTCAGCAGTCGGTAATGCTTGTAAAATCTCTTTGAATAATGATGGGATCAAGTCTATTCAAAACCGGTAGCCAAGAAAATAGAGGATTAAGATGCTGCTCCCTGGTGGAAATACTACATCATGATTTTTCAGCTGGAGGACGAGTTTGACAATGAAAAACGATTCCACGAATGATGAACTAAATGGAAAATATACTTTCATGCTGTTATACTTCATGGAGATGGTACCATCAGCTTATAACACAAAATGTTCAATTATATATTACGATCAACTTTTACTCTACCTGGGATTAATGTTGTTATGAAATCGGTCAATATTCTAACAGTCACCCTAATAAACTTAGATCATTAGATACATCTTATACTTATACGGCTTGTTAGGTTAGGTTAGATTTAATTAGTTTCAATGAACCTTGTACAAGGATATTATCCTTCGAAGATTCTCTGGGAATTCTGCTTTTGTCGTACATATTTATAAGTTTCACACATATTCCTATTTCTCTTTATTCAATCAATCTTGTATTCAAGTTGAAGAGGAACTAAACTAATTTTAGGAATGAAAGATACTATATAACTGTAAAAACAAAACCATGTTCCATAAATAGCATGGATGATTTTCCTATTTACTATTGTGCAGCACGAAGATTTCAGGTAAACAGTGATCATATTCAAAGTAATTAAATATATATATTTTCAATGAATAAAACTAAAGTATTTAGATTTCCACTATATCAACAGAACTATGACCGGTTTCGCCACACTGTGGCTTCATCAGATAGATACAAACTAATGAACAGAGTTATTCCTTATATATTAGTCTTATTTCCTACTTGATATTAGAATAGGTACAAGAGGTATGTTGGAAAACTCATCGGAGTTGCTTACTTTATGAATTGAAAAGATTGAGTAAAGGGAAGGATTTAGATCTAATTGACTATTAAGTAACCTACCTGAATTCTTCTCTTTGTTGATCTCTAAAATTTCAATAGGCTGAGTTTTTGTCTATTAATTTCATTATGTGAAATTTTGAAATTATCATTAAAGTTATGGTTTTCTTCGAGTAAGTAATTACTAATATCAATATAGTATTCCGAACTGATAATTCTTTAGGCCGACATATCAAAAACTGCAAATCTAAAATTGATAAAGGTAATAAATCCGGTATTTAGATTTTCACTATATTAATAAAGCTATGACCGGTTTCACCACACTGTAGCTTCATCAGACAGATACATAGTTGTGTTAATATAATGAAAATCTAAATACTCTAGTTTTGTTTCATTGAAAATATGTATATCGATTTTCATCAAGTAACGACCTCCTCAATCAAATTAATGAATCCGGTGTTCATAAACTGTCTTGCGGGGATTTAATAAAATTTATATTGGTAGAACTTTCAGAAATTTCATAGTAAGATTATCCGAGCACAAACGTACTTTTAATTATCATAAATCAGATTCCCATTATTCTAATCTCTTACTCGAAGGAAACCATAGCTTCAATGATAATTTCAAAATTTTACACAAAAAAATAACAGACAAAACTCTATCTATTGAAAATTTTAGAGATCAACAAAGAGAAGAATTCAGGTAGGTTACTTAATAGTCAATCAGATCTAAATCCTTCTCCTTTACTCATTCTTTTCAATTCATAAAGTGAACAACTCCGATGGGTTTTCCAACCTTGTACCTATTGTAATATTAAGTAGAAAATAAGACTAAGACTATATATATATATATATATATATATATATATATATATATATATATATATATATATATATATATATATATATATATATATATATATATATATATATATATATATATATATATATATATACTATTCATAATTCCTTATATATCTTATTTTCTACTTAATATTACAATAGGTACAAGGTTTCATTTTCAAATAAAAGGAAGGATTTAGATCTGTATTTTTTAAGTAACCTACCTGTTATTTTGAATTGTATCATATATATATACGGCCTATATGATAATTATCATAGTCATATATATATATATATATATATATATATATATATATATATATATTGGCAACTAATTAAATCTAACCTAACCTAACAAGCCGTATAAGTATAAGATGTATCTAATGACCTAAGTTTATTAGGGTGACTGTTAGAATATTGACCGATTTCATAACAACATTAATACCAGGTAGAGTTAAAGTTGATCGTAATATATAATTGAACATTTTGTGTTATAAGCTGATGGTACCATCTCCATGAAGTATAACAGCATGAAAGTATATTTTCCATTTAGTTCATCATTCGTGGAATCGTTTTTCATTGTCAAACTCGTCCTCCAGCTGAAAAATCATGATGTATTATTTCCACCAGGGAGCAGCATCTTAATCCTCTATTTTCTTGGCTACCGGTTTTGATAGACTTGATCCCATCATTATTCAAAGAGAAGCATTACCGACTGCTGAGCAAGAGAATTATTGAATTCTATATAAAGTAAAATAGCTCGGACATTTACAACATTGACTGAAGTTCGATTATCACTTTTGCTCCTTTCCGTCTCGATGCCAACGATGACTTGGTGAACGAAAGAAGTTATTCTAGATATTACCATTTATGAAATCATAGCCGTTCAATTGAATTATTCAGATGTTCCTCTGCGAATGGAAAAGCTATATATCTTTGATAGATCCTAATATTCTTTAGCAGTATCAATTCATATCAATTTGAAGTTATATACGGTCGAGGAAATGTTCCATAGAAATCTGTTCTCAAACAATAAGCAGTTTTAACATATATATATATATATATATATATATATATATATATATATATATATATATATATATATATATATATATATATATATATATATATATATATATATATATATATATATAAAAGGTCGTAATATATATATATATATATATATATATATATATATATATATATATATATATACGTGCGTTTCCAAATCGATGCGTTTGTATCTCATACACCTCCATACACAACTAGGGCACCCAGGCTAAAGAGGGGTAACTTTTTTCACCCCTATAAATATACAGATATCGGAATTCTTCATTCACTTATAAGCCTCCATATACCACATTGATCATTTGTATAAATATTCGATCAAAAATTATTCGCATGTGCCTCCTGCGATGTTACCAAATACTTCTCTAGAAATTCGGCGAGGAGTGGGGATGTGGTAACTATTATTCATTCGCGCTATGAAATATGATATTGTGAGATAGTTCTGAAGGCGGTTTGCGTCACCGTTCATTTCAACAGAAAAGAAATCCTCTATTCTATTATTTTTCTAGGTCTAAGTAGTGTCATTTCTCTAGGAGTTAATTCCAGGACTTTCCTTCACATTTGTTACATCAGGAAAACTATACCTGCGAAATTACCTAAGCAATTCGCTTAAATAAAATGATTATCCATCTGTTATGCAGCATCTGAGATCTTCCTAAAATTAAAATTAGTGATATGTTTTCGATGACCCAAAAATAATTGTTTTCGTAGAAATACTTCATAAATCATGGAAAACAACCAAGACATTTGAGAAATTAAATTTTCGGAAACAAACTTAAATCTCCAAGAATATTATTGAAATAAATTCTTTTCGTGACTTCGGAATATTATATGCTCCTTTTTCGAAATTGAAAAGTAAAATGAGCTGGAGTTCTCATACTTACCTCTAAATTCTTTTCGCAAAATAAAAAAATAATTCCTTGACATCTGGATATCTAAAATAATGTTTAGTAAAACATTTACTTCAAGCTTGGATTCGTAGCATTATGGAGTACTAGAATGTTATGAACTGTTTTGAGGTGAAAAATTTGAGAAAAATGCAGGTACGTTCAAGTTTTCTTCGGCATATCTCCTCTTCCAAAAATACTTCATGCCTAAGTAGCTCTAGTTAAGGAAACTGAAAGATAACTTCGTGATTCTCTAATTGCCCTATTTTTCTCAGAGATTTAAGCTGGTTGAAAAATTTCGGGACAGATTTCTTGGAGAAATTTTGCAACTGCTAATAATTGATGCTGTTTTTATGAATGACACTCGTCACAACACAAAGACCACTGTTGGGAAAATATGCGAAATTCTTACAAATTCATTTCCAAATAGCTATGATAATGATGAGATTTCACAGGAACTTTTCATGAAAGCTTTAAAGTACTACGACAATATAATTTCCAACAACATTGTTACCGAAAGAAAACTATGAAAGTAAACAATTTTAATAGAACCATGACAACTTCCTGGAGAACTCTGTAATGTATTATAACAGGTGTGGGGTTGGTATAACCAAGAAGTGGTTGCCCATAATATTTTCCCTTCAAATCAATCGTTTATTTTTTACTCAGAGAGATGTACACATTATTGGTAAAAACTATGCTAACTAATATAAGCTCCAGTCGTATAAAACTCCAAAATTAACGATTTTCATAAAACTCGGAGAAAAAGAGATTAGAATCTTTTCTTATTGGGCTTCATCTATAACTATTAGTTTGGATTTTGAATTCAGTATTGTGTCGGGTAAGAAACATAAAATGATCTGTTTCCTCCGTGAATGCTCTTCAGATCACTAGAATACAACGAGCCTGTAAAGATTCTACATAATTCACATGGCAAAAATATATCCAGAAGAACTCTGAATTGAATTCGAAAATTAAAAAATTTAGGTTAATAAGAATATCTTCCGTTCGATTTCATTCAATGGAATTAAGAGAGGAAGAATTAGAAAATAAAAGTATTCAAAGAATATCAATTAGGTTCATTCTTTTCCATGTACCTTGTGTACCTCTAAATTCGGAACGAAGTTTACGAAGTGTTCATTCACCGAAAGTGAAATCAATATCTTGGGTTCTACATTTAGTCTTTTTGTACTTGATTTTTGTATTATGGCCCATTGAGTTCAATTTAGATCAGTCTCGATGCAGTCGGAAAAAGAATTATTGTTGACTAAACGTCATTTCTGGCTACTTGGGAGTATGGATTCCATACAAAGAAAATGAATTTTTTATGATATAAAAACCTTTGACGAGCAAATATTAGACCAACAGATCGTGGACGGTCAAGATATTTCGTAAACCTTTCATATCAATATATTTTCGTAATAGCGAAAACTTATTAGACGATTTCGTATCGAAAAACAAAAAAACCTGTTGAACAGTTTTGAAGACCGGAGAGAATACCCCATTCTAGAAAATTGGGGACGCATCAGAGCTACCGTATAGAACGCATTCAGTCAGAAGTCCAAATAATGGATTGAATGCAAACATTTTTTCTATACATTTCCTCTTTTGACATTCAGCTTCCTTTACTCGCCTATGATTCAAATTTCAAAATGTTCTAGGAAAAAACAGTTTCGTTAGCATTTAGATATTTCAACATTTTCTGCATGTAATACTCCTCTCAAGATCAAACTAGTTTATCTAAAGGTTATTCTGCGATCAATAAATAAACTATGCGAACATCGAACCTCCAATTATCTAGGTACCTGCAAAGATAAGCAGTTGAAAATACACGGTTTAAAAATCGGGTTCAGTCGAAAAATTTCATCTTTCTAAATGATTTCTGTGAAGTTAAAGATTTTGACATCTCGAAAAATTTCATTCATTTCTCTCCAGAAGAAAAAGATTTATGAACATTTTATCTCGTAGCAAAATCTTTGTTAAGAAGTTCTCCAAAAGTCGTAGTGATGGGACAAGTGATTTGTATAATATTAAACCTTTAAGTCACACTGAAATTGGAATAACCCTTACTTCATTGAAGCAGTTCATTTTTTGAAATTACAAGAAAGTGCCCTGAATTTATTCGGTAGTTCATGTTGAAACTTTTCATTCGATAACCAAGCAAGTATAATATTACCTTTTTTTTTGGGGTATCCCGTTAAAGAAATTGATTGAAACAAACGTGGTTATAGAGCCGATTTGTGACCATTTTTGTAAATTTCCCACAAAAATTTGAGTCTTATGATGTATAATGATTTATTTTCATTGGGTTGTGAAATTTATTAGGAAAAAAATTCACCTCAAAATAATCAAATTTCAACCATCAATATCTTTCAAACGGTTGGGTTTACGAAAACACCGTAGGTAGCCTTTTTCTGTAGAACATTCAATTTGCGACGAAATCTGAAGAACGATTTATTTTTTCAAGTGGTTGGAAGCGAGATATCAAATTTTCTATGTGATAATAAGATGAATATGTAAAACTGAAGGCGGAGGACGTTTCGGTTATAATTAAGAGCTCATACCTGGAGATACTTCCTTATAGGTGTCTAGAAACCTCTTTTGCAGAGTACCAAGCGAAAAAAAATATTCGTTTTTTTTTACTCACCCTAATGGGTGTATCAATTTTTCTTCATAACTATAACTGCACCTTGGCACTTTGTGTAACAATTAGAGTAGGGTTTTCTCTTGATGAAAAATTGTCTGAATTTCCTTTTAAGCGAACCTGTAGAAGGCTGAGATACACTCGCAAAATGGACCAAGGTCGTCTTTACATAAAATAGTCTAATAGCTATTCCAGGATAATATTTTGTAATATTTTCTGAAATGAAGATGAACGATTTTATGGTTGATTTGGAAATTGTGTCATAAATCCTCTACACCCAGATTTCCAAGAACCATTATCGAAATTAGGGGTCGAGTGGCACTCTTTTGGAAGGGTCTATCTTTTCTCTACTTGAATATTTTATTTTTCAAAAGTAGAACTCTCATTCGTGATTGAACTTCGCAGCGAAATCTATGAAAATAATAAAATATAAAAAAGATTCATTTCGGAAAATATCGAAATAGACTCGAACCGTATCAATAGAGAGATGACCACATTCGAATTTGCAATTTGTTACACCAACTCCTCTCTGAGTATATATGCCTTGAAAATTATATGAGCTAAATTAGATCGAGTCGGAAAGCTGATTTAATTCCCTGAACGATTAATACAGCACTTTCTGTTAGGTTTCTATTGAGGGGACAAAATGTTCAATTCAATGAACTGGGGACAACGTGGCAATATTCATCCATATAATTTTCAAGCTAGATACATTTGGGAAGTTGGTTGGTCCCACAAATTTCAAACTCGCATGTATCTACCCTTTGTGAGTAGGGCCTAATCCTGTTATCCTGTTTTAAAAGTATTTTGAGTTAAACGATAATAACTTTGCGACTGGAACTGTATAATAATTTAATTTTCGAAAAATGGCAAATTTTCTAGTAGATAATTGAAAGAACTCCTCAAAGAAGTGCCTTTCAGCCTATTCTCGCAAAAATAAATATTTAGTTGATGTTGCTTCTATAGTAAGAACGAGGATCAAATTTTAATGATTCTTAATACACACAACCAAATTTATATGGAATCACTCGGTATTTCACTTTATTGATTGTTTTTAACCATGGATCTTGGACTACTTGTGGAGAATGAAGTATTTTGTTGTAAAATACTGGATAGTATGATAAGAAATATTGAATTATCACATGTTCAGGATATTGTACTCACTGGTTACTGAGATATGGAACAGTGAATTCTCAAATTTAAAAAAGCCTATAATCATAACTAAAAATGCCTTACGCTGGATTGTCCGATGTACAGAGGGGACGAATAGTTGCTTTCATTGAAGAAGGGGTGACACAGAGTGATAAAGCGGACACAATCGGGGTACGCCTGATATGCTACAATCTCTGCAAAATAGGCCTAGAAGAAGTCGTAGGAAGTTCACTCCTGAAGAACAAGACCGCTTTTTGTGCCAAATTGCACAAGAGAAGAGACGCTAGTGCGTCGCACCTCATACTCTAAAGGCAACAGGAATCAGCGTGTTAGTCGAAACGATACGTCAAAGTTTTCGTTCAAGAGGTTCAAACAGAGGAAGGCCCTCAAGAGTTCAAGAGCTAACCAGACAACAAAAAATTTACGGACTAAATTGGTGTATCGAGCACCAAATTTGGAATATTGAGAAATGGCGAAATGTTCTTTTCTCGAATGTGACCAGAATTGGTGTTCGATCAGATGACCGCCGGGATTCAGGTTTCAAGGGGTCGTGAAAGACAATCTAGACACCGAGCATCAAGATTAATTCTGAAAGGCCATGGGGTGGCATTATGATTTGAGGCAAAACAGATTTAATTTCGTTTCCTGCGATAACGGCTAGAAATTACGTGGACCTAGTGCTAGAGCCTATAGTGAGACCCTGGCGACGTGCCCACGGTGAGAATTCTACTTTTATGCAAGATAATACTCCTCTGCATACCAGAAACCTCACGCGACATTATCTTGAAACAGAAGGAATCGCTCTTTTGAACTTGCCAGCTTGCTCTCTAGATCTAAATCTCATTGAACATTTAAGAGTAAAACTATATCACGCCAGGATAATCCAAGAGCTTCACAACAGCTCATTCAAGCCGCCACATAAGAGTGGCAGAATATAACCCTAGACGAGGGCTAAAACCTGATGCAAAGCATGCTTAAACGGGTTTAGGCTTATATCAGGGCAAGAGGAGGTAATACAAGCTACTGAGATCGAGAAAAAACACCTACTCCGTGAGAAAACAATTTCCATTTTTTTACTAAATGCGGAACGAGTCTCTTATTTTCATTCATTTGTTTTTTTCTTGAAATGAAACTTAATTTATTTCTCTTTTCAATAAGAATATCTTTAAAATTGTCAATTCTGACAATCCTTCGAAATTTCCAAAATCCCTGAGGTAATATTCGAAATATCGTCTATATAAATTTGGTTGTGTGTATTTGATAACACATATATGAGAAACTCGTCGGAGTAAAACGTCTTTCTTATAATTATTTAGTAATGATAAAAATCTGTATAACATAAGCAGGCGTCACGGGATTACGCACCACGTTTCCTAGCTTTACTCTAGACGTCGAAAATATAATAAGCATCCGAAGGTGCGCATAACCGCGCAGGTGATTGATATAATTTCACTATATTGGAGGTTTCAACCAGATTTATTACTTCATCTCTCTGAAGCTATGATAAAGGCGTTTTCATGAAATATTATGTCATTTAACTCGGGAAACACTGATCTATGCGAACATATATATATATATATATATATATATATATATATATATATATATATATATATATATATATATATATATATATATATATATATATATATATATATATATATATATATATATATATATATATATATATATATATAAAATATGAATTTGTTGATTCGAATTTATAAAAATCTTTCGGTTTTAATAGGATGTATTGTATATAATGTATTCTAAAGAAAAAAAATAATATTAATATTAGACTTCTCCAAAGCACCTATTATAAAAAAATTGAAATTTGAAAATGACGAAATTTTGAAACACAAAAAAAATCCTAGTTTTCATAAAAAAACTGAAATCAATTCGGCACTCTACATAATTTGGTAGGAAATCGATGCAGCTGTTCATTTCTTAGAAAAAATCATTCATATTGCTCAGTCAGAATACGATATATCGATATTCAGAAGTGTTCCCTAGACTTTTTGAGGTGTTGTGTATATATATATATATATATATATATATATATATATATATATATATATATATATATATATATATATATATATATATATATATATATATATATATATATATATATATATATATATATATATATATATATATATATATATATATATATATGATAATTATAATGAGAATAAAATTACCGGTCACCCTGCTATTGACGTCTTGTCTCATATTTCTGTATGTTCACTAAACTGATGGAGTCGAATACAATCGTATAGTAAGCCCTGAGACAAATGGTATTTACACTGAACGGAGTTGAATTGAATGCTGTTGGATCATACATAATGGTAGGCAATACGCCATCTTTGAATAGGGTATAATTACCCAGGGGCCATAGAAGCAGACGGATACATCCGAGAACGTTAATTACCGTTTTTTTTTTCAAGAATATATAATTGTCACATTTTCAATGGATATTTAAGAAAACACACTGAAAAATATATATACGGAGGAGCTCTAGATGAATCGATATATATCTCGATTTCGAATGAAGTATAGAAACAGTAATGCAACTGATAGCGATACTGATAATCCATTGAAAAGTACTGGACATAAGTTATACTCAAGTAATGGCCTTGGCCTAATCTAATTGAAAATATAAAAAGCGAATACCCCATAATACCATATTGATATTTTCAAAACAACAAACAAATCTTACCTAACCCAACCTAGGGATATATCAATCAGACAGAATTAAATAGATGACAAAGAAGAAAATGAAAGAAAAAAATTGTATTGTGTATTTACTTTTCACATGCAGAAGGTCTCAATAAATCCGAAGATTATTCATTTCTCGTGGGTGATTTACAAGTTCGTATTGCATTAGTTTTTTATTATACAATTACCACGCAAGTCTTCAAGTCACACACATTTCCTGAATCGACAACTGTTCAACCCAAAATAAAAATATAATATCAAAGTTTAATATCTCAGTCCCTTTATTCACACAATAGTTTTGAATGTTTCAAGTCTGGACATTCTTTCCTGAAAGCGCATTTAATTCAGCGATAGATTGGAGTACAATAGAACAATCGAAATGCAGAAACGAAATTTTTGAGGTGCATGATGTAACTAATTAAGAAAAGGAATCTTCAGCACCAATTATAATTCACTTAACCGATTACAATAGCTTTGAAAAATACAAGAAGAAGAAAATTATTCGATGTGGACTGACATTTGTGTTGCAAAATTTGGAGAAGAATCCTTTATAGATGAAGATTTTAAGAAACCACTGTTTCAGAAGTATAATCCTTAAGATGTTCCTCTTCACTTGAACAGATACAGAAGTTTGAATACTACAAAGGAGATTATGATCAAAAGACAGCTACAAACTTTTCATTTTTCTGCGGATCAATGAATTCATTTCATATATATAATAAGAACTGATGATCAGTTTGAATTAATATATTTTTCAATCCCATAATCTTCCATTCATCTGATGTAGATGAATACTGAACAGAAATATCTCAAGTGTTCTATTTAGTTTTAATAGTATTTCTAAATAAATTCAATTTTCAAATAGCTACATTATATTTCTTGCTTTTATCACATTTTATAATTGAGAAAAATTATAGAAAAGTATATTAAGAAATTATTTCGTATAGTCGAATTAAAATTATTCCTGAAATATTGAATTTTCACTTTTTCATTTTCTTTCCGATAGTTTTAACAGCTTCAATCTGCAAACTGGCCTAATAGCACTATTTGCTAATCCGAAGTAGTTCGATGTATTTTTTTTATATTTCCTTTAATCTGCACAAGCATCTATCACTGGTGAAAAGGAATACATTATGTAAGCTTCTCTTCATTCTATCACCATCCTCTGAAGTTCCATAGGTCTAACCTAACCTAACCTAAGACACTTGAGTAAAACACCATTTGGCATCATGAGGTCCTGTACTAAAAAACATAATAAATAAGTATGTGTCTTACAAGAATACTTTCGATTGTTATATTGTGTTAAGTAAATGGCGATTGAAATTTTTTACGTTATAATCTCATCAATTACAACTTACGAAATTATCGCTTTATGTGTAGACACACTGAAGAATTTTTTTCAAGGGACAATATTCAACCTTCCGTACAATAATAAATAGCCTTCCCTGGAGGAGCTGGTTTTCCGATCCACCCTTCATAATCACCGTCAACCAGGACCATACAGCAGTAGTACAGCTCGGTCGGATGCCATTAATGAGAGCAATAGACTGCAGTTTCGATCTCGTTTGACCTACTCAGTATTGCATACCCATTCACAACATCAGAGCAGACTGCTACCTACTCATCTCAATCCGTTGCAGTGTAACAAACCACGAACACGAACTGACACAGAGGCCACTCGTGGTTTCCCGGCAGCGATGGTGAGTGGCCTCTGAGTCAATTCGTTATTGTTCCTTGAATAAAGATTCTTCAATGTGTATTTCTATGTTATACATTCAAGACAAGACATATTATTATTATTATCATTATTATGAAAAGAAAAAGAAAATATATTTTATACAAAGGGAAAGCTGTTATTACTAACTCTCTTGTAGCGTTCTATCTCGAAATTCGAATGGAGGTGTCTTGTCATGTTTTCAATTCTTTCCAGTAAAAAAATCATGCATGTATGATCATCATCTTGTAAATATGTATTTCACAACAAGCTGAATGATTCAAAACCATGAGAAATAAACGGAATTAAAATATATTGGCAAAGATGGTTTTATCTCCGGCTGAATCTAACGGGTCTATAGCAGCCGATGCGTAAATATGTCCATATACGTAAACCTACATGAATTTGTATAATATTAATGTGTATTGGAACGATCTTACAGATATCCCAATATTATTCTGGTGAAAATGTGACTACTTTTCAATCAAATTGACGATAGTAATACAAGTTGCCCTTAAAGAGCACAGGGTGTCCATTGTCGATATTTCAGTATGGTAGCAATATGAAAAACTGCAAATAAAAAAAAATTACCCTTTCATTAGTCTTCGAGGAAAATTAGTGAAAACAGATCGCAGCGCTCTTATTCTGTTTTCGAGTTATTCCGGATTGCTGTCAGAGTTCGATGAGATCTATTTTGACATTCTAGTGGTACTCTCGCCGGAAGATTTCGATGATATAACATAATATCGTAGAAGATTTATATATATATATATATCATATATATATATATATATATATATATATATATATATATATATATATATATATATATATATATATATATATATATATATATATATATATATATATAATTATATTTTTCTAATACTGAAACCTTAAGGCATGGGCGCAGACGAATGAGAGAATTCGGTGGCAAAGCTGGGCGGACGTTCGGGCTGCCCTAAGGCCCCTCAAAAAAAAAAGGAAGAAAGCGCTGGGGTCGCACCAGGTGAAATCGGGTAAAAATTTCGCCGAAAAACAAAAATTCGATCATGTTGATCGAGGATTACGCTTTTTACCCGGTCGGAAAGTTCGAAGAAACGTTTCTCAGAAAGGATTTCGACAAACACTCCATTTTTCCCTCGAAAGATAGACAAAATTGGTAGGGGGAGTGTTAGCTTAGACGGAGGATATCGAGCCACGGTTTCTGAAGGAAAAACCCTATCTCAAGAATTCTGCTGTTCCTGTAGCATAGTCTCATTTCGATATTCCAATATATTCCAGAGAAATCCGCCTTCAAAGTTGGTCCTTCTGAAGTGCACGCCGAAAACGACAAAAACGATGACTTTTCCCAGGCCATATAGAGTGCCGTGACGGTATCCACTTTCGACCTGCGAAATAGGTAATTTCGAGCCGTTCAAAAAAATTTCTGGATCTGATTTTTTGCGAAATTCTCCGTTGATATATATTTCGATTACTTCCCCATTAGAAAAATTGTATGCATTTCTTTTCTCAATCTTCAATCCATGAATAAGCGTTCAAAGTAATCTCCTCCAGAAATCGATCTCTGTTCAAAGCTACCCCCACCATACAGATTCGCCAGACTTTCACGTCAAGAATTGACGAGGTGAACAATAGTCAAGCTGTCAAATTTGGGTTTTTTTTCATTTGTCCCACTTATATGTGGTTACTGGGAGGTATGATTGGAGTGTCATATGATTTGTATATATCTCGCAATAAACTCGTGAAAAGATATCGTCATTTTACGACTTAATCTTCGAATTTGGGGCCAGAATTAGATTATCGAGAAAGAATCGTAAACAGGGAGGCCGATTAACTTTTCCACCGCTGTCTCATTCAATCGATTCGATCCGAATTCTGCCGAAAGTTAGTTTGGCAAATATCTAGAATATAGGGCTCTCTTCTATAAAATATCATAATATGACCTGGGCTTAACCGCCTCGGTAGCTGAACGGTTAGTGCGCAAGCATATTGGAACTCCTTAGCCAAGTTGCCTGGTTCGAATCCGGATTCAAGTTATGGACTTTAACGAAAAAGTGAAAATTCACAAAGATGTATATAGCGATCGGATGCATAACCTAAAGGTTGATGAATCCATAACCACTGAAGGCCAGATAAATTGTAATTCTGAGAGGTTGCAGTTATCATAGCACGGTCTAGGTGAGTGGTTCGGAGTTCACTATAAACAGTAGGTCCCTTGAAAAACACAACACACACATGATCTGGGATATTCTTATTTCATAATCTCGAAGTAATGCTTCAAAGGTAAGTGAACCTAATTAAATCTTTATTTTGTCCATTTCAATGTATGTTACTTCACAGCGTAGTAGAGGAATAATTTTTCATGATTTATATATTTCACATTTACAATTTCAGGTTATTCTAATTGATTTTGTAATTCTGATGCCCTAGAATGTTAAATTTATGATAAGAAGGATTATGTTTGCAATGAATCAAGACTCTCACAGAAAATAAAAAGATTTAAGAGGCTATTAACAGGTGAGAGTTTTTTCTTATTGTATTTCTTCTGAAAGGAACTTCATTCTGTTTTCGTAAATACATTTATATTAGAATATTGAAAGTTATTGATTACATGCCATGGATATATTATCTATCTGTTCTAATGTTTTCTATAAGATACAGAAAAATTCATAACCGTGTGATATTATTTCTGAACCTAACCTAGAAAATTCTTTTCTAGGATTCCTGTAATATTGAAATTATCATAATTAGGATTCTGTATGAAATAAATCAAGACTATCTTCATAAAGGAATAGGATAATTTCAAGATGCTATTGACAGGTAATAGGTTTTTCTATGAATAACAGAAGTTATTCACAGATGGCTTGTATTTATTATGTATCTGTTGCTTCAACTGTTAAAAGATACAAGAAATTCATGATCATGAATTTCGCAATGTACGAGGATTGGTGAAATGATTCAAAACTTGGCTCAATTTTACATGTTTAAGAAATGAATTTGTAATAGTGTTTGTGAATTGAAATAAAACAAAAAAGATTGAATATCCTTCAGGACGCTATTGACTGGTAATAAGCAAAGCTATATATGTTTCTACTGAAAGGATATTCATTCAGACATTTGGTATGATTTGCATATTGAAAGTTATTCATAACATATCATGCATTCATTATCTATCTGTTGTTGTGATTGTTGTAAGATACAGAAAATTCATAATTATGAATTTAGTAATATACCAGGGTGTTTAAACAATTTCAAAGTAGCTTAATTGTACCTGTTTTGAAATTAGAAATCGGTTATAGTTCTGGCTTCAAATAAATCAAGACAGTCGAGACCAAGAACAAACGAAATATTTCAAACTAGATATCTGTGTTCAATTCATTATTTTTTGTTTAGTTCATCCAATAGGAAGTGAGCTCTCCAATTATCCAAATCAAAATGTAAATAGGAATTTGATATGTTTGAGGAAACTCATGGTGATTTGAGTTTTCAAATCAAGTTAATCTAAATCGAAAGAAATATAGTTGTTTAATATGTCTTGCTTCAAATAATCGAGGCACGTACACACATGACAAGTAAGCGTTATAAAAGTGAAGAAGTATATTTTATATGTTTCATTCTTTAACTTTTCATAACCAAAAGAGAACTTTATATGGTTCAGATGTTACTGTCAAGTTATTTTAAATACAGTAATATGTTGACATTGTTCTTTGTTCAATACCTATCAACATAGATTCAGAATAATACATGCTTCAAGGGTATAATTGTATGTATTTATTAATATTCATATTTTAAGGAAGTGACTGTTTGATATTTGTTGTGAAATTGATATTTATGGAAACGTAAAGTTGTACTGAAATATTTAGATTGAAGAAAAAATATGTATAACATCATTGCTTCAAACATCAATGTGGATATCTTATAAATAGTTCTGCATGTTTCGATGAACATTTGAGGATGAATAAAATAGATTATAAAAAATGGCAACCACATGTTTTCAAGTTATTTTAAATACAGTAATATGTTGACATTGTTCTTTGTTCAATACCTATCAACATAGATTCAGAATAATACATGCTTCAAGGGTATAATTGTATGTATTTATTAATATTCATATTTTAAGGAAGTGACTGTTTGATATTTGTTGTGAAATTGATATTTATGGAAACGTAAAGTTGTACTGAAATATTTAGATTGAAGAAAAAATATGTATAACATCATTGCTTCAAACATCAATGTGGATATCTTATAAATAGCTCTGCATTTTTCGAGAACATGAATTGAGGATGAATAAAATAGATTATAAAAAAGGCAACCATAGACATATATTAACATACATACTTTTCATCTCATAACGAAAATTGTCATGTGCGGGCGCAATCGCCCTATTTTTATATCATTGAAATGTGATCTCAAAACAAAAAGAGACCATATGCGGGATTTTGCATTGTGTAGACTCATCGAAGAAAATTATTATTGAAGGAACAGTATTCACCCTTTCGTAGAATGTTAAATATCCTCCCTTGAAGGAGCTAGTTTTCCGATCTACATTTCATAATCACCGTCAACCGGGGCAACAGAACAGAGGTACAGCTCGGTCAGATGTCACGAATTGGAGCAATGGACTGCATTTTCGGTGTCGTTTGACCTCGTCAGCATTGCCTACCCATTCGTAACATCTGATGATGATCAAAAAGATTGAAACTATTTATTCTACATAGTCGAACTCAAATATGGAATTAATCTTTTCCTTTTCGGTTATTTCTACTACTTTTTTCACTGTTTTGGCTACTAAGAACTGGAAAAATATTTTGCTGGCGCCCTTCAAAAACCATTTTTCATGCTCGAAAATTAGTATGAGTTGTTTTGAATTTTATTGGCGTTTTTGATAATGGAATTTCTACGCCTAAGGTGTGATTGAGTGATCTTATTTCTTAATATATACTAAAACCTTCTTTTTATACTTTGTCAGTTCAATAAGAAAAGCTGATATTTCAAAATTGAATGCATGTAATAGTGAATTATCTTAAAATTTGTTTAATAATTGGAATGCATCAAATAATATTCAAAGCTGCCTTAACATAACAATGTACGAGGTAATATATAACATAAAGTTCAATCGAGTATGAAAGACTGTCAGTATAGGTACTGTTGGATATAAAAGTGGATTCAATAAATCAGGCGTTCAGTATATTAGGCTACAGTATATTATGCGTTTTGTATATTAGGCGTTAAATATATCGTACGATGGATATATAAATACAAGTTCAATTGGTGAACTAATAATGTAAACTATTCATGTAACATGCTTAACAATTTTCGTCGAAAACATGAATTTCAACGAAATAAAAATTCTTTGAGCATTCCATGCTGTCATCTAGTATGCTGGTGTGATTTTACACAAAATATCCCAAATGTTTTCAATTCGATGCTCACAACAATAAATGTCAAATCCATCCATTGAAAGTTTAATATTGCTGATTCAAAAATAATGAGCTCAAATTTTTGATTGAGAAATTTTGGTAAATCTTGAAAATTTTTGAAAATTCGACTAGTTATAATATTACCTTCAGAATGGGTTTTATTCTGATGTAGCTTCAAAAAGCATTCTGTTCGTTTTCCTCACAGGAGTCAACCAAGCTTCCAGATATCGAAACCAAAAACTTTCTTTCAAAGCACTACGAAAAAATTACAACAAACAGGACGGTGAAAAAGTTTTTATAGGTGTAACTGTAAATCCCCTAATTTCGTGTAGTCAACTTCAAGCAGAGAGTGTGATACCAAAATCTCATGGAAAGAAATCTCAGTTTCTACATTAAGGGGTTATGAATGAATTTTGCCAATGGAAAGAGGGCAATTAAAAAAAAATATATTTTTGACGAAATCTTCGTAGTGAAATGATATAATGAATGAGAGCATAGCCAAGGGATTTCTGGGAGAAATTCTCTTGGTTCAATGAAGGTGTGTATATTTCTAGCATGACGGTGTGCCATCACACGAGACAAAAAATGCTTCAGAACTTTCGGAAATTTAACTCAATTTTTCAAAAATTTTTCTTTGAAGTTATGTCAAGGATTTATTCTTTAGACAAACCCATAATATATAATATTAAAATTCAAAATTCATGCAAAAGTGTTCTTGGACATAGTAATACTTAATTTCTGAATAACGGAAATTCTATTGAGTATTTAATATAGTTTTCATTTATTTGTGGCCGATCAATTTTCAAATTTCCTTCTTCAAGAGTAATAAATAATTTCGTTTGTTCTTATTATAAGTAGACAGCACATAATTTAAGACACTAAGGTTGTTTTGTATCAATGTGCATCAGCATACTAACATGAAAACAGTGAATGTTCGTTTCTGGGAAATAAACATTTTCAAAGAAATTTGTCGACCATGTTATATTTTTGTCGCAAGAAAAGAAAATTATTTTCCTGTTTCATACAAAACAACCAATTGTTTATATTAAAAAAAAAATTTGACAGCAACCGAGATATTGGAATATGCCAAAATTCTGGAAAATCAGGAAACCTGGAGTAACTCGAAAACACCAGGAACTAGTTGTAATCAGTTTCCACTAATGAATTCCATTTTCCATTTTATTTATTTGCAGTATTCCAAGTAGCTGCCGTGAAAAAACACAAATAATATATTCAATTCTATAAAAGTTTATTGCCATAGTAATCATCGAGAAGTGATATATTAAATGATGATGAGAATATTTTTGTTCTGCTTATTTAAATCGAAAACATAAGTATTGTGTAACGACAAATAGAATGTGGCTTGTATAGTGGCAAGTATCTTGTCATGAATAAACTCTCTTCAAGAGATATATTTGAAGATTCGTATAGTGCTGAGTAGGGTCATAAAATACCATAACTGTTTCGAATTCTTTCCAGAGAATGATCATTAATATCTGATTGTCACATCGTAGGTATATATCTTACAACGTGTTGAACGTTTGAGAAATGCAAGAAATAGAAGTCAAAATATATCGGAAAAATTGTTATATCAGAGGCTGAACCTAACGGGTCTGTACAGCAGATGCGTTAGTCACTGACCCTACACACATAAACATCCATAAATTTATACACTTATTCATAAATACACATTATAATGTGCATTGGAAGAATTTTACAAATACCGCAATATAACTCACGTGAAAGGATGATCACTGTTTAATGAATTCCTAGCTGGACTAATGCAGGTTACCTTTTGAATCTGCACTGAATTAGTAAATCTAATGAAATTTTCATTTGAAACACACCAGATACAAGTATCATATGAACGTTGATAGAGAAAATCAGATGGTTTCCAATATCCTCGAGTTTATTATGAATTGCACGGAAAGTCAAATTGTTCGAATTTTTTAGCTAATTCAGTGAAAAACGAAAATAATTTGATGTCTTGAAGCTCCCGTTAGACAAAAAATAAATGAAAATACAGGGTGTTCGTTTTAGGAGTGAACACGTCAAGCAGTGATAAGCAATCAAGTGGCGAACCCGAAACAGGACCTTATTTCTCCTGTTTCTCTTTTGTTCACGATATTCATTTAGAGATCTATTTTCTAACCTCAATCAAATTATCTTGGAGAGAAAGGAAAAACAGGACTGTATAAGAAAAATTTTAGCTATTTCAGGTTGCATTCGTGATGGGTATCATATATACATACAACCAAATTTAAATAGATTCTCCTGGTATTTTGAATATTACCTCAGGGAATTTCGCACGATTACTGGAATTGACCCTTTTCGAGATAATTCAATTGAAGAGAGAAATTAATTAATGTTTATTTTTAGAAAGAAACATATGAAAGTAAATGAGAGAGTCTCTCCGCATGTAGTAAAAACATTGAAAATTGTTTCAATTGTTTTCTGAAGGAGTAGGTGTTTTTTTCTCGATCTCAGTGGCTTGTATTACCTCCTCTTGTCCTGATAAAAGCTTGAATCTGTCTTAGCATGCTTTGGATTAGGTTTTCGACCTCCTCTGCGGTTGTATTCTGCCACTCTTCTGTGGCGGCTTGGATGAGCTGTTGTGGGGTTTTTGGGTTATCCTGGCGCGACCTCATTTACCTTTTAAGATTGTTTCAGTCCAAAATAGTAATTTCCTCTAATCTCACTATGGGCTTCAGCACTAGGTCTAATCAATTTCTATCCGTTACACTCACAGGAAACGAAATCCAATCTGTGTTGCCTCCCAGCATAATACCACTCCAAAAAATAACACTACCCCCTTGGTATTTCGGAATTTTGTCTTGCTGCTCGAAGTCTAACTTGTCTTCCACGACCCCTTTAAACCCAAATCCGGCTGTCATCTGATCGAACACCAATTCTGGTCTCATTCGGAAAAAGAACATTTCACCAATTCTCAATATTCCAATTTTGATGCTCGATACACCAATGAAGTCTGTTAATTTTTTATTGTCTGGTTAGTTCTGGAACTCTTAAGGGCTTTCTGCTGTATAAACTCGTTGAGCGGAGTCTTTGACGTATCGTTTCGACTGATATACCGACGCTTGTTGCTGTATGAGGTGCTACGCACTAGGGTCTCTCCTTGCAATTTAGCATAGAAAGCAGTCTTGTTCTTTGGAAGTGATCTTCCTACGACCTCATCCAGGCCTATTTTGCAGAGATTCTAACTCCACGTATCGCGCGTATATTTTTAAAATCACCCCCTGTGATACCTCCATTGAGGCTGCTAAATCCCTATGTATCATCCCTTTTTCATCGAGAGCAATTATTCCACCCCACTGCACATCGGACAATCCAACTTACGGCATTTTCAATTATGATTATAGGCCTTTTCAAATTAAATTAAATTCACAGTTATAAATCTCAGTTACTACAGTGACTACGAGTACAATATCCCGAACATGTGAAGATAATTCAACATTTCTTATCATACTATCCAGTTCTTCACAACAAAAAAACGCCATTCCTCACAAGTACTCAAAGATCCATGGTTGAAAACTAACAGTAACGTGAAATACCGAGTGATTCCATATAAATTTAATTGTGTGTATTTACAGGTATATCGATATTGAAATTGGAAAATTCTTGAGAAATATAGCATGGGTTAGTCTACAAATCAACTGATAACAATTTGTGGCACCATATAAGGAATCCCAGAACAAACCATAGTTCCCTTCGTTACTCCCTCAAGAAAAAAACTCTTTTCCATTAAAAATTTATATCAATAGCTTTAACCGAATTGGAATATCCAAAAGAAAAATGCAACAAAAAATTTCAATCTATACTCATTGAAAACCATTCTAGGAACGAATTTCGAAGTTAAAATGGGGTCGAACTACAAAACTTAGATAGCCCAAATTGAAAATTAGCATCTCAAATTGCTCATCTTATCTACTTATTTATTTAAATTTCGAAAAAAAAACGTTCTTCGAAGATAGTGAAACTGTGGAAGATGTGTTAAAAGCACAGAAAAATTAAATTGTATACAGAAGAACTATTGAGATTTTTCAGAAATTTGGGTAAAAACTTTGCCTTAAACGAAATTTGCTATGAACAAAAGTATATATTAGCTATGCAGGTTCCCTTTGTTACCTTCCTCAAATGCAATATGCATTTGGTCGATCGACGAAAAATATAGGACTAGCAGATTTTCTGATCTAGATTCGCTTTGATAGAATCCGCTCCTACAATTATTATTTCCGTAAGTTATTTCTCTTGTATTGATTGCCTCATCCCAACACGATTCTTTACATCTTGGAAAAAGTCTACTGGAGTGAAACCCGGTGATTCGACAGGCTGGTTTACTGTACTACCTCAGTTTGAAATTAATGTTAAACTTTGAATAAAAAGACGTTTAAAACTGCAGAAAACGCAAAATTGTTATGGAAAAATATATTTTCATAAATGCAATATTTGAGCACAAAAATTGTGTTGTTGATTGAATGCTGTCATGATTTATGGTGGCTAACATTAGTTGCCGATGGACATTTGAAATAAAAAATGTTTCATTGAGGAATTTCGAAACTTCAAATAAGGAACCACTGTTTTCCTTGAATGTGATATATCGGGATCCTTAATCGCTGAAGAGACCAAGACAGATTCATAGATACATTCAACTGGCCTTCCTCATCACTTGATTTGAATCCTGTAGTCCTATTCTAAGGGTTTTATAAAGGAGCGCGTTAATAAAGAAGAAATAAATAGGAGAAAATGTGTGTTGGAAAGAATAAATGAAGTGAAATATTCCATCGAAGTGAATACAGAAATAATCAATCATTTTATTCGTCAATTAAGTAAAGGACAGCCTAGTTATTTTTCATATTAAACCTTTGAAGAACGATGTTTCATTTTCAGATACTGTAAATAATTATGACATGATGAGTACCATTTGCTAATTTTTCGTTTGAACAAATTGATTCTTGTTGTTCAGCCATGTTTTCAAATTAATTTTCAACGATTATGGAATAATACTTATTTTTGCATTTATATTTCTAGGCTTCCTGTAATGGTGCCAGATAATGTTATGAACTGACTTAATGAAGTAGCTCATACAGCTTTCCTGAAGAATTTGAAATTTTATTATCGATTCACAGGATGAATGCAGTCTTTAATATAGCTCTGTTTCTTTTGTTTTCGAGATAATTTGACTAACGCCCTCCCATATAATAAATTCTCAAAATGTAACCCAAATTGTATCAATGGTTCGAAAGATTTAGCAAAGATAAATTACTACAGAATTCCGAAAAAGGCTGTATATAGTAAACGATTTATTCAGTATATTTTTTATATTTTACATAGAAACTGGATGATTTATTGAAATATCGAAAATGGATCAATCTAACAAAATTTCCTACCTATATCCTATTATATATTGTTCTTGTGTACAGTTATTCTAACCCCAAATGTTCTAACTCCAGTTGATTTATTATCATATTTCAAAAAATGATGAATTAATAGCAGCGTGAATGTGAAATACTCGCTACATGTCTGCGAACGCCCGTTTCCGCTTAACATCCGGATGAAAATATTCGAATTCAATTATTTCTGCAGAAATAATATGCCCATAGCTACTTGCATTCATGTTATGAGGTAAATAAATGACCTGAAGCAACATAAATTTCTCTGTAAATTTTTATTAGTCTTCGAAATATGTTTGGCATTATAGATATATTGAAAATTGTAATTCAATATTCTCGATGTAGAAACCATAATTTGATTGTTTAATCTAAGTAACTACTTAATGGGAGTAGAGTTAATATATTTCAGAACTTTGATGGAAATTCCTCAAGCTACTAATATGTTGATAAATAATATTCGCAATTCTGAATATATTGATGATTATCTTGGAATAATGTATAGTTACGAAGCTACAATATAGTATATAGGGCGTTCCATCTCAAACATCCACAATTAACTGGAGTAGAGAGTTCAAATTCTCAGGCTGAAACACAAATGCTTTGGACTTGGGATTCGTCACAAAAAAAAATCTAGAGGTCGTAGGTCAGGAGATCGTGCAGCCAACTCCATAGGACATATTTGGGTCCTACAACTAAGATATTGCAAATTGAGGTACTGGAAAACTAATGCGGTGTAGGAAGAAGGAGCTCCTACTTGCTGGAAGGAAAACTTGTTTTTCAAGTGGTAGGGGAACGATTTTTAGTTTTTCTGTTATCTATGATTTAATCGAATCTTGCAGCATGTCGAGATGAACTTCGTCGTTCAAATTAGCAGGAAAATACCGAGGTCGACTAAGATGGTCTTCTTGAATTCCTACCCGAACCTTTTGTTTTTCTCTTAACTTACGTTAATTTCACCACATACTCACAAATAAAACTTTGAAATTTCTACGATTTCAGTTCTTGAACAAAATAGAGTCATCTCATCATTTTTGTTGCAGACACATTCAACCTATTGAAAAATTAAATTGAAATCAATCTAAAAGCTCTATGACTAGTACTATTATATTCCAGTAGTAGAATAGGAATGGTGATTCCTTCAATCCTTTAAGAAAAATTTTAGGCGCGTTGATATGGTGGAAAAATTGCATAAAAAAAGAAACATGCTTTCTCTCTCCTTGGTCCAACAAATAATCGAGCGGATGAGATTCAACCGCCTATATGAACCAATGGGAATTAAACGAGAAGCGTGGTGAGCTTGAAAGTGTACAGGTTATTGCTCTTTGAGCCTCGTATTGTAAGTGGTCTGCTTGTGAGTGGTCGTTAGTTTTTTGTTTTTCGGTAAGTTATCTTTTGTTATTTTACTGTTTTATAGTTTTTTAATTTCAAGCATTTTGTGTTTGAGGTGAACGTGTGATAGTTACTATATTATTGTCACTGTAACAGGATTATTCATAGATTCGTAATAGTTTTGAGGATAAGTACAAAATGACATAAAACCACTATGGACAAAACAACATAATGTGTCGTTTTGTCAATAGAGATAGTGTATAATAAAACTATCTAAATCTACACGAATCTCTTCAATTTACAAGATGACAATATGCCACGGAATTGTAAGAGGACAAGTATTAGGCACTCATGGAGTCCACAAGCAATGAACGAAGCTATTGAAGCTGTGAAGGAGAAAACAATGGGTTGGCTTCTAAGACCTTCAAAGTGCCACAAGCTATACAAGCGTCATGCTGTGAAGCGAAATAAAATAATTTCACCTGCAGCAAAAGGTTCAGGCTGATTTCAGCGAACATTTCTTCTTGAAATCGAGAGACGATTAGTTGAGCCTATCAAGCTACTTGAAACTCGCATGTTTCAATTAACGCGTACAATGATCCAAGAACTCGCTTTCGAATTAGCTGAAGAGATAGGCTTTGCACATAGTTTTAATGAAGATAAGGGTAAAGCTGGCCAGGAGTGGCTAGATGGATTTTTAAGTCGCCATAAAGACATATCTTTACGTAAACCCGAGCTTACTTCCCCAGCTAGAGCCCAAGCTTTTAATCGACCCAGGTTGAAAAGTTTTTTGATAACTATCAAGAATACATCCACAAATACAAATTCAACGGGAACCGGATCTATAATGTTGACGAATCGGAGATGTCTACTGTCCAAAGCCCTCATAAAGTCTTGGCTACAGCTGGCAGAAGCAAGTAGGTGCCACTGCGAATGCTGAGCGGGGATAAAATGTAACTGAAGTGTGCTGCTTGAACGTAGCTTGTACGTACCTCTTTTCATGATTTTCTCAAAGAATATAAAAAACGAGCTCGTAGATGAAGCACCAACTGACACGGTAGGAGTAGCTCAAGAAAACGGGTGGATGTTCACTGAAACATTCATTTCCAAAGCTTCGTAAAAGCTAGTCATGATAAAGTGCTGCTTATTGTCGATGACCGTCCAGCTATAAATAATTCGAAGCTTTGAATTTTGCGAAAGACAATGGTATCGAAATTGTTTGTCTTCCCCCTCACTGCACCCTGCGTGTGCAGCGTCTCAACGTGTCATTTCATGGATTGCTCGAGACTTATTTAAACCAAGAGATTTTTGTTTGGATAACAAATCATTCATGAAGAGTAGTGACAGCTCTTCAGATCGGATATTTATTCAATCAAGCTTATGGAAAAACTGCCTCTGTTCAAAATGCATGCAGTGGTTTCAAAAGCACTGGACTGTGGCCAGTTAATCCAGACATATTTTCAGGTCACTTTTTTGAACCAGGTGAAATACCAAATATGCCAATAGCTACCGCAGCTGATAACCCAGACTGAATCTAGGATCAGAACCTTCTACCATCGTTGTTAATTGACCAGGTGACTGGCGAGACACAGAAACAGAATGAGGCCCCTGAATCTTCATTAAAGCCATCCACTAGTTTACTAGTAGCAGTTACTAAAGATATTCATTAAACACTGACTGGCTACTCAGACATTTATCAACCATCTACAAGTTGCTATCCAGCGACAAATTCTTTAGCAGTTCTAGTAAATGTCATTTCTCCAGTTCCCAGTGGTGAATTCTTGAGTGAACAGGGTGAACGAAAGCCAAAGAAACGAACGACAACATTTCTGTTGTCCTCATCACCAAATATGACAGAGTTGAAACTCAAACGAGAGACTGAAACGGAAAAACCAACTCGTAAAAGACGACGGGTAGTTACTAGATCGCTTTATATGAACGAAGACTCGGATGAAGATGGACTGATCGAGAAGGCGAAGAAGACGATTGTGCCTGTATATACCAGATTACCTAATTATTTAATTGCGAATTGTGCAATTGATATTTGTCATTATCTATGTTGATGGCTGTGTATTTCATTTTGTCCATAAACAATAATAATGGATAAAACAGATTTATCTTGATCTTCATTCAATACGAAGTATCTTTGTAAGTATTGATTTTTCAGAGAAAACCTTCAAGATGTGAATAACCAATTAATTTAAGCAAAGTTGAGAGAAAAAATATATTCCTAATACGAATAATATAAAAGTTATTGATAACTAATAAACCGCTATATCATTCTAGACGTACGTCCTCTTAACAACAGTCGATTGTTCTTACAGAATACCTTCACGAATGTTGAGAACATCATAACGACTTTTTAATTACTTTGTCTGAGCGTAATCATATTTGAGGCATGCACATATTTAATATGTCAAAACCAACATTGATCCCACTACGTTAGAAAATGGCCTTCTTGACAAAATTATGTTTTCTTATTCAGCTATATATTAATTTATACGGTTTGCACAAGCATGTAATAGAAATAAACCTTAGTTTCAGTAGCGATCCTTTCAGTCTTTTCCCACTGAACTACTTAAGACAGTAAAATAAAATTACATGATTAAATCATCTAAATTTTAACAAACGAGACTAGGAATTTGACAAGATTCTGATGAAAACCACATGTCTACAATTTGCGATACTGAGAAACTTCAAATTGTAGTAGTTTTCTCTGAAAATGAATTCATATCTACCAATAAACTAATGACTAATGTTCAGAGTTTTCTATGATTCGAACATTCTGAGTATGATATGAATCTGGATAAATTAAAATGGAAATCTAGCTTATTTTATTAGCACAAGAATTATCTTCAAACTGGATTATATTTATCAACCTGAAATTTTCAAAAGACGTTTCCGGCAATTCTATTAAGAGGAAAGGTTCTTCCGCGGAATTTGAGAATGTGTCCTACGCTGATGGAAGCAAGTTTACTACAGATCACGTTGAGTGCTGCAGTTCGAAACAAGAAGGTTCCTTATAGTTCGAATAACAATTAAACTGATCAATTAAACAATTTCGATATTCGAAATGAAGTTTGAATAGGTTTATGTATAACCTTTCCCATTTTCTCAAAAATTCCTCACTGGAAATATCGTTTCACTCATATAGTAAATTATGGTACATATCTGTCAATGAGATTGCAGTTAAAATTTGAATTGATAATCATTTAGAACCACCTCATGCAAAAGTTCTCTATTCAAAAAGTTTCCTCAAACAAGTTCATAGAATATCCCTTTTTCTGCTTTTTGTGTATGTTTAGTACAATTTTTTCAGTTTTCTCAATAATTCCTCACCTAAAATATCGGTTCACGTATATGGTAAAATACATATCTGTCTAGGAGATCGCGTTTACAAAATGAGCCTTCTTAAATAGAAGCACTTTTCTTAAGTTCTTTTTCCAAAGAATTTTCCAAAACAAAGTGATTGAATATCTGCCAGTTATTTTCTTTTCGGATGATGAAATTCCCAAAATTCACTCTTTATTAGATATTCATTACAATAATTCATTTGGAATAAGGATAACAGAATCCTGAAATCTTCGAATACAGATAATGTTGATAAAAGTTAATAGCTCTCTGGAGAGCAATCTTGGTAGAGATGGCAACTTTCGGAAGCACGTCAACGTAGAAGTACAACCACTTCATATATGTTAAATGTAGAAAATTGTTCACAAATATGGCTATAAATGCAAAATTGAAACTTCATAAAGTGTCTTCATATATTTTTTTATATTTGAGTCTGATCGCAGAATTGAATCTAATCTACATTTATTGACTGAAAAATCTTAATTGATTAATTACAAGCTGCTACAGTCGAGAGATTCCTAACTTGATAGTTTGTATTTTCAGGGGAAGCCGTAGAAGATCCAGAAAAAATGAATGGACATTAAAAAAAACGCTCAAGGTGGCATGAAGATAATCAAAAATAGGCTGAGAATTCAAGACTTACACGCTGATCATGTACTGAAGTTGAATGAACATTGATATTCTATAAATTACATGATGGAAAAAATCTTTTCGCATTTGCGAAACTTAATTCGGTAGCATGGATGAGTGAAAACCATCCGTACTATTAGAGTATAACACATGACTAAACTATATATAACTACAAGTAGAGAGATTGAGATTATGTAAATATCAATTTTCAGAAGATATTCAATATATGTGAAATTATAATAAAATTAACATGAACAATGTATGGATTGATTATTATTAATCAGAACTCACTCGACGTTAAAATATACAGAAAACCAACCTATTCGTATATCCTGATTCATAACAGTAATTCCCAATCCCAGAGTATCAAATTGAGTGCTTTTCATTCATTTGTGCACAGATTGCTTTCTATTCCTATGTCAGCTGTCGATTTTGAGAATGAAGTTCAAGTTTTAAAATTCATCGCGATGAACAACGGCTATGAACCAAAACTAAGTGATACCTTAATAAGACAAGGGCGACATAAACTTTTATTGCAGAGCATTTATTCGTTGCAAACTGAGAAATCTGATAGAAAATTTCGAATTATCCAATTAAGTATATTCCTAATATTACCAACAAAATATGTAACACATTAGACAGAAATAATAAAACACCATCAGTACTAATAGAAAGAATTTTGATTCATTATTGGTTGATACTAAGGATAAAACAAAATTATTGGATAAAAGCGGAGTATATAAAATACACTCCAGTGAATGTAAGACATTCTTTAGAGGCCAAACCGGAAGATGCATTGAGAAGAGAGTTGAAGAACATAAAAGATCTATTCTGCAAAATGAAAATTTTACGGGTTTTTCGGACCACTGAATCAATAAAAATCATTTCATTTATTTTGAGTATATCGAACTCATGCATTCCAGGTAATAAAGGAAAAGGATGGACATCTTGGAGAATATTGAAATAACGTCCGCTCATAGAAAAAACCAGCCCATTTGCAACGAATAACTAGACATCAATTTACCTCCTGTTGTGAATGTCGTTATATTATAATATAATATATATATATATATATATATATATATATATATATATATATATATATATATATATATATATATATATATATATATATATATAAGTGAGATCACTGATTTTGAATTTAGTATTGTATTACTCTTGATAATGGACTAACAACTCGAAACGTATGTCAGGTATTTTTAATAAATATTTGTGAAACCTTTGTCAAGTGATGAACGAATCATTTAATCATTAATCAATGTATACAAAAGTGATGGAGTAGGCATGAGAACAAATAGTGTTGGTCATTTGAATGAAGTATTCATTAATTAGATCTAGGACTCACAAACTAAAATTTTGATTCAACTGGTGCAGTTCATTTCTTTCCTAGTTCATATTGAATTTTAGAGATCAAACGCTCTCTTGAATAAATAATAGAATGATTAAACAGAATTAATGGAATGGACATAACAATTATTTACATATTTTTCGTAATAGCCCACTTAGTGAACTATTCTGTTAGACTATTGTTAAATATCTCTTGCTCTCACAAGTGTGAAGCAAATGATTTTTATTTTCGAATATCATGGGAACATCTTTCGTGAGAATATAGTTGCATATAAAAATCAGTTTTGAAGAATAACATTCTACTCAACTCACTTTGAATATATCAAACTCATCAGTTTCTTGATTTCTATGAGATTTTGTACTAATATATGCAGCCTCATTGTTGTTTCGTGAACTGGTAAACTCGCTTTTCATTCTTACCTGCAAGTAAAAGAAAAGATTGAATATTATATTTGAATGAAAATAAACAAAAAATTTTTTTTTCAAAATATAGATTCGTAAATTCCAGGATTAGAACCTGGATACGTACAATTATATTAAGGTACAGAGTAAACAGTGTATTGAAAACAAAATGTCTGAAGAAATATATATTACAATGTCCTGCAATCTGAACTGTTTGTAATAAATTAAGTTTTTATATTGAGTAAACTAGCCTATATCTTAAAAATAATAATAAATTACTGAACTGCTTGATGACAAAGCTGTTATTAGGAGAGCGGGGTGTGTTACCGTACATCGATTAACTTCGTATATCCAAGTTTTGACGGATTCAAACTCTAAGAAGCACGCATTTTTTTTTGGTAAGCTAATGCTTCGATTGGTTAGGTTTGAGTTTAATGAAAGTTTCGAGATTGTGATTATAAAATTCAACCGTTAGGAATTCATCTGTGAGTATTTTATTATGAATATACAGGGTGTTTCATTAACAATTGGAAATATTTCAATTACGGAATCTCTGGCTCAAAGTATTAAGATTTAACAAACATCACGTCGATAAAATGTGTCTCCTTACTGAGATGCAAGGTTTTCGTAAAAAAAATGTTTTTTTGTTAGTAAGTATCTCGATGATCTTCTATTTGATTCAGTTGAAAATCAGTAGTGATATTGTAACAATAGGCTGATTTGTCTTTCGTGTGTTTCAACTTATCGACTCCAGAGGCGTCTCGGCAGACAGGTCAACGAAAACTTTCTATGAAAAAGCAGCACACCACTAATTTTTTCCTCAATTTTGTTGTATTTCTAGATTGACATTTTCAAAATACAACTCTTTAGTGCAGTGAGTTTTTTATATATATCTGTTTAAGATTTCGAGATATAAAATAAAAACCTGTCCGTAATACTAAGTACTGAACCCAAAAACACCAAAGAATGCCACATTTTTGACCAAGACCATAACGAAAGTTGTTTAGAATTGTACAAAGTTCAACATATCTCAAAATCAGAAAATTTAACAACTACACTAAAATCAGTACTAACTATTGAAACTATAGAACGAATCATAAAAATTAAAAATGAAAAATGACCCTAGTTCAATTTCAATTCCTTGGTAGTTACAAAATCGACATTCTGTTTTCCCAGGTCCAGGCAACAAAGCTGCTCTCGATGAGTTTCAGAGTGTTCTCAATCAATTTGAGTCACTTTTACCCCGTGGATTACGATTATTAGTAGGTATTTCGTTCTTGGCTAATAGACTTACACTCTATGTCTCTCGTCTAAATTAATTATCTCGATCTAGTAGGACGCTGTCATTTATGTCATTTGATGGCACTGTCACTAAAGAATGCTGGTCTTCTTCCTTGTAAAAAGTAAAAAAGAAGAAACTCGGCTAGTGTAAAGCGATGGTTCAAATTCAAAATAGCAAAAGAAAGTATTCACATCGTTGCGAATTAAATCTGCCTTACAACAAATTTCAAAAACGTGCAGAAGAAAAAAAAATCGGAAAAGGAGAAATTAGAAAAAAAAACAATGGAGAAGACAACTTCGTGAACGGATGAGGAACTGGTTTCACGTACAACTGTGGTGGCTTTGAAAAAGATTAGAAGAAATGGTACAGAACTGTAAACGATGGGAGCTGGTCTGTTTTGTTTTCGGGTTTGTATTCAGTTGACAAATATTGCTGTCAATTTTGTATGCCTTAAATGAAACATAAATACGTTACGACCTACACTTGTGAATTTGGAGTATATATATATATATATATATATATATATATATATATATATATATATATATATATATATATATATATATATATATATATATATATATATATATATATATATATATATATATATATATATATATATATATATATATATATATATATATATATATATATATATATATATATATATATATATATATATATATATATATATATATATATATATATATATATATATATATATATACGTTAAATATATTCCTAGCTACGGGTTCGGTGGCAAACAAAAACATGAAGTGGCATGTCCTGTCAGAAATGAGGCAACGGAAGTGGCAGTAGTGGTCATCTACAAATGGAGAATACTACTTCGATCAGAAAACTATCTCGTCTGACTGGTGTATCAGCTACAACTGT
The DNA here is from genome assembly GCA_013387265.2 of Cryptolaemus montrouzieri. Lineage (NCBI taxonomy): Eukaryota > Metazoa > Arthropoda > Insecta > Coleoptera > Coccinellidae > Cryptolaemus > Cryptolaemus montrouzieri. Next base: position 56,026,296 of record JABFTP020000185.1, on the reverse strand, counting down.
CCATAGAATCGTGAAACATCACAAATTTCACCCCTACAAGGTAAAATTAGTGCATGAAATAAACGAAGATGATCCAGATCGTCGTTTACAGTTTTGTGAAAATCTAAGTGAAAACCTAAACGCTAATCCAAATTTTCTGAATAACATCTGTTTTTCTGATGAAAGCACCTTTATGCTCAGTGGTGAAGTGAATAGACATAATTGTCGATATTGGGACACACAGAATCCTCATTGGTTTAGAGAGGCCCACACGCAAAGGCCTCAGAAGTTGAACGTTTGGGCAGGAATTTTGGCAATATATATATATATATATATATATATATATATATATATATATATATATATATATATATATATATATATATATATATATATATATATATATATATATATATATATATATATATATATATATATATATATATATATATATATATATATATATATATATATATATATATATATATATATATATATATATATTATGGATACCCGGTAATATCACTGGCCAAATTCATTTAGAACTATTACAGAACGCTATTTATCCGGCCCTTCTGCAATTATTGGGATCATGAAACATCATTTTTCAACAAGATGGCACACCACATAATTTCCTTTATCCTGTGCGTCAATTCTTTACTAGAAAATTTCGAGCCTGGATTGGAAGAAGGGGCCATATTGAATGGCCGCCCAGATCACCTGATCTGGCCCCAACTGGACTTGTTTCTAAGGGGTCACCTAAAATCTAAGATTAACGCTACCTAACCTGAGTCACATAATAAACTAGTCACAAAAGTAAGTATTCTCTTCCTTCTTAAGCTGCAATTTCGTTAACGATGATAATTTGGGAGCAAAAATTTACGGTCAGATAGTACTCAATAAGATCTTCAAAATGAGGTATCGCAACACTTCTCATCCCCATTCAATATCAGGGGATTTTGCTCACCCCAGGTATGGGATAGGTTACGGGGATGAAAGAATCATAAATTTTGTTCCCCCTACAATTAGAAATCGACGTGCGATTCTCCATATTTTCATTTTATAACCGAAAAATCGACGTGTTGACATTTAATTATTTTTGTTATAAATTCTATTTTTGAGAAACATTTAAAAAAATTGTAGCTCGTGGAACTTTTGCACTACAGACACAATTTTTGCTTGGGTGGATAGAAAAAAGATCAATGAATTTTTTGAGTAATCTGAATGTGTCAAATGTTTAGTGCGTTGTTTTATATGATTTTTTCAATTTGGCCTTCTTAAACAGCAATAACTCAATTTTTTCAAATTACACTTGCCAATTTTTATATCGCCATCAGATGAAGCGTCAAATTTCAGATGGAATTGTATAAGCATGTACTGTACCCATCTCTTATAGTTCCGAAATAATTTGGGAATATATTGAATTTTGATGATTCTGCAAGAACTAACAGATAATGCTTTGATATATTGGAATAAAGTAGATGAACTGGCTACGCTTACCTGACAGGTACCTTAAATTAATGTTGTTGTCACTAGGTTCATTCGAATTTGATATTTCAACAAGAATTGTCGTTATTTTAGATTGAAAATAGCCAAAAATACAACACATTTGGAATAAAACTACTGGTTATCCAAACGTAAATATATTTAATCTTTTTGAATTCATTTTAGAATGTCCGAAAGTAGAGTAGAAATTGAAATTTCGAATTTACAGTCTATGAGTAAAATAAAATTTCGAAGCATAAGAAGCAATTTTCTACATTTCGAATGAATAAAACTTGTAAGAACTAAGCGAAAACCAATCATCAAAGATAATTACATTAATACGAATAAATGATAGCATACAACAAAGGAGAAAACTAATTTACGATCTGAATAAATGTTCAATATGGGTCCCATTTTGCTCGATACACTTGACAGCCCGTATAAGAACATGATGAGTTGCCCTCCTAGTTTCCTCAGGATCAATATTACGAAAAGCATTATGAATGCGCTCTAGTAACTCTTCTTTACCTCTTACAGGAATAAGATACACTTCACTTTAGATTTTGCCCCATAAATGAAAATCAAGAGGCGTCAGGTCCGGAGAACGCGGAGGCCTCAAATTTGGTCCTTGACTACCCCACCATCTATCCTCGAATATTTCTGTGAGCTGCCGATCTACAGCTAGTGTTTTATGTGCTGGTGCACCATCCATTTGGTAATAGCAATCCCTCGGAATGTTAAGGGGTAATACATCTAAAAAATTTGCTAATGTTCCTTTCAAAATTTAAAGGTATCTTTGTCTATTAAGATTTTCCTCATAAATCTGATAAGCCAACAAATCATCATTAATATTGCAAAAACGTTCACGCAATTTATTCTGAAAATCAATAACCTTAATGAAATGTGGATTTCCTGTGGCCCAAAAATGTCGATTTCTCCTGTTGGTTATTCCACTTTCATTGAACTTGGCTTCATCAGACCATATATTTTTTTGCAGAATTGTCTCATCTTGAAGCCGAATTAATAAATTTTCACAGAAATTTATCCGCTTGGGAAGGTCAGGTGGTTTCAATTTTTGTAGTGATAAAAGAATACGGGCGCATGTTATGTTTTTTAAGGATCTTTTGAATGGAAGTATAAGTCGATCCAATATCCATTGATGCTGACCTAATGGACGCATGTGGATTGATACGAAAATACGGTAGCGTGTTAATTTGATTGTCGTCGTCCTCGAGGATTGATTTTCTACTAGTTTCTTTGTATTTTGTTCCTCCAAATTGTAGAAAATTAGAGAAAATTGCTTTTAATCTTTCAAAATTTTGTTTTACTCATAGGCGCCAAATGTGGAATTTGTTTATTGAATTACCTGCAAGTTCTATCCACCACTTTTCGACATTCGCCATGAATTAAAAAGAGATTAAACATATCCTCGTTTGAATAATCAGTAATTTTATTATCAATCTGGTGTTTTTCAAAAATTTTCACTTCAACTTACCAACAATTCTTGTTGAAATATCAAATTCGAATGAACGAAATGACAAGTACATTAATTTTATTCACTTGTCAGGTGAGCGTAGCCAGTTCAGGTACTTGATTCAAATATTTCAACATATGGGTATAGTAAATACTGATACAATTCCATCTAAAATTTTACGCCTCATCGGATGGCGATATAAAAATTGGCACGTGCCATTTGAAAAAGTTGAGTTATTGCTGTTTGAAAAAGGCCAAATTGAAAAAACCATACAAAACAACGCAATATCCATTTGACATGTGTAGACTGCTTAAAAAATTCCTTGATCCTTCTTTTATCCCCCCAAGCAAAAATTGTCTGTAGTGTAAAAGATCTACGAGCTACAATTGTTTTAAGTGTTCCTCAAAAATCGAGTTTATAACAAAATTAATTAAATTTGTCAAAAGTTTTGACAGATAAGTGCCAACAACTTGGGTATTTTATGCCTTCCTCAAATGTCGGTTCTAGATGTATAATAAAAAAGGTAGATTGCCATTTGAAATAACAAAGTGATGACCCACTTCCGATATAACCGAAAATGGTATTACTTCGAAAATATTTCACTTCAGTTTGAAATCGCTAGTTATGGCCGCGTATAAAATTTCAGCTTGATATTATAACTGGAACTCAAAAAGTTTTCAACGGACGGTCCTGGTGGATATCCCTGTATATATATATATATATATATATATATATATATATATATATATATATATATATATATATATATATATATATATATATATATATATATATATATATATATATATATATATATATATATATATATATATATATATATATATATATATATATATATTTCAATTGAAGTTTCGTTGTTATAGAAGAGTTCATGTGTCATTTGAAACGTGATATTCTTGAGAATTATTTAAATCTAGTTGTCATGATGTTTCCACATATACAATGTATATTCATTGAATGATATGTTGCTTTCAGATGAATACATTCAAAGTTAATAAAGTATACGAAATTGATGATGCCTTCCTTTCATTTTAAATCTACGAAAAGTAAGTGTAGATTATGTAGCCCCTGACATTCTGAGTAAATTATGTGCACTATGGAAGGATTGTTCTGGCGTCTGACATTTGAAATAGAAATGGATTTATCAAGGTTAGTGGCGTGAAAGAATGTAGTATGAATGCTCTGATTAAAAGATATGATCCACTACAAAGCAAATGATGAATCTCCTTACATTCTCTTTCTATATTCCCGCGTTTTATTGAAGAGGCTTCTACGTTCGAAGATAATTATTTTCGTGGTTTGATGAACAAGATGTTCAATGGAGGAAAGGAGCGGATTAAGCAATGTTTTCCCATACAATACTAAGAAATTTTGTTGACGGTTCAAAATTAGAGTGAAACATATGTTTTCTGCAGAAATATATATATATATATATATATATATATATATATATATATATATATATATATATATATATATATCGTTTTTGTTCGTGATTAACACTCAAACTTAAATCTACAAAAATGAAAATCTAATTTTATGGGGACGAAGCTACTAATTGATTTATTGATCACAAATTCTTCTACAATGTAATATATATAAAGTATAAAATTGAATATATTTGATAAAGTATACGTGTAATTGGAATTGGCTAACTTTCCAAACATATAAGGGACTACTATATCTGTGTGGATATTTAGATTTTGGGTAGGTTAGATGATATTTGTCTTCATTTTTGTTGAGTAATTCAGTTATAATATTTGGATTTCAACCATAGTTGAGTGTTATTTGTTCAATATAGAAAAGTTCTTAATCGAAATTGTAATAGCTGTTACAAAGAAAGAAAATGAGTATCTAACCTAACCTCGAAGTGCATTTCGCTCAAAATTTTGAGATACCATGCCAAAAGTTATTTGTATGTAATTGATAATTTCTTTTTCATTCTTCAATGTGCTGTATTTCTGCATTTCAGCTGATGACACGCCGGGGAATTCTGTCACCTCACTAAGCGTCGTCTAGTAACTAACTAAAATGCGCACATGAAATCATACCTGGGAAATATGCAAAAACATGACAACACGAGGAAAAAAGCGAGAAGAGCATATGTAGAGTCAAGCAGATGCAGCGGCGACTGGTTAGTCGATTTTCGTCCGAAGAGGGAGAACATAGATGTGATCTCGGGCTCAGTAGGTGCGATAATGAGGTAGGCTAATTAGGCAATACGTTTCAGCAACCTCCTTACGGTTCATATACTACGAGGTGGAGGAGAAGAATAGTACTTTCAATAAGAGAACAACATTGTCTCACCTGGAAAAGTACCTTAGTCAGTGGCATTAAGGGACACAAAGTGATCAAACGGATTCGTATGATAAGATCTGAACTGCATTGGCAAACGCAACGACAAAGCTGATGAATCAGAAGTATGAGGCGCCTTTGTGGTGGATAGAGCAGCTAAAATCCCTCGAAGAAAGTATGTATTAAGGTCAGAAAGAGTTACATAGAAAAATTAAAAAAACTGCAAAGGATAGTACTTCTTTATTAAGTGAATCCAGCGATGCAAATAGTGCTTCGAAGCGGGAAAATTGGATAGTCGGAAAAGTAGCCTGGTAAAGTGTTCTGGAAGAATTATAACCAGATGTGTGAAGATGGAAGCTACCAGTTGCCTGAAAGGACAAGGCCACAATATAGCTTGTTTGAAAGCAGAAGACATAGGTAGAAGGAAGACGGTATTAAAAAATTAAGCTTATCGAAGAATGGAGGAATAATTCAAAAAAGAAGATAGCTCTTGTTTTGGTTTGAGTATCAATAAGGGTATTTCGTCAGTATAAGAAATCCGGGGTGTAATTCAAGATATGCAACGAGAAAATTGGTTGAAGTATACATTTTTCAGAAAATTGTATTATAAAATTGTAAGAACACTGAAAACTCCTCCACTACTGGCCGATCTGCCTCACGAGCACAATCGTGATGCTTTATAAAAGAGTTCTCCCCAACCGTCTGTAGTAGGAGATTGTGAAGCAAGAGGCCCAGGTTGATGGGAGGAAAGTCAATATATGATATGATCGGCAAGTGTAAAGGATTTTGAAGAACATATTTTCGCAAGATCCAATAAAGAAGAGAATTGTTTCCAGTAAAGAAACTAAAGCGAATTGCTAAGTCGTGATCTGTTGATGAAAGAAAGACTTTTTCAACTTTCCTATACTCTATATTTTTCATTGTCTGAGCAGATAACAGTGATTGGAAGAGATATGTATTAGTTATGTAAATGAATTCTGATGTTCGATCTCTAGGAAAGCCGGAAAACTAAACTCTCATTCAGACTCTGCATTTCTATCTTCACTCCTGAATTCCTTCTTCGTGCTTCGTTTATGTGTTCATTAACATGAGGAGGTGATTACATCTAGAACTTCGTTCAATCTAATGCCTCATAATATAGCCTCAACCACATTTAATTATCAAAACATTGAAACATTATAATTTTCGAAACGAATTCAAAAAAGATAGAATGGAAATGATGCATAAAGTGCCTTTCTTTCTGTTAACTTTGACTATGTTCCTTAAAATTGCAAACAAACTAAAGTTGCTGACAAGACACAGTGAGAAGTGCGGTCGTCCTTCATAAAAATGAATGTCGTTTACTGCATCAAAGTGCTGCTGCAATTGTATGTGTTTCCGCCCATACACTGGATTCCTAATGAATGTATTTCGATAGCATCAACGGGTAAGTACGGTTACCGTACAAACGATCAACGAAATGTATAATCTCAACTTAAAAATGTTCGCCTTTCTCAGAAATGTCAGTGCTGTCTATTTTTTTGATGATTTTTTGATTCGAAAAAATGCCGATGGTTAACTTTTTGTATCGAATAATATTTTCTACAATCACATAATATCATACAGAACTTATTTCTGGTTTTTCTATTAATACGTTGCGTATTAGAATAGAATCTTCTCTCATGAGTCGCTGCCCTTTGTATCTCATGAAAAATGGTATATCTCAATATGGCAATCTATAGGCCGCCTGATCTTAAAGAAATATCTATAGTATACTCGTCCACAGCATGTAATTCAAGCCACGCCATATTAGCAGTTATGTTGTTCAACCACAAAGCTAACCATTTTTACCCATTGGTACCACACACGAGAATCGATACGCATCAACCGGCAATTTACGCTTCATATTCTCTAATGCGTCGAGGATGTGTATAATAACTTATAATTTAATATCCGATGATCAGTTCTTATCGAATCAGGAACGTGTACTGGCCCCGAATAGTCTGGTTCTTGGTTCTAGGTGTCTGGCAGATCCTACTGACGTTACAGCAAGGACTCCTTACATATTGAATACTTCATATCTATTGAGCTACCAATAATTGAATTTTGAATTAGCGTTAATATATTGAACACTGAATCTAGGATTTAGTAAAGAAATATCTTGTTAGACATTGAATACTTAACATATCGCTTTTTGTTGAAGTTATTCTTGTTGCAATTTTTCCTGGTACCGAAAAATATTATTTACATTTTATCTATATGAACTTATATCTGATGAATTAATGTTTCCTCTCAACATGACACCACTATTCCTTCAGGAACAATTTGACTTCAAAGCCATTTCAATTTGTTTGATATGTTTCGTAGAGAATGTGCTCTTATAGAATGAAAACTGTTACATAGATCTTTGTATTCCACAGCACAGTATCACTTACGATCAACGTGATTTCCAATTCGAGAATCATACCTTTAGGTCCTACATACAGTGGGTAAACTTTATCATTCACCGATCTTGGTGATATAAGTTTCGGTGCAAATATGAAAAATTGTAAAATTATAACAGTCTCATTTAATGATACATTTGCAGACAGAGAAGAACAACTCTGGAAGAATACCGTAAGGAAAAGAGTCGATCGCTAACAGACAATGTGAAGGATCTACCGAGATCAAGTCGTCCCACCACAGCTACTGATGTGTAAGATGTTTCATTGTTCATCGCTGAACTTCATGCTACAATTAGAATCTGAATCACTAACATAACCTGATCACTGGATCCATTCACAATATTTTGAGAACGAAATTTAAGTTTTATCCTTGCAGAATGAGGCTCCTAGATTCATTTAATGGGCACTATCCGGATAGTCACAGAGTTCTGCTTCGTAATGATGGATTGAATAATGATCATGATTCTTCACGACGAGAATTTTTTTTGACAAAGCCTTCTTCGATTCAAATGACCATGTGAACAGACACAGCAAGAGGTTTCCGAGTGACGAAGTTAGTTGATGAATAGCCTATGAACTCAATGATCTGAAAGGGTTAGTATTCGTTGGTGAATGAAAGCTCATTGTTGAAAAGAGAAAATATTATTTCAACTATCATAGAAATCTAGACGATATAGGATAAATATAATTCTGAAAGGATGGAGCTACTCTTCCTTATGAACGTGTACCTTGCAAAATGAATCGGACATGGAAGGAGAACCAAATATCCACCTAGTTCTTCAGATCTCAGACTGGATTATTTTTTGTATTTATTTTTTATTAGTGCATTTCTAAGAAACAAAGTTCATCTAACAAATCCTACAAATATCGAAGAATTCAAACCAGAGTGATCCACAATTGATTTCTGATTATCTATATATATATATATATATATATATATATATATATATATATATATATATATATATATATATATATATATATATATATATATATATATATATATATATATATATATATATATATATATATATATATATATATATATATATATATATATATATATATATATATATATATATATATATATATATATATATATATATATATATATATATATATATATATATATATATATATATATATATATATATATATATATATATATATATATATATAATATATATATATACAGGATATCCTCCGGTAACGTCCGTTAAAAACTTTTTAAGTTCAAATTACAATATCAAGCTGAAATTTTATACGCGGCCATAACTAGCGATTTCCAATGGGAGTGAAATATTTTCCAAGTGATACCATTTCTGGTTATACTGCAAGTGGGTCATCACTGTTATCCAAATAGCAATATACCTTTTTTATTATACATCTAGAACCGACATTTGAGGAAGGCATAAAATACCCAAGTTGATGGCACTTATCTGTCAAAACTTTTGACAGATCTAAATATTTTTGTTATAAAATCGATTTTTGAGGAACATTTAAAAAAATTGTAGCTCGTAGATCTTTTGCACTACAGACACAATTTTTGTTTGGGTGGATAGAAGAAGATTCATGGATTTTTTTTCAGCAATCTATACTTGTCAAATGTTTATTGCGTTGTTTTGTATAATTTTTTTCAATTTGGCCTTTTTCAAACAGCAGTAACTCTATTTTTTCAAATTGAACGTGCCAATTTTTATATCGCCATCAGATGAAGCGTCTAATTTCAGATGAAATTGTATGAGCATGTACTATACCCATCTCTTATAGTTCCGAAATAATTTGGGAATATATTGAATTTTGATAATTTTGCAAGAACTAACAGAGAATGCTCTGAGATATCTCATTTGGAATAAAACCACTGGTTATTCAAACGAAAACATATTTAATCTTTTTTAATTCATTTTAGAATGTCAAAAAATAGTGGGTAGAAATTGCAGGCAATTCAATAACCAATTTTCAAATTTACCGTCTATGAGTATAATAAAATTTCGGAGCATTAGAAGCAATTTTCTACAATTCGGATGAATTAAAATTGTAGGAACTATTCGAAAACCAATCTTCGAAGATAATTACATTAATACGAATAAATGATAGCGAACATCATAAGAAAAAACTAATTTACGATCTGAATAAATGTTCAATATGGGTCCCATTTTGCTCGATACACTTGACAGCTCGTATACGAACATGATGAGTTGCCTTCCTAGTTTCCTCAGGATCAATGTTACGAAAAGCATTATGAATGCGCTCTAGTAACTGTTCTTTACTTCTTACAGGAATAAGATACATTTAACTCTTGATATTGCCCCATAAATAAAAATCAAGGGGCGTCAGGTCCGGAGAACGCGGAGGCCATAAATTTTGTCCTTGATTACCCCACCATCTATCCCCAAACATTTCTGTTATCTGCCGATCTACAGCTCGTGTTTTATGTGCCGGTGCACCATCCATTTGTTAATAGCTATCCCTTAGAATGTTAAGGGGTAATCCATCTAAAAAATTTGCTAATGTTCCTCTCAAAATTTCCAGGTATCTTTGTCCATTAAGAATTTCCTCATAAATGTGATAAGCCAACAAATCATCCGTCAAAATTAAAGAACGTTCACGCTGAATTTATTTTGGAAATCAATTCAATGAAATGTGGATTTTCTGTGGCCCAAAAATGTCGATTTCTCCTGTTGGTTATTCCACTTTCATTGTACTTGGCTTCATCAGACCATATAATTTTTTGCAGAAACGTCTCATCTTGAAGCCGAATTAATAAATTTTCACAGAAATTTAGCCGCTTGGGAAGGCCAGTTGGTTTCAATTTTTATAGTCTGATAAAAGAACACGAGTGCATTTTATGTTTCTTAAGGATCCTTTGAATGGATGTATAACTCAATCCAATATCCATTGATGCTGACTTAATGCACGCATGTGGATTGGGACGAAAATACGCTAGCGTATCAATTTGATTGTCGTCGTCCTCGAGAATTGGTTTTCTTCTAGTTTCTATGTATTTTGTTCCTCCAAGTTGGAGAAAATTGCTTTTAATCCTCCGAAATTTTGTTTTACTCATAGGCGCCAAATTTGGTAATTGGTTATTGAATTGCCTGCAAGTTCTATCCACTACTTTTTGACATTCGCCATGAATTGAAAAGAGATTAAACATATCCTCGTTCGAATAATCAGCCATTTTATTATCAATCTGGTGTTTTCCAGAAATTTTCACTTCAAATTACCAACAATTCTTGTTGAAATATCAAATTCGAATGAACGAAGTGACAATTACATTAATTTTAGGAACCTGTCAGGAGAGCGTCGCAAGTTCAGCTACTTGATTCAAATTTTTCAGAGCATTCTCTGTTAGTTCTTGCAAAATCATCAAAATTCAATATATTCCCAAATTATTTCGGAACTATAAGAGATGGGTATAGTACATGCTGAAACAATTCCATCTGAAATTTGACGCTTTATCTGATGGCGGTATAAAAATTGGCACTTGCTATTTCAATAAAATTAGTTATTGCTGTTTGAAAAAGGCCAAATAGAAAAAATCATACAAAACAACGCAATGAACATTTGACATGTGTAGACCGTTTAAAAAATTCCTTGATCCTTCTTCTATCCACCCAAGCAAAAATTGTCTGTAGTGCAAAAGATCTACAAGCTACAATTTTTTTGAATGTTCCTCGAAAATCGAGTTTATCACAAAAAGAATTAAATCGGTCACAAGTTTTGACAGATAAGTGCCAACAACTTGAGTATTTTATGCCTTGCTCAGATGTCGGTTGTAGATGTATAATAAAAAGGTAGATTGCCATTTGAAATAACAAAGTGATGACCCACTTCCGGTATAACCAGAAATGGTATCAATTCGAAAATATTTCACTTCAATTGAAAATCGCTAGGTATTGCCGCGTATAAAATTTCGGCTGGTTATTGCAAGTGGAACTTAAAATAGTTTAACGGACGGTCCCGGTGGATATTCCTGTATAGGAAGCTAGTTCCCAAATCTACCTGCCATCCACGCAGCTTCCAAGAGCCACAATAGTGCAACTAAGCAGGATGCCGAGAAACGTAGCGGCAGACTGCAGTTTCGCCCTCATTAGGAGCTCATTAGTGCTGAATATCTCTTCTCAGCATCCTATCAAGCTACATCGAGGTACCCTATCGATTCCAGAAAGGAAGCACCTCGTACATACGTACGAGAGTCGCCTCTATGGACTGCCTTGGTGAACCCGCTACCGGACTTCGAGAAAGATACGAACAAAAACAAACAGACGGGAGAACGTTAAAAATTCCAACATTTGGGAGACATCTTCCGCCGTTCGGTGAATCACATCAACGGTAGAAAACGAGCGAAATAATCCCGCTGAAATAGTGCTTCCGAGATAAAACCTCCCGTCGGTAAGTATTTGATGGGGCAAATATCTTCCGCGATAAACTTCGCGAGGAATCTACATATGTAAACTTGAGATAAGAAGAATTATTCAAAAATCCGTAGATCAATGAATAATCCTTCCCGACAAGAGCTAGTTCGCAAATCTGCCTGCCATGCACGCAGCGCCCAAGAGCCACAGTAGTGCAACTAAGCATCAAATACTTACCGACAGGATATATATATATATATATATATATATATATATATATATATATATATATATATATATATATATATATATATATATATATATATATATATATATATATATATATATATATATATATATATATATATATATATATATATATATATATATATATATATATATATATATATATATATATATATATTCACCCCGACAGAGTTGCCCATATATGCAATCATATTTTTCATGAAATCATATTGATTGCATGAACAGATATATATAACTATATATATATAATATATATATATATATATATATATATATATATATATATATATATATATATATATATATATATATATATATATATATATATATATATATATATATATATATATATAATAATTATCACTATTAAAATAGTATCAATTACGAAACACATTCTTCAACAAGGAAAATGGAAAATTAATGATATATATTCTTTTGAAAAAGAGAGGAATTACAAAATTCGAATAATTGTATTTACATTAAATGCTTATATCCATAACTTTGGTGGGTGTCAGAACAAAAACAAGTGTGAGCTCAAGAAAATGTAACAGGGGAAACCATACTATCTTGTGTATGATTCAATAATCGAGTGAAGAAACCTGAGGAAAAATCTCGTTTCCCTGTCGGTATTGCACTAGCAATAGCTTGTCTGTTTATGTTTTGTTAGTGTCGTTTGTACATAAATAGTAGATTTGTCTGCTTAGCAGCTTCAAGTCTCATCTTGCACTCCATGATTTCCAGACGGGTGAAAGAGAAGGGGGTTTGGGACAGGAATCTGTAACAATGGATAAAGAAGACCAGCAGAAAAATATTTCAACAATCATAGCTGAGCCATATATCCAAACACACTTGAATTTAAGGAAATATTTTACATAGCAAACAAGGCCATAAAAAGGACTAAGGAGATAATCAAAAAGTACTTAACCTGCAATATTTCCTAATTCGGAAATGTTCTTTCGTCGCAGTGAGTCTCCTGAAACATAATCACTTCCTTGTTTTTGCTTGCCAATTTTGAAGTATAATCGTAAAATCCGTTCAATATTCAAACTTAACAAAACAGTTCCCTCTCTGTTTGACCGAGAAAGCCCCGATGGCTAAGTTCGGTCTTCTAAGTGATGCCGATTATGATCTATAGATGTTCTTGGATCATTATGAACCCAATAATTTGGGTTGACATCTCCCATATATTATTTTTTCGTGGTTCTTTTTTAATTTAAAGAAAACTTTGCGAAATATCTTGACAGTAAACCAGATTAAAAAGTTAACTTTTACATACAATACCAATATTGCTTATTATTTCCACTACAACCTACACTCAGCTAAAACTTGCAAGTTTACTTGAGTAGAGTAGCTAGAATTTTAATGAAATCAGTTTCAATTGATATATCTTATTGTGCCAAATAGAGCAAAGTTTGAAAATATAAAGAACCGAAGAAATGTTACTGATTTATTTAGTTTCGAGAGTTATTCAGTCTTTCGAAGTTCAAACTGCTCAACCTTTCCTTACTTCATGATTATGTTCATTGAAAACATTGTTTTCCCGGCAGAAGTTAATTATGTCGAATATTCCTCATCTTGAATTTTATATTAGCTCAAAAACATTGAAGTCGGTAACATTCTTACTGTTCACTGGTATTTCATGGAATTAATCTCATTTAAATCGATTCAATTCTGTGTCTCGGGCAATGCTTTCGAAGCAATCCATCAGAAGAATTCTATTTATCTGCAATTGAAAGTGCACGTTTGCTATTCTCCGAAGCAAGTACTATTGCTGCTCGATTCTTTGATGGTATTCAGGAATAAATAACGCAAGACTGGATGTCCCTTGTCCATCGCGTTCGATGTTTAGATTCGAGAGACATATGAGTAAAACTCGAAAAACCAGAAGTGATCGCCTCTTTTCAACTGAAAAAGAAAAATAAATAAGAATCTGTCCATGTTGCAAAGCAGAGGGATATTCACAAGATATAACTATATGTTGAAATTTTCCATATAGAATTAAAACGAGTTATTGGATTTATTCAAAATCTAGTTTTGACTGATATTAAAGAACATTATGGAGGACAAATTCTTATAACTCATGTTTGCGAATTCAAACAAATAATTCTATTTTTCCATTCGAATAAACAAAAGGATATTGAACATAAGCCAATAGATTTAGTAGCTTGTAGAGAAATAATTGTCTTTATTCTGCCTGAACTCCACCAAACTTCGTTTTCCAGATCAGCTTGTTACTAAAAGTTTTACAACCATTTATTGAATCACCGAAAATAAAAGAATCATAAAACAAATAACAAGTTTTTGAGAAAAGTTGAGCTTCAATAATCGTTGTAACCTAATAACTCTTGAGTTCGTTCCAAACGAAAATTCAAGCAAATCCATTGCAAAAAGAGAAAAAATGGTTTCAGTATTGCAGTGCATATTCCTCTCCGCTGGTATCTTCTGAATGTTCCCGAAGTTAGTATCAGTAAGACAGCTACCCAGTTAGTTCACATATTGTTGTAATTGGTACGGAAAACGCGCTTCTGAAGTGTCATTGTTCATCGCTGAAGATTCCACACTATTTGCAAAAATTACTTACTGCAGAAAGAATTCTTTCAATGAGCTAAAAATTTTTCAATTGAATAATGTTCGTGAATTATGAAAAATTTGAAAAGATCGACTTTTTTAGAATACTACGTTTAGCATGGGTATAAATCTGATGCAGCTTCTGAACATTATTCTGTTCGTTTGCCCGACAGGAGGCAATCTAACAAGTTAACATTTCAATCAGTTAATTAAAATCTCAAAAATACTGGGTCGAGAATTCGAAGCAATCAGAGAAAAAAGTACAATACACAAGATAATGAAGAGTTCATATTGGACGTTTTGAAAGCTATTACTACCGATCCCTTAATTTAATGTGGGCAACTTGAAGCAGAAAGTTCTATACCAAAATCCTAGGTTTCGCGATTCCTTAGGAATAATAGGTTTCAATCCTATAAGATGAGCAAATTTAGTTTTTACAGCCAGAGTATTTCGTGGATGGTATCAAGAAAATTCCAGAGGAAAATTCCGAATCTTATCACTATACCATATGGACTGATGAAGTGATTGAGACCAGTGACAGATTATTCAATTGCTATAATGAATATAAGAGGTCCCATGTCATTCACTATCGCGAATTGAATTCCCAACATGGAAGACGATACGGTTTCGATGTTGATGCGCATTGACGAACCACCGTGTTTTGTCGATCGTCATTTTAGACAAATCTCTTCACAGACAAGTTTATTATGATATTATGAATGAGAACAGAGTCGAGAGTATACACACCAAAAAATAAATGACTCAGAACATTTAATCCAGCCTATTGAAAATCCAAGGTAACAGTTTTAAACATTTTTCTCTGTGGCTGAGTCAAGGATCTTTTTTATAGAAAAATCCATAATGATATACAGGAATTGAAATAAGACTTTAGAAACTGTTTAGCTTAAATCACTAATATACTAATTCGAAATGCACGCAGCAGTGTTTTTGAACGTTGCAACTGCTGCCTTCTGAATCATAAAAATACTTTTGAGTATTTAGGAATTTTCTATGAGTTTTTTTTCTGATACTAGTTTTGATATTTTGAACTCATGAATACTATTCAGAAAAGGGTTTTTCATCATTAAACTTCATTACTTTGAGAATAGAATTGAAAACATTTGAGATGTGCTGTGAAAATTCGCACCAACTAAACTAAATGAAACCGCAGAATGTTCGAATAATTTCAATTGGTGGAAAAAGTCTCAGTTGTCAGACATGTTGCTAATATAATTATGTGCAAGCTTCTTCACTTAGGAACGAGCTATCATTTATTTGAATAGAAAATGAGCCCTAATAAGGGACTGCACTGTAAACTGCCGAGATGTTCTCGAGAAAGCCGTCCTTTTCATCACCACATCGTTGTAGTATCAGTAGAACTACATATATTTGCCAAGTTTCAAAGAATTGATTCATATATGAAAATCCCTTAGTTGAATAATCAATCATTCATAATTTTTTCTGGTCTCATGGCTGAAATATTGCCTTGAACTGCGGGGAGGCAGAAAATTCAAATTGAACTTTATCCAAAAAAAAATAATTAACGCAAATCAAATTACTCATTATATATAATTATAAGAAATTCATACGGTTCGACTTTAGAGCCTCCTCCGTCTTTCATAAACCAAGACGAGTTCACTCATGACTTGCACCTAATATCATTTTTTCTGGAAAAAGCTTAACGAATCTGATTTGAGAGTTCAGTAAACTATTTATTTTTCAATATAGCACGTACCAAATTTCATCACTCTTCTGTGACGGGCTCCACAAGTTGTTTTAAGGTTTAATGAAGTGTATCGATTCCAAACTCAAATACTAATGAATATTGCGGTTAAAGGAATCGAATAATCTCTAGCAGAATAAGTATTAATTTATACATTCATGAATTGATTTAAAATCAAAGATTAGCTTTGTGAAAAAAATTAAAATAATTCAAACAATTTTGAATTTCTATACTGAATTCTCCATTCGATTAATACCAATGAAAATGTTCAGATCATCATCGTCAATAAAATAGTTTACAAATAATTCAATATTTTCAAGGATATATTACACAATTTCATACGGCAGTTGAAAAAACGCAAATTCTTGAAAATGGAGACAAATGATATGTGATTGAAACTTATAGAAATAATCATGTCAACAAACTTGAAATCAATACAGAAGTCCATCTACTCACTAGGCGGAATATTTCTACTGAATTGATCAATAATAATGAACACTAGGCTTGAGTTTAACAAATTATAATGTATAAAAATAGGTTCGACATATGTTTCGGGTTTCAACCTAGGTTCGTGCTCCTGAAACATAAGGTGAATTGAGGATAATGATAATTTTTGTTGATTTTCAGCTGTTAGTTTTCTAAGATAAATTTGAACCTGTAATGTTTTCAAAATTAGAATTTATTTTTCAGAGTTTTTCCGTGAAAGGCGAATCGTTAGTATTTTATTACCAATTAGAGAACCCAAAAGTATTATCAACAATCAGTTACATAAAAATTCAACATTGACTCCTCAAATCAGATAAAAATCGATACTATCCGTAGGAGTTTGTTTAAAGCGGAGTAACTTCGAATTCAATATAGAAATCTACCAACAACTAGATCTTTCAGTGGGTTCCCCTCTTTATCGACTTCGAACAAAATTTTGATAACCAAACTTGCGAATAAAATTTTCACGAAAGATTAGAATTCTTAAAAATTTGATCAATTCAGAATCGTAATGTACCTATAGCTGACGACCAGCTTGATTTCCGTTCAACTCCACTTCTCTCATCTTTGTCTTAGGTATAAAAAACATTGTAATGATTCAGTTTTCTTCCAGTATCTGAAAGAGGGATGAAACCCGAAGCATATATCAAACATATCATTATTCATTAAATTTTGTGAAAATTAAACCTTGTCATTTCTTCAATTGTTTAATAATATAAACTTAGAATCCTTATGGATGGACGTAAACTGCAAGCATGATCTTTATCGCCCAAGATGTTCTGCCACATTGATGAGAAGTTTTTGATTGAAGATCTTCATCAAGAACCATTCTAACTGAATGTTTGGGTAGGAATAATTGGGAATTATTTGATTGGGCAAATTGAACAATCATCTCTAAACAATGTAGAAGAATTGAGAATTCGAATAATTACCTCTTGTATATTTCAAAGAGTGCGTGATTTTAATTGTTCTTTACATCAAAATAAAGGCAAATTTTGGGCATTCTCGTCGATTATTTCTATTATTTTTTTCATTTACCAAATAACATACAATTCAAATTCAATAATTTTTCATTCGAAAACGCTTGGAGATACAAAAAATCACAAGTGTCTTGAGAAAACACCTTGGTAAATCTACGTGAAATTTTAAGAAAAAATTTCATATAAACATAAGTCAACAGAAGCTTATGAAGGATGGATAGGAGATGCAGCTGCTTCAGTGAGGGATATTCAATATTCCACGAAAGGTTTAATATTGTTTCTGAATCATAATCATAATCAATTTGCTTACTGAAATATATTTTCAAAGACTCACTTACCTAGAAGTAACTTCTGTAAGTGTAGCCCTAAACTGAAAATGTCCTGGTGAAAAGCAGCTAGTCTTTTCATTTCGAAAAATACAAAACAGCGCGAATGTTTTCAGAATGAAAAATTCACAGAATAAGTAGTTCGTTGCAAAGCAATTGAATTCGCACCCACTGAAGTGAAATTATCATGTCTAAATGACTTAATGAAGATGATTGAAGAGATGTCAATATCTTGAAAAATTAAATGAAATAGTTAATTGAGCAACGTGTTTTGCTATAAGTAACTGAAATACTTAATTTAATCTATTATAAAATTTTGACCGCTAAGATGAAGGAAGTATAACATATAAAAATTCTTCAGTTTGAAGTCTTTCCTTCAGAAATCAAGGATTGAAACATCTTGTCACATCTAATTAGATGTTGAAAGGAGCAAGTAGAAAGAAGAACGAGTAAGAAGCCAATTCAAATTTTCTCTAGAAATTATTATTCCACCAATCGATCAAATGAAAAGAAAAATATCTATGCATTAATTTAAATGAATAAGACATTAATCACATGTGCAGCTGGTATGTAATTTGATGGTTGGAATCATACTGTATAAATATTTAGTATGCAGCATTTCTTGGATAATTCGCACACTATTTCATCAAACGGAGTTTGCATTCTATCTGCAGTACGAACATCTTGATTCTTTTCATAAATTAGAGTGGCCAATACTAAAGGGAACTTTCAAATGAATGAATATGTCTGATTATGTTAAGAATCGTGAAATGAAAATAAGTGTAATATTTCAATGTATTATATTGTAATGATTCTTGCCGTATTATCCATTACAATGGCGACTTGTTCTAATGTTTTAAAACGAATCACGCATTCCTTCTTATTGAAGGAGGAAAAAGTCCCACAAATCTGCATAGATCCATTCAGTTCGTACACAACCTGTATCTTAGTTTTTACTCTGTATTTCACGAAAAATTGTTATTCATTAATTACATTACATAAAAACTTGTAAGAAAACTCGTTAGAATTCGGTGAAATTTGTCATATCTTAAAGGTCAAAATGGTTATTCATTAATTACATTTAATTAATTAGATTTAATTCTTCCCTAAAAAATTCTTCAGGTATTGTTTCAATTTTCTGAGTCCATTTATATTTCATTGGCAGTTTTTCAAATATGAATCGATATGCGATATGTAAACTGATAGAAATGAACCCAAGTATTAAATCCCAGTCATGTCATTCTAGATTTAAACATCAGTTTGTTGAAGTGCAGAATATATATTGATATTTTTTCGTTCTTCATAATCTTCATCGCGCTAATGAATTCTGTCTCAACATAAACAGTATTCATTCATCATGAATGAAACTTCCATCGAGTTTGGGAATACTGCACTAATAGTCCTAGAAGAATTTCCGTTTAACTTTTTGGAACAGCAACTAACAGTTAAATCCTGATTTACCTTCAGGTATTACGCTAAAAGGAAGCGAAACCTTAAGCTAGATGATATTGATCTCGACTTCTGATGCTCACTATCCCAGCCTCTATAACCTCTTGGCTATGCACCCACCCAGAAAGCCAAAGCGAGTAAGCAGACTCCTTAGAATCTGTCAGAATTCTCATGACTCAGGTACTGCACCATAGTTCTATGGAGTAAGAATGGTGAAGCACTATCCAGATTCATCAGCATATATTTTACCTTATCGATGAAGTCACTGCTAACGGAAGAGTTTCTGAACACTGTATTCTGGCAAAATTTCTGCGTGCAGCAGAGTAGAAACCGTCAAATAAACTAAAACTTTAATTCGTATTGGGACAGTATAGTATACGATAAGTATTAACGGCTGATAGGTCGCTAGTATTGGCAGGGAGCGGAGTATATAGTGGGGACAGCTGAATCGATCACAGCGCTCGATGTGGTCAAATTATCGTTAAATCATGCTTTTATCATAAATAAACACGTTAACATTAAATAAAAAATGATCCATAATAATTGTTGTGTTGTTGATTGCAAAAATACAGCTAGAAACAGTAAATGTAAATTTTACACATTTCCAGTGGCCAAGTGGAAATAAATGGATGGAAGAAATAAATGGATAAAAAAATGAATGGATAAATGATGTTAAAAGAAAAAACAAAGTAGTGTGTAACATTATTCAGTAACAATGCAACTAGGGTAATGTATGTTCAAATTACGATTCGCAATTACATTGCCATTAATTTTCATTTTATTTCTGAAAATCATATTAACAATCAACACTTTTTGTTATTTTCATTATTGCAGTTGTCATGTATTAAATTTGTTTACATTTCACAGATTAACCCTATGGGATTCTAAAAACTCCTTTTAGTTATTTATAAACATATTTACAAGCTTTTATTTAACTTGCAATGTATGTATGTTTGTATGTTCGGGTGAAATCTTACAACTCAAATTTAAGGCACTTGATCTCAACCAACTGAGCTGAAATTTTGTATAAACGTTGAGTTTGGATCACAATGCATGATTAACTATGTGACGTCATTCTAAATCCAACAAGGCGGTGGACCAATTATTCTTAATGCAAAACGAAATGGCGGATAATTTTCTTTTATTCGTTCCTACAATATGGGTACCAAATGAAAGATTGCCAAGAATAACTTAAAAATGAAATTAAGTTTAAAAAAATTCTTTAAAACAACCTTTTATTTGAATGCGCTAAATAGAAAACAAATTAACTTTCACACTAAATCTTTTACTGTTAACTTATAACGTCATTTCAAATTTAACACATTTGACACAATTTATATGTTCTGCCTACCTGTTAATATTTCAAACTGATAAAGTAAATACGAGTACTTATATCTCGCGACAAGCTTTTATATTATAACATATAAATTGTGTCATATGTGTTAAATTTGAAATAACGTTATGAATTAACGGTAAAAGTTTTAGTGCAAAAGTTTCTTTTTAGCGCATTTAAATAAAAGCTTGTTTTCAAAGAATTTTTTTTCCTTAATTTTTTTATACACACTTTTTCCATCGTAATGAGTTTTTTCAATTTAAAAAACAGGATCACAGATTTTTATAACACATATTTATTTTTAAATTCATTTTTTGAAACAATTCACTGTTATTTATACGGATCTTTCACATGTCATACCATTGCCGAGCATGATTTTACGCTAGCATCAGATGTCGCTTTCGTCGTGCTCCCTGCGAATACGAAGTGTAGATGCTCGCCCTGCTCCTGATTCACTGGTGCCTTATGAATAGTATTATAGAACTCTCCCATAAGTGACCGTCTCTGTAGAATCAGCGTTCTAAAATAAAAACTTTTACGCTGCTACGCGAGGCCCTGTATTTTGTATGATCATTTCTGAAGAAATTATGAGTAGGTACCAAGTTTGATTGAAGTCACCAACAATACTCAACCGTCCAACACTCTTTGAAGCTTACTCTTCAAGAAAATTTTAATCCACAATCATCAAATCGCTTGGCAACTAAATTTATAGCCCACGACGAAATTCGCCCGAAGTGATTGAAAGCACAATCATCTTCTGGTAACGGTTCAACCCTTGAAAATTACTCACTGCTTATTGAACATTACGTGCAGAAAAAAGAAACCTTCACTCAATAATATTATGACGTTATTACTGCGTACGGAGGAAACGATTGCCATAAATAGTTGCAAAATGACTTGTTATCGATATCTCGTTTTCAGCAACTATGTTTCTTTCAAAACGGATACAATATTTCGATTTAATTGAAAAAGATTTAAGGAATAGAAGCATATTAAAAGGTGTACAAAATAATTTTGTGAAGCAGTCAAATAAATCTATGTTTCCTTATGTTTGAACCAATATCGAAAACAATATTTAACAGATATTTGACAAATTTTAGATTTGGTTTTATTCAGCATATTATATTTCATTGGATATAAAACGAAAACGAAATATTCATATTTTTATTGTCAGATATTATCCTTTCACTTCCAGTAATGAACGAAATTCAAACTTTTTACCGGGATGCAAATGTTATATTAGTTCAAGATAAACTGTATGTCGAAAACCTATTTGCATAACCTTCATGGTTTAGACAATATGCAAATAAAATTGGAGTATTGTTCTGGGATCGATTTTGGGTATATACTTATAATCAATTAAATTGCTAACAATCATTGGTATTTCATACATTCCTGAATATTCATTCATTTCCATCAAAGAACGAGTTGTTAATCTGTTTAGTGGCCTAAAGGATTATTAAATCTAACAGGCTTCATTCAACTCACGTGGGCTCAAACCAAATAGGCAAACGATGTCTACTAAGGAAACCAGTTCTTGTTATGATAATTACCGAAATGTCGTGGTGACGATATACAGAAACCGTTATGTTTGTAGATATCTATGATTTTTGATAAATTCCGAACGACCTCTTGTAACGCTATGAATGCCATATGAGGGGCAAAAAAACATTTTTTTTAAGATACCTAATGCCCTATAACGCGTTTGTGAATTCTGATGCTTGTTACACAAGCCTATTTAACCCGACCTTGACTCTACACCCACCCTTAATAAAAATTTGGATAGCCTCCCTGGTAAGTGCTGTCCGAATTCACATGTCTGGTTACTGCACACTAATTCATAGAATCAGAAATGGTCATGCGCTAACCGGATTCATGAGCATGTATTCTATCTGGTAGCAGTGGTCATGGCTAACGAATCTACCGCGATTGATTATGGTTTGTCATATTCTTAAATAAATCGATGATTTTGAACTCTTTTTGAAGCACTTTTTGAGAAAATTTTAAAGTAGTATATGAAAAAATACATACAATTGATCTTACTTTGAAATACGCAATTAAGTCAGTAGGCAAATAAATAAAAGAATGAATGGAATCACGAAATAGTATACTGTCATAAAACGAACGCAATAATTAGTTGCAAAATTACTTGAGAGAAGATTTCGGTATAATTAAATGTGTTTTTGATACAGAAGATCAGAAGATTATTTAGGAGATACTATGTATACAAGAAAATTGTGGAAAAGCATTGGAAGTTTTCAACATAGCATAGTTCGGGCCAATATTTAAACTTTCAGTATTTAAGAAATATTTGATTTAATTTTATTCATCATAGCATATTATATTGAATATAAGGCAAAATTTATTTTTATATCTTCATTGTCAGATATTAGATTATTATAGTTTGGAAGCAATGAAAATATAATTATATGTATATATATATATATATATATATATATATATATATATATATATATATATATATATATATATATATATATATATATATATATATATATATATATATATATATATATATATATATATATATATATATATATATATATATATATATATATATATATATATATATATATATATATATATATATATATATATATATATATATATATATAATATCGATATATCGTATCCAGAACGATCAATCAATATGGACGATTTTTTTAAAGAAATGAACACCTGCATCAATTTCTCACCAAATTATGTAGAGTGCCGCAACAGATTTCAGTTTTTTTTTAAAAAAAGTTGGCACTTTGTTTCTGTTGTAAGCACAAATAAAAGATTCAAGTTTAGTGATTCGACCATGGAAAGACGACATTTGACTAGAGAAGAGATGTCACGAGCCCTTGGCATGCGCCAAGCTGGGAGCTCACAACTTGAAAAGAAATGTTTTAAATTTTCACGGAAGTATTTATGATTTGATGTGTCACGGGTTTTATCCGTGGTTCATTTTGATTGTGGCGACGTTTCGACAAGTTGTCCCTTGTCATCTTCAGGCTTTCGGTAGACCATGTCTCGAACGTAACTGATAGCGGTTTGTGGATGGTTCTACTTTTATGTCCGCGGTGGTGGGGATGCTTTCATTATTATCTGTTAATGATGCCGGTTTCCTAGGTGGTAAAATAACTTTCCAAGCCGTTCATAGCTTCAGGGTTTCGTCTCTTTTGTTCATTGTTCCCCCTTTGTCAATTTCCACTGCTTCTCTGATAAGACGTTTCCTAAGTTGTTGTGTGGTGCTGATTTAATTTGAGTTATCGAAATCTATTGTATGATCTGTATGTAATTTATGTAGATAAATGGCGGATGAGATGGATTTATTTTTTAGTGCTTTTTTATGTTCCCCTATTCTTCCTTTTATTCGTCTATTAGTTTGGCCGATGTATATTTCGTCATAATCTCCGCATGGTATTGAGTAAACTCCCTGATTTTCTAAAGGAATGTTGTCTTTTGGATTTGTGAGAATTTTTCCGATAGTTGAGTATGGTTTGTATGCCGTTTTAATTCTGTATTTCCTCAATGTTCTTCCTATTTTATCTGTTACTCCTTTTGGTAAAACAGTTGTGTTATTTTGTTCTTATGTGCATGTCGTGTTTCGCTCAGTGAGAGTGTCCTTTATAGCTGCTTTTATTGTGATTTTGTTATATCCATTATTTTCAAGAGCGTTGGGTATTGTATATAACGCTTCTTCTCTTTGGCTGTCATCTGTGAGTGCTACCGATCTGCTTATGAGCGTTTTGACCAATGTAAGTATCTATTTGTGTGGGTTGATTTTCTGTATACTGAGAATTGTAAATGTCCGCATTGCGACTTCGTTCTATATGTGTATATATATACATAAATAAACATGAGTGACGATAATGATGTAAAGCGAGAATGTGTAAGATGATAATTGTGCAGAGATGAATGTTTTCTGATGATGGCCCTGTGTCGAAACGCATAAAAATCTCTGCAAATTATAAGTTTTCAGCCTCAAACACCTTCCGTTCTCTTAACCCCGATTCCCCAGTAAAATTTGTTTATATATATATATATATATATATATATATATATATATATATATATATATATATATATATATATATATATATATATATATATATATATATATATAAATCACGTGTCACGTTGTTTGTCCGCGATGGACTCCTAAACAATTGAACAACTTGAAAAATAGGATAGCTTACATCTTAATTTATAGCCGCAATATTACTTTATTGCCAATTATTTGTCTATTATTTGACATTCACAATTATCTGTTAACTCCAAACGATTTTAACAGATGGTTATATCTGTTGACTGGATTGACTGCTATGTTGAACCTAGGAAAGTGTCATATAAGCTACAATTCAATAGCATAACCACAACGTGTTGTTGAGACTAAAGTATAAGTTAAATTTGATTTGTAGTAAACGAAACTTCGTGAAATTCAATTGTTTCTACTTTTTAAATTTTCGATGATCATAGTCGGCCACGTGATACTTAGACTGAAGTGTAAATAAAATTCATATTATAGTAAAGATAATACAGTGAAATTATTCCTGCTTCTTACTTATTTGTGCTTCATTGTTCAAAACTGTATTATTTAAATATATACATGTATCATCACATAGTTATAAGAGTTAATTCATATAACAATCATAAAATGGTACAAAGCTCCTCACACTTTTTTTTATTGTTTTATTTAACCTCTATTAAAATCATTTTGCACTTATCATTTCAATGTGCTATAATAGCTTGTTCTTCAGTTTTTTTTCTAATATTATTAATTATAACATATAGAAATGCAGCACAAAGAATCAGGACAGCAGCAGTACAAGAACAGCGTAACGAACGTTTGCGACAGACTATTACGAAAATAAGAGCGGCACGAGAACGAAGCATAGCACGAGTATAAAAAAGACAGCAACGCGTGGCCTAATAATGCTATCGTTCTGAAATTTTGGTAGTTGATTTAGCTAGTCCGAAACTCTGAAATATTTTCACCTAAATGACATTTCCAATTACACCAGAAGAGTATATCAATTTTGTTATTAAATATAGAACACCCTGTATATTGATGATTGGTACGATAACACTTGTTATTCCAATTACAAAAACACCTTTCACATAAGTCTAGCTCTCTTCGTTGAAATATGAAATATACTATTTTAACTTGAATATTATCGATTTTTTGCTTATTGAAATAACTAATATATCTCGAGAAAGGTGTGAGGTACCAAAATAATGAAAAGTGTTTTTTGCAAATAAGAACCCATAAGAGACATAACGCCTCACATTTCTATACGAAAAAGCATCGAAACTACGTTTCTTCAAATTGAAACCCATATTTTTTTTCAAGTCATTAGATTCACCGTTAAAAACTAAATGAAGCATACATATGCTGAAATTTCATAATTTCAAGATATGGCAAAAAAACGAATTTTGAGTACCTACCTGAAGTTGGCAATGGAGGCTTAGATTTCTGCACGTACATAGACATATCCCAGAGCATGGAAAGGCTCCTGACCATGGATAACAAACTATTATTGTTTTAACGGTCAGTCGAATTAATTCGAACAGAATGGCTAGCTACACAAATAGCAAATACTTAATTCATTTTTCATTCATAAGGATGAGAGATGAAATGTGAGTAGATCTTGTAGGAGATTTAATGAATTATATCCAAATTTGCCGTCTATAACAGCTAAAAAATTCAGGAGATACGTTACAAATTTTTCACTTAAACTGTACAGAATAAGGCTTCATTTTCATCCACTGTAATTGACAATGAAGAGGATAAAATTTCGGTTCCAGCTTATTTTGATGTTAATCCACGTGCATCATTGGCAATATCTGATCATTATCTGAATTTACCTTATTATGTATTCACGGAATTAAATGATTGGTTTCTCCCTTAGCAAAGGTTTTACAAATATTTATTGAAACTTTCGACATATGTTTTGGGTTGTTAGCCATTTATCGAGAGTAATACAACACTAAATTCAAAATGAGTGATTTCACTTATGTATAACGGCATTCACAACAGGACGTAAATTGAAGTCTAGTTGGTCGTTGCAAATTGGCTGGTTTTTTCTATGAGCGGACGTAGTTTCAATAATCTCTAAGATGTCCTTCTTTATTTCTTTATTACCTGGATGCACCGATATTCACGAAATCTATGAAATGATTTGTGTTGATATAGCGGTTCAAAAAATTTTTATTTTGGAGAATAGATCTATTATGTTCTGCAACTCTCTTCTCGATGCATCTTCCGGTTTGGCCTAGATAGAATGTATCATATTCACTGCTGTGTATTTTATATACTCCGCCTTTATACACTTCATGTGTAACAACCATCTATGGTTTAATAATCAGTGCCTAAAGTATAAATTTTTTCCCAAGTACATGAAAATCACTTGCAAACACAAATCGCACGAAGCACAAACAGCAGTAAAATCAGCACACATAAAATAGTTAGAAATGGAAATGAGAAAATGATGGACTAGGAGAGACAACTTGGCTTCTCATCTTAAAATAATACATACTGAATTAGCTTTCCACTTACATGCCGTAGCATTTGACCTTCTCGATCAGCATATATGAAAAGAAATCGAGCACCTCAGCCATGAACAATACAAGAAACAACAGAATTAGTTGAAACACCTCATCTGTTGCGTCCGCAATATATATTCATTTCATTCATTGATTTCAATTTTTTGTCTAATTCAATTTTTTAATTTCCTTTCATTTCATAATCAATACAAATTCACCCATAACTAATTATGCCGCACACTTACTCATTGTTCAACCTCCGCATAAAGTCATTTTCATTTTATTCAATACCTTCAAAACTATCTCTCACATGTTCACCGTACGAGCGAAGAACCGCACGAGGTATGTTCATTTCGACAAGGAAAAGTGCCTAAAATTCTAACAAAGTGCTTCATTTTCAACCACCCACGAAGGAGAGCTCTGGCCAGAAGGAGGAAAGGCGTAGAAATTAGATTCGTATTACCATCCGCCTTGAACAACTAAGGAAGGGTTTGTTTCTCTGTGTTTGATTACATTCTTTACTAAATATAGTTAATTTTTCTCTCCAACTGTTGAAAACGCATCATTTCATGGTCCTTAACGAGCACGGATATTTAATATTGGGTGTAATTATTCGGTTTTTTTTTCGTGTGTTTTTTTTGCATTTCAAATAAAGTTTCGGTTCAATTCGAATTTGATTCCTTCAATTATCATATCGCATTATCAGAATTTGAATATGATATTTTAGAATAATGTAAAATTGTTATAATTTGTCTCTATTCAGTTTCACAATATCATTTATTAAATTCCAAGTTTTTCATTCAATTTTTGCGCCATAAGTGTGTTTGCTTGAGTTTCCATCGTCACACAAACCGTATATTCTAATCACAAGATCCGCAGTGTTGTACACTTGTTTTCAGATTTCATATAATGTATTTGGCGTACAGCTGCATTTATTTCTTGTCTATTTCGGCGGCGTATACGGGGGGTACTCAAAAGTGGTGTGACGGCGCGCGATTGATTTCCTTCAGGTTTTCATTTTGTTAGATTCAATTCTTCCTGATTCATTTCCTAATATTTGCCCAATATTTTGAAAATGTCAATCGCTAAGAAAAAACTTCAAAAATATAGAAATATTCGATAAACTCAAAATCAATCTTTGAATGATGCTTACAATGTAGCAATACGTGCTGAGGCGGACATGACCTTATTTTCACTTTTAGAGGTTTTATATCAAGATGTCGAATCACTTAAAATGCAATTTTTCACTTGTCATAATGAGATCATTTCGGTCGCGAATACTATGGAAGGTGTTATTCGAAGAGGAAGATGAAATACGAAAGGATTTCGATTTTAAGTTTTATAAAGTTAAAGATATTTATCATCAACTAATGCAGGAACTGAAAAAATTTTGGAAGATGCAGATGAAGTTTCTAACATTCAATTGCGTCATATCGAATTGAAGCAGTTTTTAGGGGATATCAACCAATTTCTATCGTGGATAGCTATGTACAATGCAGTGGTCCATAACAACAAACGTTTCAGTGCCATTGATTCAATTCTTTAATATCATCCCTGAAAGGTTCCGCATATGCATTATTATAGACGTTGCCAATGACGACATCTAATTACAATATCGCGTATAACCCTTTGGTCAAACGCTACAAAAATACACGTCACCCTGCAGTGGCTTATTGGTCAAGGATCGAAAACAGTTACTGGTTAAATTCAGATGATCCTGTTGAATTGCGAAAATTACTGGATGTATTTTCAGAAAATTTGAAAGCTCTTCAAAATGTGAAAATGCCCATTGATAAATGGGATTTTATCTCACGTCAAATGCTTCTGAATTGAATTCACATTTCAACTGCATCGCGTCTCGAACTTTTCAGAATTCATCAGACATTTTACAATATAAGGGTCTTTTTGAGTTTTTATCTAAGCACTGCTGCACTTTCGATAATTTAAATCTAAGTCATGAGTCTAAATCAGTTCGAAAAGTCGATAATCATGAAAGTTATGCTGCTACCTCATCATTCATGCTTCAAACATCAAGTTCTTTTTACTCTCAACACCTCTGCAAATCCAATTATTTAGTTTACAAATGTCCCAAGCTGTTGAATATCAACCCTCAATAACGATTTAAACTAATTGAAAATGAGAAATTATGTGTGAATTGCCTGAATAAACATTAATTTGCTAACTGTAAATCTTCGACATCATGTCATGTTGAGGACAGCGTCATCATACAATGTTGCATTTTGAGAATTCAAATTCACCCCATTCTCATTCTACTCCTTCATCCTCTAGCTCCAATGCTTCTCATCCAATTCTAAAATATAACTCCTATCCAATATAAATCCGGTTCATATCAATGCTGGATTCATGTCAGCTAGGTCTAGTGTGCTCTCCTCCACGGCAATAGTAGAAGTTCTAGAGAGCATCGGAAATTATCGATCCTGTCGTTGCAATATCGACTCAGGTAGTATGTCTTTATTTACTTCTAAAAAACTACAACAACAATTAGGTTTCCACAGTAGTGATATCACCGTCAGTTTACATGGTTTAGGGTCAATGTCAACTATGTCAAACTTAGGATGTCTCAAACTTTCAATTCGATCGCAACACAATTCAATGTCAGTAATTCAGACTGAAGCTGTAGTCTTCCAGATAATTTGTGATAATTTGCCTTCATTTTCTATTCATCCAGTTACACACATCTTCCTAATTTGACTTTGGCTGATCCTTCATTTTATGAAGCAAGTCCAATTGATTTATTGCTTGGAGTAGATGTATTTTCAAAAATCTTACTCGATGGTCATATTAATGGAGCTTCTAGAGAACCAGATGCCACAAACTCAATATTTGGGTA
Source organism: Cryptolaemus montrouzieri (assembly GCA_013387265.2). NCBI lineage: Eukaryota > Metazoa > Arthropoda > Insecta > Coleoptera > Coccinellidae > Cryptolaemus > Cryptolaemus montrouzieri. The sequence continues at coordinate 55,995,726 of JABFTP020000185.1, read as the reverse complement.
TATACTGATTGGCAAAATCAATATTTCTCCACAAAATGAAAATTTGACCTCATTTTTTTGCTCATGCAACACTCATTCTTTAACGAATGAACTTCTGAGGTTTTGGGAGATTGAAGAAGGGCCAAACGTTAAACTTTCATTCAAGGCTGATATCGAATGTGAAAATTTATTTCTCGACACTTATTCCAGAAACCCCAGTGGTCGTTTTAAAGTTCATCTTCCATTTCGAGACTGAAGAACGTTGCCTCAGTTTCCTGGAAATGATCAGCTTGCACTGCGTAGATTTCTCAGATTAAAAAAGCAACTCATGAAAGACCCTGTGTTGTACGAAATGTATCATGACTTCATGAATGAGTACATTGAACTTAGTCACATGGATTCTTCACCCCCTGGTGATTCCCTATATTCATTTGACATTCCGCATCATCCAGTTCTGCGCCCTGAAAGCTCAACAACGAAGTTGCGTGTGGTGTACAATGGATCTGAAAAGCTTCCAAATCAGCCTTCACTAAACGACACCATTTAGGTCCAAAGATTCAAATAGATATCACTTTGAAATTCCTCAACGTCCGTCTACATGCGGTTGTTTTCACTGCAGATATCAAAATGATGTATCGCCAAATTCTTGTCACTTCAGGTTATTGCGATTATCAGAGAATTATCTGGCGAAGCTCTCCTGAAGAGGAATTTCAGGAATATCGTCTCCCCACCGTCACCTATAGCCTAGGGCAATCTCCTTTTCTAGCTTCAAGAACACTGTTAGAATTGGCCAAAACTGATGGTCAGAGTTGAGTTTTCCGCTTGCCTCTCATACTTTCGTAGATGATATTGTGAGCGGAGCTTCTGATATCTCACACGCACTTCAGCTAGAAAAGAGCTTATCGATCTTCTTTCCCTTGAAGGTTTTCACTTACGCAAATGGAGTAGCAATCATCAAAATATGTTAACTCGCCTTCCTACTGCTGATCTCAAGCAGGATCCCCTAATCTAACCCCCCCCCTCCTATTTTCAGCAGTTAAAGTCTTAGGCCGGCAATGGAATCCAAGATCAGACTCCTTTCAAATTACTCATGATGTTCTAAATAAAATTTGCACAAAAAGAAATATTTTATCACACTAAGCATGGATTTTCAACCCCATCGGTGTACTTACACCTGTCACTTTTCTTCTCAAGCATCTCATTCAAAGATTATGACTGTGCAGAACCGATTGGGATGATCAACGACATGCAGATGTGGTGAGTTTGTGGAAAAATATATGCAGGAATTCCCGTCTTTAAAGTAGGTCAGTCTTCCTTGTTTTCTCTCACTCACTTCACATTTGAAATATGAGCTTCATTGTTTCGGAAAATCTGGTGACTGTACCCTAAAGTTTGTCATATCAAAATCTAGGGAAGCGCCCACCAAGAAATTGAGTATACCTCGACTTGAGTTATGTGCTGCAGTTTTAGTTTCAGGGAAACTTGAAATTGATAGAATCCTTCGTTGGACTGATTCCACAATAACTCTCAGCTGGATTAAAGTCATCACCTCATCGCTGGAAGACGTTTGTCGGTAATCGAGTTGCTTACATCCAATCAAACACCCCACCAGAGTGTTGGTATCATGTTGCTTCTCAGGACAATCCTGCCGATGTTGGCTCCCATTGTATCACTTCAATGTTCTGCTTGGTTGGCATTACCTTCATTTCTTCATAATTCACACTTTCAGCCAGACACTCTCATCCTTTCTGATCCTACCGAAGTTCAGTGGAGGAACGCATCACCTCATTTATATCCACTACTGATCAATCGCATTTATTTAATGCATTAGTTTTAAAACATTCCTCATACTCAATAGTTATTCGCGTTTTGTCCTATGTTTCTAGATTCATTCAAAATTCACAATCTAACCTGTCACTGCACGCCGTTCCGGTTGTCTCACTTCTTCAGAACTCCACCACGCTTCTTTACTTTTAGTAAAACATATGCAAAATTCATTTCTCAGAATAGAAATTTCTGACCATGAGAATAACTTGAAACTTCCAAATCGTTTCCTCAAGCTTTCACCTTTCCTCGATGAAGAAGGTATTCTTCGTTTGGGAGGACGGCTTCGTCATTCGCCTCTTTCTTATTCGCACAAGCATCCTGCTAACGTTCCTAGTCAATTACGATACTGAGTTAATAATAATTAATTTTCATGAGAAATATTTTCACGCTGAAACTTAAACTGTTCAGTTCTTCATTGCTCAACAATTCAGTCGCACAATTCGAAGTGCTCTATCTTATTGTGTTCGATGCTTCAGGCACAATCCTATACCATACGTTCCTGCTCCTATGGCAGACCTCACAGTTGCTCGCATTTCACGCTTAAAACCCTTTCTTCATACTGGCGTTGACTATGCCAGCCCGTTCAAGGTGACTATGAGAAAATATCTACTGGAGCATATCTTTGCATCTTCGTTTGCTTTTCAACGAAGGCAGTTCACTTAGAATTAGCGTCAGACTTGAAAACGGATGCCTTTCTGGCTGCTTTCAAACGATTTATTGCACGTCGGGGTCGCTGTACAGATTTGTATAGTGATTGCGTCAGTGCTCGTCGTTATCTGAATCATCTTTTTGCAAGAGCTGTTTCTCGAGAATCCATAACCTAGCATTTCAATCCACCCTCAGCTCTCAACTTTGGGGGTATGTGGGAATCCGCAATAAAGAATGGGAAAACTCATCTGGTTCGCGTCATTGGGGAGCAAGTCCTTTCTTATGAGGAACTCTATACCTTTTTCCCTGAAATTGAGGCCCTTCTTAACTCTAGACCATTAACATCATTCAGTAACGATCCTAATGATCTCCTTGCCCTAACCGCTAGACATTTTCTTACGTTAGAACCCTCGTCTGCGCTGCCTGAACCTGACAACACGAAACTGCCTATCAATCATATAACACGATGGCAGCTTTTAGCGTATGCATCGGGATTTTTGGATCAGATGTTCTAAAGGATATTTGCATCCTTTACATCAAATGGGTAAATGGTATCCGCCTGGAACACCTAACTAGAAAAACTCTAGTTTTAATCAAATCTGATAAGATTCTTCCGTTAAAATGGTAGTTCGGACGTATTATTCAAATACATCCCAGTGCAGATGGTCACACGTGAGTTGCTTCCGTCAAAACAACAGCAAGTTGTTTTTGGCAACGAACAATTTCCAAGTTGTGCCCTCTACCTTTTTAAACTAGGTAAAATATTGTGTATTTTGGTGGGCAGCAGGTTGCAGCCGCAATATATATTCATTTCATTCATTGGTTTCAATTTTGTTCCAATTAAATTTATTGATTTCCTTTCATTTCATTTTCAATACAATTTCACCCCTAATTAAATATGCCGTACACTTACTTATTGTTCAACCTCCGGATAAAGTCATTTTCATTTTATTCAGTACCTTCAAAACTATCTCTCATATATTCACCGTTCGAGCGAAGAACATTCTGTTTCGAACTCACTGCAACCGCATGTCGTATGTTCATTTCGACAAAGAAAAGTACCTAAAATTCTAACAAAGTGCTTCATTTTCAACTACCCGCGAAGGAGAACTCTGGCCAGAGGAAGAAAAGGCGTCGAAACTAGATTCGTATTACCATCCGCTTTGAACAACTAAGGTACGTTTTGAAGGGTTTTTTTCTCCCTATTTTATTTCATTCTTTATTAAATATAGCTCATTTTTCTCTCCAATTGTTGAAAACGCATCATTTTATGGTCCCTAACGAGCACGGATGTTTAATATTGGATGTAATTATTCGGTTTTCTTTAGTGTGTTTTCTTTTTCATTTCAAATAAAGTTTCGGTTCAATTCGAATTCGATTCCTTCAATTATCATACTGCATTATCAGAATTTGAATATAATATTTTAGAATACTGTAAAATTGTTATAATTTCAGTCCTATTCAGTTTCACAAAATCATTCAATAAATTCCAAATATTTTCATTCATTTTTTAAGCCATAAGTGTGTTTGCTTGAGTTTCCATCGTCACAAAAACGGTATATTCTAATCAGAACGCAAAATCATCAAAAACAGTGAGACTAATAGTGAACCCATTCCAGAATTTCAATTTCACCCTAAAATATAAATTTTAGATAATCTTTACAATGAAAAGGATACAGAACTTTCAGAGAAAGGTTTGAAATATTTATACATCATAATTCACCAAGTGTTAAGCGATAATTCCATACATATTCACAGAATTCTAAAAACATAAATTGCACTCTTATAAGTTTTCATTGGTCCCAACAGATATAGCTTCGAATATATTTGGTGAGATCCTTCCTCTTCTGCCGTTCTCAAGATATATCAATTTTTTTAAAAAGCGAAAATTCTATGATTTTCAAGTATAACTAGGATATTTCATGAACGAAACAAGCTAGACTTATGCGTTATGTGTTTTTGTAATTGGAATAACAAGTGTTAACGTACGAGTTATCAATTACAGGGTATTCTATATCAAATGACAAAGTTAATATGCATTTCCGGTATAACCGGAATTGTCATTGACTTGAAATTATTCTAGGAATAGAGTTTCGGACCAGCTGAATCAACACCGAAATTTTAGAACGATAGCATTATTAGTTCTCCATAAACGTCTAATAGGCCACTCAACTTGGGATATTCTGCATATTCTCACTTCTCATCGAAGAATAAGTCGTCAATCTGTTTAGTGGCCTATAGGATTATTACGCCTAACAGGATCCATTCAAATTACGTGGGCAGATTAAAAGTGAACGTATGTCTGCTCAAAACGAAAACTCAAACCGTGTCTACTAAGAAAACCAGTTCTCGATATGATAATTACCGAAATGTCGTGCTGACGATATACAGCGACCGTTATATTTATAGACATGTATGATTTTTGATAAATTCTAAACGACCTCTTGTAACGAAATGAATTCCATATGATGGCGGGAAAACATTATTTTTTCAGAATTCAGACATATTGTCTTATAACGTGTTTGTGAAGTAAATTTAATCCATTGAATTGTCAGGAAATATATATCTGGTTAATGCAGATCGGTGGAAAAATTAATAACCATGAATTCCGTATATTTTTGATTTCGATTTTTCATGAATTCATTTCTATAGGAGGATCATATCTCCATATTTTTAGTAGCCGTGTAACTTCAATTATGAACAATGGAGTACGACAAATGATATTTCAACGAACATATATTCGAATTTTTATTGATTTCAGATTTTTCAATAAAGATTAATTACCTATTAGATTGATTCATATCGTATTAAAATAATTTATATTACTAAATTTGTTTGAATTCATAGATACTCAATTAGACCAATACAGTTTGAAGTTCAATTGTGAAAAGACCAAAGTCCACATTCTTATTCGCCTGCAGCTCCAATATCATCCGTGAGGTATAGGAGTTTTCATCTAAACAAACATCTGAACAGAATGTGAGAGAATTAAGTTTGCTACTCGGATATATTCAAAACATTGTGAATCATTACAAATCATCATGCCAACTCTTAGATGTAAGTGATGTTCGAACCACCTTCTACGTTTATTGCTATGCCCGAAACGTTTTTTCTTTAACGTGCTCTATTTCTACCTTTACGCTAAGGACACGCCGGGGAATTCTCACTAACCCGGGAATTCTGCCGAACCTCTCTCGTGTCAAGGGAAGGAATCTTTACTATCCAACACATCTTTGTTAGACAGGACCGACATCTTTACATCTTCTCCGAGAGATAGACACTTAAGCGATTCACAGAATCCGTAAAATTGCACCGACTTTGTGGGGATTGGACCCAGATAGCTCTTAGCAGGAAACGAGAATCATATTCCCTACGCCTCCAAGCCGGCGCACGAAAATTTAATATATGAAACTTCATTCATACTACAAAGGATCTATCGCTGTGGAAAAAAACTGTTCATTCAATATTCTACCTACTTTTTAACTACTCAAATTGGACAACTGGTGTGGTTAATGAGTCAGTTGATTTCTATTGGAAAAAGCCAAGTTTTATGATGACATGATCACCATTTAGCTGATAATATAAGAATTTCTTGAGAATCAGTAGGTGAATAGAAAGATTCGAGGAAAACAGTAGCAATATCAGAAGAAAGATAATGGATAACGTAATTAAATAGGCAAAAGTGATAGACGTTTTCGATTCTTAGAGGACAATACGAAACGAAAATATAATGTGAACTTGAAATATGCAATTAAATAATTAGTTTTACAATAATTTCAATACACTGAATTGTTGAGTGCTATGTTATGATTTATTTAAGAAGAAAATGTGGAAAAGGTAAAATGTTTTACCCAATCTCATTTAGAAAAGTTATTAAGTCTAACAGAATGATTGAAAAGCAGGAACTTGAAACAATACTCAGTTTTGAAAAGAGAAGTTTCTTGTCCTGTGACTATTGAATCTTCTATTTTTCAAAAATCAGCTGAACTGTTAAAAGTACCCGTTGTTAGCCAATGACGATCGTAGAAACAGAGAGAAATTGTTTTTCCATGAAACGAATAAGGACACTTCTGAGGAGTACCATGTGTCATGACAAGTTTAATTCTTAGCATGTTTATCAGTTGATTAGAAAGTTCATAATATTACAGAATTTCCAGATTGAAATGAAAAGTGATTGACAGGTTTGCGGCAAAAAAAAATACAACTTTTTTTTTTCTGGAAATACTCAAACTCTTAAAAACGAGTTTTAGCCAAATTTAGTTAACTAATTGAAAAAACATTATATTTTCCACGAGTTTCATTCAGGAAAGACAATTGTCTTTGAAGTTTGATGTTGGATAATCATCAATAGCACCGAAAAGAGAGTTATAGGAATTGACAAAATTTTATTTTATATTCTACTGACCAAAACTGCAGTACAGCTGCTATCTAAGGTCACAAGCTGCCATTGATCAGTACTTTTTTAAATGCTGAATTATCACTATGATATATTCATTAAATCGTTCGTTAGTTTGTGAAGACAATGGACAAAGAAGAAGCAGTTATGTTCTCAAACTATCTTTGTCAATTCCACTGTTGTTTGCTTTCTTAGTGCTGTGTTGCAATAAAGATTCCCAATTTCTCCTTATTATTCTTTGAACAAGTAGGTACTCAAGATAGAAACAATAACGAATTATTTATTCCATGAAAACTTTTCATTATCTCATAATCTGCATGAATTATTTTATATACTCGTTTGATATTCTTATTCGTAATGCATTTTTTATTCCCTTAACTTTGGGATGGCATAGAGGATCATTCATGGATAAATTGCCGAAGATGATGCATGAACACAAATTATAAAGGTATTTTAATGACGGATAATTATGTACCATGTGTTTGTTTAACTGGTTGTTTTGTTCCTCCCTAGCCAGGTGTTCCTGACTTATTAGCGAAATATGTTCGCACTTACTGTCCGAGTCATTGAACTTTTGCAGCAGAACTCCTTTGGTAGCAAGTTGATTGGTCCCTATGAATATTTATATCCTCTCTTGTTATTTGAAGAAACTTTTAACAGCGCTAATATATTGAATAAATTCTTCAAAATTTATACAGGCTGCATGAAATGAACAAGTATTATCTTAAACTAAGTTCTTCAATAATTATTGCTGAACCGGAATAATGATTTTAAAAATATTACAAACGATCATTACTTGTTTATTTTCCTAAATTGAAGGTTACGAGGGTTTAGTTGAATCCCATATTATTTCAAAACAAAAGCGTCATTTCCTTTCGAATATAATTCAATTTATTGCAGAATTGAACCCATCAAACAAGCTGAAGATAGATGGAAAGCTTTGTTCTACCTCTAGGCTAATAGTTGTATTTTATGGTAATGTATCATTTCATTGGAAATATCTGTTATAGCGGTTGAAATGGAAGTTGCTTAATACCTTAATTACTGAAATATAGTTATGACCTCGAACGTTTTACAAATTGCATTGAGGGAGACAAAATAAGAACAAGATATAAGATAAAAACAGATGCACCTACAATAAATTTCTAGAATTCAAATCGTTGCAAAGACAAGCATATTCAGCTCAACAAGAGTTGAAGTGATGTCAAAACTCACACCCACAAAAAAAAATTTCTCATAGAAATAGCGAAAAGCTGTATCTATTAGTAAATTTTTGTAAATTCTCTCTTTTCAAAAGAATATATACAGGGACCGTCCGTTAAAGACTTTTTGAGTTCAAATTACAATATCTAGCTGAAATTTTATACGTGGCCATAACTAGCAATTTCCAATTGAAGTGAAATTTTTCAAAGTGATACCATTTCCGGTTATATCGGAAATGGGTCATCACTTTGTTATTTCAAATGGCAATCTACCTTTTTTATTATACATCTAGAACCGACATTTGAGCAAGGCATAAATTACCCAAGTTGTTGGCACTTATCTGTTAAAACTTTGGACAGACTTAATTATGTTTGTTAAAAACTCGATTTTTGAGGAACATTTAAAGGAAATGTAGCTCGTTAATCTTTTGCACTACAGACACAATTTTTGCATGGATGGATAGAAGAAGGATCAAGGAAATTCTTAAGCAGTTCACACATGTCAAATGTTTATTGCGTTGTTTTGTATGATTTTTTCAATTTGGCCTTTTGTAAACAGGAATAACTCAATTTTTTCAAATGGCAGGTGCCAATTTTTATACCGCCATCAGATGAAGCGTCAAATTTCAAGATGGAATTGTATCAGCATGTACTATACCCATCTCTTGTAGTTCCGAAATAATTTGGGAATATATTGAATTTTGATGATTTTGCAGAACTAACAGAGAATGCTTTGAAATATTTGAATCATGTAGCTGAACTGGCTACGCTCACCTGACAGGTACCTATAATTAATGTACTTGTCACTTCGTTCATTCGAATTTGATATTTCAACAAGAATTGTTGGTAATTTGTAGTGAAAATTTTTGGAAAACACCAGATTGATAATAAAATGGCTGATTATTCAAACGAGGTAATGTTTAATCTCTTTTTAATTCATGGCGCATGTCAAAAAGTGGTGGATAGAACTTGCAGGCAATTCAATAACCAATTTCCAAATTTGGCGCCCATGAGTAAAACAAAATTTCGAAGGATTAGCAGCAATTTTCTGCAATTTTGAGGAATAAAATACGTAGAAACTAGAAAAAAACCAATTCTCGAAGACGACAACAATCAAATTAATATGCTAGCGTATTTTCGTGTCTATCCACATGCGTCCATTAAGTCAGCATCAATGGATATTGGATTGAGTTATACTTCCATTCAAAGGATCCTTAAGAAACATAACATGCACCCGTATTATTTTATCAGATTACAAAAATTGAAACCAACTGACCTGAACTGAACTGATTTTCTGTGCAAATTTATTAATTCGGCTTCAAGAAGATGAGACAATTCTGCGAAAAATTATATGGTCTGATTAAGCCAAGTTCAATGAAAGTGGAATATCCAACAGGAGAAATCGACATCATTGGGCCACAGAAAATCCACATTTCATTGAGTTTATTGATTTCCAAAATAAATTCAGCGTGAACGTTTTTGCAATTTTAATGTATGATTTGTTGGCTTATCACATTTATGAGGAAAATCCTAATGGACAAAGATACCTGGAAATTTTGAGAGGAACATTAACAAATTTTTTAGATGGATTACCCCTTAACATTCTGAGGGATTGCTATTACCAAATGGATGGTGCACCAGCACATAGAACACGAGCTGTAGATCGGCAGCTAACAGAAATGTTCAAGGATAAATGGTCGGGTAATCAAGAACCAAACTTATGGCCTCCGCGTTCTCCGGACCAGACGCCTCTTGATTTTTATTCATGGGGCAGAATCAAGAGTGAAGTGTATCTTACTCCTGTAAGAAGTAAAGAAGAGTTACTAGAGCGCATTCATAATGCTTTTCGTAATATTGATCCTGAGGTAACTAAGAGGGCAACTCATCATGTTCGTATACGAGCTGTCAAGTGTATAGAGCAAAATGGGGCCCATATTGAACATTTATTCAGATCGTAAATTAGTTTTCTGCTATGATGTTTGCTATCATTTATTCGTATTAATGTAATTAGTTTCGATGATTGGTTTTCGCTTAGTTCCTACAATTTTTATTCATCTGAATTGTAGAAAATTACTTCTAATGCTTCGAAATTTTATTTTACTCATAGACGGTAAATTTGGAAATTGATTTTTGAATTTCCTGCAATCTCTACCGACTACTTTATGACATTCTAAAATGAATTGTAAAAAGATTAAATATATTTTCGTTTGAATAACCAGTTGTTTTATTCCAAATATGTTGTATTTTTTGGATATTTTCAAACTGAAATAACGACAATTCTTGTTGAAATTCGAATGAACGAAGAGACAAGTACATCAATTTTAGGCACCTGTCAGGCGTAGCCAGTTCTGCTACATGATGCAAATATTTCAAAGCATTCTGTGTTAGTTCTTGTAAAATCATCAAAATTCAATATATTTCCAAATTATTTCGGAATTAAAAGTGAATGGTATAGTACATGCTTATACAATTCCATCTGAAATTTGACGCTTCATCTGATGGCGATATAAAAATTTGCACGTACCATTTGAAAAAATTGAGTTATTGCTGTTTGAAAAAGGCCGAATTGAAAAAATCAATTAACACAAAGCAATAAACATTTGACATGTGTGGATTGCTTAAAAAATTGCTTGATCCTTCTTCTATCCACACAAGCAAATATTGTGTCTGTAGTGCAAAAGGTCTACGAGCTACAATTCTTTTAAATGTTCCTCAGAAATCGAGTTTATAACAAAAATAATTAAACCTGTCAAAAGTTTTGACAGATAAGTGCCAACAACTTGGGTATTTTATGTCTTGCTCAAATGTCGGTTCTGGATGTATCATAAAAAAGGTAGATTGCCATTTGAAATAACAAAGTGTTATACCACTTCCGGTATAACCGGAAATGGTATCACTTCATAAATATTTCACTCCAATTGAAATTCGCTAGTTATGGACGCGTATAAAATTTCAGCTTGATATTGTAATTGGCCTTAAAAAGTTTTTAACGGAAAGTCCCGGTGGATATCCCTGTATAAATATATATATATATATATATATATATATATATATATATATATATATATATATATATATATATATATATATATATATATATATATATATATATTATATATATGAAGGAGGTTTCACCCGACGAGTTGCCCATAATTTCATGAAAAAATATAAATCCACCTCCCGGTAATTAATACCATTGCCAGGCAATGATTATAATCTAAACATTTCCTGGAATAATTATATATTAGGATAACGTTAAATGTTATGAGAATATATCAATCTACCAGAAGATATACATACTATAGCATCATCAGACAATGATTTAAATGTACCAACGAGTAGTGTCAGAGGCTTTCTCCCCGGAAAAATCCAGTGTACGGACCTTAGTCAAGTAACACTGAATGTTACTCATTAATAGTTTCCTTTGTGTGAAGTGGTGAACGATCGAATAGAATACTGCTCTGAATATAAATATGACAAAATTGTCAGTTAATTATATTACATTTATATAAACAAATAAATAAAATATGAAATGATATTCTGAGCAGTATAAACTAAAGAGAAAACCTAAGACTCTACCTCATTATTTTTTCGGAAAGAAACCCACGAAGAATATTACAAGATTTGATGACTGTTATCTTTTGTAACTGTTCAAACAAATTTTCTACAGACCCAAAATCTCAATACTTTTGTGAAGATTTCTAGGAATAACACCTGTTGTGGAAATAATAATCGGTAGAATAAATATTTTTTCATTTTCCACATTTTTTAATCTCGTCGCCAAGCATCATATATTTAGAAATTTTTTCATTGAATTTATTTTGTATATTATGTGTGTCGGGTATAGCAATATCAATTTTATATGTTATTTGATTCTGTCATCATTAAGAATGATATCTGGTCTATTGTGTTTTACAGCTCTGTTGCAAAGAATTGGTTTATCAAAATAAAGTTTATATTTGTCATTTTCACAAATAATCTCAGGTTCATATTTGTAAAATTTTTTCTTTTGGGAATAAGGTCATGTTTAATTCCTAGATTAAAATGAATAATATTAGCGACGGCATTATGTCTTTATAAATAATCTGTTGAGGCAAGGACTGAGCAAGATGATAATATATGATAAACTGTTTCTGAAGAACAGAAACATCTACGGCAAGAATCATCTATATTTTGTTTGATGATGTGTTTTCTATAATTCCGCGTGAAAACAACCTGATCCTGGATCGCAATTACCAAGCCTTCTGTTTCAACAAACAATTCTCCAGATACTAACCATTTTTTCGATGCGATTTCATCAATATAATCATTTTTCAATTCTTTAGGTGCTTTCCGTGCAATTCCTTCTGCATCCAACTTTCTCTTTTAGAATTATCATCAAATATATCAAAATCTACCTTTTGCATTGTCAAGTTCAGAGGTGTATTATAATCTGAAGCAACAACAATATCATGTAATTTAGACGTTCTCGGTTTACCATGAAAATGGGAACGTAGATGAAAAATCTGTTTACTATGAAGATTATTCAAATCAGTTAATCCACGACCCCCAAGATATCTAGGTAGTGAAACTCTCTGAACAGCTGACTTTGGGTGGTGCTTATGATATTTACAAAGCATTTTCCTCGTTTGACATTGTAATTCATTTGGATCAGTTTCAGACCATTTAATAATTCCAAAAGAAGATAAAAGAATAGGAACTGCATATGAGTTGATAGCTCTGAAAAGGTTTTACTAGTTAAATGACTCTTGATGATAATTCTCAGTCTTTTGTAATATGAACTTCTAATATTTTCTTTAGTGTTGCTATGGTTAATTGTCTTCTTGACAGAATCCAAGATATTTATATGCATCTCCTTGATGCATTGGCTCGATTTCGATATTGGAAATCTTTATATAATCAGAGGTTATGTTCTCTTTTCAATAGAAAAATTTTTACATTTTTGAAGCCCAAATTTCATATGAATATCATTGGAATGGTTAGAAGTAATCTCAAGTAGACTTTTTAAATGAGATCTGGTTCCGGCATATAATTTAATATCATCTAAATAAATTAACTGACTTAATTTGAATTCAGTTGATAGACTCTTTATTTTGAAGCCGAAACTAGTAGCATTTCATTCATGAGATAATGGATTAAGGCAAAGACAAAACCAAAGAGCACTTAAAGAATCACCTTGAGAAATGCCTCTTTTGATTGGAATTACTTCGGATTTTAACGATTGTTTTGAAATATTTAAATGAAGATTGGTTCTCCAATTTTCATTACATATTCGAGAAAAAGACGAGGTGTCTTATCAATTTTATAAATTTCAAAATTTCTTGAAGCCATGAATGGGAGAACTATCAAAAGCCTTTTGGTAAGCAATGAAGGCTGTATGAATATTTCTCTTCTTAGTTTGAGCTCGATTCAAAGCAACAGAAACAATTACAAGTTGCTCTCTAGTACCAAGGTGTTTTTTCTACATCCTTTCTGTTGTTCGGAAAGAATATTATAATTCTCCAAATGTGCATAAAGTTTTTGGGTAATACATGCAGTTAGAATTTTATATATTGTTGGAAGGCAAGTAATTGGTCTATATTGACACGTATCAATAGTATTATCACTTTTCGGTTTTAAATAAGTAATTCCTTGTGTGAAGAATAAAGGAGTAGCTGAGGGTTCTTTATTATGAATGAAAAATATTCAGCCAATTTTTCATGAACGCAAGAAAATATATATATATAAATTCGAAGGTAAAATTTATTGTATCAGATGTGATTTAGGAAGATTGACTCAATATTCCAGAGGTAATCGATCAAAAAACTTATAGCACATATTGAAAAATATTCCTCAAATATAAAACCCATAAAAATAATGAGATACGTAATGGACAACTTGTAGAATCCATCGATACTTTATAACAAAAACTTTCAGTATACTCCATTAGACTACGTGAATATAAAATAAATTCAGGTAGAAAATTCCAAAACAAACTATTCAAAAATAATGAAAAACATTTTTGTTAAGTTATCTCAGGTTCAAATGAAAATATTTCTGGAAATGGAGTTCCTAAAATTGATATTCTAACTGATTATTGGTCTTCAATTTGGGCAGTGCCAAAGCAACACAATTCCAATGCAAGTTGGATTTTGAATGGAAGGTCTCGATTTTCTAAAATAGAATACATGCAATTTGAAAAATTTTCAAACGAAGATATAACATCAGTTATTAAACACACAAAAAATTGAAAATCTCCAGGTGTTGATGGTATTCATAACTTTTGGGTCAAGAAATTCTCTTGCGTTCATGAAAAATTGGCTGAATATTTTTCATTTATAATAGAGAACCCCTAAGCTACTCCTTCATTTTTCACACAAAGAATTACTTATTTAAAACCGAAAAGTGCTAATACTATTGATCCGTCTCAATATAGACCAATTACTTGCCTTCCAACAATATATAAAATTGAAACCGCATGTATTACCAAAAAATTTATGTACATTTGGAGAATTATAATATTCTTTCCGAACCACAAAAATGATGTAGAAAAAAACACCTTGGTACTAATGAGCAACTTGTAATTGGTTCTGTTACTTTGAATCCAGCTCAAACTAAGAAAAGAAATATTCATACAGCCTTCATTGATTACCAAAAGGCTTTTGATAGTTCTCCCCATTCATAGCTTCAAGAAATTTTGAAAATTTATAAAATAGATAAGACACTTCGTCTTTTTCTTGAATTTGTAATGAAAAATTGGAGAACCAATCTTCATTTAAATATTTCAAAACAATCATCAAAATCCGAATTAATTCCAATCTAAAGAGGCATTTTTCAAGGTGATTCTTTAAGTGCTCTTTGGTTTTGTCTTAATCCATTATCTCATGAATTAAATGCTACTAGTTTCGGCTTCAAAATAAAGAGTCTATCAACTGAATTCAAATTAAGTCACTTAATTAGTTTAGATGATATTAAATTATATGTCGGAACCAGATCTCATTTGAAAAGTCTACTTGAGATTACTTTCAACTATTCCAATGATATTCATATGAAATTTGGGCTTTCAAAATGTAAAAATCTTTCTATTGAGAAAGGAAAGATCACCCCTGATTATATAAAGATTTCCAATATCGAAATCGAGCCAATGCATCAAGGAGATACATATAAATATCTTGAATTTGGTCAAGAGAAGACAATTAACCATAGCAGCACTAAAGAAAATATCAGAAGTTCATATTACAAAAGACTTAGAATTATCATCAAGAGTCATTTAACTAGTAAAAACCTTTTTCAGAGCTATCAACTCCTATGCAGTTCCTATTCTTACATCTTCTTTTGGAATTATTAAATGGTCTAAAACTGATCTAAATGAATTACAATGTCAAACGAGGAAAATGCTTTGTTAATATCATAAGCACCACCTGTTCAGAGAGTTAGACTACCTAGACATCTTGGAGGTCGTGGATTAACTGATTTGAATGATCTTCATAGTAAACAGATTTTTCATCTACGTTCCCATTTTCATGGTAAACCGAGAACGTCTAAATTACATGCCATTGTTGTTGCTTCAGATTACAATGTTACACCTCTGAACTTGACAATGCAAAAGGTAGATTTTGATATATTTGATGATAATTCTGAGAGAGAAAGTTGGATGCAGAAGGAATTACACGAAAAGCACCTTAAAGAATTGAAAAATGATTATACCGATGAAATCGCATCGATTAAATTGTTAGTTTCTGGAGAATTGTTTGCTGAAACAGAAGGCTTGGCAATTGCGATCCAGGATCCGGTTGTTTTCACGAGGAGTTATAGAAAACACATCAACAAACAAAATATAGACGATTCTTGCTGTCGGTATTTCGATTCTTCAGAAACAGTTTTTCATATACTATCATCTTGCTGAGTTCTTGCAGAATATTTAGAAAGACATAATGCCGTCGCTAATATTATTCATTTCAATCTAGGAATCAAACATGACGTAATTCTCAAAAGAAAAAAATTTTACAAATATGAACCTGAGATTGTTTGTGAAAATGACAACTATAAACTTTATTTTGATAAAACTATTATTTGCAACAGAGCCGTAAAACACAATAGACCAGATATCATTCTCACTGATAAACAGAATCAAATATCATATATAAATGATATTGCTATACCCGACACACATAATATACAAAATAAATACAATGAAAAATTCCTAAGTATATAATGCTTGACGACGAGATTAAAAAATGTGGAAAATGAAAAAATTTTATTCTACCGATTATTATTTCCACAACAGGTGTTATTCCTAGGAATCTTCACAAAAGTATTGAGATTATGGGTCTGAAGAAAATTTGTTTGAACAGTTACAAAAGATAACAGTCATCGAATCTTGTAATATTCTTCGTAGGTTTCTTTCCGAAAAAAATAATGAGGTAGAATCATAGTTTTTCTCTTTAGTTCATGCTGCTCAGAATCTCATTTTATATTTTATTTATTTGTTTATATAAGTGTAATATAATTCACTGACAATTTTGTCATATTTATATTCAGAGCAGTATTCTATTCGATCGTTCACCACTTCACACAAAGGAAACTGCTGATGAGTAACATTCAGTGTTACTTGACTAAAGTCCGTACACTGGTTTTTTCCGGGGAGAAAGCCTCTGACACTACTCGTTGGTACATTGATATAATTGTCTGATGATGCTATCGTATGTATATAATCTGGTAGATTGATATATTCTCATAACATTAAACGTTATCCTATATAATTATTCAGGATATATATATATATATATATATATATATATATATATATATATATATATATATATATATATATATATATATATTTGTAAAACTAATTTAGTTTGCCATTTTATTGATTTGGACGAAATAAACCTAACCACTGTACCAATTGTATTAATTACCGGGTGGTGGATTTATATTTTTCATGAAATCAGTTTGATTGCATGAACAGATATAAGGGCAACTCGTCTGGGTGAAACCCCTATATATATATATATATATATATATATATATATATATATATATATATATATATATATATATATATATATATATATAAAACTAATTTAGTTGGCCATTTTATTAATTTGGACGAAATAAACGTAACCACTGTACGAATTGATAGTTATAGTAAGAGTAATTATGACAAAATAATATAGAAATACCTACATTTGAATCTTTATAAATGAAAATGAATCTCGGAAATGTTTGTACGCGCATAACTCTTACCGAACGACAGCAACTTGGATCATTTTTTTTTGTATTTTTTATTGTTTAGGACGAGGTTTGTATAAAAGAAAATTAAAAAATATGGGACTTCATAAGATAGTTAAGCCTCTTTCAACTCAAAGGTGAGGCTGATTTATAAATTTTGTATCCACCATAACTTCTGAATTGTTTGATCGATTCTCATCTAGAGAGGTAGAAGTGTTCACTTGATCCGTTCGGATAAAATTTCTGAAGACACATCAAATGTTGCAGATCCGTACAAGTTACAATATTTCTTCAAATGAAAAGTATCAGAGCCGTATTGAAAAAGTTAGTTTTTCCTCAAGTAATTTAATAAACACTTAGTTAATTTTAATTTCCTAAATTTTCCTATTTTGTCAGACTTGCAAGAGGTTGCACCATCTATCACTATTTTCCGCTGATATGTCACATCTGTCTAAGGATTGTTAGGTTAAATTAAGTTATATATCATTTGCTTCATAAAAGTAGATTTTCGAATGAAAAAATTAATAACTATTAGAACCCACAAATAATATGTACAAATCCAACTTTTAAATGACGATATTTATATGATTAGAAGTAATATTTTCCATTTCTCATAATGAATGAGTCACTAATAGTTAGATAATCAATAGATTATTCCAACAAGAACGATCCGAAAAATCGAAATACCATCTCATAGCGTTTCCTTCGGTGTTTTCGATTTCTCCATTCAATATATTGTTATTTCAATGGGCGACTTTGAAGACCTAAGACGTACTACTATGCTATGCCATTAATTAATAATGAATGAAAATACACTCCCTACAAAAATTGTCGAATCAACCTACTTTTATGACAATACTATATAAACTTTCAGGATGGTCATTCAAGAGTAGCTTGGTTACTTTCAGAAGTGTAAAATAAGAAGATTTCATTCAAAAGAAATGATGGAAAATATCAAAAATTTGCGAGTTAATGAAAAATTAAAAATTTCTACTATCTTCGAACATTCGCGAAGAGACCAATCAACTAGCATCAAATGGTTACTAATCATTTTCAAAATCGAGGATTCCTCCCCGGGCTCTATGTTATGCCAGTAAACGTCTCGGAAGCCCTTCAAAACAGATAATTTTGGATGTATTCTTGAGTCACTGAGTTCCAAATTTCAGGAAGCAGATTTTCTAGTTGTTGTAGTGTTCTACAAGGCATCCTACGTTGCTGAATTTGCCACCCCATGTTGTCCATAACATGTTCTATGGGATTGAAGTCGGGACTTCTGGCTGACCATCTTAAAATAGCAATTTCGGCAATTTGCAGAAATTGTACTCTAGCTGCATGAGGCCGAGCACTATCATGCATATAAATGAAGTTTTCGCCAATCAATGGGTCAAAGGGTACAACATAGGGTTCAAGGATATCTGCGATGTATCTGGCAGCTGTCGTTCTTCTATTATTCACTAGGATTAACTCAGTTCGACCATGGAAAGGAATGTATCCCCGTACCATTACTGAGCCCCCTTCAAAGTTTTCGGTTTTCCGGATATTGCATTACTGATATCGTTCCCAGTCGTCTGTATACAGGCATGCGTCTATCATTTGATACTGGACAGAACCTGGACTCGTTGGAAAAGAGAATATTCGACCATTGTGGAATACCCCAATTTGCATGTTTCCTCGCAAACTGAAGTCTTGCAACTCGATGCTCTTTGGTGAGACGCGGGCCGGTAGAAGCAACTCTTGGTCTGATATCGTCTTCCTGAGCCTGTTCCTAACAGTTTGCAATGAAATATGCACATTTCTGGAAAGTGCAAGTTCATTTTGTAGCATTCTAGCCGTACAGTGCCAAACTCTTAGTGCAGTTAAACGAAGCCAACTATCATCAACTGGTGTTATTATCCGATTTTTTTCCCTGTCCGGCCCTACTTCTATATTCTCCTGTTTCCTGGTACCGATTAATTGCTCTTGAAATAGTGCTTTGGTTAACATTCAATAAATTAGCCACGTAACGGTAGCTTCGCCCTTTCTCTTACCACTTCATGATCACTCGAACAGCGGCCAGGACGTTCAGCAGCCATTAAAATAAATTCAAAGATTCGAAAATCAACAATAAACATAGAAAACTTGCATTAATTTAGCGTGAAAACTGAAGAGAAATTTGATGAATCCTGATAGTCAATAAACTCATTCTTGTTTCAGACTTGTTTGAGATCATATGGAAAAATGTTACTACATACATAGGGTTTTTTCTCCTGATATGTCGAAAAACATATGTTAATAAAGAAACTGCGATCGAGCTGCTTAATCGATTGTGGAGTTCAGAATACCAGGTGATGTGACAATTTTTGTAGTGTGTGTGATTCATAATTCTCAACGAGTGACACTATTATCGTGCCATTTTTTTTCTGGTCAAAATGACATCTAGTAAGAATTCCCCGTTTCGACAAGTATTAATATGTTGACATGCTCGTATATGGTTTCGCAAGTTGCAAAGCATATAAAATAGAAAGGGACTATCACAGGAGAGTCCCAACCACAAAACGCTCACAAATGTCTATCGATACTGAGGGAAATCAGTGTCTAACCTAACCTGTTTTCACATGCTTGAAACTTTTTCATTCGTTAATTTTGAATATTGAGTGTACAGCGAAGAAAAAGTTGATATGTAAAGAATCACACAAGTATGTGAACATGTGGAATCAGCTGTATTTTATCTGTAAAGCTATTAGACAATTGAGAACTCGGCTCAAAATGGTATAGAACAAGGAGGTGGTATTTTTTCACACCTTATACAATAAATCTTTTCTTTATTCCTGCTTTAGTTGATTCTTATTTCTTTTTTTTGTTTGAATAGTTTCCGATGACTGTGTTATTTATTAGTACATATGTTACAATTATTTCATAGTGAAAATTCTTTTATCAAGCAAAGAATATTAGATAATTTCTTTCATTTCCATATCAAACTCTGAACTTTCCATTTGATTAATATTCTTTATGTGTTGTAATAGTTCTTAGAATTTTTCATCTGAAAATCGTCTAATTCAATTTAACTATTCATTCGACCGCTAGCGTATGATGAAAAGCCCAAAAACGCTTGTAGATAACTTTCTATTCTGAACAGGACCGTATAGCATATGGGAGAAATAACATATCATCTTGATTGACTATAAAACTCCTTAAACAGATATGACAGTTCTGCGACATATACTGATAACAGATCAAGAGACCTGTTGCGGTTCCGATATGTTATGAAAATTTACGAATTGTTATTAACGAAATGCTTATTGTACTTTTCAACGAAAGAAATTAATTAATCTAAGAAGACAAAGACCTCAATCATACCCCGATCAACGGACCTAACAATATCATCAACCACATCCAGAAGCAAGGTTGCCGTGCTGTGCCCCCTACATAATCCAGACTGAATCGGTGATATAACTTCATTTTCCATCAAATAATCATTTATTTGGACCACAGTGAACTTCTCCAGAACTTTAGACATTTGAGGGAAGGATGCTGATGGGATGAAGATCACCATAGTTTGTGGGATCCTTCACCTTGGGCAGAGGCCTCACCAATGACAATTTCCAGCATTCAGGAAATATCCCGGTATCCAAACAACAATTATATTATTATTATATGGGTCACATAGGGAGCAATCACAGGGCAGCACAACCGTAACATTTTAGACAATATCCCATCCGGTCCTATAGCAGTCTGTGAAACTTCATCAATCGTCGCCAAACGAAAACGGAACTTCGAATTCGGATTGTAGTTATATATATATCATATATATATATATATATATATATATATATATATATATATATATATATATATATATATATATATATATATATATATATATATATATATATATATATATATAAAAAATTTAGTACTTTCCAATGAGGTATTACTCGACCTATCTTCCATTTTCAAAAGTTTGAGTTTTGTGCACCCCGGCTTAGGGGGTTGATGTGAAATAAAAACACCTCGTGTTAAAAGATGTCCACCTTTAGAGAAGAATTTTCCTGTTTCTGCATTTCGTCCAGAAACGAATAGTTTAGCAGTTATTGAGTCTTTTTCGTTTTAGTTGCCCCACCCGGTATATCATTCTTATGAAGTCAATGAAGATTCAAGTTTATCTTTACTTCAAATTTTCACATTTTTCAAAACGAGAACAAATATACGGTGAACATTTTTAAATTTATATTTGAAATCTAAAATAGTGAACCCACTTTTTTTTTCTGCTCTCGATTAACGAAAGTTACGAAAGCAAAACCAATACTGATCATTCATTTATATGACATAGCACATTATGGTTAGTATGTAAATATATTCCGATTGAAATTGTGGAAATTCGAAATTGTATAGTCTTTGTATTTGCAAATTTGATATCTTACTTAACATCAACGCAATATGAATACCGAACTATAGTCTACAACAACGCGAGCGAAGCCTCAGGTTCAGTGTGGTCGCCAATTAGAGCAACTACAAAAAATGGACTAAGAGAAATTATTGCGTTACATGATAAATAAAAGCATAACCTCTCTTGTGTACTTGCTTTTATAAATTGGTTATTGTAGAGCATGAATTAAAACTTTCAGTATTTTCATATTAATTCAAAACACTATTGCTTTTATGGAAAGTTTTATATACATAGCAAAAAAAAGCTAACTGTACGAGATTCTTTTTATGGGCATCCAGCCTTCTAATCAAATGCCCACCATCAATAATTTTCGTCCGTTCACTTCTTTTAGAATGACTAACATTCATTCGAAAACTGAAGGTGACCTTACTGAACGCCCACTAAATTATTATATATTATTTTTTATGGTACGAGTACGTAGTTGTTCAAAAATTATCTAGCAGGCTATTCTGTTTGAAAACATTTTATATATATTTCAATTTTGTCATCGTTTATTTCTTGATGTTTAGTTCTGTGTATTGAAATACTTAAAGATATGGCTGGAAGTTATCATCCAATCGTGTCATACATATTTCTTTTGAACTTACCAAATTATCCTCTTAAAATAGTGAAATGTATATCTATGGAAAGTTTGTAATGAATCATCCTTAATGGTTCGATCAGACACCAAATATGTATAATTAAGTTACTGTAGGTGTACTAGTGTATTGCTTACTACCAGGTGGGCTGAAAACTTCGTAGGCTGATATAAAAATGGCGTTACTTGGGTCAAATCCACATGATTTTCAGTTAGTACTTACTTAAGCTAGACACGAGTGAAAATGTTTCTGCTGTCCGATTCTTGGTTCGCGAGATGAAGCATTGAAAGAGAATCGTCTTTTCTGAATATGGCAAAATGGAAAAAACACAATTCTGTGTTGACTAAATATTGTATTCTGATGAAAAAAATATAGCTGAAGCCAAATCATGGTTTGATGAACGTTATTCGGACTCTGCGCCAGGAAAATCATTGGTGGAAAAGTGGTTCGCAAAGTTCAAACGAGGTGATTTGAGCATTCGAGACGATGAAAATGAAATTGATCGAGATAGCTGAAACCCTGAAAACATTACTTGAATTCAAGGTGTTGGATTTATCTCAAAGGAATATTTGGACATGCAAAAGTTGTGTGCGAAATGGGTGCCTTGCTTGACTATTGATCAAAAACAATAACGAATTCATGATGCTGAGCACAGTTTGAAGATAATTAACCGTAATAAAGCCAAGTTTTGCCGTCAAAACACCACAATGGATAAAACATGGCCTCAATACTACACTCCAGAAAGTAGTCAATAGTCAGCATAGTGGACTGAACGAGGTGAACTGTGTTCATAGCGTGCAAAACCGCAGCACTCAGCTGGCAGGGTTATGGCATCTGTTCTGAAATGCGCAGGGTATACTATTCATTGATTACCTTAGAAGGGGCCAGCGACTACTGCACTCAGTTTTTGGATCAATTGAAGGGCCAAATCACGAAGATACGTCCCCATTCGAAAAAAGGAAAGTGCAGTTTAATCAAGACAATGCACCTTGCCACTAATCAATTGAAACAATGGAAAATTGTACTCTTTAGGCTTCGAATCACTTTCTCATTAACCTTGTTATGACATTTGTCATATTTTTCGAACGACTGTCAAAATTTTTTCGCAAATCTTTCTCTAAATTAAACAAGTGCCACGAAAAAATAATATATAGGCTATGTCAACCCAAATTGTAGGGTCCATAATGATTCCAAAAGCATCTATGGTTCATAATCGGCATCACTTGGAAGACAGAACCTAGCCATCGGGACTCTCTCGGTCAAACAGAGAGGAAGTTTTGAGGAAATATCGCAGGTTATGTGTTTTTTCATTATCTCCTTAGTCCTTTTCATGACCTTGCTTGCTATGCAAAATCTTTTCTTAGATTCGTTTAGACATATAAGAAGTATAATTTTTGAAATATTCTTCTGCCGGTTTTCTTTTTCCATTGTTACAGTTTCTGCCCTAAACCTCCTTTCTTTCACCCTTGTCTTCGTTTTGGAAATCATGAAATGCAAGAGAGAATGAAGCGGCTAAGCAGAAAATCTTTGGTACTCTTTATGAACACACGACATAAATAGACAAGCTTGAGCTAGTGCAATAGAGGCAGAGAAACGAGTTTTTTCCTCAGGTTTTTTCACTCGTTTATGGAATCATATACAAGATATTATGGTTCCCCTGTTACATTTCTTGAGCTCACACTTGTTTTTTTCTGACACACACCAAAATTATAGATTTATTGTAAATACAATTATACAAATCCTCTTTTTTCAAAGAATATATATATATATATATATATATATATATATATATATATATATATATATATATATATATATATATATATATATATATAATAATATATGTGTTTATTTGCAAGATATAAGCTTTGATTTAATGTAAATACAATTATTCCTCAGAATTTTGTAATGTACTTTTCACTAATTATTTATATCATTAATTTTCCATTTTCATTCGAGAATGAATTGATTTAATGAAAGGGCCCATTGTTGAAAAGTTCAAATCATCTTTCGAAACTAGGTTGGAAGGTCACTATAGGGTCTCAATATCACAATCGGGTTTCAATATCACAATCGGGTTTCAATATCACAATCGGGTTTCAAAGTCAAAATCGAGTTTGTTTGTCATAGCCCAAGGTTAATTTCATATAGCCGATGCATTTATAATGTTATGAAAACACTACGGTCATTATTCAATATCCAAGACTTCAGCACATGCTTAAAAGTTTTTGGGTTATTAATGGTTTTAATATGGACAGGAATGATTCTGTACATTCTAGGTCCCAAGTAATCTAAATTTCTTGTTCCGATAGTCTTATCTGCTCGCAGAGTGACATAGTTCATTTTTATTCCTCGTGCCATAATTATGATCAACAGAACACATAGTGTCTCTATTTCTGTTCAAATCGCAAATTATCCTGAAACTATACAGTTGTATTACATCTAGTATACCAGATTCCCCAAACAATGCCTCACTTGGGTAAGTTCTACACTTATGCATCATTAGTTTCAAGAACCATTTTTGTATAACATCAATTTTTTTCAGATGACAGTCGTATGCGCCACCCCATGCTAGAATACCATATATTAATTGAGACTGGACAAGAGAGTAATAGAGTATTTTCAGTTGTGGCATTTCAAGAAAGTCCTTTAGATATTCAAATGTACTCAATAAAGGTCTTATTTTATCAACTATAAATTTAGTCTGAAGGTCCCACCTCAGATGCTGATCCAAAACAATGCCAAGATATTTGATTGATTTTCCTCGCTAACTTGTGTTTCAGAATCAATGCAAAGAGGCCCCAACTCAGGTAATCCGCTGCTGTAAGATGTAAAAGGCAGATATTTTGTTTTCTCAGAATTCAGGGTTAACTTGTTATACTGAAACCATTTTTTATTATTTTTAAGTCGTTCTCTGCTTTATCCTTTACATCTAGCCAGTTACTAGCCTGATATAGTATAGCAGTGTCGTCTGCTATACTATATTTCGCCCTCAATTTTCAACATCAATAGCGAGTTGATGTAGATGGTGAAAAGAATGGGTCCAAGAACAGTTCCCTGTGGCACCCCATAAGTAATATGTCGAATTTCACTCACCTGCCCATCAATATCGACGACTTGTTCACGATTCGACAAACAACTTTTCAACAAATCATAAGAGGAGCCCGAAATCCGTAACTATTCAGCTTCTCCAGTAATCTTTTATGGCATACGGTGTCAAATGCCTTCCACAGATCGATAAACACACATAATGACGGCAACTTTTTATCCATATATTTATACACATTCGAAGTGATCTTTTAATGGCATCCTCTGTAGATTTTCCTGGTCGAAAGCCAAATTGATTAGGAGAAACAAAATGAAACTTTTCGAGATACGAATTTATTCGATATGCCATGATTTTCTCCACTATTTTAGCAATAGAAGATATAATTGATATTGGCCTATAGTTTACCACATTGAATTTTGAACCACTTTTGTATAGTGGTTTGATTATACCAAGTTTCAGAGCATCGGGGAAAACGCCCTTCTCAAAATAAAGGTTGATCAGGTGTGCAATTGGTTCTGAAATTTCCTGTGCGATTTCTTAAAGTTTCACTTCGCAGAGCATCATAACCTGGTGCTTTTTTAGGTTTTAATTCTTTATGACTTTTGCACCTCAAAAAATCTGTGGGATGTAAAAACATCGTTTTATCGGTAGATTTCACCTGATCATTGAAATTCATTAGGACTCTATTTTCGCTGCAAATTTTGCGCCGAGTTCGCTATAATATTTATTGAAGGCATTTGCAATGGACTTTTTATCGTTTAGATTATTTCCCTCCTCATCGATGATTTTATTTATTCTCGTTTTGTTTCTTGTTTTGCCACAAATGTCATTCACAAAGTCCCAAACTGCCTTAGATTTATTTTTATTCTTCTCTATAAATGACTGAATATATTTTTTCTTTGATTCTTTTATTAATTTAATAAGCTTATTTTTAGATGTATTATTAAGTTCTTTTAGTTCATCGCTCGGATTATTGAGTAGATTTTTGTATAATTTATTTTATCGGATATACTCTTCAGGAGTGCTGGCGTAATCCATTTTTCGGGGTCTTCTATTAGACCTGGTTATATAGCTGTATTTTTCGATGTAAATTCTCAAAGTCTCCAGAAACAAATTCGTAGCCTCATTTATATCCTTAGTTTTATATATTGCCTCCCAATTTTCCCGCATCAAATTCTTCTTCAACTCCGTATAATTTATGTACTTTTTCAAATTATCTGTTTTTCCAGGATTTCGTTTTATATTTTCATTCCACAGGCTCAGTACAATTGGAAAATGGTCTGTGATTTTGTTTGAATAATGAAAGATGATGCAGAGGACCGCTGTAAGTTAGGTTTAGACTTAACCAAGAAATGGTCTAGGCACGTTCCACTTTCTGGTCGTGTAATATCATTTATATATGATACGTACCCAGAAGTAACAAAGATGTTTTTGTACTCTTCGGAAATATCAGAGTTTGACAAAATGTCTATGTTTATGTCTCCTGTTATAATATGATGTGTGCTGTTGTTGTTTCCACCATCTATATATCTTTGGAAGTCAACGTTGAATGAAACTGGATTGATGCTTGGAGATCTATAGATCGCTGTAATTGTTATAGGTTCTTTTGTCTTCTCCAAATACAGTTCTATCGCCTTACATTGACCGATTGCTATTACTTTGTAACTGTATTCTATGTCGGCTTTAACATATATGATGACTCCATCGTTTTTGTTAACATCTCCCATATTATACACAACGTTATATCCGTCTTTAGCTATGATTCCCAAATCTCCCATCCGAAAAGTCTCCGTCAAAACCAGAACGTCGAAATCAATATTGATTTGTTCGAGAAACAAAAATAATTCATCTTTGTTTTTAGTTACACTGCGGATGTTAACATGAAAAATCTTCAGGTGAGCAAATGGGTTAGTGATGTCTGTTTCCAAGGCTTTCAGAGAATCTAATTGTTTGGCCCTAATTATTTCAGGTTCTAGATCTCTTATGAAGGAATTCATGACAATATAACAAAATATTTAATTAACAAAATATAAAATTTAAAAAGTCACTATCATCTCACCAACAAACTATCCAAATAAGCGGACTCACAAAGCTACTTCTGAGACCTGGTTCTCACCTTGATGGGCTGCAATGCTTTGAGTTTTTGGTACCACCAGCAAGAACGTAATCGTCGTGTTGATTTGGCGCATTTCCTTCGTTCAATGTTATTTCATCCCCAGCTTGTTGTTCTACTTCTTGCGACAAAGCTCGCCTGCCACCACCTCTCCGAAATGTTTCGTAGATGTGGGTGTTGAAGGTTCACTTCTTCTTCGGATCCCAGAATCTCCCCCGAAGTCCAAACCATCCAGCCGATCCAAAGTATATGACGTTCCGTCAACTATCAATCTATCTCCTCTGATGAAGCACTTCTTGTTCGATGTTTCTCTAATGCGCTTCAAATGTACTCTCAACACTTTTTGTATTTCTCTTTGATGTGGTGTTAAGTCATTAGAGATAACAACGTTAGAATTTTTTAATTTTTTTGTATTTGTCAAAATAGTCTTTTCTTTAGGTAAGAAACTAATTCAGTACTGTATTCTCACTTTCAAGATTTTGGATTTTACGGTTCAGAGTTTCTATTTTTAAAGCTAACCTGGCTTCCCCTGCATAATCAAATATTTCATATCTGTAATCTCCTGGTATAGCCTATCCAGGGTTATTTCGCTAGACATAGTCAAAAAATCGTGTATATCCACAAATCCAAGCGCAGCCTCTGCCGTGTATATTTAATTCCTACTGATATATATTTTTTATATATATATTTCATTATAATATTTTGTCATATATAGGTCATATGTAGGGCCATATATATATATACGGTATATCTCCAATAACTATAAGACAGCAGCACTATAAAGGTCACCACGCATATATATATATATATATATATATATATATATATATATATATATATATATATATATATATATATATATATATATATATATATATATATATATATATATATATATATAAAAAAAAGAGGATTTGTATAATTGTATTTTGGGATATCCACTAGTCACCGTGCTTTGAACGCAACTCTTGAAACACTGCAAGTATATGCGCACACTTGCCGCAAAATAGAAGTGGAACCGTTCGTGGAATCCAAGTAAATACTGATTGAGAATACCACGAAACGCGAAAGCACAGTCACAGCCTTTTTCCGCCAGTGTGGAATAGGCATGAAAGGTTGATGTAGTGTTTTCACAAATTAACTTGATCAACTATAAACTTTAGTAGAAAACAAGAATACTTGGAATTGATCCTTTTCGAGATATTTCAATTGAAAAAAAAAATAAATTAAGGATTATTTACGCATGTAGTAAAAAAAAATTAAAATTGTTTTATCACGGAGGTGTTCTTGTCTCGACCTCAGTAGCTTGTATCACCATCTCTTGCCCTGATACAAGCCTGAATACGTCTTGGCATGCTTTGGATTAGGTTTTCGACCTCCTCTGAGATGATATTCTGCCAGTCATCTGTGGCAGCTTAGATGAGCTGTTGTGGGGTTCTTGGATTATCCTGGCGCGATCTAATTTTCCTTTTGAGATTATGGAATTGAGGTTTAGAGAGCAACCTGGCCAGTCCATAATAGCGATTTTTCCTGTTTCAAGATAATGTCGCGTGACGTTGCTGGAAAGCAAGAGCATTATTCTGCATAAAAGTGAAATTTTTACTGTGGGCATCTCGCCAGAGTCTCACTATAGGCTCCAGCACTAGGTCCAGGTAATTTCTAGCCGTTACACTTGATGGAAACGAAATCAAATCTGTTTTCTCTCCCAGCATAATGCCACCTCAAAACATCACACCGCCCCTTTGGTATTTTGGAATTTGTCTTAATGCTTGTCTTCCACCACCCCTTGAAAACCGAATCCAGTAGTCATCTGATCGAATTTGGTATTCGATCAGATGATCACCGGATTCGGGTCTCTGCGAGAAAAGAACAGTTCGCCAATTCGCTATATTCCAATTTTAGTGCTCGGTACACCAATTAAGTTAATTTTTTGTTGTCTGATCAGCTCTGGAACTCTCAAGGGCCTTCTGCTGTATAAATCAATGAACGAAGTGTTTGACCTTTCTTTTCGACTGATACACTCATGCATGTTGCTTCCAGAAATTGCCTTTGAAGTATGGGGTGCGACGCACTAGGGTCTCTTCTTGCAATTTGGCATTAAAAGCGGTCTTGTTCTTCAGCAGTGATCTTCTTACGTCTTCTTCTAGGCCTATTTTGCAGAGATTGTAGCTCTACGTATCGGGCGTATGTTTTTGAAATTTCCCCCTGTGATACCCCCATTGCGGACCATTGTGTATCCTTCTGTCTCAACCCTTCTTCAACGGGAACAATTATTCGACCCTTCTGCACATCGGACAATACAACGTAAGGCATTTTCGATTTTGATTATAGGCTTTTTTAAATTTTGAAATTCACAGTTTCAAATCTCAGTGACGACTAAATGGAATATCCTGAAGATGTGGTAATAATTCAACATTCCTCATCATACTATCCAGTTTTCTTACAACATTCATTATTCACAAGTAGTCAAAGATCCATGGGCCGGCCCGATGGCGTAGAGGATATGATGGCCATCTCCTGCGCAGAGTTATCTGGGTTCACTCCCCACTAAGTCGGTGCAATTTTTCGGATTCTGGGAAACGCTTGAGAGTCCATCTTTCGGGCGAGAAGATCCATGGTTAAAAACAATCAATAATGTGATATATATTTAACGAAATTTACGATGAGCATTGTGAGGTATTATTATCCCTCTCGTCACGTGTCCTTCATCAAGATTCGGAAACATTTCATCAGATTTCTCATATAAGACGAATGAGTAATAAAATAATTAAATTAAAATAAGAATTGAAGGAACGAGTACATTTCAGTGATGATTAGGGTAAAATATATATTTAGGGGATTTTTTTCTTGCAGTGCATCTTTTTTCAGAGATCATGTGAACTGAGTTACATTTCTTCAGTTTGAAATAGAGAAAGGACCAAAAGGAAGTACCCACCGTTTCATATAATTCACACTAATGGTAAATCGATCCTTATTCGATTTGATTAGTTACAAACATCCACTTTACTTCATTGGGAATCTCCATTTCACTCTTTGAAAATCGTAGCTACGAGGTATTGAAAAGGCTTCATGAAAAAGCTGTTCCCGCAAATGATTATGAAGCAGATAATAAGTGATTATCCTACGGTTCCTATAAATGGTAAATAATTGGATCACAATTTTCGATAAATATGTTGAAAAGGTGCTTTCATAAGAATTAATTAAAATAACTAACTTGGTTTTATACGAGGTATTATAAATTTGTTTGATGGGAGGACTGCATTGCGAGACTTGAAATCTTATTACAATTTATATTACTGATGTGATACCGTTTTTCATGGATTTCATATTTAAAGTGAATGGTTTATTCTGTTTCCCTAATATTATTGGTAATTTGCACTGAAGTAAAGTAAAAAGAGGGAGGAAGGGTACTAAAAGTAATATTTTGCATTTAAAATTGGCAAAACAAATATAAGTATGAGTGGTAATTTACGCTAAAGTTATTTTAACAACATCTAAATAACTATCGAAAAATACCTATAACAGATACGCAATTAGATGAATATGTTATATATGAAACAGAAATCCCAAACATCATGTTCTTTACGAGACAAATCAGTACATCTGTTTGAATGATTAATTATTGATGACAATATTATATTATTCCAATTCTCATCGCAAGTAAAGAAATCTTCCTACTTACATCCCGTTCATATTTTCGGTATGTAAAATTTTCATTTGGATGTACTAGCAGCGTTCCGATAACGTAGCCATTTTATTGACTTCATGAAAAATATATCATTTGATAATATATTTCTCGCAGAAAAGGGTGTGTGTCGAATTTTTACTCAATGCATATTGAAATATTCCCAAATATATCGTAAAATGCGAGAATTTACCAATTGAAAAAAATAAGAATTGTATTTTCGGAGTCGATACTGTAATTCTGGTATATTTCAATATTTACTTCGGTTTCATGTCAAACGCTAAATTCGAATAGTGAATTCTGCTTCGGCTAGAAGAAAAAATTATTATGATCGGTGAGTGCATCGGTCACAAAATCAAAGAACTTCAATTGAAGATAGTTCGTAAACTATGTAATAAAACCTTATGTAATTTAAGAGTATAGCTCATTTTAGTAGATGAACTCCGTTACAGGAAGTTCCAAAATGCTGCGAAACATTCGAGTAATTGAAACTACAGCTGAGCATTCCGCACGACTTTGAGGGGGCACTACTGTGACCCCAGATATTCGGAAATGATTTTTTTAATTATTGTACTTGTTATATGCTGAAACCAATTACATCGGCGTGACTTTACACTGGGTCTATCTTAATCGTATATACTATTCTGACGTACGAGGTAAAAGAAATGAGGCAAATCTAATGCATTTTACTTAATTACAATTCATTAAATTCTTATGCATGTTTTTATTTTTGAAAGCAGCTGGATTTACCTTTTTGTGAATGTAGCTCATTATTTATATTCAATCGATAGTTTTATCAAGAAATTGCATTTTTAACGTTTCAAATGCCGTTTTATGTTAAAATTGAAATCTGAACTCATAAAAAGTATTTGTTTTCTGAATAATTACTAAATGATCTTGCTTTTTCTCATAATGATGTTCAATTCAATAAAATTTCTCTTAGATGACGAAGCCGAATATGAAGGAATTGATTAATTTCATGACAAAAATGGAACCTTTTACGTCACTTCAATTTTGATAAAGTTTGGTTATTGATATAATCTGAAAAATGACATTCAAATCAATACGTTTGACAAGATTTAATGTTTTAGTATATCAGCTAAGTCGAATATTGCTAATAAAGGTAAAAAGTTTAGTTATCGTTGTTTGTTCTCGATATATTTCATAACTCTCGATTACCCCTGATCTCAACATATGACGATATAATAGGTTGCTATTGAAGTAACTATTGTAGTTTCCTAAATAAAATTTATTCGAAAAAGTGTTTCTGCATACAGTTTTTGAATGGTGATTCAAATAAGAACTGTTTGTGGT
Source organism: Cryptolaemus montrouzieri (assembly GCA_013387265.2). NCBI lineage: Eukaryota > Metazoa > Arthropoda > Insecta > Coleoptera > Coccinellidae > Cryptolaemus > Cryptolaemus montrouzieri. The sequence continues at coordinate 55,963,296 of JABFTP020000185.1, read as the reverse complement.
TTCGTTAAAATGGAGAGATATTTTTCTCCCTCAAAAGTATATAAGCTGACTGATTATTTTTTTTAGAGATGTAGGAATTGCAATGTCTAGCAACACTTCTGTATAGTTACGTATATTAATGAAGAAACAGTTCTTTCTGCTCTCTTATGCCATAAGTGTTTTCTTCATCAAGTTATTTTTCCACATACACCAGGAAAATAAATGTAAGGAGGTCAAATATGGGAAAGAAGCTGGACATTCAACAGATTATTTATTGTGCATCCAGATATGGTTCATATTTGGTGCGATGGTGCGCCCTCACACTGAAAATGAGTATTTCTTCTTTTTATTAATGGCATTTCTTCTGAAAATACTACAACTATATTCTCATTAGTGTGAAAAAGTTTTACCTGTAAGGTTGCGGTCAAGAATGGTATATGCTCATAATACACAATCTTCCAGTAAAATACACTATCTCAACACTTGGCATTGAATATTTAACTGACGAATTATGGGAATTGGCATCCAATCACCTTTGTTCATTCTACCATGCACAAGGAATTGTCCGTCAATGGTTGTGTGAACGATACCTCTCCAATAGTATTTATTTTGTTTATTTCTTCAGTAAGGTTCACTACTTTATTTTCGCAATGTTTTGGAATTGATGTTCAAGACAAACTAACCATTTATGTTTAACTGCTGAAAAAAGTTTGATAGAAATATAAAGTGATTAATACTTATTATCGTGGACTTATGCACTATCTCAGCTATTAGCTTGATATAATTCACCTTTCGCAGATTCAGCAATCTAAGGGAATAGGCTCGATTACAATATACTTGACATAAATTTCCTAACTATCATTTATGTATTAAGAAATACAGCTTTTTGCATTTCTATATAGGCATTCTTATGCAATTCTGATTTTTTATTTTTTTACGATGACAGGAACAATATCTATTTTATCGAGGTGCCGCATCTGCTTGATCTCAATAGCAAGTTCTGTGTATTTGGACTTTTTCTCCGGGAACTTGTTCAGCACTTTGTTATTATTCGGTATGGCGACATCCACCAGCATTGCTGTTCTGGCTCTCTTATCATACACCACTATGTCCGGCCTATTATTCGTCACCATTCTGTCAGTGATAACAGGCCTATCGTAGTATAATATGATAGAGTCATTTTCCAATACGGGCGCCGGTTGATACTTGTAATATGGCTTAAAGGTATTCAGAAGTCCGTACTTGTATGCAAGTTCCTGATGGATAATGTTACACACTTGATTATGCCTGTGAAGATAGTCCGTATTGACCAATTGTTCGCAGCCGGACGTAATATGCTGCATACTCTCCGATCTTATATGGCATTCTCTGCACTTATCTGTTCCGTCCTTAATAATTTACTTTCTGTAGTTGTTTATAGCGATCACTTGGTCTTGAATGTCAATAAAGAATCCTTCTGTTTCCGCGAATAATGCTCCTTTCATCAACCATTTGTTGGAGGCTTCTTTGTCGATGTGTGGTTGATTAGTCTCATGGTGATGTCGTCCGTACGATTCCTCTCTTGACCATTGCTCTTGTTTTTCAGTGTCTAATAGGAACGGTAGATTCAGCTGGTAATCTCTGGTAGCAAGACCTAGAGGTGTATATCCCTTATCAGCCAACGATACCACTCCATGTAGGTCAGAAGTGAGAGCTTTTGCACAGAAGAATTCTCTGAGATTTTTATCTGTTCGGTGTGTAAATTGACATTTATTAAACCACGTCCTCCTTCTTTCCGCTTCAAAGTTGTTCGTATTACAGACGATTTTGGATGATGATTGTTGTACTTTGTCAGCATCGTTCGCATCTGCCTTTGGATATCATCCAGTTCTGTCTTAGTCCATCTGATTATTCCAAATGAGTAAGGCATCACTGGAATGGCGTAGGTGTTAGTTGCTTTAACTAAATTTCCCGAGTTCAACATTGATTTCAGCACAGTCTTCAGACGCTGACTGTATTCTGAACGAATCTTCTCCTTAGATTGTTTTCGGTCTAGTAACCTGGCTTGTTGGTATCCTAGATATTTGTATGTTTCGCCATCCTTTATGCACTGTATAATATCACCGTTTGGAAGTTGTGTTTCACCATCTATGACTTTCCCTCTCTGAATGTTCAGGGTCTTACATTTTTCAATCCCGAAGTTCATATGAACATCTGCCGAGAACTTACTGACAGTATTCAGCAGATCATCTAATTGTTTCTTGTTCGAATCATATAATTTGATGTCATCCATATACAGGAGGGAGATTGTATGATAGTTTCTATGTGTTTTTATCCTAAATCCGTATCCTGTTTTATTGAGCATTAAGGAGAATTGGTTCATAGTTAAACAGAACCATAGTGGACTCAAAGAGTCTCCCTGAAAAATACCACAACGTATGGGTATCTCGTCGGTTTTAATTGACTTATTGTTCATGTTGATCTGCAGAGACGTGCGCCAGTGTTTCATTGTTGTCTTCAAGAATTCTACCAGGGTTGGATGAATTTTGCATATCTGCAATACTTCGACAAGCCAAGAATGGGCGGTACTATCGAATGCCTTCAGATAATCGAGAAAAGCTGAAATAACATTTCGATGCCATACGTGTGCCTGCTTTGTTATCGCAGAATCGATGATGAATTGTTCCTTGCACCCGTAATGTTTCTTTCTGCATCCTTTCTTCTCCTTAGCTAATATATTGTTGTCGTCAAGGTGTTTGTATATTCGGTTGGATATGCATGAGGTGAGTGTTTTGTAAAGTGTTGGCAGGTAAGTGATTGGCCTATATTGAGACGGATCCTGTGTTCTATCGCTCTAAGGTAGCATATATGTTAAGCCTTGTGTTAGAAAAGTGGGTGTTTTCTTGGGATGTTGAAGAACATACGTGAGCTGTTTCGCTAGGGCTCCATGGAGCTTATCAAACTTCTTGTACAAGAAGTTGTGGATATTATCTATACCTGTGGCCTTCCAATTGTTGGTCGCTCTAACTACTGTTACGATTTCTTCCTCCGTTATTCCTTCGAAAACCATATGATTGATATCAAGGCGTTGTTTTTCATTCGTGATCTATTCAGCATCTTTATTGTGTTCTTTGGGGTCCGTCCATAACGATGACTAATAATCGGTCAAGCACTGTGCGTCAGGTACTTCTCGGTTATCGTTGTCCGCAGTTTTGTTATTTCTCTTATGAAAATTGGCCGCGCTTTGGAGGAACCTTTCGTTTTGATGTTTCCTATCAGTACACTTGATGTATCTTGAGAGCCTCTTTGCTTTTGCTTGGAGTTTTTGCTTCAAATTATCCATATACACATCGATAGGTTGTTTGAGATCAGGGTGTTTTATGGTCGTACCAATTTTTGTATGAATTTTGCGTATATGGGATTTCAAGCGCCTTGAGGGCTTTTTGTTTTTCAGGAATTCTGTGAGGCGACCGATCTCAGCTCTAATACTGTCAATATCCTTCTCCAGTCGTTTTTGCCATTGTGGTTTTCTGACGCTTTTTGGCTCACATCGAATCAGAGTTTTGGAGACTTGTAGTTTGTGTAGTCGAAGAACCGCTACTGCTCCACAGTAAATCAAAGTGTGAATTTTCTCCATGGTGTTCTGGTCAGTGTATTCTTCAAACACTGTGTTTATACTCGCTAGAATGATATTGGTGTTCTTGTTCGTCTTGAGTTTGGGCAGTTTAGGTTGTTTAGTTGGGTTACTACCACTGAGTTCACTTATTGCTCTGTTGAGTTCTGATCGTGCTAAATACATAAATTCGTTCTGCTGGTTCGTCTCAGAGGGACCCTCTATGTTGATATTCGTTTCCATGGCTTCGATGTTATCTCTAACACTTTCATTGACGATAGGTATACCGTTATGAGTAACATCTTCAATTCTGAATTCCATTATGACCTCTTCCCGTATAATTCGCAGCGTTTCTGAACAAAGTAGCCTGTTTTTAACGATTGTTCTTCGTTGATCCGAAATTCCGTGCTCGGATATTTATTTATTTATTTATTTTGGCTCTTTGGGGTACAACAGGCCAAGGCCCAAAAAAGTACCCACTTAATAGATATAAAAAAAGTGAACTTGAATTATCTTAACGCTAAAAATTTAAAAGTACCTATAAGTATATAAAAGTCTAAATAATATGATATTAAAATCTATCGGTTAGTTCCAAATTATAGTTATCAACAGCAGTGTGAACACATATAGTATAACAAATGAAAATGGAGAGAGACTATATCCTCTCATTTAAAACAACAGTATGAGAAGAATAGAAAAATATTACAGAAAAACTAGATAAAACAAGAAAAATATATAAAACACTAGGGAGACTATATCTTCTCATGTAAAAACAACAATATGAGAAAAATATTACAGAAAAACTAGATAAAAACAAGAAAAACTTATAAAACACTAGATCTTATATGTCTGAATTTAAGAATTTGAATTTCAAAAGCTTCTTTACTTGGAAGAGTGATAAATGGAAAAATCGATTCCCTGGCAGTGATCATTATGGAGTGTAATCATTCTATTTATCGGGGAGTTCTGAGCAGCATTTGTACGATAAAAGATGGACGAAAGAGCATATGCGATCCTAACTGGCGCTGAGGAACACTGATTGATATTTGCTCCAATAGTTCGGAACAGTCTATAATATTGTTCAATATTTTGTACAAGAGGTCAAATTAAAAACTATTCTACAATGTTGAAGGAATTCAATCCGCATTGTCGTCTTGAATCAGGATAGTGGTGATTAAGATGAATATGAGACTTGTATGCATACATACGCAGGAACCTATTTTGGACACTTCCTAATCGTTTGATATAAACTACGTATTGAGGATTCCAAACAATCGAACCGAAGTTAAGCTTGCTGAACACATGGGAATAATACAACGACACCAGAGATGATGCGTCGCTAAATGGTTCAGACTGCCTATAAATGAACCCTAGCATCCTCAAACAGGCCCCAACAATACCTTCAACATGCGAATCAAATATCAATTTGGAATCGAAAATAATACCCAAGCCTCTGATGGTTTTGACCCTATTGAGATTACTGTTCTCAATCCGATAGGGAAAGTGCTGGACATGAACACGGCCTCGGGTGAAGGATATGACCTGACAATTTGTCAGTGTTCAAAGTAATTCTATTTCTAATGCAATAAGCGACAAGTCTCTCAAGATCTTCCTGAAGAAGCAAACAGTCAGACAGGCTCTCGACTTTCATAAACATTTTCAAGTCATCAGCGAACAGTAAATATTTACAGTACAGAAAACAGCACCTATATCATTGATGTATATATATATATATATATATATATATATATATATATATATATATATATATATATATATATATATATATATATGAATAAGAGGGGCCCCAAGTGAGAACCCTGGGGCACCCCAGAGGTAACGTTAAAAGCATCAGAGCTTCCACCCATGATAGAGACAAACTGCCTCCTACCACTCAAATATGAAGTAACCCATCTCAGAAGAACCCCACCAACACCGGCCAGTATAAGCTTCTCTATTAGTATAAAGTGGTCAATCCGATCGAAAGCCTTTCCGAAGTCAGTATACACTGAGTCTACCTGTCTCTGACTGTCGAGTGAACTATGTAAAAAATTCGCATAGCACATTAGGTTTGTTTCTATAGACCTGCCCTTCATAAATCCATGTTGTTCGGAGATTAAAATATTTTTTACTGATTGAAGTAAGTACTTGTGGACAAGGGATTCGAAGCATTTAGCCATAATGTTCAATTTGCTGATCGGCCTGTAATTTTTGACCAGATTTTTTTCACCACCTTTATGAATTGGAACAACTGAAGCAATTTTCCAGCAACTGGGAAACACTCCGATCGCGAGCGACCTGTTATATATCATTTGCAGTGGTTTGCACAAGCCCTGAGCAGCACTCTTCACGAATACAGAAGGAATATCATCAGGACCTGAGCCTTTTTTTGAATCGATATTAGAGAGACACTGAAGGACCTCGTCCAGACTAAACTGCAATCCTCCAGATGCATCAGTTATCAGTTGATCAAAATCACGATTTGGAAGAGGAGCTTCGAATACACCACTAAACTGCTGTGCAAATAAATTTGCTATTTCTTTGTGGGAATTTGCCGATTTGTCTCCTAGCAACATAGTAGCAGGAATACCAGAGTGCCTCTTGTTTGATGCGACATAACGCCAAAAACGTTTTGGATCCTCAGGCAGTTCTCTTTCGATATTTGAGATATGTTTTCTAAAATCTGATCTGATCAGAGTTTTGCAACGTGATCTGAGAAGTTTATTTGTGCTGTAATTGTATCTGTATCTGTATCGTATCTGTATGCTGTCATTTTCGATTCCAAGTTTGTAATCTTGTAATCTTGTAATAGGAACGCATAATGAAGGAATGCATTCCTGAGGTCCACTTCATGCGTTTCCTAGGGAGTACGGCTCTCGTGGTCGTAGGCATCATGGCTTGCGCCACCGTTGAAACATCAAGAGTCGGTTGGAAGGTATTGATGTTGTTTCCCACTTGGTTTTGTGTTGCAGTATCCCTACTCGATATCACGCTGCTTCCGTCGCTCACTGAGAGAGACTGTGACTCACTTTCCGAACAAGACCGTCTTCCTGAATCTTGAACACGACATGAGGTTATAGTGGTACAATGTCTATTCACCCGTTTATTCCTTAGATTGTACATCATTGGATGAGTTGCATTTTATACCTACTGCCAGGTTCAGCTTGGGTACCTCGAGTTCGCTAAGCCCGTACTCAGAAACAATTTTCTATTATTATTATTATTATTATTATATTATATTGGTTAAAACCTTTATCACTGATAATTCGAAGACCAAAAAGCTCGCTAATACTTTAATAGATTTTTCATTATTTTTCTTCAGATACCAGTGCTAAAATTAAGTCGACGTAGGTGAAAATGGTAGGTCCAAAACGTATTCACTTTGGGAATTTTGAACACCCAAGAATAGAGAATCACGGTTTCATCTGCCTCGTGACCGATTGGAATTTCAAGATTGTTCACAATCACTCCCACAATATCGGCGATATTCGTTTTCTCTATCCTCATTTTCATAGGTCTATCTGCAAATAGCATTGAATGAACCACCGGTTATACGAATGTCCTTCTATCTTCTGAAAATAGATTTGAATGCTCTTACAGAAAATCTGAGAAAGATTTATATCCATTCTGTATATACTTCAAATATTTTTCTTTCAAATCCGGAATAAAGTGAGTTTTTCATAGTCTTAACTGAACTATGTCCGAATGATTTGATATTTGGTGAAAATATGACTTTTCTTGAAACATCTTCTGTATCTAGTGGAATAATGATGATGAGAAATTAAACGATGTATTATACTTTCTCTTGTGATAGTATAATATAAGTTTAATTTGTTATTATCATCATGATTAACTATCACGTAGCAACGGTGGAATCAATTAACTATTTCTAGTGGAATACTCCAATAAAAATTATGCTCATAAACCTATATATCCTTATTTTAAACAATAAATATATACTGATGAAGCTAAACGAAATGTTCAGCGATAGATGTCGATTTTATTAGGTTCAATCCTTATAATTTCCTTTCATTTCCAAAGGAACAATTTCCATCCACTGACATCAACGAAATAATTTCAATATGAATTGAAATGATTTAGAGATCCCTATACTCATTTCGACTAGATCCAGTGTGAATATTTTCGCTAGGTACATATGATTTACATTCTGTTCATTAAATTGTCAGTGAGTTCCCATAATGTACATAAAATACCTCATAAATCATTATTATCCTAATTCGATGTGATTAGTTTGGATTTTGGAGTGACAAAGTACGACTTTTTTTTATTTTTATTCTCAAACTCATCCAATATTTCAAACATTTTTATTTAAGTTGATGACCTTTCAATTTGAGTATTTTTTCGATATTTTGTTCTTTGCAGTTAATGTTCACTTTGACTCGTTCAAAACTTTTCTGATTTATTTAGAGTTTTGCGTTTTCTCGAATTTTCTTTCTTGACACACACTACTAATTATAGTTGATACAAAAGATTCAATAAACATGATATATGTCAAAGCAAATAGTAATGGAAATTGTTTATTGGCATCTCGATTTCATGAGGTAAATTACTGGGATAGATAACATCCTCAAGTGTAGTGCCTTGAAGGTTTAAAAAGCGAATTGAGCAGACTGAAAGCGTTGGTTACGCTTACGAGAAAACAACACGAATGAAAACAAAAGATAAAGAACTCGACATTCTTCTGTCTGTTGAAGAAAATTCCAATTCAAGTGTATGGGAGTTGAATTATAAATAAATAATAGAAAATAACTACTGTCTATAAAATTTAAAGTGACAAAAACCAAAGAATTTTTACTGTGAATAGTTATCAACATCCCTCATTTAGGAAGATATTCTTGATGATTATGTTATTGGACCTCATTTCCCGATAGGCTTTTGAATGGCCAAGAAATTTTGCGACTTCTCAAGGAAGATGCAATAATCAACTAAGATTTAACGTTCATGGAGTCTTATTTATAGGGAACAGTAATAACTGAAGTCTACTGGCATGAAGTAACTACATCGGATAATATGATGCAAAGTGTCTGAGACGCATTCAATAACATTACTGTGAACAATTTCAGAATTGTGAGAAAAATTTTTGAGCATCAAATTAAAATGTGTATCCCAGAAGAAAGTAGACACTTTGAACGTTTTTCAAAGCGCAGGTGAGTTACCATTTCCTCGGCTTTTGTTCCTAGTTAGACTATATTTGAGAATTTTAGTGCATAATTTCACAAGATAATGTACAAATTGTGACATTCTAGCATAAAATGTAAAACTATTCTTATCTCTAAATTTATTGATATTGCATCTCATTTGTGTAGTCACTAAATACAGGATGTTTTACTTGAATTAAAAAAAGATGAGGTTTGAACCTAAAACAAATCATCCATCACAGAACTCACAGCATAGTTGTATCAACAATTACTTATTTTTGATGGATATCTCGGTTTACGAGCACAATTTAGTAAAAATTGAAATTGAGATTTCAAGACGATCAAGCAGACACAGGGGAAATTCATATTCTCACAAAACGTCGGATAATTCGAAAGCAATTCACAAAGCAGATCTATAAAATCTCACCTCATTCTTGGTGAACACGCTCAGAACTTATGAGAAATATAGAGCGTCCCATTTAAAGAAAAAATTACTTTGATAATCATTTTTAGGTAACCCAATATATAAAATTACAACATACAATAGTTTTTGTAATTCCGAAACTTCATTGCTATAATTGACACTAGAAGAGAAGATTTAAAATATTTGATATGAATGTCATTGATTTTTATCATAGTATCGATAACCTTTATTGAATATTTCAACACTTTTTATTCAGCATTTAATACAGGTGAATCAACATAATGTCATAATTATTATTTGTATCATTACTGCTCAATCTGAAGGGTAAATTTTACAGTTTTGAACACAGAAATACATATTCGTAATGTATTACTCAAATCGGCCGCCTTGATTATAGAATTTAGAGGCGGAAATAGAGCACGTTAAAGAAATAACTAACAAACAATTATCAGTAATGTTCTGCTTTATTGGATATGACTTTTTGACTGAAAAAGGGTAGCTTTTCTGGAAATTTATCATTCACATTACATAGTTTTAGCGAAGGAAAACTTTTCTCTATTTATTCCATTGTACCTACTGTTCGTATTCTAACAACTATAAATTTGGCGGAAAACTCTAAGATTGTAAGACAAAATTTTTCAAAAAAGTTCCTGCATTCTACCAATAAAAGTTCTTGCAGAATGTCAAAGTTTGTCTTACGTTACTTCAATAGAAACTGAAATATCGTCATGCACTGAAATCCCAGAAAATCCAGAACTCAGAAATGCAGCAACAGCTAAACTAGGTTTTATTCAAAAAGTTTTCCCCAAAAACAAGCTCGAGAGGGGTGGTGCAATATTTCACATAGCTGACACATTACAACATCGAATATGGTCCATTATTCAGTGTCAAACAATACCGACTTATATCTATGATCTACTGAATCAATCAATTGTTTCACTATTAATGCGATAACAACATTCGATTAATGTAAAAATTTATGAGAGTCCAAAGGGTCCATCAGCAAGAAAAAACTTAAAATCTACATGAAATAAGCTATCAAATTCTGCACAAGTTTCAAGAGAGAAATAAATATTTAAGTAAAAGTAATAACATCTAAGTGTCTTTCAATATCATTGTTATATTTTCCTTTGCACCTACGCTGACTATCAGAATATTTTTTTCAATCTATGTTTATGACCCGCAACTACCAGCAATCTGGTAAATGTACTACAACATTCAAAAGACCCAAAGACCTCGTCGAACCTGCTACGAAATAATGATAATAATACCCAATTTTTTTTCTTCCACATGGAGGTGTAATTTATGACGAGTTACTTTCAATACCAAATTGTTAACAAAAATTATCATTTGATAAAATCGGAAACCTTTTAGTGAAATCATTGTTTCGAAAAACATTTAGATTCATTACGAAAATTCTCTGTAAAATTGCTCAGAATATTGAAAAAGTACTTATAAAGGTGCAATTATTTTTTGTACGTTCCGTTGAGTAGACTTGTAGTAGATGTTCTTTAGGCAAAATATAATTTTTTGAATTTGATATATAGAAATTATTCACCTTTATAACTGCCCAAAACAACACAAAAGGCAGTATACTCGTAACCTCAAATATGAGCAATACTTATTCCTGTCTTGATCTATCATTGAACTCACCAGTTTTGTTAATTCATTGATATTTAAACTTAAACTAACTTAAACTCGGTAAAGTGCCTTCGTCTCTTCGTAATATGACTAAATGAGCAGAAGCATTATTTTCTCATTAAAAATGAGGATCATCAAAAACGTGTTAAACTAATATAATAATCTACTTGTTCGCCATGTGTTGAATTCACTAGACGAGGTTATATTTGTGAGCATCGTTTGATTTTCTATTGAAGTGCAATTCACAACTTGAGATGAAGAAAACTGCATCACATAAACAAATTTGAAAATAAAGTATTCCAAATTTACTATATATTACGAAGAAACCTAAATAAATTTTGGCTCATCGGTATTATAATCTAGTTAAAAACAATTTTGGATTTCCATATACGCATAGATTTCTCATTGCAAGACAAAGTTTGCATGGCCATCTCAATATTTTAATTGTTACTTTAATAATTTTTACCTCTATTACGTAACAAGAGGTATTTGAGTTAAAATTTCTAAGATACGTGCTGGCAAATACATATGTCAATAGCAACAAAGATGATATTCATGTCTTTGAATATCCTTTTCACTTTAATGTTGCTTAACATCTTATAATATCTGTGACTCAGAATTTCACCTACCTTTGGCAGAACATAACGCAGACAGAGTCGTCAGAAATACCAAACACTTCAAGTAGGTTAACATATCCGTTTCCTCCTCTACAATAATCACAAATCGAACACAGAAGTATAGCACCTGTCAGTTCACCAGATCGATAGTTAACTCAGAGCACGCAAACCTATTCCGAACTTATATCATTGCCCATGCATACTTTGACAGTAGCGATTATCGTAATTTCGAGTTGAATTTCTATACCTACTACAGTCTATGTTCGATAAAGAACACGGTACAAGTCGAACTGCGCTATCGAAATAGGCGCCGAGTCTATTCAGCAGGTTTGGTGGAGTTGTCGTACCGTGGCCCCTTCTCCTGCTATAATGGGTATCGGTATGTCTTTGTCTAATTGTTATTTGATTTTGAATAAAGAATTAAATCTCACCATATGTGTTGACTTTGGATGGAAATAAGTTTTGTAGTATTTGAAGGTATTTCGATTTAGTTTTCAGCATATTAAAAATGAAAGAGTGAATGTCTGTTAACAAATTTTCAATTAGAGCAGTAAATATTTTGAAGAAAAACTTTAATTTTCAATGTTATTGATAAAATATTTATCAATATCTTCATTCAATACCATAATAATAGTTCTGCGTATCTAGAGAGAATAGAGGTGGGTAATTTACAGACCGAAACCATTTGTTTTTCGAAAAGATGGATTGTATTCTCGTTCCTGCCCTCAATAAGAAAATCATGATCATGAAGGATGTACGGATAACCTTTATTCATTTGAGCTACTGTAAGAACAAAAAGAATCAAACTATGAATTGAAATTTTGAACATGGAAATATGCAAAAAAAAATTACCTGAAAACTAATGTCCTTCATGAATGAAATTCCAGCTAATAGTGTATTCTTATATTTTCTGAATTTCATGTGTCAATTGATGTTTCTGATATTTCAATATGCAGATTAAGCTAGTGCGAACTTCAATATTATTTCAGTTTCCTCATAGAATGGAATAGGTTTTTTTAGATACTAACATAGCTTTTGATTAATTTCTAACTTAAATGAACTGTCTGAATTCCATTTTCTGTCTTCTACTCCTAATTCGAACAGTCTTCTAATTCTTTTGGCTACAAAAATTTTACGAAGAACAACAATGAAAGAATTTATGAAATCGGTCAACGTTTCACTGTTGAGAAGCTACACTATCTCCAGTAAACATAGGCTATATAAAGTTTTCAAAAAATCAGGGATCTATACTGAAACTCCAATAATGTAACCAAATGTGTGAAAAATAACCAAAAAACGTTTTCACATCGCGTGCGCTTGCGAAAACTATTGATTATAAGACAAAATGTGTGTGTATAAAGAATTATAACTTTTGAAATGGTTGCTTAGAAACCGTACGAAGCCGGGGCAAGCTACTAGTATATATATATATATATATATATATATATATATATATATATATATATATATATATATATATATATATATATATATATATATATATATGCTTCAACGAAAACTGAACAGAGGCTATATGTTCAAGATATTCATTTCTGTTCCAAACTCAAAAACCGGTCAATCTTTGTTTCAAGGGGGACATCTTTTGGGGTACATAACTTGCCAGAAATATCAACCCCCTAAGCGGGGGTTGCAATCCTTCAACACTCTGAATAGGGGAGATGGGTTGAATGATGACTCAAAAGAAATTTCCATTTTTAATTGAAAACTGTGAAAGATACAGAGTGAGCAACTGAAATATAGGGAAGACTATTTCTCTGAGACAAGTTTCAGTGAAGTAAAATGGAACAGATCCATGCTGATCAATGGCAGTCATTATCAAGTACCATCCTTATCTCGAATTTCAACCCCTAGAGCTGGAGTGACCACCCTTTTTGGTGGAAGAGGGTAGATGGGTCGAGTGATACCTCGAAAGAAAGGTATTATATTTGTCTGCATCCCCGTGAACAAATTTTCATTTTCGATTGAAAACTGTAGAAGATACAGAGTGAGCTACTGAAAAATAGAGGAGACTATCTATCGCCCTTAGCTATTCAAGTATTAGTGCAAAAAAATGATTCCAGATCAGAGGCTGTCATCTTTGATCTGAATGAATCTATTCCAGTTTTTCTCACTAATACTCCAATAGCCTTGGAGTGATAGTCTTCTCTACTTTTCAGTGTCTCACTCTGTATCTTCTACAGGTTTCAATCCAAAATGAATATCCTTTCACGGGAATGCAGACAAAGATAATACCTTTCTTTTGAGTTATCACTCGACCCATCTACCCTCTTCCAAATTTTTAAGGGTTGTCACCCCTGCCCCAGGGGTTAAAATTCGATATGAGAATGGAACTTGATGATGACTGCCATTCATCAGCATGGATTTGTTCCATTTTAGCTCACTGAAACTTGAATACTCCCAGGGAAATAGTCTTTCCTATCTTTCAGTTGTTCACCCTGTATATTTTACAGTTTTCAATTAAAAATATAAACTATTTCAAGGCAATGAAGATAAAGATACCACTTTTATTTTGTGTCATCACTCGACCCATCTTCCATATTCAAAATGTTCAAGGATTGCAACCCCCTCTTAGGGAGTTGATATTTCAGGCAAGTTTTGTACCACGAAAGATGTCCCCCTTGAATCAAAAATTGACCTAATTTTGCATTTTGTTCAGGAATGAATATCTTGGTAGATATAGCCTCTGTTTAGTTTTCGTTGAAGCACTTATATATATATATATATATATATATATATATATATATATATATATATATATATATATATATATATATATATATATATATATATATATATATATATATATATATATGAAACAGACTCCCAAATTTATTTTGGGACTCTGTTTCGACTTTTTAAGTTGCGTCTGACTGGCCTTTTACTCGTTTTTAATCATTTTAAACATCTAAAGCTCGTCTTCAAACACATTGCATTTCTGCTTTTAAATCTTTCATCTCAAACGAGAATTGTTCTCAAATGTTTTGTTTGTTCAACAAAGAATTACTCAACCCCTGGATCTGCATATCATGCATAATTTTATAACGTCATAACGTACCTACTCTTGATGGAGGCCTGAATGGGGCTGAAATATAGAGTCTTTGGTATAAATTAACTCATCATTTCTGCCTGTAATGTAGTCCTTAATATATATATATATATATATATATATATATATATATATATATATATATATATATATATATATATATATATATATATATATATATATATATATATATATATATATATATATATATATATATATATATATATATATATATATATATATATATATATATATATATATATATATATATATATATATATATATATATATATATATATATATATATATATATATATATATATATATATTCAAAGCAATTATTGTTTCTAAAAATAATCTATATATATATATATATATATATATATATATATATATATATATATATATATATATATATATATATATATATATATTTCCCCACCTTTGCAAAAAGCCGCTGTTAATTAAAGTCATTGTTTCTATAATATATATATATATATATATATATATATATATATATATATATATATATATATATATATATATATATATATATATTGATATTATGCAGGATGTCGGTCGTTAAATAAAGCCGCTGTTAATTGCGGAAAGTCATTGTTTCTAAAAAATAATCTATCATGTCCACCTTTCTTGTACGGAATACACCGTTTTGATCCTACTACAAATTTACAATCGCTTTGTCACAGTTTCTACGTTCCTGAAAATTCACGATAGATTAACGAGAGACTGAGGTAAATCAAACACATGGTCTGTCTACTTTTTCGAAAAAAAATTAACAAATTAACAGAAACATTGCATACCTCGAGGTAAAGTCAACATAAGCTACCTAGCCATACACCAGCCTTTTTTACTGCATGATATTGAATTATGCTCTTTTTCAGCACTTAATAAACTAATCACAAAAGTACGTAGCCTTCCACTGCTTTAGCAGCCATTTCGTTAACGATGAAAATTTTGAAGCGAAAATATAGGATCAGATAGTACAGGATAATATCTTCCAAATGAGGTATCGCATCATTAGTCATCCCTATTCGGAATCAGGGGGTCGGTTAGATATCTGCAAAATTCGCTAAACAATCTCATTATTAAAGAGTTTTTTTAACCAAATCAGCACGTTTGTTTTCCAACCATGTTAAATCATAATTTAGTTGAGATAGGTTAGTCAAGAGGTTTGCTGTTTGTTGAAGGCTCTTAAAAAATAACCAAAACGTTTAACTGGTTTGCCAATGCCAATACAAACACTGTTTGCGGTTTTGTAGAAACTTCAGTTGTCATCGGTAATTGTTCATCGATATACCGTAGAATGATGGCCATATCGATGAAATGAATGAACTAATTGGAGAGCTCGAGTGCTAACAGAAGATAATTCAAACGTATTTATTATTTTAGTCTTCAATGCATTACTTGTTTATTGAATATCTGAAAATATCTCTGAAAGATTTAAATCAATAAAAGGAAATGCTAGGGTATCCAGATAGTTTTATAACCAACAGAAATAAATAACAAATAAATATCCGAATAAGCAAAAGATATATTTGAAAAGTGCCATGTGACCGACCAAACTCGACATAAAATAGATTTCATTTTTGTAAATCAGAAGTTTGAATATCAAAACAAATCCAGCCATGGGTATCCAGACTTTTAAAAGGAGAGTGATCTCAACCTAGTTATAGCGAGATGTAAGATCGAATTCAAGCGATTAAGTAATATAACCAAACCTGAAAATGGATCGTGGAAAAATTAAACGATGAAATCACAAAATGAATGTTTAAAATTGAAATAATACGATACTGGCAAAAAAACTAGAACTAAGAAAACCATTGATTACTATGAATATTCTAGATCTTATAAATACAAGAAATTGACTGAGGAAATACAAACAAATTGAAAATAAAATCTCCTAAGAAACCAGAGTCACAGATGAGAACTGGCCCACGACTTCATTAATGCAATTTATGCTGATATGTTGAGTAACTTAGCAAACAAAGCTTATAATAGAGTTAAAAGACTACACCAAAAACGTAAAGTGATATGAAATAGTGTGAAAGATAACACTGGTAAGAATATATTTGAAAATGAAGAGAGCTGATAGCACAACTATCTGGAAGAGCTGTA
This sequence comes from Cryptolaemus montrouzieri, assembly GCA_013387265.2. Lineage (NCBI taxonomy): Eukaryota > Metazoa > Arthropoda > Insecta > Coleoptera > Coccinellidae > Cryptolaemus > Cryptolaemus montrouzieri. Next base: position 55,946,681 of record JABFTP020000185.1, on the reverse strand, counting down.
CGATCATAAAAAAGGATAGGAGATGCTTTATATTGAAGTTGAGAATTATATACATGAATATTTCAAAGGGCAGAGATGATTATATCGGAATTAAAAATGTAATCGAAATAACTGAATTACATAAAAAGCCACTAACATGGATAATATTTCTAGAAAAATTTCACAAAATATGAAAGAAGCGGTAATTAGAATAAGTGTTAACAGGGTTCTCCACTGTCCCTTTACTTGTTCAACCTATTCATTGAAACAAGTATTGATATCATATTAGTCAATTCGAATAATACGAAAATGGATGCCCAACCCTTACATTCTATTTGCTTTGCTGACGACTTTGTAACCCGAGAAGAAAATAAGGAATATTTGAAATGCTGAAAGTAATATATGATAAATTTCGCAAGTACAACCAGAAAATGAAAATCAGAAATATTAAAATAGTTGTAGTATCTCAAGCAAGTGCGACTACATTTGATGATATCATACGTAATATCCTCAAAATCCACAAAGTCCAAAAGCTCTGATACCTTAACATCATGAATTCCTATGACTATACATCTATGTTACATATGAGAAAGATGAGAAAGTATTTATAGATGAGTATCAGCTCTCAACTAACAAATTCCTCAGCAAAAAAAAAAATTCGTGAAAATGTGTATTTGGAGTATTCATACTCATGAAACTGAAACATTGATCCCAATCAGAAAGGAAAGAGAACGCTAAAATGCAGATCTGGGAAAAGAAGGCCAAGCATATTGAGAGAAAGAGCAGCGAAAAGTATTATGACAATTGGGGAGAAGAGTTCTCTACTGAAGTCTATTTCATTAAGAAAAATAAATCAAATTGGTCAGATCATCTCACACAATATATTTTTGAGCCATACCTATATTTTAATGGAATCTAGAGGGCAGAAAATGCAGAGAACGAACAAAAATACTATTTTCAATATATTCAAGAAATCATGTAATGTAATTCTATTGCATACAGCCAAAGAGAGGGACAAATGACTTCAGCGAGATGGCTTGGTCTTTAAAATAACATTTGCATAAAAGAAGTGCATGTCTATTGTGAAGACCGACACTCGGACTTGTCGACAATTTTTTCAAAGGCTTGGAGTATATTTTGAGTTGGAAAGCTGATACTGGAATTAAATTGTTGAAATCTTTAAAACGATTTTTGAAGTTATCCTTCAAGTTCAAGTTCGAGAATTATCGCAGCATGAAATTTACTACCATTGGGTTCGAATTGATTTTGAAAAATTTTATATAAAATGATTGGAAGCTGCTTGTTATCACGGTTAGTCAGATTTTATTCTTGAAACTCGAGCATTTTGATAAAAGTATTTATATCGGAGTTAATTTCGGCTGGTTTTATATCTCAACCCTAAAGCTGCAAATTCTGTTCGTTTTGAGTCTTTCTGCGATTTCCATGAGAGAAAAGATATCTCAAATCATGAAACGTGCTGAAATCAAGTCACAACAATTTGAATTGAACCACCTGATTCCAGTCAACCCTCCATCTGTTTCACGCCACTGGCTAATAGTCTGATAGATAATCGAAAGGTATGCTTAGAATACTTCAAATTCGTTCTAGTATCTCTGTTTACAGACCTTCAAGGGAATTAGTTGAACTTGAAAATTTTCCTAAATTGCAGTTTTGAAATAATTAAATTATATTAAAATTCATATATTTGTCTTGTAAACAACGAGTTGAGTTTTCCACAAGTTATCTCTGATTCTGAAATTATAAATCCATTACTGGACGCTAGAGAGAGAAAATTGACCTTATCTTTCTGTATTAATAAATTCAAAACATATTTCTGCTTTGTTAGACAGTGGAAGTAACATATCAATTTTAGGAGCCCCTGCTTTGTATCTTTTAAAGAAATTCCATTTGCCTATTAACTTTAATATCTCAGTACAATTAACTACCGCTGATGGCCAATTACAGAGTGTATTAGGATACATTCATCTTTCAATTACAATCAATAATAGAACTTAAGATTGCAGCATTTTAGTAGTACCTTCAATTTTACATACACTTATCTTAGGAATGGATCTGATCAAGGATTTTAGCTTGCAACTGAATTTTTCTGATTTTCTTATGAATTATCCTTTTTTTCTTCTTGTGCTGTCAATTTTACTCAAGGTCAGGATGTATTAACAGTGGAAAAGAAAATTCAGTTGGAAGGTATAGTGAAACTGTTCGAGGAAATAGGTCTTAGAGACCGTATTGGTCGTACTCATTTATATACACACCATATAGATACTGGTGATGCGAAACCTATTATCCTAGACAGACAGTATCCACTTTCACCTGCCATGCAGAAGATTCTTTATTCTGAAATCGATAAAATGCCTGAAGAAGATGTCATAATGCCTTTATATACACCATCACCTTGGCTGTCACCACTTTGGCTTGTATCTAAGAAAGATCAGGACAGTTGTCGTGTTTGTTTTGACGGGAGAAAATTAAACTCCGTATCTAAACCTGATAGCTACCCTATGCCCTTAATATATTCAATAATTTGAAAGGTAAGAGATGCCAAGTTCATATCTATAATTGATCTGCATTTTTCAAATTCCTCTCGATGAAGAATCAAGAATTAAGACCACGTTTGCTGTAGCTGGAAAAGACCTCTACTGTCTTAAAGTTCTCCCTTTTGATTTGAACACAAGTGCTCGAGCAATGTGTAGACTGATGGACAATAAAATTGGACAAGACTTACAACCTTATGTCTTTTATTATCTTGATGATATAATAATAGTAACGCCGGATTTTTCAACTCATCCCGATATACTTAAGAAGTTATTTCATGGACTCAAGGATGCCAACTTAACTGTGAACTTTGAGAAATATCAATTTTGTCGAACTAGCTTAAAATTCCTGGGATTCGTCGTGGATGATAAAGGTTTACGTACAGACCCAGAAAAAAATAGCCTCAATCTTAGAATTCCTTGTACCAACTAATACCACTCAAATAACACGTTTGATAGGATTAGTTGGATATTATCGTGGAATCGTCCAAGATTTCTGATCTCAATTATCTATCTCTTTGAAGATAGAAAGAAAGGACAACCTATCAGTTGTACACCTGAGGCAGACGTAGCTTTTCACAAAATAAAAAAGGTACTAACATCTACGCCCATATTAGCTAGCCCAGATTTTTCAGAGCCTTTCTCTATTATGTGCGATGCTTCTGATATTGGAGTAGGCGCAGTTCCCTTTCAAGAAGAAGATGGTCTTGAACACCCTATAGCATATTTAAGTAAAACCTTGAATCGTTGTCAACGTATACTACAACAGAGCGTGAGCTCTTGGCTATCTTATATGCCATAGATAAATTGAGGTGTTACATCGAAGGGACAAAGTTCACCGTTATAACTGACCATTCCTCTTTGATCTGGCTGAAAAATATGAAAAATTCTTCACGTCGAATATCAAGATGGATTGTAACTCTCTTGCTTTAACTTCAATATCGTACATAGATGGTGTTGTGAAAATAACGTCCCTGATTCTCTCTCTAGAATGTCAAGTCTTAACGAAAATTAACAAGTGTCACTAGATTTATCTTCTCTCGAACCAGATCCATAGTACAATAATTTATGTGATAAAGTCACTAGAAATCCAGATTTGTATCCCTCTCATAAGGTTGAAAATAAAATTCTCTATAAACATGTAACCCCAAAATCACGACTAACTGACGACTTTTCTGATGATTCGCTATATGAGGAAATGTGAATTTTGTGCTGCTAGTAAATCTAGTAATCTTTCACAAGCAGGTAAAATACCGAAATATCAATTTTCCCTTCAAACTTATATCTACAGACTTGTTAGGATCATATTCTAGATCAAAAAGTGGGAATCAATATCTTTCAGTAGTCGTTGGTTCACCAAATTTGTCATACTTTATCCAATGTCCCGAGCTACATCTTGTAGCATAGTTAAATTTATAGAGAATCAAGTTTTCCTCCTTTTTGGCGTTCCTCTGATTGTTATTGTAGATAATGACCCCAGTTTATTTCTAAAGAGTTCAAATATCTGATGAAACATTATAATGTACAGAAGATCTTGTATAATGCCACAAGACTTGTGATCAGAACATTCACAAAATTGCACAAGCTATAAGGTTAGCAAAACATGAAGTTACTCAATTTTTGACTTGTTTCCTTACATTTAATAGGAATGTAGCTACTGATGGATCTTTCTTCAGTAAGATTTCAGACAATGCAAATAACAAAATTGAAATATCTGATAGAATTTTGAATTAAATGTAAAGCAAAATCTACCAAGGATTTATTCTGATGTTCAAAAACGTTTATATCCTTCCTATTTAATGAATTCAAAGAGATATAACTTTTGCAGAAGGGACGTTAAATTTAATGTTGGTGACCGAGTCTGGAAACGCAATTTTGTTCAGTCGAAAGCAGTTGATAATTTTGCCTTGAAATTAGCCCGAAAGTTTGTGCAATGTTTAGTGAAAAAGGTTTTGTCTTCGCTAGTTTATCAGTTGGAGGATCTCGATTGGAACGATTTGGGAACTTTTTATGTGAGGGATATAAAGTTGAATGTTTCTGATAATATATCTGGAAATGAGAGTGATACTGAAGATGTCTAATCATCAATAAATTTTCTTATTTTCAATTTTTGCTAAATTTCTTAAACTTTGATCTTTTCAAGTTTTCGTATCTTCGAATTTTCTTCAATTTCTTTATCTTTGATCTTTCTAAGTTTTCTTTCCGTTCCCCAATTTTTTTGTAACTTGAATATCTGTTATTTTGTTAACATATCATCTCATATAGTTTGAATCTATTATATTCCTGATCTACAATTTGCTTTGTTTCCGTTATCTTATCTCTAGTAGGTATAGCAAAGTTCTTATTATCTACATTATCTTTACCTTACCTTATCCCCTATTCCTAGTGCACAGGAATTTATTTTGTGAATATTGCAACTTGGGGTAACAGAACAAAAGATCAAATTTAGCCGGAACAGCAGGTACTTTAATGTAGTTATAAATCTTTCTTTTCTGTATAGAAACCGCGTTGCTGGTATATAAGTCATGTTCAAATATTACCTCAGCAAATAGTTTCACATTTATCTTATCTTAATAGCAAAGCAATAGTACATAAATGTTAGGTCTTGTAAGTTTCATGCTTGCATGGCGCCCAAATTATCTTTTCATACTGTACTTATTGTTGTCTATGACTCTGATGATATAACTTGAGTTGATAGTGTATTGTTTTCATTAAGTGGTAAGAATTTGATGTCAGGCCAGGAGCTTCACTCCTGCTATGATAATGCCACATTTCCATCATTGTGAATTGACTTGTGCTTACAAAGATACAGTTCTTTCAGTTTTTATTCCTTATCTTATCGTTCTTGGAAATAAGACCTATCTTGGTATCTCAAATAAATTCTCTCATCTTACCGATCTTGACTGTGAATTTCTACTTGAACATACAAAAATAGATTTTTTTTTATACCGATGGGAGTAAAATCTGCTAACAGACGCCTAGATCACTCTAGTGTGGGTTTACGCCCAGATCTCTGTCCTTCTCACTAAAAAACTGCCCACCGGTCTTCATCTCTATCCCCGTAATACCTGCTGGCATGACTTTAGGAATATGATGAGTCCCTAGTCTTCCCTTGCTCTTTCGATTTCCAGTTTTCTCCTTTTAATTCTTTCCACCATCTCGCTCGTCTCCTTCCAGCTCTCCTCGCTCTGCAACATTATTTTTACCTGCTCATCCACCACCATTCGACATTTCAATTTTGCCTCAGTTTCCCTCCTATACTCTTCCATATCCCTGCACTCGAATATCAGATGACTTGCATCTCCAAGCTCCATACATGTCCTACATTTCCCTTCGCTCCTTTGCCGATTCAGTAGCTCAGGGTATCATGCTCTCTTACCATCCACTCATTCCAACAATGATCGAACAACGCTCCTCCCCACTATCTTCTTCTCTCTTCCATTCTTTCCTCCATTTCTCCTTCATTCTTTCGTCCATGCTTTTCCCTGTCATTCTTTTATCCCAGATCTCTCTCCTTGCCCTTTACCTGTAGCGGTATCATACCCGTTATAAGAACCACTCTAGCTTTTGGCCCTGCTCTATATGCTTATTTCTGTGCTCAGCAACCTGTCCACCTTTCCAAGCTCCCTTCTGTTACATTGCAGTTCAAGCCCATCTGCTCATATCTCTGCTCCATAGAGTATGATGGAGTGTCTCCTTTTGCCGTCATCTGATCCGCCAACCTTAGCCATCCATTTTCTTAGGTATTCTGTGACCCTTGTCGCTTCCTCACTTACTTCTCTCACTTGTCTTCCAAAAGTTGAATTTCTGTTCAGCCATATTCCTAGGTATTGAACTTCTGTCTTAGCTATTACTTCCGTATTTCCGATCTTCATTCTCCATTCCCAATCCAACCGCTTTCTGCCCGATAACCATACCATTTCCGTTTTTTTTTTCCGCCATCTTCATGCCCTTTCGCTCGATGCAATTCCGTACCAGTTCCACCGCCGTTTCGGCTCTTTCTCTCACTCTCATCAGTCACCTCCCTTTCACCAACAGTGCCAGATCATCTGCATATGCAGTTCTTTCTATATCCGCAGGCATCTCTATTATGAGGACCTCATCAAAGGCGATGTTCCATAAGAGTAAGCCCAAAGCCGAGCCCTGAGGCACTTCCCTACTTACGTATCACCATTTTTATCCCGTATTTTCCTGTCTTTCAGATAGGTATGCACTAATTTTACCAGATAACCGCTTATCCTTCTACGTTTCATCTCCTTTATTATGGCATCCCAAGGCACGGTGTTGAACGCATTGCTTATATCAATCGTAATCCACATACAGAACTCCTAGCTGAAATTGGTTTCTCCATTTCCATCTTTGCAGCACTCTTCACTTTATCTACCGCACCAATGGCTGACAGCCCCTTCTTGAAACCGAACTGGAAACTCGACAACGGACATTTCTCTCCTATTTGCTTCTCTAATTTTCTGGCAATCACCTTCTCGAACAACTTAGCCCCACTTGGTATCAAATATATTGGTCTGAAGGCACAAGCTCCTTCACCATTTTTCCCTGGTTTCTTTATGAGAATTACTTCCGCTACCTTTCATTCGTTAAGTGAGCTGTCTCCATTTCTGTTGCCTACTCTTATATATTTCCGTTCTCAGTTCTTTCCTTTTAACCTTATATTCGGATTCCAATCGTACAAGCTCATCCTCTGCATTCCTTGTCCTCCTCATTCTATTTATCCTCTTTCTGCATTTTATGCACTCCCCTCTCTTCACAGCTATCTCCATCAGTAAACCTCACTTTTTCCTTTCAACAGTTTTCTCCTATCCATTACCCGCTCATTTGTGTGTTGTATCATCTTGGTCACTTCTGCCACTCCTTTTCCAGTATTGTTCTTTTTCTGGGATTTCCACGTTTCACCCATCTTGAATGGTTCGAACTTTTGTTATTCCATCTGTACTTAGTATCTGGAATTTTCCGAACCACCTCCATATTGACATTTTAGTTTTCTGATATTTCGAACATCACTTCTCCGTGGAGGCTCAAAGTCTCTTCCTCTTCTAAAAATCTCCAATTCTTTATTCTATCTCCCCTCCCCTCACTCACTATAGTAATATCCAAGAATGACTTATGATCGCGCCTGACAAAAGTAGGACGACTGCCAACATTAGCAACAACTAGTTCCAAAGCTTCTATTCATTCTCTCATAATCACTCCTCTTCTGTCTTCTCTTTCCTCATTACATACCCAGCTCTCGGCATGAAAGTCTCCTACCATTATCACCTTCCTTTTCGATTGTCTAACTTGAAAACCGAGTTCCTCCAGATACCGTTCGAAATCTTCTATATCCCTGTTCGATGAAAAATAACAGGAAAATATATTAAATTCTTTAAGCCCTACCCAGCAAAACCCCTCCCCTCTGCCCGTTTCTTCAATGTCAATTTCACAAGAAAATAATGTGATTCCTATTTCGCATCTTGAGTCTGACACTGTTCGCATGTCTTCCTATGCTCTTTTTACGTTAATTTCACTTATAAGCCCGATATCTATATTTTTTCTCACCGCTAACTTTTCTAATAAATCCTGTGATCTCATGCTACGCCCTACGTTCAGTTCTGACAACTTTATTGTTCTTGACATGTTTATGAATTGTTATCATCCCCCATTTCTTGCTCTTCGAACTCTTTCCCTCCCCCAGCTGTCCATATTCTTCGCATTTATAGCACTCTATTGAATCAAATATTTCTCCAACTTTCCCCCTATCCCATCCTTTACCAACGAAGCGTTTTCTGATCAATTCTCTTACTTCATCTTTCTCACCAGTCATAAACACTACTCATGTTCCTTCGCTACCTCTTCTTCGACAATCTCTCCAATTTCTTCTAGCTTAGCCCTTTATCCCTTTATAGTTCCTGAGACAAGCCCTGTCTTGGTATCTCAAGTTCTTTTTCTATCGATTTCGACATCCTCCTATGAGAGTTGTTGAGTTTTTGGGTCAACACTGCATAGTCCCATATTCCTTCAGGTATTAGGAGAACATGTTCTGTTCAATTTCTTACAGTGTGAACACGGAAGTCAATAACAACATATTGTGTAGATTACTTACCGATTTTGACTCTTGATTCTGCCTTGTCTAGCTGTTCTACAGAATAATACCTTTCGTTTATTTTCACCTCACAGGAGACTTGAAATCCTTTTGTCTTTTATCTTCGATGTATTGTTCTGCATTTCAGCTGGTCAAGAGAAAACTACTATTTTGTATTTTAGACATTCTCTAATTTATAATTATTTTACTGATCTTGGCTAGATTTAGTTCCTTGCTGGCTGGAGGTGTTGCGGACTAATCCTATAGTGAATTTTCACTTCATCTGTCTGGTACACGAGGCTTGAGTAGTACAGTTTCCCTCTATTGCTCAATGCCCGACCAGTCGCACAACATCAGTGATGAAGGTGAAGGGGATGTTCTTTTTGGGGTAGGACTGACATACGTTGAGCCAGGGTGGAATCAAGAGGATCCAATGATCACATGAAGTTGACCTCTTCTACCCATGGGGAAGAGGGGGAGTCTTGTCACATGACTCTTTTTTCTTGTAATCTGTGAACTTGCCGCAGTTTTGTTATTGGTTCCCTCCACTGACTCGAAACGTTTTCTTTATTTTGTACCATCCGGGCCTGAATAGGCAGGATGTATTTTTTAGTTGGTGGTAGAGGTAGTGGTGGTGGTAGTAACCAAAACCAAAAATTGTCTTTCCTTAACCCATTTCTGTTTCATTCCTACAGGAAGGTAGAGACCCAGCAAGATTAAATTCAATTTCAATTGGGATGGGATCTGCGGATCCTAGATGCGTTTCACTGTATCTGTGTCCCTAACGCTGGGTACTAATATATGTTTCTCTTAAATTTTTGAAAATAATTATCTCTCCTATTAACTTTTCTAATGTTCAGGTTAATTCTCTTCAACTTTGTCCCATCTCTATACATTATTCTCAACTTTTCTTTAATATTAAAAATAATTCCCTTTCCTATTAATTTTTCTAAATTTCTGATAAATTTTCTTTAACTGAGCTTCATTCTGATGAAAAGGGGTCAGGGTTTGGCAAGCAAAACAAAGCCCGCCGCGTTTTCAACTTTGATATCATTTGGCTTCCATTTTTACATATTTTCACTTTTCGTATCTATCATAATCTTTTTGTCGTTTGATATTCACTTCTCATATTTCCATCTCTTTGAATTTTCAAGGTGCTTCTTTTGTGAGAAAGAAATGGTGTAACGTGCTAAAATCACATCACAACAATTTGAATTGAAACACCTGATTCCAGTCAACCCGCCATCTGTGTCAAGCCCCTGGCTAACAGTCTGGTGCTCATATTCAGATAATCGAATGACATGCTTAGCATTCTTCAAATTCGTTCTGGTTACTTTCTTTGCAGACCTTAAAGGGAATCCTCCTGAATTGCTGTTGAAATAATTAAATTATATTACAATTCATATATTCATCTTGTAAACTGTGTAGTGACGTATATAAAAATATAGGGTAAGTTGAAAGTTGATTTAGCAAAATGCCGCACTTAACCTTGAACATCTAATTTATAATTTTTCCTTACACAATTTTTTTAACAACTGCTTGAATGCCTTATAGTAGCTATTAAAATTTCAAATTCTGCTCTACAGAATTTGTCTTTTTCTCACAATGGATTTCATAATCGTATTCCTTTAATTTCTAAAAATTTTTCATAATGACCTTTATAGATTTCTCATTAATAAACTCGATCAAAATGATTTTTCTGAGTAGAAAACGACAAAAGTAGCTCATATTCCTATATTTGATCATCATTTTCAAATAATTTTCGTGAAATTATCAGGTAAATCATGAAATTCTTTCAAATTTTCAAAATGGTTGCCAAACATCTGTAATTTTTGTAAATAGTTTTCATAGATGCTTCGTTGCTTTTTATGTAGCTTCTCTTTCAACTGTAAGTAGTTTTTTTTATACTTCCTCAGTTTTTATAAAACTTATCCCTTAATTCTGTGACCTACCTGAACAGCTAGTACGAGTTTATTTTTTTCAGAATCCCTTTTCCTATTAATTTTTATCTTCAAATAATGTTAGACTCAGGTTATTTTGTTACTTTAAATTCCCTGGTGTAGCTGGCTGTTAGGTTAGAGCATAGAATATCTTGGTGATACATGCCTAATTTGTGAAATTCAGTCCTAGGTGAGGACCCGTAGGTAGAAAGTCCTAGATGAGGAGCCGTAGCTAGCAGTTCCTAGGTGGAAATCCTAGGTAGAGACTCGTACGTGAAGCTCAACAGCTGAAATAGAGGTTTTCCCCAAAGGCAGCAGTAAGACCAAGAACCACCAAGATAAGTCTTATTGCCTGTATACAACATAAAGAAATATTTGTGACACTATGTATCATTATCATAATTTATGTAATTGATTTAATATCTGAGCGAAACTTTCTTGACTTTTCTTCCAAGATTTCAGTGATGAATATTGAATAATAGTCTCATTGCTCATTTTTCTCTAAGTTTAATCAAAGTAGAAAAGTTAATTTTGTTACAGACCTCAGAGAGATGAAGTAGCTCCCTATGTTGACTAACAATTTCATCCATTAAGATTTTGCATGCTTTTCTTTGGAGCTCTAATAATATTGATAATTTAGCTTTGAAAACTGTCCACATAATGCTCCAGATGGGTAATGGAATAATAATATTGGAATTGCGGAAAATTTTAATTTCTACGACATAACGCCTTTTGAACCATATAACAATCATAGATGGAACTCTATCGCTTGTCAATCTTACCACTTTTGGTAAAAGAAAAATTCTTGGATGATATTACATTTCTAAAATGAGAGAATAATTTCAGTCCAGTGATATGCCTTTACAGTGAAATTCCAAAGTTCTGCTTCAATCATAAAATCATTAAGATGCTAATTTCATATTGCACCGACATCATAAGGTTTCCTTTTTCGTGCAGTTATCTGAGAGACACGGTATAATACTTCAGTTGTCTTACTTTAATCAATTGATTTTGAAAATATTCGCTGTTTTCCAATTAACTAGTTCTTTTTTTTTCAGAGTTCGATATACAGGGTATCCGATTTGCGATATTTTAGTATGACAAATAAGTGATATACTAAAAACCGAGAAAAATTACATACCCCATCATCCCTGATTTTCGAGGAAAATTCATAAGTGAATATCATTTTCTTTTTTTCTTGAGGATTTCTCGATTTTCTGGCATTTGGGCATCTGCCAATATCTCGGTTGCTATGGTAGGCTGGAGACAAGAATTTTAACATTCTACGGGCACTTTTTGGAGTGAAATGCAGACACTTATTCAAACCTTTTTTTGGATTGAATGGTACTCAGTTGAAATATGAACTTGTATATTTTTATCCATACTAAAGGTGAATTTGAACAAAGAAGAAGGATTATATTATATACAGGGTGATTCACGAGTGTTCGTACATAGCTGAACTGTGAGTACATCAAAAGGAGTTCGAATCGGCAATTAGAATACAACAACGCTACTCGTTTTCGATAAATAGGCTGTTTGATGAATTTGGGACGAATTTTCTAATCGCGATAGCTCTTGAACGTATAGGACGATTTCATTGATATTATTATAACATGCCTGATGTTAACTATACCGTTTTTGGATGATGATCAAATTCCAGAACTGGACTGACCAAATCGGTTTTTCCTTCCAAATAACTAAACAAACACCTTGTACATGACTTGTCGAAATCTCTTGCACTCGATCTTAATCCGAAAGAATTGCTTTAAAAAGTGACCCTACTGTGAGAACTGTCGCATTCCACTAAACTTCTTAATGAGGTATGATTATGAGGATAACTCAGTATTTAGGGACAATAAGTATTATTGTACCTTTCATAAATGAAAATAGAAAATATGACGTGGGGGTTCAAATTATTCGGTAATTCCTAAATTCGTTTATAATTATAACAAAGGAAAAATACGGTGAATAAAAGATGGAGAAAATAAGCACTGACCTTTGTTCGGCTTCCTGCTGAGTGAGAGCTCTCGTTCACTATAGTTCAATATAATAAATTCCCGAAGGATCACTATGAATTATTCTTAGAAGAAAATATTTGTCGGTCACAAAAGTAATAATTTTTTCGTTATATGTTTCGAAGCCTTCTGCCATTTTGCTGTACTCCTTTTTTCTCCCATGTGTTAAAGGTGTAGAAAAGAATAGAGAGAGAATGATGCGAAGGTGAATTATCAAATTATGAATAACCTCAGTTGATTGATATAAGCTATCCAGACAAAATTTGAACGTTTCTGAACATTCCTCCCACCTACTAATCAAACATTTGTAGAGAAAAAGAAACAGTGAAAATATCAGGAAGAATGAAAGAATTTCTACCATCAAATTCCCAGTTAAACAAAAAACGGTTTCAATATAATTGAGGAAGAAAAGCTATGTCCCAATAACTCGAAATCAATTTTAAAGAATTAAATCATGAAAAATAAAATGTTTATTGTGAGAGATTCATGAAAGTTGAGCAGTTGGTAATAGGGTAACTCTATTCAAGGCCCGCGTAATTTCTCCTGAAGCCGTTTTAATCTTTGCTACTCAAGCAATTCCATCAACACCATATACCAAACTCTGAATTTTACCAATTGGCTAATGAGACGGAGGAGCAGTAAGGGTATACCACAAGACGAAATCGCCCTCTTTAAGTTTTTAGACTGGCTTATTTCACTTGGGTCGGTTTTGTAAGGATTGAACATCGTCATTTGCCCACCTCTTCCAAAAGGATTGTATAATCTGTTGCATATGATGCCACTTAGTTAACCTATTTCGCGGTAGATTCAGTTTGCTTATCAAAAAATGACCAAGCGTAAGGGGATCCCGTTCTTCATCAGGGGAAGAACCCACGTTACAGGAAGGTGTAGAACAGCTTCAATTCAAGTGATTATCGTAAAATAACGTGTGCCCATAATTTGTTTTAAGTGATACTTAAAGTATTTTATTCCAGCCTCCCATAAACCTACCATATGGAGGGTTATAGTGCCAGTTAATTTTACGTTGTCCCAAATAATTCCATATATCAGGATTAGTTTGATCGAAACATTCCGTTGAGTTTGATATTTCACGAGCTGCACCTCTGAAGCTCCAGTTTTATATATGCAACGAGGAATACTTACTTTTCGATGAGAGATAATTCGTTTTTTACAATCAACAATTTTTAAAGAATAGGCTGAGGTAAAGGTTCATCCCAGTCAACTTTCAGAAGCCACAATTGTTGAATTAACCTATTCAAAAGAAAAGTGAAAGGACTTAAGTAGCCATTAATGTCATAAGTTCGCTACTCGTGATAATATACCACGTCTCGTTGCTGGTACTTTTATATTAAGAATTTTATAATGAAAAATGTCTGATTCGGTATTCCAACATATACCTAATAGTTTTACAGAAGATTCGGTGTCTCCAAGCGTTAATTCAAGTGATTCGTTTTAATTTTTCACAACGTCGTTATCAGTACAAACCCACTTTCCTAAATCAAGTCCACTACATTTTATTAAACCAATCATTTGATCTTTCTGTTCCAATGCTTCTAATTTCGTTCTGGCACCGCTCAAAATATCATCGACTAATGTTTGTGAGCTTAAAGCTTTAGCAGCTAAGGAATAATTATGTCCCCCAACATTTATCAATTCTTTGATTTTAGAATTTGCAAGGAAAGGGGAGCTAGTAGCACCAAAAATAACTTTACAATGCTCATATTCAATAAAAGGTTCTTTTGGATATGGAAAAACTTACGATCTTCTGGACAAACAGTAATACATCGAAACATCTGACAAACATCGCATGTCAATGCAATCGGAATCGCGTTATAATAATGGAAATATCTTGATGCAGCTTAGGTCTTGAATTTAAAAAATCGTTCAAAGATTTGCCGTAGAGATCTTTTTCAGAAGGATTAAATACTACCCTGATCTTGATTTCATTATAAGTTCGTTTAATAACGCCATGATGTGTCATAATATATAAAGAATATTTCGAAGCAGGAACTGAATGATCTTTATCAATATATACCTATATATTATACGAATATTACTTAAAGGACTGTGAATCTCTACTACGAGTTTCGAGTTTACGAAACCGTATCAGAGCATGATTCCTATTATTTCCTAGCTCCAGGTTAGACACCTTAAAAGGGAAACGTACGATATATCCACCTAATTTATTTCGTTGAACAGACTCAGAAAAATAATTTTCACACCACTGATCCTCAGGTGAAATCAATTTCGGTGAATTAACTTCCTCTACTTCCCAAAATGCAGGCAATATTTCTTGTTCAAAACAAAATGTATATGGAATATAGCAGGAATTAAATGAGAATCATTTCCGTATACAACCCATCCTAATGAGGTTAAATAAGTACTAGGTGTACCCCGTATAATAGATAGTTCGTCGGGAGTAATATCTAAGGCCGCCTGAACACCCAATAGAATATCAACAGGTGAAGACACACTAAAACTAAAACGCGTTTTCATATTTTTTCTAACGAATGAATCGGTAAATTTGATGTTATTCGTAGAATAACAACCGTGTCGAGGCATAGAGAAAAATCAGTTTTATACAAGGACTTGATTTTACATTCCACCTTTCCTGTATCTTACTTGCATCACAATCACTTACTCCCTTTATTTCATAAGTACAACGTTTACGTTTCAACCCTAATTCATCAGCCATTGAGGCCGTCATTATGTTTATTTGTGAACCAGAATCGAGAACCAGCCTACAAGGACGCCACCATTTCCGTACATGACCATAGCTTTAGAGGTAGTTAATAAAAATACTGAATTTTCCTGAGAGCACGAACGCACTAAGGCTCTGTACAATCATCTTGTTCAGTGTTGTCTGACACTGAAGGTTTTGAGTCGTGTTTCTCATGTGAAAAATCAATTTCGTGTAAAAGACTATGGTGACGTGTATTGAGACAATATTGACAATTTGATATGCGATGAGGGTATAAACAGGCGTAACATAAATTGTTAACTTTTACGAATCCGTATCTATCCTTTGGAGATAACTCAATAAATTTTGAATATTGCGGTAAACGAAAATGATCCTTCTGTTTGCAACATAGACAGAATGATGAGGACTTTCCTATATTATTCGAATTATTAGATGGCGGAATTGTCATACTCAATCGTTTATTTGTATGGAAAGAAGTTCCAGAATTTTTTAAAGTTGAAACGTTATTGATTTGAAAGTTCTTAGAAGACTTATTATTCAAGCTAGCCCTCACTAACTGAGAAACTGCGCACTTATTTCGCTGGAAATCAATGAAATTTTTTGAAATAGGAAATTCGATTTCTAAGAACCATCTTTTAAATTCTTCTTTCATTTTGATGTCTAATAATTGTAACGAAAATTGAACAAATATGTAATCGCTTAAATCTGGGAGGTGGTTATCTAGTAGGGCCGTAACATTCGTTTGTAAGGTTTCGCAAAGTTCTGACAATGCACTATAAGAATCGGTTTTGAGAGGATGCAAATTGAAGATTGCAAATACGTCAGTAATGATTCGCAATAACTCTCTTATTGGTATAGCGGTGAATTAACTGATTATAAATATAATTTTCTGGAGCGAATTTCAAAGCCGAACCTTTAGAATGGTTTATCAAAATCGTGAATTTCTCAATATCGGTATAATTCATTTTATGAACCATTGAATCGAACATTGGTCGAAATGCAAGAAAATTCTCAGGACTTCCATCAAATTTCGGTGAATTGATCATCACGTTATGATAATTCTCGTTTCTCGTTGGAGGAACTAGGAGCTGATTGAGAGTTACTTACCTGGCTATAGCTCGAAGCATGAGACAAAATTTCATAATAAAGATCATCGAAATTAGAGTCGAGTTGAACAACATCAGTTCTGAATTCAGAAATACTTTTCGATAATATGAATAGTCTATCGAGTACCTCAGAAAATTTATCCCGCGTTGAATGAATATGTTCCACCCTTGCTTTCAACTGACTCAATCTATCAGGAAGATTTTTTGTTAAATCGTAACAATCTTGTAGCTTTAGCCACAACCTGTCACGATGACCATTCAATATTTCAAATGAATTTGATTCATCTTAACTCAGAGTTGGGTTTCACCTAAGGAAAATCCTTCTCAAAAACATTTATCTTATTACAAACTGAATTGAATGGGAGCTATTGTCAGACTTAATAATATTAGATATACAAAGATAATTTATAACATCGGTCAACACGGTGTAGCCGTGTGCATGAAATAAGATCCGCTGATCCAGCAGTTCTGCCTGAAAGCAGCTCTTCCAGAAAAGTAGCTCCTCTATCCTTAGCGAATAGTTTTGGACAGGAAAAATAAAACTCGTTCCTCAACTTCGTCTGGCGATTGACTGCATCATGTGGAACACTCGGAGATTCTTCCTCTGGATTGTTTTCTGGTACTGTAATTCTTCGAGGCAATCTTGAACTAATTTTCCAAACGATTACTATAAAAATTATGATGTGTACGAGGGTAGTCAGTTAAAAATGTGTGAATTGGATGTAGATTCTCGACCTCCTTTGGAATGTGGTGTAACTTATCCAGTGAAATTTGAAGGTTTTGAATGATAATTGTAGTGTAGGTACTTGATAGGAGTTGTTATAAATGAAATTAACTGTTTGAATTCTGCATCCGTAGGGAGTTTGGATGAGGAATGTTTCCTTGAGGGTTGTGAAATATGATTTTTCGCAGTTCAGTATAATTTTTTTCTTGATCTGGGAAAACTCCAATGTAGTGGTTATTATCAACTCCTTCTACAAAAGACTTCTTTACTTTAGCTGGCACTATTTTGCACTCAGGAGTAGTGGAAGAATTGAAAATAGGCAGTCGTTTTGGTTGGCGTCGCATGCAAGCTTTTTCTCTTCACAAATTTAACCAGGGTTGAGATATCTGCATTGTTCGTCATCGTATTGGGAAAGATTGCTACTCATTCTGAGATAGATATTATTATGAATTATATTTGTAGAGTTTCTGGATGAAATTTAATATAAATGGTGATCATTGAATTGATCGGGTTATACGAGGGAAATATTCATGATCGTCATGAAGACGATCCTTGTTTTTGAGTAGTAGGCTTCAATTAGGTCATAATAATTGTGAATATTTTTTCGTCAGAAAAAATCAATTGCATTTTCCTAAAAGAATCGAAAGAATATGTGCTAGATCGATTTCAGAGATAAGACTACGATGAAGAGAACCTAATTTAGCCAGAATAATTGAGTTTTCTTAATCTTGACAAATAGATCCGATTGTGTCTAAGTTTAATTTCATCTGAGCGAAAGCGTCTTTAAAAGAAAAATACAGGGTGATGTCATTTTTGATCTCTTGAATTTTTCCAGGAACTATGATTTGGTTATGCAGCATTTTTGACAGCGTTTTATTATAATTCTAGAGAATTGCGAGAGTTATGAAAATTTGGTAATTGACAGAAGATTGTTCGTTCTTTATTACCTTGTAATTTTTTGACAGCTTTATCGTAGCGGTCAGCATCATCCGCATCTAAATTTCCTGATTCAAATTTGTTCCAGAAGTATGTATTGTATATGTTGTTCCAAAGTATCTGTAGGATATTTTTATTTAGTTTCCGATGGGGTACAGATCAACATAATGGAGGGGTTCATAAGTTTTTGACTTTAGTTTTGCCAATAAGAAAGGGGAGAATACCAGGGTTTTAGTTAAGATCCACTATTCTGATCGGTTCCAACATGGACCGGTGAATCATCATCAGGATCAAGTTTCTGGAACGAATTTTGAGTTCGTTTATCTCCTTTAGGTCTTGTATTCTGATAAATGTTTTTGTGATAGGTAATGCGTTCAGTTCTCATTTTAAGTTTTTAATTTTCTTGTGCTTTTTCTTTGATGAAGGGCGCTTTCAGTTTGTTACTGCGAGTTTCAACGTTTTTTTCGGAAGACTGTCGATTGTTCGTAGTCATCAATTGGTTTTTCACGCTCTTCGTTTGTTTCACCTTTATATTTCTCTTTCTTTCTCCCGCTAATTTCGTCAATAGAATTATAGATTAGGTGGGTTCGTTCTTTGTAATTTGTATGTTATTATTAATAATTTCTTTGTCTGCGTCAATTTCGAAAGGGTCTTTTATGTTCAGATGACAGCTGATAATATCGAATGAGTTTTTTGTGTTGTAGAATGAATACCATGATTGTAACCATTGCATATGGCATTATATCGGCAACTGACATATTTGGTTTTTCGATTTTCAAGGCTCTGAAATGTTCTAAAAAGGTCGAATAAAAACGTTCTTCTGGTAAACTGCTATTAGAATTTTTAGAAGTGGTCACATGAATTTTGATTTTATGAAGATTGGCAAAATCTATAATGGTTGAATTGTTGAAAGTTTGTCCAAAATTGGTAGAAATATTATGCTGTCTGCTTCGAAGGCATCAATATGTACTAGCTCGAAGAGTCGTTCGGGAGTTGAAGTAATTTGAAATACTATCTTAGGTGGTCTTCGATCATTTTTCACTATCTGGCAAATTTCACCGCTATTCATGTAAAATCTTACTACTCTAGTTTGAGTCTCCAGCCGTCATTGTAGTATTACAACCCACTTTTAGAGACATAAGGGGGTTTTTGATCGGTCCCTATTTGGAATTTTCTCTCGTATAAGTATGGTTGAGAATGTCTAGTCCCATAGATTATTCCCGAAAGATCTTTTTCGATAATAATGAAATTTATTTCACTATCTTTCAACGTGCTTGAAGAATATGAATATGAAAATGGAAGGTCTTTACCAATGGGTCCATGCGACAAAACCGCTGCAACTGATACGTTGCATGCATCAATAGTAAGGACAAATGGAATTTCAAAGTTGGGAAATTGTAAGATGAGGCATTAAAATGAAGAGATCTGCAGTAGTCAAAAGATTTTCGGAAAGCATGATCGTGAATAAATTTTGCTTTCGCTTTGAGACATTGTGTAAATGGCCTAGTTAATTTTGCAAAGTCTTTCATAAACTTGCGATAATAATCGAAGAGTCAAATGAATCCTTTGATTTCTTTGACCGTTCTAGAAATCGGAAATTCCTTCAGTGCTTTTATATTATCGGGTTAAGGTTTGGGCGTGACATTATGCCCTAGAAATGCATCCTCTTTTCGTAAAAATTCCGTTTTCTCGAGGTGGATTTCAAAATTTGTTTCACGAAGACGTTGAAATACTCTCTTGAGATGTTCTTGTAATGACGTCAAATAGACAAAGTATCGTCCATATATACAAGACGAACATCATTTTTTAATCCCCTCTAAACGTCGTACATCACTCTTTGTAGGGTGGTGGAGCGTTTCAACCGAAAGGCATTCATATATATTGGTGATGCCCATTATCGACAGAGAAGGCTGTTTTCTGAAGATCCTCATAAGCCATTTCTATCTGGTTGAGCTCCCTAGCGACATTCTCCTAGTTTGTCGAGAATCTCAGAAATCTTTGGTGAAGGGTATCTGTCTTCGAAGGTTTTCGTTAGCTTTACGAAAACTGATCACGATTCGAAATTTCCTTTTACCACTAGCATCTGCTTTCTTTGGTACCACCCAAATTCGGGATGACCAAGGGGAATTACTTGAGCGAATAATATTTTGTTTTAGCATGTAATCAAGTCGTCTTCGAACTTCGTCTTTGTATATATAAGGATATTTATAGTATTTTGTATACACTGGTATTTCATCTCGAGTTCTTATATTATGTTTGATTTGATTAGTGAAAGTCAAATTTCGCCCTTCAGTATGAAAATTATCCGAATATTTTCTACACAATTTTATATATGGAATTTCTCTACGTCATTCAAATGGTCGGTACGTATATGGGAACGTTTTTTAAGTCTGATTCTTCGGGGGATATATACATATTAAATATTTCATAGTGGTCGAGCAGAAAAGAATGTGTTAATAGAGAGTCATAAAGTTGAATTTGATAAGAAGAATCATTGGGGTTTTTAATTTCTAGTCACGCATAGTCATTTTCACAGGTCGTATTTCTTGGAAACAGCAATTATTCACGTTTCGATGTGATACAAGTACATCACCATTATTTAAATCGACAGAAATTTTAATTTTTTTGAAGTAAAAGCATTCGTTTTAGCAAAGAATAATACTTTTCTTGTGGTTTCGGAATACCTAATGGGATCTGGTGCAGTGGCTGTTAACCTAATTGAATTTGTAATATTTATTCGATCTTAGAGTTGTTCAAGGAAGCCCAAATTTTATATGAATATCATTGGAATAGTTGAAAGTAATCTCAAGTAGACTTTTAAATGAGATCTGGTTCCGGCATATAATTTAATATCATCTAAATAAATTAAGTGACTTAATTTGAATTCAGTTAATAAACTCTTTATTTCGAAGCCGAAACTAGTAGCATTTAATTCATGAGATAATGGATTGAGGCAAAGACAAAACCAAAGAGCACTTAAGAATCACCTTGAAAAATGCCTCTTTGATTGGAATTACTTCGGATTTTAACGATTGTTTGAAATATTTAAATGAAGATTGGTTCTCCAATTTTTCATTACGAATTCAAGAAAATGACGAAGTGTTTTATCAATTTTATAAATTTCAAAATTTCTTGAAGCCATGAATGGGAGAACTATCAAAAGCCTTTTGGTAATCAATGAAGGCTGTATGAAAATTTCTCTTCTTAGTTTGAGCTTGATTCAAAGCAACAGAATCAATTACAAGTTGCTCTTTAGTAGGTGTTTTTTTTTACATCTTTCTTGTATCTAGGTTTATAAATATATATATATATATATATATATATATATATATATATATATATATATATATATATATATATATATATATATATATATATATATATATATATATATATATATATATATATCCATCGAAATGCTGGAATTTCGACACAGAAATATCATTTTGACTGTTGGAAAACAGACTCAACTACGAATGATTCTTTGAAAATGTTGTCATTGAAATGTTTTCTGGGAATTTCGGGGTTCAAATATGATTTTGTGGCCCGTGTGTCTAAAAGAAGTTTCAGTGAATGATTTTGTATCTGTATATAAAAAGTTCTTTTTTGTAGAAAATAGTGTTGAGGTCAATTATGCTGTATTGTTTTCTGACGAGACCTCCTGAGACTTTTAATCTTCGAAATTATCTATTTTAAAAATTTGAACATTACCTTGAATAAAATTTTGTTCGTCGAATTCATCACAATAATATAATAAATTGGGCTTGCATTGATCTTCATCAAAATCTTCATGATTCAGTTCTTCAGGAATGAAATTCATAGGCTACTCAGTGCTATTTTAACTACAATAAGTAGTTATTGGGTTTTATATTTTGATAATTCCTCAGTAAATTCAATTTTCGAGTAATAACATTCATGGGGGTCCGTCTAGAACTGTTCCTAATATAAATAATGCTCATTGGGATGGGCTTCGAAGGAGAATGTCCGTTAGACGAATTTTTCCAAACGTTTTGAACCTTCCCGAAAACTTGGCTGTTCGTAGGTAATCTTGGACGTGGTTGATTCAAACGTTGTTGTAATTGAATTGCTGTATGTGTAAATAATTTTGTGAAAATCTTGGTGCTGGTAAATTTGATATATTTGTCTGGTAAGAATTTTTGTGAAAAAAAGTATTTGAGGAATTTTGTGAGAGCTAGGTTTTTCGCTGAATTAGAAGATTTTTGCAAATATCGAATATTATTATCTGCAATGATGTACGTTTACGCTTCCGCTAAATCTCGTGGCTTTATTGCTCTTATCATGGAACTATGGGGTTCTTTCAATCCGACTAATAAAGTATGAAGAGTATGCGAATCATATAGCGATTTATTTTAAGCTTTTACTGCCTCATTACCTTCATGAATATTCAAATGATTATGGAGAAGATTGAAGAAGAAGGATTGAAATAATGTTACCTTGGCACAATGAACCAAGCACTGAATTTAAAATACTTTCATTTCGCTGGTCACCAAAATGTTTTATCAAAATATATTTATTTTCGGCCACTCGTTACTGCCGCTCAAAAAATCAACTTCTTCAGCCGGTCCGGCTGATTTCGGTAAAATACCAAATTTAGAGAATTTATTTCATAAACAATTTGGTTCAGCCCCATTATAATATTCCTTTAGTAATTCGTTAACCTCAGAAATGTATCGAAATAACCTACACGGATTTCCATAAAAAACGGGTATTTGGTTAGGTATTGTGATATATTGAAAATATTCAGTATTTGAATAAACTGTTCTATTTTGATCGGTGTTAGGAATATTCTTTGTAATTGAAGAAAATCATGAAATTGATTGAATTAAAATTCACTCGATTTCTGGACAAGTATCTCTATATGGATCAGGAGAATTCGAGGAGTCTGACATGAAGGAACAATGAATGTTGTTTTCATTCTCCGGTCGATGAACTGGCAGCAATTTTCGTCTTTGGAACTTCTCGATGAAGGGTTGAAACTCAAGGATTTCTGAATGAGATACCTTCGAAATCCTACCGCACTGAGACACTGAATAATATTAGATATAATTTCGGTGTAGCTTTTTTCTTCAAGTAAGATCCGCTGATCCAGCAGTTGCTCCAGAAAGCAACTCTTAGAGGAACGTAACTCACATCGGGAGATTGCGCAGGCCAGTTATGAGGGCCCCCTATTCTATCCCAATGTAGCGAAAACACATTATTACGATATTCCACCACATCGTTCGAATGAAGAGGTGAACCGTCATGCTGAAAGTTCTTCTTCTTCTTCTTCTGTTAATATTAGCATTGTAGACAAGATCGGGTAATTGGTTTCTTAAAAAATTCAAACAACTGTTGCCATTCAAATGGTCGGGAGGATTACAGGACAAATGAGGGTGTTATTCTTAATACAGCACCTAACGTTGATAAAAAAACGTACTTGGGTATAGAGTGGTCTTACCGATTGAGGATTTTGCCCTTTCCAGACGTACGTATTTCGTATATTGAAATTGCCACTTTTTGTTAATTTTGTTTCATCAGTGAACAAAGTTCTATAAATAAGTGGGTGATTTCTTGATACCCAGCAGCAAAATTGTATTCTTGCCAGCTTATCTCCTGGATGTAGCTCTTGGACCGGCTAGAAGAAGTAGGTGCATTTTCATCTCTTTTCAGAGGTCACCATAATTTACTTGACTCGAATTCAATGTACTCACCACTCTTCGTGTTCGGATTGTCCTCTACAATTTGAGTGACATCGTTGTGTTGTCTAGTGATCGCCTGGATAGGCGTTTCTCTTCTTGGAGCCAATGACAGCCTTCTAATTTATCTTAAAGAACGATTAAGTCTAACATTTGGTGTAGTGGATCAAGCCATCATGGATATCGTCGACAATATTCTCTGACTGCTGCCAGAGAATTACAACGACAAAATCTATACACCAACATTATATCAGCATACTGATTGTTCGCAAAATGGTATTTGGTAATTATGTGCAATTAAATTGGAAAATTTGAAAACTGAATAGGTAGACCATCAAGAATTCATTCTTCGTTCCACAGATCTATCAATACTGATACTTCTATGGTTTTCTATGGTTAATGTCAGTTAAAAGAACCAATTATGAGTGAAAATTTTTGATAGATGTGTGAAACACAGAACCTTGCCACCAATATCTGTGCATTGAATATGTCGCTCAGTTTTAATCTGAGTGCGATGTCACAGAACCATTCTCACATATCCGTTCAAAAGCAACCTTGATTGTTCACGAAGACCTCGAACACTGACGCTGTGGTGAATTCTAGCAGATTCAGAATGAAGATGTCTGCAACAGGTCGTTCACCGCAGTGTTTTCGGTGCTTGTGTTTATGATGAGAATTTATTCCGAATTTATGGAAAATTCGGATCCATAATAATTGTGTTGTTGAGCTATCAGAATTCCTTTTGTGAGCTACCAATAGTGCGCGATCGACGGGTTGGCGATCAATGTATCTTATAAGCGTGAACAATTCAATACCTTCTCGAACCCTCCTTATCTGTAATTTTTTCTGATTTATGAAACTCATATTCATCGTTTTGAACATACTTTACCATACACCTAATAAATATGTCCAGCTTACAACAGTAGCCAAAGTGGTGGTCGGTTTTAGATCCAGCTTATATTCTAATGTATCAGAACATAGTTAATTCATGAGAACTACAAAATAATATCTAATCATCCATGAATTGAGAAGGTACAAGATAACATACGGACATATTTGAATCTCCTCACTTTTATTATCATAGGTATGAATCATATATACATGACCATTCAAAGAAGAAAAGTGGTCAAGAATATTGGATTTAATCAAATAATTACCTCATTTAATAGTTCTAATTAACCAAGAAGAAGCCTCTCGAGATGTGATAGAATTATTCTTACTATTTCAAAACTAACATAACCTTACAGTTGACGATATCATTATGACAATCACTATATCTTTCATTCACAAAAATTATATTGGGTTCAAATACTTATTATGGTAATAAAGTGAAATGATATTTCAAATTGATGTTGATATTTCTCATTTTATATGGATAATCTTTCTTTATAATTATAAAAATATTTATAAGTTATAACAATACTTACATATTTCAAGAATAGCCAACTGAAAATCTGAAAAAATTCTAGTTGGAAAAGTTTTCCAATATTCTCCTCAACTTTAGTTATGAAATACTTGAATTTTTTTTTACATTGATGATGTGTTTATGTCCACGGAGTTTGAAATCAATTTTGCTAAAATATGTCCTTTCCCAGTAATTTTTTGTGGATATATTGAAAGAATGAATTAACTGGGACTGAGCAGTTCGTCGATCGTCGAGCGTGTCTCATTTTTCTCATTGTGTTATCAAATTCTGTTTATTTCGAAGGAAATGTTCACATAATGTCTCGAAAAAAGGTTGAAATCCACTCAGCCAATCTAAGTGTCCGTTGGATCACTAAAGGTTGAAGATAACGAATTTTCTGAACATTTGAACTTATTCTCAGAGGGTTCCGGAATCATTATCCAACGAATGAAGCATAAATCATCCAAACATGACAAGTCAAAGAAGAGAAGAAAGAATGTCAAAGAAGGTCGGACGTAGGCTAATAATTACTTCGTAGAATAGT
This sequence comes from Cryptolaemus montrouzieri, assembly GCA_013387265.2. NCBI lineage: Eukaryota > Metazoa > Arthropoda > Insecta > Coleoptera > Coccinellidae > Cryptolaemus > Cryptolaemus montrouzieri. The sequence continues at coordinate 55,921,007 of JABFTP020000185.1, read as the reverse complement.
TCAATCAAACTTTGTCGTTTAGGTGCCCTTATAGGTTGAACTCTGAAGGGCTAAGATCCGGAGATCTTGAAAGCCACTTCCATGAACCAAGGTTCTTTTAAATCTACTGTCGAACAAGCTGGTTCATTCTTCTGATACATGAGATGTACGTTGTGCCGAAGCATCATCTGATTGGTACTAATATGAACAGAATTTCAAATTGGTATTGATTGATATTAGGTTTCCTCATACCTCAAAAGGTTCTTTTTCCTTTCAATTGCCATTTTATCACTAACGTGCCGTTCAGAATATGAAACTGCAGTTCCTCTGGGAAATTAAATTATTTGACGGTTGAACATTCTCTGATTTTTATGAAAAATAAAATTAAAATAAAAAACTGTAACCATAAACAATGTACTTGAAATGAAATCTAATTGAAGGTTCAAATCGTTCACCATGTTTCCTCAACATTTTAGCTTCTTTAGGTACCTTCAGAGATTAAGTACTAAAGGGGTAAAATCCAGAGGTCTTGCAAGTCACTTCCATGGACCTAGACTTTTTATATATTTATTGCTACACAAAATGGTTAATTCTTCCGATAGCTGTGGTGTACATGGTTTGTACAGTATGCATGAATGAAATTAGTGATTTTGCTATTTGTTTAATATTTTTTGAACATCAGACTGAAGCCGACACTCATAAGACCGTACATAGAACATTGTAGAACATAGAAACTTGCATAAGCATTAAATCCACTGTTCAAGAAACTGATATAACTTGATGAAATTACGAATAAAATAGTAACGAGCCATTTTAAGTACCAGGAATACTAATATCAACTAATACAAATATCAAATACTCTTTTAATAGAGTAGAAAAAAATAGCTACTCTTATTCGGAAAAACGTTTTCTTGACAATTTAATTTTATTGAGTGGACAAGGAATTTCTGCGCACCCTGTTTCTGAAATAGCATCGGTAAGTACCTTCTCCTCAATAAAATTATTCCATTCATTAGACTAAATGAATAATTATAATCCCACCCATACCTTTTTTTAGGCAAAAAAGATGATATTTTAATCCCGATAAAATAATTGTTGCTCAATGGGGTCAATTACAGGTTTTACATCAAATACGGGAGCGAAATCTCTCGTGTGAATGCATGTTTTCCATGTTGGTACCAATTGGATGATGCTTCGGCCCAATATACACTCCAGGTATCCGAAGAATTAACCAACCCGTTAAGCGATAAATGTATAATAATATTAGGTACATGGAAGTGGCTTGCAAGATCTCCGGATTCTACCCCTTTAGAGTTTGATCTATAAGAGCACATAAAGAAACTGTTTATTGTTCGCTGGTAAATTCTTGAATTGAAAGTTAGAGTGCCTTTGACAGTATCGATCCTAAGTGAGTGCACAAATAACAATTAATGAAGTGCGCTCGCCGATTGAAAAATGTTTCGAAAACAATGGTGGAAGATTTGAACATTTAATTTGATATAATTTTTACAACGATGTTTATGGTTACGGTTTCTTTAAATTTTATTGTTCGTAAACTGTAGAACATGTTCCACGGCTAAATGCTTTAATCGCCGAAAGAAACTGTTAAAATGATAATTTGAAATATCTAATAATTGAGTCTTCGCATTTAAAAAAACTATTTTTTGATAATTCAGTTTTATTGAGTTCAGAAGTGTTTTTGATCTCCATGTATATATGAAATAGAAGCGGTAAGTATTTAACTTCGAATTAACACTTTTTCTCAAATGAGAAGAAAATTATAATCTCACTCGAATCTGAGGCGATTTTTTGGGCAATGAAGATGACACTATAGTCCTGAAAATTTTGTTGGAAGAAATCATAGTCTAATGGTGGTTCGTTTCAAATATAGGTTTAATCTTAACAAAATATGCTCTTATAAGGAAGCCCTTCAATAGAAAAAATTGAACGTAAATTATTCCTTTCGAAATAGCAAAGTAATATCGCTCTGAAATTGCAATTTTTAGGGCAGCATCTATTTACTCCAATCTCAAAATTTGAAATTGATTTATAAATTTGTTCCCTAGATGCTCCTAATGAGCTCTAATATCAGTAAATGCAATCGAACCGAATACGAATCCACCACCCAGTAAATATCACCATTACGCATTATATATTACAATAACTCTAAATGTTATGGAAAAATATCAGTTTATTAAAATATACACAAACTCTAATAGTATCAGCCAATTACATCATTGTAACAACGAATAGAGTCAGAAGCTTTCTCCTGGAAAAATCCAGTGTACGGTCAAGTTAAACTGCATGCTATTACAATATTTTTTTTTGATAGGAACTGATGAAATATCGAATAGCATACTGTTCAGAATGTAAATGGAAAAATTTTCAACAACTCATGTAACATTTGTATAAGCAAATAAATAAAATATGAAATAAGATTCCGAATAGTAATAACAGAAAGCAAAACCTATGACTATACCTCATTATTTCTTCACTTTCCTTATTTATTTTATCTCGCCTGCTAGCATGGTGTATTTAGAAAGATTTTCATTTCATTTATTTGGTATATTGTGCACAACGGGTATTTCAATATCAATTATGTTATTATGTATGTAATTTGATTTTGTTTATTCGTAAGAATGATAAAACGTCTAATGTGATCCACAGTGCTGTTAAAAAGAATTTAAAAAATAATAAAGTTTACATTTGCATATTCCACAAAGAATATCAGGTACATATTTGTAATATTTCTTTCTTTCTGGAATAAGGTCACACTGTACTGTTAAATGAATGTAGTGACGATTTTTCGTCTCTCCAAATAGTATGTTGAGCTGTTATAGTATTGAGCTCGAATATAAAATATGAAAATCTGTTTCTGATGAAGGAAAACAAGTACATCAAGAATCATATAAATTTTGCTTGATGATTTGTCTTCTTATAATTTCTAGTAAAAACAATATTATCTTTGATCGAAACTACGAAGCCTTCTGTTTTCGTAAACAGTTTTCTAGATGCTAACCATTTATTGGAAGCGATTTCATTAACATAATAACTTTTTGATTCCTCAAGTTGCTTTCCGAGTAATTCCTTCTGAGTCCATCTTTCGTTTTCAAATTTATCATCTTATATATCCAAATCAACCTATTGCACTTTCAAATTGATAGTTGTAAAGTCATAATGTGGAGCCATTTGTTTGCTATAAAGATAATCCAGTTAATCCACGACGTTCAAGATGTCTAGGTGGTTCAATTCTCATAATTGCTAATATGATTGGTGCTTATGATATTACAAAGCATTTTCCTTGATTTACATTTCAAGTCATTTTGATCTGTTTCAGACCGTTCAATAATTTCAAACAGGACACTAGAATAGGAACCGCATAGAATTCGTTAGCCCTGAAAATGACTTATTATGATAATGCTCTGTTTATTATAATACACAATTTTTAATTGAACAGTCTTTTCCTGCACAATTCTAGATGTTTATAAGTATCTTCCTAATACCTTGGCTCAATTTCGAAATCGGAGATCTTTATATAATCTGAGCTGATCTTCCCGTTTTCAATTTGTACATTTTGAAAGCCCAAATTCCATAAGAATATTCTTGGAGAAGTTCAAAGTTATCTTGAGTAAGTTTTTTAAACGAGACCTTGTTCCAGCATAGAGTTAATATCGTCTAAATAAACTAAATGTGTCAATTTTAATCAAGCTGATGGACTCAAGCTCAAAATTGAAGCCAAAATTGAAAGCTTTCAATTCTCGAAATTATGGACCAAAATAAAGACGAAACCAAAGAGCACTAAACGAATCTTCCTGAAAAATACCTCTTCTGATTGTAAAGACTTCGAATGTTAACGTTTCTATGAGAATATGCTTCAATTTTTCACGACAAATTCAAGCAGACGAACTGACCTTTTACATTTATAAATTTCCAAAATTTCTTCTTCTTCCATGAATGAGGAAAACTATCGGAAGTTTTATGGTAATCAATAAAAGCCGTATGAATATTTCTCTTTGAGCTTGATTCAAAACAACAGAATCAAATACAAGTTGAAGGTGTATAGATTTTTTGGTTGATACATGCAGTTGAAATTTTATATATTGTTGAAAGGTAGGTTATTGGTCTATATTGAGACGGATCAATGGTATTATCGCTTTCAGGTCTCTAATAAGTAATTCCTTGTGAAAAAACTAAAGAAGTAGCTGAGGCATATTTGATTATACATGAAAACATTCTGTCAATTTTTCGAGAATGCAAGAGAATTTTCTTACCAAAAGTTATAAAAACCATCGACACCTGATGTTTTCAAATTACTTGTGATCTCAATAACTGTTGTTATATCATCAATTTTTCAAATCGCTTGTAATCTGTTCTGGAATTTCGAGACTTTTCATTCATAATCCTACTTGCAATGGAATTGCAATGCCTTGAAACTGCCAAAATTGAAGACCAATAATCACTCGGAACATGAATTTTAGGAACTCCATTTCAAGAGTCTTCATTCGAACCTGAAATATATTCCGTTTTTTGATCGATTAAATTTGTAGTTATCGTTAGGGTGTTTCGATATGATTGGTAAGGATTCTGAGAAGATTCAATTCACGAGGCTTTTACGTGATAGAAATCCATTTTCAGAAATACAAGTAAACGATGATTCCTACTAGAATATATTATTAAATGCTCGACGCGTTTCGATACACAGTATCTTTATCAAGAGGGAATGAATACTAACAAATATATCTTACTAACAAATTTATATAAATACTAAAGCGGCAATCCACTCAGAGCTATCCGTACTCGAACTAATGTAATAATCCAAATGATTTGATAAGGAAAATAGAAAATATAGTCATTCCAAGTAATGCTAAATTAGTCCCTTTTGATGTCAAGAATTCGTTTCCAAGTATTTCACCGAAAGATCCCTATAATATAATCAATAATTTGTTGACACAAAATATGACGAATCCACGAATTAAATACATTAGACATTGTGGCTTTATTAGATGTTTGCATATCTCAAAATTATTTTTTTATTTAACGATTGTTTTTATCAAAGTGATGGGGGACTTATAATGGGAAGCCCCTTAAGCCCTCTTTTAGCAGAAATCTTCATGGATAACGTAGAAAAAACTATTCATAAACACCCGCTCAGTAAACATTTCCTATATTGGTATCGGTAGTCGATGACATTATTGTGTGTTTCACAGGAGCAAAAAGACAGTTAACTGTTTTCGAAAATTTCAACCTGCACTCAAAAATAAAATTCACTTCTCAAATAGAACAGAACAATTCGATCAATTTCCTAGACCTAACAATAACGAGGTCAAATAATAAACACCAGTTTTCAATTTATCATAAGCCTTCTCATAGAGATATCACAATTCATTATACATCGGCACATCCTCACCAACATAAAGTTCAGCATTTTACAGCTATATACATAGACTCTTGAACACACCGATGTCTAATGATAATTATTTCAAAGAATTCAATTTGATGAAACAGATCGCAATAAATAATGGTTATGATGCAAATTTAGTTAGCAGCATACTACATAAAAAAACAAATTTAACAACATATATATCCATTCGATGAACACCAAGACAAGAAATTCAATAGTTTAACATATATAGGCAACATTAGCAATAATGTGAAATCCTTCTTAAAAATTCAAATTTGAATGTAGCGTTCATAACATCAACAAATTTAGGTTCATTTATCAGGAATTATAAATCTCCAATTAATAAAGAAAATAAATCAGGTGTTTATAGATTGGATTGTGCAGATTGCAATTGTTTTTATATAGGTAGAACACGAAGAAATTTTAATGCTAGAATCTCTGATCATAAACGCAGTTTCATCAATGGAAAAACCGATTCAAATTATTCAAATCATCTTAGGGAAAATGGTCACTCTTTCAATTCAGAATTTAAAATCCTACATTCTGAGAGGGGAGGTATAAAACTCAACCTTCTGGAAGCACTTGAAATTAACAGATTTAGGAATTCCCCTGAAATTCTTAATGATCAGGTAGACATTAATAACTCACCCTTATTAAATTTATTTCCTGAATATTAGTTCAAGTACGGATAGCTTTGAGTGGATTGCCTCTTTAGTATTTATATAATTTTTCTAGTATTCAATATTCAGATGTTCTGAGCGTAGGGTCGAATGATTCAATCATATCCACATACTGGATTTCAAGTTTATATAAATTGTTGAAAGAATTCCAATCGATAATATTCCACAAAATTTCCTCCTCTTCAAAACTTAATTACGAAAAAGCTGATAATTTTATGCTATGTACGATGAATCATTTTAATATTTGTAGTATCGCAGATGAAGATAACATTAAATGAGATGAGCCAGATTATATAATAATGGAGCAACAAGTATTTCATATCCAAAAAGTCATTACTGAAGCTCCCATTATTGTATAGTTTGCAAAGCTGCACTTAATGAACAAGCTTAATAGGCAATGTGTATGATGTATAATTATTTTAATTTGATCGTGTGAAAATTCTCAAGGATGAAACACGAAAATTAGTGATGCCTGCACTGATTTCTGAAATGCTCGGTTTCATTGTTGTAAAGTAAACTATTTTATATGTGTCGCTGGCTTCAAAATAAGATATCAATTCTTGTTTCATTGGTTTTTACTTATTATCCTCATACAATCCAATAGCAACAAAATTTAAATATATTCAATTAATCAAATGGATTATCAGGAATTCACTGTATGAATGCATTTCATGAAACCGATAGTTTTCTTGTGTGATGTATGTGTGAAATGTCTAACAGAAATAATTTACGGAAAATGAAGGCATGAGACAAACAAATTTTTTTGTTTACTACTTCTACCAGAATGAGATTGACTGCATGTTATATTCAACTCTAGTTTTTTCAACCAAAACAAAATGCAATCCATTTCTCTTTTTTCCTGATTATGCCTTCTTGACATATTGTGTAATTTATATTAATATCTTTTGATGCCAAACTCTGCAATCTCCAGTGTAGTAATGCTTGTTCAGAAATTGAATCACCTTATTATGATTTTGAGTACCACCTTGTTTCAAGCTGAGCAACTGTTCGATTTGTCTGGTTCAAAACATCTGCCCTATATCCTGCAAGTTCTTATTTTAATATTCCACATAAGGCAACTTGAAGACTAGGTAGCTAACGGATAATATTATATTCTTTCAGATCATAAATCTAGGGTAGCTATTACTACACAAAGTACCCTACTTTATAGCCTTCATGAACTAAACTTTTACTCAGATAACTATATTCCTACATTCATATCCAATGTTTATAACCCGAATTACTTCGTTGCACCAAGAAATTAACGAATTAACGCACAAAATCAAAAATTCAAACTTATTCAGAGAAGTATAGATATGGTGAACAATTATTATGCCAGTAATCCACCAACATTATAGAATGCTTGAAAAGAATCGAAATAAATATGGTACTCCTGGAAATTGAACTAAAACTAATAATATTAAACGTTAAACTTTTGGAAGAAATCTGAGTGTCCAAGAGACTGTTAGTGCCGTATATTTCCACTCCTGACGAGAATAACTGCATGATATCTACGAATCATACTCAAAATCAATGACCTTATAGCATTCAGATGTATTTCGTTCCAAATTTTGATCACTCTGTTCTGGACCTCATTCACTGTAACTGGCAGGTTTTGCTGGCTCTTTAATTTTTTATTGAAAATATCCCACCCCGGTTTGATGAGATTGAAATCTGAATTGATTTGGTGATCATGAAGGTAGTTCTAAACGATAGGATCTTGTTGAAGTCTAGTGTTATCATGCACAAACAAAAGAAAATTTCACTAATTTTAGTCAAAAACGGTATATGTTCTTTCAAAATGTCTATCACCTATCTCTGAGCATTAAGGATGCCATCATTTACGATCACCCGATCTGTGCCAGCGTTTCCGTTTCAAAGAGATATCTTCACACACCATTATTAAACCTTCTCCAAAACCATAGAAAGCTGAAAAATTGCATTGAGCATATCTCTCATTTCGACATCTGCACACTAGGGAACGTCAATCGTAATGAAAAAACAAAATCTCGACTCATCTGTAATCGAAACTTTTTCCCAATAACCTTTTAACCAATTGTCATGTCCCATGGAAAAATTAATCGGGCTCTTCGATGTGCATCCAACTTGACCTCGAATCAAATTTGACATTTGCGTATCGTTTCAGAAATAATTTGCACTACTACTGTATTGTCGAAGCTGCATTTGACAGTGTCTAGCGCAAGGGAACCGTTGTCTCAACGAAAAAATTCCTAAATAACGGTCTTGGATCACCCTTGTTGCACAGAGTCGCCCTTGCTCAGATCTCCTTTCATGACTATTAGTCTTCCAGTATCGGTTGATCAATCTGGAAAGAGTTAAATGGGACACCCCAAGCCTTTGGACGAGTCTTCATTAAGTCCAAACCAGATCATCTGACACCACTGCTTCAGAAAATTCTGCTGGGTTCAAAATAAGTGCGTTGCTTTATTATAAGAAATTGAAATTTTGAAGAAGGATAAACGATATTCGCAGAAATTGGTTAATAACTGCTATTATCAATATGTGTTTTCTCGCCAAATCTCAATTTTTTCATTCATTTTATTTCTCATAACAGGAATATGTGTGCTGAGAAAAACACATCCAACTTTGTAGTTGTCCACCAAAAATAAGCTCATTCTGAAAACTGAATAAAAACGACTTAAAGTGTTTGGAATACGGAAAGAAATGGTTGGAGAAATAATTTGGGATATTTTGCATTTTCATTGTTCAGTTAGCAATGGCAGTATGCAAAGCTTCATTAACGCATGTTTCACTACTATTGCTGATTTTCGCACAATGGCTACTATTGTGATTCTATTTGAACCAGAATGACGGTCAAGAACTTCCACCCTCATCTACCGCAAGAGAAGGATTTCATCAAAATTGTAGTCGCCACAACATCTTCGTCATACCACCTTGCTTAATAATGCTCGTTGATATGCTGCAGCTTCAGGTGAATTTCTAATCGAATTTAGATGTCACACATCTGGATCTGGAACTTCAGATGTGCTCCATTCAATGGGAAATGTGGGGTGTAGATCATTCGAGAGGCGGATAGAGGATATAATGATCAGGAATTCAATATTGATACAAAATAAAGTGAAAAAATTATGGAATCATTTAATTTATTTGTGACGCGTTTCGACGACTCTGCGCCTTCATTACACAAATAAAATGAAAACTAAACTAATGAACAATTTATATATGAATATTTAAAAGATACTACAACTACTCTTGGCGAATTCACACAACTAATATCTGAATGACTAATTCACGACCATTGAATGAAATGCCAATATTAACATTAGTACTACAATTTAACAATTTATTCCTTTCATATTTCTTATTGTGCGAGGTTTTGTTGAAACAAGGAATTCTTTTTTCAGATGAATACGTGCACTCCTATTCTTGAATAAGAATATTCACGAAAATGCAAGATTTTAAGGTCGCTGAAAGATCTCTTCCAATTCAGGTAGTGTATGTCACAGTGAAAAATAGTACGGAAGAATGGAATCAATCAAATTATAGTAAAGAAAATCATATAATGCCGTGGTTTTATTCATTCGATGGATGAAAAAATGTATATTGCATTCTAGAAAAACATATCATTAACTCATGAATAATAGGAAGTAAAAAGAATGCCATAGATCAAAGGTGAGCGGTTGTGATTGTTTTTTATCTAAATTCCTTCAAAAGCGATATTGCGAATATTTGAGGGAACAAAAATCGTTGTGATTTAAGTTATTGTGATATATTTGATTACTATTGACTGAAATAGTGTAAGCGAATAACCTGCAGACTATGGTTATGATCGGAAAGTTTATAAAAGATCCTAGATTGAATGGTTTACCGCAAAGGCTAGTTGCTTTTGATTTTAATGATATCGGACTATAAACTATAAATTACGACCTTTAGAAATCTATTAATGATTCAAACAATACGGAATTGACCCCACTTTTGCAAATTCAAAGGAAAAAATATCAATTGTAGTTATAGATTTCACCATATTTCTAAACTGTATTATTTCATTAAATTCTAAGATCCGAATTGTGCGTCAAATACAAAATCAGGCATGGCTGTAAGGACGAGTAAGAAACGGTAATCCCCTAAATGACGAAATGTCCTTCACGGCCTCTTATAATACATAATTCAATATTTGTTTGTACTGAGAGCTTAATGACCATAAATAGCAGCTTCCACGTCATGGATGGTTTTGCAACCGTCTGTAGACAAACAGGATGCCTCAAATAATCAGGCCCTGAAAGTTTCTGAATCTGGTTTTATATGCCTCAATCATTTATTCCCTGTCAATTTCTGCTACTAGAAGCTTTCGACAAATCATAGTACTGATTGTTCGAACGCGCAATTAGCGAGCGTGCCTAATCTAATAAACTGTAGAGTACACTAAACGGAATTAGACATTTGTCTTTATTCAGTGGATTTAGAGGATACATTTCATAGTATAGATACTTTCAAAAGCTTTCAGTGTATTCGCACTTTCACAATTTTACATGCATTTTACAAAAATGCACTTCACTTAACAATGATATATCCTGCTTTGTTAGGTTTGATGTGCTTACAGCGCAATCAGCATAATTCTGTACATTCACTTGTAATCACGACACATATTTGAATCTTAACAGCTACAGATATTAAGGAATCCTCCTTCACGTTTCAAAAATACATGTAGGATTTTCAACGTCTACAGAGATTGTTTAATGTCCATATGTACCTTTTGCGGTTCCGTTGTGCAATCTCATACTAACAAGGTAGAGTAAATACACAGTAATTCCAGTTACCAGAAGAATGAATTTTATAGACCTGAACTTAAAGTATTTACTGAAACAGAATATCAAGTATCGAGTATCTCTGAGTGATTGTATGTCACGAATACTAATCCATCTGCTCTATTGAAAAGAATCAGCAGCTGTCCCAAGAAAAAATCAGATAAACTTTCAACTCTGGCGTTGAAGTTTGTGCTGCAGCACAGCAAGCCATATGCCTTATCTTCACACGCTTCAAGTAGTTGGCGGCCTTACCTCTGGCTCATCAAGTTACGAATCATTTCAGGACAACCAGTTGAGCTCCTCGGGGGGTATCATAATCAGACCGCCATCTTAATCCTGCTCTGCTTAAATACTAAAAAGAACAGTCTACTGAATGTATTTTGATCCACTATACTCAAAAAACAGTTGTGGATAAAAATATTCTCTCGTTGTAAGGCAGATTATTAATACCACATTCTGTGTCTTCGTTAACCAGCCATGATAAAGGCAATATCAAGGCTTTCATTTATGATGCAATTTCTGGGAAGATAACCTGCCTTGGAGTGATGAACGTTAACCTGTCGGCACTTGAACAACAACTTGATATTCTCGATACCGTAGGTGGCAGGTTGTTTTGTTAGGTTAGCTTTCATCGTTCTCCTCGAGAGCAAAGGCTGGCTGTTGATGGTTGCTTGCTCTTTCCAACAGCTGCGATCTCTAAACTGAGTGCCATGTATCCTGAGATTCTCGAATGTAGAAGCTGCGTGGGCCTAACCTAAGGCACCGGCCTTTGATTTTGTTGCAATAAGGTGCGCTTCTGGTCGCTGAGGTTATTTCATTTACAGCCCTCCACTCATTTTGTGGTAGAATGCGAGCATTGTTCCTTACAATACAGAAGATCTTTCCTCTAAACTGAGAAACAATCTGCAGCCCAATTTTTTCCAGGACCGTAATGGAGCCCTCATCTACTGAAATTTTTTCTGTCTGCCCTGGCAGATTTACTTTATGTTAGAGAACAATTAATTCCTAGGTGCCTAATCCAGAGTTCTCAGGTTCTCAGCTATATGATGAACTATTAGTATCTCAATTTTTTGCGACCGACCGATCAAGGATTTATGAAACGCAAATTTGTTGATAAGAGACGAGGAATATGGACTATACGTAGACTGATACCCTCATACGATTTCGGAGGTGCAATTATACTATGGAACCATGCGACGCTAGGCTCAACCGCGCACCTATGATAAGCCATCCGGTTTAAAGGAACCATCCCGAAAATCTGATCTGAAGTTATTGCTGTGATGTTAATATCCTGCAGAACTTTTATGTTTTCAGCAAAAGTTGGCAACCTTATCAGATACCGTTGTTTTCCGATCGCGGAAATCTTCAATCTTACTTCGGAGTGTTGTCATCTGACCAAAGGTGTTCGCTAGTAGTTTCTTTCCGCTCGAGATAGGCTTGAATACCATAATAATCCTGGCGATGATTTAATCGATTGTTGTCTTATAAACTGACCCACGATTGGTCCAGTTCCGAAAATCGGAAGGCGGTGTGTTGAATTAGCAGAGAGCATAGTATTTGTGGAAACCTACAATCACCGATCGTCCTTTCTGTACTGAAAGAACTGAAGAACAAATCACCAATATCTTCGGAAAGGGAAAACTAAATTCCACTCTGTTGCATGTTTCTTTGTATCCAATCCAAGGGCGAAGCAGTACAAAGTTCATCATCGAGGTGATAGAATACTGAGAGATGTCGAACAAGCGGATTCAATGAGCAGGGACAAACATGCAGTTCACTTAATGATAAAATACCCTGGGTTGTTAGAGAACAGCGCAACAGATCTTGGATCATATCTAACAGGAACAATATAATATAATTATTTTCCGGCTCTATTGAGGATATACTTCTGCTCACAAGGAATTAGAGATATTCTATCATTTTGCCGTACATACGTATAGCAATGAGATTCAAATATGGCATTTTGTTGAGCTCATATGCGGGAAGGTTTAACCTTCGAAAGTAATGAACGAGAAGTTTCATCGGTAAGAACTTGTTAAAATTAATATTTTTCAAATATATAAGAACGATAATTTTTTTGTCATTTTGATAAAACTGGAACACTGAACAGATAATTCTTTCAATTTTTTTTAATTTGATTCGATCACATTACGTAGGCTAGTGTTCTCCCAAATATATTTGATAAATAAAAAATACTACTGCATTAAATACGATGCAAATTATTCAAAAACTATGGATTATTCAAAGATTCATTAACCTTACACGACGTCGTATTCAACGACAGCCACAGTCTACTCATAGACGAGTAAGTGTTTTGACTCTAATAGCTGAATCACCTAAAACTGCTAAAAAACGGAATGTCCTTATTTACCATGCTATAGTCATTATGTAAGATAGTTACGACAAGATGGTGGAAAAGATGCAAAATGAATGAAGATGAAATCTTGTAATTTTGTTTCGGCGTACACAGTTGTCGGTTGGGGATATTAGAGGAGAACGTCTGCAGTATACACAAAACTTTCAGTCAATTTCTGGAGGATGTATGAAAATAGCAACTTTCTTTCATTAGGAGAATATTGAATAGACCCAAACATTCTCTGTTCATTTTGATGCAAACTTCAATAGTTTGTTTGTCCAATATATGGAAGGTATTGAAAATTTTTATTTGCAAAAAGATGTCGAAGAAAGTAATCTTAAGTTGTTGAGACACAATACTTACATTATGCATTGACAAATAATAATAGGCTCAGATAAAAATTATTTGTGGTCTAGAATACCGTTGAGAAATTTCTTACCTTTTCTCTTGCAACTTATATTCAAATTATTTCATCATTATAATACTGAAATTCAATAAAGAAAATTGCTGATGCTGTACCATACACATCATAGCAGTGAAACTGGTTGGTCCTTCGTTACGGGGTAGTAGGAAAGAAAATGCACCAGATTTTCTAAAAAAATTGAGATTTCGATCAGGATATTCAATATATAAAAATTTTCACAATGTAAGACAAAAAAAAGAAATCTTTCAAATTGGGCATAGCAACTAAAATCAAATATTGTTTTTGGAACTATGACTGAACGGAGAGTCTATACACCATTTTTGGTATCTTCAACGCCGCCGGGGCCAATGAACTCTAAAACACCTTTAAGTTCAGGCAGGAATAAGCAGATAAAATGAAGGCGGAGACAAAAGTATTCGCCTTCATCCTATCTGTTGCCAACTAGACGTGTTTCCCGAAGAATAAACCCTTGTCCTGGACCATCCCTAGGTAATTGGCCCCGTTTTTTGATATAAATTCCAGCCCGCACAGAGTTATCCGCGGTGTCGTCCATTGACCTCAGTCCCTTCAATAATTTCGCCTAACCTACCTAACCTAACCTATCATACCTAACCTTATATACTTAATCAAACCTAACCTACTAACCTACAGCTGTACAGCAAAGCGCAACTCATCTTCTTTTGTCATGTAAATTTGTAAATAAATTAGTTATTGTAAAACAAAATCATATTACTTACTCAAATTATTAGAATAATTTAATTTCCAAATTCAATATTTCACAAAGAATTTCGAACGACTATTACAATTCGTGCTACTTTCTGACTCCGATCAACGTATCGATAAGTACCGAAGATCACCGTTCTATGTTCTATGTAATCTTGAAGATGGATGCTAGTTCATTCACAAAATTTGTGGGGTGAAAAAATGACAACGTATTAACATTACGTTGTGAGTGGAAAAAAAATTTTGATGATAGTTTAATTCATATATTATTAGAAATTAAATCTTTCGAAGAATTACTTCAAACAACCGTTAGTATACAATTTTTACTTACAGATAAATGCTAGTCAAAAATAACTTTATTAGAAATTAATTTTCATCATTTCAAAAACCCGAAAATAACGAATATAATTTTCGTAATCAGGAAGTTTCTTCACACATATTTTACTATGAATTGTTTACTTCTTCGTTCTGTCATCTACGGAACTCTACCCAAAGAGGCTAACAACTTTTTTATAAATGAGGTTTCCATTAGAGTCGATAGAAACGACAGAGGCCCAGATGTTGTTAGTTTGTGTAATAGTATGGTGATGCGGCTTGTTGAGTCTATTGCAGTGTCTAATGTAATCAATTCCCAAGAAATCGTAAGATCTACAGAATCTGATGAGATTTCTGTCAAGTTGCTGAAGTTTGTGGCTAGTGAGATCTGACATGTCTTGAGCTATATAGCTAAACTAATTTCTGAAACTAGTTTTTATCCTAATTAATTTTGAAGAGCCGGTATTCCAGCTATCTTCATGAAAAATCACAGCGAAGACATGAACAATTCACCCATTACAATACTAGGTAATGTGGACAAGGTGTTTGGTACATTAAGTTACAACCGCATGCTGAATTTTCTGGTGTCTCTTAATGAGCTTTTCGATTCTCAATACGGCCTTCGAAGAAAAAGATCAACAAGAGGAGGCATATTTAAGGCAATGGCAGAAATAACAAAGAACCCAAACATGAGTAAAGCAACATCCCTTACGTGTGCAGACCTTGGCAAGGCTTCAAGGTTCAGTACTGGGACCGTTATACTATGTATTGTATGTAAATGAAGTACCTGGTACACTGACCGAACAAGTACAATTTGCGGATGATACCTTATTAGTACTATCTGATGAAGATGGATTGGAAGGGCTAGTTTCCGGCGCTTCAAACAAATTAGCATTTCACAACCTGCAGGTGAATGAAAATAAGACCCAACTGACATATTTGGCTACTATACTGAAGGGAGTGCCACTACAGTTGGCTTTCTAGATCGATCATTGCCTTCCACAAAAAGCCTTATCTTTCTTTGTATCAAAATTGTTTATAGGTTGAGTTAGGATATTCACATTGATAGTTTGACTAGTGGCCCTAATAGATATGCTTATCCTTTGAAATCCCTTCGACACTTGTTTGAGCGAGGACTGTACTTGTTGCCTAAGATCCTATGTACAAGTTAAATAAAGGTATGATCTTATAATTTCGAGTGATTTATCACAAATTTATCGCATCCTGATCCAAGAAGAAAGAATGATAAGATTGATTTTACATCTGGATTCTACGCAATCATGCAGGCCGCTCTTCGTTGCTTTGCGTATACTTACCATTATTAGGCTATATACACACCACCAAATTTATATGGAATCACTCGGTATTTCACATTATTGATCGTTTTTAACCATGGATCTTTGACTACTTGTGAAGAATGAAGTTATTTGTTATGAAAAAACTGGATAGTATGATAAGAAATGTTGATTTATGACCACATGTTCGGGATAATGTGCTTAGTCGTCACTGAGATTTGAAACTTTGAATTTCAAAATTTAAAAAAGCGTATAATCATAATTGAAATTGCCTTACGTTGGATTGCCCGATGTGCAGGGGGGTCAAATAATTGCTCTTGTTGAAGAAGGGGTGACATAGAGGAATATAGCGGCAACAATGGTGGTATCACAGGGGGTGATTTCAAAAACCTACGCTCGAAACGTTGAGCTAAAATCTCTGCAAAATAGGCCTATGAAAAGTAGTAGGAAGATCACTTCTGAAGAACAAGACCGCTTTTTGTGCCAAATTGCAAGAAAAGACCCTAGTGCGTCACATCCCATACTCCAAAGGCAATTTCTGGAAGCAACAGGTATCAGTGTATCAGTCAAAATGATACGTCGAAGACTTCGTCAAGGGTTTCATATAGCAGAAGGCCCTTAAGAGTTCCAGAGCTAACCAGACAACGAATTAACAGACTTAATTGGTATATCGAGCCCTAACATTGGAATATTGAAAATTGGAGATATGATTTTCTTCGGATGATACCAGAATTGGTGTTCAATTAGCTACCGCTTGATTCGGATTTTAAGGGGTCGTGGAAGACAAGATAGATTCCAATCACCAAGACAAATTCCGAAATACCAAGGGAGCAGTGTGATGTTAGGGGTGGCATTATGCTGGCAGGCAAAATAGATTTGATTTCGTTTCCTGCGAGTGTACAGGCTTAAAATTAAGTGGACCTAGTTAGACACTGGCGAAGAGCCCACGGTGAAAATTCCATTTTTATGAAAGATAATGCCGCATACCAGCAACCTCGCTCAACATTATCTTGAAACAGAGGGAATCGCTATTTTAGACTGGCCAGCTCGCTCTCCAGACCTAAATCTTATTGAGCATTTATGGGATAATATCAAAACGAAAATAAGATCGCGGCAGGATAATTCAAGAACCCCACATTAGCTCATCCAAGTCGCCACAGGAGAGTGGCAAAATATCACCCCAGTTGAGGTCGAAAATCTAATCCAAAGCATACCTCGATTGATACAGGCTCGCATCAGGCCAATAGGAGGTAATACAAGCTACTGAAGTTGAGAAAAAACCACCACTTCGTAAGAAAACAATTATCAATTTTTTTACTACCTGCGGAAAGAGTCTCTTATTTCCTTTTATTTGTTTTGTTCTTGAAATAAACCTTAATTTATTTCTTTTTTCAATTTAAATATCTCAAAAAGGTTCAATCCTAACAATCCTTCGAAATGTCTAACATCCCTGAGGAAATATTCGAAATATCGGGTGATTCCATATAAATTTGGTTGTGTGTATATATGAGGCTGTGAATTTTGTAACCATAAATCCGGATTTGTTTGGATAGAGTATGCGAAATCCAAATCACTGTACAAGAGAAGTAGAGGGCTCAAGGCCATCCAGACTCAGTCTAAGTTACCTTCAAAACAACGCTAAGTACAATATTATGAATATTTTCATTCACATTCGCAACTGGCCACTTATAATGGTCAAAAAGAAACTAATTCAATCCTTACTACACTCCCGATAAGTTTTTTATATTACTATGTATATAATAGCTCGTTCTTGTTTGCATCGTGTATTTCTTATGATTGTCTGTTCGTTTGTAACATTGAACTGTAAGTTTATAATTTGACGTGTTCATCACCATTTGTAAGTTTTGTATGGAACTGATGAAGATAACATTACTATTTTTATAATCTTCAACAGTTTCGTTTACTGATTCATGCAAACGTGACGTGACCGATTTGACACTATTGATTATTCGATACTCTCGACCAAACGGCTACTTCTCCATAATATTTTTATGAACTTCAGTATAATCGTCTTCGATAAAATTCATATTTATCAGGCGAGCATTCAAATAACTTAATTACTTATTGCACTTTAATATTTTCAGATGGTCCTTCGTGATTCACGGTGCATTCAATACTCTTATCAAGTTTATACTACTCTCAATTTCTACTGTGTTTTATTTCCGTTTTCAATACTCGCATCCTTTATAGTGACAACTTTCCGAAGAAATGTCCAATATTTAGCCAAGCTAGTACCTTATGGCAAGGAAGTAACAGTTCATTTTTCCCACGTCACCTAAGACTAATGAATAAATACCGGCTTCAACAGACATTTAATATTTTCGGTGTTGACAGCATAAAAAATAGTTACATGCAACTGTACTCACACATTCAAAAATGTTATGGATGTAACAATCGAACACTTTTTGAATCAGCAAACTACATGATTAGTTTATTAGACCACAAAATTCATTGCGAAACTTAAACCTAATAAACGCGTTACAAAATTAAATCGTTGACTTATTTCATATTATTTTACTATTCTCATCTCTGATTCAATATAGGTTGGCTTAAACTTTTCACGGTTCAAGTTTAAGATCATGCCTTATTCTGCAGGGAGCACGACGAAAGCGACATCTGATGGTAGCGTAAAATCATGCTCGGCAATGGTATGACATGTGAAAGATCCGTATGAATAACAATAAACTTTTAAATTCGTTTTAAAAAACGAATTTAAAAGTAAATATGTGTTATAAAAATCTGTGATCTTGTTTTAAATTGGAAGATTGATAAGAACTTATTACGATGGAAAAACTAGGTATAAAAATGTATATAAATAACTGAAAGAAGTTTTAGAACCCCATGAGGTTACCCAGTGAAATGCGAACAAATGTAATACATGACCACTGCAATGATAAAAATTACAAAAAAGTTGATCATTAATATGCTTTTCAGAAATAAAATAAAATAATTTATGGCAATGTAATTGCCATTACTAATCGCAGTTTTGTTATTAGGAATTTCCAATTTTTAATTTTTAGGCACCTATCAACTTAGTTGTACAAACTGGATTTGAGGCAGTCACTTGTGGCATATTTTGGTAACCTGATACTGTTTACAAAGGAAAATATCTAGTCGCAGCTGGTCACGTAAGATAAATTAGAGAGTTTAGAGGATATGAAATGAGTTATTTAATTACATCGAAGGTACTTCGACTAACTGCTGTTAACCCACCGTCTTATGACACAAATCTACAGGTAAGTAAAATTTGAACATTTTCAAGTTCACATCCAAGTTTATCATAATTTATCATGTTACAGATTGACGGTGAACGTTTTGTTAAACAAATTTGCTGTTCTCGCGTCTAACATGTAGACATGTATTAGCTTCGATTTATTACATAAATCATGAGACAATTTGACAAAAACCAGTTTGTGAAGAAAAAGTACTAAAAGCGACAAAATTTTGAAGGAATGTATCCCTGTAAAAAATTGATTGACATGCAAGAAAATTTACCTCCATGCTTTGATCTCAAAGAGCTGATTGATGAATCACCACTAAAATCAGTATTAGTCGCTTGTAAGAAATCTGACGATTTTCACGCTATCAAAAATATGCTGTCAAGCAGTATATTTAAATTTCAGGAAAAATGATTGTCATGAATGCCTTGAAAATTTTTTTAATTTGTGATGAAGAATTTGAATTTTACTCAAAAACATATCAGTTGGAAGATGAGTTAAAAAAGTTTTATTGTAAAAACATAATGGTGTCTGAAGTAGCTATTTGTCAATTATGCGCTCTCACCTTTAATCAATCACAATGTCCAGAATGGTATCGAGCTAGGTGTTTCAGTTTATCAGTAAGCAGCAACATCCATAACATTAAAATTAGAACTCGAAAACCTATGGGGAAATTAGTGTACCATGTTTTGGGTCCATCTAATGATGTCACGGAAAACACTAATTATGGTTTAAGCCACGAACATAAGGCCAGAGACCAATATGAAAATTTAAATAAGTGTGAAGTTAAGCAAGACGATGTTATCATTAGCGAAAAACAACCATGGTTATGTGCCAGCATCGATGGCGGTGTTATTGAAGATGGTTGTGTTTCAAAAATTGTTGACTTTAAGTGTCCGACAAAGTTTAAGCATCTACCAGTAGAAGATTGGAAAAATGAGTGTTGCAATGTTCCATACTGGTCTTTTGAAAATGGAAGAGTTGAAAAAAAAAGCAATCTTTATTTTACTCAAATACAGGTACAATTGTATGTATCTGGGATGTTCACATGTGGTTTATTTATTTACTCGCAAGTAAGAAATGGCTGCTTAACCCTACCAATTGGTCGTGACGACAAAGTTTTGAAAGATGTGATATTAGCAGCAGAAAACTTTTATTTTAATCACTATATACCAGCAGCTTATATAGTTTCTACCAAAGAAATCATTAAAACAATACTCATGTTGGATTATTCGATAAACGAAATTTCACGGGAGCTAACATAATCATAAGGTTAAGAAAACCAAAAGTGCAAAAGATTTTATAAAATCGTTACGATTTTCGAAGTTATAAACATTACGATTTTAATTTTCGTTAAAATTATTTTAATAAGATATTTGATGTTAAGAAATGTTGATTACCTTGTACCACCCTAATTTTAATAAAAGACAGCAATGTTTACATAATACTTTATTCAATTAAAACCATAGTCAAAAATGGAAAATTCAAGTTTGATAAGTACAATTTCTTCCCAATTCTCAGTAATTCAATTTCCTCTTTTTTTATTAGAAATAATTGGAGGCTGTAAATTTACCAAAACGCAACAAATATGTATGATGTCTTTGACGTAGTGAAATAAATTCTCAGTAAATTTATCTAAGATAGAATAAAGGCATAATGGCTGCATGATCCCCTCAACGTGAATTCCTACTCGGGCGACCTGATAAGTTTCTTCAGTTTATTCCTTTGAAAGTTCAATATTTTTCTTCAAAAATGGCGGCATAACACAAGCATTACTTTCTTCCCACTCATCAATTGTTGCTTTAATTTCCGGAAACCCATTATCTGATAAAACTACGTCGCCATCTTTCAGTTTATCAATTAATCCTGGTTATTTACGAATCACTTTTTCTTCCACTAGCCCGCTAGCAAGGCAAATAAATCCACCCGGAATAATACCAATCAAAATTCTGACTCAAAATTTTTTTCATAGCGAGAATAAGAGAAAAACAGTTATTTACCATTGACGGTATTTAAATTCTAAATTCTGTGCAATCAATGCAATCAACTCTTGTATTAGAATATTTGGAATAAAAACATTTTGGCATTTTAGCTCGAACTTCATCAATCCTTGGCCTTGGAAAGATTCTGGAAACCGTTGTCTTATGAATACTGAATATAACATTTGAAGCTGAAAATGATTACCCAGTCTTCATTTTCATTAAAATTTAATAGTCTATCTTCTTTTCCAAAAATGCATCTAGGCGAAATTTGAGTTCCGGAACTTATTAAAATTGACTCCAGCCATGGCAATTAGCTGCTTTGGAAATTGATCGAAAGCTTGAAAAAATATATTTGATTGGGTTGCAAAATCGGTCATGATGTGTTACATTCTTTGTCCGTGTACAACTTCCGATTGATAGTAATTTGTCTTGCTGTTCCTATTATTTCTGTTTGAATCTCAGCATCACTTCTGTTAGCACCCACATACATATATCTATCGTAGACAAATGTATTTCCAATGTCCTCAGAGTTGGAGAGGAAATCGACTTGGCAACCCTTATCAGCTTGCTCACATTGATCTATTACAATATCATTTATAGAATTCACAATAATATCAGTACTCTGTAGAATGACTTCAATGTGTGTTCATTGCAGTCATTTGATTTTCAGCTTGTCATCGGTTTGAGAAACGTTTATGTCTGAAAACAATTTCAGGGGATGGTAATAACTATGTCATAATCATTAATATCCACAATTTCAATAGCAATAAAAAGATTTAAACTTAATATATTGTATAGATGTCTTTTTACTGATCTTCGGCTTTTTATATACAGAAGGAAATATTGATGGAATGTAGCTTGGACTTGTTTCCTCTTCGGACTTTCGACCCCCAACGAAATGATCACTACAAATGGTATCAATTAGTTTTGGAATCCACGGTGATCCATCAGTACTAAAATATTTGTTTTGGTTAAAAGCGAGATGACATTATATAATTTCACTCTAAAACTCATTATTCACGAAATTTTTCATTTATTTTAATAACTTATTTTCTTATATCATCTTAAATATTTGAATTATATATTTTTATTTAATTATATTAATTAAAATTTTTATATGCTAATACTTTTTCATATCTATAAAATATATGGTATATTAATTTTGGAGTAGAACATACTCTACTCGAGTTGGCATGCTACTGAATAAGGTTATGCACCACTTACTTTTTTCTTTTAACAGCATTAGTTTCTTTTACCAACTTTCCACTTGGCCACTGAAAATGTGTTTTCACTGTTTCTGCCTGTATTTTTGCAATCAACAACACAGCAACTGAAAAAGTATGATTTGACGATGATTTGACCACATCGAGTGCTGTGATCGATTCAGCTGTCCCCACTATACAGGGTGTTATATAATAGTATGCCACAACTTGGGGGGGGGGTTTAATCTACGTGCAATTTTAAGAAAAAAAGATCATATAAAACCAAGGCAACGCTTCGTTATGGAGCTGCAGGATGTTGACATTTCCAGAAAAAATTGATTTTTTCTTCAAAACTGCTGCAGATTTTGAGATGTTCTGCCCAAATTTGGAAAGCAAGCTATTTTTTACAACCTCCATCATTTAACGTCCTAAATTTTAACTAAAATCTACAAGGTGTTTTATTTTCTGGAGCCAAGTCTTCTCTCGCCCTTTCAAACTTTTCTGAACAACGCCACTTATCAGCGTACAATCAATTTTCGTCATCTTCGTTCAATTTAGAAACTTTTTTGACAATAGTGATTTTTCGTATCTCCAACCGTTCTCGAGCAAAAAATTATTAAACAATTGCATGCATTCGGTATATTAAAAGCACCCATAATTAAAAAAATGACTAGTACGCTTTGATTTTTTCATTCATTTATTTATATCGACAAGTGCTAAAGTTGAACCACTGTCTGCTCGTATTGTTTATTAGATTAACGATTAATTTTGAGACTTTTGAAGTTATTGCGGTAAGAAAAAATGGCTGGTTTTACTAACGCCGAATTGGCTGATATCCATTACATATACGATCTGGCTGACGGAAACACAACAGAAGCTAGGCGATTATATCAGGTGCGCTTTCCAAATCGAATAATACCAGAAAGGCGAACGTTTTCAAATATGAAATATCCTCAGAAGGTTGAGGGAAACTGTTGCTTTTACTGCAAATAATCATCTAAAAGGTGCAACTCAAACTATGAGAATTCAATATATGGAGGAAGCAGTTTTGAATCATATTGATTTGAATCCTCATGTGAGTGAGAGAGAAGAAGAGAAATTGGAAATCAGTTGAATATTTCATATGTTCTAGTTTGAAGGATTCTCCACGACTTTTTATTGTACCCGCTTCATATTCAACGCTTCCAAACTCTACTTCCTCGAGATTTTCTTTCAAGACAGAATTTCTGCCGATGGTTCTTAGATAAAATTAGAGAAAATGCTCATTTTGATAGTGAAATAATGTTCACAGACGAAGCTAACTTTTCGAGAACTGCTATCATAAATTTTCACAATAATCATTATTGGGCTGAGGAAAACCTCCATTTGGTTGAAGAATCTCATCATCAAGAATAATTCCCACTATATGTCTGGGTCGGAATAATTTTAAATCATTTTCTTCGCCTAACAGACTAAACGGTCCCGCTTATCGGCTATTTCTCGAGGAGGAGTTACCTTTATTGCTCGAGGATGTGGCAGTTTTGGTGAAAAACATAATGTGGTTCATGCATGACGGGGCTCCAGCACATTATAATGGAGAAGCTAGGGAATTCTTGAATAATACATTCAACAACCGATGGATAGAAAGGGGTGAGCCAGATCCATGGCCTCCTATGTCCCCAGACTTTTTCTTATGGGGATATCTCAAATACTTAGTTTATACCACTCCAGTGAACACTGTAGAAAAAATGGAAAATCGAATAATAACATCTTGTGACATTATAAGAAATACCCCAGAAATATTTCGAAGAGTGCGTGATAATATGAGAAGAAGGACATATGCCTGTATTCTTGCAGGTGGAGGACACTTCCAGCAATTCATTTGGTTTTGAATTGTTCTTTTTCTCAATTTGATACTGAACAAGCATAAGTTGAGTCTCCGAAGACAAGCTATCACAATAAAAGCAAATTTTGGGCATACCTATCGAGTATTTCCATTATCTTTTTTCTATTCAGCGAATAACATACAATTCAAATTCAATAATTTTTCACTCGAAAACGGTTGAAGATACGAAAAACTTGCACATTCCAAAAAGTTTCTGAATTAAACGAAGATGACGAAAATTGATTCTACGCTGATCAGTGGCGTAGTGCAAAAAGTTTGAAAGGGCAAAAGAAGACATGGCATCGGAAGAGAAAACACCTTGTGAATTTCAGTTGAAGTCTAGGAGGTGTAATGATGAAGGCTGTAAAAAATAGCTTGCATTTCAAATTTGGCTCAATATCTCTAAAACCATTTTTTCGGAAATTTCAACACCCTGTAGCTCCGTAATGATATTTTTGCGGACCTATGTTCATATAAAGTTCATTTCTTAAATTTGCACGTTGGTTTGCCCCCTCAAGTTGTGACATACAATAATGTAACACCCTATATACTCCGATCCCTGCCAATATTTACTTTGCCAATACAAATGTTTTATCAATGATATTAGGATACGATTGATTCATACTGAATAGCACCCTCTGCAATATTGATTTTCCAATTAACAACTTCAAGATTTTATTTTATTATTTTTATAATATTATTTATTATTTCTTATATCTTGTTGTATGAAAAGAAAGAACTGATTTTTTGACTCTACCCTTCCTCATAGGAAAACTCGGAGAAATGAGGATTTTATGTTTCGAATTTTTTCTGACTGAAATTATACTTCTTGTTGAGCTGGAAGAAAGAGAGTCTATAAAAATTTATAGTGACATAAAATTGATCACTAGTTTGAATAAATATAGCATCACCATTTTATATCAGCTAGTATATTTCGTATCGGTAATTCCTGAATATTTCCAGTAATTTACGACATCGTTCCGAAAGCGTTTTCTGAATGCAAATGTATATTTTTCACCTTCGACATCAATAAAAATTTCTCCATAATTGGTGTTTTACATATGATTGCGGAGACGCGAAGAAAGGCGAGCCGAAAAATAAAAGCCGTACGATACCAACCAAACTGATGGCGGAGCAGCGTTTAAAACTTGTTCGGTTAGCCTAAACGTAAAAACCCTAATTTAAAATCAGAGATATATTTTGTCTCTTAAACAGGATCGGGTTTGCGTATTCGTTCAAAAGTTGATTTCGATACACTGATCTCTGAGTTAAGTTTCCGAAACTGCGATTTTTGTTTAAAGGAGGATTCCATAAGAATAAAGTAGATTCTCAAATATTCATTTCCTCTCAATCAGGGACCGCATTTGATCAAGTATTTTCATCAAGAATATAGTTCAACAATTTTTCTTGATAATCCTAGACAACTTCCTCATTTCAAATATTTAAAGCCTCCTCATGAATATGCTACTATTTACTTTGGTTTTCAGGGTTTAATTCCGAATACTGGAATTTTGTCCCAGCATAAATCAACTACGTTCTTCATCAACTGTAGCGCTCGTATGCATACTAGAACTGTTTTTTTTTTCGATATTTGGTGATTCTATCTAGATAATATGAAAAACTTTGTAACACTGATGAGGTTTAGTAAATCCTGAACAATAGTTTGTCGTATCCCCGAGACACGTAATATACAAAGTAGAAATAATAAAATTTATAATTACATAAAAAAGAAGCCGACGAGATGGAAAAAGTATGTATGATGAAAGAATATGTATTTTGCCTTTTATTGTTTCTTCATTTGGTGGTATTCCGAGAAAAATTTCGAAATGTTGAAATATTAAATCTGATGAAGAATTCATTTTAGAATTACAGATAATAGCAATGTTCTTGTGATATTTCTGTCCGTAAAATATGACAAAGAGTCATTACTCTTCTGTTAAAATTGTATTACACATTTGTTATATGCGAATATATATTAATTAAATATAAATTACTGAAAATATTATCACTTCATAGAACAGAAACATAATATAATTGAGGTTTGTGTTACCTAATATTCGTATAATAAATTTTTCCAAGGAAAAAGCCTATAAACAGCTCGTTTCTATCAATGATTTAATTTACGTGATGATCAATAATATACCCATATACACCCAACAAAATTTATATGGAACTACTCGGTATTTAACACTACTGTTTGTTTTTAACCATGGAACTTTGGCTACTTGTGAATGATGAAGTTTTTTGTTGTAAAGAAACTGGATAGTATAATGAAAATTGGTGAATTATCACCCCATGTTCGGGATATTGTACTCAGTCGTCACTGAGATTTGAAATTGTGAATTTCAAAATTCAAAAAAGCCTATAACAATCATAATTAAAAATGCCTTATATTGGATTGTCCGATGTGCAGAGGGGTGGAATAATTTCTCTCGTTGAAGAAGGGATGACACAGAAAGATATAGCGGGGTGATTCCAAAAAGCTACGCCCGATACGTGGAGCTACAATCTCTGCAAGATAGGTCTAGAAGAAGTCGTAGGAAGATCACTTCTGAAGAACAAGACCGCTTTTCATGCCAAATTGCAAGAAGAGACCCTAGTACGTCACACCCCATACTCCAAAGGCAATTTCTGGAAGCAACAGGCATCAGTGTATTAGCCGAAACGATACGTCAAAGACTTCGTTGAAGGGGTTTATTCAGCAGAAAGCCCTAAAGAGTTCCAGAGCTAACCAGGTAAGAAAAAATTAACAGACTTAATTGGTACATCGAGCTCCAAAATTGGAAAATTGAGAATTAACGAAATGTTCTGGTTTCCGATGATGAGACCAGAATTGTTCTTCGATCAGATGACCGCCGGATTCGCGTTTTAAGAGGTCTTGGAAGAAGAGGTAGATTCCGCAAGGCAAGACGAAATCCGAAATAATGAATTAATTTTTTGATTTGTAGTTTTCAGGAAAGTAGTTTGCTAGACGAAGATCTGCAGGACCGAGGTCAGCCTGATCCCTCGATATGAACCTTTTGGAATTCTCTGTATAGAGGTAATTTGAAATTCAAATTTTTCTTATTCCTCAGTATGAAGTGATGCAATTATTTAGTGTTCATCTTGGCGAGTAAACGCCCGGTGAACACTCAATGCCTACCTGCAAATGCGTTGATAAAAAAACATATACATATATACACAGACACACACACACATATATATATATATATATATATATATATATATATATATATATATATATATATATATATATATATATATATATATATATATATATATATATATATATATATATATATATATATATATATATATATATATATATATATATATATATATATATATATAGATAGGTTAGGTTCTAGAAATTCAGAAATTCACTCTTTTATATCTGTATGTCATATTCCGAATTATAATCAAATAGAGTAGGCACAACGGTATTTCAGACAGGTAGGACGACCTGTACAAGGTCGCCATGCGAATCTTTGATGTCGTGGGTTCACTTTGCATTCAACTCTTTTAGTGACCATCTACATTTTGTGGTATCATCAGAGAGTTTGAAGGTTGTTCACCTTTCTCTCTTGAATAATTGCCTATATTTTGGCAGAGATGTAGCAAGGATAATATGGTTCATATTATTTGAATAAAACACCCTTTGGCGTCATCAATAAATGGCTATAAATGGCGTCCACCATCATAGGAAAGAATTTTTTCAATGTTTGAGTTCTTAGATTTTTGCGCGACGCAGTTTTATTATTTCAAAATGGCGACCGTTACATTATGACATTTCTTCAAATTGTGATTCCCGTAGGAAAATTAGAAATTACTCTTTAATTCTATTAGCTGGAAAACATGAATGGTTTTCAATATCAAGAAAGGATATTGTAAGAAGTACCAATTAAGATAATAGAGCAGATTAATATCAAGTGAATGATTGAAATGAGGACAGTAATATCATATAAATGATTGAAATGATGACCGTTTTCAACTTGACGGTACACCAAGAACGAATTCCTGATGAACAATCCACATAATTTCTGATGGAATATTCTGTGGTTTCATTCTTATAGGGCATTTCAGATCTTCAATGTCTCCTGATGCAATTAAAAAAAACATAATTTCAAATTACCTCTATACAGGAATTCCAAAGGGTTCATATCATGGAATCAAGCTGATCTCGTTCCTGCAGTTCTTCGTCGAGAAATCTACTTTCCTGAAAATGACAAATCATTGAAATCAAATTTCTAGACTAGGCATATTGGGATTGTTTTGATCATGATTAAGATTACTAAAGTTCGTGAAAGGTCGAACCACAAAAAATTCAAAATTGATATCGTGAGATTTTCTTCGAAGAAAAATGGTCGAGTCATTCTGTCTTTCAATATATTGAGTTTTTAAAGTGTAAGTTTCTGGAATCCATTGTAGAATTCCTTAGGAACCAATATCGGTTATCTTATATGTTTATGTATGATCCAAGAATGAAATTTTTGAGTCGAAATTTTCATCTCGGTAATGATGGGGTTGCCTTATTTCTGTCGAAATTATCCTCATTTTACTCTTGTAAGAGACTGATTTTGTGAGCATCAAATTTTCATAGTGTCAAATTTGTTGCCCAGATGTATGACTTCTTGCCGAATCAAGTGCTAGTTACGATCTGATAATATATGGATTTTCTTCTAAACGAAATAAGACGTCAAGCCGTTAGCCATCTATTATATTCCATTTCTTACTGACTGATCCAGTTCTTATTTATTATTGGATTTTTCCAGATCAAGATGCAATAAACTTGCGATATTTTATCAGGTTTACATTACATGTGTCACCATAACATCACCATTTTCCATTCGTTTCATTTCTCGATAATAAAACCATATTTATGTTTTTCCAAAAACCGCAAGATATGGTATTTTCCAAATAACTTTCAGGGATCTCATTTTGGGGCATTTTCACAATAGTACGTTCGTCAATTTGAGTCTGCATGACAGAATCGCACAAAAATGTAGGAACGTATAGAGTAAAACAAAAGCTCTCCAATGTTGTACTGTGAGTGATAGTTGTGTGATTGTGTATCAAAACCAGTGTTAGTGAGTACTACTTGAGGAATTGGAATTTATACTTCACTGCAGATGAAAATCTTCAGTCACGTTTGGGTGATTAGATACGTCAATTTTATAAATATCTCATTATTTGCCCTAATTTTTTTTTTGATGTTTAACAAAGTTAACTGTCTAAGAAAGGAATAATCAATTAACTTCTACATTATCGCTACCCACCTAAGCTCATATATGTACACCCACTATTACAAAGAAAACACCATCATTTCTATAAATCACAAGATGTCATAAAATAAGTTGATTCAAATTTTTCGTAAGAATTTAGTTCGGTTAGGTTTATTATTCTTGAGTTCAAACTCAAAAAAAATTCCATACGTTTTGCACATATGGCATTATTAATGTTCGTACTGTTGAATAGTAATTGATTATTCAAGTACTGTGAGGTATTTGAATTATCTCATTCAACCTTGTAGAATGACTAATTCATATCTTTTTTTTCAAGACACTGGATTCATTTGGACTTATGATATTTTCAAGGTAAAACCAATGGTGACTGGATGAGTTTTCTTCACAAAAGTATTGGAAATACTTATGTTGGTAGTGCAAGCTACTATATTCATAATTTTAATCTCAAAATTATTCTTTTAACTATAATGTTTGAATGTGCAGTTTGTTGAAAATGAGTGATCAAAGTTTGATTGTTCCAAAAATTTTTCGTGAAAAAAAACAAACTTCGAGTATATTTGTCACATAAATCTGCAGAGTTAAATTAACACCTATTTAATGAAATTAGTACCTGATGGGGAAATTATTTGAATTTTATTAGAAAATTTCATCTCACTCAATGGAGTTGGTGCATGGGACTATAAAATAATGCCTTATCTATTCTTACTGTGTTATAAATTACGGTTATGACTGAAAAAAGGACGGTCCATTTGCCATTCCCACATCCAAGCATCTGTGAGTATCTATACTTAAAAGTTGTAATATCACGGCCAAATAGGAATTGAGAATTCGATATTGTTATTCGACTCAGGGATTTTTTCGTCTCTACTTTTGAATTCTGATTCACGCCCAGGGACCCCTTGAATCTTAGGGAAAAAGAATATTCAGAGTAAGCAATATCAACTTATATTATGGGCAAATAACATGCCTTAGAGAAATGATTCACGGAATTCATGACTGCTGAACTCATTCATTCGATATTCATTCACTTGTAAACTCTTTTATCGATCAGTCTCGTATGTTGTGTCGCGGTCAATCTTTGGCTTCAGCAATCGGATATTTATACCATAAGGTATGTAATTATCAAGTATTTCTCCTAACAAAAGATACACCACGCTATTGGTTTAAGGCAGGAGTGCTCAAACGGTCGATCGCGAGTGCTTTTTGAGTAGATCTCGAGAAGAAAAAAATTTTTAATGAGTAGGTAACTAAACTACAAAAATTTATTACGTAATGGAATAACTCTCTGCTAGCGACAAAAGGCGGCTTCATCAAAGGAACGCGCAGTATTTATCAAAGAAAAGCCGCGTTTTTTATTCTTGCCGTTTTTCTATATATGTCGGGCGGCGCGTTTGACGGGAACATTCGAGACTTTCGTTGACGTCGATATAAATGTTGCGCCTGCAGGAATTGGAGTCATTCTGAATTGTAACTTGAAGGCAATACTACGTCAATACAAAGTTTATTATTAAAAAGTACAAAATGAGTACAGCGAAGAAATCTGAAACTTATCATTTTAATAATGAAGAAATCTGAAATTTTCGTGGTAACTTAGAGGCATCATAAAACGTTTCATAAAAACTATGAAATGGATTTTCCGCAGAGTGAATTAAGAAAACAAACAGTACGAGATTTGATATCTTGTTTGAATAGAGAACAAACCATGTTCACAAGACCAGCCAAACAATCAAAAGCTGCTACGATCGCGTCATTTAAAATATCTCATATATTGGCAAAACACAAGAAACCATTCGAAGATGGATCGGTTGTGAATGAAGCATTGATTGAAGGGGGTGAGAGTTCATTTGGAGATTTCAAAAATTTAATAGAAATCATATCTGCTCTCAGAGAACTTCAGTTATCTCGTCGTTTGTCACAAGGCGTATTGAAGTCATGAGTCAGGACATGGAAGATAAAGTGAAACATGATATCATGTTACATTTCTTTAAAGTTCGATGAAACCACCGATATGACAGACGCTACCCAGCTGTGTTTTTTTGTTCGGATGGTATTCAATAATATGTTGGCTAAGGAAGAATTTTTGACAAAGATGTATATGACGTTTTCTTCAATTTTGTAAAAAACAACAAGCTACCAATATATAAATTAGTGTGCATTATAACCAATGGAGCACCAGCAATGATCGGAAACGAAACCGGTTTTGTGGCATTGTGTCGAGATAATGAAGATTTCCCTTCATTTTTTCATTCCATTGCATTATACACCAACAAGTTTTGTGTTCAAAAATTCCAAACACGGAGAAAATGATGGGCATTGTAACAAAAATTGTGAATTCCATCCGTACACGTAGCTTGCAACGGTAGCTCTTCAAGTTGCAGTTGGAAGATAGGGAGTCAGCTGAACACACTGATTTAGATCTTCACATGAACGTCGGGTGGTTGAATCGCGGAAAATTCCTAGAAAGGTTTCAAGAAATAACAGCTTTTCAAGACGAAACATGTGATGACACTCAGATGTTGAAAAATGAAAAATGGCTGACTCATTTGGCATTTTTGACCGACATCACAATGCATTTAAACACCATTAACTCTGAGCTTCGAGGTAAAGGAAAAACTATTATTGAGATGATTAGCGCTGTAAACGCATCAAAACTAAATTGCCACTTATGATAGATCTGAACTGAAAAGAAATGATCTGAAACATTTTCCGTCTTTGAAAGCAAGGGTTCCTCAGTTGAATTATGATACGTATGAGGCTGAATTACCAAATATTTTGGGACAATTCGAAATGCGTTTTTATAATTGCAGTAAATTGGCATGTATTACGTCATTTTATGAGTTATCCTTTTTCTTGTAAAAATATTGAGGAATTAGCTACTGAAATAGCAAGTCAGTTTAATATGAACTCATGTTTTGTTTGAAATTAGTTGGTCCAGATTATATCAGATATACATCTCAAAGCTACAGCAATACAAATTTCTGGTGTCTTATATCTAAAGATAAATATCCGAATCTAAGGCAAATCGCCCTTCAACTGACGGCAATATTTGAGTCAACTTACTTGTGCGGGTCTGCATTTTCTGAAAGGAAGATAATTAAGTGAAAATATCGCAATCGACTGACGATCATATGTCATCATGCTTGCGATTAGCACTCAGTGGTTACGTAACGTCTCATGAAAAGTATGCTGAGGACATGATGTGCCTCGCTTTAACATCCAATGTCACTCCTTAGTTAAGTTCAACACCATATGTAACTCTTTTGTTTTGTAATAACCAATAAACTCGCAATTTCGAATAACTATGAGTTTTTTCATTGATATTATGATGAATAACCTAGCTAAACCTAACCCAAACCTTGACTGAAATTATGTATATCGTGCGGAATGCTAATATCTATATATAATACGGTACACCCTACCTAGGTTGGTAGGTAGATATGGTGTATCGTGTATGTACGACAACCCGGCATTACACATATTTGCAGCCTCTTAGAGTCCATCGTAAGTAGTCTGAAAATATTGACGTAGATCGCCAGCAGTTCAAGTTTGAGCACCCCTGGTTCAGGGTTTTTACGTCTCTCGAACTTCTTTATCTGATACTTAAATTTCGAGTAATCGTCTGGACATACAAATACATAAATCGTACATATAATATGTTGATGATGACAAATGGTCAAGATTAAAATAATACTTTAATACACCTTTCTTGACAAAATACTCAAGCACAAGTATACATACACTATGTTAATAACTCTCGAGAGAAGAAAAGCAGCAAATCAAAAACAATGAACGTCTAGATTGATAGTTCGTAGGTTTCACAGAAATAATCAAATTCCTACTGCGTTTAGATTACGTTCTTGCCTAGAAAATATCTCACGCGTTTTTGCAATATATTGAATTTTTGATCTTTCTGAATCAAGACAGAATCACATAAAGTTATGAGAAAATTTTCCGGTATATTCAGGTAACTTCTTGTAGAACTCACGTCGGAACCTTAGTTGAATGAGTTATTCCCTTGCTCTAGTTCTATAGGAGTAAATATTAGAACCAGTCTTGAAATTTGTTTTATATTTGTGAATGTATGTAACCAGTTTATAAATGTATATACTAACAGTAGTTAGGATTTTTCATTTTTCAAAGTTTCACAACAAGATTCTCTGAAGAATAGATCAAAAATTTTCCTGATTACTTGTTTTGCATCATGAAAGTACGATACCATAAATAAAGGTGTATTATGCCCTCAGAAATATATCACACAGTACAGAGTAGTACGGATGAAAGAAAATCCCTTATTTTGATAGCTCGTCGTTCGTTAATTTTTTTTCAATTTCCGGCCGTTAGAGATACAAGGAATGAGGAAAATAGAGCGAAATTTTGCAAAAGTTGGATCGAAGATTTTCCAGTTTTCCTGGTATTTTATGAGAATGAAACTTTTGCGGCGTAATATGTGAAGCTTGAGATTGTCGTTTGTCTTGGTTTTGAAACGACTAAACGCGATAGAGAAATTTGAATAGACATAAGAGTCCGATGAAATTATCCCCTCCACTAGCAAAATATCGGAGACCTTTTTTATTTTCGCTTTTTCGGGACATTTTCTCGGAATTTTCGCTCAATATATCGTTCCGATCACCTCCCGGAATACTGAATTTTTCAATTCTGAAGAAATCCCGCTGTTTCAACTTTCCATTTGCTCTCGAATTTCAATTTTCGAAAAATCCTCAGGGATCCGTCGTTTGAGCTAGAATCTCCAAATTTGGCACGGACCTTCTTCTTACCCTTTCCTTTCGGAGAAAATTTACTTGCGGGGGGATTTAGAGCTAATTGACTATTAAGTAACCTACCTGAGTTGTTTTCTTTGTTGATCTCTAAAATTTAACAATAATAATAATAGACAAAACTCAATCTGTTGGAAATTTTAGAGATCAACAAAGAAAAGAACTCAGGTAGGTTAGTTAATAGTCAATTAGATCTATATCCTTCTCCTTTACTCAATCTTTTCAATTCATAGAGTAAGCAACTCCGATGGGTTTTCCAACATACCCCTTGTACTTGTACCTGTTGTAATATTAAGTAGAAGAAATAAGACTAATATATAAGGAATAACTCTGTTCATTAGTTTGTATCTATCTGATGATGCCATAGTGTGGTGAAACCAGTCATAGTTTTGTTAATATAGTGAAAATCTAAATACTTTAGTTTTATTTCATTGAAAATATGTATATCAATTTTCATCAAGTAACGACCACCTCAATCCAATTACTAAAACTCTTTCCCGTGATGTTCGGCAAGTAGCATCAAATAGTTTGGAGCTTTTGTTATCAATCTTTACCCTGAATCGTCAACCTGTGAAGAATGCTTTTAGCACTTCATTTAAATATTCTGGAATGTCAGTTGAATTGATTTTATCAGCTATGAATTCTGTGTACAGATAGTCGAAGGCGGGAATCAAAAAATACGAAAACCACCTACTGTCTCCCGTCACGTTTGACATTGATGAACTCCACGTCGAAAATATTGTTTTCTGAGGAAAACTTAGGTCTAACCCCATATTGCCTTGCCAACAGTATCTTATTTTTATCATTCTCATCTATTATTTCATCGTATGATTCACTTTCAAGAGCCTTCGATACTGTGGACAATATTACGTCCGCAATTTTCCAAGTTGACAGCGTCACCCATCTCGTGAAGTGGCATGATAATAAATCTTTTGATCATATCAAGGAATATGCCTTCATAAATATTTATGGATGCATTTTGCAAGAATCGGAGTGACGTCATCTTAACAGGTCTAGTATGAATTCCATCGAAACCAGAAGACGATTTAGTTTTCTGTCAAACAAAGCTTAAACTGGCGATAACGACATGTAATTGAACTTCAACAAGGTTGTATTTGTTACAAGATTCTAATAGATTGCACTGGAAATATTCATTAAGTTTTTTATGAACAATTGTTGGAAGAAATGCTTCAAATGTGTCAGTCGGAAAATTTTTTCAATTGTGGTGTCCCCTTAAAGCACCGAGTTTAGAATAATTAAGCGACTGACGATCTGAGAAGAAAATAATGATTTAGCTCGAGAACTGTTGAATTATTCATAATCATATAAAATCATTGTTTTATCTTGATAAATATAGTTAAGAAACTCATTATAATTGACGGTGGATTCGTGATGATGGTTTGAGACTTGGGAGTCATTATGTAAACTGGAAATTATTAGTTCACTAAATTGAATGGTATTTAGATTGAATTACTCGCAGAAATTGAGAAATGTTATTTCAAAAAATGTCACTCTGAATTTATTGATTTCATTCTTAAAATAACGTTGCTATATTTAGCTGTCCCTAAAAGCAACGTTGTGTGCTTCTTATAATCCTCAATACCCAGTTTGTAACAATAAACATTTGATTCATAAAAGCGACCCCTTTTTGAAGTTATTAGTAGGAGATAGAATTCAGATGGCGAAACATCAAATGTTATATCTTACTTTTTCTTTGAAAAACCATCCGCTCAAAGATTGTTGTACTGGTTATTGTAAGATTTATAGTGAAGAACATAATTCGTTACTACTTCTAAATCGAAATGAAACATATCTGGCTTATGCACATTCCAGTATTCTAGAGGCAAAACTTGCTGAACCTTCGAAATCGGCTACTATTTGTAATCATGGTTCCAATAAAATACTGAATTGAGAGTAGCGTTGTCAATAGTTTTAGTCGAAGTATGGTTGTTGCGAAAAATGTTTTAATGCTTGGGCCTTGCTAGATATGAGTTCTCAAATGAATTTAAATAGCAGGAATTTTTATACTAAACATTTGAAAACGACATAAATGGTATTAATCAAAACTCTCCCTTTGTAGATTCTGAAATTAGCATAAAGATAATTTAATGTTTCAATTATTATAAAAAAACAAACGCCATCCATTGATTCAGATAAAATAACTGCAAAATTGTCAAAAAGTACCATTGATATAACCAGTCAGAATATTTCCAAAATCATTGATTTGGCATTCAATGTTCCCGAGGAAGTTTATTTACTATTGGCAGTAGTAATTTTTGGGATACTTCATAAACTGGAAGAATAACGCTGGGTTCTGATAATATCAATTAAAAACATATATATTTGGTTGGATGGTCTGTGGTTGTATTCGGAGTAGTTCTTACTTTGAGAGTCTCCATGTACAAATTGATGCTGATCCGAATGGAAATCCTAATCAACTAATTGAAGAAAATTTATAAATTGAGAAACTAGGAGATTAGAAACCATTATCTTTGGCAGACAGTTTTGTGGATCTCATTTTATAATACATTGTCTCGTAAACCTAATGGTTGTTCTGAAAATACTTTTAATAATTAAGTCAATTTTTAGAACAACGTGTTGAAAGGATTATTCGTTCAATAGGAAAAACTTCATTCAAATCAGCTAAGATCTGAATATATAAATTTCTCCAGGGGGTACGAAGAACTCATTCATATTCCCAAAATCGATTTCAATCTTACTGACAGATCAAAGTCGTATATTTTACCCCATTATATATTTAGTTAGTAAAGAAAAGAAGTTCGAAGAGTGTAAGGGTTCTATTTGATGCGTCAGCGAAATTAACTGAATTTATCAACTTCAGGCAAAATTTGAAAATCGTTAACGGATTTGATATTGCTAGACATGTTCTAACTCCAAATTTGGTGGAAATAGAGCTACTTAGGTTTTGGGACGCATCAAAATAAGCTAACAGTGCTTGTATTTAGCTACGTTCTAAATTACAGCATAAACATACTTTTCCTCCTCTTTTAATCGGCTCTAAATACCGCGTTACACCTCCTGAAACTATTTTGTTACCAAGATGGAAACTATGCCGTGAATTACTACTCAAGTTTTTGAAAGAGTGGAGAGTGCTCGTAATATAAATTTCAGTTCCGTGAACTCTTGACGTGATACGATTATAACATTGAGTTGGATCAATTCGGAACCGAACATATTGGAGATTCTGTCAATTATAAAGATACGAGGATGTAACCTTGAATCTGATAAATTCACGCCTGTGGTAGAATGGCCCAACAAGTATTTTCACTGGTAAATCTATAACTCGTCTCAACCCAAACAGTTAGAAGATTGAAGATTGAACAACATTCTTCAATTTAACTGTGACAGACAGATTATTGATAAATATTCAACATTCTCCAAACAGAAACGCTTGATCGCCTATACTCTAGGATTTATGATTAATTGCGAAGATTTGAATTTGAGAGGCTTTACTTGGTAAAATTCCATTATCAATATTAAAAAACAAGTACTGTGTTTTGAGGAATTTTACTTAATAATTGCGATTCGTAACGCAATTCACTACACCGTGCTTCTTCAGACGAATGAACGTACAGAAAATAAGAATGAGAATATAAATACAAATGTCCCTAAGTAATTAAAGGCTTATTGGGTTCCTCCTTCTTAAGTGGTTATTGATGACAGGTATATCCAATAAAATTAAGGAATAGATTGCTCCTTGAAAAGATTCAATAGAGGTGAAGGGCTTAAATCGACTTGCTCATTGATGAGTCTACCTGAGTGTTTGTGTTTGTTGATTTCTAAAGTTTCCAAAGATCTACCTTCCAATATCTATTATCTGTATGCAAAATTTCAAACTGCGGGTCGAAAGAGTGACTATTTTCTAGGCGATGATTTGCGTGATTTGATTCTGATTTTTTATTTGAGGAACTGCGTTCATGTTCCGATATTCTAATATTAAAATTTCTATGTGTTCTACCAATGTAGAAATTATCACAGTCATTGCAATTGAATCTATAAACACCTGATTTATTGTTTTATCTGATTTGGTTTTATTATCTTTTATATATTTGCCTAAACTTTGGGATTTATTCGTCTGAAGAAGCTACGGTGTAGTGAAACGCGTTACCAATCGCAATTATTAAGTAAAATTCCTTAAAACACAGTACTTGTTTTTATTATTGAATTACGAAGATAATAATTCACGAAAATGAGATTCCCCACCAAATGACGAAATTTTAAATACTAACACTTGGTACGATTATCTCTGTAATCATCATTCCCATCCATAATAGAGAACGTTAATTGCGGTGAAAAGATAGCCACCTTCGAAGTAGTGTTGCTATACATGCCCATGGTCCAACTGTTCTTCAAGCATGATATAAAAGGTTTACGTTTTCAGGTTTCCTACAAAGATAATTTTTCCTTTGAATCAGAAGAAAAACTGAAATTCTTGAACGTCGGTCATCATATTAATAAGTAAGATTCCGCCTTCAATAAAAATACAATACAATAAGACATATTGACTTCTCAAAAGGAGACATTTTGTAGTTGTTCCTACTCTAATACTTATTCCAATGCAAATCCGCGTTGTCAAATGCCTATCATGGGATCAATTCCAGTTAACCGTTTGAATCCATCACCATCTTTTTAAATTGAGATGTCTTTTATGCGGACCATTCCTCCTGAAATATGAAACTGGTAGACGACCAATGTCTTCAATAAACGTTTACATTTGTTTATTTGTTTGTTTTACTATTAAAGTGATTCATTTAGAATATTAAAATGAACTTATCTCTGATTTCTTAACTCAAGCGAAGATTAACTGGCATTTCATCTCACCTCTTGCTTCATATTTTGCTGGGCTTTAGAAAGTGGCATTTAGTTATTAAAAATCGTTAACATAGAATAATTGAAGTCTCTCAATGGACCAATTAATTTTCTGAAACTTTTATGGTTCAAATCTAGTCAGTTTTGAATTCACGTGCACTTACTACCTTGTCATACGAACCTAATGATTATACCCCTCCCACACCCCTCTCTTTGTTTCAGATCCAAATAATTTTCATCTACAGCTCTCAGCATCCTTAGGCAATTTCAGCCATAACCTCGTTTCTGTCATTGATACCTTCATACAGCCAAGTAATAAAGATCTAACTTCTTCCAGGAATATTTGGCATTACAACTGAACAAGCTGGGGATAGCTGTGTTGGTTTTTCTTGTCTTTTCCCTTCAATAATATCTGTTCTTTATATCTTGTCATTGATGTCTGCACAGAGTCCGCCATTGAAATGATTCTTTCAGGACCTTTACATTCTAAACTCCATGAAAAAATCATCTGCATAGAAACCTTGGTTTGTTTGTTCCAATCCAAACACAGCAAATCACTGAATTCAGATTTGGAGAAGATATCAGTGTAGAGACGGTTGAACTTGGTCAATTTTAATGTCAACAAGATGCAATCAACAACGTTCTCGAAGTCACTGCTAAAAAATCTCCTCAGGTCATGTAAGGACATTGAATTTCTCCTGAAACAGTAGATGCATGCTACTCGGCATCAGAGTCAACAATAAAGTTTGCTGGTATGACCATAGGGCAGCCATTGCCAAATCAGCTTCTGCAAAAGTTTTCTTTTCAGGACTAAGCAGCTTTACGCATTCGCAGCTGATGCTGTTATACAAGACACAGGTACGACTTAGTTTGGAATAATGTCCTAATGTGTGAAATATTGCATCCAAAAATTCATCACATCTATTGGATAGTGTAAAGGACAGAAGACGCCTCCTTGATGCCAGAAGAGAGCATTGCGCCTTTTTCGTACCAGACGAGAGCAGTGCACCTCGTTGGTGCCAGAGGAGAGCAGTGAGCCTCAAAGGCTGCAGGCTGCTGATCTCTCTCACTTTTACGGATATCTATGGTATATGCTATGAATAACTGAAATGCTTGGTGTCGAAAAGAATCCACTTTCAAAGAAAAATTAGGCTTACAAAAAATTCTCATCAGCCGACGGTTTAACTAGAGGCCACGTACCTGTCTCTATTAAAATTACTTTTTTATACAACTAGTGAGCTGTGGAATTTGCATCCACCGAACTTCTTTCCAATAATACACAATTTGGCCCACTTCAAGAAGCGAGTGAGCACACACATTCAAACCCCTAGCACTATCAGAAAATGCACTTATAACGATTCCAGTCTTCTGTTCAGTCCCGATGACAGACCCTGTCATTTTCAGCATATATAGAACAATAATCAACATTTTCGGAATCGTTTGAGTAAAAATAATATATCGCAGCTCGAGACGAAGACTAAATGGAAAACGTCGTCTGAAGGCTCGATCCAGGAAGAAGCACTCGTCATTATTGAGTTGTTGAGAGAGCAGACATCATGCAAATAGCAGT
The DNA here is from genome assembly GCA_013387265.2 of Cryptolaemus montrouzieri. Taxonomy (NCBI): domain Eukaryota; kingdom Metazoa; phylum Arthropoda; class Insecta; order Coleoptera; family Coccinellidae; genus Cryptolaemus; species Cryptolaemus montrouzieri. The sequence goes on along the minus strand of JABFTP020000185.1, from coordinate 55,880,342 downwards.
CGGACGGAGTACTGAAACTACTTACTTCTATGAAACGGTAGAAGCCACAAGCAAGCAGATTCGTAACTTTGTGATCTTCGCCTACTTAACAATTAGTGACCCGTGAATTCCATAAAGTGAAATGTGAAAAAGACTGTTTCAATGATAATTGCACTAATTTTTGGAAAATGATTTTCTCAAGAGGTTCGGCATATTTAAATTAGGTTAGTTGAGTTTATTTCTAGAAATTCTTCATTTCAATAGTAAAACTACAGGTTTTCACATGATAATACTGTGAATAGACTAAATCTCTTACTTCTGGAATACATCCAGCTTGGTTTTATCACAAAATTCATTATTTGTCGGTGCTTTTCATAGGTTTATTAATGCTTGATTGAATTTTCATATTCCATTATTCTTTTATTGTATGAAATTTCGAGTCTGTATAAGAAGATTTTACCTTGTTCAGAAAGTTAGTAAGAAACCTTCTGTCGAATAAACATCAAGAGATATTGATGCTACATCAGCTGCAAGAGATTTGTAAGATTCACCACTTGTCCTTCGAGTGTCAAATTAATCATTGAGTGGCATAACAGTACAACTAGGTTAATTGGATGAAACTATCAAATCAATAACGTTGATATTACCACATATTTGTTATTCATTAGGGGTTGTAGATTCGGAGATATTGATATCCACGAAGTGACAGCTCTCAGATTCTCATTTCCGCTGATCATTCATTCTTTATATTCAATACGAAAGTAATTGCAATCTTTTGAAGTGGTAAGACAATAAAACTGGACCGTTTTAAAAAATGCATGTGTTTCATATTTTTTGTCTTTCGAAACGAAATACTGAAGTAGCTCAACTTTTTCAAGAATAAAATAATGATCAACTGACAAAAGAATTTGGAAAGTTCGATCAACAAACTCATTTGGACTTCCACAAAATTGTTGTTTTATGTTAGTGGAAGAAAATATTACCAAATTTCTTACCTTCTCATTTTTGAGAAGAAGATTTTCTCTGCGACGTGAGAGTAACTCAAGTGAATCCAAATGTTCACAACTGTCATTGAAACTTTCTAGGAGGAGTGGTAACTTACATATTTCGGCATCATATTTTCTATTCCGAACTAAATATAATTTCGGGAATTGAAGTTATCAGAGTGGATTAATGAAAGTATTTCCATATATGAAATTGTCGACGGTTTCTCTGCGAAATATTCCCGTGGTTTTCTTTTACTCTCGATGTCATTGATTTGATAGTTATGTTACGCCCCATTTTTCTAAATAATTAGACTATATTCATTCATATTGAACTTCGCATTACAAGATTTAACGTTCACCTCAGTGTTTTATTGCTCTCTGAAAATTCATAGTTTTCATTTAAAATGAGTTGTTTTCTTTTTTTGCTCAGAATAGATTCCAATTTGTATTTTGCCAAGTTTTAATTTATGAGCAATGGTTACGTTAGAGAATGGTATAATGTAGAGATTTCAATTCTGTAGCTTTTTGCATTAGAGTGCTGCATCTTAAACACGAATGAATGGGTATAATGATGTCGTATCTAGAGTCTATCCCCCTGCTAATAGAATCAGCACATTCACGCTACAGTGCAATGTACCTAAAATTATTAGCTGGCGCAGTCGGACCGTAATATAATAAGGAATAGATGAACTATGTTAATGGGCTCAGACCACTAATATGACCCTCCTTTTACGTAACAGAATATTGCAGAAACACTTTCACCGCCTAGAATTCAGGCGTTCACATAAAAATTGCTTTTATGTTTTTATATCATCAACAACTGAACTTGTCAGACAACTTTACCTAATTATTCATATCGGAAAGATATCTACAAAGAAGATTACAAGATGAAAAATTTGATGACTGTTATCTTCTGCAATTATTATATTTATATAATATATTTATTTCAGAATGAATGACCCCGCCACTTTCTCAAAATCAATTTGATGATATGAATTTATAGCCGGTCTGAAGAAAGCTCTCGGTCTCTAGTTTCTAATGCTTAGTGGCATATGTTGTGAGTCCATAGCTCAGATTCAATTTAATTGACTAAACCATGTGAACCACTCATTTATTTTAACGGAAACTACTTAAAATATTGCTACATGGATTATATCGAAGTCCAAAAGGGCTTAAATGAAAGGATTTGAGTTTAACGTTTCACGGAAAAAATTTCTCGGTTGCCATAAAATCCAAAATGGCTGCCATTAATACCCGAGTTATGTGTTGCCCACCAAATTCGAAGGAAAGCATCATTTTTTGTCCCAATCGAGTCCCTAAAATGTATGAGAGAATGATTAGGCGATAGCCTTCATAAATATATAATGCTTTCCTCGAAACGTATACTTCTTTTAAGATGCATTTAATTTTCTTCAAAATAGAAAATAGAATCTATGTTTCGATTCAGTAGATGAGTAAGAGTTATTATTATTATACGGCGAATCAGTTAATTGGTAAATATATTCTTCTATATATTAATCAGAACAAAACAAAACAAAAACACATGAGTTTTTTGAAATCAGGTACAGGTGAAGCTTTTTCAAGTTTTATATATGAATGTCTGATGATATTTTTTAGTGAAACAAAATTTTGAAATCGTATCAAAAGATCACATCGTTAGGTTCATATAACTGGCTATGTCTACCGCTTCCCTCATGAACACTGTACCAAGGCTGACGAATGGACCATTTCCATTTGCTGTTGTGTGATGATGCCACTCCGCTGCAATTCCGAAATCAGATTCGTGTTCCACATGATACTTCTCCAACAGTAGAGTAAATAATAATAAAATTATGTTTTTCGCTCGATGCGTTTTCATGAGGTACCAAACTGCTTTCGAATTGTGAAAACTGCAGCTGTATCGCATATTCTACAATCAGAAATGAAAATTAGGCTATCATGCTTTATATCCGAGCCTTTCTTATAATAACAGAGAACTGGAAATATGGTTCATTCGTCATTGTTATCGTAGAATTCCAGCGATGCTTTTTGAACTACTTACTCTTCAGGAAATCTTTGATAGTTTGAATTTCATCATTCCCCAATTTTATTTTTTTTTTCTTCCTAATACGCTACCTGTTTTCGGAATGCATGAAGGAGGTTTCAACGCTGATTATTTTTCATTCATTAGGTACCAAACTGCTTTCGAATTGTGGAAACTGCAGCTGTATCGCATATTCTACAATTAGAAATGAAAATTAGGCTATCATGCTTTATATCCGAGCCTTTCTTTTAATAACAGAGAACTGGAAATATGGTTCATTCGTCATTGTTATCGTAGAACTCCAGCGATGCTTTTTGAACTACTTACTCTTCAGGAAATCTTTGATAGTTTGAATTTCATCATTCCCCAATTTTATTTTTTTTTCTTCCTAATACGCTACCTGTTTTCGGAATGCATGAAGGAGGTTTCAACGCTGATTATTTTTCAAATAGATCTTCTAATAACTCATCAGAATTTAGAGTTAGCTGGAGTACAGTTAATCTATCAGTTTCGGTTCATATTGAAAAATGAACTTCGGAGATGTTACTACGATGCGTCGAAGCTTGTGATTCTATTACAATATTATCCGCAACAGAGCATTTTTTGCAGTCGCCTAGAAAACATTCATGCACAAGATGGCCTTCCTGTTAATGAATATATGTCAGAACTTCCGTTTCTTTTGAAAGTTTTGCTTCATTTGAAAATAGTTTTGACAAATTATAGAAATTCACAAAATTATAGAAATTCACAAAATTATAGAAATCTATATTCATAAAACTCATTTTCGTTTTGAAATACATTTAAAATACTAAGTATCAATTGAACTTTTTATTGACAATGCCAATATCATAGTATGTATCGAGTTTACAATTTTAAACTGTATATATATATATATATATATATATATATATATATATATATATATATATATATATATATATATATATATATATATATATATATATATATATATATATATATATATATATATATATATATTTATATATATATATATATAAGATTCAAAACTTATAAAGGTTTGAATAAATGAGGTGGTTGATGCTGGTTAATCACTGTAATTTATTTAAATAAAATTATAAATACAAATGTTGAACTGATTCAGTGTAATCTTATATTACCTGAATCAACTACAAGTCCACACTTATTCGCACAATATTTCAATGGCTTATCACAATAATGATAACAATGTTTATGCAATGTTTAGCAATCTCTCAATGATCTCGCGACAACATCGTAACGCCCGATCACAACCGGAGTCGGTCGAGGCAGAGCGGCACTCTGTGTTTCGTCATAATCTGGCTAGTCCAGACTTACATCTGGCTAGTCCAGATTTCTGGAGGAACAAACGAGCTATCGATTCCAGTCTTACCAATCACCTGATATATTTTGCATATTATTATGTTTTTCGTCACAACAATTTATTTCTCGCAACACATTTTAAAACCCCTATGTGAGTGTTGTTATGTAATCATTAAACTTATAGCAAAATCTTTAACTTTTCTCTATTTACTATTTTAATCAAGGAAAGATATCAAAATCGTCGTGAAAGTATTAAATATCGCTAAAATTGGGTCATCGCTTTGATTGCTTGGAAATATTGTTGGTAGGTTGCTTCATCATCAGCATCCAAAGTTCCGAATAGAAATTTAGAAATTGTTCCTCCTAAATTTACTAAACCACGTTTAGGGCGCGTATGATAAATTAAGTTCTGATACGATATATTATTTCGCTTTATAATTTTAAAGGCTACCGTTAAATATTGCTTAATTACAGGCGAAGTTGCGTTAATCCTAATATTTTCTAATAGGCTTTTTTGGATATTTAATAACATAGGCATCTTTGAAATATTATAATGAAAAATTAGGTTTTTCGTATGTGTAGCTATGTAAGCTTTTCCTAAGTAAATGGGTAATATATTATGTTTCATTTCTTGAATTTCTACAGAAATGATAGAAGGTAGAATTAGGGTAGTTATAAGGATAGTTGCTATATATAGTCGTTGTCGAAACATCTGCAACAATAAAACATAAGATTACTGTTTGCGTTGTTTGATACGTGATTTATGATGAATGCGTTGCGTTTGAGGGTTTTAATCTTAATATCACTCAATATTTGAATGGGCGTTTTCTTATATCTTGGATCTAATTTAGCTTGAGCAGGAACTTTCAAATATGTTTCCTTGCTTTCATCTAAGTCTTTCTCTTTTTGTCTTTTGAGATTTAGTTGTTGTACCTTGTCTTCGTTTTTTCTTTGGGCTAATTGCACTACTTCTGCAATTTCGTTGAAATTATCTCGATAGTTCTTTATGTATTTATTCTTTTGGCATGTTTCGCATAAACTGATATAAGTTTGAACATCTTGTTCTAATTTAGGCCAATAGAATTTTTTCTTGATAGCTGTTACATTTTCTGTAATAACTCTGTGTCCAGATTTACTTGTGTGATACATTTCTATCTTTTCTTTTTGTTCATTTTCTTCGTACACGTCTTCTAAGTAAATGTTACTGATTCTTAAATTATAGCTTTTGGCTTTAAAATTGGATTGTAAGAGTTGTATAAATATTGGTTCTAGTCTCTTATGAACAAAATGTAGACTATATTGACTTTTTGGTTTGATCATAGTTTAATAAAGTCATCTCCTTCTTTTATAGTAACAATATATCTTAGTTTTGTACCGAAAGGTTTGCTTTTAGTTACATTATACTTTTTTGTGGTTGGTATGAAAATAATTTGTTGTTTGGCACAATTCACTGATTTTTCCGTGTATGGAATTTCAAGAATTGGATTTTCTTCCTGACTATGAATCGTTGAAGAATGGTTAGATTCGTTTCGTTGTTCAATACTCGTTGGGTTGGATTTTTCTGGTTCTGTTGGTTTTTGACAGTCTTGAATAATATCTTCCAGGTCTTGGAGGTTCATGTCAAGATCTGAGGCATCAATGTTAGGTAATACCGATTGTAAATCGTCGTCTTCTATGGCATTGAGTTCTATCGTAGGGACGTTGGGTACCTTAATTCTTGATAATGCGTCTGCATTATTGTTTACTCCCTTTTTATATTTGACTGTATAATCAAATTCTTCTAATTTTAGTTTCCATCGCATTAAGCGTCCATTTGGTTCTTTTAGTGAATTTAACCAAATTAACGGTTTATGATCCGTATAAATGGTGAATTTGCTTCCGTATAAATATGGTCGGAATTGTTTTGTTGCGAAAACAATCGCTAATAATTCTTTTTCGATTGTAGAGTATTTTTCTTCGGTAGGACTGAGAGTTCTGCTTGCATAAGCGATAGGTAAGTCTTGGGGTGGTGTTCCTTGTGACAAAATTGCACCTACAGCGTATCCAGAAGCATCTGTAGTGACAATAAATGGTTTTTCAAAATCTGGATAGATCAAAATTGGATGATTGATCAATAAATTCTTACTGGTAGTAAAAGCTTCTATGTAGACTGGATCTTCTGTATTAATTTTTTCATCTTTCTTCAGGTATTTTGTCATTGGGTTTGTTATTTTTGCAAGTTAGGAACAAATTTGCGATAGTATCCTATTAATCCTAGATAAGACTTTATTTCTTTAGTCGTTGTAGGTATCGGAAAGTTTTCTACAATACTTATTTTCTTTGGGTTTGGTTTTACACCGTTCGGAGTTACAATGTGACCTAAGAATTCAATTTCTCGTTTGAAAATTCACATTTATCTAACGAAACTTGTAAATTTTCATCAGCTAGTTTTGAGAGAATTGTATGAATATCTGCTAAATGTTGTTCTTCAGTTTGGGAATAAATGATGACATCGTCCATGTAGACATAACAGTTTTTCCTATGAATTCTTGTAAAATTAAATTCATTAGACGTTGAAACGTTGCTGGGGCATTTTTAATCCGAATGGCATTCGAAGAAATTCGTAATGACCATTTAGTACCGTAAAACTGTTTTTCAACGGAATCTTCAGATAATTGGATTTGTTGAAATCCGCTGGCTAAATCTAGACTAGTGAAATAGTTGGCACCTTTTAATTTATCTAAGATGGCATCTATTTGTGGAAGTGGAAATTTATCACTTACGGTTTTTTCATTGAGTTGTCGATAATCTATAGCCATGCGCCATTTTTCTTTTCCTGATTGATCTAGTTTTTTTAACCATGACTACTGGGAAGGCCCAAGGAGATATACTTGGTCGAATTATTTTATTCGAAGCATTTCATTAATTTGCCTTTCAATTTCTGATTTATGTTTTTCGGGATGTCTGTAAATTTTGGCATGTATAGGTATTTCATCAGTGGTTCGTATGTGGTGTTTCAATTTATTATTGAATCTAAGAGGATTATTTGGTAAATGTAATGCTCTTTCATTAAAAATCTTGATTAGTTGACTTTTGATTTTGTTCGACAGATGTGAAAGATTAATTGGGTATTTATCTTTTCTTTGAATGGTTTCTTGAAAGTATATTAGAATTGTGACTTTTTCCTATTAAGAATCTTCTTTTAAGATCTATAATAAAACCATGTTTTTTAGAAATTCTGATCCTATTAAGCCATCGTATAAAGTATGAAATTTATATATCACAAAAGGATATGTGGTTTTTAATCCAAAATTGTCAAGGGAATATTTACTTTTCCATTACTATTTTCGTTTCCATGGGGTGTACATAAGGAAGTTGTACTTTTATATAAATTTCTCGTGGAAAATTTTGATATGCTACTTTTGGGTCGATTAAACACACAGTGCATCCACTATCAATTAAAAGTTTACATTGGGGTTTTTCTAAAATTATATAAGGTAAATGGTTGTTAAGCATCTTATTATGGACACTATTTAGGTCAATGGTATTTCTGAGGCTTGTATTTGAAAATTTGTGTTTTCGTTTTCTAGACAGGCTTGAAAATCATCTTCGATTGGCGAATACTTGTCCTGGTTTTCGTATTCTTCATAATTTTCATCGTTGTCTAATTCAAATATTTCGTCTATATCACCATCATTACAAATATTAGTTAATTCTTCTGATATGAAATTAGGGCTTTGAGACGTACTTGGTTTGAAATAGTCGTGATTTGATTTCATTTTTGTTGGTGGATTTCTGATCGTTTGCGTAGACATTGCAAAAGGTCGTTTTTCTGGGTAGTTTCGATGAGTTTGAGTCGACATCGGTGTTGGCTGGTAATTAGAAGTTTCATTTCTAGGTTTAAATATATTCGGTTGTTTGTATGGACTTCCAAAACTTGTTTATTGGTCGGGTATTTTGGTGTTATTGTTTTCCGCTGCATCACGTTTATAGGTTGTGACGGAAATCTTTGTGCTTGTTGCGTAAAGGGTTGATAATTAGAGTTATAATTATTGAAATTGTGCAGTTTATTTTGATTTTTATTCTGATTTCTAATTAAATCTAATTGATCTTTTTGTACTGTGTAGTTTTCTACCATGTGACATGCTATATCAAATGTTAGATTTGGCGTTGTCAATAGAGAAGTTTGTAAATCTATTGGTACGTTACACATAAGGACATTCTTTGCTAATCCGTCAATTAATTGTTTATGTAACAATTTCATTTGAGCACCTAAAGTTAACTCTGCATCGATACGATAATTAATACGTATTTTGTATTGTTTTATGCGTTCAATGAAGTTAAAGATATTTTCATTAGGATGTTTACGTAAGAACTGTAATTCATTCTTTAATACGTCGAGATTTACTCTATCTCCAAACTTGATTGTGAGGAATTCTTTGATAGCGTTCCACGTATCGGGTGTATCGGATGAATAAAGTTCGTCAGACGCTTTACCGCTTCATTTGTTTTTGATAACTGCTAGACAGTAGGTTTTACAACTGCATCGCTAGTTTCAAACTGGGTTAAATATTGCGTACTACTTTTGAGAAATGAATGCAATTTTTTCGAATCACCATCAAAAGTTGGTAGAAGTGCGCCAAATTTAGCTGCTAAATCTAAATGATTGGTTGCGTTACCGGTCGGATGAGTCATTTTTTCCGTATTATTTGATTCGAGTTGAAGTTTCGCTAATTGATCTGTTATAAAATCAATGTTGACAATATGCTGTAAATATAATCCTTAAAATCTAAGTAATTTCGAATAGGTGAACTTGAAAAGTTATTTTCTTCTTTTGTCTCCTACAAGATTGATTTGTGACTTTTAAAGTCTCTTTGATTGACTTTTACACTTTTTGCGTTTTGTCTTGCACTTTTTTTTGTTCCTTGTTTTGTTTGGGGTGAATTGCTAATTCGGGTTAGAATTAGGGAATCCAAAATTTTTTCGTACTAGGAAAATTTTTACAAAACTAGGAAGTTGCTCTTGTACTCACGTTCTTGTTCCAGGCAGGTCAGGTGTGCTAGTCCCGAATGCTGCGTGTTCTTAATTGTTTTTCCCTCTGGGTGTTCCTTCTGGCTCGGGGCGGTACTATTGTGGTTTCGTGCCTCTGTGAGACTCAGGAGTAACTTATGTGACTGTTTTCTGGTTTTCTTCCAAAGAATTGAAATTCACGTAAATTCACTTAGCGCGGACTTAGTTGACTTTACTGAAGAAATCCCATCCTCGTCGCCAATTATGTTTTTTCGTCACAACAATTAATTTTTAAAAACAATCTTTATTTTCTATAAAGCGTCGTGAATACAGAGTACAAACTTAACTTAGGAACTTATTGCAGTTCTATTTATGCATTTCCATAATGCTGAATCGCTATCTCCATGAGAACAATGAAGAATGCAATTGGGATCATATCGGGATGACGTAACTTGTTATCTTCTTAGAATGGCTGTTGTTCTGGGTCATATAATTATATATATATATATATATATATATATATATATATATATATATATATATATATATATATATATATATATATATATATATATATATATATATATATATATATATATATATATATATATATATATATATATATATATATAGTTTGATTGGATTTCTCAAAAATATACAGGGTGAGCCATTCAAAATCGAAACTTTGGCTCATTTCCTTTGAAACCGGAAACGTTTCAGATAAACTGTCAATGCCATTCAAGTTGAAATAAATTTTGATTAAGTTCAGAATATTTCATTGAAAAATATTGGGCAGGAAAAAAATGGGCGAGCCTGTTTCCAGTTACATATATATATATATATATATATATATATATATATATATATATATATATATATATATATATATATATATATATATATATATATATATATATATATATATATATATATATATATATATATATATATATATATATATATATATATATATATATATATATATATATATATATATATATATATATATATATATATATATATATATATATATATATATATATATATATATATATATATATATATATTCAGTTGACCTGACTCCGACAGTCAGAGTTTAAGTTATTGATTTTTGACATCTCTGACGCTGTTTCGCAGTCGTAATCGACCGCAGACTACTGAAAGCCGAAACCAGGGTACAATCGTCTGCAAAACCGAAGATCTTGTTCTCTGTAGATGATAGAAGATCTGCAACAGAAACAAGGTTGGGGAAAGAATGGATCCCTTAGGTTAGGTCCTGCTTGCAACTGGAAACAGTCAGATGTTATACCGTCGAGCACATCTTGTATTGATCTATTTGAAAGAAAGCTACTAATCCAACCCCGCAATTTTTCGGGAAGCCCATATGCAACAAGTTTATTCAACAAGGCTGCATGCCAATTCCTATCGAAGGCTTTAGAGATGCCGAGGGCTATTTCTCTAGATTCCCCATGCATTTCCATGGTTGATGTACAGACATGAGTGACGTAGGCGAGCAGATCTCCTGTCGATCTTTGCTTGCGAAAACCATACTGACGGTCGTTAATAATTTCCTGCAACTCAAGATATTTGATGAGTTCATCGTTTATGACTCTCTCCATCGCTTTGGACATAATTGGAAGAAGTGCAACAGGGCGGTAGTTTAGGGGTAGGGACTTCTTTCTTTTCTTTGGAATCGGTTGAATTCTCGCTATTTTACAGCTGCTCAGAAAAGTCTGGCTTCCATTGGAAATTTGGAACAGACGGTTAAGAATGGGTGCCAGTTCGGAAGCACACTTTTTCAGGACGATTGCTGGTATTTCGTCTATACCAACTGCCTTCTTGCAGTTCAGCTGCTAGAGAGCAGAGTCATTTCAGAACGAGAGAGCAAAGAGATCGGCTTTCTACATCGGAGACGACTTTATACTTCCGTTTTCTCTAACAAGAGGCGGAAACGCAGATTTGCAGAAATTAGCACTGACAGTCTTCGTCATAGACCAGTCTAGTACCGCTTGCCTGTTCAGGGAGTTTATTTGTTACCCTCCGTTGAAATTGGTCTTTGCTGTTGCAGTTTTTAGGTTAAATACGTTCTGTATTCGTACGAAGGTTGTTCTTGTTTCCTCTGTTGGATTAGTCTTCCATGACTAGTAAGCTCTGTTCTTGGCTACAGAGGCTCTTTCGAAGTCTTTGTTGAACCATGGCTTTTCTGCTGATGTTCTTTTCATGGAATGAAATCATTCCCATGAATGATTTCTGCAACAGATTCAGTGCACACATTGTTTTCAGGATTTGATAGGCAAAGATCTCTGGGTGGAAAGGACAAAAAGAATTCACGCAGCTTATTCCAGTTAGCACGGTTATAGTTCGAAATGCGCCTGGGTGGTTTATGTTCTTCGTTTAGCGGCAGCACAATGATTTCAGTAGCAGATATGAGGATGTAGTCTGAGTTGCCTAACGGTACTGAGACCTCCACTCGAAAATCATTTGAATCTGAAATCAGAAATAGATCCAAGGAGTTAGGGAAGTCGGTTGGATGAGCAGGTATTCTTGTCGGTTCGTCGACAAGATGCGCCAGATTACGGCTGATTGCGAAAGTTTCAGCTTGTCTTCCCGCTTCATCTGTTCTAATGGAATGGCGAAGCCAGTTGGTGTTGTGAACGTTGAAGTCACCCAGTAGAATGACCTCAGCTGACGAATGATGTGTCTGAATCGAATCCACCTTCTCAGCCATATACTGAAACACTCTAGGAAGTGAAAATCGTTTGGCGAGCAATATAAACAGCATAAGAACAGTGTTTTATCCTGCGAACAGGTCGACAGCGTCGTCCTCCATCGTGACCTCTCTCTGGGATGCAACATCCGATCTGACGAAAACACTTGACCTTGACTTCAGATTTTCAGATAATTTCAAAGTCAAATTCTTTCAAATGGATTTCTCGTCAGTGACTACAAGGTTGGAAAAGATCCCAGCCGGTCAAAGCACAGTAAAAGTTGAGAGTAACTCAGCTAGGTGCCGAACGAACGCAACCGGTTGAGATAAGGTAGAAAATGAAATCTGATTTTCAAAGTAAATGTTCCCTTTTTCATTTTGAGAATGTATTAGGCCCTGGTTAAAAGCATCTTTTGCATGTCGAATCAGCGATTTCTTGCCTGAGGCGTTGAATTTGCCCGATACATATATGCGTTATCGACATACTCTATCCTTTAAATATCACCATGAAAAGGGTGAGACCGATCGATCTTGTTGTACTACGTAATTTCTTCACATATATCTGCAAATTTTCACTGAACAAAGCCCGTACATCATCTAACGAATCGTGCCTTTGGAATAGAAATCTAAATCACAATAAAATGAATTTGAATGACTGAGTACATTCAAAATTGTTGAAATAATTAAGAGGATGCAGAAATAAACGGATACAAGTCTAAAAAATAATTGAAAATAAATTAACAATAATGTTCATCACCATCAAAAGTTGGTAGAAGTGCGCCAAATTTAGCTGCTAAATCTAAATGATTGGTTGCGTTACCGGTCGGATGAGTCATTTTTCCGTATTATTTGATTCGAGTTGAAGTTTCGCTAATTGATCTGTTATAAAATCAATGTTGACAATATGCTGTAAATATAATCCTTAAAATCTAAGTAATTTCGAATAGGTGAACTTGAAAAGTTATTTTCTTCTTTTGTCTCCTACAAGATTGATTTGTGACTTTTAAAGTCTCTTTGATTGACTTTTACACTTTTTGCGTTTTGTCTTGCACTTTTTTTTGTTCCTTGTTTTGTTTGGGGTGAATTGCTAATTCGGGTTAGAATTAGGGAATCCAAAATTTTTTCGTACTAGGAAAATTTTACAAAACTAGGAAGTTGCTCTTGTACTCACGTTCTTGTTCCAGGCAGGTCAGGTGTGCTAGTCCCGAATGCTGCGTGTTCTTAATTGTTTTTCCTCTGGGTGTTCCTTCTGGCTCGGGGCGGTACTATTGTGGTTTCGTGCCTCTGTGAGACTCAGGAGTAACTTATGTGACTGTTTTCTGGTTTTCTTCCAAAGAATTGAAATTCACGTAAATTCACTTAGCGCGGACTTAGTTGACTTTACTGAAGAAATCCCATCCTCGTCGCCAATTATGTTTTTTCGTCACAACAATTAATTTTTAAAAACAATCTTTATTTTCTATAAAGCGTCGTGAATACAGAGTACAAACTTAACTTAGGAACTTATTGCAGTTCTATTTATGCATTTCCATAATGCTGAATCGCTATCTCCATGAGAACAATGAAGAATGCAATTGGGATCATATCGGGATGACGTAACTTGTTATCTTCTTAGAATGGCTGTTGTTCTGGGTCATATAATTATATATATATATATATATATATATATATATATATATATATATATATATATATATATATATATATATATATATATATATATATATATATATATATATAGTTTGATTGGATTTCTCAAAAAATATACAGGGTGAGCCATTCAAAATCGAAACTTTGGCTCATTTCCTTTGAAACCGAAACGTTTCAGATAAACTGTCAATGCCATTCAAGTTGAAATAAATTTTGATTAAGTTCAGAATATTTCATTGAAAAATATTGGGCAGGAAAAAATGGGCGAGCCTGTTTCAGTTACATATATATATATATATATATATATATATATATATATATATATATATATATATATATATATATATATATATATATATATATATATATATATATATATATATATATATATATATATATATATATATATATATATATATATATATATATATATATATATATATATATATATATATATATATATATATATATATATATATATATATATATATATATATATATATATATATATATATATATATATATATATATATATATATATATATATATATATATATATATGACCTGACTCCGACAGTCAGAGTTTAAGTTATTGATTTTTGACATCTCTGACGCTGTTTCGCAGTCGTAATCGACCGCAGACTACTGAAAGCCGAAACCAGGGTACAATCGTCTGCAAAACCGAAGATCTTGTTCTCTGTAGATGATAGAAGATCTGCAACAGAAACAAGGTTGGGGAAAGAATGGATCCCTTAGGTACTCCTGCTTGCAACTGGAAACAGTCAGATGTTATACCGTCGAGCACATCTTGTATTGATCTATTTGAAAGAAAGCTACTAATCCAACCCCGCAATTTTTCGGGAAGCCCATATGCAACAAGTTTATTCAACAAGGCTGCATGCCAATTCCTATCGAAGGCTTTAGAGATGCCGAGGGCTATTTCTCTAGATTCCCCATGCATTTCCATGGTTGATGTACAAACATGAGTGACGTAGGCGAGCAGATCTCTTGTCGATCTTTGCTTGCGAAAACCATACTGACGGTCGTTAATAATTTCCTGCAACTCAAGATATTTGATGAGTTCATCGTTTATGACTCTCTCCATCGCTTTGGACATAATTGGAAGAAGTGCAACAGGGCGGTAGTTTAGGGGTAGGGACTTCTTTCTTTTCTTTGGAATCGGTTGAATTCTCGCTATTTTACAGCTGCTCAGAAAAGTCTGGCTTCCATTGGAAATTTGGAACAGACGGTTAAGAATGGGTGCCAGTTCAGAAGCACACTTTTTCAGGACGATTGCTGGTATTTCGTCTATACCAACTGCCTTCTTGCAGTTCAGCTGCTAGAGAGCAGAGTCATTTCAGAACGAGAGAGCAAAGAGATCGGCTTTCTACATCGGAGACGACTTTATACTTCCGTTTTCTCTAACAAGAGGCGGAAACGGTTGATTTGCAGAAATTAGCACTGACAGTCTTCATCATAGACCAGTCTAGTACCGCTTGCCTGTTCAGGGAGTTTATTAGTTACCCCTCCGTTGAAATTGGTCTTTGCTGTTGCAGTTTTTAGGTTGAATACGTTCTGTATTCGTACGAAGGTTGTTCTTGTTTCCTCTGTTGGAGAAGCCTTCCATGACTAGTAAGCTCTGTTCTTGGCTACAGAGGCTCTTTCGAAGTCTTTGTTGAACCATGGCTCTTCTGCTGATATTCTTTTCATGGAATGAAATCATTCCCCATGAATGATTTCTGCAACAGATTCAGTGCACACATTGTTTTCAGGATTTGATAGGCAAAGATCTCTGGGTGGAAAGGACAAAAAGAATTCACGCAGCTTATTCCAGTTAGCACGGTTATAGTTCGAAATGCGTCTGGGTGGTTTATGTTCTTCGTTTAGCGGCAGCACAATGATTTCAGTAGCAGATATGAGGTTGTGGTCTGAGTTGCCTAGCGGTACTGAGACCTCCACTCGAAAATCATTTGAATCTGAAATCAGAAATAGATCCAAGGGAAGTCGGTTGGATGAGCAGGTTTTCTTGTCGGTTCGTCGACTAGCTGCGCCAGATTACGGCTGATTGCGTTTCAGCTTGTCTTCCCGCTTCATCTGTTCTAATGGAATGGCGAAGCCAGTTGGTGTTGTGAACGTTGGAGTCACCCAGTAGAATGACCTCAGCTGGCGAATGATGTGTCTGAATCGAATCCACCTTCTCACCCAGATACTGAAACACTCTAGGGAAGTGAAAATCGTTTGGCGAGCAATATAAACAGCATAAGAACAGTGTTTTATCCTGCGAACAGGTCGACAGCGTCGTCCTCCATCGTGACCTCTCTCTGGGATGCAACATCCGATCTGGCGAAAACACTTGACCTTGACTTCAGATTTTCAGATAATTT
Organism: Cryptolaemus montrouzieri; assembly: GCA_013387265.2. Lineage (NCBI taxonomy): Eukaryota > Metazoa > Arthropoda > Insecta > Coleoptera > Coccinellidae > Cryptolaemus > Cryptolaemus montrouzieri. The sequence goes on along the minus strand of JABFTP020000185.1, from coordinate 55,864,304 downwards.
CAAAGTCAAATTCTTTTAAATGGATTTCTCGTCAGTGACTACAAGGTTGGAAAAGATCCCAGCGGTCAAAGCACAGTAAAAAGTTGAGAGTAACTCAGCTAGGTGCCGAACGAACGCAACCGGTTGAGATAAGGTAGAAAATGAAATCTGATTTTCAAAGTAAATGTTCCCTTTTTCATTTTGAGAATGTATTAGGCCCCTGGTTAAAAGCATTTTTTGCATGTCGAATCAGCGATTTCTTGCCTGAGGCGTCGTTGAATTTGCCCGATACATATATGCGTTATCGACATACTCTATCCTTTAAATATCACCATGAAAAGGGGTGAGACCGATTGATCTTGTTGTACTATGTAATTTCTTCACATATATCTGCAAATTTCTCACTGAACAAAGCCCGTACATCATCTAACGAATCGTGCCTTTGGAATAGAAATCTAAATCACAATAAAATGAATTTGAATGACTGAGTACATTCAAAATTGTTGAAATAATTAAGAGGATGCAGAAATAAACGGATACAAGTCTAAAAAATAATTGAAAATAAATTAACAATAATGTTCGCAAAAACTTTTCAGATGAATGTACGTAGGATATTATTATTCAAGTCTGTAAGAACAAAGGTAAGAAAATTGAAAGCAAAGGAAGACAACAATTGATATCATTGGTTTAGTGAAGAAAAAAGTCATTTTATATCCCCAATGTTACTCGAAGAGTGCATTAATATCAGAGATTTCAAAATGGTACTTAACACTGATATAAAACAAAGGTGATTTTCTCAATGAGTAAAGTAAATAAATTTCATCGTCTCCTCGAAGAATATTAAAGTAAAATTTAAAGTGAAGAAATATTTGACTTAATGGGAATTCGAACTTTCACTTTTGACTTTGAAAACTACTGTAAACACTTATAAATGATAGCCTCAACTGTTTGAAAAACTAGTATGTTTATGAGTACTGAACTCAATAAAGATTACTTTAATACTCTAATACTATTGGGACAAAACTAACGTAAAAATATATAGACAACAAAATCTCACCTACGAAATCTAACCTTAAATCCAGTAATAAATTAATGACTATATACAATGCGATTTTTCTAAAACCATGAATATTGGGACTATGAAATTTATGAATACTAGTCATTTCTCATTTTGAATATTCCTAAACAACTATTTACAGGTTTTCTAAGAAAGGATACAATGAATATATTGCACTGACAATAAAAATATCTGAATAACATATTCAATTATTTCTATAGGTTTTGTACATGTTGAGCTTATTTATAACAATTCTCAACATTCTCCCCAGGTAAAATGCAAAATTTCTTAATCACTCTCAATTTAAAATGGAAAAGGGCATACTTTTGTTATGGGACGAACCAAAATACCATCATTTGTTCTTATTTTCTCTACCCTTACTCTATTTTCTTTTCCAGGGCTTATTTTCATAATGCGATCTAGTGCCCAATGCAAGGTTGGTGAATAGTTTTCCTTCATCAATACCATTTGATTAACCGTCAAATATATAATATTAAAATCGTAAGGCCTTTTTCGGTAATAATCCGAGGGGATGACGGTAGTTTGAACCGAGCGGAGAAGAAGTGACGCAGCGTCCCCAAAGAATTTTTTTACGGAGGGGAAGGGTCTGAGGAAGGTCCGTGCTCAATTTGGAGCTCCTAGCTCGAACGACGGAGCCCTGACAAATTTTCGAAACATTTCGCCGAAACGTCGCCGAGAGTGAACGGAAAGTCGAAACGACGAGATTTATTCGGAATCGGAAACTCTGGTCTTTCGGAAGGCGAACGTAACGATCGAGCGACAGTTCCGAAAAAAAGCCCTGAAAAATCGAAAATAAAAATGATCTCCGATTTTTTCGCGAGTGGAGGGAGTTATTTCGTCGGTCTTTTATGTCTATACAAATTGTCCCGTTGCGTTCAATCATTTCAAAACTTAGACAAATAGCAAGCCTGAAATTTCGCATATTTTATCTATATAGTTCTATTCGCTTAAAACCCGGGAAAACTGGATAATTTTTGAATCGACGAAGGGGTATCGGCGGGCTTTTGCAAAATTTCGCTCTATTTTCCTAATTCCGAAAATCTCTGGAGACCGGAAACACTGGGGAGGAGCCAGTCACCGCTCCTTTTGCCCCTTATATCGCTATTCAATGTCCGAAGTCACCGTTACCAACGTGTAAAATTTAATGCACTCTCCTTCTAAATAAAAATAGTGAGATGGAAATAGTTAGTTACTTTTATTTTCACCAACATAATTTCGGTACTAACGACATCTAGAATATAATGCTCTCTCTCTCCTGAATGACAATTGAGACGGAATGAAATATCCTTGTGTATGGACATTTATATTCGATTTGTCACATTGAATAATTGCCAATTTTATTTCAATGGAAAGTTAACGAAACTTGAAATAAACTTTTGAAGGTAAGTGAACGTAGTGAGATGTTTATTTTGTCCTTTTCATATATTTTCTTTAAGGAAAGAGATCACGTACCTCCCAATCTTATAAGTTCAACATTTTGAGATTATTCTAATACAAATAATGTTATTCCAATGGAATGTCATAATAAAAAGAAGTTCAGGAGACTTATAATGTCTAAAAGGTAAGTGAATGTAATTTAGACCTTATTTATGTATTTAAATGAATATTTTTTCAGCATGCCAAAAGATATACTTAGAATTTACATATTCCATATTTTTTATTCAAGGTTATTCTAACCTCTATGCGTTGAAAGAGTCCTGGAATTTCTATGACTTCTGAATACTCAGATATTTTTCTGTGTCATCTCAATTTGCATAAAAGGTAGTGTTTGTGTGTGTTCCTTCTATTCATATCACATTCTTGATGTTTCTCAGGGTGTTGAATGAATGATAGGTATTCGTCATTGATTTGAAGTTGAAAGTTTGTCTTTTATAGGTGTCAGATAGTGGGAAATATGATGTTCAAATATGTAGAAGTTGCATACGAAGTTTCATTTTGTACAACCACAACTGTCAATCTAAGATTTATGAAAGTCACAAGAAACATGCTGCTGCTTATATGAATAATACTTTGGTGAAAATTCAACAACTACTTGGAGAATGCTATGTATATTTGACAATTTTCGTTATAGGTAGTTGTAGTTTAGGTATTTTATATAATTGTGTGAAATGTGTATGTCATCACATAATATGCCAATATGAAGTTGTTTTAATGCAATTTCTTCTTTTCATTCTCATTTCACAGTATATTATAATGTTTCACAAGGACATGAATTGAAGAGAAATAAAATTGAAGAATAAAAATTTCAATTATGGAAACAAGTTTACAAGAAACTGACTGCTCGAAATCAACTGCCAACTCGACAGTTAAGGATCTAGGAAACTAACAGTTACAAGAAACTTTTTTACTGAAACTGATATATACTTATATATCTAACCATAATCTAATTTACAAATTCACACTTTTATTCAGAAAATGTTCGTTCTTTCTGGTGAGCAAATTGTGTGAATTTTGGTCAATTTGAATTTATACAAAAGTTGTGTAAAGGGCGATCACATAAGGTGAAATTTCTTTATTCCCTTATTTAATTACTAATTTCTAGCCTTTGTCTTTTGGATACTCTCCAGAAATTTCAGTTCGAGAAGAACTTTCATTTTCTATTTCATTAATGTGCCTGAGAAATAACTCTTCCATCTTGGTATTTCCAGCTCATATATTTTGTTTATTATAATTCATGAATCTTGTTCTAATTTGAATCAGAACTGCTAAGTAATAATTAAAAATTTGAAACTATAGTTCTATATATATTGATCTTTCTGAAGTATATATTTAATACTTTTGGAACTAAAACTTTGGGATATTGGGAATTAATATTTGAGTTGTTGATGATTGAATTTCTATGCCTAAAGGATGATAGAACAATTTGTTTTTTTTTGAAGCAATGTTGAAACCTTCAATTTCATCTTATGCTAGCTCAGTAGAAGAAAGTTTAGATTTTCAAATAGAATGTATTGAAATTTGTATGCTTGATGAGTCAGTATCCGTAAAACAATATTGGAAGCTGCTTTACCCTGAGGATGTGTGAGGCAATATGTGAGAGATTTCCATGTAACATAAAAAGCTATTGAGTATAAATATCAGTGAATATAATGAGGCATTCAGTATAGATAGAGTTGGATATAAAAAAGCATTCAGTATATTTGGGGTTTAGTGTATTAGGCGTATAGTTTATAAGGCGTTCAGTTTATTATGCGTTCTTGTTTAGTTTATTAGCTGTTTAGGTACAAAAAGCGATCTTAATGGGCTCACTATTTATCATTATTTTGCCACCTTTTAAGTTTATTCTATGATCGATTGAGATATTCCAAGAACCACAGTTTCCAAAATTTTTTTTTCATTTTCAATACATATTGGTAATACGATAATATGTTATCATAAATATCTAGAAGATTTTTTTTCTGGAAACGATTTTGATTCCCCGAAAATGAAATGTGATAGTGTTGAACATTTTAAGATATGTGGATCGTAGCTTAATGGACAGAGTGGCCGGTAATTGAGAATTGATAATATTTCACATAAAATCGTGGTAAGACATTCGAAAAAAACAACTCGCTGATTTACCAGTGACACGGTTCCACCACTGAAGGAATAAATTTCCACTGAATTTTGGAAAAATAATTTTGTATATGTTCAAGATTTTTGCTAAATCTGAAAAACTTCGTAACGTCATTTGAATGATTACTTACACGTTTAAAATTAGAACCATTTTCATTGTATATATTATTCGGCTTTTCCACGTGTGACAATTATACGTTTTAAAGTAAACTAGCAGGCGGGCAGATCTACCTTGTATATCAAACGCCTAGCCGGGCAGATCTACCTTGTATATCAAACGCCTAGGCGGGCAGATCTTCCTTGTATATCAAACGCCTAGGCAGGCAGATCTACTTTGTAATCTAAACGCCTAGGCCGGCAGATCTACCTTACATCCCCAAACGCCTACGCGTCCCGAACTACCTCGCGCATAAACTCCCCGAACTATCTTATGCCTTCAAACGTCCAGAACTACCTTGCGCCCGCACATCCTGACGACGCAAACCACCTTGCACCCAAAACTACGTTGTCCTAAACGCTCGAACACCTAGTGCCCAAAACTGACTTTGCGCTTCGAACACCTGGACACACCAACCCTTTCTGTGTGTGTCTGAGTTACCCGAACGTTCCATCATCCGTCGTCTTGAATTACCTAGCAACTGAAAATGCTGTCGTCAACCTAGCGTCTAAAATGGTCAGGTGCCCTAAAAATACAGGCACGGTGTGCGCCTTGGCGTCCGAAAAAGTTCATTAGGCACTGTAAAGGAATATTATATATATATATATATATATATATATATATATATATATATATATATATGTGTGTGTGTGTGTATGTGTATGTATGTGATATGTAATTTAAGGACTCTTAGTAAAAGCAAGGTGGCAGACGTGCACTGGGTCCTTAGCGCACCTCATGTGTAGTGTGTGTGTGTGTGTGTGTGTGTGTGTGTGTGTGTGGGTGTGTGTGTGAGTGTGGATGTGGATGTGGATGTGGATGTGGATATGGATGTGGATGTGGGTCCGAGAGTGGGTGTGGATGTGTGTGTGTATGTGTCAAAATTGGGTTTATGTCATAATCGGGATGATAATCTCCAATTCGGGTTCGATATGTCTTAATGAGAAATATTGTCGAGAATCGAGAATGAAGAGTGTCTAAATCGGCAATAAGTATCGAAAGTTATTTTCGAATTAAATAAGTCGCAAAATTATGATTTACGCAGTCATAATGGAAAATTAAAAATAACATTCTAAATTTTGAGTAAAAAATATTTAATGAATAAAATATATTATATAACATAAAATGTAAACTAATTAATGTAACATCAGAATATATAAAATTCGGTTTTTCGAATAAACCGTATAGCACATAAAAGATAGATATTGACATTTTCGTAATTTACAAATATAAAAGTGAATATGAGTCGGAACTTGTGATAAGATAAATGAGTTTCGATTGAATAAATTTTTCTTGAACTTATATCATATTCGAAGTTGTATTTGTTTAGAGAATTGTTGAATTCAATATTAAATTGATGAAATTAATATAGAGAAAATGAAGGATAAACTTTTGTTTAACGGAAAGTTGAAATGATGATTCTAATTATTTGAATATATGTCAATCAATCATGTGGAGTTCAAAAAATTGGATAAATTAAATTTGGAGTGATGTGATATGAAAATTATGACTTTGGAGATTATAATAATTTAGCGACTTGTCAATATAGGGATAAGTTGTCATAATCAGGTGTGGTTGTCAAATTCGAACGGAAAACGACCTGTTTATCAGAAGAGAGAGAATATCATTCGCGCACTTAACGATCGAATGCGCACAGGCATAGGGATGTTAAAATGAATTCACACGTTGAAACTAAATATTAGTCGATTGATCGAAAAATAACAAACGCTTAATATATCAAATAAATTTGTTTCTGAAAACATAAATATTACGGTATAAAAATATCATTATTTAATGATTACAAAGATTAATAAAGGTTGAAGTTTAATATGAAATAAGAGATCGATAAGATTCAAAATTTCATTTTGGTATTATATTGAATATTAAATTCAAGTGATTTCAGGAATAAATGAACCGAACGGTATGAAACTGATACATTCGAAAATTAAATATGTAGATTTAATTAGAGTAAAATTATTGATTACATCAATATATGAAACATTAAATTCAATAGATTTTGAAGGTTCAGTTTAACGGTATGAAATTGTTATGATTCAATCATGTCATTGCTCATAGTTGAAACATAATTTTGAAAAGTGTGAATAATTTTGAAAAAGAAGTAATTTGACGAAATAAAATTGATACATCATGAAAATTGTTTCAAGTGAAAAACTCATGAAATGTTAAATATGAATAATTTTGAAAAAAGATTACAATATTGAGGTAAATAATATTTTTCTTGGTTAGTTTTTCTAGAGCCTGAACATAACGTTCCCTGTTGTTGTATACATTCGAAGATGAAATATAAAGATTCATCAGAGTAAAATTATCGATGACGTCAATACATGAAATATAAAATTTAACAGATTTTGAAAATTCAGTTTAACGGTAAATAAATGTTATAATTCGATCATGACATTTTAAGGTTGTTCATAGTTGAAACATAATTTCGAAAAAGGAGAGTTTAACGATGAAAAAATAACACAATATGAAAATTGATTCCAGAGAAAAACTTGCGAAATGATTGAATATGAAAAATTTTGAAAATAGGTTAAAATTTAACGGTACAAAAATATTACAGTTCGAAGTTCAATTATTGATCAAATTAAAGATATTGGGGTAAACAATATTTTTGGTGTAAATTTTTCTAGTTCCTATACATAACATCCCCTGTTCCTTCGATTTTTGAACTTGAATTTTGATCGCAGCCCACTTGCGAGCTCTGGAAAAAGCAACGTAAAGTTGGCCGTGGGCGAAAACCGGACATCCAAGATAAATGCCAACTTTTTCGAACGTTTGCCCTTGCGCCTTGTTGATCGTCAAGGCGAAACACAACTTTATCGGGAATTGTCTTCTCTTGAGTGTGAACGGGAATCGATTATCTGTCGATATTAAATCCATCTTTGGAATCAAAACAACTCGTCCAGAAAATCGTCCAGTGACAATTTTAGCTGTTAAAAGAACGTCCGTCACATTTAACACCAACATCCGAGTTCCGTTAATTAATCCTTCAGATAGCGACAGATTTCTCAAAAGTATGATCGGAACTCCAATCTTCAAACTCAACTCGTGTTGAGGCATTCCACTTGGTGTTATCAGGTTCAGGTATTCTTCCGGAAAGTTGGTGATTTCTTGCTCGTCTTCCGTCACTATACTGTCTACGCTCCGTATGGTAAAGATTTCGCCCGAGAATGTTCTTAGTATCCTGTCGTTCAACTCGTCGCAGTGTTTGTTCCTAGGACATAAGATGGCCCTGTCCGCCAGTGATGCAGCATCTACATCCTCCCCGTATAGGTCCTGGACTACGTCTTTGGTGAGGCAGTTTTTCGGTAGGCAGACTGAATCTCTGGGAAGATCTTCCCGGGTCTCGTTGATCGAGCCCGTTCCCAACTGATTTAACCATCTGCAGAAATCTAATTCTGCGGGATCAGTCCTCATATTGACCGTGAGCTCGAGTACCTGGAAATGTCTCCACGACTGACAGTTTGAGAAGAATAACTCGGTCTGTTGCACTCTACCAGCGGCCACTGGAAGCAACTGTTTCACGTCACCGCCAAGCAGTATGCACTTTCCGCCGAATGGACGGCGGTCGTTACACACGTCTTGGAAGAGGCGATCCACAACGTCGAGCACTTGATAACTCGACATTGAAACTTCATCCCAAATCACCAATCGCACATTTCGTAGAAGGGCCGCCTCCTCGGATTGGGCCGTTATCGACGAACGACTGTCCGAATCGACGTTCAGAGGTAATTTGAACGTCGAATGAACGGTCCTGCCGTTCTTCAACAACAGAGCCGCGATACCCGTGAACGCGACGGCTACGGTAGATGTTCCCCTCGAGCTCAGGTGGGTCAAAATGGTATTGTAGAGGTACGTCTTTCCAGTGCCACCGCTGCCTTGCAGATAAAAATATCTTCGTTCGTCTTGTTCGTTGTCCACTGTTCGAATCAAAAGGTCGAAAATAACCCTCTGTTCCGAATTCAGTCTTTCTGGGCGATTCTCTTCGGAATCGGTCGGTTCCTGTTCTTCGTCGCCGACGACGTCGTCTGCCGGCAAGTTGTACTGCGGCAGACCGAAATCTGTCAGATTTCTCCCCAGAAAACGCAGAAGACTCTCTATACGCATCAAAGCTCTACCTTCGGATTCCTCTACAGAGATTCCCTTTCTCCTATAATCCTCCGTCAAATACGTTTTGAAGCTTTCCCATAGATACGCCGGATCTCCGACCTCGCAAAAGCATAACATGTATGCGAACAATTTGCGCATACCGCCCGGCATATCTACCGTGGCAGCGTGTTGAAGAGTTCTTATCCATTCCTCATCGGAGGCTACCAGGCGTCTCGCACGGGCGGCTTCTTTAAACGTACCGTAAACGGTGCCGTCGACTGTTCGTAGGTCTTCGAAGGACTTGGGTCCAGGGACGTGCAGTAAAGAATCCTCAGGTAGAACTTTTCGACGTATTTTGGACTGATGGTGTACATACGGGCGATGAGGTTGCTTCGTCGTTGTCTCACTTTCCAGAGGTGTGTTCGGTCTTGCCAGGTGTAATGGTAGGGGATTTCGGTATATACGTACCTTGTTGCCGATGGATTGGCTCTGTAAATTTCGAAGAAAGCGGTTAATTTGGTATGTTTACCTGTACCGCTAAGCAAGGCCGCTCCCTGCTTTCCCTCCTCAAAAAACAACGTGTGCTCGCCCTCCAGGTGGATCGGTAATCTAATAATCGTATGACTTTTTTCCTGTATGGGAAATTGCAGGAATCTCCACGCGGCCTCTCCGGACGATACGTACCGAGATTCTAGGAATTGGTGAATCTCGTCAAAGACGTCCACTCCGTTAACTCTGATGAGGGCCGCGTCAGGACCTTTATTTATATATTTAAAAATATACTTACAGGCGAGGACGTTGGAACACACCTCTACGTTTATGTGACACTGGTACTTCAAACACAGAAACGGGTTGTACGGAACGACGTAGCGATTGTCGACAGCGCTCTTGTTCAATTGAACAGAGACTCCGTCGTTTCGACGACGATAAACAGGTCGTTTTCCCGAGTCGATATTAGTGCGTTCGGCGTACGGTTTTGGGAAACCTTTGGAGCAGACGCCGTCTTCCATACAGGGGGAACTCGGATTATCATCGCTGCAGGGACCGTGAATCATAAAAGCCGTGACTGCTTCGAAAAGTTTGGTGTCGTTCGGCGAAGGTAGCTCGGCGCTGATAAACCTGTCCACGTCTTCGGGCTCTCGAAGTTTATCCCCATCTGCGAGCGTTATAAGGCTGTGCATATGGGGTAAACCCCGTTTTTGAAACTCTATGACGTAGACAAACGCCTGTACCTCGCCGAAAATTTTATTTTCTTTTATATCCCCCAAAAAGGCTTTCATTTTTTTGAAAAAAACGCGTGCGACTAAATCCGGTCTGTCTTGAGGATTGAGCAGCTTGCACGTTAGATTATCCTTGATTTCGGGCCACTGCGGGTTGCAGGTAAAGGTTATGAAAAGGGTTGGCCTGCCGAATTTACAAACAATGGCCATGGCGTCTTGGTAATTTTGCTGCATGAACCTGGGACCGGCAGTGAAGGTACTCGGCAAGATAACCGCTCTGCCTACTCTGTTGTCTCCGAGCAGGACTTTTTTTGCAACGTAATCTTGTAGGCCGACGTATGTGTCGGCGCGTAGGCGTTGTTGGTTCTTATGCAAATACTCCAAACGATTGCCCTCGAGCTCAACGTATTTATCGGTGATAAATTGCTGAGTGAGACGACCGCAAGAAAGTATCGCATTGAATAATCCCTCGCGAATCATCATTCTATAAATGTGAAATTCCCCCTGGCTGATTCGCGATCTGCGATTGCTGATTACCTTCGCTAAATTTACACTCCAGCCCAACTCGCCGAGTGGAAACAGCAAAGGATAACACAGCGGATCGCAGATGGGACTCAATTTGGGAATATCGAAGAGATTACTGTTGCCCTTGTATTGAAGTCTAATAGTTCCAGGGGGAGGAATGTTGCCGTCTACAGTTGAAAAGACGGCACCAATTTCGTTAATATTAGACGGAGCGGCGTGGCTGGTTCTATCTGTACCAGGTACCTTTTCGAAATGCATGGTATAACGGTGGCATATTCCGTTCTCTTCGCGCGATTCCGCTTCTCTCACTCTATCACCCAGTTGTCGATATAACTTGGCGTAGGGGTTGCGCTCTCGTAATAGTTGATCGATTTGGCGTAGCAGATCATCGTCGCAGTGTCTGCTCACCTGGTTCTTCTTCCTTCCCTCTATGGCCTCTCCGGCATCGAGAAAATACATCGTTCCGAATCGCGGCTCCTTAGTGTCAACGTTACCTATCCTATGGTATATTTGTCCGTCCACGACAATCACCGGAGCTCCACGACCAAGATCCTTCTTAAGGTCGAAGCCGGTACTACCAAATGCGAAGAGGGTGTTGTATCTTCGAATGTTTCTTAGGAACGTTGACGATTTGGGGTGTTTGTCCTCCACCAAACTTCTAAGGAGGTCCGGGTAACTTTCCGGTAAGGGAAGTTGCACGGCTCCGTGACAGCAACATTTCAGCGACTCGCCTTGGAAAAATCTCGCCGAACAGTACGGGCATACTGATTCCATACCGCCAAGTCTGTATGGATCGGGTTGTGGTTCTCCAATGACGGCTGCGTAGGGTACCGGTTTTCCGGTCGAGTGACTGATCGGAGCAGAATCGGCTGTCGCTCGTGAAGTACCCTCGACTCTCGTGGTCGTTCTTCTTGGAACGTGTATCCTTGAAGGATCGAAATCTACATCGATGCGTTGTCGTGAGAGAGGTCTGGTATCGACAGGTGACGTGGAAGGAGCAGAAATCACGTTCAGAGTTTCGTAATTTGGAAGAATCGAATTCGTTAGTAATTGCGACGCCTGTATGGAAATTGGAAAAAGATTGAATTCGGCATTGCTGTATGATGCATACAGAAAATTAATCAATAGATCAAAATTTTCGGAAGTTAATAAACATGCCACTCCGCCATCCTCATGCATTCCCCGTTCGTTTCTCGCATGAGAATCAAAGATAAAATAACAATTTTCTACTTTGAAGACGGCAATAGATAAACTTGCCGCCGTGAAAATTACGGAATTCAAACCTGATTGGAAAAGCGTACTGAATCCACCTTCCAGAGAAACAATATTGTTTCCTAGTTCCGGATCAATTTCAACACCCACTTGCCCAAATAACATCAAATTTTCGTCTAAGGTCAGGGAGAAAGCAAAATTGTCCATAATGAAATTTGGAAACACCTCCGAAACTAACAAATAAACATGATTGGAATTTCTCCTGACCGCAATTGATTTTTTGTATAAGTTATCGCCAAAATCCAGTATGGAATCGACCGTGTGTCCACCCCAATTCGTACACGGAAACGCATGATTATAAGCTAATGCCACAGCGGCGTTAGCTGTACATTGTCTATTATTAGATGATGTTCCATACCTTATATCTCCCTGATGACGTGATCCCCTCAAGACAGCAACGCCAGAATTGGGTGTCTGATGTTCGACAAAAGAGAGTTGGCTTACTTCTTGAATGAGATCGCCTATTGGATAGTCAGAGCAAAAAAGGTGTGTATGTACTTTGAGCAATTGAATATCGGAGCAAAAAACAAACGTAATTAAATAAGACTGATAATTAATAAAGTTTGAGGAGATGGAATCGAAACAAACTTACCATCAGAGAGCTTGGGAACCTTTCGTCTTCTCGTCTTACGTTTGGTAACATTTGGGCGTTTCTTAGGTGGCATTCTTGCAATAAACTATTGAAAATAAAAATAATCCAATAGTCATATCAAATATCAATACATTCTTATCGAATCACAACGATCTCGAAAAATTAAAAAAAAGAAGAGTAGATTCTGAAACACCTGGATTTTTTTCAACAGGTGTTATGATATAAGTTGGTTAGTTTGATCAAATTTACATGAAAATATCACCTATAACGCTGATTTTATGATGACTGGAGGAGATAAACAGGGAATTGGGAGTTTGGTAAATCGATATAATTAAGAATTAAATAAGTTTCTAGAATCAGATGATTTCTCTACACATTCAGGGATAGTGGGTACGTTGAATTTAGCCTATAGAAATGCAAATAAATAACTATTAGCTATCAACTGTCTTATTACTACGTAAAATTTTGTAATTCACTTACATATAATAATGAAATCACAAAATAACTTGCAAATTCGGCCCAAATACACTAAAAACTCACAGTCGCTAACACCTTTCCCAAAGAGGTTGAAAATGAATAGTCTTCTTCCTTCGATAAATTTAGCGGGAATTCGATTGTTTCCATATTTCCATACACAGAAAAAGACAAATGACTATTCTAAAAGGACGTGTTATTCTATAACTCATTTCGGTATGTTTATTCCCCGGTTTCCACTCTGGAACCATTAACGCTATCCTTCGATGTCATATTCAGATATTATAAGGTGAATAACATAATCATTTTCTTTATTGTTAAAAATAATCCATAGAAGTTTATATAATTCACTTAATTTTTATTTAGTTCTGAAAAATAAGTCACATATCACCGAAAAAAACGATAATCATAGAATATTCTACTATTTTCTCTAGGGGTGGGAATGTGTGCAATGTAATGGATGTGACTCGATCGGCAATTTCCGGATGGGATGTATCTCAACTTATATCGAGGGTAGAAGTTTCTGTTATAACTGATCATTGATCGAATAGTATAAATATAAAACAATGGATTGAATCAAGGTAGTTAGAATGACTATTTCATGTAATTCCGTCCTCCGCATAACTTTACTCCAACTAACCTTGCGTTATGAACTATTTTACGCTGGTACCCACGTTGCCCTCAGACAAACCATCGATTTTCTATCTATGGTTTTTATTGAAAAACGTATGAATGTCGATAATCACGTTCGAAACTTCCAAAACGACTCAATGAGTCATATTAACTGATTGATAAAATAGTAAAGATTATATCACTAATGAATTATTTCAAGAATTTGGTGCGATCTGGAAAAGATTTGGAAGCCTACCGAAATGGTCTTAGCTACTAAGGTCGTGTTAAGACAGAGTAGCCGTTTGGATGTTGGCATTACTGAATTTCAAATTGACAAATTTCGACAACAAAGTCTGGGTGAATTGTTCGAAAGCTGGGCCCATTCTGTGTTCTTTGATAGAGTAGATAATAGCTACCAAGAGCCAAGGAGAAAACGAAGAAGAATATCAAATTGACGGATGTTTATGAGATAACCTATATAAAATTGAAGTTGTTTTGATTTGTATTCGCAAAGAAAACTATCAGAGATAAGTGAAATAAACCTACTTAGAAGAAAGGTACTATTGATATTATATTGCTATAAGTAATTTCTTAGATATAAAGAGCACCGAGCGCTGTACAATTTTGAAATTTGAAGTCGTCAGAATCGAGGGAAAAATTGAAAGTGGATCAAAATTGGAATGATAAAGAACACTCATCGTAAATGTTAAATATGAACTGCAAAAAGAACCATTGAACATTTGGCAAAGGCAGGATTCAAAACTGGGCTTCAGATCAATTTAATCATCAGAGTTCTGAGCAACCACAATCTTCAAGATGTATGCAAATTGAGATGAAGTGATGCAGGAAAATAACATCCAGAAAGACATCAAAGGTGAAAGAAATAACATAGTTTAATATAGTTTTCATTGATATATTGATGCTGCAGGTCATTCGTTGAACGCAAAGAGAACTGATCGCTATTCAATTTGGAAAGTCTTTAGACCTTTCTTTCTTCCTGGAGCAGTTATTTTGAATCTAAAATGTTTGAAGAGACTTTTATAGTGGAGCAAATTTCAAAATGAAACCCAATAAGTTAATGAGTTCAAAGTAATAGGAATTCTAGATACATTGAGTGAATGATGTGCCGATAACGGATTGTTTTTATATTTATGTTTTGATCTGTCTTTTTTATTATATTATCCTTACCGTTTTGTATTGATACCTCGGCCTGATTATCTCTATATTTATATCATGTTCTGATTGTTTTTCACTCCTATTCTGATTGTTTTGTGTTTATATTAATGTATGTTTGCCATTTTGTTCAGATGTAGTTTGTCTCAATTCAAGTTCAAATCCATTAATGTCGATTTTTTGAGTAACTTGTCATGAATATTCTTAACTTGTATATTGATGACAAATAAAGAATATATACAGTATGTAAGTTTTAATTGAAGTCTTATCTCGCTCTTGACAAATTGGAAGTTGAACCGTCTCTGGGGCTCAAACACACAAATGTGTGCTCCTCAATCAATAAAATATGTTTATAATTTTATTGAATCGATATATAAATTTTTTTCAGAATTATTGCAAGCCGAGAACATCAAACAAAACAATCAGATTATAAAATTTATCTTAAGAAAAAAGAAAGGATAGTTTAATGTTTATTACTCAAGAAAACTATGTGAATGTGAAAAAAAATTTATTAATTCATTTTTGATATTAATACACATCAGGGGTATCAAGTCTATAGACCATTTAAAATAACTCAAAATATCTCCTTATAGTTTTTTTTTGTATCTGTAGTGAGCATAAATGAAAGTGTCAACTATATTATCTTTGAATTACCAAGTTTCAAGAATGTTATAGGTAATATAATTTTTTGCATAGAGAACTTAAATGTTTACCCTTTGAAAATTAATACATTTTGAGTTATAAACATTTGTTAGCCAATATAGATAATTCTTTTTCAACAGCAAGGGAATTTAATTGACCCAAAAACTAAGAGAATCATGTAGTGAATCCAATTCTTAGATCTTAAAATCTTTAGAAATTTTAATATTCTGTGAGTAATTTGATCCTTTCAATATTTATTGGGGATGATTAAAATACACAAAATTGTCAGAGATGTAAATGTATTCTTCGAAAGATATGTTTTGGTTGAAAATTTGTTATGGTGAAAAACAAAATTTTCTCAAGAATTCAAGAACTATGTGATAAAAGATATCTTATTTTGCGAGTTCTGAATACATAGACTTTGTGAGAATGTCCTTAGTTATTTAGTGTACATGATATGGAAGGTGAATATGGATAACAAATTCAAGAAATTTTTCAAAAAACAACCAACTACATTTTTTACAGAAGCAAGAAAAACTGATGGAAAATTAAAAATTTATTTCGAATTGATATTGAAATATACAGAATACTGTGAAATATCTTATTCTTGGGAATAAACCCTTATCTTTATATAAATATGAAAAATTTTTTGTGAAAAAATTTACATACTACATCAAAATGCTTGACACAAATTGAAATTGATAAAATATTCATTAGAGGTTGATATTCAAACTGATATGTGATGTACCTCCGAAATTGCCGGATATTTACTCTTTGTTCTGGAAATCCCAAATTTCATTTTCTGGTCTCGTACCATCAGTTTCTCAGTTACTGAACTATTATAGAGCTGCCAAAAATCTGAAAAAAATTAAAAAATCAGAAGAATTATTCTGCGAAAAATTAAACATGTTTTTTCTCTTTCTTATATCAGTGTCGAAGAGATAATTCTTGAATCTGTAATAGATGGATACAATAATTATCTCCCAACATTCAGAGCATTTCAAGTTTCATTATCGGTGTTGTGAAATAGAGTTAAAATCGAGAAATGTTGAATAAGAAACTTAATTCTTAAACATGCACGAAATTCTCACCTCGTGACAATTACGAAACAGTTTAAGATGAATAAACACATATTTTTATAAATGTTTGTACAATGTGAAAATAAATAAAGCCAATACTACTACCAACATTTCAAATTCCATTGAGGTACATACTTCAGCGCTTACCCGTTCAGTTTTCATTCTTCGGCAAGATTTTGTCTCATCTTGTAACGATAAACGTTGCATTTTTTTACGATGAAATGTGTTCAACAAATTTTCTTGGTGAATATCAAATCTCTCCTCAGAAATTGTTGCTGTGAAAAATTAAAACCAATGAGTAATGTAAGAGTCATAACGTATCTCAATGAGCACTTATTATCAAGCATATTCTTCTCACTTTCATAAAAAACAAAACCTTACTAACCTTAATATAAAATAGGCCCATTCCTCCTGCTCGAAAATTAAGTTGTTGAAATTTATTCCACTCATCAAGAAACAGCAGTAAGACTGTTGCATAGATGTTAGTGAGGTTTCGATAAACATAGCTCATATATATCTGCAAAATATTCATAATGTTAGATTAATGGTTTGCTACGATTACTACATGCATTAGAGAGTTGATATGTAATTGTGAGAAAAAAAGAATGTACCAACCTGATATATTGCTGAGTACTATTCAATATTATCGTTTTACAATATAAAGGCCAACAGGATACATCTGGTTCTGTTACTATTGCATCTTTTGAATAACCAATTTCATTTATGTAATGTTAGGACTTAAAAGCTGTTTTCTGTTCATTGTTTTTCTTAGACCCGTGCACTCTTCTACCTTCAAAATAGAGCCTGTTACCACAAAATAAAGAAGTTTTTGACCTTGCACTTGTGAACACTTTAGCCTGAAAAAAACCACATTAGGTATTCGTTAGATTGCTTTCGATAAGCTGTACATTACTGATTTCATGGAGAATATCGAGATGATTCATCTTCGGAGAAAACGACAAATAACGTACATTCAGATACCAAATTATATTCTCGGTTGGCTTAACCTCTTGAGATATTCAGTTTCGCGTGCATATTAAAACTTGTTCCGTTCTGTATTGCACATTTCTCCGTTCTACTTAGTGGAATGAGCTGAAAATTTTCGTGTTATTATTGACGAAAAAGATCGTGCTGTAAATACTTACTTTTCGAGTAGCTTATTTTTCTAATAACATTGGAAAATACGGATGGTTTATATCGCTGGAATTGGTATCGTAGGTAATAACAATAGGCCTTCACTCGTAGCGAAAATAAATGTACAAATCCATTTTCGAAGTTCATTTTCGTTTTTAAGCGTCCCTTTCGAGAACGTCGGACAATATAGCCGACTGACTGGAATGTAAACAACCTACTTCAACTTTCGTAACGAACGCTGTGTGCATGGAAATAGAAGAAAATACGTATTTTAATCCAGTAAATAGGTAAAAATACGACGTAAATGAAAATTTAGACAAATTAACGCATCGTTTGAAACGTTTGTTTCGTGAGAATATATGAATTTTCGTGCAAAAACGAACGAAATACGTAATGTTTACTTACGTTTCGAAGGAGTTCTCCCCTATTCGTTCCAAATACGACGTTTTTCTCGCGATCGAATCGAAACCTTTTACGTTCTACGTAACCGGATAGGTTTCGAGATGATTTCGATGTACCTTTATTGATGAGATGATTGATATATTTCTTAAATAAGATGTTATTCCACGATCCAAACCCTAGAATTTAAGTTTGAGAAACGTCAACGTCAACGTCGACGCTCGGTAATCGTCGTGTTCCGGACGTGTTTCATTTCCGATTGGTGGAAAAGGAAATGAGGACGGCAGGGGTATCGAGCAAATTTGTCGTTTTTCCGGAATTAATTAAAAATACTGGAAAGCCCTTTCCGCGAAAAAGAAAGACGTGAGAATAAAATTTCGTCTTTCTTCTCGGATTTCGTGGTATTTCCCCTCTTTTGACGATAGTTTTAAACCTCGAACCGAAGCGTTTTCGGCGACGACTTTCGATGGGCGTGTCCGTTTTTTCCAAAATGTGGAAATATCTTCCGCGTCTGAAAATGGACCTCTTTTCTGACGCGGATTCATAAGGTTTCCCGTGGAAAATACGCGATGAAAATTTCGGAAAGCCAGATGGGAAAGACGAACGCTTCGTTCGGTAAAAAGTGCGGGACCGATTAGGCGAAGGAAAAAATTTGTATAGCCTGCTCGTTTGGGTAATTTCCTCCTTGCCGTTTCGAGAAAATCGTGGACCTTTTTCTTTTCGGCGTTTTCGAAAGGTTTTTCTGGGAATTTCGAGATTATCGCCGTACGAATCGTCTTCCGAAGAACGAAATTTATCGATACCGAAGGAATCCGGCACTCGACTCTTTCCGTTTTCGAGATCTGGCGATATCGCGAAAATTTTAGAAAATTTGTATCTCCGCCGTTCGGGGTCCCGCGGCCTCCCGTTTCGCACGCACCTTCAACCGACTACCTAGTTTCGTAAAAAAATTACTCGGCCCGGCCTCCGCCTCCCGCTCGAGAGCTATTCGAAAAATCCCCGTCCCGGTTCAACCAAATTCCATCCCCTCCATTTTGACGGAAAAGTGCCTTACGCGTTTAGTATATATACATAAACTGATTCAGGGGTGAGATTGAACACAAATTCAAGATGTATGCTCTTTGTGCTCATGCATACGAATGTCGCAAAATATGCTTTTAGCTCATTGACCTTCGCAATCTTCATTCTTTAACTAACACTGGACCAGCAAAGTCGATTTCAATATAAAAATATACCCTGTTTAATGTTATTCTCTCAGCAGGTGATTAACTCATCATTTGTTCTGATGATACAGCCCTGAACTCATGACAAATTGTGCACGATTTTATGATACCTTTGACTTTATTCAGAGCATTTATTGTCCAATATTTTTCTCGCAATTTGCAAGAAACTGTTGGGGAATAAATCCACGACGTGGCTTTTTCGTGGTAAAAGAATAGAATAATGTTCATTGAATTAAATTTATGCGATAAATCTAGATGACCTCCTACTCGAATGATACCTTCATGATCAATAAATGGTGTTAATGGGACAATTTTTCATTATTATATTTGTTTAAGTAATTTGTTTGAGTAATTTTTATTTAAGCTATCACTCCTTAAAACAGATAGTCTTCAGTTAATTGACCAACTAAACATTCAGAATTTTTGCAATTCCAACTTAAGCGCAATAGATTCGTTAAAACACGAGTTGAAGTAGAAGATTTTGAATTTTTGATTATATAAAGTTCTTGAGGTATTGAGATTTTTCTTGATTGGTTATATTCGAGTTAATTTTGTCGGCCAAGGATTTGACGATTGGGATTGCTTTAGGTTATGTAATATTATAATTTGGAAGGAATTATGGTCCTGATTTACATAATGAATTTTCCATAAATGTCAGTGGGTTCTTTCCCTGAGACGAAGCATCTGCGGGATTTTCAGTGGTTGAGATGTGACACCACTGACTACTCGATTAGTTACAAAAGTGTTTCAATTGAAAGGAGCTTTTTTGAAACCAACTTATAAACCTTACAGAGGTAAATAACTGCACCATATGATTTCATTGATGCATTCGAAAACCGTGAAGTTCACATGTGAGGAAATTTGAGTGTTCCTCTAATTTTTATGGAAAACGATAACAAAGTTAGCAAAAATAAATTTTTTGAAAATTCTTTCCACTCCTGCTCTAAAGCAGGTGAAAGTGTCCCATTCCCAATCAATTTTCAATGTTCAAATTTTATGCATAGTTATTTTAGCTCACACAAGTATGGGACCTATAAAATTCATACGATCAAACAGTTTTGCTGAGGATTGATTCTTATCTGATAATACTTTTTTTCGATATCGCATGTGAATACATACTGAACACATCTGAATCTACAAACAATATCAAATAATTCTGGTTGAACTGTGTAACCTTTTAGTAAAATATCGTTCAATGAGGTCTTTTGAATTCTTGTAGGCTGGATTGGTCAAGCACAATTTTGAAGTTAATGCATCCTCACGAACCACATTGTGATGTGGAAGAAAATACGCGCTTTGAATAAATTGCTATCAAGAGAAATACGTTTTGCTAGATTCAATTGAACATATTCGTCTATAAATGATTCGTAGTTTTTGTAAAGATTGTTATCTTTCAATAGCCTTTTTTAGAGTCTAAAAACGCTTACATGCTAAATAATAGATTCCTAAGGATTGACTACTTTTACTTGGAATTAACTGTCATGAGGTAACCTGGTTGTGGAATTTCCGAACATTGATTCATATAAGTTATCTTCTCGGGATAAAATATATGTTTGAGAAATTTCTTCAAGTTGCCATATGGAAATGATTTCGTTCTTGTCATTTGTCGGTGCAAAGAGCGATACAAGGTTATTTGACGAATGTAATGCAGATACAGATACAGCCAAATACCCAACCAAAAATAGTAATTTACATTGTGGGATGTTTTTCACCTAGTTTAATTATACCTGTCATTAATATTTCATAGTATGAATCTGCTCCAATTCAAATGTCAATTTTAGCAAAACAGTAATATTTAGGGTCTGTTAGAACAATATGAGTTGGAATTTCAATAAGATCTGTGTTAACCAGAAGCTGCGAAGATTACAAGTAATTTTATTTAAACTTGAACATGTAATATCAGTTTTGAAATTAGGGTTAAGATTTGATTTAAGTTCCACTTCAACAGCTTCTGAAACATATGTTTGATTATCACCAACGCCACTCATTTGCATTATATATGATATACTTGAAACATTGAGTTTTTATAATTGTCCTTGTAATAAATCAACTAATCTAATAAATCTAATGAATCTAGTAAAGTACGAATTCTTAATTCGCGGCCAGTTTTGACTGAATTATCACAAAGCATGATGCTTAAGAATCTGAGAACTGTTTTAGTTAAAACAGTTATATGATGAACTGAATTGTTTGCAATTTCATTTTAATTATTCACCGCTGAATGAGAGGTAGTTGCCATTTCAGAAAGAAGAGTCATCTTATTTAGGGAATCATTGGATTGATTTTTGCCTCAGAAATATCATGTGATATATATATATATATATATATATATATATATATATATATATATATATATATATATATATATATATATATATATATATATATATATATATATATATATTTACCCCGACGAGTTGCCCATATATCTGTTCATGCAATCAAACTGATTTCATGAAAAATATAAATCCACCACCCGGTAATTAATACCATTGTCAGGCAATGATTATAATCAAAACATATCCTGGAGTAATTATATATTAGGATAACGTTAAATGTTATGAGAATATATCAATCTACCAGAATATATACATACTATAGCATCATCAGACAATGATATCAATGTACCAACGAGTAGTGTCAGAGGCTTTCTCCCCGGAAAAATCCAGTGTACGGACCTTAGTCAAGTAACACTGAATGTTACTCATTAATAGTTTCCTTTGTGTGAAGTGGTGAACGATCGAATAGAATACTGCTCTGAATATAAATATGACAAAATTGTCAGTTAATTATATTACATTTATATAAACAAATAAATAAAATATGAAATGAGATTCTGAGCAGTATAAACTATCGAGAAAACCTATGACTCTACCTCATTATTATTTTCGGAAAGAAACCTACGAAGAATATTACAATATTTGATGACTGTTATCTTTTGTAACTGTTCAAACAAATTTTTCTTCAGACCCAAAATCTCAATACTTTTGTGAAGATTTCTAAGAATAACGCCTGTTGTAGAAATAATAATCGGTAGAATAAATATTTTCTTCATTTTCCACATTTTTTAATCTCGTCGCCAAGCATCATATATTTAGAAATTTTTTCGTTGTATTTATTTTGTATATGTCGGGTATAGCAATATCAATTATATATGTTATTTGATTCTGTTTATCATTAAGAACGATATCTGGTCTATTGTGTTTTACAGCTCTGTTGCAAAGAATTGTTTTATCAAAATAAAGTTTATAGTTGTCATTTTCACAAATAATCTCAGGTTCATATTTGTGAAATTTTTTCTTTTGGGAATTAGGTCATATATATATATATATCATATATATATATATATCATATATGCTGTTTAAACATATTCAACAGGACAACTTGAACGGACAGTTAGTTGGTTAATTACAAAACAATTGAGACAACGTTCATTCACATAAATCAATGCTTTTCTTTCATTCTCTTTCTGAAATTGGCAATTTTAAGAAATTTTAAGATTTAAAAAGCAGGTGATTTAACCGTTTACGAAATTCTCATTCTGAAGCCGTATATTATGAGTTTTAGTTGACGTAAATGATAGTTTATCACCCATGTGAGACTCAACTTCTTTTTCTTGAACCTCTCTAGAAATCCGCTTTAATGCCACACAATTTTTCTCTAAACATGCTAAAAAATCATCGAATGATTAGCTATTTTTTTACTGAAACTCGAGTTGTGAAATCTTTTGGGTATAGAAATGAATTTATGAATTTTTATAAGCTCAAAAATTGCTTTTAGATGCGAATTCATTATGGATATATCGTCATCAAATCTCTTCATCAAAATATCTAGAGCTATTTGATAGTTTTGATTGACAACTTGTAAATCTAGAATTATTGTTAAAGGTTCTTTAATGAGTTATTTTTTCAAATACAAACACGTTTAAATTTTGCATAAACAATCATTCAAGTTATTTAACGAATTAAAAGTATCAAAAAATTACTTCCAAACCCCATCTTCTCCACTGAATGTGGGCACAATGAGGCTTGGAAGTTTTGCAGATGAGCTTCACCTCTGACAAATGTTGAGAATTTTGCAATGAATAGTCTTTGCTTTAGAAACTTGAATATTAATAGCCTCAAACTTACTTACTACTACACAATACTTGTCCTCTATTTCATCACACTCGTCTTCGGACTGATTCCTATTAGCAGAATTTCCTCTTGAATTTCACGTTATTCTTCAAACGCTTGCGTAACACCCATTTAGTATTTAATTCACTTACACTAATGTTTTTACTGTTACTATTCCTCTTTTCAGAAATTTTTCCGCTTGTGTGGAGTCTGCCTTGACCATTCGTCTTTTCTTCTCAGAATTATAAAGATATCATTTTCTCTTGAATTTTATTTGAAAACACTTACTCGAAGTACTGGTACAGAATTTATTATTGAAAAAGCACTGTCAATACTTATAAATGATAGCCTCAACTGTTTGGATGATGGCTACATACAAAACTGGATTTGAATTTTTCTGAATGAAAAACTTCTATGTTTAAGACAACTGAACTCAATGAAGATTACTTTAATACTCTAATACTACTAGAAAAACTAACATAAAACTATATATACAGTGAAATCTTACTTACGAAATCTAACCTTACATTCAGTGATGAATCTACAATTAAATACAATGTGAGCTTGTCTAATACCATGAAAATTGAAAATTTAAAGAGATTGTAATACTAGTCATGTCCTATTTGAATCCTAGCTTAACAAGTTTTTACAGCTTTTCCAAGAGAGGGTACAATTAAGATGTTGAACTAACAATGAAAATATTCGAATAACATACTCAATTTTTTCTATAGGTTTTGTACATGTTAAGCTCATTCATTACAAGTCTCAACACGCAATAATATGTAAATATAAGTAAAGAGGAATATTAGAAAGAGTTTGGAAAAAATTAAATCTTTCAAGAGCAAATCCAGCGTAACCAGGCGATAATAGAGGAAGAACCCTTTTAGTTTTATATTTGTGAGGATTCAATTTGAAAAAATGACCTACCTCTAAAGTAATAGTGAGGGAAAAAATCAATATCTAATCTAAAATCAAGAGGTTATAGGGAGGAAAGACTACTTTTAATCTCGTTCCCGTCGATTTCCTGCTCCCCTCTCACTTTCTGAATTATTCAGCTATTGCAGAACAGTTCTTATTTGAACTTGTCTTTGAACACGAGGTTAAGAAGATGCAGTTCAAGATCATATCCAGGCAAAAATTTTCCGGCTCTTTTCATTTCCAGTGTCAGAAAAAATAACATTGAAGCCGAAATGAAGGTCAAATATAAGTTCACGAAGTGATATCCAGAAATAAAATCTATTTCATCTAGTTCCAAAAACGTTCTGTTCGACGAACATTTTATAGGATTTTCCCCATCCCAGAGCATCTTGAACACCCAGTAAATATATACAGAGTGTTTCTATTCATACGAGCCGTCTTGTGAATTTTGGGGACATCTTTTGAAGTATATTTGAGGCTTTAATGAGCGACTCTCTAAGAGAGAGCACTTCATCCCCTTGAAATGGAATAGAGCAAAGGGGTCGAGCGATACCTTTTCTGATATTTTTTCTAAGCTTCTTTACAACTGTCTATGAGATAAATAATTTTAAAGAATCAAAAAATCATTTTTATCTGAACGTTTCGGCTATTTTCAAGTTTATTCAAAAAAGAGTAAACATCAATTTTTGTTTCGAAGGAAAACGTTTCGAAGGTACTTAGAGTGCATTGACTAGTAAATAAGTATATTTCAGGTTTCAGATT
Source organism: Cryptolaemus montrouzieri (assembly GCA_013387265.2). Classification (NCBI taxonomy): domain Eukaryota; kingdom Metazoa; phylum Arthropoda; class Insecta; order Coleoptera; family Coccinellidae; genus Cryptolaemus; species Cryptolaemus montrouzieri. The sequence continues at coordinate 55,839,285 of JABFTP020000185.1, read as the reverse complement.
AGAAAGTAGTTTGTTTTAGTGTCTTTTGAAAGTCCTTTTTTACGACATACAGTAATTTTGAAAATATTTTATTATATTATTGGAATTGCATATTTTTCATTTGATTAAAACTTTGAGAATAATTATGGTCTACACATTGCAAGAATGTAATGAGCTAGTAAGCCTTCATTACCATAATCGGAATTGTGCCAAAACCAAAACCATCTTGACAAAAAGTAAACCTTAAATACGTAATGCAATCGAAATGAACATTCATTAATGATGAGGAAGCATCTGTGGAGGTATCGGAACACATCCAACTTATATATAACATACAATCTGGACTACAAAATCTCCAGTATTATCCAATCTAAAGGTTTGTAACATAATCATACAATAAAGGCTCCTTCCCTATAAAATTTAATTAATTCATGAATAATTAAATGATGATGGTTTGGATCGACGGAAAGAGTTTTAGCGAAATTATGACCGAGCGTAAACAAAAACCCGCACTTTTTGTATAACGTTTGTTCTTTTCTGACAAATGTAGTTTTTTCCTTCATGGGGAGATTAACCTGAAAAACTGTAGATTTTCGAGCGATGCAAATTCTCCTGTATTTCGAGAAACAGCGAAATGTTTGGGTAGGAATTTTGGAACATAACGTAATCGAAACTCTTCTTCTTTCTTTTTCCTGCACGTCGCCTTTATGGGCAGCACTCATGCCGTTTGGCCCATTGTGCTCTCCGTGTCGTTATTTTGTTGTGTGTCTGGCAACAACTCATTGATGAAGCTCGCAAGACTGTTCTAGGAGGCCTTCTAGATCATCCGGGCGCTATGTGTTTCAGTACCCAAGGTGTTGACTCTGGTCACCTTGTGAGCGGGACATTTAAAGAGTATGTGTTCCGTTGTTTCATTATTTTTAGGCAACCACGGCACTGTGTGGTTTCCGATTGTCTCATAACGTGTAGGTGTTTGTTTAGTTGGTGCCCTGTCAATAGGCCAACTACCATCCCAACAGACATTTTATCGAGAGACAATAGTTTATATACCCTATTCTTCGATTGCAGCCGATTTATGAGCCTTTTCGACTGTCTCAGTCCCGATATGTTTGCCAAATAATTCAGGGCCTCGGTGGTGTTCCAGTTTTGAAGGAAAGAAAGCACTTGGGTCCATAGGATGGTCAGAATTGGTTCTGGTCGCAACGGCCTTACAGCTGTTGCCTTTCCTAGGAAAGATGTCTGCTATCTTATTTTCTTCTATGCCCTGATGGGCAGGGCACCAACGCAGGGTAACTCTTTTTGTAGCTTTGATTTGTCGAAGTGCTGCTTTGCATTCTTCAACTTGTTTGTATCTTTCCACATCCACATCCACATCCAAGGGCGTTCTGGCTGTCCCAGCATTTGTAGATATATGCGTATCTGTAGTTCCTGTGTAGGTTTTCCTGTACACACCGGATAATGGCAAATATTTCTGAGTGTCTTATGGAAACATGATCTCCCGGAGCAATCGTAATGTTTGCCCCCGGGCTGTGAATACCGATGCCTGCACCCATCCTGGTTTTGGACAGCTCCGTAAACAAGGTAGTGTCCTGTGCTATAAGTGAGACGTGGGGTGTAGTCAAAATTTCTTTTGGTGGAATGACTACCTTGAAGTAATCGTCGATGTGGTAGGTGGTTCTCATTTGATCTCTTCTTGTGAGAAGGTCAGGTCGCAGTTCTCTAATTTTGTTCAGAGATGTGGAATGTCCAGAAGTTGGATTACGTCCTTCAACTTGCCTTCTCCCCACAGTCTCAAAGAGTTCCTCTTGGCCGCCTCCATCACCACTATGTGAAGTGGAGGGGTCTCCAGAAAACACTCCATAGAGGCTGTGTGTGTGGATCTCAAGGCTCCCGTGGTTGGTAGACATGCTTGCCTTTGAATCTTGTTCATTTTGTTCCATTTCATCTCTTTGTCCAGTGCAAGCCACCATACGATGGCTGTGTAGGTCAGGAGATGTGTTAAACCAATATATTATGTTCGGTTTGAGTCCCCATTTAGGACTGAAGAATTTCCGGCAGGCTCAGAGTGTTTTGCGCTCGTATTTCGACATGATTGCCCTAATTTAGTTTGGCGTCGAGCATCACAACTAGCTATTTCACTCGATTAACTAGTGTTAATTCCTCGTTAAAAAGAATGGGTGCCTTGAAAGGCGGTAGTTTTTCTTCTTCGGGGGACTAAAATCATGTCTGTTTAGTTTGGTCTCTCCAACAAACAGGTCATCCTCTCTGCAAAATTGTTCATTCGCAGAGCGTACTGCGCAACCTTACATATGGTGATCAGTTTTTTCCATGAGCAAGGAGGGCGAGATCGTCGGCATAACCCACCGCAAAGTGCCCATCATCAGCAAGGACCGCCAGAAGCCCATCCAGCACGAAGTTACAAAGGAGATGCGATAGTACTTCCTTCTGAGGATATACCCTGCTGGCGGTCCCCCAAACTGTTGACTCACCGAGGTGAGCTTCAATGTGCCTGGTGAACAGCGGACGTCCCACCCACCTTGCTATGGTTTTGTCTACTTTCTACTTACGATAGCTTCATCTATCAACTTATGAAGTGTGTTGTCGAAATCTCCCTCTATATCTTGAAATATTTTTGGAATACTTTCGCTTTTTTCAAGTTATTCCTCGATATACCCTACTACAGAGTGTAGTGCTGAGTTGACTGATCTACCTTGCTCGTAGGCATATTGAGTGATATAAAGAGGGCGCTCCGCTAAGGTATTCTACCTAAGATATGTTTCTACTATTCTCTCCATAGTCTTCAGTAGGAAGAAGTTGGGACTAACTGGTCTAGAATCTTTGGCTATATTTTGAACGATCTTGGCCGGCTTGGGAATGAGGACAACCCGAACCCTTCTCCAGGGGTTCTGGAATGTATCCTAAAGCTAGGCAGGACCTGAAGATGTGGATTTAATGTATAACAATTTGGTCAGTTTCTTTTATTAAGTGTGCAGGGTATATACCATCTCTTTCTGGTACTTTATATAGTTAAAAGGTAGTTACTACCCATCATACATTTTCCACTGTTACTGCTATTGAGGCTGTGTTTGTTTTGTCAGCGTGTCCATTGGATTTCTGAATTGCTGTGTTGTCGATGAGGAAACCTGAGAAGCGGTCTTTCATCAGTTGTCTCATTGTTTCATCCTTCGTCTGTGTTTCTTCTCCTTCCGGTGTTTCAAGGCTGTGGATGTTCGTCGTTCCTTCTGCAGAGAGGATGCGACAAAAATGATTTGCCTTCAGTACACTCTCTATTTCCTCGCAGTATTCGGAACTCTGTTTCTGGTAATTACAACTGTGAAATTTATCTCTAGAAATTGTGTTTGACACATGGTTACAGAAAAAATTAGAATACGATTCTCAATTGCGTTTTCAACAAGACGGTGCATCCCATCACTACGCACCAGTTTCTCTATATCTCTATTTGCAATATCCTCGTTGATTAATAGGAAAAAGGGGTTGTATGGAGTGGTTTGCCCAGTCTCCAGACCAGTACACCTTGTGTCCAATATCTCTTTCACTCTGCTTAAGATTTTGGACAATCTACGACTGCTAATTGTAGATAGGCGAACGATTTTAGTAAAAGCTTTGAGTCAAGTTTGTAATATTGTAAGAATATAAATGGAGTTCAATTTGAACATTTGATTTAAAATCAGTGCTTTTAATTTCTTTCCATCATAAACATGTTGAAAAATGAAGTCTTTTCAAGATTGTTACAATTTGTAAAAACGGCTACCCTTAAAAGATTTCCGTACAAAACGAAATTGATATTATTTTCTTTTTCTCACTAATAATGAAATTTGTCCAAATATTATAGGTGACTAGTTTGAGAGAAAGAATAATTTTTGTGGAAAAGATTCATCGAAATTACCTTTCTCATACACCGTTGTAAAGTGGCTGAAAAGCTTTTACGTTAAGTATGTTGGCTCTTTGCCCTATTCCATTATGAGAGGTTAAGGGTTGCTATTAAAGCCTCGAATATATGTCGATAGATGCCCCCGTTGAAACTCGTTGGACGTGTTTCGGCAAATTTTTCCAATCACTATGAGATAAAAATAAATAGGGAGACTCGTTCGAGATGGAACACCCTATATAATTTTACAGCACAGTTTCAATGATGTGAACGTTGAAGTATTCTTAAAAATGTTCATATAAGCTTTACTTAAGCACTTGAAATTACTTTCTAAAAGAAAACGACGTCGAATTTGATTAGTTATGTTGAAATTGGTAAACTTTTGCGTTAACGTGCCATATTATAATAACGACTTATAAATATAAATATAGGTGCAAAAAATAAGATGGGAACTAGAGAAGTAAAATAGCAAGAAAAAATATTGAGAGAATCAAGTCATGACAACAGTTTATTAATTAATTAATAAAATTGTATGCACAACAATAATGAAATAATAATCACATAAGATCCATTGAGATATGATCCAGTGCTAACAGCCTTCAAATCACAAAATCTTTTGCACTGACTTGAATAAAATGATCTTATAATTTGTTGACTAGTGGATCCTAAAATACATACTTGAATATTGCATGTATTGTTCAGGTTCAGTTTCTCCTTTAAGTCTCCTTGAATGTCAATGTCTATACTTCTCTTCGAATATTGCAGCGTTTTTTCATAAATGGGTTTTTGCGGTGAATTCGATTCTTCTTTCAGCTTTCTGATCACAACATATGTATCCGCTATATCAGTATTACGTTTCATTACTCTCCAACGGATAGATACTTTATTATCTTTACTGAAAAAAAAAATGAAGAAATGTTAATGTTTAAGGAATACAAAGATTTCAGTTCAGTGGAATTCAATATTCTATTATTCTTAATCTATTGAAATCTCACGTACACTGTGTTAGGTTAGGTTAGAATCTCTAGATCACAGACGAGAATAAAATTATTTATCAATATTCGAGGATGAACATGTAAACTATACATTCATTTCGTAGAATTTATTATAGTGATGATAGATTGTTTAATAAGCCTAACGAACTGTAAATGGGATGTAGTTGATCCAACAGTTTTCCGAAATCTTCTTCAAAATCGAGTGTAATGAATGAAATGAAAATATCTTCCAAATGCTCTATATGTCAAAACTTATTTCTGATACACAACTCCTATTTTATACGAAATTAATCAATTCATTTTAAATTGCAACACCAAAATATAGATTGACGAGCAAATTAGGCACTTAAATGCGAATAATGGCAAAATAGTTATACTTCATTTTATAGTTGAATAAAACAACGATGTTCAAATTTTTATTAGATTCACAAACTTAAGAAACGTTTCACCACATTACACCTTCATCAAATACGTACAACAGCGGTAAAAGCAGGTACTCATTTCAATAGAAGGGGAATCTAAACAGATTAGCTCCTTTTAAGGAAGCAAAAGATTTAGTAATATTAACGAATTCTGGTATAATTGACTATTGAGTAAATTTCCAGAATTTTTCTGTTTATTTATTTTCAATAGATTCACTATAGATTCACTTTCAATCTATTATTTTCATTATATAAAATAAAATAATTATTATGCAAGGTATGGCTTTCGTCCAGTAGATGCTTTGCATGGTGAGCATCTGATTTTTGTTCGTCAAAACTGGGTTCGTGCTCTGATAACCTAATATTGAAATTTTTAACATTTTTACCGATCTTGAGTTTTTACTAGAGAGTTCATAAACACCGAATTTGTTTAATATTTGCATAATTTGATTGAGGAGGTCGTTACTTGATGAAAATCGATAAACATATTTTCAATGAAATAAAACTAGATTTTCAATATATATTAACAAAACTATGACCGGTTGCACCACACTGTGGCTTTATCAGATAAATACAAACTAATGAACAGAGTTATTCCTTATATATTAGTTTTATTTCCACTTAATATTACAATAGATACAAGTAAAAAGGGTATATTGGAAAACCCATCGGAGTTGCTTATTTTATGAATTGAGAAGATTGAGTAAAGGAGAATGATTTAGATCTAATTGACAATTAAATAACCTACCTGAATTCTCTTCTTTGTTAATCTCTAAAACTAACCATAGATTAAGTTTTTGTCTATCATTTTCATTGTGTAAAATTTTGAAATTTATCATTAAAGTTATGGTGTTCTTCGAGTAAGTGATTAGAATAATGGGAATCTGATTTATGATAATTAATGCTACGTTGGTGCTCGGATAATCTTACTTTGAAATTTCTGAAAGTTCTACCAGTATAAATTTTATTACAATACCCGCAAGATAGTTTATAAACACCGGATTTATTACCTTTATCAATTTTAGATTTGCAGTTTTTGATATGTTGGCCTGAAGAATTATCAGTTCGGAATGCTATATTGAAATTATAATGCGAGAGGAATGATTTTAATTTAAGACTAAGATTTTTAATTTTAACTAAGTTAAGCTGTTGTATTTTGTGTTAGAATTTTTATACTTGGAAATACTTTCTGGATTGTTTTTGAAATTTTTTGCGTGAAATCATGTTCTCATCATACTTGGACTGCAACCGTTAATCACTGTTATTTGTTTAATTATATGTAGCTCCTTTATAAAATTATTTTGTGGCATTGGAATATCAATGAGTTTATGTACCATACTATTGTAAGCAGCTAATTTATGTGGATAAGGATGTGTAGATAACGGTTACAGTCCAAGTATGATTGAGAACATGATTTCACGCAAAAAAATTCCAAGAATATCCGTTATTCAATCACTTTATTTATTGGTCCAGATATGTCGACGATATCATTTGTTGTTTCACCGGCACAAACAGAGAATTAGACTCATTCAAAACATTCATTAACAAAATTAACGATAATATTAAATTCACGTTAGAGATAGAAACAGAAAACTCCATTAACTTTCTGGATTTAACTAGTACTAAAATTTACTGCAAACATGACTTTTCTATTTTTCATAAGCCATCGCATACAGATAATACTATTTACAGCTCATCTACACATCCTTATCCGCATAAATTAGCAGCTCACAATAGTATGGTACATAGACTCATTAATATCCCAATATCACAAAATAATTTCATAAAAGAGCTAACTATAATTAAAGAAATAGCAGTCAATAACGGTTACAGTCCAACTATGATTGAGAACATGATTTCACACAAAAAATTTTAAAAGCATTCCAGGAAATATTTCCAAGTAAAAAAGTTTTAACACATAATGCAACAGCTTAACTTATATTGGTAATCCTAGTCTGAAATTGAAATCATTCTCTTGGTTATAGTTAAATCTGAAAAACTAATGGAATTCTCAGTTTCGATTTTCAAAGTGAACTTTATATTTGATTCATTGGAATTTATGAAATTACTGAAGGTATCAAATTTCCTATTTGTACCTGGGAAACAGGTTCTGTTTTCCACGTATCCAAACGTATGAATGCAATGTTTGGGTAGCGGATGATTATGAACTATTTCTCGATGCTATCCATGAAAACTTCGATTAGTAAAGAACTGAGAGGATTTCCATCATTAAACTGTTGTTGCTTATGTAAATTTCATTATTGAAGTAAAAATAATATTGCTACAAGCATACATCCAAAAGATTCTAACGTTTTGATTGATTAAGAAGAATCATTTCAATATTTTAGCTTGGTTGCTCAATTTCAATGGATCGTGACATTTGACACTAGATTAGAGATTAACTTCATCTGAGGCAGTAAGTTTAGCATTATATGATAGTCCTTATATGTTGAATTTTACATATTTGTCCATAGACTTCTTGATTGAAATTTTGAATTCATATTATATGAATGTTCAAAGATGCCTATAAAATAACGTGTAAATTTTAATACTGCAGCTGTAACGTATAGGAAAATTGTCCTGATGGGATATCCCATTTTATGTAGCTTGACTAGAAAATAAAGTTTTTCTGGCCGCGGATTATCAACTGAAAGTTGCCAATCGTCTTGAGAAAGTGTGCTCCCGAACTGGCACCCATTCTTAACCGTCTGTTTCAGATTTCTTATGAAAGCCAGACTTTTCCGAACAGCTGGAAAATAGCGAGAATTCAGACGATCCCAAAGAAAGGAAATATCCTTACCCCAAAACTACCGCCCTGTTGCACTTTTTCCCATTATGTCCAAAGTGATGGAGAGAGTCACAAATGATGAACTCATCAAATATCTTGAGTTGCAGGGAATTATTACCGACCATCAGTATGGTTTTCGCAGGTAAAGATCGCAAGGGGATCTGCTCGCCTACGTCACTCATGTTTGTACATTAACACTGGGAAATCATGGGGAATCTTGAGCAATAGCCCTGGACATCTCTAAAGCCTTCAATAGGAATTGGCATGCAGCCTTGTTGAATAAACTCGCAGCATATGGGCTTTCCGTAAAGTTGCGGGGTTGGATAAGCAGCTTTCTTTCAAATAAATCAATACAAGTTGTGGTCGACGGTATAACATCTGATTGTTTCCAGTTGCAAGCAGGAGTACCTCAGGGATCCAATTTTCACCAACCTTGTTTCTGTCGCAGAAAAACGATCTTTTGTCATCTACAGAGAACAAGATCTTCGGTTTTGCAGACGATTGTACACTGGTTTAGTCTTTCAGTAGTCTGTGGCCGATTACAGCTGCAAAATCTCAGTGTCAGAGCTGTCAACAAATTAATAACTTGAATTCTGACTTACAGAGGATATCTGAGTGAGGGAGTTCAATCTGGTGAGCTTTAACGCGAGCAACTACGTTTTCTAGAAGAGTCCTCGCTGGAGAACCTCCTCTATTGATGCAAGGCCAACAAATTGCATCCAAAGATTCGATACACTCCAGGATTTGCTGGCATGAACATGTATCAGCAACAGCAGAGTCAGCATCAGCTAAAATTAGTTTTCTTCTCACAGTCAAGCGATACTTCATGTCATCTCACGTGCTTTGAAATATTGATCCCATATATGGGGATCTGCGCCCAAACATTTGTAGCAGATGTTGGATAGTTTGCAAAATCGAAACGAGCTGTGCGCCCCATCGACCACCAGAAGATCACCCGCGACAAGTTGCTGACCTTACTCCGTTTTACAGTTACTTCCACGGAGCTGAAAGATCTTGTTCTGGGAAAACTCATGTTTTACCGCAACACAAAGGTGGCAAGGAGTTCTCATCATATGGTGGTACATTTAGCCACCCCAAGAACCTCTATCTGTAAGAATTCCTTCGTTCACATGGCCGGTGAGCTGTGGAACTCGCTTCCGACCAACATCTTCCCAACATCCTTCAATTTGGACCTCTTCAAGAAGCGAGTAAACAGATACCTCAATTCTTCCCAGAAGTCCACTCATATGGTGTGACAGGTTCGCCTATTCCTGGGAAGCGCGCATAAGAAAATTGGATTCATTAGTTTTGTTATGTGAATGACTGCTGTTTCAGTGGTACAAATAGACAATTAGATTCAAAATCTCTGAAAATTACTACTTGCGAGATGATCGCAATCTGTAAAGACATTGAAGAATTTTTATTCAAGAAACAATATTCAACCTTCCGTAGAATTTTACATGTTTACTAGCGCTCCTACGAATTGAGATGAGTAGGCGGTAGTGTAACCTGTTGTTAATGCGTATGCAATGCTGACGAGGTCAAATGAGACCTAAACTGCAGTCCATTGCTCCTAATTATGACATCTTGCTATGCTGCATCACTGCTGTGTGACCCTGGTTGACGGTGATTATGAAGAGTGGATCGGAAAACCAGCTCCTTCAAGGAGGGGTATTTATCATTCTACGGAAGGTTAAATGTTGTTCCTTGGATAAAAATTCTTCAATACTTAGTTTGCTTCAGTGCTTACATAATTTGAATTAAATGTTTTTCAACATTTTTTAGATTTAAGTATAACTAAAATTGAAAATTGACTTGATTTTATTATACTCTATTATTAAATTAAGTTGTTGCAAGTTATAATTGTTCCTCAAATCTACATCAACTTTAAATAGCTGCTCATAATTGTATGCTACCTAGACTCACTACGATACCAATAGCAGAAAATAATTTTTGAAAGAATGAAATTATTAAATATCTAACGGTCAATTATAATTATAATTCTAGTTACTTGAATATTGGGCTATCAGATTGCAAAGGCACTTTTGACCAACTACAAACATATTCTCTCAATACAAATTAAGATATACAAAAAAAGATCAGAAAAATTCCGATTAGTCCTAAAATCATCACCATTGCTTACCCTTTTAGTTGAACCATAATCGAATTACTTTTCTTTTCAGTTTCAATATGTAGTAATTTATTCTCCAGAAGAATATCATTCAGTATATTAGATTGATAAACGAAAGACCATCTAGTTAAAATTTTCATATTTTCAGTTTTCATTAGTTTCTTCTCATATTACGAATGTAATTATTTTAATTCAAAATTGGGGACTTGGGGGCTTTCCATATTGTTAAAACCGATCTTTTATATTATTATAGTATAATATAGGTACGACCCTCCTATGGTTGGAACTGTATGAATTATTCGCACCTGCCATTATTTCGATTTTATACCAATCAAGACAGATTTCGTACAGCATGGGTAATCTTAAATTTATATGAGGTTCTTTCTACGTTAGAAACACCCATTGCGCATAATCTCACTTACAAGAAAGGCGGCAGTTTAGTCGAAGGATGGTGACAATTCGCATTTGCTTAAGTTCAACATTCAAATTAATGTAAGTGTATTCCATTAGCTAGTACATATAATGTCTATATTTGTTAACGATTCATACCGAAACGTGCATTCAAGATGAATGAGAACTATTATTATGAGGTTCCTCTGTAGTATCGATTAGAGGGCCAACAACTGGGCCTATTTTAATGGAAAATAATTGAATAGTGCCAGAACCAATAGCTGCCGTTTTCATGCATTATGAATTCAAATTATTTACACCTATGTATCTAGGTAGTACTAGGCTAATTTAATACATGTAAGTAGATCGTAGAATGTGTTTATAGCCCTTGAGATCTTGATTTCCTATTGCAAAACGTAAAAACTAGAATCTCTTTCCCGTGAAAACTTGATTGTTCTTTTCTTTGACTGAACAATAACTTGACTTCTTTGATCTAGGGAAAGCTCAGTTCTCGTTGAATCATTTTAATCTAAAGGTTCAAATTCCAATGATTGAAATCTAATTAGATTATTGTCCTCAGGTGTCAAAAATAAACAACAATGAAAAGCATCAGGAATTAAAATATTCAGAAACAAAGATATAATATACACTTGCGGAAATCGAGGAAAGGAAAGAAGAACGGCTGTGGACAAAAAATTTGGTATTCCCTAATTAACAGTAAAATTTAATTTGAGTTGTAAAATCACCAAACTTGATTTACGTTTGTGTAAATATATTAAAAAAAGATGAGGAGCGAAAAACTGGTAAACAAGATAGCTGAAAATCATTCAACAATATTTGCCTTGTAGAAAGGGAAACATTAAAGCCGCGTTTGTTTTTTCTCGACGACACCCGTTCAAATCCCAATACCCTAGGCAGGCACTTGTATAAAAGCTATCGTCCGCCTAACAACCGAAGCCATGAAAAGAGTATCTGCAAATATATCTGAAAATAATATTCGCAAGTGGTTTTTGGATATAGAGATTTTCCTTATAAGTACAGAAAACTTATCGATATTAGAAAATCTTCGAAGGGTTTAAAGGTTTCGAAACCCGCTTATTAGTTTGTCCGAGCTGGGTAAAATTCTCGCACCATAGAGTTGAATAATTGTTTATGAGTAGAGAAGCAAGACAAAATATAATAGTAATAGTTACCTTTTCTGAAGCCAGAAATATTACACCAGTAATGGTTATATATTCTAACGAAATATGCTAGCATAAGCAGTTGCACGTCCGACTATTAAGGAATCGGTTTATGTGGCGATGGTTGGATGAAAGTCAAAGTAACTATACATCATATAGCTAAGGTCTGTACTTGCTTAAAAAATTCAAATGTCTATAATTTTATTTCTTGATGGGCTTTTTCATTCATGATTCAAAGTGAATCTCTCGGATTTGGGTCAAAGAGGAATGTTGATCAAGTGAGACCCACAACATAAGTTTTTACTCACTAGTGAGGCTGAAATTAATTCTAACATTTTCATAGGTAAAATTAGCTGATAACCTAGTCAGAAAACTGATATCACACACTTCTTAGCAGATGAGCCACCCACTAAAAATAATATCAAATATCCAGAAGATGAGAGCATCTGCTGAATCAAGTGGAATTATTTTTTCAGTGTTATATTGCTATCATATGAAATTTAAAAAAAATTGTGATCCTGAAAAGCCAATAAGATTTACACCTAATAACGCAGTTCATAAAATATTTACTGATGCACAAGAAAAGAATATGGTCGATTGTATTGGGAAGTGCAGTCAAATGTTTTATGGACTCACCATCACAGACGACCGAAGCCTTATTTAGGAATTGGCAAATGTTGAACAATATGAAAGTTCTGGATAAATGGCTTGTAACTAAGTTCACAGGTATTGAGTATCTAACCAATGTAAAAGAATGATATATCTTTGCGAACTCCTGAGAGTTGCAGTTTTGAGAGAGCAACTTCTTTTCACCGCCATAATGTTGGTGTGTCCTTCGACAATCTGAAGAATTCAATTGCTAGACAAGTCGTCTTTGATAATGGAACCGGGCTGATTCATAAATTGAAGTTTCCAAGGCAAAACTGGAAGGTGTTGAGGTAGTTAAAAAGCAAATAGTTAGTAGGTGGGGATTTATTGCACCAGAGCTTATTCTTAACGAGAAGTATGGCTTCTATTACCTATTTGATGAGTGCACAATATCCTCTGCAGAATTCAATGTACTACTGGAATGGATTGATTTGTTAGATTGCTGAATGGAAATATCTCTATAGAAGATTCCAACTTTCTCATTCAATGATCAGTTATAGAAACGTCAACTACTTATAGGAGGAGTATCATGAGACTAATAGTGTAGATGTTGATTCAATTCTCATAATCGAAGAAGCACGAGGCGAACAAGAATTTATTACTTGAACTCGAAATTAAACGAGGAAATATTTATGGTGAAACTATGAAAACTTGAACGAAATTATATTTTGTATATTTGAATTACCAATTGAGATACACTATTCCAAACAGAGGAATAAGACTGCCTTGTTGAAAAGTTAGAGAACACGTTCACTCATGTTAAGGTTTTCAAAATCATGTTAAGTTATAGCTACCAATTTTATTGAATCTTCAATAATAGAAAATAAAATAGCCCACTTGATTATAAGAGAAATGGCATGACCTAAGCATTAAAACAAAACAGAAAAATTTATTCATCAATCTACATAACTAAAGTTCTACAGGAAGTTAAAATCAAGAGTTCAGAAAAATTATACTCTTCATTTATGAATCACTTTTAAGAATTCATCAAACTTTTTTATTGATATTAAATAGTAACTGGTAAGTTAGGTTACATCTTCAGAACGAATTTGAATTTTACATCATCAAACTGATCTTAGAACCCATCATTTATGTAGTAAAATCGCAAAATAAGCTGTGTTGTATCTCACTAGCGTGCTGGGATATTTAGGGGAGAACTTTCAAATCTTCCAAAGAAGTTCACTGCAATTAAATTTTGATCAAGGTAGTTTATGTCGCTGCCGGCAGTTTACTGGGTTCAATTAGAGGCCATTAATTACAAATACTTCAAATTTTCTTTCCGTTACTTTTACACAAGTAATTTCGTACTGTTGAGATAATTGCTCACACGAAAAAGCATCAATCATATCAATGAAATCATCATTTTGTCTTACCCAAAATTCTAAATTTATATGATGAGTAGTTTCTTTATGTATTATAGACAGAAAGACAATCAGCATCTTTCTAGGTCTACAATTCTCATCGACATCGAGTATTAGATTCGTTGGTAGAGAAGTTAATTCATTCTTAAACTTCCGAATTGAATATGGTATATTGGAAATAGCAATAACATAGTAAACTTTTACACAAAACCATATGGAGAAAAGCTGCTTACCAACGAAGTTATCATCTTATTTTGAAATATTGCCATGAAGTTAGATTACTTGAATAGACGCAAGTCAAGAATTAAGGAATGATATATCGCTCGATTATAGAACTCATTCAAGTGTCACATAAATTATGAAAATTCCATAAGATCATATGAACACACTTGATGATATATATATATATATATATATATATATATATATATATATATATATATATATATAAATTTGAGACAAGAAGAATTATTCAAAATCAGTAGATCAACGAATAATCCTTCTTGACAAGAGCTAGTTCCCAAATCTGCCACCATGCACGCAGCCCCCTAGAGCCACAATAGTGCAACTAAGCAGCATGCCGAGAAACGAAGTAGTTTCGTCCTTATAAGTAGCTCATCAGTGTCGCATATCGCTTCTCAGCATCCTAACAAGCTACATCGGGGTACGCTAACGAATTCAGAAAGGACGTATCACGTCCGAAAGTTGCTCTCTTTGGACCGAAACGGTGAACCAGCTACCGGACTTCGAGAAAGATACAAACAATAACAAACAGATGTGAGAAGGTTAAAAATTCCAACACTTGAGGAACATCTTTCGCCGGTCCGTGAATCACATCTCTGGACGCCTGTTTCCAGGATAAACCTCCTGTCGGTTAATATTTGATGAGACAAATATTTTTCGCGGTAAACTTCGCAGACCATCAAAAAAATTTATAATGAAAAAACAAGATAAGTTCTGCAACGCAATACATGTCCTATAAAATTAAGTCGCTTATTTTTACTAGTATCTATGAAAGCTTCTGTTAAACAACATTGTCCTAAATTGTTATTTACTGGATACCTACCTACATTCATAGCGTTCGTATTAAAATTAGACATTTCTATTTCTATAACGAATAGAATGACTGTAGGCGATTGCCAAGTAAATAAGTGAGTAGGCGAAAAAGGTGAAATAGACGCTAGATAAGCGTGAGTACCTATAGCGAAATATGAACAATTCAATAAGAATTTTTTCCTATGTCATAAAATTATCCAAACCACATTCATATTACCAGCAATAATACTTTACCCAATAATGGAAATTGAACGAGGAAAACGAAAATCAGGAATAAACCTTTGAGGTATATAACATAATAATTAGGTATCCCCCTCTCATAAGGTGTTCTTCATCCGCAAGTTCACCATTACTTCTGATTTCTCCACATAATATTAAAATAAAAATTTGCAGAAAATATTAAGGAATGTGTATGTTTAGTCCGGTATATTGGTAGAGTATAAAATTTTCATGAATACTGAAATTTGAAAATATATCAAGAAGAATATTTTTACTCAATGAAACACCTTTTCCTAAAGATAATTGAAACAACTGAATTGTGGATTCCTCACAACATTTCTCTTGTTTATAACAGGCAAAGGACTTACAGAAATTACCCAGAGTTTTATATAATCCAAATCGTTGGCAAATCTACTCATATTCAGTTTATTTAGTCTCTCTACTTCAGCGGGAATTCCCAATTCACTGCCCGAAAACTTCACATGTGGAATGTTATAAGCGTGAATAATGATGATTTCTGTGGACTGTTTATAAGAAATTCGTAGCAGAAACTGATACGCTAAATTGTATCATTCAGTTATGAGTGCTGAGCGAAAAATATATATAAAAATTTACGATAGATTCAAAAATAGAACAAATGTAACGAAATTGTCTAATTATTGTCTTGACTTACTTATAAAAACCCAGGATGCGAACAGCTATGCATTCAAACGTTTAGTTCGAGCAGTTGGTAGCTAAACTCAGTTCACAATCACTATAGGGCACTAGGTTTTATGCACTGTAGTTTCACTGTAGTTCAGGGCTGGAGAATGTCTTAGTTTGGGTTTTAATGATTGTCTTTGAGGTAAATGTATCTCAAATAGTCTCCTTTGTCACAATAGACGAAACTTAATTTCAAATGAAAGTGAAGACGAGGTTTTTTGGCGCAACTGCGACGCTAAATAAGCAAGTCTAATATTTCGAGCATCACTATACGGTCGATAGTACTCTCTGTAGCAGACTGATTGGCGCGTTACCCTGAGGCACGACTTCCATTCGCAGATGTGTGGGAAATTGAAAACAGATAAAGAGCGCCAAGACAATATGTATTTGAATTTTAATTCAATGTAATTAATTTTGCCGCAAAATCAGAAGAAAAAGTTCTCTCGCTTAACTTCCAGTTTCATGAAAGCAAACATAACGAAAAATGTACATTAAAAAATAAGTTGGTTTGTACGCAAATCAATGTTAAATGTGAAAAAAAATTCTTTGACTTAAAATTGAAGACGAAACAACATGCCTACAATAGACACTGACACCGGTACCAATTAGTCTACAGATTATGTTGTGCGGGTGTCCTACGATTACTAATTGGATAACATTTTATGATAAAGTTCTTGGATAGGTTCATCTGAGCTAAGCATGAATCTATGCTTCATCTTATACGATATCTTACAATATTTCTCGATAAGAGGACTGCGCAGAGAGGCTTGGCAATTTTTCACATTTTATATTTTTGTTGCGATCCCATGATATTTTGTAGGTTTTTCTTTATAATAATTGGTTTACTTTGTTACTTTGTTTGTGTTGTATTATTGTTGAGTGTACTTGAATTTTACTTAAGTGAAATACAAAAGACGATAGGTAAAAATGTGTGCCTAAAATAAGATTCGGCAATTCAAGTATGTACGCGATAGATAAGTACGAGTAGAACTTATCTGCCCAAAGATTATGTGAACACGAAAATATATCGAACAGAAATCTCAAATGAATCTGCTTCGATGAATATAAATCATAATGTTTAGGAATCCCAATCCTTATCACGTGTCTTTAACAACAAGCTGGGCCTGATGGCATACCTTCTATCGTTTTGAAAACATTCGCCTTTAAATTAACACCTATTCTCTGTAGACTTTTCACCATCTCCAATAAAAAAGGTATTTGTCCTTCCTGAAAAATTTCCAGAATTCAACCCATCCTTGAAAAACGGAAAAAAATCATTCCATCCAGTTATTGGCCAATACCCCTTTCACCTATGATCTCTAAAGTGATAGAAAAGGCCATCAATTTTGAGCCTATTAAATATTTAGAATCTGTTGGTATTATGAATGACCGACAATATGGTATCAGGCACCAGAGATCAACAGGAAATCTACTTGCGTATATTACTGACATGTGCAAAAGTGCTATTGAGAAATTTGGGTAGTCTTTGGCTAGGGCTCTCGATATTTCGAAAGCTTTCGATCGCGTTTGGCATAAAAGTCTGCTCAGTAAATTCTCCGCATATGGTTTGTCCCACCGGCTATGCCTATGGATTTCGCGTTTCCTCTCCAATAAATCTCTCAGTGTGGTCGTGGATGGGGTTACTTCTGACACACTTGGCATTAATGCTAGTATGCTTCATCTTGGCACCAACTCTGTTTTTGCTTCATATAAATGCCCTCCTCACTGTTACAGGTTGTAAACTTCACCGTTTTGCGGATGACAGTACACTTCATACATCGTCTTGCTCGGTAAAACCCCTGTCTTCACAAGACACGAACGAAATACGAATACAGCAGAGTGAAAAGTTAATAACGACTTAAAATAAGTTCTTGATTGGGGATCTGCTAACTAAGTAGAGTTCAATGATAGTAATTTTTTATTAGTTTATATTCTAGTACGATGAATAGCATTGTCCCAGATATAACGATGGCGAATGAGACCATTTCACTTACTTCCTCTATAACGACGTTGGAGTAACTATCAGCGACTATCTATCATGTCATGACCATGTTGTGAATATTGTTAAGTCAGCTGCAAAAAACTGGGATTTCTCTATCGCGGAAAGAAATATTTCACTTCGAACAAATTGCTTACTCTCTATTAATCTCAAATTCGTCCTGTTTTAAACAATGGCTTCCATGTATGGGGTTCTGCTCCTAAACACAGCTTGAAATTCCTGTACTCCATCCAAAAGATAGCAATTCGGTTAATTGGAGACAATGCACTCACAGATTCCATTCCACTATTGGAACATCGAAGAAAAGTTGGTAAGCTTTCCTCTTTTTTACAGGTACTCTCATGGAAGATGCTCTAAGGAACTTCTACGCTTGTTCCACCGATTGTTTCTATTTTTGGGCAAACAAGGCAAACTCTTGCCAATCACCCGTTCGTGGGGTTGAATTAGGGATTTGAATTTGGGAGGCTTTTATTTATTGAATTAGGGACACCTAGAACGTCTCTATATCAAAATACTTTTTTTCATTGAACGGCAAAACTCTGAAACTATCTTTCATGTAACATATTTCCTCATGACTATAAGCTGTTAGCATTCAAGCGAAGTATTAACCGTCTATCCTTCTCAGAGACTCGCAGTGTCGTCAAGACATAATAGTATTTGCTTCCTTGCGCGAGTAATTTTCAGATAAAAAAAAGGAAAGCTAGCTCTTAGCATCTCTCCATTCTGTTTATATTTCCTTATCTAATAATGAAGTGATAACGAACTAGCTCCGAGAAAATGATACTGCGGCTATGCTGCTGCTCGACTTGGCAGGGACACTGCTGTGCCTCCAAATGAATAATATTCGAAATTGTTTGCTGTGGCACTATACATTGGATTACTAAGTGAATAATAATATGCACTAAAGAAAATACTGAAATATATAAAAAATACTTACTATTCGATTTTTCTGAATCTGAAATCTGGGGTAACTTCATAATCTTCAGTCATTGCATCTAGAATTCGAGAGTTATTCAAGTTTAGTGGACAGCTAAGTAAAGTATCAGAAATATCATTCAGCATCTTCTCGGTAAGAAATTGAGGTTGAGCACAGCGTAAATTCTTGTATGGGGCTTCTAGGAATAGTTGAGTACTGAAATACCGCTTTAGAGGTCTCAAAAAACAATCACAATTCAATGGATTTCCTGAAATAAAGGAAAAACTCACAATAAAGTAAAATATATTGAAATATTCGAAATAAATATATATAATAATTTAAATCAATTCTCATTGATTATATATATATATATATATATATATATATATATATATATATATATATATATATATATATATATATATATAGTTAGTTTCGTTAAGCTTGTAATTTGCTCTCCTATATTATATATATATATATATATATATAATACAGGGAGAGCTTAACGAAACTAACTTTGGCGAGAGCTTGAAATAATTACTGGGAATAAATTGTGAAAAAGTGAGGAATACACTTCACAAATTATTTCATCCTCCGTTTTCATAAAATCACTAGAACGAATCAATTTCTGATTTAATATTTTCATCCTCTTAATTTATTATTTCATAGATATTGTTGAAAAGCTGGGTCATTTTCGTATTTCCCGGGCTATCAAATCATATGCGTTCTTACTCTAGCATTATCCTTTGGTATTATTAGGCCATTTTAAACAGAAGTAGGCATCACTCAAGTCTGCAATTCACAAAGTTACACTACCTAGAAAGAATTATTCAAAAAGCATCCCTAAAATGATCATGAAGATGATATCGCTTCTAACGGACGCTGAGTATCTGGAGAACTATCTGCTGAAACAGAAAGTTTGGCGATTGTGATCCAAGATCAAGATGTCTTCAAAAGAAATGATAGAAAATACATCATCAAGCAATATGTAGATATTTTTTTCTTGATAAACACTTTATATATCAACAATATTGCCCAATAATGCAATAGGTTATTTGGAGAGCCATACGAATTTTTTTTCGGAGAAGCTCAGAAAAACTCTCAAAACAAAAACACTGGCGACGACATAGTTCTCAAAATTGCATTGCGCTCACTCACAAAACATGAATATGAATTTCTATAAGGGTTAAGATTACGCTATCACACCGAAAACTAAACCGTATGAAGGAATCATATCATCGGTCGAATCACATCTGAAGTATCGATCCCAACTATCAAAAGATGACATCTAATCCGACATCAATAACGATCGTTATACGTATATCCAAATAAAGACAAAAAGATCCTCAACCTTTCACCTATTCCAGAAGAACAAGAGGCTCAATACAAGAGAATAGTCGTCGGAAATCTCAAGAATCTATGGCCTCCTGAAAATCCACAAGGACAACACCACATCCAATAGTGAATTCAGTAGGTTGTCCAGTCCAAGATTTAGAAAGATACATGGTTGGAAACATGCAGACATAATTAAAACAGGCTTACTTCAACATGAAAAACTCCACACTATTTCTAGATATAACAAATAAAAATCAGAGACGAAGATATATTAGCTAGCTTCAACATAGTCTTCCTGTTCACTAACATACCCATAATAGGCATTGGACTCGATCGAAATTTAATATGATTTTTCGTCACACTAGCTCGATATCGCCGAACATTGCATGAAATGTACCTACTACACCTATAACGGTCAAAAATATAAACGATTAAGCGGTACACCTATGGGATCCCCGCTTTCACCAGTCACAGCTCACTTGGCGAAACCCAAGTATTGAGAAACGCATCCTCCAAACCAAAACTATGGCTCAGATACGTATACGATATGTTTTTAACTTGGCAGCATAACGAAAACGAACGAAAGGAACTAGACAACTTCCTTAAATACCTTAACAACATCGAAGTAGTACCCGATTCACTTTGGAGAGAGAAAACCAGAGATAGCTACATTCCACAGACATGCTTCTTGAGAAGGAATTACAAAATTACATGAGCCACACTGTATATTGGTAACCTATACTCACTGATAGATATTTGAATGCAGCTTTTTATCACCAGCCAGCTCAAGTGAATGGCATCCTCCAATTGAACGATCAGAACGATTATCACACATGAAACCTGTCCAAAGGGGAGTAAAAACTCTGAAGTCAGCATTCCGACAGAACGACTTCAATAAATAGCATTAAAATAGAGCATTTAAGGGTATAATAAAGCAAAATACTCCAACGGAAGCTCCCAACTGAATCCGCAAAAGGTAGTATTGCCTTATGTAGGTGATGTTACTTCCAAAATTGGACGAATTTTGAATCGAAAACGAATAATCCACCCAGTAATTACAATACGGAACATACAACGACATGGTTTCTTTAAGAAAGCAGGGTGTTTAATGGATTCCTTGTCCGAACTGTGATAAATGGTATATAGGCCAGACAAAAAGACGCATTTAGTTTCGCATACAAAAACATAAAAAATACAATCAGAAATGAACAGTCCACATCGGCTTCGTTCTATCACACGAACGATTACAAAATTCGATAATATATATATATATATATATATATATATATATATATATATATATATATATATATATATATATATATATATATATATATATATATATATATATATATATATATATATATATATATATATATATATATATATATATATATATATATATATATATATATATATATATACAGTGTGTTCCAACGAAAATTTGACCCCTATAACTCCGAAATGAGTAACATTAGCGAAAAACACCAAGACATGTCGATTTTTGTTTCGAGGGGGAGCATTTTTCGAAATAATTCGAAACTTGTCAGATCAACCCCCTACCCCCAGCAACCCTAATTTCGAAATTCATCATAGGGAATAAGGGTCGAGTGGCACCTTACTGTAAAGGTCTGTCAATTCTCCATTCTGATTTGTCATTTTAGAATTTTAAATTAACATACAGGGTGTCCCAACCGAGGGTAAGTTGAATTCTGCAAATCCCAAATACTAAATGAAATCGATTTATTTTGGCATAATGCAAGCGCAGGTTTATGCTCGGTCTAGAAAAACGACCTACACTTGTGAATTTGGAGTTGGTGCAATCAACCCCTATTTCCAGCATCCCCAACTCAAAAATCATTCGATCGAAAATAGGTCAAGTGGCACCTCGTTGGAAAGGTATTTCAATTTTCTCTTCGAATTTGGTATTTTCGAAATTCAGAATCAGCATACAGGGTGTCCCGGAGCAGGAACACTGAAAACCCAAATAACTTTTTGAAACTGGTTCATTTCGGTATAATACGAGAACATGTTTATGTTTGATTCGAGAATAAGACTCTCTTGCGTGAATATGGAATTTTTGCAATCAATCTCTTCCATTCAGCATCCCCAACTCAAAAATCATACAAGTGATTACAGGTTGAGTGGCAAAGTTCAGAAAGATTTTTCTATTTTCTGAATCACTGAGGCATTGGTTTCAGTTTGGCAATCGAGGTTTTCTGGCGTGAGGATCAGGATGAGGGATGATGGAGAAACTGATTGGATGCTCATCTAAACAGGAAAACGAGATTTATTGAACTTGTATTCAATTGAAAACAAAAACTAACTTGATTATTACAACAATTGTTCAAAATGACCTCCGCCCACCTCCATACAGTTATACAGACGATTTTCGAACTCTCTTCTCACATTAGCGAAAACTTCAGGAGTCAAAAGTCGGCATTCTGTGATAATCCTCATCCGCAGCTCCTCCAGGTTTTCTGGTCTTGTGGCATAAACTTTAGATTTTAGATGGCCCCACAAAAAAAAATCTAGGGGATTTAAATCTGGTTACCTGGCTGGCCACTCAACAGGTCCTCTTCTACCAATCCACCTTCCTGGGAAATTTTCGTCTAAATATTGGCGCACCCGAGCATCATAATGCGGAGGAGCACCGTCTTGTTGAAAACGCATTTCGTCCTCAGAAAGAGTTGGACCGTTCTGTAAAATTTCTGTCAATCTAGGATGTATGTGTTCCTCTAACAACTGTAGGTAGCCATTTCCATTCAGATTACCCTCAATAAAGAAAGGCCCAACTAGATGATTGCCAAAAATTCCTGCCCAAACGTTCAACTTCTGAGGCCTTTGCGTGTGGGCCTCTCTAAACCAATGAGGATTCTGTGTGTCCCAATATCGACAATTATGTCTATTCACTTCACCACTGAGCATAAAGGTGCTTTCATCAGAAAAACAGATGTTATTCAGAAAATTTGGATTAGCGTTTAGGTTTTCACTTAGATTTTCACAAAACTGTAAACGACGATCTGGATCATCTTCGTTTATTTCATGCACTAATTTTACCTTGTAGGGGTGAAATTTGTGATGTTCACGATTCTATGGACAGTTGTAGCTGATACACCAGTCAGACGAGATAGTTTTCTGATCGAAGTAGTATTCTCCATTTGTAGATGACCCACTACTGCCACTTCCGTTGCCTCATTTCTGACAGGGCATGCCACTTCATGTTTTTGTTTGCCACCGAACCCGTAGCTAGGAATTTGTCAACCAAATATTTAACGTACTGGTGACTGACTCCTTTCTCTTTCAGGATGGTTCCTATCGAATATCCTTGCCGTTTCTTTGGCACAACTGTTATTTCGAAAATACGTCGATACAATTTCGACCCTTTCCTCAGTGGAATAAACCATTTTCAGATCAATTTCAACTGACGAACAACAACAATAATGAGGAACTGATCTGAATAATAATAATATTTCATTGCAAAAATGAGAAATAACAGATGACTGCACGCCAGATGGAAATGAAAAAAATGTGAACATTTTCAATGCAGAAATCAGCTTTATTTCTTCGTAATTGATGCTCAACACATCGTACCCCAATACTTTTAACAGTTTCGAATTAATTTTAGTTGATAATTTCAAATGACGATATTGAATTTTTCGAAAGCGACATCCTGTATGGAGAGCCGAACTGAATGAAATGCTTTAATCATTCTGGAATTCAAAAAACCTTTCTGAAGATATGCCACTTGAATTATTTGTATGATTTTCAAGTTGGGGATGCTGAATGGAAGGGGTTGATTACAAAAATTCTATAACCACACAAGAAAGTCCTATTCTCGGATCAAACATGTTCTCGTATACCGAAATGAACCAGTTTCAAAAAGTTATTTGGATTTTCAATGTTCCTGCTTCAGGACACCCTGTATGATGATTCTGAATTTCGAAAATACCAAATTCGAAGAGAAAATTGCAGTACCTTTCCAACGAGGTGCCACTTGACCTATTATCGATCGAATGATTTTTGAGTTGGGGATGCTGGAAATAGGGGGTTGATTGCACCAACTCCAAATTCACAAGTGTAGGTCGTTTTTCTAGACCGAGCATAAACCTGCGCTTGCATTATGCCAAAATAAATCTATTTCATTTAGTATTTGGGATTTCCAGGAATTCAACTTCACCCTTGGTTGGGACACCCTGTATGTTAATTTAAAATTCTAAAAATGACAAATCAAGGTGGAGAATTGACAGACCTTTTCAGTAAGGTGCCACTCGACCCTTATTCCCTATGATGAATTTCAAAGTTAGGGTTGCTGGGGGTAGGGGGTTGATCTGAGAAGTTTCGAATTATTTCGAAAAATGCTCCCCCTCGAAACAAAAATCGACGTGTCTTGGTGTTTTTCGCTAATGTTACTCATTTCGGAGTTATAGGGGGGGTCAAATTTTCGTTGGAACACACTGTATATATATATATATATATATATATATATATATATATATATATATATATATATATATATATATATATATATATATATATATATATATATATATATATATATATATATATATATATATATATATATATATATATATATATATATATATATATATATATATATATATATATATATATATATATATATATATATATATATATATATATATACAGGGTGTTTCGTCATAAATGAAGGATGCGAATCCTGAATGATTTGAGCAAGAAAGTTCGAAGAACCAATGGTCAAAAATGCGTCGTTACCGAGATACAGGGTGTTAAAGTTGAGAAAATTTTTCGATTTTCTCTCGATAAAACCTAGACTTCTCAAGATTTCAGGCTCAAATTTTCCACATAAGCTATTGAACACAATCTGAATCACCAGGTGAGGCCAAATTTTGGAACAGTATACAGGGTGATACTTTTCATGGGCCATAATCCATTTTACCCTCGAAACTTTTTTTGGTACGCCACTGGCACTAACAAAAATAAAATCGAATAGATCATTCAATTTGAAATTTTTTTGACTCCTGCATTTTGATCGTAACTATCACCGTTTCTGAGATATTAATTATTGAAAATAATCCAATAGTTTTCCCATATCGAAGCCATGGAGATATTATCTTAATAACTGATGCGATTTTTAGGAGTTGAGCTAAAATTTACATCAGATATCTCCTTATTGTATGTTTATAACAAAATGAGGCAAAATTCTGACAGTATACAGGGTGTTATTTTTTCACGTGCATTTTCCTCTTTTTGCCTCCTGAACTTTTTTGTGGTGCGCTACTGGTATATTCTGAAAACAGAATCAAACAGATTATTCAATGCGAAAACTTTTCTGTTGTTTGTATTTTTCCGTATCTGCCACCATTTTCGAAAAATTAATCAACAACGCCCGAACAGGCTACCCTTTGCCTCCGTATATTTTTTCGGTGCATAACTGACGTTTTCGTAATCAGAAACGGATTTTCATTCAATTCGGATAATTTTGTGCTCATCTTGATCCTCATGTCTTTCACCGTTATGAATTGAAAATCATCAGAATTTATCGTGTCTTCCTCATATCAGAACACGTTGGTGATTTCAAAAGGCTTAGTAGGCTCTGATACAATTTCGCAAATGAAATCATAGAAAAAAACTTGACACTTCAATGATTGTAAGTTTTGTCATTCAGTTTGTTGTGCCTACATTTGAAACAGCTGTAAGTAGTAACCAATAATCTTTGAAATGGTTTTCACTAATGCAGAAATGGCCGATATACATTTCATGAAGGAAACGCAGTGCACGCAAGGCGTTTGTATCAAGAACGCTTCCCTAATCGAATCATGCCTGATAGGCGTACGTTTTCTGACATCCACAGAAGATTGAGAGAACGGGGTACATTCAAACCGAATCATGACTTGAAAGGGGCAAATAAGGACCCCGGAAATCGAAGAGGCAGTCCTAAATTGTATAGATGAGGATCCTCAGCTGAGTACAAGAAAAATTGAAAGAGAGTTGAATATCTCATTTGTATTGGTCTGGAAAATTCTCCATGATTTCTTGCTTTACCCATACCATATTCAACGCGTCCAAGCTCTACTACCCCGCGATTTTCCTCTGCGACTCAATTTCTGCCGATGGTTCCTTCATAACATTGCTCATAATCCCTTTTCGATAGCGAAATCATCTTCACAGATGAGGCGTCCTTCTCGAGAAATGCAATCAGGAACTTTCATAACAATCACTATTGGACTGAAGAAAATCCCCATATGATTGAGGAATGTCACCATCAAGAACAATTTTCGGTTAATGTCTGGGTTGGAATAATTGGGGATTTCTTGATCGGGCCATTTTTTTGCCAGACAGGCTGAATGGAGCCTTATATCGCCACTTTCTAGAAGAGATTTTACCTGTGTTGCTAGAAGATGTGCCGCTGCAAACTAGAAATAGAATGTGGTTTATGCATGACGGAGCACCACCGCACTTCAGCATGGAAGCTAGAGAATATCTGAATATGACATTCAATAACCGCTGGATAGGGCGTGGTGGACCAGAAGCTTGGCCTCCAAGGTCGCCAGATTTAAACAGTTTGGATTTTTACTTTGGGGACATCTGAAAACTCTGGTTTATAGCTCTCCCGTGAATACACTTGAAGAATTGAGGAATAGAATTACAGCATCATGTGACGTCATCAGAAATACCCAGGAATATTTCAGAGGTGCGCACTAATATGCGGAGACGAGCAGAAGCATGTATTCTTTCAGGTGGAGGACATTTCAACATCTTCTTTGATTTGTTCTGTATGTTCAATTTTTGTTTTCATCATTATGAGTTTTGTTATTGAAATCATTCGCGATTATTTATGATGTTTATTCATTCACTTCCGATTTATACACTCAATAAAACACATTTTTGAATTCGAATTCAATGATCAGGAAATGATATCACCCTTTATACTTTCTCATAAATCCTACCAATCTAGTGGTGTAGATCTCAAAATGTGAACTTCGTTTGAAATTCGAGCTCAAGGTCTTCACAAATTGCCGAAATAACATGAAAAATAACTTCAAGCTTTCAATACGGAAGGGACTATACGATTACTTTTCTTGATTAATATCTCGAAAATGGTGGCAGATACGGAAAAATACAAGGAACAGAAAAGTTTTCGCATTGAATAATCTGTTTGATTCTGTTTTCAGAATATACCAGTAGCGCACCACAAAAAAGTTCAGGGGGCAAAAAGAGGAAAATGCACGTGAAAAATAACACCCTGTATACTGTCAGGAACTTTTGCCTTATTTTGTTATAAACATACAATAAGGAGATATCTGATGTAAATTTTAGCTCAATTCCTAAAAATTGCATCAGTTATTAAGATAATATCTCCATGGCTTCGATATGGGAAAACTATTGGATTATTTTCAATAATTAATATCTCAGAAACGGTGATAGTTACGATCAAAATGCAGGAGTCAAAAAAATTTCAAATTGAATGATCTATTCGATTTTATTTTTTGTTAGTGCCAGTGGCGTACCAAAAAAGTTTCGAGGGTAAAATGGATTATGGCCCATGAAAAAGTATCACCCTGTATACTGTTCCAAAATTTGGCCTCACCTGGTGATTCAGATTGTGTTCAATAGCTTATGTGGAAAATTTGAGCCCGAAATCTTGAGAAGTCTAGGTTTTATCGAGAGAAAATCGAAAAATTTTCTCAACTTTAACACCCTGTATCTCGGCAACGAAGCATTTTTGACCATTGGTTCTTCGAACTTTCTTGCTCAAATCATTCAGGATTCGCATCCTTCATTTATGACATCTTATTCGAAACACCCTGTATATATATATATATATATATATATATATATATATATATATATATATATATATATATATATATATATATATATATATATATATATATATATATATATATATATATATATATATATATATATATATATATATATATATATATATATATATATATATATATATATATATATATATATATATATATATATATATATATATATATATATATATATATATATATATATATATATATATATATATATATATATATATATATATATTATATATTTCGAAAGGAACTAAAGTTCAACCGAAGTGTTGATATATATATATATATATATATATATATATATATATATATATATATATATATGAGCATGAACAAATAAACAGATATATGGGCAGCAATATATATATATATATATATATATATATATATATATATATATATATATATATATATATATATATATATATATATATATATTTCATGAAAAAAAATAAATCCACCACCCGGTAATTAATAACATTGCCAGGCAATGATTATAATCAAACCATATCCTGGAATCATTATATATTAGGATAACGTTAAATGTTATGATAATGAATTTCTTTCCGAAAAAAGTAATGAGGTACAGTCATAGATTTTCTCTTTAGTTTATTCTGCTCAGAATCTCATTTCATATTTTATTTATTTGTATATATAAATGTTATTTAAATAGTTGACAATTTTATCATATTCGTATTCAAAGCAGTATTCTATTCGATCGTTCATCACTTCACACAAACAAAACTATGAATGAGTAGCATTCAGTGTTGCTTGACTAAGGTCCGTGAATGGGATTTTCTGGGAAAAGGCCTCTGACAATACTCGTTGGTACATTGATGTGATGCTAAAATTTATATTTATATATATATATATATATATATATATATATATATATATATATATATATATATATATATCTTGTGAATTGAAATATTCTCATAACATTTAACGTTAGCCTGATATAATGATTCCAGGATATGTGGATTATAATCATTGCCTGATAATGGTCTAATTAATAATAATAATAATAATAATATATATATATATACAATTACAAAAAATTTATAATGAAGGACGGAACATTACAAACAGATAAGTGCAGAAAATGCCATATAAGATCGGAGACTATACAGCATATTACGTCCGGATGCGAACAACTGGCCAATACGGAGTATCTTCACAGGCATAACCAAGTGTGCAACATTATCCACCAGAAACTTGCACACAAGTACGGACTTCTGAACACCTTCCAGCCATATTACGAGTATCAGCCGGCGCCCGTATTGGAAAATGACTCTATCAGATTATACTACGATAGGCCTGTTATCACTGACAGAATGGTGACGAATAATAGGCCGGACATAGTGGTGTATGATAAGAGAGCCAGAACAGCAATGCTGGTGGATGTCGCCATACCGAATAATAACAACGTGCTGAACAAGTTCCAGGAGGAAAAGTCCAAATACACAGACCTTGCTATTGAGATCAAGCAGATGTGGCACCTCGATAAAATAGATATTGTTCCTGTCATCGTATCCTCGACTGGTTTAATACCCAAAACTTTGCATGAAAGCCTTAAGAAATTAGAATTGCATAAGAATACCTATATAGAAATGCAAAAAGCTGTAATTCTTAATACATGTAGGATAGTTAGGAAATTTATGTCAAGTATATTGTAATCGAGCCTATTCCCTTTGATTGCTAAATCTGGGAAAGGTAAATTATATCCAGCTAACAGCTGAGATAGTGCATAAGTCCACGATAATAAATATATATATATATATATATATATATATATATATATATATATATATATATATATATATACATTTTCTCTGGCCTGAATCAAGAGATAGTTAATAGATTTCCTGATAACGCCGATTCCAATTGCTAACGCGAATTAATTTCCACTCAATAAACTAAATGCCTTAGGTTTCTTCATGAAAAACAAACAATCGAGAGGGTACAGATCTGGAGACCTGGCTGGCCATGGTGAGGTTAGATAGCACCATCCAGCTGGAGATTAATCTATCTATCCGCAATATTCTCCAAGAGTATAGGTAGATCATTTCATGATCTCTTAGAAGAGTTCCTACGAAAAAATTAGGACCCTATATAGGCCGCACCACGTATTCAATGAAAACCATATTGGGAATTTTTGACAACTTCGAAGTGCGGGTTCCCTCTGTCCAACTATGGGAATTCTCCGGATTAATAATTCCATCACTAGTAAATTGAGCATTTTTAGTGAAACAATTCTGAGAACGGTCTTCTGTTTCTTGATTACGAGGTAGAAAATTGGTCTCGTGGAACATCATCTGTTAATGCTAAAAGCTGAACCTTTTGAAAATGGTATGGATGGAATCTCTACTTTCTCTATGTACTGCATACTCGTTTTTGAGTTATTTTAATTCTGGCCACAATTCTTGTACTTTCTATAGCTCCATTCTCGACTATTTCTATAATCTCATCATCAACTTTAACTGAAGCTGAATTAATTCCAGTCTTTTTTTTTCCCAGAGGGAAATCTTTCATGCTCTCTGTAGTCTGATGATTGGGCGTTCTGCTGTTTGTGTACCTTCCCCGGTATTCACTTGCAGCAGCTTTTCCATTACCATTACAATACCCATAAACAAATATTTGCGTGTTTCTCGATCGAGAAACGAATCGGCATTTCAAATTCCTGAAAGTACTTTGGAAAAACTGAAAAAGAAGTATTAAGAATAAATTCAAACTTACCAGTTGTTCTGATGAAGACAACACAGATCTGTGATTCCGGACTAGAACATAGAGTCTTTCCAAAATTTTCTATGGAACTAATTCCACGAGCATCTCGATGTTTTCGCGGATAAATCCATAAAACATTGCCAGCAACGATTTTCATTGAATACATTGTGTGTACTCTAAAGGACCACTTAATAGGTCCTAATTTAAGTTTTATGGGGATACTTACGAGATTTAGTTCATAAGGTGAAAATCAATTCGCGTCGGCAATTGGAAGTCAGAATTCGCGAAGCTTGCTACGAAGTGCGAAATCGACCTGACGCTATCAAGAAATCTATTATCTCTTGATTCGGGCAAGAAAATGTGTTGATTCTGATGGAGAACATATTCAACATTCATTGTAAAATTTGAAGATTTTTGTTATTTTTCAAATCGTTTCGAATTTTCCATGTAAGTATAATTTTTCGGGTTAGTTCGGCAGGATTTCTGTCACCTTTTCACAATTATTTACTTTTTCGTCTGGTTTTCTCGACAATTGACTGTGTTCCTGGTCCTTATTGTTTCATAATGATCAGAGTTCGAAGAATTTCATTTGTCTCGTGAATAGTAAATGATACACGGATGTGACCTTGAATTCTCTTTCAATGAATTTACCGCCAAGTAGAATTTGTAATGAATGTAAATTCTAAATGAAATGAACTCCAAAAAGTTTATTTTTGTTGCGTATTTATAAGATAGTAGGAAAAGGCAGGAAGATAACGTCCCTCTTGATTCGAAATAAAAATTTCGGAATATTTGAGTCCGACCGTACATATTTTGGAATCAGACCTAGTCGTATCTGATGAGGAATTCTAAGTACCAGTAAGTATAGTGTTAGAAAACGTAAATTGAAAAGACGTCATTCTGTTTTCATTCGATCCCAGAAATATTCCGAAAATTTTCGGAGGAAAAATTAAGGGTTTGTGAACCACAGACTCACTTAATTCAATATATAGGGTGATATTTCTGCCTGAACAATGAAAATGAGGATGTTTCAGTCCGGTACTGAAATTTTCAACTTTTTCTTCTAGTAATATTTTATTGCAATTAATGCCAATAATGTCTCAAAAATCGTTATATTTTATTGATTATTGAGAATTTTAGAGGGACTCAAACTTTTCTGCATTGTCGAAAAAACACCATGTATAGCCACCAAGAAGAATTTCAATACTCCGCCCCATCGAATTGCACCAACTGAAGAAGTATGTACAATTCATCCGGATTCATCCTATATAAGCTAGAGTGGCATTTGGCAGGTTCATATAGTTAAACATATACTCATGGTCCATCCTCGAATAGCGGAAGAGTCTTCTTTCTAACCAGCTGGATGTTGTTCAACACTGACGAGTTCAAACGAGAACGACATTGCAATTCATTGCCCTTATTCATGACTTCCGACAGAATTGTACCATTACAAATTATTACTTCCATTTCAATTGAATATCAGCATATAATTGAGATTATATGAATACTCTCAATTAGTTCTCGATGATAATAATAAAGGGATAATATGAATTATTGAATAGATATTCACGAAAATAAAAATCGAATTGAATTAATATTAAGTTGATCAACTTTTCAAAACATTTCCGAGTCAACTTCTGACATTGTTTCATATCTACTTGATAAAACTGGTAGACATGAGAGGAATAAATGAAATTCTCTTAAGCCTCGGACTATTTGTCATTTATTTCGCATTGTGTTTGAATGATGCAACATCAATTTCCATATCAACTCGTAAATCTCGAACACAGAACGTTCCTTATTTTATATTTTTTGTCGATTCCAAAGATAAGCGTATCAGTTCACACATTCACGTTTTTCCAATTTGATACGTTCGTTCCAGAAGATTTTTTTCATCATGAAAATCTCTTTCCTGAATGTTCTCAGTTCAAACCTGAATCTGATATAATTTCCACTGAAAGTCGGGGAAACGAAAAGTTTTCAAACAAAAGTTCTCCATCTTCTTTATCCTTTTCAGCTTCAAATTCGATCAAAAGACAAGACAGATGAAATGGAAGCCAATTTTCTTTCATTTTCGAAACTGTTGCAGATAATTAGTAAAGTGAATAGAAAGGTTTATCAATAGAGCACTTCTGAAAATCTTCGGATACGTTGGACTAAATTAATTCTTTCAAATGGAATCAATTCTCTTCTGTAATCAGACTTCTTGAGTGAATTTTTCTAATTTATTGCCTTTCCCAATCAATTCTTCTATTCGGAGAGAAACTGAAATATTACAACCTTTACTGTAATGAACACCAAACGATTAGTAGCAGCTACGAATGACGAATTGTTCACAAGTAACTTGAATTTTTGCGGCAATTGCTATTCTCACAAATCTTGGATAGGAAACTACCACGAGTACGGCGTGATGTCGACAAGTAGTAACAAAATTCATAAACAGTGGGCGATCGAATGAATTGAGATCATCGTCCAACTAGAAATGTACATCGACAGATGATTTCCACCTGTGTAATAGCAGATATTATATCGCGATGAAGAATATTTCACATAGCTCACTTCTGGTGAAAAAAACTTCGCCAAAAGAGATATTCTAACAGGTTTTCTTGGTCGTCAGTTGGCGCAGTGTTGAGAAGTCTCTGCTGTGAAACGACAGGTCCCGGTTCGATTCCGACAAAGACCTAGGTGCTGTGTTTGTCCCTATAACTGAATTTCACATATGATTAATTGGTGGAACAATGTCGAAGAGACAAGTCCAAGACCTTAAAGATCAAGGAAGGACTGACGTGGGCCGATTTGCCAGCGTCCATCCTTAAAAAAAACAGGTTTTCTTGATTTTATGATAAGAGATGACAGCTAGCGAATAATTTTGAATATATTAAAAACACATATAGAATTGAAAAGATTGAGTGGAAAAATTTCGGAATGTTATTTTTTATTGATATAGAAGAAATCACTAACCTTCGAAGAGAACTATGGTATTTTCATTATCATGTTAGTTACATCCTTGTTAATTATATTGAAATTATTCCTTCTTAAATCCAAAACTCTCAGATTAGTGGCATTTGCAATATATTTCCAAGGCAAGTTTCCTAATCGATTATCTGATAAATAAACTTCCGATGCGTTAGGAGGAAGTTTGAAAAATTCTTTATCACTGGTTAAATCAGATAATTTATTGTTGGAAAGATCCAAGATACTGAGACGAGTCAGGTTACCAATCACTCCTGAAAAACATAAAAAAGATAAGATGTTATATACAAATATTAAATATAGAAGTCTCACGAATAAAATTAATGGCAATATGTAGATATGTATTAATTTCTTTGAATTCTAATAAGTCTAATCTCTTGCTTTCGTTACCTTAATGTGAAATTTAGGTATTTGTGAAATCTAAGAACTAATTTTCGTTAAAACCATCTTGCATTGAACTTGTTCTAAATTCATTATGCATTATTGATTCTAAATGCTCATTTTCTCTAATATTGATCGAACGACCAGTTTGGGATATATAAAAAGCAGGACAATCATTACAATATAATTTATATACAACGCCTTTTCAAGTCGACCTGTTATTGACCAAGAGTGAACATTAATTTTTCTCATTCGTACGTATTGTATTGATTCTACTCTGTTTCGATATATGGCATAACTTTGTACTTATTTGTTGAATATAATTCATGCTGAGATGTTTTATAGTTTCGTGGCCCTGAAGGAAGTGGTAAAACGAAGAGAATAAAAATTTGTGTTGTTTTCTTAGCAAATAATTCGACTATGTACTTATTGATTGTCGTATCTATTATTTGCGGTAATGTTTCAAAATTGTAATTTTCAAAGATTTTCATTTTCATCTTTCTCATCTCCATGACCAATCTTGAAGATAGATTCCATGTTCAAACTTCCACGTGTGAACATTGCGCGTTGTTTATAGTCGAGTTTTTCTTTATACACCGCGCTAATTTATAAGTGACTACTGCCAAAGTTATTCATCGAATACTCGTTTGAAGAGATATTCAAAGTGCTTATTCATTCTCATTTTCAATTGTCGGTAACATCACATGTGCAGCAATTATCATTCCATAATGATATGTAACTGGCCACCAAATTTTCTTGTCATCAACAAACATCAATTTTAGACAAAGTACTTCTTCTGACTACAAAAGAAGCTCTCCAAAACCCAATATGGAATATAATACCACACCGTTACCGAAAGCAGCCTTTTCCCAACGCCAAACCGACTCATGTTTATGTCACCAAATCCACACCAAAAACAAATATTTCCAACCAAACATGAAGCGATAGTATTTCCTGCTTAAAACGAACTTAAAGTACAAGACTATGCCCGAGCAATGGGTGATCTGGTTGGAGCCAAGAATATTACGTTTGCCTCCAGAATATCCAACAACAGAATTTGTATATATCTTTCCAGTTCTCAAGCTGTTGATGAGCTGATTGCATTTCACCCCTCTATTGTTATGCAAAACTTTTTTGTTACGAAGACTGGTCTCTCCAACGAAAAGGATTCTAATATCGAATGTAAATTTTTTTATTTCACACGATATAGTCTAAAACTCCTTCAAATCCCTCGGATTATAACTCGCATCTACGATATCCTTTGCGAGAGCGGGTATTCTGGGAGACGAGTATATCATGTTCTTAGCTTCAGACGACAGGCCTATATCTGACCATCTGAAAATTATGAATTACAATCATCTAAATCAATAAACTAAGAAGGTAATGATCACAGAATCTTATATCTACTCACAGAATGGAATGTTTCAACTGCAAGCAAACGGGACAAGTCGCTAACATCTGCCCAAATATATAAATTACAGCACTTAATGGAATGAAACCTAATGAACAACTAACATCCTGTATGATTGAAATCCCAACATCTTAACCAAACCCGCAACAATCGAGACCTGATCAAATAACTTATACTTACAAAAAGCCGCGATCTGAATTAATAACGAATACAGATCATTGTAGTGTACCTGGAGCTAATGACTCTAAAACTAATCCTTCAGATTTTATGCCTCCAAATTCAGCATCTCAAACAGGTAGCCAATTGTACATAAAAACCAGTGAAAAAAAGCGTAAGACAAACCAACAAAACTTATCGAATGATACAAAAGAAAGTATTCAAAAGACATATGACGAATCTTCAGACTCATACGTTCTTCCAGTCGAAAATTTTATCGCTCTTCTCGAAAATACTATTGACAATAGCAATCCTTATCAAGAAGATCTCAAATTTTCCAGTGATGTAAAATCACTGATGGAAAATATTTACTCAATTTATCTTTTGCTAGCCGCGAGATCTTCTAGAATCAAATTCTCCAGACTGATGAAAAAATTAAAGAACGCCTCAAAAGTGAAGCTATAGAAACTACTAGTATCGCAATTGTCCCACCTCAAACATCTGAAGAAGCAGTTGAGAACTTCAGCCAGACTTCCCTCAAACATCCAATATATCTTCATATTGATATGTTCAATATCCATATATGTTCAATGGAATTGCGACAGGTTCTATCCTCATCTAGAATGCATCCACCAACTTATTTTAGAAAACTTAGTTGATATTCTCTATCTGCAGGAAACTAATTTCAAAGACTCGCATAAACGACACTAAAAAATTACATAGGTTATCTCCATCTAATATCAAACTGTGAAAGAGCGAGTGGAGGAGCATCAACCTTAATTTTTTCGGATTTGTACTCGGAACAAACTCTTTTAAAGACTGACTTAGAAACACTTGCGATCAGAGCATGGTGTCCTCAAAAAAAAAAAAAAATAGTGATATATAATATTTATATACCTCCATCAAATAATCTCACTGACACCAAATCGTCAGATCTAACCAGTCAACTACCTAGACCATTTATACTAATAGACGACTTTAATGCAAACAATATAATGTGGGTTTTTTTCCATCACGTCAAGTAGGAATCGACGAATTGAAAAAACGATTGAAAACTCTAATTTACTACTTTTCAATAAGGAAGCAATACACATTCCAACATTTCAGTCATTATGCTGAAGAATTACTGAACGAAATAGGAGTCGGTTTTAATATCGACGAAGCAACTACCGCCTTTTGAAATTACTTGATTAAGGCTACTGAAAAATACTTCACATCATTTAACTCTGCCATAAACGAAAAATATGTATCTTGTTCGAATAAACACACAGCCAATGCTGTTTGAGATTGTAAAACTGTAGTCAATCGTTATCGCAGGACTCGATCTAACGAGGATATAGTTAATTTCAAGCCTTATCCAAGAGAATTTTAAAGAAAATTAAAAAAAAAAGGATCATGACAAAAATATACAAGTACACTGAAGAAAGATACTTCTTCCACAATTTTTGGAATAAAATCAGGCAGATGAAAGGAATAAATACAACCTTCAAAATTTCAGCTCTGCAGTGTAACAACGAAATCATTACCGATAATTTGGATATAGCAAACAATTCAGCTAAATTTTTCGTTGCTAAAAG
Source organism: Cryptolaemus montrouzieri (assembly GCA_013387265.2). Classification (NCBI taxonomy): domain Eukaryota; kingdom Metazoa; phylum Arthropoda; class Insecta; order Coleoptera; family Coccinellidae; genus Cryptolaemus; species Cryptolaemus montrouzieri. Next base: position 55,802,208 of record JABFTP020000185.1, on the reverse strand, counting down.
CAGTAATACCAAGATAAATTCTCCAGAAAACCCTTTAGTTATACACCCTCTAGAAGAGAATTTCGCCCATCCAATAAATCATTCATTCACTTTAGGAGAGTTTCCTTTAGCATTATCTTCCGGTAAAAGCTCAGCTGCAGGAACTGACCGAATTCCAACTATTCTTATGAAAAAACCTTCGCATATCGTCTCTTACTAAACGGTTCGAGCTATACAACAGAATATGGAGCGCGCATTTTTTCCAAGTAATCTGGAACCAATCCAATGTTTTTCCCATCAGGAAGGGATGATCAACAAACAATTCATATTGTATTTGAAAAGTTAAAATATACTTATAGGAGAAAGATCAAGGCTTAGATCAAACAGATGTACATTGGAAAACCTTGTAACCTTACAAACAGAAATCGCCCTAGCCTTCGTAACTAGATAGGATCTAATAGCAATAATCCTGGACATCATAGGTGCCACCAATAATATCAGAAAACTCTTAGATGTTGGTCTTAGTGGAAATATCTTCCATTTCATCAGAAACTGTTTAACTGATATAATAATGAGAGTTAGAATCAATGGAGAATTGTCAAACATTTTCTCTATCAGAAATTGACTAAAAAAAGACTCGATATTGAGTTCAATCCTCTTTATACCAGCTATAAATAGCATATGTCTCTCTAATCAAAACCAGTGAAGTATGCTCTTTATGCCGATGATCTCATCCTCTTCTGTCATAGCAAAAATACTGAAAGCACCTGCAAGCTACTGTTTCGTCAGCAGAAAATGGACGCATGTTTTCACCAAGTAAATCCAAGATTAACAAATTTATCAGATGATATACCAATTATCAAGAGCCATACATCTCACTTAATACCATTTCTTTGAAAATAGTCAACTCTTGTGACATTCTTGGCTAATTATTTGACAGTCGTCTCACCTAGATAAAACATAACATAACTCAAAGGTGAAGAAGCATGAATATCCTAAAGACTCTTTCCCATCATCACTGGGGTGCAGAAGCCTAAGTTTTATTTCTCATATAGAAGGCAATAATAAGATAAAAGCTAGATTAAGGTAGCATTGCGTACATGTCGGCTTTTGCCGTCTATTCTAGAAACTCTAAATGTAGTGTAAAACCCATCAGTTAGAATTGTTCTATGCACATTTCGCTCTAGTCCCGCGGAGAGTATCTCCTTTAAAGCCAACGAACAACCTCTGTATCTCAGGCGCGATTTTTTTCTAGACCAGTACTTCTTAAAAGCTTCTGCCAATAACCGATAACCTTATATCCGATATTATAAAAACTTCAGTTCCACAACCTCGAATTACTCCCAAAACCATCCTTTCAATACCGTCAATCTATAAAAAAAACCCTCCTAGAAATGATGACACATTTCTCCCAACTCCAATATCTTACTCCAAGATTCCACCACGATTGAAATTGCTGACTTTCATAAATACATCTCTTAGCATATATGCCGAGGAAAAAACACCTCACTCAGTCCTCAGACACAAGTTTTCCGAATTGATGAACTCAGGTTCTTATGACATCTTGTTTACGGATGCTGCCAAAAGTGCGGATGAAGTTGGATGTTCGGCCATTTCTTTCGACACCACAGTGAGTGCACACAAGTTTTCTCGAAATTGCAGCATTCTCACAGGAGAGTTATATATATGCAATTAACAAACCCCAGTATATATGTTCATTTATCCATACTTTCAAAAAATTTCTATATGCTCCGACACTTCTCCTCCGGAACAAATGGAAAGTGCACTGGAATGGTATTAGTTCCAAATTACACAATATGCAACCAACCATTATGAAATCTACGTCACTATATAATCAGATATAAACTTTCTATATATGAATTTATTTATGAGTTAATCTTATTTCATTGAATCGTATTGCATGTTACATATGTTGAGACACGTTAACTTGAATATAAAAATTTTAAAAGAAAGACTTTTCCTTCATGTAATATTTTGAATCAAAACGTTTCGTACTGAAAGAAATATGTTAAACATATATTTTCTACTTACATATAGATCGACAATTCAATCTCTTCTCGAAATTCTTAAATTCATTCTACCATTCTATCCAGTCCCCATAGATATTGAAAATTTCTTTGAAACAGTTACGTAGATATTGAAATTATTAGAAGGGATAATCATCTTGAATTTGACAATTACTAAAACCCAAAGTTGACAGAGTTGACCTTAATCGATAATAGTATTTTCCATCCACATGAAATCAAAATGTCCGCGTTTCATCCATTTATGCTTAGATGGCTGAAGGTTCCTTATCACGAAAAAACTTGAGACAAAATTGAAATTCTACTCTCGGTTCCATAGAAAACTTTGAAAATAATTAGGGTTCCGAAAACATGAACGTCAAATAACGGAATGGCAATAATATCATAGACAAATGTATAGCTAAAAAACTCAAATTAATATTATACTTGATTTACCGCACCCTTAAGGTTCACGAAACAATGAAAAATTAGAGCATAAAATGACATCATAAAATCAAAAGAATATATACCAATAAGAAGAATCTTATTCGTAATAAATCATTGAATCAAATCGAATGGAAGATATCCACACGATTTTCAGAGTATGTTTTAAGTTTTATGGTACTGAGCAACTCAATAACTAAATATCGAAGCAAAATACTGCCAGTGATTTAAATTGATGTCTCTCTTTAGACCTCATATTGACAGTTAATCGCAGAAATTATCAATGATTGAAATCCTAACATTTCGGGTATATATACAAGTACCCTTAAGTTTATATCATTTTTCAAAGCAATTCGTTAGCACAAGATAGTCCTCACCAAATTAGGAACAAATGACGAATTCGAAGCGAAGAATAATTTCATATTGAGCTTTGGGCGAAAAAAGAGATGCATGTAGGTGGTAAATTGAAAATCCAGATGAAATAATAATTCACGCCTGGATGCGAACGTCGTTTCATTGTACACAATAAATAAAACTTTTTATTATTTATTGTTCATTCAAACTGAAAAATGAAAACGATTCAATTTTCCACAAGCGTAACTTATTTCTCTCTAGATCTTGATAAAAACTATAAATCGGAAAACGGAAGCAGGGAGGAAAGGAATTTCCATCTGGAGCAGAGTTTATTGGAGTGCCGTGTTTGGATTCGGAAATGATACAGAATTATTAAAGCAGATACGGCGCATATTAATGAATATACAGGCTGTGATGGAAGTATTTTTACATCAAGTTAATAGATTGAAATCTGTTTATATACTCAAAACATGAATAAAATAGTTCTCAAATTTTGTTAATAGTAATAAACTCCTATTTCTCCTATTTCTAACTCAGTAACTACCAATTCTGCAAATTTGATTATATTATATATTGAATAGGAATCCAATATTTAAATGTAATCATATGAGAGGTTTTCAGTTTATGAAATCAGTTATGTAAACCGTTTGCTTTAAAAACATTTATCTTACTCATTTTTCCAGAGGTTGAGAGAAACGTGAAATATATCTCAAGAAAACCACGTTTCAAACAAACTGCAGCATTGAATACTAAAAAACCTTCTATTCATTATTCTTCTTTCCAGAAGATAAAACTCAAGCTGTTTACACAGCAAGAATATTTCACCTCTAGATTTTAGTATGAATATTTTACTCATCGATCGCATTTTCAGAATTAAAATCAGTTGCTACCGGGTTGGGGACACAGAGACGAAGGAAATGTAGATGGTTAACACAAATACTCGTTGTAAACATAAATGTAAGATCAAATAAAACACGTGATTCGCTGGTAGACAACGACGGTTTGGCAATATGGCCGATGACATTCATCTGTAAAGTTCACTCGTGGCAACGCGTGCTGCAGACGATCTACGGAGACAAAGTGAACTCGATAAGGTCGCGAAGGAATAGAGAGGTAGTTTCAGAAATGCACGGATATTCAAACACTCGGTCCAGGTAGGCCCAGAGTACGTTCTATGCTTACCTTGATCGAAGGGGCCTACTAGACTATCCGTGGTTAGAAAGAATGGTGAACACGGTAATACGATAGGTCGGAGGGGCCTAGAGCGATCTATGGTTAGATAGCGTAGTAAATACGGTAACACGCAACATAATGATACAATATAAGAATGTGGAATGAGAAAAGGCTAAAAAATTTTTCTTCTTGTTTTGTATAACAAAAACTTAAAATATCAGAAATGAGTCGGAACCATACAATATATTCTTTATGTAAATAATATTTTTTTCTGATAACAAATATGTCCAAGAACATGTTCTTAATGCTTATAAAATAATTTGATTGAGGAGGTCGTTATGCAGTTTCGAAGCACCTATCGACCTTCCGAAAAACCATAACAGAAACAACATAAAATTAGACTACAAATCAGATATAATCTTGAAGAATTATTGATTTTATTACTGTAAATCGTGAATTGATTGATGTACCAACATTTTCGAGGAGTTTTCAAATAAAGCAGGGTCAAATCTTTTTATGCTGGGTCTGGAATAGTTTGAAAAATTGAGCATAACATTTGAGACCCTCATAAAGAAACAAGAATTATTATTCATTTGAAACTGAGGTTTAAATTGAATGCTTACTATGCAATTCGTATAAGTTGGATATTTTAAACAAGCAATTCTCTAATAGATTGATTGGAAAGGGTAGCTAGAAATTGGACAGCATAATCGCCAGATTAACCTTGTCTGAATTTTTTATTGCAAATTTCTAAGAAATCATTTTCCAATAGAAACTATCGATGAGAAAGAAATATATAACGGACAAAATGAAAGATTCAGTACGGACTATAATTCCAGAAATGCTTCAGATTTTAAAAGAGAATATTTTTTATGTTTTCAACGAAACGGTAGTCATTTCTAGTATTCGATTCAAATAGTTAGTGTGAATCCGTTAGAAAATGACACTTCCAATAATGAGGTATATATCTTAATGTTTTACAAATTAATGGAATTAAAAAGGTATATAGGTATAAAGTTCTTCTAATGTTGTTCAACTTACAAAAGTGGGGATGAGTTTTGCTAAGAGCGTAAATCTCGAGACTGTATTATATTCCGACAAGAACTTCATCTAACTATGTGGATAACTTGTAGATCTTCACTATCATTGAAGAGAGTTGCAAGAGAAATTTTAATGAAACACAAGGTGTTTACAACTGCTAGAGGAGAACAAGTTAGATAATGTATTCACTAAAGCCCACTCAGATCGTTTGGAACGGATAAAACTGGAGAAAGATACATTTTTCTTACAAAAACAGAGGAAACTAAAGCTAAACCAACCTTCTAGGATGTTTAGCGGGTATAAACAAAAACTTAACAGAGAAAGAGGAAATAGCAAGTCTGGGAAAATCAAAAGAAGAGCAAAAATCATGTGAGCAAACGATAGTTAATCATAATCTTTCAATGCGAAAGATCCAGATGATCCAGATGATCCTCCTACCGGTTTTGATGATAGCCTTCAGGAACACTTGCCATCGATATATCAATTGGTAAGGTCAGGAATTACTACAAAAAGGAAGAACATACTTCATCACATCTAAGTTTGTGGCAGCCTTAGGTAGATGTCTATTAAAAGTATTCTTAAATTCTTCAGTAAATGAACATATTCTGATAAACAAATCGTTCATTCGTCGCATTTTATCGAATATCATTGTTCATTTGATAGGAAAATTATTACCTAGACTGGACATGAGAAATTTTCATTCGGAGAAAAGGAACAACTTCTTGCTGTTCCCAAACTGGAGAGCTCTTCAGGTCAAGATCAGGGAAAAATTACAGTAGATGCATTTTATTATTAGAATTATGGTGACAGAGTGAGAATGATGTTCACTGACAGAACTTTGTCTAATACAAAGCGATCAAAAGGAGCTTGTGTACGTTTGGAACCAAAATAACACAGAGAATTGGGTACTCTGTACATGCGACTATCACGTTTACGAATTGGGTTCAAAATAAGTGGTGAAAACAGAAATGCACGAAATCACACGTTACCATGCTATTTTCGAAAACATGGAATTTATTAATTCTACTGCAATTGAAACATCATCGACATCAGCCGAAATATTTGTTTTAGAAATTCTATAGCATTCTATAATGAAGAAGTCCAAATATCTATTTTACGTGACGATTATCAGGAAATGATTTAATTAACCGTTATTCTCTTAGGAGAGAATAGTGAGAAAAGATTCAAAATCAAAATTCCAGAAGCGATGCATCAAGTAATTTGGATGTTTGCTACTCACTCAATATGTTTGTTGCAATCCAAAGCTTAGTCTGTCGAGATAACGCCAAATTAAGTTTAGTGCTTTTTGAAGAAGCAAAAGGAATATGACTGTCGTCAAGTTGATGTCCAATGCATCTCTGATCAAGTTTAGTCACATCTTGATGAATGAATTATTGAAACATACAAGAATGGAGTTTGCATCATTCTGCGAAGAGATACTTTCCAACAGAAGAAGATATTTATGTATTTATATGGTGAGTGGTGTTACACGGTTTCATAACCTATGCTATTTTTACCGAATGGTTAGATAAAATAGTGGAAGTGCCTTCTTTATTATTACAGAGAAAACATTAAGTTATTTTGTGCCTGTCAAGATAATCAATTTATTCTCTCGAATATATGTATGATTATTTCCTTCAGCAACCTTTTTGTACGCTGGACGATGTTTCCTATTTATTGGCAAAAAAAAGGTATACATGCATTCAAATGACTGACTTGGGACCATTTTCAGTGCAAGTGTGATGTTTGAAATAAAATTTTCAATTTCCATTAAGTTTTTGAGAAAATGTTCTGCTTGGTTGATTTTTGTAATTCGCTAGAAACGTCATGGTCATATAAAATATTTTTTCTTCACTTTTTGCAGGTTTTACGTCATTGACCGGGTTTTTGGAATTAGTACCACAATTTTTCAATTTTTGGCGACAAAAGAAATAGTGGAGGTTTCACCAGAAAAAATATCAATTTGAAATTTTTTATATTAGAACCTCGCAACGCTTTGCCAAGTAAACCTTCGTTTCGAAAAAAACTTTTTCTGTCGACAATCCAGAATGAAGGAAACCATCCGCTAATCACCTGCATCATTTAACATAAGAATCTTGAGTGACATCTCATTTGAAAGTTATTGAGAATCCACAAAAGCAGAATTTTTACCCCGTTACTTAAAAGCGATGAAAAAAGTCTAAGATGTGTTGTTGTACATGATGATCGATCAAAAATAATATAGACTTTATGTCTACTGAACCAGTTGATGGTTTTCAGTTGATCTCTATTATTGTGTGAATATGTTAAACTTGCCTTATTTGTTTGAAAATGAACGCATCGAGATTTTGATATTCATCTTTATAGCCAGAAATAATTTTGCATTTTGCTTAGCAACAAATACTCTATTATGCCTGATATGAATCAATACGCAGTTAGAAAAATTGAAACCAAATTTTAGGAAGTAGATTTGATTAGGTATCGTTTTAAGTCAGGACATTTCAAACTTCTTGATGATACACGATTGGACATTGTCATCAAATCACGAGAAAATCCCCATTAAGTAAGGAAACAATTGGCTTAAGACTACGAAACGGGTCGAAGAAAAATGGCACCCATACAAAATGCTTCTTTTATAAACAACTCAAAAAAGTCTAGGGAACACTTCTGAATATCGATATATCGCATCCAGAACGATCAATATGGATGATTTTTTCAAGAAATGAACACCTGCATCAATTTCTCACCAAATTATGTAGAGTGCCGCAACAGATTTCAGTTTTTTTTATAAAGACTAAAAATGCAGCAGATGCGACGCTGCTTTATAATCATTTCATGTATTCAGTGCTTGAAATCAGTTAGTTGGCACTTTGTTTCTGTTGTAAGCACAAATAAAAGATTCAAGTTTTGTGATTCGACCATGAAAAGACGACATTTGACTAGAGAAGAGATGTTACGAGCCGTTGGCATGCTCCAAATTTGGAGCTCACAACGGGAAGTATCCAGGGTTCTGGAAAATAGCACAAGTGTCATAAACTGTTTATGGTCGCGTTTCAATGAAACAGGTAGCGTAGAAGAACGCCATACAGGTCGTTTCAGGATTACTACAGTCGACCAAGACCGATTTTTGGTTCTACAAGCCAGAAGAAATCGTACAACCACAGCATCTCAATTATCTCAAGACCTATCACGAGTTCATAATGTACAAATTTCTGACCAAACTGTGAAAAATCGACTGCACGAAGGTCAACTCCACTTCAGACGTTCCTGTAAGAGTAACTGACCAATGGAAATCGCGCTGCTCGTTTAGCTTGGTGCCAAGAACACGTAAACTGGGATCAAGAGAGGTGGAGCACAGTTCTCTTCAGTAATGAATCTAGATTTAGTTATTATCCCGATCCGGGAAGAATTCGAATATGGAGGGGAACTGGAAAGCAAAACCGTCTCCAGCATGCTCGAGAAGTTGTTAGACAGGGAGGCGGATAAGTGATGTTTTGGGGAGCTATACGCCTTGGTGGAAGAACTGACCTCGTTTTCATACCGAACAACCTCACGGAAAATTCCTCCGCAAATGAGATAGTTTTACCTGCAGTGGTACCGTATCTCCAAACAATGGGTCAAGATCCACTCTTCCAACAAGATAATGCCCCTCCTCATCGTGAACGTTCTTGAAGAGAATGATATCGATCTTCTACCGTGGCCATCCTACTCCCCAGATCTGAATCCCATCCAGCTTGTGTGGGACACCCTAAAAAGTAATCTCCTGCGTCAAAACGTCTTCCATCATGAACAGGAGCTTCGATTAGCAGTTCAGGGGACTTGGAATGACTTAGGCCAAAATGTAATAGACAATTTATTTATTGAGCATGCCGCGACGATGTCAAAGTGTCATTAATATCAGAGGTGGACCTTCTGGGTACTGAAAAATATAAGTGTTTCCATATCGTTTCGAAAATATTAGTTCAGGATTTTTTTTTGTGTTTTACCAAATTTCGTCATTCTAAAATTTCAAACTTCTTTTTATAATAGGTGCTTTGGAGAAGTCAAATATCATTTTGTTTTCTTGAGAATACATTATATACAATACATTCTAACAAAACCGAAAGATTTCTATAAATTCGAATCATCAAATTCATATTTTAAAGATATTGGTAAGTGTTCCCTAGACTTTTTTGAGGTGTTTAATGAATTGTATGAAGATGATCGAAGGTTGTAATTCTGCGGGTCAATTATGAAATTATGTCATCAGAAAAGAATGCTGCAATTTAGATTTCTTTGTTTTGATGAAGCAACGTTGACTCCGAAGGAATATGTCAATCGTCAGTAGTTTTGGGAAAATTTCTCATTGCCGCTTTCGATGTGCTCTATCTCAATGATAACAATTCTGACATACCTCATGAATCGAAATGGGACATCTCCACAATATGCGCAACTTTCTGACTGTGACACTATATGAATTTAGCCATTCATTTGATAGTTGAGCATGATTGAAACTTTGGATTCACTATCAATAAATTATATGTCACTGTACCGCAATTTAGAACTATCTAAAATCAACGGACAGTATAAAACTGAGTATAAGATGCCGTTGTCAGTTATCATTAGAACGTAATTTGAAGTTTTCAATTAATTTTGAGTAATTGAGTGTTCCACATTTTTTGGAACAATCTGAGGTATTCTCAATTTATTAATACTAAAAAAGATGTGACCATTTTCGATGTAGTTGATTGCTCACACTGAATCTTGTTCGATTTAACGAATGGAGTAAATTTAAATTCTCTATAAGGTTTTTACCATAAAATATAACTGATGACAATTTACTAAGACGTCCTAATGTAATTTTGGATTTCAATTTGGAAAGGCTTTTGTTACATTTTCACTTATTTGTCCACAGTATGTAGACGGGTTGAATTTTTCGGATATGTTGTTACTTATAAATAGATATATCTCGCTAATACCTATATATTTATGAACTTGGGTTAGTGACCGAATTGTCAACCTATACCGTTTGGACAAACAAGCGTGTAATAGACGTGTCTGCATCAAAAATGAATTTCAACTCACAGATTAGAATTATAAATATCCGCTAGAAGGGTGAAGTGTTGTGGTCCCAAGATGAATTCGCAATGCATCCAAGAACAGTGTTACACGATATCAAATATTAAGATAATACCTTCTTCTCTCGGAATGTTTGAAAACATGTTGCCCATATCTAGCTCAGATGGTAAAGATTGTTTGGAATGCCGAGTACAATAGTTTCTACATAGATCCAACTGAACGTTCCTTTAAAATTGAATAGAAAAATTATCAAACTTCATTCATTAAACATGAAATTCTACATAGGCTAATCGCTGCATCCTAAATGGTCACTCGTTCCTAAGTATTAATAATTAGTCCCAAAAAAAAATCTCAACTACCTAGAATTAGCAGCAATTTTCGAATCACGTTTTGAAGACAACTCACGGATAATTATCGAACAGACTGATTCATTTGAAATCAGATATTTGATCTATTCAAATAATAACTCCCTTTCAATCATTTCTGAACTCTATAGGGTGATTCACGAGTGATCGTAAACAGCTTAACTGTAGTAAAAGTTGTAATGAAACCATTTGATTACAACTAATCTCCATTGATTTTACAGCTAAAGAGGTTGTTTATATTTTGTTTGGTTTTGATGATTGCTCATTTCTTATTGAGGTTAGATCTAGAAACTGTCAAACCATATCAAAGAATTGATAGAATCAACTTCTTTGGGTCACAAAAGCAAGTTCAGAAGTTTAAACTTTTGTGATTCTTGAATGTATTACTGGTTGCCACCATAAAGTAACAAGGCGCAAAAGTTGCCTGAGCGCAAAGGCGCGCACCGCACATTCGATTTAAAATTGAATTTGTTTATGGTAGTTTTTTTGTGGAGATTTTTTTTCGATTCATTTCTTATCATGAAATCTTCAGAATCGTTCTTCCTGCTTGGACAACGCAATCAAGCTACACGAAAGTCTTGTACCGAGATTTGGTGAACCATTCTGAACCTTGTAATACATAGAAAATTCATTTCATAAATTTTATATTTTTTGTCATTTGGTTCGGTCACTCTATTTTTAGGTAAGTGAATTTGCGAAACAAATTTTATGATCGATTTAATTTTTGTACACTCTTTTTTCAGTAAAGTCTAACTGCTATCTCTTAAGTGTATCATTCCCCATACTATTAGTCAGAAACCACCCCACATTTAACTGTATCAGCACAGAGTACACCTCGAGTGTTCCATTCGGCACTTAGAATACAAGGTAACTCTATTCATTTTCGATATAGAGGCTGCTTTAAGGACTTGCTACGAATTTTTTAATCGCAATAACTCTTGAACGCATTAACCAATTTCCTCGATATTTCGTACTACAAATAATATCGCTGATGTTAACAATACTGTTTGTAGAAGAAAATCAAATTCTGGAGCGGGACTGAAAAATTAGTTTTCTCCTCGATATAATTAACAAACACTCTGTAAATGACTTTCGAGAACCCTTGCATACTATCTTAAGCAGCAGAAAATAGCTCAAAAAACGGGCCCACTGCAAAACCTGTCGAATTCCACAAACTTTTTTTATTGTTTTGGAAAAACTTCGCGATCAAAAATGTAACTAACGTTCCTATTAACAATTCAGCATTGGGTATTGATCGTTTTCGTCCCGAGAATACTTCAGCTAATCCTCTCCCTCAGAACGAAGTCGAGAAAGAATTACAGTGTTCGTTCATGTTATTTTCCAGGAAGTTTCCAATAGCATGGAAATATCACACTAACCCTTTCCTGTCAAGAATTGTGTTCTATTGAAGCGAAACAATTCCCAAAAGACATTTTGATTAATATGTGGAAGATAATTAATGCATCCTTTAAAATATAGCAATCGAAGACGAAATTATAATGAAAAATTTATTCGAGAACGGAAACATTAAAACAGATCAACCACTTACAAAATTAAAAAACAAGAATAACTAACAAAAAATTAATTGAAAAAAATTCACAACAAGTTTTTAAATATTTCCCCTTCTACTCCCTCACATATCCTCGAGATAACTGCTAGATGTTCAACTGATTTTTCAAAGATATCCGCTTAGTTTCGAATGAAATCTCTTCACCATAGACAAAATTCTTCAGGTAACCCACAAAAAATAGTCCAAATACGTAAGATTCTGTGTTTCACAAATTTGCCAAAATTTTCATTCATAATAGGCTCTGTGAATCACTTACTGTTAACCCTAGAAAAATAAAGAAAAGGCATCCCTTCCACCGATCCAGGTGCTACATCCTGGCAACTCCTGGATGTAGCTCAGCCTAGCAAGAATGCAATTTTACCGCTGGGTATTAGTAAATCGCAAACTAATTCATAGAACTTTGTTGTCTGATGAGGCAAAATTTATGAAATATGGAATTTGAAATATGCGAAACACGCACGTCTGAGAAAGGTAAATTTCTCACTCGATAAGATATAATAACACTCTTATTGGGCCTGTTCTTCTTCCCAACCATTTATAAAAACAGTTATTTAAATTTTTTAAGAAACCAATCACCTGATCTTGTTGACAATGCTTTTATCGACAGAAGTACTTTCAACATGACGTTGCACCTCACCATCACACGTGGTGGAATATCTAAATTTGGTCTGCGCTATTTTTCAACCTCATGTGCTTGGACTATTTTTTGAGGGGTTATCTGAAGAATTTTGTCTTTGGTGAAGAGATAGTTAACCAGGAGCACCTATCCAAAAAATTGAGGAAGGTTGCGAAACCAACCGGATGTTATGAGAAAATCAGTTGGGCACCTGGCAGTTCCCTCAAATGTAAGTGTACGAGAGGGAAGAGGAATTTTGGAAACTTGTAAATTTTTTTATTGCTTTTTTGTTTGTTACTTCTTGTTTTCTTAATGGTTGACCTGTTTCAATAAATTTCTCATTTCTCAGTTTTTGTCATCGTGGAACATTCCTGTTCGCTTGATGTCTATTAAATGACGATAATTATGTTCAAAATATTGATCGAAATATCTCTTGTGGATTATATGTGTGGTTAGGAACTGCTTCAAATGACAACAACTTTTGAAAAGAAAAAAAAGTTTCTGTGATATTTTCATGGGATTGGAAACTTCCTGATTTTTTTCAATAAAGTAATTGAAGAAATAATTTTCGGGAATTCTTCCCCGACATCATTCTAGGGAATATGATTAGTAGTACTCATGGGACAAAAACGCTTAATACCAAATGCTGAATTCTTAATAGAAACGTGAGTTACTTTTGATGATCGCGAAGTTTTTTCAAAACAAAAAAGATTCATCTTGATAATCAAACCTCAATAAAAGAATTTAGTGAAATGCGTCAGTTATTGAAGTCGGCTCATTTTTCGAAGCAATTTTCATGCCAAAAGTCATGTACATGTTTGTTCAGTTATTTGTAGGCAAAAAACTCATTTTTTCAGTCTGACCCAAGAATTTAATTTTTGTCTACAAACATGATCGCTAACATCATTAACATGTTATTTGATATACGAAATATCGAGAAATTAGATATATGCGTTCAAGAATTATTGCCATCAGAAAATTCAACCTATATCCATGAAACAGCTTGTATATCGAAAACGAATAGCGTTACCTTGTATTCTAAGTGCCGATTCGAACTCTTCTAGGTGAACTCTAACTGCAGTTAAGCTATATACGATCAATCGAGAATCACTCTGTATACCTACAATCAATTTTTCGCAAATAAATACCATGTCACTTCATACTTAGTCTCATAGTGTTCATGAACGAGAGTTCGAAACCGCGGTAATAGATGATCCATTTTCATTTATTCGATGGCACTAAAAACAAATAAAAATACCATTTGTTTGAATTGTTGAAAAAGGATTTCGGAAATTATTAGATTGGCAGGACACCATTCGAATGGCCTTGTTGTACCCCAGATTCGAATCTCTGTCATTAGTTTCAATGAGGATACTTGAAAAGTAAGATCTACAAGCTTAAAGTTTATAATCTCGACAATTTAAGGATAAGAACGAAGTTAATTTGATCATCTCATAAACTATCTGTAAGTTTATCATCGAATTTAGAGATCGATTGGCTATTTGTCGAACTGTTGAAGGCGCTCATTTCGAACATGATAAGTGGTCTATTATTCAACATTCAACTGCATGATATAGTTTTTGTTTGGCTTCAGCTTGCTTCTCTTGAGTTTTACTTCTTCGAAAACAATTCATTTCCCATTTCGCGAGATCATCAGCAGGTAGTAATCAGATAGTATAATTTCTGATTATTGCCAAATTTTAATTTCACTCTGAAACTTTGCTCCTTATCAAGGTTTTTATATGAAGGGGTACACATAATGTCCTCAGATGAAACACCGTGTATCTCAAGATTCATTCATTTCAGACCCCCCTATGTGCCATTCCACAAATCAAAAAATTATATTCTTTGATATGAACAGATCATGCAATTTCAATTCACAGATAATGGTCGATTACATCATATTCAAAGAAAAAGTGAAAAAAAAATGTTTATTCAACCAAAAAGTTTTCAGTTAAATATAAAATTCAACCTTTCTTAGCACTCATCCGAAAAACTGAAGAAGAAGAAATAATGAAAATTCTTCCATACTTTACATTCACACTATATAACTGAATGTTACATGGGAGAAATACAACTGAAAATATCATTTGAGACAACTCCTTGAAAAGCGTCGTTTTCTCTCATAAAAACAAAAGGCTGGAGAAAAGCCATTTCCTCGAGTTTCCTAGAGCTACGTCGTAGCGAATTTCAGTCGACATAAGTTACACCTTGAATGACATAACTTGTTGTTTCTTTTCGGCTTGTTTTTCCGATTTCCGAATTTCCGGTAGAATTGTTTATTCTCGCGACTCTGTTTATTTTAGGTGCTGTTCTACGCCAATTCCACGGTTCGTATCAACGTTAAATCCTCTGAGCGTTGTTTGTTAGTATTGAGAAAAAACCAGATGTGTTTGTAGGTGTGAAACAACCAACTTTCAATTCACTTCTATTCGTATTATCGACAAAAATTCATGATTGTCTTAAGAAATATGCGATTGAATGTTCCTATTACATACAAGATCTTACCTCTTCGAATATCTGATATTGCATTATGAGACAAGTTCAGTCTCTCCACTTTCTTAGTTCCTATTGTTAGATCAAATGTTATTAAAGGCATAGAATTATAGCTCAAGTCGATATCCTTCAACTTATATGGAATGTATGGATCACTTGGAAAAGTCTTCCTTGTTATGAAACTTATTTTATTATGACTCAAATTCACCTGAAAAACATAATGAAATGGGCATTCGAAAAACTTTCTCTTTCTGAATAATATATTGTCAAGAACTGAAAAGTCGAAAAGCAAATTCAATAAGATTTGATTAGCAATTCGCTTGCATTGTTGTGAAATTATTATTCGAATATACTTACCCGTTCCAAGGAAAGACAATCATCAAGAAGTCCATTGGTTTTGTTATCAAGTTTCTCCAGTTTATTGAAAGATATGTCTAGAGTCCGTAAACCAACCAGCCCTGAAATGCAGTTAATATTCTAGTTTCATTACTTTCGACACAGTTCACATTCTATTATATTTTTGTAAGTTCTGCAAACTGATATTCCCACTATGCGAAACTCAAAATACTTCCTTATACAAATTAATGAATATTGATAGATAGATAGAACAGAAGTCTGGAAACAGGATTCATAGTACGTATCTAGTGAATTAGGCCAATGATTATGGTTTCCTAATAAACGCATGTACTTCATGAGGATGCCAAATATCAAAACATGAATCAGAATGATCGGATGTGAGAGGAGATTGATGAAGAAGATTTATTGGTAACTAAAAATTTTTACATTTCTAAAATGCTCAACCGTTCGTTTTTGGAAAGACGTATCAAATTTTCATTGTGCTCTAGAATAATTGTGCTGTTATAATTTTTTGATTTCGCAGTTGGTATATTTATGTCGTTACCTAATGGTCTATATTACTACAAAAAGAGTGGCTGCTTTTAAATGCACTGAGAAAAACCAATTTTATTGAAATTTTACTTGATATTATTACATTCATCACTATTACAATTTCGATACTTTCTAGTAAAGCATGATTTTAATTATAATCATGAACTAATCACAAACGAAGATTTTTTGGAGCTTAAAGGTCAACTACTAGTGGCTAGTACCAACGTTTATTACGGATTTTGTTACTATTCGTGAATGACTAAATTCTAATAACTAATATTCGGGATATTAACCGCTAATAGTTGCTTATACGCAGGCCCGCCGTAAGCGGGCGTGCAATGCACGCGGGCGGCGCATTCAGGGGGGCGGCAAATCAGACAATCATCGACTAAAATTCAGACATTGTCACCTCACAATACTAAAAAGATTATCCTTAAAAAAATAATATGATGAACGGCGCCCAAATATTTCTTTTATATCGTAGCATTACATAGCGCCATCTATTGAAATTCATGAGAACAAAGTTAATCCGTATCGTGCTCTATGCGAAATAGGGAAATCCCACAGATATCAGGGGAAATCCCCTTAAAACTATATACTCATTTCTTTGTTTTTATTTATTTAACACAAATGCGAAAGTGATGTGAGTGAACAACAAACTTCAATTATTTGGTTATAGCCCTAATGTGAGATCCGGAAACGGTCCAGGGTACTTAAAATTAATAATATATAAAGTATATTTTTGTGCGAAGTGTGACTATAAAAATAATTTAGAAAATTATTCATATTATCTGTTGGCGCAAAAAATCATAATTATGGTAAGTGTCTTTGTTTAATTAATCAGCATATGGGCGCATTCATATAAACAGCAGGTATTCATGTAAAATTAAAGGTTATTTTATTGAAAAACTTAAAGTAAAGATTTATTTAAAAAATGTATTAAAATTAATACAGAGTGTAACAAAAGTAACTTAAGTAACGAAAGGGGACATTGCATCTAATCAATACGAACAACTTTTACTATGGGGTCAACTCTGAAGTCGTGAAAAAAAAAATTAGTTATTCCATTACATTTGTGTGCAGTAGGTATGAACATTTTTTTTCGCAGTAGTATTGTGATTTAAAGGGTTTTTTTCATGTTATACAACTTAAGAGTGAAGATTTATAAAAAAAATATTAAAATTATACCTATACAGGGTGTAACAAAAGTAACTTAAATCCCGAAAGGGAGTCATGCTACACATAAATACGAACAACTTTTACTATAGGGTCAACGGTGAAATCGCGAAAAAAAAAACTATTCCATACAAAATGTATGGAAAAGCTGATTTTTTTCCGCGATTTCAGTGTTGACCCCCTAGTAAAGGTTGTTCGCAATAATGGGTGGAATGATCGACCCCCTTTTGGGATTTAAGTTACTTTTGTACAACCGTATACTAAACTTTTTCAAAAAAATTCCAGGAACCGCAAGAAAGGAAAAAAATTTCAGGAGCTCAATTTCGACGAGAAAAAGATACAGAGAGAAAAAAACTAGCGGGATCTCTTGAGAAATTTTTCAGCAAACCAGGAATAGGGACTCTGAATGTCAAGAGAATGTTGACGTAGATGTAGCTTCAACAAGCGCAGCTTCAAATCTAGAAGTTATGGAGATATCTGAAGAGAAAAATGTTAGTCCTTCAGAAGGAGAGTCCAGTGAAACTAAAAAAAGAGAAAGTAGTGCTAAATAACCTGTAAGCAATTTATCGTCATCAAGTAGCTGTTTAGATTGTGGTGATGATCCCGGTTCGTGGCCCGCCAGTATGACTAATGATATAGTTAATATTTTGGTTAGCCGTGGACCCGTGCAGCTGTTTAATCACAATTTTCCTGCTAATATCGATGGAAGGAAATTTGCAAACAGTTACTACTCTAGAAATCTTCCTAATGGAGAAAAAATTAACAGAGAATGGCTTGTTTACTCTACGTCAAAAGATTCAGTCTATTGTTTTTGTTGTAAAATATTCAGTGAAACTGTAAGTAGTCTGTCAGCTCCAAGCGGTTTTTCCGATTGGCAACATCAGTCATCTACCTTAAAACGACACGAAACAAGCATTTCCCATAGCGAAAATTTAAAATGTTGGGTCCAACTAAATCATATGTTAAAAAATAAAACTACTGTAAATCAAATGCAACTGAGAGTATTAGAATCTGAAAAAAAAACAATGGTGTGATGTATTGGAAAGGATCATAGCTGTTATAAAATTTTTATCTCATCAATGTCTGGCGTTTAGGGGCTCGTCCAAAATATTATATGAGCATGATAATGGTAATTTTCTCAAAGCACTAGAAATGATAGCATCCTTTGATTCAGTTATGCGGGAACATATTCACAGAATTCAAGCCTCGAAATTCGATTCAACTCGCATGACTCACTATTTAGGAGATCAGATTCAGAATGAAATCATAGATTTACTCGGCACGACCATAAAAAATTATATCCTGAACAAAGTCAGAGAATCAAAATATTTCTCTATCTTATTAGATTGCACACCAGATGTAAGTCACACAGAACAAATTACAGTTATACTAAGGTATGTTGTTTTAAACAATGAAACTAAAAATGTTACAATATGCGAAAGTTTTATTGGCATCTGTCCGATAACCAGCTCCACAGGTGACGGACTATTAAATTTTGTTTTAGATTTATTTTCGCAATTAAACCTTGATATTAAAAACTTACGTGGCCAAGGTTATGGCAATGGTTCTAATATGCGTGGAAAACACAATGGATTACAAAAAAAAATATTGGAAATGAATAATCGTGCATTTTACGTTCCATGCTCGGCGCATAGTCTCAATTTGGTCGTTAACGATGCGGCAAATATAACGCACGACACGGTCAACTTTTTCAACTTAATTCAAGAAATTTACGTTTTCTTTTCGTCTTCTACCAAAAGGTGGTCCATAATTTGCAAGCATTTACCTGATTTAAAACTAAAGGCATTAAGTGCCACGCGATGGTCTAGCAGAATCGATGCAGTCAAACCTTTACGGTATCACCTCGAAAAATATTTGACGCTTTACTTGAAATATCAGATAACAATTCGTCGGAATGGGATTGTACAACAACTCACAAAGCACATTCGCTTGCTTTGAATATTCAAAATTATAGATTTATTTGCTTAGTTGTAATTTGGTTTGATATTTTAAACGAAATTAATGCTATTAGCAAAATGATGCAAAACCCACAATAAATACTCAAATCTGCATAAATTTGTTAAATAAATTGATTCATAAATTCACCGAATATCGCACAGCTGAGCATTTCGAAAGGGTGTTAGAAGAAGCTACCACTGTGGCTCGGGAACTTAATGTAGATGCAGATTTTCCGCCTATAGATACCGTTCGTCCACGAAGAAAACCAACTCAATTTCAGTATGAACAGAGTGATGAAGTCTTACTAGACCCTAAAACAAAATACAAGGTAGATGTTTTTTTTAGAATCCTGGACCAAACCTTAACTTCTTCAAAACGTAGATTCGATTAGTTGGAAACTTTTACCGACGTTTTTGGCTTTTTCACTAATAATAACTTGTTTAGTTACTCCAAAGATGATTTAATGAAACATTGTAAAGATTTGAATGTGAAGCTAAAAGATAGTTCAAGTAGTGACGCAGATATTGACGGTATAGATATGTTTAATGAAATCAATGCTTTAAAGTTGCATTTAACTGAAAACCAGTCTAATGATCCACAAACCCTATTACAATACATTTTTGCTAATGAATTAATGTCAACATTTCCGAATACAGCAATAGCGCTAAGGATACTACTTACATTGCCGGTTTCAGTTGCATCTGGTGAAAGGTCATTTTCAAAGTTAAAAATAATAAAAAACTATTTGAGATCAACTATGCACCAGCAAAGACAAAGTAATTTAGCACTAATTTCAATTGAACATGAGATTCTAAATAGACTACACACCAAAAAAATTATAGCTGATTTTGCCAACATGAAGGCAAGAAAGGTGCAGTTTCTGTAAAATAACTTAATACCTGTACCTACCTACATAATATGTATAAACTGCACCTTTCTTGCCTTCATTTTTTCATTTAATGTCGTATTAGTGTATCTATCTTGTATAAAATAACCTAATATAACATAGTTTTTCACTGTACAGCATTTTTTTTTCACATTTTTATAAACACCTAGGTTTTGTAGTTAGATAGGGCGGCACGATAGGAATTGCACACCGGCGTTCAAACCGCTAGCGGCGGGCCTGCTTATACGGCAAATTATAGCATCGTAAGTTTTCGCATATAGAATTTGAAGATCGAAGAGGTGGAAGAGGAATCAACGAATATTACCGAAGATATAGGACGCGACGCCATTTTCTCTATTCTCTCTCATTTCTCTTTCGCAACCGGAAGAAATTGGTGATGTGAGGGTGTTTTGTGTTCTTAATACGTAAAGTTTGAAGTGTATTTTAGAATGTGATATTTTATTTGATTCGAACATTGTTGTTTCTTCTGTAAATGATAAAAAGAATTATATCCTTATTATGTTAATTATGTCCTAGGAAGTCAGAGAATGAGATTATATGACTATAGTTTTATTTAAATTGAAGCATTTAATTTTAAAGAATGAATCAACTTAGAAATTATTTAATTTTATATTTCGAATATTTTCAAATATTCCTTTTTCATGTACATGTGCATATGTTATATATAACTTTTATCTTATCTTTTGTGCCTTTGAGAGGGTATGAGTTTTTGTACATTCTTCTAGTATGCTGTATTGTGTTGAGATCACTCAGATAATTGTGTTTCCTTTTTTATTCAAAATCTGTGCTCAATGTTTTAGTACACTCCTACAATAAAACTATATGAACTGAATATTTTTTAATATCCACTACATACAACTTTCATTCATTTCTTTGAAACAGTTTCATAGATATTCGAATTGTTAGAAGAGATAATCATCTTGAATTCGTCATTTACCGAAAATCAAAGTGGACAGAGTTGGCCTTAATCGATAATAGTATTTTTAATCTGCATGAAATTAAAATGTCCGCGTTTCATACATTTGTGCATAGATGAGTGACGGTTCGATATCACGGAAAAACTTGAAAAGAAATTAGAATTTTTCTCGGTTACATAAAGAACTTTGAGAAAAATTAGAACTCCGGAAACATTAGCGTCAAATAACGGATTGGACAATAATATAATAGACGAATTGATATCTAAAAATTAATATTGTTCTCGATTTACCGCACTCTTTAGGTTCTCGAAACAATGAAAAAATTAGAACATCAAATACGTCATGAAATCAAAACAATATTCACCAATATAAAATCTTGTTCATAATAAGTTATTGAATCAAATCGAATCGAAGATATTCCCCGATTTTCAGAGTATGTTTTAAGTTCTATGGTACTGAGCAACTGAATAACTGAATATCCAAGCAAAATACTGTGAGTGATTTAAATTGATGCCTCACTTTAGATCTCGTATAGAGAGTTAACCGAAGAAATTATCTATGCTTAAAATCTTAACATTGTGGGTACATATACACGTTTCCTTAGTTTATTTAATTTTTCATAGCAATTCGTTATCACAAGATAATCCTCACAAAATAAGAAACAAACGACGAATTCGTAGCGAAAAATAATCTCATATTGAGCTTCGAGCGAAAAAAGAGATGCATGTAGGTGGTAAATTGAAAATCCAGATGAAATAATAACTCACGCCTGGATACGAACGTCATTTCATTGTATACAATAAATAAAACTTTTTATTATTTATTGTTCCTTCTAACTGAAAAATGAAGACGATTCAATTTTCCACAAGCGTAACTTATTCCTCGCCAAATCTGGATTGTGTCGTTTCACTACTTAGTTAACTTTTTTAACTAAACACAAAAAAGAAATGGCGTTCACTTGCCCCCAAAACGACTCTAATAATTAACCAATCAACTGTAATTCTTACATTAGTGGCGAATTTACATGTTCAACTTCATTTCATCTTCGGATTTTCTCTATGAAATATTTGAGTCTGATAGTAGGGATATTAATAATGACGATTTGAAATATCAGGCGGTCCATTTAGTGTATTGCGGTTTTTAAGTTTCGTCGGCTATTACCATCCGCTATATCCAATGAAGATAAATTTTACGAATAGGCGAACGAGTGGTTCAATTGCTACTCTTCAGTCTTTTATTTCAGAGTGTGCTGCCTCGAATTGAACTTCAGAAATTGAGAGACGAGTTGGAGTTCGAGAGAGCTCTTCAGCCGAGCGTAGTTTCGTTGCTTCAAATTTTTATATATGATTCGTATGATGGGAAAAGGTAAATCGAACTGTGAATGTTAAAGAAAGCCTATGCAGGCTATAACGATCTAATTAATATTTTTACATCAAGCTATTCAGTCAAAATACAAAGATTACTGGTCTCCATTTGAATAAACAAATATCATTTGATCTCATGATCTTTTTCAGAATATTTAAGATTTCAATCAAACTCAACAGAATTGTTTTTCGTTCTTTCAATATCCCTTGCATACCTAAATTTATAAAATCTATGGATTGGATTGAATAAATTTCTTCCATATATAGGTATGTGTATGAAATCCTAGAATTATTCCGTACACATTTCTCTATCCGGCATCTACATTACATATTTCACATTGCTAGTTGAAATATTTAGCAGAGAAGTATAAGCATTATACGTTAAATAGGTCACCAGACAATACAATTTGAGACATCCGTGCAGTTACAGCGAACCGGCGAGATAACGCTGCACATTTTACCATCGACAAATACTTATGATTAAGAGACACACACACACACACACACACACACACACACACACACACACACACACACACACACACACACACACACACACACACACACACACACACACACACACACACACACACACACACACACACACACACACACACACACACACACACACACACACACACACACCATTATTCATTCTGTTCGGAATAATTCTAGAATTCTGAACAAAGTAAGAAGTCGTCTCAAGTGCCGCCACCACGAGGTATTTGATTGAAAAAATCAAAAATGTAAATTTGAATTCTTATCATTCTAATGCCTCAACAAGGAGAAATATTCTTGAAAATCATTGAAATGAAACTATTTGAAACATTATCAAACTTTTGAGGAGTGCGAATCTTCAGTTTTTATATCCAATGCGAAAAGGTCCTTGAGAAATCTCCTGCACGTACCACTGCTCTTAACCATCTACATGGATTGGCCAATGCCTAGTGCCTCACTTCAGCCACAGAATATGTGTGGGTTTTTTGATGCTCTGATTGACGTGAGTTCCGTTAATAAAATTTTACTAGATCAAACGCAAGACGGTGGCAAATACGCGAGCAAAGTTAAAGCTGTGACAATTACTTCACCAAATGTCTGATGATCTGTATAGATAATCATGTTCATCTATGATCAACCTATCATATAAAATTGAAGCTTAATCGAATCACACGATAGAGTGTACTTCAGCAAACCACTTTCACAAACGTACATATTCGAAAATTGATCAAACTAGGATGGCTTTATTATCTAGATACGCCAAGGATGTAAGATCAAGTAGTCTTTGAACAAATATCATCTTGTTACTCAAAAACGAGCTTTAAATATGAGTGTGGCAATTGTAACCGTCTAGACCGAAGTGAATAAACATTATTAAAATAAATATAATTAGTCAGTACGAATGATCATGAGTTAAACACTGAATGTGAGATTCATATAATATTATTTTTGTGCATATTTGTCCGATTTTGAACTATTACACTGCATTTAGTATTCAAATTAACCAGTTCAAAACACGTTCAGATTAGGTAAAGGTGAAGTGCGAGTAGTGGGGAATGTAATGTTTTTGAATAATTTTTCAGCATATCCTTTATAAAAACAATTCGCTATTACACAATAGTTCATAAAACTTTGTTCTCCGCATTTCAAGATGAAATATTAACAAACTATATATTATATTTGATTTTATCTTACTTTTTTGGATTCATATTTTGACTAGCTTAGGTCAAATAATAGAACATCACAAACAATACATAACTAGAATATACGTTTATGATCACACAAATACTAGTGAAAATGTTTAACAAATACGTAGAAAATATTTCCTCTTGCTGAGAGCGACTCCACCAGAGTCGAGACTACGTGTTCGATTATTCATTCATTCATTTATTTATTTATTTATTTTTTGGACACAAACAGGAAACCCCAGCAAAGTGTCAACGTTTTGCCAACATAAATTACATTAATTGCTTATACTATAGCTTAATCTTTATAATGAAACAAAAATAGAAAAATAGCAAACAACAAGAAAACTAATGAAAGTAGTTCCCTAGAGTGTTTTTCAGAAATCTTTTCAAGGAGTACAATGATATCACAAAGAAGTCAATATTCTCACAATAATTATTACTCGATCTTAGCATTCCAGACATAGGAGAGTTCGAGAAGCTATTTATGTTGGAAAAGGGTGTATTGAATATGTTGAAATGTCTCAAACTCCACTGCGGAACACTGAAAGCAACTAGAGACAGTAAATCAGGAGAATCTACTCTCGCATTAACAATTTTTTATATGGTAACAAAATCTGTAGCGACTCTACGATGTTCGAGCGAAATGACGTTAAAATGTGAGCGCAAGAAATTATAATCTCTATCAAACAACACATTATTCTTGAAAGCAAGACTCTCCAAAAACTTATTCTGAACTGACTCGAGGCGAGTCTTATAAATATTGTACTGCGGGTTCCATACTGATGAGGCAAAGTTCAAACGACCGAATACATAAGCAAAGCATAAAGAGAGTAATGTATTTTTATTCTGGAAATGTTCACATTTCCTGTTCACAAACCCCAACATTCGAAATGCTGAACCGACGATACTCTTGATATGACGGTTGAAAAGTAGTCTACTATCAATGATGACCCCGAGGTCCCTAGCTTGGTCTTCGCGCTTAAGAATCTTGCCATTCAACACAAAAATGAATTGAAGTTCATTATGGTTTCTTGTGAAAGTGATAATGTAACATTTCTCGGCATTAATGAATAAACTATTTACAAAATTCCTCAAATCTAACGAGGTCCGACTGCAGCAGAAGACAATCTCCAACAGTTCGAATTTTTCTGAAAATTGTTAGGTCATCGGCGTAAAATAAATATTCTGAGTGTTTGAAGCACTGCCTAACTTTATTTATGTATATGTTGAACAACTACGGCCCCAAGTGACTCTCTTGGGGGACTCCGGAAGTTGCAATGAAGCATTCAGAGGTACAGCCTGCTACAGCAACCCGATGTTCTCGATCCGATAAGTAAGATCTGAACCAGCCAAGAACGACACCTCCCAACCCGACCCCAGATAACTTAATCAAGAGCAGATTGTGACCTATCCTGTCAAAGGCCTTACTGAAGTCGATGTAAACGGAGCCAACTCGAACCCGCTCATCCACACTTTTGAAAATAAATTCCACATAGAAAATCAGGTTAGAGTCTATGGACCGGGGAAAAAGCCGTGATGCCTTGTGTGACAGTGAAAAAAAGTTATTTATAGATGAGCTTTTCGAATATTTTCGCGAATATATTTAATTTACAGACTGGTCAATAATTTTTAACGTCACTTTCATCACCAGATTTATGTATCGGGACTATTGTTGCCTTCTTCCACAGATCAGGAAAAATGCCAACAAGAAGAGATTGGTTGAATAACAAGCAAACTGGAAGCGAAAGGCCCGAGGCACATCTTTTGATAATAAGAGTAGGGATACCATCAGGTCCAGCACCCTTCTTAGGGTCGAGAGAACATAAGACATCAAATACCTCTTTCTCAGTTAAATTTAATGTATTGAAAGTTGTAATACCATCAGACGGATCGCAGAATACAGATGTACTTTTAGGTTGATATACACTTTTAAAATAGTCGGCAGAGAGATTACATTTGCCAGGTGTGTCGATAGCGCTAACATCCTGAAAGGTCATATTAGATGGAATATTCGTAGAATTTTTTGAAGACACAAAATGCCAGAACTTTTTATTGTTATTAGGTATCTCCGCCTCAATAAACGACTCTTTAGTAACCTAAAAGTGTTTATATCATATACGTTACCACATATGTTCCACTTTTCATGGAATTTATTATTTTTCTTCAAAGCTTTAATAGTGGAGCTCGTGAAGTAAGCAGGACATTTATAATTACGGAATACATGAGGTACGTTTTCAGATATTTCATTATTAATCAATTTGTGAAATGTTTCTATGTTAGTATTGAGATTTTCATTCTGAAGTATGATATACCAAGGGGTATTGCTAAAATTTTGGTTTATTAAATTATAATCAGCCCTGTGAAAGTTTGGATATTTACGGTTCAGAAGACTCACAGACTCAATTGAATCAAAATGAGAGAAAATTTGACGGAAGGATGATATTTATGCTCCTTCATCACTGGCGAAGCACAATGAGACAGAGACACCTTACCATCACTATTATAACTCAATATTAAATCAAGCGTATTGGCTGAAAAAGTCCTCAAATAATTGAACTGGAAGAGCCCACAGAAAGATGAAGTATCGAAGAACATAATTGACCGTTGATCTTGGACAGTTGAAATCTACACAAAGAAAAATTTGGCAGTCACAAACATGCTGACTAATCCAGTTCAGCTTCGAAATAAACGATACAAGGGAATCCTCGGAGCCCGGAGGCAAATGAACACAAACGAGTACAACTGACTCTGAGTTTCCCAACGAAATGTGCACCCACACATCCTCCGCATCACTAAGAAACTCACGCAACAAAGAGGCCTTGAGCTTTTTTCGAACGGCGACGAAAACACCACCACCCCTAGTCAAGAGAAAATTTGTTGATTCTCGGTCCCTCCGTAATAGATCATATTGATTCAACTCAATGACTTCACTGTCCGAAACATTTCCATCAAGCCATGATTCGGTGATAAAGAGTATATCGGAGCCATTTGCCCCCCCTCCCAGACCTTTGACGTTCTGATAAGAAGCACTTTTCTTAGAACACATGAAAAGTTGATCGAAATTTCAAATGATTGCTTCACAATAAATTCTAGGCTAGGAGATAATACTCCAAACGTTGGCATCATTGACATTAATAATCTTGGACTTGTCATCCTTCCTCAGAAATATACTTCCATTTCGAACACAGACGAATTTATAATTTTTTTCTTTGGCGAATAATCTACAGTCTCTGAAAAGACCTTTATTTTTTGAGGTAAGGTGTTCGTTCTAGTAAATTGGTGCATAAGAACCCGGAAAAATTAATGACTTCTTTGGGAGAGCGAACCTCCATCTTCGCAGCGGCAATAATGTCGTCACGAGATCTTTCAGAGCATAATTTCAGTATAATGTTTTTCGGTCGACCTAAATCATTGCGAGTCGAACCCCCAGCGAAGATTTTCGCTGGGGGGTTCGGGGACTCCTACTATTTCGATGTTGTTCAATCGGTTCAGTTGATCCATATACTCAATTTTTTTATTCATTTCGAGCATCGCAGATTTCAGCTTTTGATTTTAATTCTTAAGCATATCTGTTAGCTTCATATAATTAGTGAGAGTTATATCGTCAGTCAAAGAAAGTCACTCAAATCTATAAATATATAAATTTCAATGCATATTATGAGAAACGCGTTTTATCATTTCAGCATTCATTTCAGTAGTTTTTCCATTTTTCCGGACAAATGCTATTCAGTCAAGTGTTATATCACCCCGACCACTTGACCCAATTATCTTTACATAGAATCCTGACGATAGATACCATGAGAAAATGTAAATCTACCACCAGGTTATTGATAACACTGTCAGGCATTGATTTTATTCACAATATATTTTGGAATTACTATACGGTAGGATCACTTTAATTATTATGCTAAAGTAGATTTCACTACGGAGAAATCCAGTTTGCGGACCCTGTTCAAGTACCATGAAAGCAGTTACATTAATGTAACTGTGAGAATACGTTATAGTTTCAGCTTATTGTATTTAATCCTCACATTCACATTCAAAAGATATGAAAGAAGGTTCCAAGCAGTATTCACCATGACACTTCCTTACTTGGGAACGAAGAATTTTACAAAATTTGATTATTTACCGTAAATGTTTGTACAATACCTCAATATTTTTGAGGTTCCTTGAAATAATACCAGTTGTAGAAATAATATTCAACAGAACATATGTTACATCACCCAACTTTTTTAATCTCGTTTGCTAGTTTCATATATTTTGAAACTGAAAAGTTTCCAAATAATTTTCGATTTGAGACTATGATTATGGTCACCGCATATTTTCCTGAAATGGCAATAATTTACTCCATTCATAATCATAACTGGTTTCAAGAAAATTCCAATGACAGTTTTCTGTCAACATTTGGATTGTTATCATAGATGACTATTCAATTGAATCATTTTTCTTGCAAAACACCTCTACAGACAATAACTAATTTTTCCTCTTGCTTGTTCAAATTTTTGGAGATGTTCCTCTCCAGTTACGACAGCCACATTGGATTATGCATGATGCTGCAAAACTTACTATATCAACTCCGATCGGTACCTTGCCAGTCGACAAGCAAGCGAGATGGAAATTTTCTTTATGATTCTTAGATTACGAGTGCAAATATCAAAAGGGTGAATCTGAAGGGATATATATAGAAAACAGTTATCTAATGGAATTTTTTTCATTATCTCATCTTAGGAGTAGTTCATTATGATTAGCTTTAATGATTTATTTGTTTAAACGAATTAATCTAATCCTGAGATACATACAAGTCAGTAAGCCTTTAATTTTCATCTGCCTCGCAGACTTCCGAACCTTAGGTAGGAAGATTATAACACACTGCGTTTTTTTCAATGTTCTATGAAACTGAATGGCTCTTCGGTTCATGCAATTACCGTTTTCACTTCTATCTAACTTTGCGAAAATTATTTCTGAGGCAAATAAACAATCAAACCAGCACTTTGATTAGCACAACTGAAAAGGTGTTTGGTGCTAAAAATAGACATTTCAAGGCATTTAATGAATTTCACTTTCTCTGTAACGTCCATATTTTCTCCGTCTCGAATTTCTAGTTTTTCGAAAAATTATATACAATCTAACAAAAATTTCTATCGATACGGTTCCATAAAAAATATGCATCAAACTTTTTCGAATGTTATGTTTGAGATAATTTAATGTTTTTATTGGTTGCACGAATTCATCAGTCTCAGTAGTTTCGATTGGTAGATAAACAAATCTGATTTGAAAATTCTTACCTATTAAAACAGAGTGATTAAACACCTGGGTGGGTCAAGTTTCATATTTCGAATGTTTGTGGAATATATAATAGCTTCTGTTATACTGAGAGCTGTTGCATTAGAAAATTTTCTGTGAATTTCATACAATCACTTGATATATTGCCCAGAAATGTTAATACCATCACCGTAGAAAGCATGATCGATTAAGATAGATTTATTATTATGAGGTTCATCAAAATATAATAAATAAATTGATTATTGATGTTAAATCGAATATTTTCAAGAAGGACCTATTACATATTATATAATTTTGGATTAATGGAACCTATATTAGGAATAACTCTACATTTTTGCTCCTTTTTGGAAACTGTTTCACAAAATTTCATGCAATAATTGTATCGAATAAAAGACGAGACCTATAATATCGGCATACCCAAATCTGTGGATAGGTCTTCGAGAGCCACAATTGTGGTCATATCAATGGCAAACTTTGGAATATCAAAGTTTTCTATTCTTAGATTCATTAATTCATGTTACATTATTTCAGAAAGGACTAAGGCATAGAATTATTATCGAATGAAAAACAATAGGTTACAAGAATGGAACTCTTGAAAAGTGCATCATTCGCTGAGAAATGAAGCAGAAACCTGTATAGAAGTAGGAGTGAGTCATTTCCAATTTATTCAATAATCTGTTAGATTTTCATTATTTTTTTCTTCAGATTTCAATAAGGTAACTTACTACATATTCCATCAGGCGCCATCCACAAAGCAAATCTAACTTGATCTTATTTTGAAAATATCTCCACGTACAATGATTTTGATTTTTTTCGTAAATATGATAAAAGATACCAAAACATCACAAAAATTGAAATGTTGTCACTTATTGGCGAGAATATATAACATATAGAAGAATATTTGAGAATAAATTAGGGGCGTTAATTCATTTCATTAATTTTATTCGAAAACTGCCCTCCAGGAACAACACTGCCAATTGAATTAGAATTGTCAAACGTATCTTTCGGATATTAATTGAAATAATGATAATATTTCATCCTTGATTTCCTGTATTTTAAAAGATACAGTTTCTAGGACATATATTTGTATGAACTTTGTTATTCGAAATTGGTTCAGCATGCGTCCTTAGATTCATAGCCTATGATAAAAACTGTGTATATGTATTCAAGCATGAGGTTAAACTCGAGAAAGTGGTTTTTTGTGGTTTTGGGACCAATTCATCTTATCGAAAGTTCAAGCATAGCTTGACAGGGCATAGGCTCTATCTGAAGTTTCAACCAGTACGGAAACAATAAAGATTAGAGCGTCGGTATTATTCTCTCTTCATTGCAAATCCCCATTCTAAATTATTCATCATATTCTCGATAGAAATAATTCCTAGTTCTAATGAGAAATGTTCAAAATAATGAATACTAGACAAAATTATTATATTCGCTAAAAACAACTCTGTAAATTATTTATGAATAACATTGACGGATACATTATTTATGAACTAGGGCCGTATTATGCTAAGGATGCCAATATTAGATTAAACAATATTATATTGAACAGTGTGTCCAACATAAGTTTCCTCCTCTTCTTTAACTATGGAAAGAGAGATAATAACGAAAAACGCTGAAATACGTCAATTCATGATTCAGAAGGGATAATTTCTGAGGTTGATTTGGAACATTTGACATCAACCTCCTACCCTCAGCACATTCTAACTTAAACACATTAACGAGAAAATTTCTATGAAACATTTTTTCAATTTTTTAATTCTCTACTCGAATATTCCATTTTCGAAACGCTAAATTATTATAAAAGGTATCGTCTCGCCGCGATAGTTATTATTAATCATTAAACTTATTTCCAACAATTGATTCATTTCAGTGAAATATCAGGATAAGCTTAAATCCGTGCTTCAAAATTAGAATTTCCACATGTTAATTTGGAATTCGTGGGACCAATCCTTCCTCCCTAACCATATCTGGCTTGAAAATCATATATGCAAAACTGGACGAGTTGCGCCTCGACTAAAAGGAAATCCAACTCTTTGAAATATTATTGCCCTTCTTTCAGGTTACCTCCAAGTAAAAGTACTTGGAGGTATTATAGTGAAAAGACTAAGGAACGTTCTGCGCGTTTTTTGAATCCATTAATAGAAACAAATTTCTAGTAACTTCCTTCATTTTTCACAAAAGAAGAGAGAGAGTACACTCAAATATTATAAACTATTGAACAGTAATGAGATATGATAATATTTAGCGGAATATCCGATATTAAGATTTTTCATTCAATAAAGATTCGTCTGCGCTTCTTTTTCGGATCATAAAAATATCTTATAATCAGATTACCATGTTTGCCTGTGCGAATTTGATATTTTTATTTTCATTCAGCAATCATCAATCTCTTTTCCAATATCTGAGATGCAATAATCGTTTTAGGTAGGAAGATCGATCCGAATGGGTCGACATTGAGTCAACTTATTATCAAAAGATCTGTTGTGTTGAATAAACGGAAAAAATATTTACTGTCGATCATTTAGAAAGACCAGTCAGGCACCAGCGTGAAAAATTTTTGATTCATTAATTTTTAACATCTGGTTGGACGGCTTATGAAAATCATAAAGTAGCACTTCTAGTGCGAGTCAACTGCAATGACAGTAGTTGGTAACGTGAACATGGAAAATACTATTTCCATCAATATATTATCTCGTGTGACTGGCGTATCCGTTAGAATTGTCGACAATATCGTAGAACAACACAAATTCTCCCCGATTAATTGGAATTAAGTCCTGAAATAAACAAATATAATATTCATCGCCACATGCAAATATATGAAAATTTAAGTAAATGCTGAATGGCTAAGAGAATTTGCATATATATATATATATATATATATATATATATATATATATATATATATATATATATATATATATATATATATATATATATATATATATATATATATATATATATATATATATATATTATATTTGGTTGTTTTTTTGGGATCCTTCACTTTATAATATTTAAGGAATAATCATTGTTCTTTGCAATTTCTTTAATAGTTGACACTTCCCTGGACATATTCTTTTCGGCTGATGGCAGAGGGAAATACCTATGAATCATTGAATTAACCCCTGGTTATTTATGCGCTTTTGGGTGTGTTGAGTCATTAAGTATTCAAATATCAGTAGAGGTGGGTTTTCGACCTAGCGGTCCTATGAAACATGCTAGTATATCGTTTACAAAATTGGTACATTTTAGGTATGTTTATGTAGACGATATACTAGTACTAGAAACCGCTAGACAACTAGATCAATTTTTAACTACATCAATAGCATTCATCCCAAAACTAAATACAAATTAGAGGGAGAAATTCACAGAGTCACTTTTCAGACCAAACAATTACTCATATAAATGAGACACTAGGTTTTGATATATCGAAAACCCACCTTTACTGATATTAGCATCCCTTATGACTCAACACACCCAAAATCTATCTCATAAATACGCTGCGTTTAATTCAATGATTCATAGGACTTTTTCTCTGACATCATCCGAAGAAAATATGTCCAGTGAAGTGTCAACTATTAAAGAAATAGCTAAGATTAATCGTGATACCTCAAATATAAAAAACGGAATGATCCGAAAATGACGTTCACCTATGTATACAATCAAACTATACAGATAAATATATTTCATCATCATATTTGGGCCCCATCAGCGGAAATAATGTCATTTCAAAACTGAATAGAAAAGTAGCTTTTAAGACATGAAACTATCCCAGAAATTTTTTGGTAGTAAAGACGAAACTGAAAATTTGACAATACTGGTGTTTTCAGATTGACCTGTATGGATTGTGAGAGCGTCTTTATAGGTCAAATAGGTCGTTCATTCACAACGGGATACAAAGAGTATCATTCAGATTACAATAACCAGAGAACCGAAGAATCTACTGTGGGTTCACATTTCCCACCAATAGGTTAACTCCAGATTATTCACAGAATACCTAAGGGACAGAAAGTAGATTTCTTGGAATCCATCAAAACTTTCAATCTGCATCTATGCCTGTATCTATGGCCCGGCTTATTCGTCCCTATTGTAAATCTTTAAGTAATTCCTGCTTTTATAGGCGGCTCGGTGGCGTAGAGGATATAATGCTCGTTCCCTGCGCAGAGTTACCTGGGTTCAATCCCCACAAATTCGGTGCGATTTTTCGATTCTGGGAACCGCTTGAGTGTCCATCTTTCGGAGGAGATGTAAAGCTGTCATGTCTTAAAGAGATGTGTTGGACATTAAAGATCCCCTTCCTCGAGACGAGAGGGGTTCGGCAAAATTTCCGGTTTAGTGAGGAGACAGAATTTCCCTGCGTGTCATTGGCCGAAAGGCGGAAATAGAGCACGTTAAAGGAATAACAGACAAACAAACCTGCTTTTATCATAATTAGTTTCTTACCCCCTGTTTCTACCCTTATTAATTTTGTATCAACCTGCCTATATATGTATGTATTTTCTTGTTGTCAGCTGAAGATGGTCGAGAGACCGAAATTGCAATCCTGATTTTCAATAAATCTCTTTCGAAAGTATAATATATAGTTTAATTTCTTATTATCATCATGGTTAACTCTTATGTAGTAACGGCGAAATCAATTAACTATTCGATAGACTCGATTCCGAATTCAATAAATGTTATATAGTGGTCTGTTAGAAAAAGTAGTGAAATATAACGTATGAAGTAGGAAAAATATAATTATAAAATAAAATAATTTGATCATATTATCTCCCTTAAGCCAACATCTTTATCCAATATCTTCATTCACAATAATAATAATATTAATGTTGGATAACACAGTTCCTCTTCAACTTGAATAGTAGATTGATTGAATAAAGAAAATAGGAATATGTGTGAAGCTTATAAATAAGTACGATAAAAGCAGAATTCCCAGAAAATCTTCGAAGGATAATATCCTCGTACAAGATTCATTGGAAACAAATTTAATTAGACCTAACAAGCCATATAAGTATAACACAGCTGTATCTATATACTTAAGTTTGAAGCTCAAACACTGTACCAAAACATTGAACCAAATGCAATTTACAACCAAGAAAGAAAAATCAATTCATACAGGCAAATAAAATCCCAAAGAACAAAATATGAGAAAGAATTCACAATACAAACAAAATGAGTCCATAAAACTATAAATCATGAAATCACAGACCGCAAACGAAAAAATGAAATATGATGAAACCAAGAGAACTGTGCATCGCGGTTCGTGAATCACTAAAAATTTTTGAAATCAATGAAACTATTGACGAGCATACGCGGTAGGGATAGTATCCTCTGATGAATTCTCCTCCTGAAAATAACAAGAGAACCCACTACCCTCAGCTCGAATGGTAGCAAATTAAATGTTTTTGGCCCAAGAAATGATAGGCTTTGCTGCCCAACATGAATGATTAGCTCGAAAAGAGAATAAAAACTAATAGAAACAAAATAAAAAAAGGATTAAGACAGTAAAATGTAGATTGAGTGGGCATAAATATCCAAAACTAGGCTGCGTCGTGGACATAAAATTCTCGTAACGGTACTTGAAGGCATTCACATCGTTAAATGCTGAAAACACTATTCTGGAAAAATCGCTGAAGCTGGGTTGTCTTGAAATTTTCTTTGTTACAGTCAAAATGATGTCTACGCAAAGGGAATTAAGATTCTATGATCCAAGGGGAGAGCGATAGGCAAACAATATACTTCATACATCTAGTTACGATGACTCTAAAATGTCAAATATATCCGTGTTACATAGTCTGGACCACCCAAAGGGAATTTTAGTGATTCTTCTTTGTAAGGTGACCACAAATTCCATTTCCATGAGGAGTAGGGGTGATCAGACTGGACCTGACAATTTCATGATAGCACGTACATATTCGTTGTCATGTGCCGGCGCCACAGCATTTGGAACATTTCTGAAGTACGAACGACATTTTTATCACCTTCGCACGCACAGCAAAGATATCGTCAAACGAGAAAACATCATCAGTACGCCAATGTTCAGATACCTACGACTACTAATAGTAGCATTCCCATTCACCAGAATATCGCTAAATTGTTTCGAATCAATTGAGATGAACATTTTGGATTACCAACTCAATAAGTACACACTCCACTTTCGATGCAGA
This sequence comes from Cryptolaemus montrouzieri, assembly GCA_013387265.2. NCBI lineage: Eukaryota > Metazoa > Arthropoda > Insecta > Coleoptera > Coccinellidae > Cryptolaemus > Cryptolaemus montrouzieri. The sequence goes on along the minus strand of JABFTP020000185.1, from coordinate 55,766,763 downwards.
CTTTAGTCTATCCTGACCATTTATCGAAATCAATAAATTTACCGAAACGAAATATTCCTAGTTTCACTTTTTCAACTCGATCATTTTTCTTTATAAGGATTTAGAAGTTGAGGAATGGAATCTGTTTCAGCATTTTTCATTAGTATAACTCTTTACTGCCAGATAAGATGTAAAATTTTTTGTTAGGACACAGTATAGATATTCCTAATTTTATAATATGTAATTTGTTGAAATCTCAAGATGTATATATTGGCTGCAGATCGTGGGTTCCGAAATTTTGAACAATTATGAAATTTTACTTCCAGCACTAAAAGTAGGACGAAATCAATGATTAGACGAGTTTAGTGCTTCAAGAAACGTAGGAAGCTGAAATTGGCAGGCCTGTGGGAGTAAAAAATACATCAAGTTACTTCAGAATCGTCTCGGTTTCCGGTATAATCAATACAAATATCTCAAAGCCAGCTGTAATATCGAATAATCTTTTTAGGAAGTAAATCTTCTAGTTGAAATTGAACACTATGATGAAAATTGATCAAATTCGTTTCAACATCATTTGTACTTATATATCCACCCACTTTTTGCGTTTTCTTTTCACTTTTAAATAGTTCCAAATTCATATTTCGAATCAAAATATTTTTTTCAAAATTATTTTCAAAGATAATGTATAAATAATAATACAAACTTAATGCTGAAACAGTTGGTTTAGAGCAGTATTACCCATATATAGTTGGTTTCGTCTTTTTCTTTCAGAAGTACGAAGCATACACTTTAGAGTTTTGTGCCTTAGAATTTCGTATTCATTCTTCATAATTCAAGACAGCTTAAGCTTCTTCATTCTTTTCATTTTCATGGAATTTACATCAAATCTTTCAATCTATTCGCATCCGTCTAAAGCGTTTCATCCGTAATGAAGGAGGCTGTTGATTAGGCTTAAATCCGCCATGAAACAATGCAGTTATCCAAAGCGAGTTTTCTCTATAGAAATTTTCCGGAAAGTTTTTAATCTCTTGTGGATGTATCCATACGTTATTGTATCCAATCAATTTACTTTGCGTTGTAACTTCAAATTAAGAAGGGGTACAATTCACCCAGCCGCCTATCGAGTATTCAAAGGAATCAACATGGATCATTTCGATATGACGAGTAAAGTGTTTCAGTATTCCAACTTGGACTCCAGACATAAATTGAAAAAAAAATTATATTTGAATTAATAAGAAATCAATTTTATAAAAGCTCCGAAAATTGTGAAAATTTAGGAACAAACATTCGATTTATGTTTTTCTTCAATTTCTTCACAACTTAGAATAATTCAACTGAAACTTTCATAGTCCAAATATAACATCAATTAGTCGTTTTAAGAAGTATAGCAACTTTGAGGAAAAAGCTAATTGATTCTTTTGACAAATCTCTCAACTTCTCTACGATTTTAAGAATGAAGCTTATTTGTTTATTGTTTCTCGAAGGTGATGTAGATTGACTGATTCTCAAAGGTAATGTAAAAATGATAAGAGATAGTTAAAGCTGCAATAATTTGGATCAATGCTTTATTTGGAATGACGAATGGAATTCATTACTTGCTACAGGAATTTTATTTGAAACAGCAACACTCATAATATTGAAGGCTAATACTAATCATAATGCTTGCAATAAGTATTAGTTTTAAAATTGTTCAAGAACGGTAATGTTCTAAATAGTTGGATTTTGGGGATTTCACTCAATTCTAGAAAACATAGGAAAAGAGCGATTGAGGAGTCGTGGATTCGATTTATGAGAAGCAATGTGAAAACTGTTTTCCGATTTTTTCTTCCGTTTCTGAAATATCGATAAAAATTGACATTCAATGAACTTCGGACTATCTCAATAGATACATAGATATTAATATTTCAGTGAGGGCTGTCTAGCAGCCCGGCCACTGCGACTCAGTGGTCTATTGTTGCACACTCAGTCCTAAATTTCATCCACGAGCTCCATCCTTCTCGTAAAGGATACGAGTTTCGAGGGTCAGAGCTTAATAAGCTTAGTCAGCTTCAGTTGGCAAGATCCAAGTTCTTCCTTCCTGACCCTGAGCCCAGCTGGGCACTCGCACATAACATGTTCCATTGATTCTATATCTTCTTCACATAGCCTACATGAAGGATACTCAATCAACCCTAATTTATTTAGGTGTTTCCTGAGGCGACAGTGCTCCCTTAGTATGGCAATTAAAACTCTCAGTTCCAACCTAGAGAGTTTAATCCAGGCCTTGGTTTTTGCAGTGGGAGGTCCACTGGAGGCACGTCAAGCGTGTGTGAGACCTAAGAGGTTCATCCAATGCTCACGTACCCTCAAGTCCAGCCATCGGTTGTTTTGCATCCTTGTAATTTCCAGAGGAAATCCTAGCTTTGGCTCTGGTCCTATAAACTCCAGGTTAGTTCCTCGAGTGGCGAATGAGTCCGCTTTCTTATTACCCTCAATGCCCGAGTGACCAGGAACCCATATTAGACGGAGCCTGCTCATATCTCCTAGTTTGGCAAGGGTGGAGCTACATTCCTACACCATAAGTGACGTATAGGTATCGGATGCCAATGCTTTTAGTGCAACTGGGCTATCGTTGAAGAATTTCATTGACCTATTTGTAAATCCCGCCGCAAGCAAGAGGTTAGTACAGTGGTCAATGGCGAATATTTCTGCTTGAATGAAAGTCGCATGTCCACCAAGACAGATCGACTGTTTCTTGGCAAAATCTAACCTAACCTCGACCGTAGACACTAGCTCCAACAAATTTTTCAGTTTTTGAGCCATCCGTACTAACAGTACCCTCAAGTAGACGGCCCTTGGAGCTGATCCATTCCTGTCTATCTGGAATGATGATCTGGAATGGCCTCTCTATGTTGGTTTTAGGTGTTGCTATGTCCGACCTAATCCTCAACACTTCATTGTCCTCGATTTCAGACTGTAAGGTGCCTGGCACAAAGCCGAAGTTATCTGCTTCATTACGGGAAAGATGATGGAATCTGTAGAAAGCCATTCTAGCCACTCATCTTATCACCAGATGAAGAGGGGCAAGACCCAATATCAGTTACATGGCCACATTGGGTGTAGAGCGAAAGGCTTCAGTAATCATCATGCAGGATGTTCTCTGTAATTTACAGAGATTGAGTTGGCATTTCTCCTGAAGACTGCACTCCCACCAAGCAATAAAGCCGTAAGTAATACGTGGTCTAACCACCATCACATATAACCACTGAAGTTGCTTTGGACGAGACCCCACTTTTTTCCACAGGTCATTTGACATGCCTGTAGGGAATGTGTAGCCTAGTGTATTATGGTTTCAAGCGCTATCCAGGGTAATGGCCAGATATTTTGCTTTTTCCACAATCGGAATAAACACCCCGCCCAGGGTTTTGTAGGGGTTTGTGCTAAGTTTCTCTCCTTCACACCACCCCTGAATTGCAAACATAGCCTCCTGAAGTCTATCGGAAACATCGCTATCATCTCCGACAGCCAGAATGACTATATCATCAGCGTATGCTTGTACATAAACATCCAGTGCGCCAATTATTACCAGAAGGTCATCAACTAGTAGGCACCACAACATTATGGATACAACCCCTCTCTGTGGGCAGCCCTTGACAATCACAAAAGTTACTACTTCCCCTTTCAGTGAAGTGTGGATCACTCTGTCATTTAGCATGTTACTCATCCATTCCGCCATAATATTTGGTAGTCCTCTGGCTCTCGCAGCCTCACACAACGAGCCAGTGGGGGCCACATTAAACGCACCTTCAATGTCCATGATGGCTGCAGCTGAAGTCTCCGTGCGGTCCAGAGACTGTGTGATATTCCCGACTAAGTTGTTAAGTGCCAGATTGGTTGATTTACCTTTTTGATATACGTATTGATGTTCATTCAGAGACCTCAGCGATAACACATCGGTCCTGATGTATACATCTAACACTTTCTTCAGGGTTTTCAAAACAAAAGACGTAAGATTGATCGGTCTTTGCGACTTAGGTTGTGAGTTCGATTTACCCACCATAGGGATGTAAACAACTCTGACTCTTCGCCAGCTGGCCGGGACAACATTCCAGGCAAGATTCAACCGGAAGAGCCTAATGAGGTATGGAAGGTGGACATCCACCCCTGTTCTAAGAAGGCAGGCATGATGCTATCCTCTCCAGGAGCGTTGAATGGCTTCAATGAGCGAATCACCTTTCTGATTGCTCTGGGCTTTCATGATCGTTCTTGCGTTCTTCATATTATCCTTTCTTGGACATTTTACAAGGCTCTTCAGAGCGACGGTTTCACAACTTTCACTGATATCAAGAAAGCGACAATCTGGGAAGTGTGTTCCAGCAAGAATCTCTTACGTTTCGTTTCCAGAGCCCGTGTTCGCCAATCCGGACCCTCCACAGATCCGATGGAGAGCACTGAGCCTCTGGTGAGATTCCTATGCAGCCTTACACTGACGCAGCCTTACACTGACGGCGGTACTTTCCACCTCCCCGCAGATCCTGCGCCAGGACGTATGACGTTAGAGTAGAACGATAATGGTCCCAATCGCCGGTATTTTTAGCTCGGTTGAATAGTTTCCGAACTTCTCTTTTACGATTTCCAACGGCAGGATTTCACAATGAAGTTGTGCCGTTCTCAGGCTTTCTCCTTAATGCATAGTTATCGTGATACGCTGACCCGATCGACCAGGATATCTCCTCAGTCATATGCTCAACGTCTTCAAGAGTGTTAGTAGATGTTACAATACCTCCCAAATCAGCACTAAGGGTGGCCCTATATCCGTCCGAATCAGTGCTCCTCGGGTTTCTGTATTCGACCACTGGTCTAATCCCAGGTTCAATAGTAAATTGAATGTGTTTGTGGTCAGATCCCGACGGTTCACTTGACACGCCCCACCTTATTGCTCAGGGAATTTGAGCAGAACGTAATCTCCAACACCTCAGCACGGTTTTTCATCATGAATGTTGGTTCATCTCCCCTATTTACAAGAATGAGGGCTGCCATGAGAAAGTCGAAAAGACTTTCACCTTTTGCATTGATATTCGTGCTGTCCCACACCGAGTCGTGTGCGTTAGCATCACATGCAATGACAAGCTGGAGCTTTTCCTCCTGCAATGATTTACCAGGTTGCGAATCATCACAGGAGAGCATTCCCCAGAGTCTCCTGGGAAATATGCTGAGCAGACCACTGAGTCAGATCTGCCATGCTCTCCAAGGACACTCACAAGTACAGACGTAGTGCCTCTGTTACAGATTTCAGTAAGTAAGAAGTTATCGATTCTGTTTTTGGCTATCTCAAAAACGTGAGAAGGAATTTCGAGCACCGAAGAAAAATTTTCATCCAAAAAGAAAGCAGATTCATTCTTCATAGCAGGTAGAATCTAATCCGTTTCTCGAAAATTGTTCCTACTCAGACCATATATAAGATTTTCGGTGCAAAATTTGATCAGATTATGTAAGTATTCTAGCATGACGTCCAAAATCTATTTAAACTCTGAATCAATTAAATAAGAACACACGATATTATTTTATAGGCATTGGAGTTGTCCTTCATTCGTAATTACTAAATATCGAGTGTTATTGGAAATGAGAAAAATTATGAGAATAGGACGCAGGTTAGGATGCAGCGAAGCGATATGCAAGACTGATGATCTCCTGATAAGGAGACGGAAATGCAGTTTGCCGCATCGTTTCTCGGCATCTTGCTTAATTGCACTATTGTAGCTCGTGGAGACTGCGTGCATGGCGGTCAGATTTGAGAACTAGCTCTTGTCAGGAAGGATTACTCATTGATCTACAGATTTTTGAATAATAGATGTGAAGTTGAGACAAAAAAACTTTTCAAAACTCCGTAGGTCAATTAATAATCCTTCCTAACAAGAGATAGTCTTCAAATCTGCCTGCTATGGACGCAGCCTCCAAGAGCTACAATAGTGCATTCAAGCAGAATGCCGAGAAAAGAAGCAACAGAATGCAGTTTCGTCCTTAGTAGGAGCTCCACAGTGTCGCACATTGCTTCCCAGCATCCTAACCGACTACATCAGGGTATAACGAAAAACACGCATCTCGTACATACATACGGGAGTCGCCCTCTGTGGACCGGGACGGTGAACCCGCTACCGGACTTCGAGAAAATTCGAGAAAAACAACGGACAATAATTAACAGATTCGAGAACGTTGAAAATTTCAACATTTGTAGAACATCTTAATCATCATAAAAGATCATTTAGTATTTACAAGTGAAGGACAACTCCAATGCCTATAAAATAATATCGTGTGTTCCAGTTTAATTGATTCAGAGTTTAAATAGATTTTGGACGTCATGCTAGAATACTTACATAATCTCATCAAATTTTGCACCAAAAATCTTATATATGGTCTAAGTAGGAACAGTTTTCGAGAAACGGATTAGATTATACCTGCTATGAAAAATGAATCTACTTTCTTTTCTGATGCAAATTTTTCTTCGGTGCTCGAAATTCCTTCTCACGTTTTTGAGATAGCCAAAAACAGAATCGATAACTTCTTACTTACTGAAATCTGTAACAGAGGCACTACGTCTGTACTTGTGAGTGTCCTTGGAGAGCATGGCAGATCTGACTCAGTGGTCTGCTCAGCATATTTCCCAGGAGACTCTGGGGAATGCCCTCCTCTGATGATTCGCAACCTGGTAAGTTATTGCAGGAGGAAAAGCTCCAACTTGTCATTGCATGTGATGCTAATGCACACGACTCGGTGTGGGGCAGCACGAATATCAATGCAAAAGGTGAAAGTCCCCCCACAATAAAATTAACACAATTCACTTTAAATTATATATGTAATAAATATCTAGGCTTCACAAAATTTGAGCAATAGACTTACAATATCTTTGTAGTAAAGTGCTAGCACATAAAATGGAGAGTATCTCAGCAGGTTGGTGGCTATCCATGGAAATGATTGATCTCCTCCAAAAATCAGAATTGAATCTGTGGAACCGAATGTCGTTGTTCTCATCAAAAATAGAATGAAGAAGTCGTTTTTGTCCTCAATAGAGATGTTGAATTTGTCCTCTCCAAAAATAAAGCTGTACTTTTGTCCTCTCCATAATATGGCTCTTGTTTTGTTCTCTCCAAAATAATAATAGGAATGTTCGGTCCTCTCGGGAAAGAATAAAAGTGTTGTTGTCCTCCCCAAAAACCCTTTAGTTTAGAGGGTAACTAAATAATTCACAAATTATTATTATAAATTAATTTCGAGTTGTTTCTACGAAGACTTCAAAGTAAAATGAAGGAATTTCGATGTTCTTTCAGTTATCATTCTTCGATAGTCGCCGATGGTAGAGGGAATTCTTCACGAAATGAATGGTTATAGAATCAAAGTGACTTGCACTGTGTTAAACTTGCACCGTGTTAATCCAAAGGCTATTCAGTTAAAGTATCAACGGCCACTAAACACGCCGCACACCTCCTTCACCCGCCAAAAAAATTTTTTAATAGGGGAAAAAAATGTTTCTTTTGTAAAGAATAAAATAATAAGTAAAACCCGAATATTGAGCAAAAATATCATGGAAAAAATGAATCAATATTTTCATTAATAAGAATAAGTAGTACCAAAATATAAATAATATAGAGTTATTGCAAATAAAGCGATATTTAGATGTTATTCAGACTATCTGTAGTGTTTTTCATTTTTTGCCAAAATTTCGAGAAGAAAAAAACGTCATGGAACGAACATTCGAAAAAGAACTTATTAATACATTTACTGAACTATTTGAGCATAAACTTATTGGGGTGAAACTATTGAAAATTATAGACTAGTAGAATATGAATTAAATTCAATTTGAAAACCAAAAATACTAAAAAAGCAACATATAAAAGTACCCATCGTTAGGGACATCCGAGATCCGCAGGTCTCTTCCGCAAAATGATTCCCTGTCACTCAAGGCGAGTCTTAGGAGGAGTAGAAACACCAAATAATTGGGTTTCGAGAGAAAATCAAGGTTTTTTCTTGTTTTTCCCCCAAATACACCATTCTCCAACTGAAAAAATAATGTGTGGTTTTTGCCTATACAAACCGTTATACAGCACAAATTGAAGAGAAATGTCTTGAGTTAACGGAGGAAACTAACTGCAAAACGCAGTTTACAAGAAAAGAGTCAGGCGACAAGACTCCCCTTCTTTCCCAGTGGGCCAAGAGATCAACTCCTTGTGATACTTGGGTCCATTCGTTCTGCACTGTCCCAAAACACGCCACACCGATGTCAAAGGGACCATCTCCTCCACCTGTTTCATTGCGGTTGTTATGCAACACGTCAGCCATTGCGCAATAAAGCTAAACAGTACTGCTTAAGCCTCGTGTACCTGACGGTGTAGGAAACACTCACTGTAAAATCAGCCCGGAGGACCCCAAGTCAGAAAAGAACCAACTTTGCCAAGCATCAGTAGAATAAAATCATAATCAGGATAGTCACAAATCGGTATCAAAAGAGTACAACATGCAGCTATCGAATTCTAAGTCACCACGTGAAGACTAATGAAGATGTTGTGTTTAACAACAAAAATAAATACAAAGAAAAATTTGAGATAACCTTGAAATTCAACAACTGGTATGTGTAAATGTCATAATGGGTTGAAGGATACTAAAATAGGCTCTACCTCAGGTATCAGAAAGTACACAAAGGAGATTGGTTAAACCTGAAGTCCATTATCTTAGATTCGCCACACAGAAATACCCAAATAGGCAATAAAATTATGAAGATATCTAAAATAGGTCATATTTTCAGTACTAAAAGAAAAGAAACAAACAGAGCTAAAAAGACACTATGTAACAGATAATGTAGAAGTCGAATACAGTTATATGAGAATATGGGATAGTTGAAATAAGTTCTCCTTCAGCCACGAAAATATATATATATATATATATATATATATATATATATATATATATATATATATATTATTCTTGAAAAAAACTCATGCTTGAATTGAAGTAATTTAGTGATGTAGCTTGGCTACAGACAGTATGACTTGCCGTAGTTAATATCACAGCAGAAGTGAAGGCCTGGTCTGACAAAGTGATCTCTGATTGTCTGAGATAATGCTACAGAACAGTTCGGATTCCAGAGTGTTCCGTAGCAGGTTTAACCTAACCCGACCTGACACAGTTCTCTGATTTATGAAATCTCTACCTTAATAAGACTAAGTTAGCACATTACTATGAATTTCTTACTCTACTTGGTCTAAATAAATATAATTCATAAATTGATGTGGTTTGGTATAAAAACAAAAATTGAGACTGGACTTGGTAAACGGATAGTTACGCAACAAATTACTACTAGTTCTAGACTGGAATGCATAAGCCAATTCTACCAAAAATTAATCCCAAAATAAAATACCCAAACCATAATTTAACAAATACTGAATTATCCATAAATAACCAAATATGGGGGAACCACTAAAACAAAATACGAAACATCGCTCTGTGACTACTATTAATTGATTGCTACAACAATAGGGTTCAATACAGAAAAAGGTTTCTATGGTGAACTATATGAAAACCACTACTCTTAATTCAAATATCCAAGAATTGCGATACTCACATTTATGAACTTACATTAGCTAAATTAATCAAAATAACATAGGCATGCCTCTACGAAAAATAATAAAAACACAGTTCCCCACTCAATAAAAATTAAAACAAAGTTGAGCAGAGTAAGCTCACCCAAATGGGGTATTATAAGAATATAAATGGATAGAAATAATGTGGCAACTGAAAATTCCTAAAGGAAATTTTATACTTATATATAATAATGAAAATATAACAGGCCTCAATGAAAACTTTTGAACATCCCAACAGAACAATACAGTTAATACAAGGAAAGATTCGATTATTGTTACACTAACAGATCAAGATCTAGTAGAATGTAGCATTTATGACTCAAAGATTAAGTGACAACTGGTATTGAGAATTGAAAAGAAAAATATTGGGCTCCAGTAAACGTCAGTTTGCGGAAAAACATAAAAATAAGTATATAAAAATTAAGAAATTTCTGTGTCTACAAAATACATTGACTCAAATAAAATGGAATTGATGACCTGAATAGGTACTAAATTTATTCAATAATGGCTAGCGGTAGCTCACCTTCTATAGAAAGAAAAATTACATTGTGACAACACAAATTGGTCAAAAGAAAAATAGTATATGAAAAAAATATCGTAGTATTGTATGTAAAATTTGTAAATGAATGCTGTATAGTAATTGATTATCGATGTTACCATTCTGTGAGTTTTCGTCTCCATTTGAAAGATTAGGTTTGATATGGCTTGCATGAAAGTTTCCAAGATTGTTGCTATCTAAGTCCTTTAAACAATATACCAAAGGGGACAGAACTTGGTGTACAATGCAAGGTATAAATTTGGGAGAGAGCTTTGCTGGAAATATATTGGCAGCGTGAGACAGAACGAAATTTTTCCTCCAAACCCTATCACTTACGTGAAAACTTTGATCCCTCCTACAGAGGTTGTAGCGGTGTGCATTGGTTTTATGTGAGTGAAACAGTCTTCTTCGAACAGTCTCACAAATAACTGGTAAGTCAGGTTTGAAATCTGAATCTAATGATTTATTTCTGATTTCGAAATACTTATCAGAATTTTCTGAGAACTGTCCGAACAAGACTGTTTCACTTAATTAATGAAATAAGAGTAGCAGACCAATAGAACAATGCAGTTCTGGTCCATGGCGTAAGTAGTTAGCAAGAACTTTTTCTAATCATCCTTTCCACCTTTGTTTAGATATGACGGTTCCATCCCATCATCGCCTAGAACAAAGGTGGATCTCTTTGCAAAAATTCTGTAACACATGCATCAAATGAAGTGCCACCAAGCATCACCCAAGTACAATCGAATAAGTCTGAAGTAAAGTTTATAGTAGGCAGTTAATGGTGCAACGAGTGAATCTTTTCTGATGAATGAGGGAGTACCCCTGGGCCCCATACTCTCGCCAACTCTTTCTTTCATCAAAAACAGAATATTCGGGTTTGCGGAATACTTTATCCTAGTATACTCATTTTTTGTCAGCGTCCTATTACTGCTGAGGGATCACACCATCGAAGATACCAACAGGGCCTGTCACTGTAGAAGATATCAGAGTAATGCCGTTTGAATTTGGTCGATTTTAAGTGATCGACAACGTTTTCCAGAAAACTAACTGCTGGAGAACCTCCTCCGATTATACGACTACATCGATGTTCCTCAGAAACGAACATGCACCTACTTGTCATCACAGTCAATACCAGAGTTTGCTGGCAAGACCATGTGTCAGCCATTGCAAAATCTGCTTCAGTTTAACTCAGATTTTTCTTCAGGTTTCAACAGTACTTCTCTCCATCACAGCTGATGCTTTCAAACAAGGCGGAGGTGCGACCTGATGTAATATAATGTTTCCATTCATTACATCTATAGAATAGTGTCTAGAAGAAATCAGTGCCCCTCATTGGCCACCTGAAGATCAGACTTCATCTCCAAGCTTTCGCTCAAAGGTCCAGAAGTGAGCAATAATCCTCAATAACCACTCGAAGATCACACGTGATATCCAAATGCACGCTCAAAGGCGGCAGCTTGCTGATCCTTCTCTTCTCAACAAATGCTTTCACGGTTAATACTCTGGAGAACTGAAAAACTTTGTCCCGGAAAGTATCTAGTTCCAAAGATAAACTAGGCTTGCGGAAAGCTCTCATCACCAGCTTGTAAATCCATGTACCTCTCTCTGTGAAAAATCTTTCATTTACAGGGTAAGTGTTCTGTGGAACTCGCTTCCATCGAACAGCTTTCCGATAACCTACAAGTTGGCCCGCTTCAAATCATCTTGAGGCCACAGCTGTGGCATAACAGGCAACACCTCCTCGCAAGAGTTAAGAATGAAAAAGCAAACCAATGCGTCTTAGAAGAAGACCCCGTTTTTTCTCGTTATCATTCCTGGAGTTGTTACCTCCGTTATCCTTAATTTTGAACGAGAGGCATAATTCGCGTTTGCTCTGCCGTTAAGAATCTCAGTAAACCACTATTGAATGATCTTTAGCAAGATAGAAAAATATCCATAGTACTTTTTAAAGAATCTCATTTTTTTCGTGATTAAATTTAATTTGGGGATACCACTTCATTCTCGAAATTACTTTCCGAATTTTGGTAGCAATTTTGGTCGATCAAGAATTCACAATACTAAAACGACCTAGTCTTTAAAATTCTTGAAATATCCATCTCAATAAAACAACTCATTTGCGTAATGTCTTCCTCGCTGTCGCGATCATGAATGAATAAAATTTGTAATTTTCGAATATTCATGCTGAAATTAGTACTGTCATGATTTATTGGAACTCAACCTCATTATTCTCATTTCAGATTCAATCAATGTTGTAAATTAGAGACTTACCAGAGAATGCCCCATTAGGAATATGCGTCAAACTATTGTTGGTCAAATTGAGGTTCAATAGATATAGTAGCCCATCAAAGGCTTTCACGCTAATATTATGAATTCGGTTATGCGCTAAATCCAGTTCGAAAACCACACCAGGCTTTCCAAAAGCTGCTTTATTCAACTCTGAGATGTAATTGCCCTGAAAAATATCATTTGAATGAGATATATATATATATATATATATATATATATATATATATATATATATATATATATATATATATATATATATATATATATATATATATATATATTATATATATATATATATATATATATATATATATATATATATATATATATATATATATATATATATATATATATATATATATATATATTATATATCTAATATAATATAACTATGATATATATATTATATATATATATATATTATATATATAACCAATTTCTGAGTTGGTTCGGTTGCATGTAAAATCAATTCCTACCTTCTACAGAACGTAGATTGAAATACATTATAGTGAAAGTGGATCGAGTTACATACCTTTGGAAAGGTCTCTTAATATTCTACCCAGAAATATTATATTTATGAACATTTAATATCACAGAGAAAGTCCAAACACTACGAAAGATTATATTCAAACTGAAATTTGCCAGTATGTCAAGAAAGACTGATTTTATTGGAAAAAATGAGACATGTCAATCTTTTATTGAAGCGGTGCCCATTTCTGAGTTGCTTTGGAGCATGTAAATCAACTCTGTATACTCAGCCACACCTAAGTTGAAATTGATTATAGGAAAGTTGATCGAGTTGCATATCTTCAGAAAGGTCTTCTAAAATCATCTACTCAAAAATAGCATCTTTACGAAAATTTAAAATTATACAGAGAGCCCAAACGCATTGAAAGTTCGTATTTCAAGGAGAATTTGACGACAATGCAAAAATCTAATACAAAGGTCAAAATGACCTCATTCTACGCCGAAACAATGATATAAACGAATCTGAAATTCTCTTATAACAATTTGAACAAACAAGTTTTCAGGTTGTGTAGCATAAACTATCGATAAGATGACTCCATAAGAAGAAATCTCAAGGACTTTGGTGACCTGGCTGGCCACTCAACAGTTACTCTCCTGCCAAACTTCCAGCCTGAGGAATTTGCATCCAAATATTGTCGTACATAAACATAGGAATGTGTATGAGCACCAGCTTGCTGGAAACGTATCTCATTGGCTGAAATAGTTTCATCATTCTTTTTTTCTTAAATTCGAGTGTGCTTAGACATATAAGGGTCAAGTATAATTTTTGAAATATTTTTCTGCTGGTTTTTTTTCCATTGCTACAGATTTCTGTCCCAAACCCCTTTCCTTTCACCCTTGTCTTAATTATTCTTTGAATTAAACAATAACCACGAAGAAATGATATATGGGAGATGTAAACTCAAATTATTGGGTTCATAAGGATTCTAGAACATTTATAGATCATAATCGGCACCACTTATAAAACCGAACCTAGCCATCAGGCTCTCTCGGTCAAACAGAGAGAGAATTGTTTTGTTGAGTTTGAATATTGGAGGGATTTCGCGATTGAACTTCAAGATTGGCAAGCAAGAACAAGGAAGTGATTATGTTTCAGGAGACTCGCACTGAGACGGACGAACATCTCCGCGAATGAAGAAATATCTCAGGTTATGTACTTTTTGATTATCTCGTTAGTCCTTCTTATGGCCTTGCTAGCTATATAAAATCTTCTCTTAAATTCAAGTGTGTTTGGACATATAAGAGTCAGGTATGATTGTTGAAATATTTTTCTGCTGGTTTTCTCTTTCTATTGTTACAGATTCTTATCCCAAACCCCCTTCCTTTCACCCTTGTCTTCGTTTAGAAATCATGGAATGCAAGAAGGAATGAAGCGACTAAGCAGAAAAATCTTTGGTACTCTTTATGTACACACGACACTAACACAAAATAAACAGACAAGCTATTGCTAGTGCAATAGTGACAGAGAAACGAGTTTTTTCCTCAGGTTTTTCCACTCATTTATTGAATCATACGCAAGAAGTATGGTTCCCCTGTTACTTTTTCCTGATCTCACACTTGTGTTTTTCTGACACACATTAAAATTTTAGTTATAAGCATTATTGTGAATACAATCATCCGAGTTTTTGTAAATCCCATCATTTTCTACCAACAATTGCAAATGAGTATCTTCATTGTGATTACCTACGATGAAGAAAAGTCCTGCAATATGGATTCCATGATTTCTAGCCCAAACGTTCAATTTATACGTTGTTTGTGAGTATGCCAGTGTGAACCAATGTGGATTCTGGGTATCCCAGTATCGTAAAAAATTTCTATTCACTTAACAATTTAGGGTAGAAGTACTCTCGTTTGAAAAACAAGTATTGTGCAGAATCTCGGGATTATTGTTTATTTGTTACTCAAAATTTCCCAAAACTGCAAGCGGCGATCAGTCTTCATTTATTCTACTTTATAAGGGTGAAATTGGTAATGTTTCACGATCCTGTAGACTGTAGAAGCTGATGCACCAGACACACGTTATAATTTTTGAGAGAAGTGTTTCCCATTCATAAGCGGTCCCCTTCAGTTGCGTCGTTCCGTATGGGGCGATGTTGAACTTCATGTTTTTAGTTAGCCACCGAACATGTAGTTGAAAATTTATTCACCAAATATAATACATACTGGTGTCCTATGTTTTTTCTGGATGGTAAACATAGAAAACCTTTGCCGTTGCTTTGGCACAACTATTATTCCGATATTAATTTCGAACAATTCGTCCCGATCATCAGCTGAGTAAACAGTTTTCAACATTTGTCTAACAAACGACTATTGTGACTGAAAGTATTGCGAAAATGAAAAACGAAACAACAAAACATGTTTGTTGTGATAAAAGAAATATGCGTTTCCCACAAATTTCGATATTCAACAATATCGCAAATCATAACATTTTCTTATAAACTGAAAACTTGGAAATGCTGAGTAGAAGTATCGTCTCTTGACAATGATAGCAGAGAACTAGGATTGTATCATTGAATGGGTTTCAAATGTGGTCATTTCGAGAACTTAATTTAATTTCAAGAATTCAAATTTTCGTTGGAAAATATACTTTCGTCGTATTTGGATAGTTTGTTTTACATATAACGATCATGAGGATGAAATTTTTGACTAGAAAATAAAAAACATTTGTTTAACCGGATCCACTTTCCCGATAATGAGTTCCAACTAAGGAGCTGCTGAGGGTAGAGGGTTGAATTCACATACTCCGGACCAACTCAGAAATCGGCACCCCTCCAATCAAAAATCAACGTGCCTAACTCAGTCCATCTTGAGATAGCGGGGGTCGAAAATGTTCGTAGTAGCAGACTATATATAAGTTGTAGTAGAATAATCTCACTTCTTTTTTAATATCACTCTTTATTCATTAGGATGCTATTGAAGAGATCTCTGCTCTAATTCTATTTCTAATGCTTCACACAAGAAAACACGCTAAGACAGAAAGTTCGTGTGACCTTGATGACCTTGATGACTTAGTCTGTTCCTATTAACATTCGAGAAAAATGTGTTACTAGAAAAGGTTGCTTCACTTGAGCATTATAAGCTATAGCACAGTCCTATTGAAAATCATCAAATTCTGCTGAGGGAACTTTATCCAAAAGTTACTTTCCACAATATCTTCAAATACAGAGCAAACGTAAGTAGTCCTTTGAAAATTATTTAGGCTACTCGTGATACTAGAACAAAACATGCAACACTGAAACCCAATATTTCTCGTTGCAGAATCATTCTATGGAAACCAAGTTCTGTTATTTTGTTTATTGCACATGCAACTAGCTGAAATATTTGCTTCGTCAGACCAAATTACAGATCAGAAAAAAGTTCTCATTCGCGCTCATTTTTCCAAGTATTATTGACTGAAAAACAAACGATGCTGAGCATTTCTGACATGCAAAGACTGATCAATTTTTCCACCTTGTTAATATTTTTTCAATAATCCGCAAGATCGAGATTTACTCACTATAATTACTGCTTCTTTAGCCCTAGAAAAAGGTTGACGGTCCTTAATCTACATATGCTCCTATATGCCACCCATGAGGATTAGAAACTACTCTTGTACTTGTAATACCTGTGAAAATAAATTGGGGTAGCCACCAATGAGGATTCATTCGATTCTTCCTAACAATCTAATAAATCTAAATTTCCAACCTTTGTGTAATTCATTTGGTCGTTTTCGTTACGAATATAGAACAAAACACAAATCACAATAAAGGACTTCGATAAATTAGAATTTGAGAATCAGATTCTCAAGTGAATATCTTTTTCAGACCATTATGTCAATATTATCTGTGCACAGCCTAGTTTGGTACATTAGAATTTTCTTTAGCGCATTTTCAAGTGAATTGAAGATGGGTATTTAGAGTGATATATATATACATACAATACAAATTTTATTCCCCTCGAAATAAGCAGGTCAAAAACGTTAGTGATCTCGTTTCATCTTTGGCTCGCAGAGTAGCCTTGCAGATTCCTGGTTCATGCTATAGTATTCTGGGAAAACCCTAATGCAGTTACAATGTAGAAAGAATTGTAGGTAAAACAAAGAGAAAACCACAGTCTGTCTTATTAATTTAAAATAATGAATGAATTATTTAATGAAAAATAGCAATAATAAAGTAGCTCTTGTAGGCGATCACTTCAGTTAACAAACTTGGAAACTAGCTCTATCTATTATATTAGGAAGTTGATATTTTAGGATACCTACCTCCAAGTACAGGTACTGTAGAGAAGTCAATGTTTTCAGTGCTTCGTGCGGAGGAATTGAAATTTCATTATAATTTAGATTCAACCTTTGTACTGTTAGAAGATTACTGAAACTATCACTATTCAAATTATCTCTAAGTTTATTAAAGCTGAAATCTAGATGCAGTAGAGAATTCATGGAAGGCCATACTTTTTCAGGAATATGCGTCAACTGATTCTGCGAGAAATCTAAGAATGCAAGTGATTGGGGGACTGTGAATATTTCTTCGAGAAAATTTCCCTTCATCAGCAATCTTCTTAATCCATCCAAACGTGTGAATGCACCTTTAGCTAGAAAAAAAATTGAGAATGAAAACTCCCATAAAAATTTTGATTTCGTTGAATATTTCATCAAATTAACCTTCCTTCATAATGTCTATTACGAACTTCGCTGGGATTTTTACACAAATTTAAAGAGACCGCTCTCATCGAGAAAAGAATATTGAAAGGAATATTTGAGGAGAACGGGACCGAAATCGATATTTTACTTGGTGAGAAATCATGGAGAGTTGATATGAATAATATCCGACAGCATCAAAATTAATTGTTTTTTGTATGTGGGTTTATTACAATTTGTTTGATAATTCAGTATCCAGTCTAGCTGAAACTTATCAATTGTTTTACTGGATCTTCAATTCATGTTTGAAATACATAGAAAACTCACAAATAGGCAATATTTTTCTAGGAAAAATGTTCTTGAATTAAAGAAAATTCCTCTCAATGTGATCATATATTTATGTTTAAACGTAATAATTCTACGTAATAATTTTGCACCCCTTGTAAGTGAAGTTTTGGTATAATATTAAGACGTTATCGATTTTTCCAAGAAAATCATCAGGTTTACGATAGGCACAGCATATTTCATTCAATCTATGTTATTTTTTTCATTAAACTGCAAAGGTATATATGAACTAGCATCTGTGGTTCTAGATAATAATGAATGTCTTGTCTCTTATACCGAAAGATCGATGGAATACTTGAATGAATTTTGGAATGAATATACATTTCGGCAGAAAAATTAAATTCAAAAACAAGTATCCAAAATATCATATAATTTGGTAGCTAGGAGCTAACAAACAAAACAAACTCAGTGCTTAATTACCAGCTTGCAAGAAATTGTGATCACCAAATACAGAGAGAAAGAAGCATGTTCAATTGAGAAGAGGAATGAAAACCTTCTTTAGAAGCGACTCGTTCTGATAAATAACCTAACTCTGCCAAAAATTGATCAATGGTGAACGAGAATTCTAATTCATCAAGAATTCCTTTTTGAGCAAGATATTCTTGATGAAAAATTTAAAATACATTCACTTTAAAGAAATATTTCATTGAGTATTTGATCCCATATAATGGATAGGTCGAAAGAAACATTATCATTTCATTTCTAAGCAAGCTACATTCAAATTAATAGCGACCATACTATCATAATCATAATCTCAATTGGAGTTATTCTTGAGTGTAAGAACCCCACGCTGGACTGAGAATAGAAATGAGGCCATGCTTCGAACATAAAAAATAAATCAATTTATGCAACAAACTGATAATTGTACTCGATGAATGTAGAGGAGATAAAGATTAATTATTCAATTTTTTCATCCGACTTACTACTTTGACCATAACCATAATGTATAAAAACACAAGCTAGAAAGTGTTTTAACTACCACATAAATTTACAACTGAAAAACTGAATGAAAATAACATAAAATATTGGTACCAACAGTAGTTGAAGACCACTCAAGAAAATTGAATCAACAAAAGCTATTATATAATAGTTTAGCTGACATATTTGTATCCAGCGTAAAGGTATTTCAAAGGTTCTTATCATTGTTGTCAATAAGTTATAGGTTGAAACAATTCGTAGTAGTTTGCAATGTGGAGTTTTCATGCAAGAAGTTAACTACCTTTTAGACAGTTTACAGAAAGACAGAACGATGAAACCAAAGGGATCCCTGAACTGAGACCGCAATTGAAGCGGTCACCAGTGGATGGAAAGGCCATATGAAAAGTCATGAATTGTGTGGTGACGGACTTGAAATCAACACAACCCATTCAATTTTTGATAAGTTCGTTGATTTATGTGCATAACCAACAAGAATATACCCTCCCGCATCTCGTACAAAAAACCAAATCTTCCTCTCCTTTATGAAAACAAGTCATACTCAGTATTGTGACAACATCGCATTATAATCGTCTATGAACCTATTTGAGGATTGTATAACGTACACCCAACAAAATAAAAAAAACAATAATTTTTTTCACTATGTCCATTCCACCGGACCAACATTTTCTTTCTCAGCAAATTATCAAATCGTATTCTTCAATTTTATAAAATTATCAAAATCATTGACATCTCAAAACAATTAAAACAGTTTAGAGTAAACAACAACAAAACCCTAATGTACTTCGAAATCTTCGTTAATTTATTCAGTAGGTAAATGAACAAATGCAACAGTAATATATTTATATAGACTTATCATCCTATAATATCAGAAATATATATTACTATTATCCATTATTTATTGATGATTGATTATTTTATATTAAAAGAATATAAAGAAATGTTATGAATAGGACCAAATCTAATCCTGATTGGAGGAAGAAGTTGAAAGAACTTTTGCATGAAATAAATTGTTTCAAAATATGGACAAATATATCTCAAGGAGAATGAAAAGAAGCCAGAATTTTTCAATTGATTCATTTTGAAATCTCACTGTGGTAGAATATTACCTATTTTTAAAGCAGCTTAAGGTATTTAAATGCGTTAATATTTCCCCGCATTACGGCGATATAACGAACTTCGAAAGGGCACTAGGTAACATTTGATTAAAAACCAAGTACAGAAATGAGTATGGGTGTTAGGACTTATTGGCAACGCAAATAGAAATATAACTGAGAGTTCTCATTTGTGGATGCGGAGTATAGATGTCCTCGGAGCTCAGTAGTCCATCTGCGGAAGCCAAAATCGATCACACGGGGAGATATTGATAACTTGTTTTCATTACCAGTAAAGAATATGGTAGACCTGAGGCTTGAACTGGTCTAACCCACTCGTCTTCGGTGGCTGAGATATTCATATGATTGCTCGGGGTAGATCTCGGAGTGCTTGCAGTGGTCCAATCCACTCACATAAGAAGAAATACTCATAATGGTTATAATATTGATTCCTTCCAATATTTTAGTCTCATAATCTGGAGGAGGTTCTCTCTTTGGTTTCGGTGGCTGGCTGTGGTCCAGTCCAATTACGGTAAAATGGGTTTAACCGGGAAGCGTTACTATTTTAACCGTTGTTTCGAGAATACAGGTTAAGGCCTAGTGCAAAAAAATATCAAAATTTCAGACGTTAAATCTTCCTGTTATATTTTCTAAGGATAAGCTCGCGTGTATGTGGATCGAATAGAAATTAATTGTTCGTAACGTAAATCTAGAAAGATGGAAGATGCACATTGTACTTCTCCATGAAACCCGATAGGGATTGAAGAATTCCAGATTCCGTTATGTACCACAGGTAACTATTATCGGAATCTCTATCAGAATTTCTGTCCAGTATTTCAATATTACGAATTATTTTGAGAGGTTGTTATAAACAACGTAAGTTCTGAATGCATTGAGGGAAAATTGAAACAATTACTTCTCAAATAACTCCCAATTATTCTGCACATTTATTACCCATCAAATGATCTATTTGAACTGTAATGAAATTATTCTTTATTGATTTTGAATATTTTTCTTATGCACTGAAACTATTTTATGTTGATTATCACATTTGTTTTCATAATTTGACGAAATTTGAAATATTACTGATATTATTTCTCACTAATTATCGCATTTGTTTTCATAAGTTTACTATTTGAAGTGTATTGAAATTATTTAATACTGATTTTAACATTAGTTTTATAATTCAAAAACTTTTTATATTGTAATGTAATTTAATATTGATTCCGAACTCTACTTTCAAAAATCAGCAAACGAACTATCTGAAATATACGAAAACTATGGAATATCAATTCAAATTTTATTTAATAACTTCACAAATGCTACATTTGAATGTAAGAAACATTTAATATTGATTCTTACTTTTGCCAACTATAGACCAACGATCTATTTGAAATTTAATAATCATGTTATACAGTATTATATTGCCCTTGCTTGCCAAAGGATAAACTTGACATGTAACGAAGTCATCAATTATTCAACGTAATCGAGTTGTACACTGACCTACTCTTGAAAAGGTTCTTATTAACAGATATTGATTGGAAGTCCGATACCTCCCTCAATAAATGGAACTTGCCCTGAACTAAGGTGTAATGATCGCCTCTGAATTTTAAGACGTTTCCTAAGTACGGCCAAATTGATACAGGTTAGATACGTACCTATGTGTTAACTCACAGGCATTAAAACTTGTATGTCAGTCAATATGATGGTTTCGAAGAATATCTTAATTGATGGTATGTATGGGTGTTTATGGTACATATAAGTTTATGATCACAGGATACTATTTCCTGAATGATGAATTGGCGAATACTGAACCTACAGTATGCTTTGGGTGTCAGTGACATACAAAGACCAGTTGGCCTCTGTTGAGCAAAAAGAGCAAATACGGTATTCACGGACCCACTAGGCCAATTAAATATATCAATACACAAATTTACCAACACGAAACAATGAATTCGATTGAAATTCAAAATGCCAGCAAACTAAACCTTGCAGATTGTCAACCACAGGAGGAACTCCTTAAAATTTTAGAATTAAATCTCTGGCAACGATCCATTCATAAAATATTCTATCATATTACTCAATTACTTAAAGGCCAGCTTCCACTCATAATAATAGTCATGGCCAATCAAGCCAATATACATATAATTTAGTCTCCCTGTTGCAAACAGCGACTAGATATTGTTGGTTGTATCACATTGAAATCAAACTTTGCATAAAAGAAAAGAGGTTACTTGAAATACACAATAGAAGGTATTAAACGCTCACATGGCTTTTCCTTTTATCGATCCTATTCGATCTCGGGATAATTAATATGCGGATGAAAATAAGATTACTCAGGTGTTGCAAGATACATTTGAAAAACACTGATGATACTGCAGATTCAGTGTGAAATGTCTATAGGATGTTCTTTTTGCTTCTACAATATATTTCTTCATATCCGACATATAGAGGGTCTCTTAGAAAAACAAATTTTCATAACCACCTTGTAGCACACTGGCCAGAACAAATTATTTTTACTAATCCTTCAGTTTTCGAATGCTTCTGAGACTTCTTCTAATAAACTTCGCATAGAGATATCTAGCCTAATTTCCCTTAAAGATCTTATTTAAAAGAAATTTTCAACAGGAATAATCTTCAAAACAAAAAATATTCAAGCTGTCTCAGCATAAATTAGTTCAACCATATGAAGTAAGGAATTGTCGTCGATTTTATTGTAATGCAACGTATTCATTTTATTCAAGACTATAAGTAGAAATTGTAAAAATAGTACCACAGGCAAATCAAGTATAGGCATGTTTAGGAACTCCCATGAATCGGAAAAGGTCAGACGCATATCTATAAATATTTGCCGTAGAATCCAGTTTTCCAGGACTCACAGTTGATAAGATATTGAAAATAATTTACCTTTTTGAATTCAACACCCCAAATTATTTTTGATTTTTTCTCCTTATAGTCTATATTTATGTCTGCAAATAGTTTCGCGAATTGCCTTTTACCTTTTATTGTCTTTTCGGTCGTAAGAACTCTTCGTTACTCAAAGAATCCAGTTATTAATACATTTCTATATTCCCTTGGATAAATTTCATTTTAGAGTTAGCTACAAAATAAGATCCGGAGATCGTAGTTTTAGCAAGACTTTCATCCCAATACATTCGTTGGAAAAATATGGATTGAGCCAATTTAAGATTATTTCAGTCGAATATCGACTTGAACCTGGTTTAACTGAAAGAATATCCTCAAGTTGGATAAGAAGAGTATTTTTTCATTGTGTCTGCATTTGTAACTATCCTTGGAGTTGAAAACTTGGTCATAATTCTAGTGAATTATTTATGTATTAAGAGAAAGCAGAATATATTAAATCTAAACCTTCTGTGACGTTCTCTAGGAAAAATAATATGTTATTACTTTTTTTCGATTCGAGAACTGCGCAATATGTCTATTTACAATTCCCAAATTAATAAGGTATGACTTCTCTGATCTAATATTCTTTCAACAATCAAATGATATATACAATTAGATCCTAATCGTTATTCGAAATATACTCACCAATTTTTCGGAGATGATTATAGCTTAGATCCAATTCCAGCAAAGTGGGCAATGGTCCAAAAGTGCTTGGCTTTAATGTAACCATATGATTGTAACTCAAATTTAAATACCTCAATGAGAATAAAGTTTGAAATACTGCATTGAAGATATCCGTAAGATTATTGTGTGACAAGTCGATGGTGTGTAGGTTATAGAGCTTTGGAAATGTAGCCTTTGGAACTTTTTGAAGTTCGTTATGGGACACATTTAGAATCTGGAGGCCACTCATATTAGCTAAAGGAACCTATAAATAAAATTGAAAGATTTAATTGATATTCAGATGAATTTCAGATTATTTTGATGAAAATGTGTATTCCTTAATTCATTCCAAGATGGTAGGAACAGGAGGTACATTCAATTACAGTCAAAAAGTACCATATGAATTGGTAGCCTCTACTTGATCGAATTGTCTACCAAGCATTTTCATATAGCAGTAGAATTCTAGATAATATATTTTCACAAACCGTATATTCGCTTGCCTAAAGTAAAGCATATGCCCTGGCAATGCTGCTAAATATGAATAAAATATACAAAAATATTTACTACAAAGAAGTCATTCGAACCTGCGAGAATAGTGATTGTGCTATTTTTCGAATTTTATTAGAAAGATAAAAAGACAATATCGAAAACAAGCCCTTGAACAAATACAAATCGTACATGATTGACCAAATTAGCTTCGAATAGACCAACTAGAGAAAGGATAAAACAAAACACTAATACCACCAATAATTGGAATGCAAGGCTTATTAAATTAGGTTGAAATATCCTAAAGAGACATGGACAACACTGACACTTATATGTTTTAATTTGAATTAGCATGTATGTAGTTAAATGAGTGCATCATTGGCAAAACCAGAGCATGATCTGAATTTACCTCATAGTAGTATTCACAGAATTCTGAAAAATTATAAACTGCATCCTCATAAATTTTCATTGCTCCTAGCTCTACAAGCTGGCGATCCACAGCTTCGAATAGAACTGTGTGAGATTCTTCTTCTCAGAACACAAGGGGATCCAGATTTTCTCAAGAGGATTATCTGGACGGATGATTCCAAATTTTCTAATGAGAGTGTTTTTAACTGAAATATCTCACACTTTTGGGCCATCCAATATTATGAGAGAAAGAGATCCACAAAATAAATTTACTTTTAATGTGTTTGCACTCTTGAAGAACAACAGATTTTCGTATTTTGTGTATGATGAAAACTTAAATGGTGAACTTTATATGGAGATTTTCAGGACGGTAGTGAATGACTTCGTTGACACTTCATCAGTAGCTGAATCAGGGCGTTGTTGGTACCATCTCCATGGAACTCCAGTTCATCGCACAATTGAAAATTATCGAATTTTAACTGATATGTTTGGAGATAAATGAATTGGCACGAACTGTCGGTCTTTGTGGCATCCAAAGTCACCTGACCTAACGCCTATGGATTTCTATCTTTTGGAACGCTGAAAGATGAAATTTATTCGGAACCTGTGACTTCAAGATATGATTTGCATAATAGACTGCAAAATGCGTTCATGCAGTTGGATGTGGCGGAACTGAGGTGCGCCACATCACAGAGTGTTATGTGTCGAGTAGAACCATGTCTAAAAGTGAATGGTCTGTACTTTGAACAATTATAATGAAATTCAGGAAAATAGAATTTTATTTGTTTTAATATTTATACATTATCACTAGATTGACGGAGATTTTCTGCAATTTCTATTGAAAAAGGGGGCTTCGGTAATGACTTTCTGTTTTTTATATACGGTGTAACCAATTGCATACCTAAATTTTCCAAATAATGTCACCGTTTTGATAGGCAGCCTTCCTCCAGCTGCTATTGGCAGCCAAGAATAATATGAAAGCATTGTATGCTGATATGTCTACCATGTTACTAAATACCACTTGAGGCCAACGTTTTGTTTTTATTTTGCCACTGTAACAGGACACAGCTTTATCCAGTGTATCCAAGCCACCCTTACATTTGTTGTAGTCTAATATTATCACAGGTTTGTCTGCGCGATTACTCACTTCTGAATTGTGATGCAAAGTGCTGAGAAGATTCACCGACTTAGTTATTTTAGGTATCTAAGAAACAAGTGTAGTATCTTTGGTACAAGCAAATCATCATGAATATAACGGTCTTCCCTTTGTTTTAACTATTTCTGAAGGCAATTCTGGTTTATTCTTACGTATAGTCCCTATTTCAGTGATCTGTTTTCTAATAGTTTCTGTCCAAGTTGATGAGATTCAAAAAAATTATCCAACGTAACATTATGCCCTCTCAGGCCGCGAGTCAAATGAAGGACTACACGCATGCCTTGGTTTTTTCAGGCACACCTCCTATTTCTTTGCCCGTGTAGGGTTGGATATTCCAAACGTAGCTGGTGGCAGAATCACATAGAACCCAAGATTTGATGCCATATTTGTTTCGATCGCATGTACTGTCGAAATGGAAATCTTTTGAATCCTACAAGCTGCTCATCTACTGTAACGTTTTCAGAAGAATAATGAAATTTTGGCCAAAGGTCAACCCACTGATTTCTCAGATCTCGAATTGAAGTAATCCAGCAGTCGCCGGTCGGATCGAGTTTCTCTCTTGTCAAACCTAATTAACTTTGACAATTTTTGAAAGTTTTTAGTGGCATGACTGCCCCAAAAATAGGTCTGCCTTTCTCTATATCCCATAAGCTTTCGGTACTTTCATTATTTGAACATAATACACCAGATAGCGATAGTAGCCCAATTTATGCGAACAGATCAATATCGTAAATGTCATTCCAATCATCAGCGGAATCACGCCTACCTTCCAAATTTGTATATTCCAATATGGTGTGTATCAAATGTGGAGAGAAAAATAATTCTGAACTGGATTTTTCTTCTAAGGTAATCCTTGAGCAAGAGTATCGTGTCGAACCTGGTATCAAGTTTATTATGTTTTCTCTGACAGCTCTTCCAAAAGACTGTGTGACGGGTTTTCTGGAATATTATTTGTCCATTTTTTGACGTCATTGTTGGCACAAGCACTAATTCACTGTCACTATCCGAGCTATCAGATAGTTTACCTTCTTCGATATAATATTCTGTTCCAGAGCAAGATTCATTACTTTTCGAAATTTTATCTAATTTCGCCGCTTCTATTTGATTGTCTATCATTTTTATAACCAAATAACGTTTTGACCACTGTAAACTAGAGTATGTGTTGTTCGATTGATGTCAAAATAGAACACTAAGACTTGTGTGGGTAGAACAAAAAAACGTCTCATTCAAAAATTTATACGATTCATCAACAATTGGGACGATAACAGATGCTATCCCAAAAATGAGTAAATTGAAGCGTATAATTAAAAGTCATGGAATATGAAACTTCTTGAAATCTTAATTTCTGAGAAAATCACATTTTTTCCCTCAAAGTTGACTCGAAGACCTTATGAAGGTGAAGGTTTGTCTGCGGTTATCTAGAGGAATATGCGTTTTTCTAAAAAAGAAAAGCGGTTAGGAATATTGATGAATTAAATCAAATGGGCAGAAAGGAGAAGGATCAGTGTTCTGCTTCTTGGCACATTTCTCGTAAAAGAAATCATTTTTCAAGAATTTTGTTCAGCTCAAAAATATAGAAGAAATAAACCGCAAAAAACTTAAAATTTGAAAGAGCGTCATGAAGCGGGAAAAAATTTCAGGTCAAAAAAATTATTCCATCATTTTGACACCAAATATGACCTTTTTGCGTCATAAATTGCTTTGCAAAACTTTTTAATAGATTGAAGGACTCTTTCTTTTTCTATTGACTATGCTGTTTCACCGAAATTCGACATTTCTCAGCTTCAAAAATAATCAATAACTGAATGGGATTCTTATCAAACCGAAAATGTTCAATTTCCTCGAATTTTGACGAAAATCTTCGCAGTAAGCAACTTTTCTACTATATTCCGTTAAATTGGTATTTTGAACTCATACGAAACGGAACGCTGAACTGAAGTATTTCGAGATGATGGAAAACAAGAAAAAACAAAGCAGAATTTATGAGAATCTTAAAATATTGAATTGAGATGATAGATAAAACCAAAAATATTATATATACTTAACTTTGCTCCTGTGAAAATTATATAAAAAAGAGTTAGATGCTAATTTGCTGCATGTTCAAAGTTGGTCTTAAATAAGCATGATGTTCTATTACAGATCTTCTCATCGAAGTTATATATCTTAGATAAAAGGCCCAATGTTTCTTATAATTTTTAAACGTGCCCTTCCAAGATAAAGTAAGTTTCATCAGATCAGTATATGATCCGATTTCGAATCAATCGAGATTTTGAGCAAATATTCTTTCGTTTGGAACATAACCTACATGATTCTACTGAAATCGTTCTAAAATCTGAATTCTTATATTGAATTTTACACATAAACCTAAAGATTCATAAACAATAAGTAATTATTGAAACATCCATATAGGGTGCTATGTGATGAATGTAAAATTGTGATTACGTTATACCTCATCATTTTCTTATTCAAAATGAAGAGCCCTGTATTCAGTCACTGCAAATAAGAAAAATTCCAATACTTATAGAAATGCATTTTGTTCCCTATACATTCTTTTACTAGATTTCAGAATTAGAAATGATTAAATAGTCTAATAATCTCATGAAATAATGCACCAAAATATTCAAACATGGTCTAACTAGATTCAATATCCGAGAAGAAGAAGCTTATGAAGATGCACCTGTTAATTCGCTCGCACAAAATTTGTCCTACAGATATGCTTTGCATCATATCAAAGTAACTTGTAGTTCATCCCGATAAACTTTAGTTTTTACCATTCCTCATAAATGGAAATTCATGCATATTGAATCTATAGACCTTCGAGGACAATATAACATAATGATATAATATGAAGATGCTACATCCAATGGTATTCACATTTCAAATTCCATGGCATTCGGAAGATGCTTGATCAATTTTGAAAAATATTACCAGAGAAATCGCAGAAATGATTCATCATTCAATAACCCATCTAAGAAATGATACTGAATCACATAATTTTCACCCACTGATGTTGAAAATTTTTCATACCAACCATTTGTGGTTTTTCTCGACTATAGCAAATGGAAATTCGATCTATTGACATAGCCATTATAATGAAATGTGCCTTGGTCAGTGAACAAAATAAATTTCAAGAAATATTCATTTTCGGTCAATTTATTTTGGATCTGTTCGTATCCTAATTCTTCTATCATAATCTACCACTACTTATTTTTGGTGAAATTGAATATAATATGGATGATACTTTTTCCCTTAATTTTTTGACAAGGAAAATGTTTCTATATATAATTCAGAGCTCAATTACCGTACACTTGAGTTGGGGTTTTCTTCCACCGACAAACAATTTTTCTAATTCTTTATCTTTAGTTGAAACATTTCTCGTTCGTGTTGATTTCTCGTAAGCACTCAAATCGACTTGTATTTTTTCCGCGGCATAAATGGTTCGCATGATTATTTTCTATAACATATAACATGTGTACTGATTCTGCAGTCGTAAAACTCAAATATGTTGTCAAGAAAGTAAAACCGATTCGAAAAACGCAGAACTATGAGAGTTCCGAGAAATAAATCGAAACACCCGAAATGACTAATTAACTTCAAACCATTAAAAAACAAAAATACTCAAATTGATATACAATTAACTAGAATATGAGCAACGTTCGAAATAAACGATGAATATGATAAACGAAAAATCTTAAGATAATCTCTTTTAGTCAGACCGAAGGCAAAACTATTCACATCAGATATAATTGAACAAAGATTTCCACTGAAATATATTAATAAATGCTCGACGCGTTTCGATACACAGTATCGTTGTTAAGTTCAATATTCATTAAGAATTTCTATGTAATACCTAAATTTGTTAATCTCAAGTACTTTCACAAGGTTGAGTTTTATTTCTCTGTTCTCAGAATGTAGGGTTTTAAATTCCGAACTGAAAAAATGACTATTTTCCTTAAGATGATTAGAATAATTCGAATCGGTTTTCCATTGATGAAACTGCGTTTATGTTCTGAGATTCTAACATTGAAATTTCTTCCTGCTTTACCTATAAAAACAATTGCTATCTGTACATTCCAATCTATAAATACCTGATTCATTTTCTTTATTAATTGGAGACTTACAATTTCTGATAAATAAACCTAAATTTGTTGATGTTTTGAACGTTATATTCAAATTTAAATTTTAACAAGGGATCTTACATTATTGCTTTTATTGTCTATATATTATATAACTATTGAATTTCTTGTCTTGATGTTCACCGATTGGATAAATATGTTGTAAAGCTAATTTTTGTTTTTCTTATATAATATGTTGCTAAGTAAATTTGCATCATATCCCTTATTTATTGCGATCTGTTTCATCAAATTCAATTCTTTGAGATAATTTTCACTAGACATAGGTGTGCTTAGAGTCTATGTATTTAACTATTAAATGCTGCAACTTTGTGTTGATAAGAATAGGCCAATGTATAATGAATTGTAATATCTATATGAGAAGGTTTATGATAAATTGAAAACAGGTGTTTATTATTTGATCTTGTTATTGTTAGGTCTAGGAAATTGATCGAGTTAGGTTAGATTTTAGAAGTGAATTTTATATTTGGGTGCAGGTTGTTGATGAAATTTTCGGAAACAGTGACCTGTCTGTTTGTTCTTGTGAAACACACAATAACGTCATCGACATATCGATACCAATATAGGAAATGTTTAGTAAACGGGTGTTAATGAATGGTTTTTTTCTGTATCATCCATGACGATTTCTGCCAAAAGAAGGCTTAAGGGGCATAAGTGATGAGGGACTTATGATGGGAAACCCTTGAGTCCCCTTTTGGCAGAAATCTTCATGGATGATATAGAAGAAAGGATTCATAAGCACTCGTTTAGTAAACATGTCCTATATTGGTATCCAGATGTCGATGATGTTATTGTGTATTTCACAGGAACAAACAGACAGTTCACTGTATTCGAAAATTTCATCAGAAACCTCACCTAAATATGAAATTCACTTCTGAAATAGAACTGAACAACTCGATCAATTTCCTAGACTTAACAATAACAAGATCAAAAATTAACACCTGATTTCTATTTATCATACACCTTCTCATACAGATATCACAATTCATTATACATCGGCACATCCTTACTAACAGAAAGTTGCAGCATTTAATAGTTATATACATAGACTCTCAATCATTATATATATTAAATAGGCAATATTATCAATAATATGAAATCCTCTTAAAAGTCAAATTTGAATATAGCGTTCGAAAGACCAACTAATTCAGGTTCATTTATCAGAAATTATAAGTCTCCAATCAATGAAAAAAATAAATCAGGCATTATAGATTGGAATGTACAGATTGCAATTGTTTTCATATTGGTAGAACAGAAAGAAATTTCAATGTTACAATCTCAGACCATAAATGCTGTTTCATCTATGGAAAAACGTATTCGAATTATTCTAATCATCTTAGGAAAATAATCATTCTTTAAATTCGGAATTTAAAATCCTACATTCTGAGAATTGAGGTATAAAACTCAATCTTCTGGAAGTACCTGAGACTAACATATTTGGATATTTTTATTGACCAGATAGACATAAATAACTCACCCTTATTCAACTTGTTTCCGAAACACTAGCTCAAATATAGAAAACTCTGAATGGATTGCCTCTTAAGTCTATATAAGCATACGTTTGTTAAGATAATTTTGTAGTATTCATTCGCTCTTGATAAATATATCGAAACGCGTCGAGCATTCAATAATATATTTTCGAGGAAATCTTTGTTTAATTATATTTGAAAATGGATTTCTATCATGTAAAATTCTCGTCAATTGAATTTATTCACATCAGGTTTGTTTCAAGAAGTAGTTCTGTGGCAGTTCTGAACTAATTCCGCATTAATTGCTCGAGAGTCAGGAAATACAGGTTTAGTACTGATTTATTCTCAAAGATTCGACAGCGTTAGAACACTAAACTGACAAGTTGAGAACGGAATCTGAAAAAAATATTTTCAGTGCGCATACTAGCAATTATTCATGTCCAGCTTAAAGAGCTTTGAAATACGATGTTCATCTGACCAAAATCAAGTCAGATGTTTGTAGGAACGCAAATTTAATTATAAGCACAATTCATTGAGTTTTGATCTGGAGCAAGCCTATCCGATTAAGACCATATAATTTTTAAGGAATTTGGTACGTATTTTGGGAACTCGTTGACAATATTGTGAATGAACAATTTCAACAAAATTGGACTTAAATTGTTTTCCCTCATTAAATACATAAACCTCAGTGATGAAGCACCCTGCAAATTTGAAAATAGATTAAAGATATGCAGGCAACTAACATTTATCTTTTTTCTATATTCACTTCTTCAATGTACTCAACAGGAAAACGTAGAATCACTAAGTAAGACCACCATCAAATGGCACCCAGTGTACATACGTCCTAACACGGATTGAATTTTCATGGATGCAGACTTTTATTTGGTTGGTGATTAAATGAATTTAACTTCCCTTGAAGGTGTTGAACCACCAATGAATGTTCATTGAACTGAAATTCCGATATCGCACCCAGTAACTTCAAATAGGAATGAAAAACGAAAAAAGAACGCTTTTTCCATTCGTATTTCTATGCATTCACTGTGAATTTAGGCATTTTCAGTCTAATTGAGACTGAAATCGTTTGATCTTGAATTCGAGTTCTGTCAGTTGCAAATTTAGTGGAGATTTTTTCGAAACCTATTGCTTTGATGTTTCACGATGACAAGCTTCAACCGACAATTTTCAATTGGGGGACTCGGGACAAATAGATAGAGTTTAGCTTTCATGTAGTTATAATTGAATTGCGTTCGTCAATTTACGTGAAAAGAATAATCTGCGTAGTTGCTATTCACAGGAATGATCTAAAAACGATCAAAATGAACTTTATAATTCATCGGAACCCAATTCTGAATAATTAACGCAGACCGCTATAAATGTGTACATAATACATATACAGTGCGGATGTGAAATATTGAATGAAATTTATAATTCATCCCACTTCGGTTTCTGGGAAAAAAGCTTGGACAAGTGAGTTTTTTTATTTAGATACTTAGCCCAAATTTTTTTAGTCGCGTAAAAACCATTCACTTTTTTTCGAGCATCGGCGTCATCTTCCTTTTTTCAAGATCAGTAGCAAAATGAGATACTAATGATACTTCCTTTTTCAAATATACTGTAGAACGAACCTAATAAAAAAGTTTTTTTCTTCTTGTTGATTCACATCACCTTTCAAATGAGGTGTCACTCAACCTTTGTTCCCGATCAAAATTCTTGTTGTTAGGGCTGCAGGTGGTAACTTTTTTCACAAAGAATTCTTAAGGAAAACGATTTTTTCCAGGCAAAAGTTTACATGACCAAATAGTGCAAATCTAGAGTGAATAACAAATACTTTTTTTTCGAATTAAACACCCTGTATTTTGAGACTTTATTATCGCAGACCCCCATTCTGAAGCATTGAAGTACTCAGAAAAATAGGTTTCCTATGATGAAATGAAATGGATTATAATCTGAGGAACTCATCTTGAAAAGAAGAATCTTGCTTGACGAAAACGTTTCTTACTACAAGAACTGACCTATCTATGCATTTTCCCTAAAACTTTTACACAAGACGTAAAAGAAATAATATACATTCGAATGATTTCAGGATATGCACTTGTCATGTAATCGAAATAACCTAATGAAAAATATATAAGTCGACAACCGTTCATTGACAATATAATATGATAATTATATATATATATATATATATATATATATATATATATATATATATATATATATATATATATATATATATATATATAAGTACATCGTTCTAATTCCTGAATCTTGGCTACAACCTGCAATATCTAACGACATGATTGCTCTTCTACTCTATCTTTCGGAGCGATAGCCAGGTGACTGTTGGCCATGGCGGTGTTTGCATCTACGCAAGGTATGAGATCGTCGACGACTATGTTGTCGCCTCCTTCTCGGCCAACTTCCCCGGTATTTATAATATTTTCATTGATATTTCTGAGAAAGGAACACCTTTGATTACCATCGGATGCATTTACAGACCCCACCAGTGTCCGAACGACCGTTTTATGTGCGACTACTTAAACGATCTGTTCCGTTCTCGAAAAATTCTATTTGTCGCGGATGATTTCAATCTGCCGGATGTGAGGTGGCCACTTGAGGTGGGTAGGGTGTATGGTTCCTCGTCTACGCCTTACGTAAAAATGATTCAAGATGCCGAGCTGCTCCAACTAATCAAGGAACCAACCAGATTCAGAACAGGGCAGAATTCATCTCTCCTTGATTTAGGGTTGGTCAACGACCCAAACTTGGTTTACGATCTCTCTGATCGCCCACCGTTCGACAGGTCCGATCCCGTCGCCATTGTCTCAAAACTTCAATTCTCTTTCTCAATTGCTAGTAAACAATGTACATGGACCATTATAGAAAATCGAATACATAGCCTTAACGCCTGTCTGGAGGAGGTGAACTGGCACGACTTGTTTATCCCCTGTATCGACGTGAACGATTTGCGGAAGGTCTTCTCCGATAGTCTATCAGCTTGTATCGATCGATGTTCTTCTAGAACTATTGTAGACATTCTTACGAAACCTTGGATTGATGGCGACATATTGAAAATGATTCGACACATAAAATCGATTTGGCGAAGGTATTGCCGGAGAAGGAATGATGCTGAATACGTGGCGCACAAAAACTACTCCAACCTGTTAACTGTTAAGCTCAAAGAAGCCAAAAGAAAGTTCGAATCGATACCTGATTTCATCTAACAACCGAAAACGTTCCTTTAAATATCTACGGTCATCTATGTCAACGAAAGTAGCAACTCCCAAGTGAGGAACTCTGCCCGAAATTTATGCAGAGATCCTCTTGAGGTAGCTGAAGTTTTTGCAGATTTCGTCACTTCCTCGTTTACTTTTGAGCCAGACAAAGTTCCTGATATTTCAAGTCCAAGAGTTGTGGACGATCTGTGTGATGTTGAATTTCCTTCTTCTCTAGTTGAAAAGTATCTCTTCTGCGTTGAAACAGCGACAAGCTTTTTCAACAAAGGGACAAATTGAATGCGAAAAACTATCACCCTATTAGTCTCGTCCCTATTATAGCGAAAATCTGCGAGAGAGTCATTCTCGAGAAAATTCTAGAATTTGCCCTCTTGAATAAAGTAATCCCTGAAAACTAGCATGGTTTTCTATCTGGCCGCTCAATTATTACAAATTTACTGAAATGCGTTGATGCTTGGACGAGGATGCTTGACAAGTTCACCCCAGTCGATGTGATATACCTCGACTTTTCCCGATCCTTTGACCGAGTTTCTCACAGGCGCCTTCTCCTCAAGCCCGAGCTTTTAGGAATTCGTAGCAGACTTCTTTCTTGGCTGAATGGTAAAAATTCGAGTTCGTGTTTGTGATTTTCTCTCTTCTGTGATATCTGTATCCAGTGGAATCCCCCAAGGCTCAGTACTGGGACATATGCTGTTTCTTTTATATACGGCTGACCTTACCTCGATCGTCGCGTCTGACTGTTCTTCATTCGCTGATGACTCTAAGCTTTATAACAATCCTCTCACCAACAATACGACTATTCAAGATGACCTGAACAAAATTTTTGAATGTTCTAACGACTAGCTTCTACCATTGAATCTTTCAAAGTGTCGTACTCTTCACATAGGAAGGAATAACCCGACGAATTCCTATTTTGTCGCGGGTCAACCCATCACTAGTTGCAGTAGTCACTCAGATCTGGGCGTAGTTATTCCTCACGATTCATTCCGGTTTTGAACATATTTCGCACACATCATGTTACAGCGTTCTCTTTCTGGATGTGACCTCATTACTTGTTCTTTCCCTTATCGGACATATATTCGACCAATTCTCGCATATGGGGATCCTGTCTGGTACCCTTGGCTTGTTCGAGATATCGAACTTGTCGAAAATATCCAGAGAAGAGCAACGAGGATTCCATATTGTGTCTCACGTCCCCGACCAGACCACAACCAAAGGCTGAAACTCCTTGACCTTTCTCCATTCGCTGACCGTCGACTACGTGGCGATCTCATAATAACTCATAGAGCCCTTCACTCGTTCTTCGATGTTGACCTCAGAAGTCTCTACCAACTCAACCAGGATAATCGCTTACGCGGACATAATTTGAAACTTACGAAAGAAAATTTCAAGCTTTCTTGTCGGGAGCATTTTATATCAAATTGGGTGTTTCATGTGTGGAACAGTCTTCCTGAATCAGTAATAAACGCTCCTAGTGTAAACAGTTTCAAGAATGCTTTGGACTCCAGATCGCAAGTCCAGAATGCAGCTACCGCTTAGACTCTACGTATTTCCCAGTTTTTCCTAAACTCTCATCTACTGTTTATGATAATAATAATAATAATAATAAGGAAAGGAATTGCATGGACGCATCACCATGAAATTAATCAACCACACATCGACAAAGAAGCCTCCAACAAATGGTTAATGAAAGGAGAATTATTCGCGGAAACAGAGGGATTCCTTATGGCCATCCAAGACCAAGTGATCGCTACAAACAACTACAAAAAATTTATTATGAAGGACGAAACATTACAAACAGATAGGTGCAGAGAATGCCATATAAGATCGAAGACTATACAGCATATTACGTCCGGATGCGAACAACTGGCCAATACGGACTATTTTCACAGACATAATCAAGTGTGCAACATTATCCATCAGAAACTTGCACACTAGTTTGGACTTCTGAATACGTTCCAGCCATATAACAAGTATCAACCGGCGCCCGTATTGAAAAATGACTCTATCAGATTATACTACGATAGGCCTGTTATCACTGACAGAATGGTGACGAATAATAGGCCGGACATAGTGGTGTATGATAGGAGAGCCAAAACAGCAATGCTGGTAGATGTCGCCATACCGAATAATAACAACGTGCTGAATAAGTTGCAGGAGAAAAAGTCCAAATACACAGACCTTGCTATTGAGATCAAGCAGATGTGGCACCTCGATAAAATAGATATTGCTCCTGTCATCGTATCCTCGACTGGTTTAATACCCAAAACTTTGCATGATAGCCTTAAGAAATTAGAATTGCATAAGAATACCTATATAGAAATGCAAAAAGCTGTAATTCTCAATACATGTAGGCTAGTTAGGAAATTTATGTCAAGTATATTTTAATCAAGCCTATTCCCTTTGATTGCTGAATCTGGGAAAGGTATATTATATCCAGCTAACAGCTGAGATAGTGCATAAGTCCACGATCATGAATAATTAATGTTATTGCACCCTCCAACGAACTGAGAAAGAAGCCACTCACTATCGCCACCGGGAAACTGCTTTTCGACAGATAGATTCCTTGTTGACAAGGTGTGGGGCGTTGCGTTTAACTACCCCTTATTTTATTTAATCCCGTTAGCGATGGTGGCCTCTCTCTCAATTCGTTTGAGAGTGCAATAACATTTAAATGATTTGTTATGCTCGAACGAGTAGATATGAGTACGTGGCAGTCTGATTTGGTGTTGTGATTGGGCATGCAATACTAACGAGGTCAAATTAGACCGAAACTGCAGTTTATTGCTCCTAATCATGACATCCGACCAAGCTGTACCATTGCTGTGTGGCCCTGGTTGACGGTGATTATGAAGGGTGGATCGTAAAATCAGCTCCTTCAGGGAAAGATATTTAACATTCTACGGCAGGTTGAATATTATTTCTAGATCGAAAATTCTTCATTATGATTACTGTTTCCCGATGCCCTCTGAAAATGATTGTCAGTTGCCTTTCCATCACTGCAGTATAGCTAAAAGCTTTTTCATTCGGCCTCGTGTTTCTCAGTTTTTCATATTATTATTTATTTTTGAATGAATGGGCTGTGTGGCCCTGGTTGACGGTGATTATGAAGGGTGGATCGGAAAACCAGTTCCTTCAGGGAAGGATATTCAACAATCTACAGAAGGTTGAATATTATTCCTTGAATAAAATTTCTTCGATATGTCTACACATATAGAGATAATTTTGCAAGTTGTAATTTTTGAAACAGTAATCATGAAAAAAATTTCAGCTCAAAATACGGTGCTTTGTTATACATTTCATACTGAATCGAGTCTTAGAAATAATTATTAAGGAAATATCATTAACAACTTTTATAGAGCAGTTCACTGTTTTTGTACTTGAAAAGTTTTATCACTTTACAATTTTTGTAACCCTCAGAAAATTATTTTAGTTTATCGAGTTGGTTGATTTTCTATCACTATTGTATAACTTCTTAATAATTGAAAATTTGTTTGAACTTTAGTTCGAACTGCTACGAAATCGTGTTTTGTAGTGTATTTTCACTTCTTCTTCATATTATCAGTGTCGGATATTGTATCAATCTTATCAAATTATTATATTTTCGTAGACCTGCAATAAGTATACCAAGCTTGAAATAAATCTGATGTCTTAAAAGGGTGTTAGAACGGAATCCCGTTACATGGGTAGATAGTTAGATACATAAATCCAGATGAATCTAATGAAAGAGTGTCAAAAAAGTCTTGAATAATTCACCGAATTTCTACAGTACGAACGTATCAAATGCACCAAAGTTTGTTTGGAATCTACTTCTTTGTTTTCGAAAACCGAATACACTTCCAAATTTGTAGAGTGTCAAATGAATCACCTACATCCATAGCAACCTGAAATATAAAAATTAAAAAAAGACTATGAATATAAAATACGTCTTGATCAAACCGGATAGATAGAATCAGTAGTAATAAGCATATGTACCAAAGAAATCAAAGGTCTTGTACATCCAGCTATTGAACTATCGCATCCTAATTTTAGGAAGAAAAACATTGGAAAACGAAAAAAAGTACTAAAAAGAAATACTTACCCACCAAATTTCGATGAACTGATACAACGAAAATATACAAAATATGCCACATAAAACAGAAGGGCAAAGAAAAAGAACAAAATTGAATGAATAGATGTCACATACATCCCCGAACTATCAAAATGAATAGAAATCTTACCACACAACTATACTCAGAAAATTTCTAGTACTTAGATATCTAGAACAGATCCAGAAATTAATTACATTGCAGATTGATATATCTGGGAAACTGTTGGCTGAAATATACATAACGAATAATTCTCTTAAAGTATGAAGCTAGCCGATTAAACCAGAAAAACCTTCGAAAATGAGGAAAATATCACTAAAGCCGGTTTTTACGACATTATTTCCATCTACAACTGTTGTTGAGGGTGGAAAAACTACCGTTTTTGTCTTATTTGAAAACTTTCATCATGTTTTAGTAGTAAACAGTCATGTTTAGGGATTTACCTCGAAATGGGTGGAACCTTTGTTTTTGCATTTGGATCGTTGCGTTAAAAGTCATATATAAAGACGTATGCGCGTCTCAAGATGAATTGTCAAAATAATCAGTTTTTTTTGTGTCTGGCACTACATGCGTTAAATGGTAAATGTATCAATTATAAAGTTTTAAATCAAGCAAATAAAAATATAAAGGTTTTATTCCATTTATGCTATTTAATTGTTGTTGTTTATTATTCGTCACCACCACTTTTCTTCTTCTTCATCATCGTCTCCTACCTCCAACCAATGATGTGGAACTAATTATCATCCTTTTCGTTGGTTGCTGTATTCAGTCTCCAAATCTTCTATGATTTTGAGCTGATATGTATTTCGATTTTAAAGATCTACACCTACCACAAGCGGAAGAACATAGTACCCTGATTTTCAGCATCCACAGAGCGAAACACAAACACTTATACGGTTCGTCTCATCAAAAATTCACCGTTTTAAAGAATAGAATGAAACATCTAACCCAACTTGCTACAAATAGAAACGTCATATCTAAGGAGACTATACACCCATAGTCATATTATAGGGTCCATGTTGAATAGTAATATAAGTTAGTTCATACCTCTAAAAATATACTTGATTGTTTATCCTTGAAATGTAATTAAGATATATCAGAATGGAACTCAAATATACTCAGAGAACATAGTTATGTATTTCACTTATTTATGTTTTGATAACATGACAGAAGCAAGTATTATTACAAATATCATAGAATAAGCTATAAATATTAATGAATGAGAAGTTTTTCAATAAATTCAATATTTGTAATGTAAGGTCGTCTTTATACTATGTACTACATGACTGAGATTCTTGGTTGATCTTGCATACCGTTATTTACTGCGGAGCGTTTGCGTTCTACACGCTCCATTTCGGAAATGGTTGACCGTATCATAGATCCAGGTCACAAATTGTATGAAATTCTATACTCTACAATTTTTGCGATAGATACAAATACAATTTAATGCGTAGAAAGCGAGATGTCCGCCAGAAAAAATTTTTTTTTGACCTTTGGCATTCAATATCTAGAGACGCCCTCGCACGATTATATGAGACTTTTGTCACAACATTCAAAACACCACGAAGGTTTGTATATTTTCAGTCCATTACCTGATTCTTAGATATATATAATATAGCCTTTTAGAACAAAAGATGATAATGAAATAGGATCCTACGGGCACCACTGATAAAACTAAAAATATTTTCATTGTAGAACATATTCCCTTGACGGCAGTTAACGCCTTCAAAATTTCATTCTAATACCTATAGTCGTTTGGAATCAGTTAATGAATCTGATTGTGTTTTTGTAGCAAACTTGATCACTCTATATTTTTCTAACGAAGCATTTATATAATTTAATATAGTTTATATAGCAAAATCATATTATTTTTCGATTCTCTATTGGTCTCTAAATTTTCCGCTATAGAATCTGGTCCACCCTTTATTATTACTGGGTGGTGAATTAGTAATTCTGTATAGATTCGGTTTAATTACGTGAACTAGATAATTCAAGGAATAAAACCTTTTTTCCATATATTAGACATCAAAATCGTAGTTTTTCAAGAATGAGAGCATTTATGTGTGGATCGCCTTCTTTTAGTTTAAGTTCCCTTGTTCACAGAAGTTTCGCCAAAATCTCATTTGAAATTTTCGAAGTTTTAATATGAATTGTCGGATGAGAACTCAGAACTTGCATAATATATTCATACAATAGAAACAAAAATTGTAACATTAACGTTAGCTCCCCTTCATTGACGACGTGAACTGGATTATTGTCTGTATTCATTAGTTCAATTTGGTCGATGATTGATAATTGACTTTCAACCAATTGAATCTAGGATGTTTTTCTGAGTTTCACTGTTTCACATATTTAGATTATGAGATCAATATCAAATTATCACACTTTATAATGTTCTATTTCAATTTCGTCCAATTGAATACAGTGGAAATGAAATGAAATTCAATTTTGAGTAATTGTCTTAACTGAGGCTATCTATCAATAATCAATTTATTTACTCTCTGGAATACTCACCTCGTTCAGCGAAGTAAGTTTATTATGTGACAATCTCAATTCAGCTGCGTAAGTTGTTTCGTCGAAAACTTTCCTGGCAAAAGTTGATATAGCATTGTGAGAAAGATCTAATATGGATATATTCGCACAATTCTCGAAAGCTCCATTTTCTAACACACTAATATTATTGTTCGAGAGATCAATTTTAGCAAAATATATATCCTTGAAGGCTAGTTTCTGCACCTCTGTGATGTTGTTCTCTGAGAGATCGATGAGCTGCAATAAAAAAAGCGTTATTCGATACTATTCTAGAATCTCGGTTCTCGTTGAAGTCAGATTTCTCTGTTAAATTAATTATATATAGATCCAAGAAACGACAGAAAAACGAAGTTTGTGTTATTTAAAAGCATGGTTGAAGCAGTTCACGTTTCGAGGAGTGCGGGAGCACGTTCCTCCGGGAAGGGCAGGTTTACTTCTGGATATTGACTGCTGTTTGCGATTTCCACCAATGAAACATATTTTTTGTACTTCCAATAAAGCATAATGATAAATCAGTCACAGACTCATATTCAAGTAATGAATTCTAACTTTCTAATTAGCTTTTTTGAAGTACTTAAATCGTGTCGGCTATGATACAAACTCTAGAATATCAAGACAATGTAACTATTCAGGAGAAAATTACCATGTATTTTGTGAGTTTCAATAAAATTTATACAAAATCCTTTTGGCGGTGCCTGTAGGGAAAAGTAGATTCCGTTTTCCTTTTTGGGGAATCATCTTAGCAGAAGTATATAGGCTTTTGTAACTTTTTTAATTTTCGTGATCTAGAAAAGGAAACAACTAGCTTTCCAAACTAGGGTCTTTCATAATAAAATATCTAAAGATGATACGAAACCCGCATGAAGGCATTTTAGTTATTCTAAAACATCTATATATCATAATCGGCATCACTTGCAAGACTGAACCTGGCCATCGGGGTTCTCCTGGTCAGCAGATATGGAATTTGAGAAAATATCGCAGGTTATGTATTTTTTTTATTATCTCCTTAGTGCTTTTCATGACCTCGATTAATATGTAAAATCTTTTCTTAGATTTGTTTAGACATATAAGAAGTATGATTGTTGAAATATTTTTCTGCTGGTTTTCTTTTTCCATTGTTACAGATTCCTGTAAGAAAGAATGAGAATGAAGCGTCTAAGCAGAAAAATCTTTGATACTCTTTATGTACACACGAAACTAACACAACATAAAAAGACAAGCTATTGCTAGTGCATTAGCGACAGGGAAACGAGTTTTTTCACTCGTTTATAGAATCATATACGAGATAGTATGGTTTCCCTGTTACATTTCCTGAGCTCACAATTGTGTTTTTCTGACACACACCAAAATTATAGATATAAGCATTCACTGTGAATACAATTATTTAAATTTATATATATATATATATATATATATATATATATATATATATATATATATATATATATATATATATATATATATATATATATATATATATATATATATATATATAGTTATTCTCGGAGATATAGCGACTTAAAATTTCCAACCATTCCGTCCTGATTCCAAAGCTGAGGGTTGTATAAACAACTTTTCAAATAAAAACTCTTGACAAGAACATGCCAAAGGATAAAATAAAACCGCATAGAATTATTTGGGTTATTACCGGAGTTATTGTGCTTTGAATATTACAACCCATCTCTACTCAGTTATGAAAGTTAAAGGTCGAATCAAAATACTTATTGTAAATAAGTCTTTGATAATAATAAGCCCAAAGATTATATGAAAACTGAATAAGCATACCCTCTTTATTCTCGGAGATATGGCTATTTGAAAATTTTCTAACCCTTGCTAACGATTCGGAAGGTAAGGGTACTATAA
The DNA here is from genome assembly GCA_013387265.2 of Cryptolaemus montrouzieri. Lineage (NCBI taxonomy): Eukaryota > Metazoa > Arthropoda > Insecta > Coleoptera > Coccinellidae > Cryptolaemus > Cryptolaemus montrouzieri. Next base: position 55,723,890 of record JABFTP020000185.1, on the reverse strand, counting down.
AAAACTTTTCAAGCAAAAGTTTATGAAGATAAAATCGGTAAGGAAAATATGGAAAGTGTATACGCTAATATTGGTTTTTGCCGTAGATATGGTGAACTGAACATTTTCAACTCCTTTTTCTCAATTCGGTTAAGTTAAGGTTCGTATCAAACAAAAAGACAAAAACTTTGATAATAATATGGCAGAGGATAATGTGAAGGCCGCAGAATGTATTTTAATTTTTACTGGAGTTATGGGGGTTTAAAAATTAAAAACTCTCCTATTTTTACCACCTTCGGCCATTTGTGCCCAATACCAATTCGCGCCGAGATTTTTGCAGCTTGCATGACAATATAAAGTTTAGGGTCAGGAGGGTAATTTCTGGGTCTGGGGTCTGGGGGACATGATCGGCCAAGAAAACGGAGATCCGCCAGAAATTTCACTATGAGGACGGCTGTAATAGGTAGTATTTCCTGCGAAATTTACCTATTACGTGAGCAAATGCACAAATGTACTTTTCATCGTATGATAGTTTCAATGATTTTCATCCAACAAGTCTTTATGCTTTATGCGAATTGGGTTTTGTATTTTCTATGATATTGCAAAAGCATTTTTCCTCAACTTATGTCAATTGTTAAAAGAAGTTGCTATAATCAGTTTATTTCTAGAAGGTTAAAAACGAAGAACGAAAGTGGAATCAAAGCCTGTACAAATCAACAATTTTCCTTAATCAGGCTGACGAGGTAAGGAATAATGTGTTGATGTGCTGAAATATGTATGAATAATTTATCGATATAGTAAAATATTCATTTGTTAAATAAACGCATATAACTCTGATTAGCCATCTACTTAATTTAAGGAAAATCTATTCTCTTTATTTTATCAATCAAGTTCGTTATACGGCAGAACTGTTATAAAAACAAGAACAACACAAGAATTACAAGAATGAAAATGTTTGCATCTCCAGTAATAAGAATACTCATGTTCATTATGCAGTTAATAATATCATCATGGCGAAATAGATCCGCCAAACTTCAATGGCCGAGGTACCATATAAAGCAGAGATAGGGGTGAGTTTGGAAATCGAACATAATTCATTAAAATTGATTTATTAGTAACCTATTTTTTCTGCTACGAATCTGGGATGTTAGATATAAGCAATTCAAAATGAATGAAAATGGCGTAATATCAAGTATTGTTGAAATATAGTATTTCATATCAAGTCGACCAAAACTAATAAGGGGCAAATGAGCCAGCAAATTTCATATTGGTAAACTTTCACTAAACTCAATGACAATTTCAAATGTTTGTACTATGCATCATATGTTATTCAGGTTAATGTTTACCTAGAATTTATATGTACGTTATTCCAAAATTTTATTTTCATTATTATATTTGATTCTCTAATACAAAGTATTGAATAAACATCAATGAGATTGATAAGATATCTAACATATACCGTCCATTTAATAATCATAAATCTGAACGTTCTCTGCTCTATCAGTGAGTGATATCTGAAGCCAACATTGTAAATACGAAAATATAAATTTCGCATAAGTCAACCGCACAATATTCATACACAATTTTGCGCCTGTTTGAAATTATGAAATTCCTAATATTCATTGTTTACCTCAAATGTCGGCGTTTTCTTCATTTCTAGTTTGTTTACATTTATGTAGAATTTGTTTTCAATCATCGAAATTTATTTTACTATGAAGACAGTAAATAATACACAATTAATAATGCACCCAATTGAAGCACCAGTTTTTCTCAATTTGTTCTGTATTTTATTTCTAATGGATGTAAAATCATCAGCACAGAAGTCAATAATATAACTTTATCTTGAAATTCAGACTGTGAAATTTCGCAGTTTGAATGATTAGGATGACAATGAGGACAATGAATACTAATGTATGTTAATATAATGACATTTTTGTTAGTCTAATATAACATCGGTATTTTTCTCTCCGCTTAATTGTAAATCTATAACTGTTTTGGGATATCGTACTTCAAAAGCAAAGACTAATTCATAGTTATATTACGAAAATATTTTTTCTTCAATGAGGAACTAGTTTCGCACATGGTTAGGGGAAAATAAGGGCGTTTATGATGCATAGTGCATATTTTGACTAGTACAAAGGAATCGAAAGGGTATTTCCCGTTTACTTAGAATCAAAAAATTCAGAAGGAAATAATGCTTTTTTATTTTCTGTGAAAGAAAAAAAAAAGATTTGGCGATGATGAACTCCAACATTTTCTCAGTAACGCGTTGACGTATTAATTGATGAAATATTTATTTCGTCCTCAAGCAGAAGTAGATGGAAAAAATATGGAAACTCCCAATTACATAACAGAAAATGCTATTCAACTCTGATCAATTAAAAATTCCCCATTTCCGAGTGATTTCAATTCTGCAAATTAAGCTGCAATTAAGGAGATTTCCAAGGTGTGACATCAAAAGATTAATAATTTACAGCAATGCGATAAATTACGAATAAATAAGCAAAAGCTGATGTCAGCTTATATTGAAGATATCGATCCCTATAAGATAGTATCGCCAACAGGTGAACCTAACATTATGATATAAAAATAATTGAAAATTGCATCTCTATAGCTGAATGGTCTCTTATCCAAAAGTGCAATCGCGGCAACAGCTAGTTCAGTGGTTGGTGTTAATCAATAAAATTACTGAAAATATTGGCATTATGTCGCATTGTGAATCAAATCATGGAATTTTCCCGAAATTTATACTCAGGATGAATAAGCACAGAAATAAATGATTTATTATTTTTCATTTCAATTAAATAAAGCAATGACGTTCGAATTTTCAAGCTTATGACACTGCACCACACAGTGGCTCAATTAGATAAGTACTACATTCAGATCGTATCGAAATCCAAACAGGGATGCTTTGAGAGCTGAAAATATTAAGTGATGGTGAAGTATTTAGAACTATTGACTATTTGATCAACAGTATGGTTTTCTTCTAGTTCATGATTTGTTCGGTGAGAATCAAATTTCTGTTTGTCGAAACTTCATTTGTTTTTTGATAACCTAATACTGAAATTGGTAAACGTTCTACCGATATAAATTTTATCTATAACAACAACAATAAGAGAGCTTATAAACACCTAATTTGTTTTATGAATTCTGGATTTACAGTTTTAAATGTACTTCTTCAGAGGATTATCCGTTCCGAAAGCTATATTTAAATTAAGCGATGAGAAGACTTTAAATTTAGACTAAGTTTGAGAATATAAATTTTGACGAAAAATTCAATTCTCATTAAGCAGATGATTTACTGGAAGGAACCATACTTTTGAGGGTCATTTTGATCTAATCATTTCCATAATGCAAATAAAAGATTAAAAGTGAACCTATCGGATGTACTGAAAATCAATAATCACAAAAATTCCGGAATCTTACTTGATAGTGAATTAGTCGTTAATTCTGTCATTAAATGTTCTCAGTTCTTAAAGCAACCCTCCTATTGAGCCAAGTACCTGTTTTCGTCAATGAAATATATAAGGCATATCTTGCCTCTTAATGTACTACTTATCCGCAGTGTGGTAGAACGCGTCATAAGATGGTGAATACGGTGAAAATTTGAAGATCATTATCTTATTCCATTCAAAAATGATGACTTCCTCAATCAAAATATTTTTTCGATTGAGATAAATCGGAAATATACTATAATTGCAAAAAGTAGGCCCAAAACATGTGTATATTAAAAGATCCTCTAAATTTGAAGGACTAGTTAATATCGAAAAGCTCTTGAATACGTATTATAGGCGCATTACATTTGGTTAATTAGTATATTATTTCACAAGTTTTTCTTTTGCATTATCTCTTTTACATGTAGTGTTAGGTTAACAGTTTTGTACGTTTCGCGAACTATTAATGCTTTTTTCTCTATGTATAACTGAAGTTATATCTGGAAACCCTTCTTCCGTTATTATCTAGTTACCCTATTCACAAAACTCAATTCGTATCAATTCGAATCAGTAATGTGACCAAAAAGAAACAATTGGAATCGAAAAGTGTTTCTCCTCCTGGCAATCATGTATATATAATATATATAAATACTTTAACTGAACGTTAACTGAATTCTGAGCATTCAGTCATTGCAAAGCAATTTGATATTCTTTCTCGGAACAATTGGGCATTGTTTGTTAATTAGCGAAATTTGTAGCCTATTGAAATGAATTTTTACAAAAATGAGTGGAATATTTTCAACATGTATGAAAACTTCACTCACTATGGCACTAGTTCGAAATGTTTGCTTTAGGTATTGAATTAATTTAAATAATGTTTGCTTTCACTGTTTGTTTCTTGTGAAACAGAGATTTTAATTATTAATTAGCTCTACATTTAGCTCCTCAACATCATTGTGGTAAAATATATCAAAGAAACTATTTTGAATTTTAAACATTTCATCCCGAATTTTCCTTTTTTTTAGGTTAAATATTTGATTATGGAATGAAGGACCTGATACCTCTTGTTTTGGGACCCAGAGTGTTTGTACTTTTACAGTTGAACATATTTACCAAGATCTGGAAAATTGGACCTAGTAATTTTGTCAGTTCCTTTCGGAAATATAAAATTATTAGCTTTTTAAGCTTCATCATAGAAGGTATTCCAGAATTTAAAAGAGATTGAGTGACCGAACTGGCAAGATCCCATGGAGCGCCAGTATTAACAATAAACATATGTTGCAACCAGGGATCGTCGTGAGAAAGGAAGTGTAGCAAATTATATATTGCTTGATTATCTTTTAGTCCTATGCAAGATTTGTCTTTTCTACGTCAAGTATTCTTCTTTTCCATATGTTTGGTTATATACGAAAGGTACAAAAGGTACGAAAGTATATTTACTGATTGCATCAGACTTTTTACTTTTTTTCTCTTCTATTTTCAAACTGCTTCGCCTCACTACTAATCGAAATGAAGTGAATCAAAAACATAATAATAATAATAACTTTTTGTTACTAACTCACTCACTAACTAGCCTTTAATGATGTATCAGCGACGGAGGAGGAAGAATTCTTCCTCAGATTTTTTCTTTACGTATTTTTGAATCACAATAAGAGATTGCGTCTGATTCATCCTCTTCTGTCCGAGCTTACACTTTCGGGGCGATCATTGAGGGCTTAGTGTTTATCCATTCTAGATAATGTGGTTTCCTTCGATCGTGTTTTGCCTTCCATCAAAATTTGGCATAATGGTACTATTCAATTTTTTGTTATTCGATTCTTCATTTATTTGAATGAATTGATAAATTGTGAAATTGTAAGCGCTCAAAAGTTCTTTTGCATTCAATATAATCTTGATGAAGATCAAGAACTTCACTAGATTAATTTATTCAAAAACGATTTTAAACTTCCAAATTAATGCGTATCTGATCGAATTAATGATTTTGAATTACTTTCCTTAGTCTTCAATATAATTTTTATTTTCCTTATGTCCTCTTTTCCTGGTGCTGAATTGTTCTTATCATTTCGTAGTTATACTCTGCTACTATTCCTCGAACTATAATAATCACCCTTAAAGTATTTTAATGATCTGTAAAGCTCCAAGAACTTGTTCTACGAATATATTATGGTTATTCAAATTAAGTTGCATCCAGTGCGCTCACGTTTCAGCAACTTTTTTCATATATAATACTGAATACGGTAGGAGCAAACTAATAAAATTATCTTCTGAAGTACTTTTATAGCGATTAAGGTATCATCACCTTACTGAGAAGCTGATCGAGTGCATGTCCTCGCATACCATCTCATCAGGTGATTGATGTTCGCGCATATTTGAAGCAGCATCCCGTTATTAAAATAAATTGTTTTCCGATTTGTTTCTTAACGTGTCAATATATTGGTAGGTTTAGATTCCAGTATACTCAAATTCGTAATAATAGGCCAGTTCGGTTCTTCGAACTCTAGAGGGTAAGTATTTTATGTAATTCATATTTTTGACTGACTTCATGGCTTCTGATTCTTTTGGTAATAGATTTTTTTACGACTTCGTTGCTTATGAACTTTAGGTTTTTACAATATTTTTTCGAACAATTGGTTGACCTGTGACAGATTGTACTAGATAAAAAGTTTCAAAGAAACTAATAACTATGTCAACTAAAACCATGAAGCCATTGTGAAGATTATTCCCTCAAAAATGAAAGAATAGAAGTCAAGAAATCAAATCTTTCCGTTCGTTGATAATAACCTCAGTACTAGTGTTTATTTATCCTTAGCATTTGCGAGAGATCTATTCTGCAATGAATATATACAAATTATCTAACTAACTATTACTTTATTATCTGTGGAAATGATTTTTTGGTCGAAATTTTCATGATTGTGTTCTAAAGACTCAACCATACATAGCAACGAATGATTTGGCGGTACAGCAAACAAAGAAGATTTTGTGTGACAACACATAACTGCGATAACGCCGATAATAGGGAAGTCCGCTCAAATTCACATCTCCGTATTCAGTACGAGAGCGAATGATTTTATGCAATTATTAAAGCATCTCCGTGAAATCATTTTATAACTTACTGTATATGTTGTGTCTATAACCCTAGAGAGTTTACCATATATATGTTCATGCAATCAAAGCGATTTCATGAAAAAATATAAATCCACCTCTTGGTAATTAATACCACTGTCAGGCAATGATTAGGATCGAAACATATCCTATTAAATATTAGGATAATGTTAAATGTTATGAAAATATATCAATCTACCAGAACATACATAAACTATAGCATTATCAGCCATTGACAGCAATGTACCAACGAGCAGTGTCAGAGTCTTTCCCCCCGGAAGAATCCAGTGTACGGACCTTAGTCAAATAACACTGAATGATATTAATTCATAGTTTTCTTTGTGTGAAGTGATGAACGATCGAATGGAATACTGCTTTGCATATAAATTATAACATTGTGAGCTAATTATATTACATTTAAATATACAATAAATAAAATATGAAATAAGAATCTGAGCAGTATAAACTAGAGTGAGAACCTATGACTCTACCTCATTATTTTTTTCGAAAGAAATCTACGAAGAATATTTTAAGATTTGATGACTGTTACCTTATGTAACTCTTCTAATAATTTTTTTCAGACCTGAAATCTCAATAGTTTTGTGAAGATTCCTAGGATTAGCAGCTGTATAATGCAATTTCATCAGTATAATCATTTTTGATTATTCAGGTTGTTTTCCGTGTAATTGCTTCTGGATCTAACTTTCTTTTTTAGATTTATCATCCAATATATCAAAATGTCCCTTTTGCATTGTCAATTTCAGAGATGTAAGATTATCATCTAAAGCAAAAATGGGAACGTAGAAGAAAATTCTGTTTACTATGAAGATTGTTTAAACCAGTTAGTCCACGACCTCCAAGATGTCTAGATAGTATAACTCCCTGAATTGCTGACTTTGAGTAGTACTAATGATATTTAATAACATTTCTCTCGTTTTACATTGTAATTCATCAAGATCAGTCTTAGACCATTTACTAATTCCAAAAGAAGGTGCAACAACATTATTGCAATCCTTCACAAGTCAACCAATTGTTCGAAGAAATATTGTAAAAACCTAAAGTTCATAAACAATAAAGTCGTAAAGAAAATCTAATACCGAAAAAATCAGAAATCATCAGTGAAAAATATAGATTACATAAAATACTTTTACTCTATTGTTCAAAGAACTAAAAAAAAAATTATAATTATACTAAAAACTGCATAATTGGGATCGAAACTTACTGGGATCTAAACTTACCAATATGTTGACACGTTGAGAAACAAATCGGAAAACAATTTATTTTAATAACGGGATGCTGCTTCAAATATGAGCAAACATCAATCACTTTATGAGATGGTATGCGAGGACATGCACTCGATCAACTTCTCAGCAAGGTGATGATACCTTAAGCGCTATAAAAGTACTTCAGAACATAATTTTATTAGTTCGCTCCTACCGTATTCAGTCCTTGTCTATTCTGTTTATTAATAAAAAATTGCTAGAACGTGAGTGAACTGGACGCAATTTAATTTAAGTAGCCAAAATATATTCGTAGAACAAGTTCTTGGAGCTTCACAGATTACTATCATAGCTTGAGGGTGATTATCATAATTCGAAGAATAGTAGCAGAGCATAACGACAGAATGACAAGAACAATTCAGCACCAGAAAAAAGGACATGAGGAAAGATAAATTGAAGACCAAGGAAAGTAACTTAAAATCATAAATTCGAGAAGATGTGCATTATTTTGATAGTATGAAATCGTTTCTGAATGGATTGGTCCAGTGGAGTTCTTGATCAAGAATAGATCACGTTGAATAGAAAACAGCTATTGAGGGTTAACAATGTCACAATTTATTTATTTATTCAAATAAATGAAGAATTTAATAACACATAATTGGTTTGTAACATTATGCCTTATTTTGATGGAAGGTAAAACACGTTCGAAAGAAACAACAGTATGTAAAGTGTATAAGCACTCAGCTTCTTATGATAGCCCCGAAAGTGAAAACTCTGGATAATACGCAGAAAAGGAAGAATCATACGCAATCTCTCATTATGGTTCAAATTAACGGAAAGAAAAAATCTGAGGAAAAATTATTCCTCCCCCGTCGCTGATACAGCATTAAAGTCTAGTTAGTGAGTGAGTTAGGAACAAAAAGTTATAATTATTATGTTTTCGCTGCACTTTACTGTTACTAGATTTCGATTGGTAGTGGAGCGAAGCAGTTTGAAAATAGAAGAGAAAAACAATAAAAAGTATAGTGCAAGCAGTAAATATACTTTCGTACCTTTTATACCTTTCATATCTAACCGAACATATTGAAAAGAAGAATACTTGACGTAGGAGTACAAATCTTGCACAGGACTAAAAGATAATCAAGCAATATATAATTTGCTACACTTCATTTCGCCGATCCCTGATCGATTTCAGTTATTTCAATATTTAAATTTGAATCGGCCCTAGCAAACTAAAATTTAATATCGCTGCAGTTTAATTTGAAAACACCCGACCCGATTATTTTTGTTGGATTTAGCCTTTGCTGTTTAAGATGTATTCACTCAAATTATTATTGGTTGGAAGCTATATTGAAATTTTCTTATTCAGAAATGAAATGTATTCTCCACATATACCGTCGATCAACCTAGTTGAAGTATTGATTTTTCCTCGATTCTGCATTCAGGGTGGTTTTCCTTTTTTCTTCAATTTATTACGATATTAGTTATCAATGCAGGGTCCCAACAATTATTAATAGCTATCTATTTAATCATGTCCAATTCGTCATAATAATCTTTTGGGTAAGTGTTAATTTAATGCGAAAGTAATTGTTACAAGCCCATAAATGAATAATATCTTGAAGGAGTAAACCAACTAATGCGCTCCTGAAAGTTCATTCAATCTTCAAATCAAGGAAAAAAATTCAATACTATTGTGGCCTAACTAAATTAGAATTAGTTGACCAACTTTTTGAAATGAGCGATTCACTCAGACTTTTTCTCGTGGATAATTAGTCTACCAAAACAAAAACAAAATACTCAAAAGAATTACTCCATACTTTTAATTGTGTATGAAAATAACATAACTTTTTAATATGGATAGATTCCCACTTGATGAAATCGATGCCCCAATGAAAATCTCTCCTATGGGAAAGCATCCCTCGGCAATTAAGGAAGGTTTAGTTGGGTTTGTTTTTATAATAATTATCATCGTTTGAAGTACACGGCAAGTAGACAAAACGGATAAAGACAACTTTTTTATTAGGCAAACTATAATTTATTATAAATTTTTCTTATTCTGTTGTTTCAACCGTTGGCACTGATGCAATAATTAAAATATGTTGTACAACTCTCGCGGAGCAATTTATTACACATAATGCACTCGATCCAGTCAATTGAAGTTCTGATTGTATAAATTATAATTCTGTACATTCAGAGCTTCCAATATTTTTCATTTCAAGGAGATCTGAACCTCTTTTTGTTCTTATACACCAAGTGACGTGGTGCTTTACCATTACCTTATTTAACTTTTCTTACAGAAATGTTCTCGGCTTAGTTCAGAACTGCAACTGACTGCTTTCCTCTCTTGTAAAGTAAAACTGGAATTTTAGGTATGGGAAAACAGTCCTGCAAATACTTGATAGGCGTTTCCTTTTCTATTTCCCTCTACTGAAAAATTATTATTGGCGAATTGCCAGACTTTCTCGTTGATGCTGGCAGATGTATTGGAAATAACTCAACTTTCGTTTTTTGAATTTAATGAATCTTGATGATTACCAAATGAAATACTGGGTACATCGTGAACATCAGCTGAATCTCTTTCTGAGGTTCAATAAGCAGTTATCTGTCTGAAGATAAATCAGAAATTGCAGAAAAGCTTTCTGGAATAGGAGAAAAATTAAACAGGAATACACCGCAAGTTTTGAATTCAGAAACAGCATATGAAGCTTCATCGAATCCATATATTTCCAATTAGTCGACCAGCTGCTGAAATACTGACTTATCAAATTTCAATCGAAATCATCTAATTATGTGTTTCAGTTGATTAAAAAGTTCCAAAAAGTCTCAAAAGGTTCAGTCTAGATGTTGCAAAGCTTTAGTACTATAACTTGGTAAATAAAATAAAATTATGCCATATTTTTCTGTATTTCCAACAAAACGGCAGAATTTCTATTTGAGGAATGCCCATCTAGAAGTAAGATAACCTCACTTATAAGCTTTATCTCCAAGAAGTGCTGTATCAGCCTCCTGTGAATTAATTATATTCTGCATTAACGTTGGCCGATTTTCTACTCGTCTGAACCAGGGAACCACGTGGAAGTCATACTTGCCATTCGGGCATTGCCTCAACTTTTTTTATAATAATAACTAGAGAAGAAAAAATTTCTGTGGCATTGCAGCAAGCAATTATTGACATTGTTTCTCCGTTTCATCCAGACGTATCTAAGTAAACTGATTTTGTGCTTTTTATACTAGGCATATCCGAATAGAAAGTGAACTGAATTTTTGTTGGTATTAGAGCTATTTTTCGACATAGTCATCACTCCCTTCTATGCAGGTGGTAAAGAGGGATATCAATTCTCATGGTACTTTCTTAGAAGCAACTTACTGTCAACCCCTCGTCCACTTATTCACCTCTTTCTTTACATCTTTGTCGGTTGAATAACTTTTTCACCGATGTGCACCATCAGTTTGGTAGTAATCTGAAGATGCAAGAGTAGAGAAATGGTTGAGGACATCCCTTCAAAACGAGCAGTTACTTTGTGGTGTTGGCTGTGTGTGGTCTGGCATTATCTCATATCAACAGCATGCAATTTTCATATTGAAATAACTAAACTCTAGCGAATTTCAAAATTTTAAATTTAAATTATGCCAATGATCTCTTGGAACATGATCTCTCTTACAATATCATAAAACTAACACGTAAAACATTAAATACTGAGGTAATATAAAATATAGGTTTCTATTATAGCATTATAGCATTATAGGTTCATGACACTATACGTTCATGATGAGAATATTGAATCAGAGCTTCTGAATCTATAAGACTTGCTATTGACCATTAATTTCAATTTCGAAAACTAAATACCAAACGTTTTTCAAAATATTTTTAATATCATTCATTATTTTATACAAATATGAACCAGGAAGGAATTCTGTAGTCTATTCAATCAGCAGGTTCCAAATTAGAAAAATATATATCATAAGCTTATGTTGAAATTGAAATTTTAAGTGAAATTATCTGTTTATGAGGCCGTCTTCAATCAAACAAGATTTTATAATTCAAAATGATGTGTTAAATAATCATATCAATATACGAGTATCCAATACTTGATATGAGCAGAATTATTAGTCCATGTAAACGCCGAATATAAAACAAATGCAGATTACGCATTTTTTATCTTACCTCTAAATAATTCAATTGATAGAACATTTGGTAATCCACTTTTGTCAGGAAATTTCGGGCAAGATCAATAGTTCCAATACGAGTAAGTGACCCAAATGTTCCTCTACCAATATCTGAAATCTTGTTATCTGATAAATGAACTCTTCTTAAGAATCTCATTCCTCTGAATGTATTTGAATCCAAACGCCTCAAGGAATTCGAAGACACATTGAGAACTTTCAGAATTGTATTTCTTGCAAATGCACCCCTGGAACAAAGAAGAGGGAAGATAGAATTGAGTATGAGATGAAATTTCAGGAGATTACTAATCACGAAATTGTAGGGCTCACTCGAATTATGTCCGAGGGAGGAATTTTGGTTTTCTTCTGAGAAAATATTTCTGAGGAGCCTATTTCATTTATAATAATAAAATGTTAAAATCAAAATCGGAAAAATAACGTTTTCGATTACATCCAAACGGATGTTTTACTTTTATATTCCGACTGTTCTCTCACTTCATACCTCATCAGCAATGCTGAAAGTGTATGATTCCAATCGAATAAGTGATAAACGAGTTCTCGATTTCAGTTGAATGCAAACATTAATCACCATCGTTATTAAATCAATAAAAAGTATTCCATTGAAAAACCCCTGCACAATAGAACAGTGACTTCTATTTTATAACCTATTTATAACTCTACTACTCCCGAATATAAAAACAGGTTCCAGATTCTTGAAATACTGCAGTATTGCCAAATAGAAGAACTACTGTAGTTGTTGAAACTCTACGGTCATGTCTCGACGTCAGCATTGAGAAAATCATGATCACATACTGATTGTTGCGGAGCAGATCATACCTCCTTAATCTCCTCTTACCATGAAACCTGTCCACATATCGACAAGAAAACTGAAATGCTTGCATCCTGGATGAACAATGACTTTAATAAATTGAAAGAGAAGGCCCAGAAGTTATTCAATTGAGTGCAGATGACTGGGAAATGGGAATACTACAAGAAAGCCCTAGCCTAGTAAAATAATGTTGAGAAAATCAACAAGGCGTGTAACAAATTCTGCGAGGGCAATACTGGATTCTCTGGAGCTGCAATCGTTCACAGAATTCATTAAAGAGAATCAGTGACGATGGTTGGATCGCTGAAACAACCAAAGAGCGGCTTCACGTATCACGAAGATCAGAAAGATTACAGCTTCTCATTAAGGCACTCATCCGAGGTAGTCAATTTCAAGATAGTCAGACTACCCTACCTACCCAAAGTCACATAAGAGGATCTAAGGACAAGGACTGGACACGATCTAGAAATATAATCACGGCTGTTAGAGGAGCCATTATCTTTTTCAATCCCTGAAAAGTAACGAATGAAGATAAAATTTGACCTGCAAAAATTACTACACATTTTGGTTACGCATCTCCTAAAACGCTTCAAGCCAGCCGAGCATACAGCATTAACCCAACTAACTTGGCAAAGGAGGAACGATAACCGCCCTTTTCTTCATTCACGCCCATCTTCATTTTCACTAAGAAGCCTGGAGGAGTTTAGTGATAATTATATCCGAGAGAGTCATCTGACCGACAACCATCTTGGCCCACACATGCCAAGCTGGCAAATCAATAAATATCGCTTTGCACGATATAGCTAGCAATATACATCAATCTTCTGACGATCGAGAAATGATACTGAATGCCTTTCTTGATATTGCAGACCTCTTTAATAACAGATAGGGCCAGATCCACTACATAGTTATCTGAAGGAATAGAACCAATAGTTTTTGAGTTCGAACAACGCTGAGGAAAGGGTAGTGATGAGCTCGTATCGAGGGGAAGCCAATAAGAAATTCAGACGTACTGAAATCACTTACTATCCAGATAAATTAATCATATTCATGAACGAAGCTGAATAATTGGGAGTTATCCTGGCTATAATATTTTTCTGAAACCCCCTCAGACAAGATTTATCACAGAACCAGATTGTTCATCTTATCCGTAGAAGCATCTGCGGAAAAATATGTAGTATGACTCCAAATTCAGGTACACTATGGTTATCATACCACAGATCAGGTAGAGATCAGATGGAGGAAGAGCCAACAGGTAATTGGTCAACAGAAAATTAGATCTTACAGAAATCAGACTACCTGACTATTACAGGGTCATTTCGGCCTAGGCAAACCAAGTTGAATGAGGGATAGTCCAGTTTTGTTCGACTTCCAGGGAAACATAAACAAAAGAAGCATAAAATTTCATTTTAAGAATACCCATTTCAATGGACTTATTCTCTTGAACTACTGAGAAACAAACCGATAGCGCGTACTTCACGAATAAAAATTGAGGCTCAATTTAATGATGTTAGTGGTAAAATCCTTCCCCTCCATTCAGTGACAATTCCACAAAACTTCATTGTAAAGCCCTTTTTCTCCGAAAAATAATTTCAACAGTGTTACCCAATCCGACCAAAGGGAGAATTTGAACGATTTTCTATATCAAGAAGGTATTTTGGTTATACACACATTAACTGCAGGTCGTTACAATGGTTCCGTGTTATTCCGACTCTGAAAGGGCTCTATGTTCTTTTGAGTGAGTCGTTAACTTTTTCTTTGAAGTTATTATCACTTTATCATCGATGTTCTCGAATGAGTTATGAATAAGCTTCATGAGGTCATGTTCTGAGAGTATGTGCAAAACTTAATTTTATTTTACTTTACAATTGCAACGTTGTGACCTTTTTCACAGTTATGAGGCGAAACACTCATCTCGATCAAACCTTTTAATGGTCAATTTAGATAGATGTATTTTACGGAAAGGAGAGGGAGAATGCTTCTTACCTATTCAGTTTGAGTTGCAAAATTGTTTACGGTGGTATGGTAGAAAGAATATTATGTCCAATACAGAACGTCCACATTACTCCGTCCAACAATTGTGTCAAACGACTCTAATTATCTGTAAAGAAGTCGACGTGGTTCATTTTGAATGATCTTCACATGATCTTACAAAAAGAAAATAGATTCACTGCATTGATACCTATGAAATTCTCAGGTTGAGATATACTTTCACGCTTACAGTCAAGCGTATCGCGTTCTAGGCAATTGATTTCGTGAACAAAACCGCCAACAAGGATGAGAAAGGAGAAAAAAGAAGGGTAGAACTAATGATTGATTTGAGAATCGTAAAATTTGCTAGTCAAAACTAAAGTTAACGTTGATTTTAAGTCTTATCTAGAAACGATTCAATGCTACCGAAGATGATACAAAATATTATTGCTCCTGTATAATTCAATACACTATCAATATTTACCCAACACAAATTGAATAATTTGAGATTTCAACAAATATTTGTGTTGATGCTTCGAAGAAGAGTTTCTTACCTGGTTATTTCAGTCAAAGTATTGTGTGATATATTCAACCATCCAAGTTTAGGCAAATCTACCATATGTGCTCCTTCTACTTTTTTTATGTTGTTGAAACTCAAGTCCAAGCTCTCAACATCTCTCAAACCTTTGAATTGATTTTTTTGCAAATTTGTTATATTGTTTCCATGGAGATCAAGAGTTCTGAGTCTTCGTAGTAATTGAAAGGCTTCTGAAGGAGGGGTGATCAGTCCTCCATTACTAAGATGAAGACGTAATAAAACGCCACTTACAGCACTATCAGTAAATATATCTTTTGGAAGATGGGTCATTTTATGTTGGTCTATGTTGAGAATCGTAAGTTGTCCCAAATTCTGCGAAAGAAAAAGTTAAGTTTCAGATAAAATATGAAAAAAATCTACCGAAAACATATTCCCAAAACTTATTGATGATAACCCAATAAGGAAAATCAATTTTGAAAGAGAAGTAAATAACATAATATTCTTCTTTGAATTCTCGTTTCCACAACTAGTTCGCAAACATAAATTAAATGTATATATACATATAACAGTGTTGCATAGATATACATATGTATCCTGTATAGTTCAAATCACCTATATTCACAAAAATTCCTCTTATATTTCGTTGATCCATATGGCTCCATATTTACCTGTGTATCCAGAATATTCAGAATCAGAATTTAGAACTATTTCATGAAACAAGGGTTTTGTACATGGCATGATTTGTAGAATAGTCTAATGAAAACTAATACCATTAGATATTCACCAAATATCATTTTTTTATCATCAGACTCGTTGTTCTTTCTATCTGTTAAGAATAACTAGTATCTCCTGATCTAATTCTTTGAAATGCAGCTACTTTCTAATTCGTCGTGTCTCTTGCTTTCATTGTTTTCGAACAATTTTTCTAGTTCTTCTACAATTAACTGTCAAGTTCTTTGTCTCGAATGAAGTTAATGTTTCTCGAATTTCATTCTTTTCTTTCAGCAGTTCCCTAATTGTATTATCTCTTTTTTCTATTGTTTCCTTTGTTGAATTTTCTATTGCTTCGGTATCCTCTACTGCCTCTTCTGATTATTTCTTGCTTTCTATCGTTATCTTTTCTCTTTTCATTGCTTCTATATTTTTTGCTCTGTTGGGCGCATTGTCCCTGTTTACTCATCTGATTCAATTTCCAGCGATACCATAACTGAGCATATAATATCGTTTGAGTCAATTAAATGTATTATTAAGATTTCACTCAAATTCTGCTGCTTACTCTTCAATTCGAAGCCGACATTAGCCGCATTTAATTAATGAAAAACAAAAGAGCAATCAGCTTTAAAATATGCCACTCTAATAGGAATAACTTCAGATTATAATATCCGATTTAGAATTTAGAGATGAAGATTGCTCCTCCCATTCTTCATGACAAATTTAAGACCATGAATGTGGAGAACTAGCAAATGTTTTCTGATAATCAGGATATATTTATATACAGGCTAATTCAGCAGGAGAGGGATGTATGATAACTGTTAACAAAGGATGTGCGTGGCTTGTTGATATCATACTTTATTTTGACAATTGCGTCCCCCTTATACATATACATGCTGTATATGTGGATCAACGGCAGAATCAATTCGCAAAAAAATTTTTAACGTTACATTCACACCATCAGTTCAATTCAAAGCAATTGTCAATTTAAGACTTTCGTGCTCCAAAAGAACTCTCATAAGATCTTTTCGTTTTTCTGTGTGTCTGTCTGTTTGTCTGAAATAAACTGAATGCTTAAATCATTAATATTTTGCTATTGTGAAAAATATAAACGTCAACATAATCCCAAGGTATGTATTTATGAATTTATATTATGAATATGATGGGAAGTAGTGTCTTGCAGTAGAGATACGGGAAAAATCCGAAAACTGTAAAAAAGGTTGTAGTGATAACGAAAAATAAACTCTTTTTCTAATGAAAGTATTCACTTTTTACTAAGAATCGAGTGTAGGTATCGAGTTGAAAATGATACCAAGTAACTTTTCACATTCTCGACTCCGTTGTCTTTTCCCTCTCCATAATTTTCAATGATTCTGTTAATTGAATTGATTTTTTTTGCCGATATAACCTCAAAGAAACGTTTTATGATTCAAATTCATAATTTTGTGGAAGTTAAGGATTTTGAAGGTTTTCGATCGAATATCCACTGTGAATTGAGGAAATGACCTGCTAAGTTTAAGCTTTGAATAGTGGATTACTAGTTTACCAGAAAATAATTCGGGATAAGTAATTTTATATTATAAGTCCACGTTGTCTATATCATTTTTGATTCTCCTAATTGTCTCAACATCAAGGTGATTTAGTTTTTTTTTGTTGCTCTGTTTGTTTTTATACCACGAGTTCTCTTTTCTTTTGATACATTGGTTGTATTTCAAATACTTGGCTGTATGATTCTAGGAGCAGAAAGTGGTGTTTTTTTTATTCGGGAATTCGTTGCTCCAACCACTATGGTTATTAGCAACGGTGCAGAAAGTTACAAACCAAGAATATGTTGAAATAATTTAAAAAGCAATATGGACTATAGGAATTTGTCAATAATGATATCACAGTTTGTTTATCAATTCAATGTCTCTTATATAACTAAAAATTTTTTCAAAAGAACAATTTTCCCGAGTACTGATTTGTTGCTCTATAAACGATGGACACTTCACTGAAAAATGTTTAACAGACATTGGCCCGCTGCATATTTCGCACACTTTCTCTGCTTCTCTGCTCATAAGGTATTCATGACTATACCTTGTACGGCCGGTGTGTAGGCAGGTTAGGATCACCTGATGTTGTTTTGTTTGTGGCCTGGTTTTCCACAGTGTGATAAAGTCCTTGATTGCATTCAGTTTAGTCCTTGTTGTTTGCCATTTGGCCTCCCACGAATTCAGGACTGCAGTTTTCACAAAGTTTTTGAGATCGAAGTGTGATACTTCCTCTGGCACTATAATTGTCCTATCGTCCATCGTTTTACTTGCAACTCTGTTGACGCATTCATTGTCAAAGATTCCTACATGTGACGGAACCCACATAAGCTGAATCTCCTAGGTTGTTTCTGTGGCTGATTGTATTCGCTCTTCAATTCATGTGTCCAATGGATGGTCTGAAGAGACCTGCTGCATACCTTGTAAAGAGCTGAGTAAATCAGTTATTATCAGGGTTTTTGTATACCTGCTTTCATGGTACATTTGATCGCTCGAAGAATTGCAAACACCTCTTCACTATAGATACTACAGAGAGGAGGCAGTTTGAAGCCTCGCGATGAATCTTCTGAGAGGAAAGCAGATATAACTCCTTCGTTCGACTTCGAGGCTTTTGTGTAAATATGAATGAACTCTGAATAAGCTTCCCAGTGATAGGAGAAAAAGGCTTTGTAGAAGGATTTATCGAAATTGGAAAGGCTGAGGTTGCTATGGGGCCATTTGATAAGCTATAGTGGGTTTTGGAGATTTTTGATGGAAAGAGTTATATTCAGGTCAGATAAATAAGTGTTGATTCGTTGGTAGAAAGCTTGTGCTAGTCTTCTTTGTGTTTCATGTTCAGTGTTCATGTTCAAGTGACTAATCCATTCAAAAATGTCTTATTATACACTGGATGGTTTCTGTCATGAAACGGTGGATGCATATGAGAGGCTCAATTACTGTCATCTGTACTGCAATGGTAGTTTGCCTGATTCACTGTATAAGTTCTCAGTGGGCGTCGTTCTATATGCCCCGAAAGCCAGCCTCAAGGCATTGTTATGGATCGGATCACCCATTTTCAAAACGGATTTAGTAGTTGATGCATATATAATGGACCCATAGTCGAGTTCAGATCTGACAAGAGCTGTGTGGATCAATAAAAGGGTGTGGCTATCAGATCCCCATTTCAGATTGGACTCTAAGCGGAGGAGGTTCAGCCCACTCTGACATGTCAATTTGAAATGCTCCAGGTGGGCTGTCCAGTTCAGTCTTCCTTCCATAATCATTCTCAAATATTTAATCCTCTCTACTACTTGGATTTCATGACCTTGTAATTTCAAAGATGGTTTCGGTGTTTCTATTCTTGTAGAGAAAAGAATACACTTGGTTTTATCTAAGCATATTCTGGAGCATGTATAATGGAGAGCCAGTTCTATATTTTGTATATGGCTCCTTTTATGTGTTGCTAAATTGTTGACAATTGTTTTCCTCGAGAATATATGACTAGGTCGTCTGCATAGAGGCTAGATTCCACGAAACAACTGATATTCAGAACAGCTTCATTCATTGCTAAAAGGAACAAGGTAACGCTCAGGACTGAGCCCTGAGGGATTCCATTTCCTTGGGTTTTCATCTCAAACAGCACATCATCCACATTAACTCTGAAGAACCTTCGTGTCAAGAAGTTCCGAACGAATTCTAGAAGATTTCAGTTTAAACCATATGAATTCAGTCTCTCTAAAATATAGTACCTGCAGGCTATGTCGTAGGCCCTGCTAATGTCAAAGAAAATGGCAGTATATCAATACTGTTTATCAGCAAAGCCTTCGTGAATGTACGATTCCAAGCTCAGCAGGTTCTCACGTGAGGATCGATGTTTTCTGGAGCCGCTTTCTTTTGGTGTGATTATTTGATTTTTTCGAGGAACCAGGTGAGGCGCTTATTCATTATCTTTTCCGATAAGTTACACGTGGTGCTAGTTAGGGAGATAGCTCTATGAGATTGTGAGTTTGATTTTGGTCTACCTGGTTTTGCTATTGGGATAATAGTGGCCTCAAAACATAATTCAGGAAAAACTCGTTAAATGTTGTTGAATATTGCAAGTAGGAGATGTTTGACATCTTCTGGCAGGTTCTCAAGGAAAACGAATGGAATCTCGTCGGATCCTGGGCTAGAATTTTTACAAGTGTTGAGTGCATCCTGGAATTAAGCATATCTTAGGAGAACATTGATCGGGGTAGACTCGCTTCAAGAGGCACGAAGTTATTTCTTTCCTCGTTGTCTTTATATCGCATGAACTCAGCAGAATAGTTGGAAATGCTCGAATTTTGACGTAGTAATTAGAAAAAATGTGGCTATTTCTGTAGGGTTGGAATTATTTGTGTCTTCGTGTTCGAGTCTAATGATTCAATACTCTGTTTTGTTGCATTTTATACATTTCACCTTGTCCCAGATCATACTTATCCGTGTTGAACTATGGATTGATGACACGTATCTAGCCCATAACTCCTTTCTACTTTTTTTAACGGTCCAACTTGTATTTGCCCGCAATCTCTCGAAATCGTCAGGTTTTTCGGCTTCTGATGCCTTCTAAATAGGTTCAGAGCTCTAATTTCATCGTCACACTCTTGATTCCACCAAGGTTATGGACGTGTTTGCAAAAGTGTTTCGTTCTATGCAAATATGTTTCAGTTAGCTCTTTTCAGTTTTGGAAAGCTTCACTTGTTCTTCAACAAAATAGAATAATGGTCACAACCATATGAATAAGGTAAGGCCGTAAAATCAAATTAAATTCGAACCGAGGGATCACCTATGCTCAGGTCAATTGCACTGGAGTTTCCCGAGAAGGAGCTGAAACGGGTTTCTTTCTGTTGTTTAGTATTGTCGTGTTGTTCATATCAATTGCTTATTCTAGGGATTGTCCTCTGGCATGTGTTGTGTCACATCCCCATAAGATGTTTTGATAATTGAAATCAGCTCGTCGTATATTACATCATGGTTGGGCGGAATGTAGATGCTGCATACGTTCATCTCCTTGAGATGAAATATTTTTATTGCTACTGCTTCTAAACGGGATGTTAATGAAATTTCAATAGAATCACATGATTGGTGGGCATGAGTGGCAACTTCCCCACTGGCTATTTTTTGATTGGCTCTGTTTTGATGTCTATGTACATAGAATGGCTAGGTAGATTTGGAGGAATGGCAGATAATTTTGGGTTTGAGCCCGGTATTAATCAATTTTAACATTTGAATTTACATAAAATCCCATTTGATTCCACTAGAAAACTCCGAGAAAAGAAGCAAAAAGGAGTTAATCATACACCCATTATTTGAAGAGTGGGTACACACTGGTTAGGTTAGATATATATATATATATATATATATATATATATATATATATATATATATATATATATATATATATATATATATATATATATATATATATATATATATATATATATATATATATATATATATATATATATATATATATATATATATATATATATATATATATATATATATATATATATATATATATATATATAGGGTTTTACCGACGAGTTGCCTATATATCTGTTCATGCAATCAAACTGATTTCATGAAAAATATAAATTCACCACCTGGTAATTAATACCATTGCTAGGCAATGATTATAATCAAAACATATCCTGGAGTAATTATATATTAGGATAACGTTAAATGTTATGAGAATATATCAATCTACCAGAATATATACATACTATAGCATCATCAGACAATGATATCAATGTACCAACGAGTAGTGTCAGAGGCTTTCTCCCGGAAAAATCCAGTGTACGGACCTTAGTCAAGTTTATATATATATATATATATATATATATATATATATATATATATATATATATATATATATATATATATATATATATATATCAAAGATTTGAATCATTCATTGACACTAACTCTTCCTGACGATGCCATATCAAATTATACCAAGTTGAATCAATATTTTTTACTTAACAGCAAATTATTACAGTTATTGAGTATTATTCGAGCTTTAGCTCTTAATCAAAAGCATTTGAAATACGAATGAGGCTTTATTTAAAATCAGCGACTTCAAATTAGTAAACATCAAGTGACATAAATGATTCATCAGAAGAAAAGTGAAATCTTGTTGTCCAGTGTGATATTGTTATTCTGTGTAGTTTGCCTAAGGACCCTAGGATCCAGGAATTTTAAAGAAAGAAATGTTATCATACCCCGCGTTGACACATTGATGTCATTCGCTTCATGATTTTAGATTTATATTCTTTTAACGAATTTCCACCAGCGATTTAATAAAAATTTGATCGATTCTATGAAAAGTAAAAAATATCAGTACTCTATTCTCACAATTCATTTTCTAGAACCCTTGATGTTGTCACCAGCTCTTATGTATAGTGAGACCACTTTATTAATTATCAGTATTTTGCCCTACAGAAAATTTTCAGCTAAAGCTTACTTTACCTTAGGCATATATCATATCGACATCTATCCTTAATTCGCAAATATTCGTAAGTCCATTTTAGAGTTAAACAGAGGTTTTATCACAAATTTCATAAGAAAATCGTAACCCCTATGAGTATCTGGTGAAATACTCCAATGTAATATTTAATATTAACTAGTTCTTTCGAAACTCATTTGAATTGCCTAATTTTCGACCATTTCAAAAGTATATAACATAATGGCCATTATTTCATCAAACTTTCTTAAAATTGAATACACTCAGTATTCCATATTAGGCTTTAATGAATCATTAGACAAGTTGGCTACATAGACTGAGAACTATTCTGTGAAAACTATCATGATGTGAATTTCCATAGATGACTCGAATTTTATCGAGATAAAAGATATATTCCAACTCGGCACTATCTAATATATAAAGGTAACATATAAAACATAGCATATTTCATTTCAAATACGGCATACTCTGAGTAGTTTAAGGTCTCAATATATCATCATATCGTCCTACAAGGAAAGAACTAAGGTTAACTTTTTATTGGAACTGAACCTTCAATAGAAAAAAGTACACTGAATTAAAGTGAATGATGAATACGAGACCAATAAGCAATGAGAAAATAAGTTGTTAAACACAGTGAAGTTTATAATAGCTGTTCAGATCGATTAGCAATGTAGAGATCAATCTTTTTTCTATGCTCCGAAGTGAGTTTTCCACATGAATTTCTGTAAAATCTCGTAAACCGATTTCAGTTTCATTATAAGGCTTCTGAATATTCAGAATCATAATGGAATTAGATCTTCCAAGAAAACTCAAAATGAATCTATCGACGTCAAATATTGAAACGTGCTGACCATCACATGGAGGGGATAACCTATTCTAGTCCGCAAAATTACTACTCAAATAGTTTGTAGATCTTCTGGAATTCCACGCTGGAGAGCTGTCTTGCTTGAAACAAATGTTTTCTAATGTTTGTATGTTCAACTACTGCCCTCTGAATGCTGCTGCAAAATTTCAACATAACTCTCAGCTTTCATATTTCAATAGAAAATCTGATATGCAGAGGCCCAGATTCTATTGAAAACAACCCCTAATCGATCCTGTTGAATACTCCTAATCATCCTCAGATGTGGATTCCCGCCGTCCCAAAATTGTGGTAGAATAAGTCATAAGAAATCTAATCTTCTTTCGGCTTCATCGTTTCGAAGGCTAAATATAATTTTCCGCAATACTAGCCATATATGGTACTAGTTTGTAGGACTTCTACTTCACGAACAATTTGTCTAGTCGATATGGATTGGTTAACAGTCGCCGTCCTAATAATATTCAAAGCATATGTATTCTCTTTTTTCATCAATTTGATAATTTTTCGAACTTGGTAACAAGAAAACAATATTCTAGCAAGTCGCATGTCCAGTTTTGCATAATTTTCCAAGTTATGAGCAATTTATGGTATAATTTCTAGAAGAATGACGATTTGATCTTTTCGACATTTCTTACAGGATAGCTGTGCGCACAGTACTCATAGCCAGCTTATCATATGATTCATAGGATATGCGTGATTTGAAACATAGTTTTTATTCATGTAAAATATCATTAGTCTTAGCAGTGAAACCAAAGCGAACATTTCGACAAATGTGGAAAACCATAAAAATCAATTTCCCTTGACAACTTGGGAACCAAGAATATGAATAACATGATTTTTTCACCTATCTCATTAATTTCACTAATTAAATAGTTCGCGTGATAAGATGGAGTGTTTTTATTGAAGACACTACGAATATGTTCATTGACTCTGATATTGAAACTTTTTGTAAGTTCTACCTATACACATCTTACTACAACTATCGCTGTTGAGTTTGTTTATATCTGTTGCCTTTTCTTCATGTATTTTTTGACTATTATTATTTCTAATGTGTTTTGATATATTATTATTGGTGCAGAATGATATGTGTATTTGAAACATGTCCAGTGAATGTCTCCAATTTTGGCTAATTTTATCAACGTAGGTGAGGCTATTATATCTGTGCTGATCTGTACATTTTTGGTACAGCAGTTCAATTGCCATGTGTTTTCGTTTTTTATAAAGCATTTCAGTTATAATACGTATTTGCATTGTAACCATTATTAACAGCCATTTCATTACTAATATATCTAATTATCTAACATAAAGCAACATTCAGTAAACTTTGGAGCATGCTGTGGTATGTTGCCATTTTATGATGAAACGATATATTATGAATTAGGATAACCATATGAAGCGGTTTATTAGAGATGATGAAATCATGTCTCTTATTTAATTTGGTAATAGTTGAATTTAAAAACTTGATGGAATCATTTTGTTCGAGTTCGGTAGTGAATTATTTTTTTCTTGATATTTTTCATAAACTTTTCGAAAATATTTAGCTGACGCTTAGTACCAGTGAATGGTCCACTGATATCATCCATATACCGAATGCAATATCAAAACTGTTAGGTTACGGGCTGTTTTATATTCTAGTCACGAAGTTATCTATAAAATCTCTACTATTAGAGGACAGAGTGGATTTCCAATAATGAAGCCTTTGCTTGAACTGTACAGTAAAGACTCAAGAAAAACTAATTTCGTTTCACACAAATACAGTATAACAACAATATTTTGCATTTATTTAAACGATTCACGTTTACAATATTTTGTGATTCCAACAAGTTCATTTCAATACAGTCCTGTAATCCAATATCGGTAGCTACTTACTTTGAATGCTAATTTAGGAAACTCGATAAGGCTGGTGTTGATCAGATGCAGCTCTTTCAAGGAGCTATTAACTCCGAGAAAAGTGTGTTCGTCGATCGTCTCTATCGGCGTGTCCTTTATTTCTAGTACCCGTAATTGTAGTTTATATAGCAGGCTTCCAAATAAACGTTCTGAAAGAGATCAATTTTAAATAAATTGCTTTCTACAAACTCTGAAACTTAATTTCAATTTATAATTGTAAAACATAAAATTTTTCACTGTCTACAAAATTTAATTTTTCATGGTTAATGTAATAAAATGCGAAATAGTAGGATACATATATAAAATCTTTGATTCACAGATATTTCAATTCGAGATCTATAATCTTATACTATATATTGTATAACTAAAACAGTGCGTCCAACTTTGGGGGGTGATTTCGCATGAAAAATTATGACAGTTTATTATATCAGCGTATGTCTGCCAACGACAATTCTTTCGAGATACGATGTGTTGAAGTTTAAAACTGACAATTCATTAATTGCTCTAAAACCGGTTAAGATATGCAAATGAATGATTGAGAATTGAGGTACATATTTTAAAATTTTGGAGACGTAACTAAGAATTTGATGTTCATCAATGGTATAGGTAATGAAATCAATTATTTTGAGAAAGAATGGTACGCCATTGAGATATCTCAAATTAAAAATTATTTTCGGGTTCCTCGACCAATCTGCGGGAAGAAAACCCTGTTATGTAATATTCGTCCATGTCGCTGTTTTTATGCTAGAAATAAAACAGTTTCACATGTATTTTTCAATTCTTTAATATATCATAGAAAAATATATGATGCAGTAACAATGCATTAGAAGAAAAATAGAAAAAACACTCATAAAATTTTAAATAGGCCCAAAGTTACAACTAATGTTCGAAAAGGTCTCCCTCAGATGTTACGCAAGATTCAACTTTTTGCTTCATTGATTGCGTATTCGCGCTAATGTTTCTGGTGTATTTCTTATTGTCATGCAGCCGGCCTCAATACGATTTCTCAGATCATCCACATTTCTCAGGAAAGTCGATAAAATTAATGACTGATTTAAGTCCGGCCTACGTTGCTTTAATGGCATTTTGTTTCTTAAATATATAATGTTGGCGCAAACGTTGTTGAAGACTGGCAGATATCGTGTCATGGGGTATCATACGTTTGTTGAACTTGCGAACCTTTAACATTATTTTGACCCTGGACACGACACAATGCATATAATATAAAAGAAAAATTAATTTCATATTCCCAATGATGTTATAGAAAACTTGAACCTCATTGATGAAGGAACACCAATTTTGCATTCAGTGAAAACATTCGTATTCAAAGAATAAATGTATACAATAACCTTCTAGATAATGGTTAGAAAAATTGAAAATTACGCGCTAGGATTTTTAATTTGAATCAAGTCAGTGGCAGACAACTTTCTTTTGAAAAATTGAGACCATTACCCGTATAAGCCGATGATGAAAATGAAATTGTTAATTGCATCTCAATTAAAACCCACCAAATTTCATTCACATATCTCGACTTGTTTCAGATCCATGAATAGATCGTCAGTTTCATGATAAAGCACCCTATTTTTCGGAAAACTAATCACTTACAGACATACTTTTATATAGCAAACTCTCAGTATTTTCCACACAGCATCACTCCCTCAGGTTCGTCGCAGCTATTAAATGAGAATCGATATACTTCAGAGAGAATTCAGAAAAATAAAAAAGGTCAAGAAAAAGTGTACTTCAATAACGATATTACCTACATCGTTTGAATGTTATTACTCTTATTGATAACTGGCGCAGAAGGCGTCAGACACTTGGCTGTTTTATATTACTCTTAATAAATATTTGTTATAGAAAACAACGGCTAGGTAAACTGAGGTTTGAAATAACTCATTACCCTGTCCCACGACCATTTCAGTTTCTTATATATTTGAAAACTCTTTCAATTCATTACGATCACATATTATTGGAATTCGTAATGAAAATTTTGAGTTAATATTCGAATAACCTTATTCACAACTGTTATATCAAGCCAATTACAAGATATTAAACTGGCGCTTGAAAATGATCTGTAAATAAAAATAAAATAAACGATTCACTGACCCTTTTGATTAATATGTTCACACACAATTGCCGGAGCAATGTATTCACTCGAATCAATGAAAAATAGAATATTAAAAAAGTTGGAAGTCTACATGTATTAGGCCACAATGTTAAATTTTAATGTGAGTCAAAACACTTTTGGTGGATAACACGGTTTGCATAATTGCATATTCAAAATTTACCAAGCTTCTGAAAATCCTCCTAATGTGTCAGCTCATGAAAATCAGTGACTCTTATGGAAAAATATTCAAACGCAATTACCTAAGGAGGGATCGATTTTAACATATAACCGAGTCTCACAGCGATGACCAGCAAAATTTAAAACCTTATCTAAGTTATTGGTTAACAGCTGAACTCATCCAGAAACTTTAGGGAGGATGAAGGTCTTGTCTCGATATGATGGAAGAACAACATAAAATAGCATATCTTATATACGGCAGGCGATTTAGTTACTACTGTGTTTTAGTGTTAATTTCAGTGTTTGGACTATCCCTAACAAGACAGACAGTACCTAAGCTATTCGAAAGGTTTCAGGATCTGGGTATCATGATCAATGAAAAAACTCGGAATCTTCCCAAAATTTCACCACGAGGACGGCTACAATAGATAGTACTTTTTACGAAATCTACACAACGAAGAAAATTCAATGATGAAATTTTGGTGTTAAAGCAGAAAAATTAAAGAAAAAAAATATTTAAAAAACTTACTTCGGTAGTCAAGAAACCAATTCTATTCTCTTTGAACATTTCGTATCACGAAATTTGTCGTAGATTTGTTCTAAAGCGAGCCTTCAAATCATTAATATTTCTTGGCCCATCAGAAAAACTTCGAATTGCAAATAATACTACTAAAAATATAAGATTCAGATATTCCCTAACTTACATTTTGGGGTGGGATCCTAAATTGCGAAAGCAAATTTTTGAAATGTGTTGCACCCAGATTATTGTGTTCAGGATAAGGAGTGACAAATGCTAGAAGAGTTCTGACTGCAAATGTTGCATTATGACTGGAACAGTGCAATTCTCCTCCTTCAAACAATCTGACTTACAATATGTCGATCCATACAGTAAGTTTGTTAGACGGTCGACTGTGATAATCGGATTTGGAATTTCCTTAGACCCAAGATAATTTATAATTACCAAATCAACTTCTATAAATTCAGATAACCGGTGAAGCCGTTGACAATTATCTAGTGAAAGATTTCAGTCAAATTCATAATGAAAGTGAGACAAATATAGCCCAATAATGGAAATTATACTTGTTCAGAGAAAAATATAACTTAACTGCACTGTACGATTTGCAATACAAATTTGGATCTTAGGCGTAGAAAAATAAGCCCCATATCCATCTAGCCCAACCTAAGATTGCTATGTTTTTACAAATCAAAAGACTGCGCTTAAACATTACACGAAAAGAACAGAGGAATTTTGACTTTAACATTCAAAATTTAATAATAAAATTCCAACATCTATACTTTACTCCTGAAAAAAAACTGTGTTCTTCTGCGGACGCCAAGTATCCAAATACATTTTTCGTGTCCCATTTATCACAGTTCGTGTCTTTAACTGCTGATTCATTGCATATGCAAAAATAACACTATTTCTGATCAAAGTGTTAGGCTAGGCACACAGACAGAAGAGGGCCTTCGTACCAATCCCAACATTTAAAATGCCTTCTTTTTTTCGCTGAGATCTCAAACGCGGGCTGAGGAATTGTTCAAAGTTTCTTCAAGTAGCTCTAAATGAGTTAGAAGGATAGCGTTACTGCTTCCCCAATCAGCGTGACTTTCATATTGATTATATGCCTTAGAATGTTTTCTCAATTTTTGCTTTATTTTTAGAATTTTCTTGTCATTCTATCGAATAGATGCATTTTTCAGATCATTATAGTTTGCTATAGTGAAACAAGGCTTCTCAAAAGTATTGAATTGTAGATGTTTTCACTTCAAGTTGTCAAACATTGATCATCCTGGGTTTTAGATAAGGAAAACACTTGCGCTTTAAACGATGTAGGGTAACTACGCACAGCATACCTCGTGATTGCAGGATATCAACTCCTTGTCAGAGCTATAATATAGCTTGTAGATTACGACTCTCTACTCGTAAAGTTGCCTCAAATTTAAAATTCTTGTTTGCTGGTATAGATTTTTTCTGTGACCTCTATCTTTCCGAGATGAACATTCTCTTTCTTACCCTATACAAGAATTCAATCCTGACTTTGAATTGATTAGACCAAAACATAGCAAATAAGCTGTGTATAACTACAAAAACGGATCGAATATTCTAAAAATGGGTAGAAACCTCCTGAGCTTGTTGATTGTGTGGGTAAGATGGAGATTTCATCTCATATGTGCATCAAGCGATATGTCCAAATACCTAATGGTCTCTTTCTAAATAAATATAAATAAACGCCCTCATTTGACCAAATACTATGAATAGCTGGAGAAAAGCATAACGAACGATTTATGAAAATTGAAGCTAAGTAACTTACTCATAAAAATATTTAGTACGATCGCAAAGTCATGTTCAAATTTCTTCTTCAGTGACTCCCTGTCTCATCCCTATACAAGACAACCTTCAAGAAAGGATAAAATTTCTCCACATATGGGTAAATTAGACATATTATCAATATAAGCACTAAATAGGATTGGATCTTGGACAGTTTCTTCCGGCACCCTACAGCATAAACGTCTTCTGAAGCTCTCGTCCAAGTCCTTCACCACAATCTGCTTCCTCTCATTTAGATAATTTTTCATAAGCTTGTTAGCATTGTTTCTGAATCCAATTGGAGAATAGGGCATCGTGAGAGAAGGTATCGAAAATATTTTTGAAGTCAGAAAAACTTCACAATTAAGACATTATATGTATTTAGCCGTTACTATTTGGTAGTTGAGACCATTCACTTTATTTTCGAAGGAACGACTAGTCTAACCTATGTAGAAATTATTGCAGTATAGATAAGATTTAAATTCTCGATGGGATGTTTCGTGTTGAAGAAGAGTGATGAAACTTATTTTGAGGTCTTAATGCTATTTTAAATTTCAATTTGAAGAATTTATTTGCGTCATTTTCACTTATTTGTCAAAAAATATGTTAATGGGATCAATTTTTGTAATTAGTGGTACTCATAATTGGATACAATTGGCTGATAGTAATTGTTTTCGTTTCACTATTTTATCAATTAACCCACAATTAAAACTGATGGTGTAAGTTGAAGTTTCAACGGTTTCAATTTTTTGAAGAATTGTTAACGATTAAGGTATCGAAATGTTCTGTGGATCATCGAATTGTAAGCTTAAATTTTAAGTAAATTTGGATAGTTTTAATCCTTGGGATACATATATCTGTGGTAGTATTTTTTCTAAAGATGTTGAAGTTACTTTGGCTACTTGAGTGCGCAATTGAGATATGTAATAGTGATGTTTGATTTTTTCCCCGTTTTCGGGTTTGAATTTTATTTTCAGATTTATACTGCTTATAAATTGGTATGTCATCTACGTATCTATACCAAGAAATACTGATTCGTATTGTTCCTATCGGTTATTGTAATAAAAAATTAATTATAATCAGTAAGTTAAGCTTCCATTGGAAGAATCGAAAAGTATACGTCCATGAGTATATGAAAAGCAAAGAATTCGATTCTCCATACAAATCGATTTTCCGAACACGCATGTCCCCTAATTAGTTTTCGGATAATCGATGCCATACTCTATATATTTTCATTAAATTGACGATAATTAATTAACGATGTTGTTGATGAATTTATTTCATTGATATTCGTTTTAATTTAAATAAAATGATACACTTTGATTCAATTCTAGTTGACTATTGAGAGTGATGAGTTTTGGGGTTTTGCAAGCTTTGGTAATTTCTAACTTTCCAACACCTTCATTGTCATCCCTTTATTGCGTTTGTGAAGAATTTTTAGAATATCTAATATAGTTTTTGGGTTTCGTGGAATTCAATATGTTGAAAAACTGCAGATTTGTTATCTGACCAGAGATGTTCTTCGAATCTTGATTTAAATGTTTGGACCTGTTTGTTCTACGTGACCTGTTGGGCACTCATCGTATTCAATTCAGTATATTTCCATTTAGCAATAAATATTATTTGCTTATGTTGGGACCACTGCAGAAGGAGGTTGTTAAATTAAATTAGGAAAGATGATTGCTAATGTTATTGAAGTATTTATTTTCTGGTTCTTCTACAATAGAATATAGTAATTGAGAAATTTGTTTTTGTTCACTTCATTCGTTGAATTGAATCAACTCATGAAAACATTATTCATTTTCAGTTTTATAACAACTTTATTGATTCTTTACGAACTTCAGCGCTTAGAGCTTCCCATCTGGTCATTTTTCGTCAATAGGTTCGAGTTATTCCTCAAATTCCACTCTAGCTTTTGTTATTTTTTTCATTTTTCGACTTGATTTGGTTATTGACTTCCAATTTTCTGGTTCATTTGCCCTACAAAACCAATTATGATCTTGTTTAGATATTTTTTTGCATGTCACTAAAATCACCCATTTGAGAATTACCTAGAAGCTCCAGGTATACCATTACCTCTAGGTAATAGCCAGAGTAGTAAGCTAGATTTAGGTGATAAAATTGATCAATCCTTAATCTCGATAACGCATAGTTAGTCTTTTCCTTTTCAGGTTATATATATATATATATATATATATATATATATATATATATATATATATATATATATATATATATATATATATATATATATATTCTTTTTTGGTTAGCAAAACCTGATGGTATAACGCGAACTGAAAATCATGTAAAAGTTTCGTGAAAAAGAATTATTTGTAATGATTAGGATGAAATTTTGATAAATTGACCCTGGAATCAATTTCAATTCAGTCTCAAATTTGGAAACTCATTCAACACCGTTTTAACAGATATATTGGTGTTGTATAAGTCCCAAAATTATCTGGTATATATGTTCTGCTTCAGAAGTACAAAATTCGGGAACAACTTTAGGGTTTTTACACACATTCATGATCGCGTTAAACGAGGTGAATTTCTTGTGACCAGTATATGACTTCGCTGATCCTCTTTCGAATTCATTAACATTTTGTGAACAAATGACTTTCTTTTGGATTGGTCTTAGAATCCAATTTTGACAGAAAGCCAAAGTATACAATTAACTATGAAAATATATATACAGGTTATTTTGTAATGGATATCAAATTTTGTTTAGGTTCGAACCTGATTATATTTCTAAGTTCAAATTGAATACCACATCAGACATGGCTAAGCTAGGAACAATATCCGCGAAAAGGTCAACTTATACACTTCATAAAAAATGTTCCAAACTACCTCCTTTTTTCAAATGCTCTCATCAACTCAACTTTCAAAATTTCTCTTCTTGTAATTGCGATTGTCCGCAGTAATATAATGAATTTCATCTGAAAGTCCTTGTATTACATCATCCTTTATTACTTGTCACTTCGTTCTGGTAAACTTTAGTTTTTACTGCTCCTACTGAATGAAATCTGGAAACCTTGGGGGTCATTGACCATTAATTTCTCAACCTGTTTATATGTCTAGAGGCACTGTGTTCAGTTTGTTCACAATATCTATTTAATAATTTGAAGGTATCCAATTGTAACACATTTAATTTTTCATGACATTTAGAAGATACACGATCAGTATTGGAATATCAGCTTTGGGAAATCGTTTTTCAATGGCCTATCAACAAAATGTAGGCCCGACCACATAATCATGAACCTATAATGATGGATGGCTATAAATAATTCACATGATTGTTTTCTATGGTATGTACCATGTTTACTGATTCTTCAGTGCTATCATTCAAAGTTTTTCAATAAACTGAAATAAACTTGGGAAATTTCAAAACTATAGAAAGTTCAGAAAAATAAATCGAAAAACTCAAAATGGACAATTCAAAATTCTCGAAATGAACTATAATTAAGAAAAATGTTCGCAATAAATTAAGGATAAGTTTGAAAATGAAAAATCTTAAAATAATCGCACTTAATAACTACGAAAGCAAAACAGTTCACATTTATTTGTGATAATAATGATTTTCGAGCTATTTCAGTTGAGTATTGTGAACTCATTGACAATATTGTCAATAAATAAACGCAAAATCATTTTGTTCTGTACCTGTTAAAACCATGAATTGGGAATAAATGCCGTTTTGAATTGTGAATAACAAATTCTTCAAAAACGGATTCAAGATTCAAAATCAGTTACTGCTACAGACTGCATACTCTAAATGTAGCAAAAACTCATTAAATTTTCAATATTATGGTCTGCGACCAGCATAGTTTTGTGGATAAGAGCAAAAAAGTACTGCTTCTTCGGCCTTACTAATAGTCTCCTCCAGAATATTCAGCGGAATTTATCGTTTTTGGCGCAGTTGCTGTTTTTCAGTCGGCGTTTTAAGGATGATTGCAGAACAGTTACTTTCGCTATCGTAACCCCATTGAAAATCATTTTCAGGATAGCTAGAAGGTGTTATTTTTGGCTATTGCTGTTTCTAGAAAATTTTGACCCTGTTTGAGGTGATGGATGTAGCTCGTACAATGGGGCAGTGAAATTATTCAATGTAATGTATCGAGAACGCTGAACCGTTATTAGCAAGTCTAATGTTTCTGAAACTATTAGATGATTTGAAGTAACTGCGACTAATAGGAATCGTCTGAAATCTGGTCGCCAAAAACTGAAACCTCCGAAGAGAAGCAACGGGAAGAGTCCCAAAGTTTCAGCAAAGACCCTTTTTAAAATATTATAGCGGCCTCTCAACAGCATCTGTCTTTTTACAGTAGATGAAAAATTTCGACGGAACGGTAATGTGAATCGTCAAAATTGACAATATTCGAGTAGTGAAAGTCGTCATTGGCTCCGACATTATCTTTCCCAATACTGACAATTCGAAATCAAAGAGTTGAACCTCTTTTAAACGAGGAAATTCTGGTTTCCGGGAGGTATGATTCGAGTCCCCTAAGATTCCTACATATCTGGACAATACATTCGTGAACAGAAATCTCCATTCTTTGACTTAATTTTCGAATTTTTTCGAAAGACCGTTTCCGAAACCTATATTAGGTCTCGGGAGGAAGGAATCGTAAATAGGTAGGCCTATCAAATACTTCTCAGCTTAACCCTGACTACGAACTCTGACGAAAGTTAGTTTGGCTCAAGAGTTATACCTTTTGTCAACCATCACAATATGATCTGGGTTATTTTCATTTTATAATCACGAAGTAATGTTTCAAAGGTTCGTGAACCTGATGTAATGTTTATTTTGTCCATTCCAATATATGTTTCCTTACAGCGTATTGAAGAAATAATTTTTCATGATTTATATATTTCACATTTACAATTTGAGGTTAATCTTACTGATTTTCTAATTCTGATGCACTGGAATGTTAACTTTATAATAAGAAGAATTTTGTATACAATCAATCAAGACCATCTCAGGAAATATTGAGACTTGGGACGATATTAATAGGTGAGAGGTTTTTCTGTATGTATTTCGTCTGAAAGGAGCTTCATTCTGTTTTCGGAAATACATATATATTTAAATTATTGAAAGTTCCTCACTACATGCCATGAATCTATCATCTATCTGTTCTTATGTTTACAATAAGAAACAGAAAAATTCATAATCCCGTTTTTTATTTCAGAATTAAAGTAAAGCTACCTAACCTATAATATTCTTTTCTAGGATTACTGGAATATTGAAATTATCATAATTAGGATTCTGTATGACATAAAACAGGCTATCTCCATAAAAGGATGAGATATTTTCCAAGATACTATTGACAAGCAATAGGCTTTACTGTATATATTTTATTACAAAGCAATTCACTCTGTTTACGACAATACATTCAGAATGATATAAATATCAAAAGTTATTCATAACATGATTTGTATCTATCATAGATCTGCTGCTTTAACTGTCAAAAGAAACAAAAATTATTGATCATAAATTTAGCAATGTACGAGGGCAGTGAAATGATTCAAAAATTAGCTCAATTTTACCTTTTTGAAAAATGAATGTGTAAGATAGTGTCTGAAGTAAAATGAAAAAAAATGATAGAATATCCCTCTGGACGTTATTGACTTGTGATAGGCTTTTCTGTGTATTCTTCTACTGAAACGAAATTCATTAAGACATTTGATATGATATGTATATTGAAAGTTATTCATAACATGTTATGTATCCATTATCTTCCTTGTCTATTATAACTGTTGTAAGATACAGAAGATTCATAATTATGAGTTTACTAATGTACCAGAGGTGTTAAATAATTTCAAACTAGCTTAATTCTACCTGTTTTAAAAGTAGATATCTGTTATTGTTTTTGACTTCAAATAAAACAAGAAAGTCAGGACCAAGAACAAACAAAATATTTCGAACAAAATATCTGTGTTCATTTCATCATTTTTGTTTTAGTTCATCCAAGAGAAAGCATGCTCTCCAATTATTCCGATTCAAATGTAAATGGGAATTTAATATGTCTGAGTTTTCAAATCAAGGAAATCTAAATCGAAAGGAAAATAGTTTAATACGTTCTGCTTCGAATAATCAAGACACACAGGACAATTAAGTTTGATTTCATTCTGTAAGTTTTCATAAAAAGTAAAGAACTCTATATGACTCATATATCAACTTATATTAAATTCAACATTAATTCAGAATAATACAGGAGAAGTGAAAAAATTGAATTTCATGCTTCAAGGTTATAATTGTGAGTTTCTCTGAAATATTCACAATAACGAACTACATATTCTAAGAAAAGTGACTGCTTGATATTTGTTGCGACATTAATACTCTACAATATTCTGGAATCTCCGAATTTTTTTTTTTTGAGAAGACTTAGTGTTGTGGAGTAATTCAAGAAATTCAAATCAGAAACTTTGAAAAAAAATTATCAGGAATATTAGAGATTTAGGCGCACACTAATTTCTTGAGGAAAATTCTTTCATCCCGCGCTTTTATAATTTTTGTACTTTACTTCCGTTGGAAAAGTTAAATTCGTGGTTCTTTTTCGAATAAATACAGTTGAATATGGGGGAAAAAAAGATTGAAACCCCTAATGTGATATCGTCGAACTTGAGTTTGAAACTAATCTTTCCTTCTCGGTTATTTCAACTATCTTTTTCACATATTTGGCTGCTGACAGCTGGCAGAATATTTTTCTGGCGACATATTCTTATCATTTTAAAAAATTACTATGAGGTGTCTTGAATCATTAGCGTTCTAGATAATTGAATTTTTTCGCCAAAAGTGTGATTGAATGAATACATTTTTGAATTTCTGGTAAAATCTTCTTTTTTCATTCTGTGTCAGTTCAATCACAGAAAGTTTTGATTCAAAAATAGAATGTATATCCTTGAATTCGAAATTGTATACTGTCTTCAAATTTTCTTGATAATTGAGCCGGAATCCATCATATAATATTCTAAGCCTTAACTTAACAATGTACGAGGTAATATATGAAATGACAGCGAATATGATGAGGCGTTCAGTAAAGATAGAATTGCGCATGAAAGGGAGTTATGTCATGTGCGGAGGCAATCTACCGTCTTCCATATGCTGTTATATCACCGAAACATGACTAATGTTCATATAATTAGAGAATGATTATCTTCGAAGAAAGTTTCCACACTTTTTTTGGGGCTGATGTTGCGTTCAACAATTGTTATACTGTTGCAATCTTCAGATTAACATCTCAATTTAGAAAAAAAGTGAAGAACTTTCTCAAATTCAAATTCAATTAAGAAAATCACTGAATTTTCAAGCTTATATATGATAGGGTTAATCCACAAACTCTGAAAAAAATTTCAAAATTGTTTATAAACTAGCAGTTTCTAAGGAATTTCAGTTACAGGTGCAATCAGAAAATTTATTCAACGTAGCAGCTGACGCAACTGTCAAAAGAAATTGAATTCCAGAATCATGTGACGGTGTTCAGTTCATTCAGTTATAATTTGTATGAATTGAGTATACAAAGACAATCGAAAATGGTATATCCCAAATTCTACAATATATTGGAATCTTCAAGATTTTTCTACTGAGAAAACTTTGTGTATTTGAGTAATTCAAGGATTTTATATCAGTAACTTCTAAAAAAATTATCAGGATTGTCAGAGATTTAAGTTCACAGTATTTGGTCGAAATAAATTCTTCCATCTCGTGGTTTTTATACTTTTATTATTCATTACTTTATGTGGAAAAGTAGAATTCGTAGTTTCTATTTGAATCAGGAAAGTTAAGTATGAAGGGGACATCAAAAAAATTAAAATTCTTGATTCGACATCGTCGAACTCGAATTTGGAATTAATCTCTTCCACCTCGGTTATTTCAACTAGTTA
Source organism: Cryptolaemus montrouzieri (assembly GCA_013387265.2). Taxonomy (NCBI): domain Eukaryota; kingdom Metazoa; phylum Arthropoda; class Insecta; order Coleoptera; family Coccinellidae; genus Cryptolaemus; species Cryptolaemus montrouzieri. Next base: position 55,686,225 of record JABFTP020000185.1, on the reverse strand, counting down.
TTTCACTAATTTGGCTGCTAACAACTGCCAGAATATTTTCCTGACGTCCTTCAAGAACCTTTTCTCATGCTCAAGGATTAGTATGAGTTTTTATGAATTATTACTTGGGTTTTTGATAATGGAATTTCTACGCCTAAAGTGTGATTGAATGATTTAATTTTTTTCATCCTGTGTCATATCAATTAGAGAAAGCGGAGATTTTGAAATTGAATATATACTATAGTGAATTGTATGGAAGATTGTAAGCTGCCTAAACATAACAATGTACAAGGTAATATATGTACAAGGATGTGCCGATGTATTATGAATTGTGATATCTGCATGAGAAGGTTTATGATAAATTGAAAACTGGTATTTATTATTTTATCTTGTTCTTGCTAGGTCTAGGAAATTGATCGAATTGTTCTGTTCCAATGCAGAAATGAATTTTATTTTTGAGTGCAGGTTGTTGAAAAAATTTTCAAATACAGTGAACTTTCTGTTTGTTCCTATGAAACACACAATAATGTCATCGACATATGGATAGCTATATAGGAAATGTTCACTAGGCGGGTGTTTATGACAAGATTTTTCCATATAACCCATAAGGATTTCTGCTGAAAGAGGGCTAAAGGGGTTCCCCATCCTTTGATGAAAGTGATGAGGGACGTTTAATGGGAAACCCCCTTAAGCCCTCTTACAGCAGAAATCTTTATGGATAATAGAAAAAAACTATTCATGAACATCCGCTCAATAAAGATCTCCTACTCTGGTATCGATATATCGATTATGTGCGTTCCACAGGAACAAACATAAAGTTCACTTAATGCGAAAATTTCATCAACAACCTGCACCCTAAAATAAAATTCACTTCTGAAAAAGACCAGAACAATTCGATAAATTTCCTAGATCTAACAATAACAATATAAAATGATAAACACCAGTTTTAATTTACCATAAGCTTCATAAGCCTTCTCATACAGATATCACGATTCTTAATACATCGGCACTTCTCTAGCAATATAAAATTACAGCATTTTATTGCTATATACATTGGCTCTTGAGCGCACCGATGTCATATAAATGACTCAATTAATAAGACGTATTGAGATGGAAAATATGTGAATAAGACTATTCTATTTTGATTAGTGTTCTAAAAACTTACTCAAATGGCATCTAAATAAAGTCAATTTTTCGATAGGGATATCGAAAGTTGCCACGTTATTAAGGGCGACGCTCATACTAGCCAAATTGGTATTGTTGCAACCAATTTCAATTCCATTATCAGATTCGTTATAACACCAACATGGATGAAGTAGAAGTTTTTCCTGAGGACATCTGTACTTTGGTCCAGGTGGAATGTATCCCCCATATACACATAAGAGAGCTATGGTGCTCAGTATATACAAATGCACATTCAGCATATTTTTTCTGAAATAGAGAGGAAAAGATCAAGTATTAAATAATTATTGTGGCATTTTTATCTTTTACACAATTTTTCCAACCTATCGTTGAGAATATATTTCCGAAACTAAACCAAATCGATCCTTTCAGCTCTTCAAAAACTTCACGCAATATTGAATATAAACTCAATCATCCCATTACCATTATATTTGATATTTTTGCGGCTCCAATATTGTTCTCGTGGATGATCCGCCGTCGAAAACATATTAACAATAAACTCTTGGAATCAGTTCCTTGATAAAAACAAATACTGATATTGAATGTGCAATTCTTTTTCTTTAGCTATACCTCGAAAGATGAAAAGTAAAATATTTCTCAACATCAAAACTAGTATTCTCAACGATCAAAATATAAATAAATTTAAAAATATTAAAATAATATAATGAATAATCATATATGTAGCATTCTTATAATATGTCACTAAACAAATGTGAGGATGAATTAGGAAGTAGAACAAAATTTGAAGGTTGATAGAACATTTTCAAAGATCACATTTCCCAGTGAAATTAAAATTAGTTACAGACACCTACAAGTATAATGTAGATAGATTAAGGGTCATTCTCACTTAATAATTCATGAAAAAATGGGCATAGAAGATATTTTTCACTTTAATAAAATGTTTCCTACATTCTATATCCAATAAACTATTTTCATTTCAACTTTGCACAAATCATGAGATTTCTTCATTCATATTTACTATACAATTTTGGTAACGTAACTCCATTTTTCATGAAATTAATTCATCAGGCTTTTAAACTCCTGAATTTGTTTATTTTATTCTTCTTCTAAACTAACCTAGTGCATTATTTTCTCCAAACTGCGAATACTTCTAAATACGTTATATTCCATATTCCCTTTTATCTGAGTTAGAACTTCAGTAAAATCGCCATATCTATATAAATATATATAATTATCTTGTTTTCCACTTAAAATTTCATTCTTTGATATATACTTCAGTTTGTTATGAGTAAAGGAAGTTGTTCAGTACGTACTCTGGCATCAGAGTAATATATATATATATATATATATATATATATATATATATATATATATATATATATATATATATATATATATATATATATATATATATATATATATATATATATATATATATATATATATATATATATATATATATATATATATATATATATATATATATATATATATTTTCAATGAAATAACTATATTTAGATTTTCACTATATTAACAAAACTATGACCGGTTTCACCACACTGTGGGTTCATCAGATAGATACAAACTAATGTTTGTATTAGTATTGTATTAGTTTGTTTCTATCTGATGAAGCCACACAGTAGTGAAACAGGTCATAGTTTTGTTAATATAGTAAAAATCTAAATACTTTAGTTTTATTTCATTGAAAATATGTATATCGATTCTCATCAAGTAACGACCTCCTCAATCAAAACATATATATAGATATATCTATATATACACAGGGTGTTACATTATACTATGTCACAACTTGAGGGGTTAATCTACGTGCGATTTTAAGAAAAAATAAATTATATAAACAAGCAAAAGCTTCGTTACGTTACAAATCTCTTGCAGTTCTTGAGATATTCAGCCCAAATTTGGAATGCCAGCTATTTGTTACAGCTTCCATCATTATACGTCCTAGATTTCAACTGAAATTCACAAGGTGTTTTCTTTTCCGATACCATGTCCTCTTTTGCCCTCTCAAACATTTTTACAATGCGCCACTGATCAGCGTACAATCAATTTTCGTCATCTTCGTTCAGTTTAGAAACTTTTTTGACATATGTAATTTTTTTCGTATCTCCAACCGTTTTCGAGTGAAAAATTATTTAATTTGAATCATTTGAATTGTATGTTATTCGCTAATTATAAAGAAATAATAGAAATACTCGATAGGTATGCCCTAAGTTTGCTATTTTTTGATAGATGACACTCAACTTATACTTATTCAATATCAAACTAAAAAAAGAACATTTAAAAACTAAATAAACTGCTGGAAGTGTGTTCCACCTGCAAGAATACAGGCATCTGTCCTTCTTCTCATATTATCACGCACTCTTTGAAATATTCATGAGGTATTTGTTATCGTGTCACAAGAGGTTATTATTCGATTTCTCCATTCTTCTACAGTGTTCACTGGAGTGGTATAGACTAAAGTTTTGAGATATTCCCATAAGAAAAAGTCTAAACTATTCAAGTTTGGGGACTTAGGATGCCATGGTCCTGACCCACCCCGACCTATCATCGGTTTTTGAATGTTTTATTCAAGAATTCCCACTAAAATGTGCTGGTGCCCCGTCTTGCATGAACCACATTAGGTTTCTCACCAAAAGTGGCACATCACCGAGCAATAATGGTAACTCCTCCTCAAGAAATTGCCGATAAACGCTACCGGTTAGTCTGTTAGGCAAAAAAACTGACCCAATCAAAAAGTTTTCAATTATTCCGACTCTGACATTTAGTGAGAATCGTTCTTGATGATGAGGTTCTTCAATCAGATGGGTGTTATCCTCAGCCCAATAATGATTATTATGAAAATTTGCGATAACAATTCTCGAAAATTTGGCTTCGTCTGTGGACATTATTTCACTATCAAAATGAGCTTTTTCTCTAATTTTATTTAAGAACCACCGGCAGAATTTCAGTCTTGAAGGAAAGTCTCGAGGAAATAGAGTTTGGACGTGTTGAATATGAAACGGGTACAATGAAGAGTCGTGGAGATTCCTCCAAACTAGAACATGTGCAACAACTTCAAAAGTCTAAAAACTAATCCTCAACTTGATGAATAATTCGAGCAGATACTGGTTCAACTGTCAAAATAAATAAATAAATGAAATAACAAAGCCTACTGGTCATTTTTTCAATTAGAAGTGCTTTCAATTTTGCGAATGCATACAATCGTTTAATAATATTTTGCTCGAGAACGGTTGAAGATACGAGAAAATAACAATTCTCAAAAAAGTTTTTAAAATGAAAGAAGATGACGAAAATTGATTGTAACCTGATGAGTTGCGTAATGGAAAAAGTTTAAAAGGGCAAAAGAAGACATGGCTCCAAAAAAGAAAACACCTTGTAGATTCAAGTGAAATTTACGACGTTTAATGATCAAGTTTTGTTTCAAAGGGGACATCTTTTGCGGTACAAAACTTGCCTGAAATATCAACCCCCTAAGCGGGGTTTGCAATGCTTGAACATTATGAATAAGGAAGATGGGTCGAGTGATAACTCAAAAGAAAGGTGGTATCTTTGTCTACATTGCCTTGAACGAATTTCCATTTTTAATTGAAAACTGTAAAAGATACAGAGTGGGCAACTGAAAAATAGGGAAGACTATTTCCCTGAGACTATTCAAGTTTCAGTGAGGTAAAATGGAACATATCCATGCTGATCAATGACAGTCATCATCAAGTACCATCGTCATCCCGAATTTCAACCCTTGGAGCAGGGGTGACAACCCTTGAAAATTTGGAAGAGGATAGATGGGTCGAGTGATACCTCGAAAGAAAATTATAATTGTTGTCTGCATCCTCGTGAACGAATTATCATTTGTGATTGAAAACTGTAGAAGATACAGAGTGAGCTACTGAAAAATAGAGGAGACTATCTATCGCCCTGAGGTATCACTGGATCGAAGTATTACCCCTGTTCTAGGGATTGAAATTTGAGATGGGGGTGATTTCGGAAGAAGACAGCTTTTGATCTAAAATGAATCTATTCCAGTTTTTTGCACTAATACTCCAATAGTCTTGGGGCGATAGTCTTCTCTATTTTTCAGTGGCTCACTATGTATCTTCTACAGTTTTCAATCACAAATGAAAATTCTTTCACAGGAATGCAGACAAGGATGAAACCTTCCTTTCTAGTTATCACTCGACCCATCTACCCTCTTCCAAATGTTCAAGGGTTGTCACCCCTGCTCCAGGGGTTGAAATTCGAGATGAGGATGGTACTTGATGATGACTGCAATTAATCAGCATGGATCTGTTCCATTTTACCTCACTAGAACTTGAATGGTCTCAGTGAAATAGTCTTCCCTATCTTTCAGTTGCTCACCCTCTATCTTTTACAGTTTTCAATTATAAATTGAAATTCGTTCAAGGCAATGTAGACAAAGACACCACATTTCTTTTGAATTGTCACTCGACCCATCTTCCATATTCAAAATGTTCAAGCATTGCAAACTCCGCTTAGGGGGTTGATATTTCAGGCAAGTTTTGTACCGCAAAAGATGTCCCCATTGAAACAAAACTTGATCTGTTTTTGCGTTTTGATCAGAAATGAATGTCTTGGTAGATATAGCCTCTGCTAAGTTTTCGTTGAAGCACCCTGTATATATATATATATATATATATTTATATATATATATATATATATATATATATATATATATATATATATATATATATATATATATATATATAGTGACCAGGGTGTCCCAACTTTCTATAAACAAAACTTGGGCGGTTATTCCAGATTGGAAGACCCCTTTTTTGTTCATGATTCAGGATCGTCCTAAACTCTGCTATAATGTCTTTGAGTAATAATTTTTTTTGGTGAGTAATTTCGTCACAATATTTTGTTTTCCATAAAAATTCATGAAAATAGGCTCTTTCGTCATCGAATGCTCCTTCAGCCAGATAGGATGAATAATTTTTTCCTTTCTTTTTCTTATTGCCCAAGGATAGCTCTATTGATGATTGAAGTAGATTATCCCCATTTTATACAGGAGTGACTCAAAAAAATTATTGAATATTGTAATATTAAAAATATCATATCTTGTTTTTTCAACTGGAACATTCTGTATTTTATTATTCATGTCAACGCATAAAATATTGTGCCATATTTTTGCAGACGTAACCTTATCTTTATCTTCGACCAATTTCGAAATAAAAATGTAATGCCTGTTAACAAGCCCATTCTTGTGGGAAGTTGCCTCGTCCGAGTAAAGAAGTCTGCTACACATTTTTGGATTTTACTCTACTCTGGCACTTGCCCAATTGCAAAAATTGATCAGATTTTCAAAGTCTTGATTGTTCAGTTCGTGGTGCAGCTGTACATGATATGCATGAAATTCATTCACTCTCAAAATTCTCTGGACGGAAGTTTGACTTATATCTGATAACTGATAAATCTCTCTTTAGCTTTTATATGGATCCTATGTCACTGTTAACAAAACTGATAACTGGTTGTCTACAGCTGCAGCAGTTTTTGGTTTTTCATGTTTTTTGTAAGCGATATTACCAATTCGAAATATCTAATTAGAAGTTTCTCAAAGCATCAGGATGCCTCTTATCTGGAAACCTTTGTGCATAAACTCTACTTGCCAACAAAGAATTTCTATCACACTCACCCACAATAAAAATCATATCAACCATTTCTTCTCTGGAGAACTTTATGGCAGTCAATTGAGAAAATTGGGTTGACACCTTACTTCAACAATGTTCAATAACGAAATACTGATAAGTACACCATGTAAAATGTAGAATATGATATCTCTGGACACCTGACAGAAGGCATAAATAAAAAAAATGTCAAAAAATACCTCGATTTACGTTTTAATCATCTTGATTTTATCATTATTCAAAAGAATTATCTTGTTTAGGTTTCTATTTTCACTACTTGAATCAATACAGACAAAAGAACTTCTGTGCGAATAATGATGCATGTTGATGCGTTTGATACGGTTTGTAGAATTTTCATCAAAAATTTTTACAAACAATCGAATATTCCGAAGATGATCGAAGATAAAGATAAGGTTACTTCTGCAAAATATAGCACAATATTTTATGCGTTGACATGAATAATAAAATATAGGGTTTTCCATTTCAAGAAAATCAAGATATGATATTCTTAAAATTACAATATTTTTTAAGTCACTCCAGTATAAAATGAAGATAATCTATTTCAATTCTTCAATGGAGCAATAAGAAAACGAAATCATGCGATGATGTGAGAGCCTATTTTCATGAATTTTTGTGACGAAATTACTCACCAAAAACCTTATTAATTAAAGACATTAGAGAAGAGTCTAAGCCGATCCTGAATCTTGAACAAAAAGGGTCTTCCAATCTGGAAAAACCATATATATATATATATATATATATATATATATATATATATATATATATATATATATATATATATATATATATATATATATATATATATATATATATATATATATATATATATATATATATTATTAATAATTCAGCTTTCTCATCCAAATAATATGCAATCATTCGAATCGAATTTAATTTCCCGGATAATAATTAAATCTAGCATTTAGTGAGAATCTAAATGTCACGAGAAAATAGTTCATAATTCCTCAACTTAAAAGTAAAATCGCTCCATGATTAAAATCGATTTGATACTAAGGCTCATCAAGAAATATACACAATGTGTAACGTAATCACAGTCTGTTAATTATTATTATATTTCGTTTTGTTGCGGTTCCAATATCGTTCTCTTGGAAGAGAAATCATAACGGTATACATATTCATGGAATCAGTTTCTGGATGAAAATGAAAGATTATATTATATGTTCAAAACTTTAGCTTCTATAGCGTTGTGGAAAGTATTACTTTGAGAGGTGAACAGTAGAATAAATTTGCACTACGCCCAATAAAAATAGAATAAATACAAATGCAACAGTATTACCAAATGAGGAACGAAAATTTTAAGGTTGATAGGATGTTTTTGAAGATTTTATTTCCAAGTCAACTTTAAATTAATGAATCACACCTACAAGGAGTCAACCTTACAGTATCAATAGTCGTTCTCACGTAATAATTTCTTGAATAGTGATGATAAATTTTTACAGCAATGTCTCAAGAACTGAAAATCGAACATGAAATTGTAGGTCAACTTCAAAAGTATGAACAACTTCTATTTCGACTTTTCACAAACTTTTCTTTATTTTCACTATACGATTTTCGTTATATATAATAATTCCATTTTCATTTCATATCAAGTTTTCAGAATGTCAATGTGTTGATTTTTACAATAAGAATCCTATAATATTATAAATATATAAGAAAACTATATGAAATTTCATTTGTATATTAATATTATTTGGTATATTTGTAAAATTACTAGTTATCTCGCGATAATGAAACTGTTTGATATATCATCTATTATAATTAACTATTTATTTTAATTTTGATACGTACTTTAAACATGAATTTATCACTGAAGATTTGAATTTATGAAAAAAAGTTCAATTTATGTTAAGTAATAATTACTCATGGAAGTAATCCTCTTCAAATGATATTTTAGTTTGAAGGAAAACTATAGGTTGACTCTCACATAAGAAGGTTGAAGGTGAGTCTGAGATATCTCATTCGATCTGAATGTTTATTGAAACATTAAGATGAACTTGTAGAGTTGCTAAATTTGAATTTCATCCAAATAATCTCCAATTTTTGAAAGTTCATAACCATTTTGGAAGTCGGCCGACCGAATGGTATTTGGTTTGCTGCTCTTATAGACAGATCAATATTATACCACTTTATTGGATAGCAGAATGAAAATTAATTTAAACTTGATAGCGTCTGTGTAAGAGTTGAAGTAATTGATAGCAATATTGTATTGACGTTGGTTTACTTTTTTGCCGTAAGGAACATGACTGTCGGCTGAAATTGTGGATAATATTCGCAGAAGCAAATGTAGTCCAATTCATTCTGTTATTCCTCCATCAATTTTCTTATGTAGTTTCTTTCACTGATTCCCTGAATCATATCTATCTGACATTAATTAACTGAATTCTGATCAAATGGTATACGAATACGTCAACTCAAACTTGGAATATAGTGTTGATCATCAAAGGTACTTGATAGGATAAAATTGATAGTGCTTCCAAATCAGCAAGATCACAATGGGTGAAGTATTCATCTTATATTAAATATAAGCTGCGGCCCAGAGTTAGCATCGTGAAAGAGAAGCTGGTTATGTATTATTTAATTACGATCTCTGTCGTGTATGAATTTGATTCTTACGTTAAATATTTTTCATTTGATTATGCTCAGTTTTGACGAAAAGGTATTTTTTACTTAAATAATTTCTTTCTGTTGTTTTCCACTAAATTCTTCAAATTGCTGCCACCCCACTACCAATCAAAAATTTGTTCGAATGAAGAATGGAACTCAAACACAATAAGCCAGAGTACACTTCTTTTGTTCAAAACTGACTTATAGACTAGCTTTTACAAATAAATTATCGACAGGAATGACTGTTTTACAGACCTTCCATCCTTTTCTCTTGAATCATATGAAAGATAAGACAGAATAAGAAAGATTTTTTCGAATGTTCATCTATTCTATCGACTATAGTTTCCCCCATCGTATTTTGAGTTGCAACAAAATTTGCGATTAGTGCATTTTCCTTGTACTAATCCAAATTTTTGGTTACTTTCTTTTTCATTCGAAAGGAAAATAGAATGAAATTAAGAAATTACTGACTGACTTAAATAAGTAATAAAGAGATGAAAAGGTGCAGTACTGGTATATTGAAGTGAAAAATCTTAAAAATGGTCTCCTGAAGTCACCAAAGCAACATCTTCCTGTAAAATGCATTCTTCCGAGGTAGAAATGACCTTGGAATTCTGCTTGCAGTGATAACTTTTCATTTGCAACTCGATAAAAAAACAAAGATATCACATTTCAGAGCATGTAAACTCTCTCCCAGATAACGAGGGTAAAAAATCCACATATAAATTCGGTCCGGAAGATTTTAGGGTCCGAAAATAATAGGTCGAATAGATTTCGTGATATAAGCTCAAGAAGTTGTACTAATCCGAATTTTTGGTTACTCTCTTTTTCATTCGAAAGGAAAATAGAATGAAATTAAGAAATTACTGACTGACTTAAATAAGTAATAAAGAGATGAAAAGGTGCAGTACTGGTATATTGAAGTGAAAAATCTTAAAAATGGTCTCCTGAAGTCACCAAAGCAACATCTTCCTGTAAAATGCATTCTTTCGAGGTAGAAATGACCTTGGAATTCTGCTTGCAGTGATAACTTTTCATTTGCAACTCGATAAAAAAACAAATCTAAGAATTTTGCTTGCAGTCCGAGAGTTATTCCTTTATTGTAGGCAGAAACTAACATTATCTTACCACATTCAATATTCTAACTACTATAACTGCCATTAAGAGTTATGGTCCTGCAGAATATTGAAGGATCATTCTGGTAGCTCTAGCAAAGAAGCTAACATATTCCTACCAAAAATCACATCAGATAATCGTGAAAAAATTGGAAATCAATGTTATTTCATTACTAGGGCATTAAATTAGAATCAGAGGTGACTTGGAAAGGAATTAATAATAGCGCATTGATCCATTAAATGGAAAAAAATGATTGTATCTGTACATCGACATATGTCACAGTGAGTTTAGCTATTGCATATTATAATCGCAAAATTTTTTATCATACAAGAACGAGTTTTCAATTTCAATATTGTTCGTTCTCTTCCTAATGCTATGAGACATTCATTGTCTATGGGCAAATTTTGTTTGATTCGCTTGTGTACCAAGGAATGTGGCTATCTTTTCCATGTGTTCACTAAGACATCTGTTTTTCACCGCTTTAAAGGATGAGAGAACTAAATATTGAAAAACCATGTCAGCTTGATACCAACACATGTTCAAGAGAAAGAGGGCTTGATAGTCAGACAAACGAACAAGAAGTGGTCTTATAAAGGTTTGTCTTTTTTCTTCTGAAGATGAGAAACATAAAAGTAAAGGACGAAATTCATACTGGTTAAAATAGTGTCCATTCTAAACAATGAAATTTGGAGTACCAAATACTTTTCATGAATATTCTTTGGAAATTCCTTATAAAATTTCCCTTAAAAAGACCCGATGACATTTTCACTTATGTTCGTTTTCAAAGCGAAGTTTGTCCAATAACTTTTTTCTGATGAAGAAGGAGGTAAAATCATGCAATTTCTTTCAGTGCTTGCCGATTTCCGATGCCCATGTAAGTCGAATTATATGAAAATATATTAATACACTTGACTCCAAGAAATTGGAACTGGTAAATTTCAACCAAATATTTTATGTTCTAAGCAATATTCCATAATCGATAAATTTTCGAAAAAGAACACAAACCCCAAAGTTATTCCTTTGATGAATTATTTGGAACACAACACTGCATGAATAGTTTTCTATCGTTTCAAAAGAAAACTGTGAATGATTAATTTGAATCGAATATCAACTATTTCATGGAATTCTTTCGACTTCCAGAAGGCTATATCTTATCCAGTGATTAAACCGTTCCGTTGTTTAGATAAAACATAATCAGTGATTGTTTGAGTGTAAATTATATTCATTAGAAACGAAAGATTTCCTCCTCCATAACATCTAGTGCTTCTCTCAAATATATAACTTTCAATGAGTATTATGCAATATATTGAGGATATCACACTTCAGAGCATGTAAACTCTCTCCCAGATAACGAGGGTAAAAAATCCACATATAAATTCGGTCCGGAAGATTTTAGGGTCCGAAAATAATAGGTCGAATAGATTTCGTGATATAAGCTCAAGAAGTTGATCGTTAGATGAAATTGAAATATTTACACAGACTTATATATGATGCTAGATATAAAAATTGCCGAACAAATAAAATTTATACACTATCAAAATAACAGCCCAAATTTCAATTATGACCACAGCGGAATGAAAACATTTTCAATAATAATAATGACTAATTGACTTCTCACAATAACTATCAATAATATCTGAAATGAGTTTTTGCCGATTCTTCATATTTATATCATGAATCCAATTTGGAAATGACCACTGTGCATCTTGATGTAGTATCTACTTGAAACTCTTTCAGTTCTCCATTGATAACAGAAATATTAGGATGCAATGAATACAGAAATGAATCACTGCAATTTCGATGAAATGACCCCTGACAGAGTTAAAAAACATTTACTACTCCTTAAAAGTCATTCATCACCTGGCCTCGACAGTCTCTCTCCATTCCTTCTGAGAAAATTCGCTGAAATACTTCCTTTTCCATTATCAATTATCATGACTGCATCTTTCAACAAATCAAGATTATCCCTTGCGTGGAAAAAGTCCTCAGTATTTGCTACTTTCAAGAAGAGAGACAAACTGAATCAAGCGAATACAGGCCGATTAGCCTTTTGTCAATTCCATCTAAGATCATGGAGACTATAATAGTGGAAGAGATGTCGGACTTCTTCAATGATCACTCTGTTATACCTCCAGAGCAGCACGGGTTCGCGAAGGGTAGATGTACTACTACTTACCTTCTGAAATATCTGAATGATTGGACCATCACATTTGATCAAGGAGATCCCGTGGATGTCATTCACCTGGATTATGCCCGAGTATTCGATAGGGTACCTGTCAGAAGACTAGTTAGAAGTCGTGGGTGTTCGTGGAAAGTTGCACAACTGGATTCGCGATTATTTGTCGAAAAGATGTTTCGTGGTGAGAGTTGGCAGAACTTTTTCATCTGAGAGGCTGGTCACTAGTGGAGCGCCGCAGGGCTCGATCCTGGGTCCTCATCTTTTTCTTGTGTACGGTAATGATCTTCCGCTACACATCCGGTCTGGTAAATCGTTTTATGCTGACGATGCAAAACTATACGCCAACCCGCTGCTTAAACATCGCATTCTACAGAGTAACCTCGACTCGATAAACCAGTGGTGCAACGAGTAGCTTCTTCCACTAAATATCGAGAGGTGTGTCATCTTACATATTGGAGTCGAATCCTTGCTATACCTACGCTATAAATGGAAGATCATTGAGACCGGTATCCTCACATGTTGATTTGGGAGTAACAATCACGTCCGACTTAACATGGTCGAGTCACATCATAAATATCTGTAAGCGAGCTAACTCACTAATCTATCAGCTAAGAAGGAAATTTTCATACTTATCATTCGAAAGTTCCATCAAACTTTATAAAACCTATATTCGTCCGATACTGGAATATGCTGGTCCAGTGTGGTGTCCGGTGCTTGCCCGCGATCGTAAGATGCTAAAAGATGTGCAAAGACGCGCCACGCGTTTGTCCTACGGTTGTTTCCGTCCATTTTACCCGGAAAAGTTAAAAAAGTGCGGGATTGCTTTCTTTTGAAGAACGACGACTGCGCGGAGATTTGATTATGACGTTTCATATAATCAAGTACAATTATGCCAACTTACAACATTTCTACGAATTAAATACTGATGTACGTCTACGCGGACATGAGATGAGACTGAAGAAGAGGTATGGGACACGGCAAAGGGAACATTTCTCACCGAACCATGTATTCGGTCCATGGAATGGAGTTTCAAGTGTAATGGTTGAGGCTGAGTCCGTCAATATTTTGAGAATAGAATAGACAGTATAATTTTTGAGTGAACTATAGAAATCTTCGTTATTTTTTTTCTATATAAATAAATTTCCTCTAATATAGATGCATGTGTTGCAATTAAAAGGGCATATCATCTTGTCGAAATACTGTCGCTGGATTTTCGGATAAATCACTAACAGATTTTCTGTTGCATGCTAAACTTGCAATTTTGAGGTCCAATGATTGTAATTTGGAGTCATGGTAATGTCCTGAAATATGTCGGGTCACTGTCATCTTGGCGTCTATTGGCCCCAATGCAAAAATAAATGATATTTTTCATCCACACCGATCCATCGTTGTTCGCCGCTTGTTTCCTAGATTTTTCACTCAATATAATTTTAACACTCATTTTTCTTTCTTCATACTAATCATACGAAAAACTTGAATTGATACATAAGGAAAAGACCGATTTTATAAATACTTACTACATAATATTATAAGAGGGCGTAAATACAAAATGATTATAATTGGACAATACATACAATATCCATTGCGTGTCACTATTTTCAAGGAGAAAGTGCACAAGGAATTATTCAGTTCCATTATAAGTTCATTCATATAGCATAGCACATCATTGAACTTCATTCGACATGCACTATTTTTTCGCAAGAAGATGATAAGTAGGATGCAGGTAACTGAAAAGCTAGGGAGTAAATTTACATGTCGATGGTAGCTATTAGCCATTAAACTTTCTGATTGCTACCCACCACTCCAGTTTGGTACTACATCTATCGGAATTATCAAATTTGCATAATTTTGTAAGGCGGCTAGGTAATATATTTTAGTTGGAAAAAATGAAGACACTCTAAAGCTGAGCCGCCATCCAACGACAGAAATCGTCAATATTTTCGAAGAAGTTATCCGCTTTCGTCAAAAAATTTCTTCGAACGGCGTACCGTGTCCCGATTCTCCTCGTTTTCCGCGACCCCATTGTTCAACTTGCCAACGCCAACCTTTTCGGATTCTATCTTTATTTCGATCGAACAAGTACCCGTCCTTTGAAATCAATGCTTTTATGAAGAACCTGATGCATTAGCATGACAAGTATTATAATCTGAAATTACGAAGATATAATATCGATCAACTGATTCATGTTATCATACCTTATTGCTTCATTAATTGTTAGTTGAATTTTCTTGATTTTATCTTTGATGCACCCGTGGATCATTAAAATTCTAAAATGCATCTAGCGGAGGTAAAAAAACTCAAATTTTGAATATAGTTAATGGTTAGCATCAAATTGATATTATTGGCACCGTTAGTAGGAGACCCCGTAATGCTAAATGGTGATTTATTCAAGCGTCATGGAGAGCTATTGGATTTCTAAGACTAGGTCATAGAATGAGAAAAAGGTTATTAAATGCTCCTCTTTTCATCAATGAGTGAAGCATCTACTGGTTTTCAAAATAGATATTGCTAGTTTTAGTCCTTCAACGGTATACTAATCTGTCGGTAGCACAGAGAGGCTGGTCATACGACAGGATAGAAAAAAAATATTTTTTTTTCGAGCTTATAAGACATTTAGAGAAGATGTTTATTGAACTCAAGAAATGTTCCAATTTAAAACACTGAGGCATCGAAAATGACGTGGGCTCGTTGTATATTTTCTAAAATGCAAAATACAATCGCCCCACTGAAATATTCGAGCCGGTAAAATTTTTGCATAGGCGGTTCAGCTTGACGTCCCAGTCATGCTAAACATCTGACAATTATTTTAATTTTTTCTGTTATAAAACTTGATGAATGTGTTTACGAATAATTATTTAGATATTTGAAAATATAATTTATTTGAAGAAATCAAAGGTGTGGTATCCATCTCGGTCCCAAAGTGACTATCTCTGCCCTCAACTGGAGAATATTTTCAATGACTCCTAATAAATACCTATATCGGCGCAAAGTTCTACGTGTAAAAGGTAACGGATAACCCCTCTCAACCCCAATCATTATTTTCTCAGTATTATACTGTTAATTGATAGTTTATAAACATAACAGACAACGAAAACAAAAACTGCCCCCAGTGTAAGTGAAGTCCTCAGTCCAAGAAAAAGAATTCTAATGCATATAAGTTGTGTTTATCAAAAATCGAAAACCACTGTTCAACATTGAATATTTATTTCCAGCAGAAGTAGTGATTGATTTCAAAATTGCTATTTACAATGCCTTGCTAAATGTTTGGCCAAATACAAAAATTACAGGATGTAGATTTCATCTTAAAGTTTAGGTTTGACTTCCGAATATGGAGAGAAATGCTTAGAAAAAGGTAAATAGCTCGGATATTGTTTTCGGCTTTTACTTTCGAAGCCCAAAGAGAAGGATGATTTTTATTTCTTTGAAATCTACAAGATCAAAACACAATGAAGGTTAAGAGCGATTCTCAGATTACTTCTCTAACGAATTCTTCTAGATTTTCACCATTCGAGCAGATGCGTGTGCTGCCTTGAATAAAACGACAAACGCATGTCAATCATTCTTTTCTCTTTTAAATAATGCTGTACATTGCCAACACGCCTCATTCATCACATTTATCAATGTTATTGTCAGGATTCAATCTGAGGTTTATGTGAAATGTAAAAATATAAACCTTCGTCAAAAATTCATAAATAACTCAGTTACACAAAACATGTCTTCATCCAATGAAAAGCGGAGGCTTTTTTTTCATCCAGGATGGTAATATTGAAATTGTTTCAAATCATTTCAAGGCCATATCGTGATATCAAATTGTAACCGTACTCAGAATTTCAAAATAGAAGATAATAATCAATGAATATCACTAATACTCTAAGAGGTATTTCTTGCCTATACCTATAATTGAAAAAATATTATAATCACAAATAAATAAGTGATATGGACACTTGAAATTTACATGTGGTCCAAATGGGCCATCTAGGCCCTTCTGGCCTAGATGTGCTACCGCCTCAGAGATATATTTTCTTATTCTTCATACGTGGAATTGCCGTCGTATTACGAATCCTCGTCATCAATTTCAGCATGTGGATCGGAACCTTTAGGGCATTATCAAATTGCGCGTGATATCGTTCATTTATATATGTTGCAAGAAATTTCTAAATTGAAGTTGGCGTCCACAGTTGTACATGACGCATCGCATCCAACGAAGCGTTTCTTGTATGCTTTGTGTAGAAATTAAAATAACTGCGTTCTTTCATCCGCATCGTACGAATCGCACGAATTGACCTGTCGGTAATGCCGATGCAGTTGCTTGAATTGGCAACTTTTTCGATGCGTACCGATGAATCACTCATCTGCTCGCTATAAAATGTGATAGTAGCTGCTCAGCTGATTAGTGTGAATATGTGGATGTACTGCTTATATACAGATCCAGTTTGCCCAATACGTTAGTTGTGGATTTATGGAAGCTTTTCATTAGCATATTTTTATTTTCACTCTTTCTAATGTAAATATAAAAATTCATTGTCGCATTGTCCTCAGAAAACACACTTCACACATGTTAAACTTTCAAAATTTTATTTACAAAATTTATTGTAATACAAAAAGAAGCCAGACTGTTGAAAATATAATTCAAACGCTTTGCTCTCAGCTTTTATGGTGACATAGTCATGGCAATGTGGAAATGATGCGAGCCAGAAATATGTATAAATAAAAGGGAAGGTAGTGCGAAGTGGGGAATACATGCATCACTACAGAATTTTTTTGATCCTTTAACGTGCTCTATTTCTACCTTTCGGCTAATGACACGCCGGAGAATTCTGTCATCTCACTAACCAGGTAATTTTGCGGAACAGCTCTTGTGTCGAGGAAACTAATCTTTAATATCCAACAGATCTCTGTTAGACAGAACTGACGGATTCACATCGCCTACAAAAGATGGACACTCAACCAATTCCTAGAATCCGAAAAGTCGCACCGACTTTGTGGGGATTGAACACAGATAACTCTGCGCAGGGGACCAGGATCATAAAATCTACGCCACCGAGCCGGCTACTACAACAGTTTTTTGTGGCACACTATCCTTCGAAATGAAAAAGAATTCGACTGCGATCGGAACAGTCCAGTTCACATGTTTTTTGCAAATTTGTGACCCTCATACCCAATTATGTCATACTCAAATTGTCACATCATTAAATTGCGTACTTTTCATCGTGTAACTAATCCTCTTCACTTAAACATGACATGCTCGAGTATTCCTGTCATTATTTTTACTATTCTGATCAGCTGCCCTATACCCCAAATAAAGAAATCATTCAGATATGGAACAGGTATTCAAAATGGTTGTAATGAATGTCTCCTTATTTTAAACTGCCCCTCTCGAGTAGATTCCAAAATCCCCTATTGGGAACACTTCAATATTATTTGATAGCGATTGGAAAGCTGCTTGGATAATTCTGAGATAAAGATAACTATGTTTTGTCTACGATGTACAAACTTCAGGGACCTACTTTTTCATATCATGTTCATTACCTTATTGAATCACAAATTGTCAATACTAATGTATGTATATCCTAGTAAATTATTTCAGCTCGTATCTATGGAAGATGAGATCTCGGAGCAAGAAAAAAAAGATAGAAATATTAGAAAGAGAGCTCAAGAAGAAAAGCATAATAGTATTAGGATTAGAGGAAAGTATAAGTGAAAGCCCGCAAGAACTTGAGATGAACGAAGTAAACAGATTAGTTAAACCAGAAAAAAACAAATAGACTAGTACTAATAGAGGTGCGGAGGTGGAATAAAAACACAAGAATTATGAAGGAGGACAAGATTCTCAAAGGAACGAAGATTAATATTAGAGAAAACTACTCAAAAGAAATACTTCAGAAGCGAAAACACCTCTTTGAGATTATGATGAGAGCAAGAGATAAAGGTCAACGAGCAGTCATGAAATATGACAGCAGTCATGAAATATGACAAACTAATTACCAATAGTGAAGTATAACCGATTAATCAATTGCAGAAGGCAGTCAATGAGGAGAATGACCAAAAGTAAATGGAAGCAAGGATCAAGAAACTTGAGAATGAGACCACTCAGCCAAGAGCGAGGCAACAAAAGAGATGCGAAGTGGACAAAATTCTATAAAGATGAAAAGCCAAAAATCTAATCAAATCAATAACGAAAGAATTGGAGACAAACATGGAGCCTACTAAAGACAATGGAATGAAAACCACGGAAATAACAAGAAGTAAAACGAAGAATTTGAGGGAGAAAAACTGTGGAAGAAGAAACATAGAAGAGAAAAAAGAAATCAGACTCGGTACTTGGAATGTAAAAACAATGCTAGAACCCAGAAAACTGAATGAAATAGATGAGGAGCTAAAAAGATATAATTTAAATGTGACCGCAATTCAAGAGATGCGATATAAGGGACAGGGAACAATAAATAAGAGGAACTTAATACTACAGTACTCCGGAGATAACAAACAGGGACCACATAGCGTTGCTTTTGTAGTAATTGGCAAAACGAGAAAAAAAATTATGGACTTTGTACCAATTAGCCAACGAATAGCATACCAACGATTGGAGGCAAAGCTCTTCAATATATCCTTGTTGAACATATACGCACCAACTGAAAGTACAAGCAAAGAGGATAAACAACTTTTTCTCGAAAAAATTGAAAAGAAAATAGAAAAGATACCAAATCAAGACGTTTTATAGTACTGCGAGATTTTAGTACTCAGATTGGAAAGGAAGTTACACGATGAAACAAATGATAATGGACGAAGGCTATACGACCTGTCGGCAAGAAAGGGTATGATGATAAGCAGCACCATGTTTAAGTACAAGAAAGAACACAAAATGACGTGGGTATCACTTGATAATAGATACAACTCAAAAATTGACTTTATACTTATAAACCAGAGAAAACAAACCTCAATAATAGATGTGTCTAGAGAAGCGTGCTCAGACTCAGACCACTTCTTAGTAGCAACTAGAATAAGACAAAAAATAAGAGAAACAGAGAAAAGGAAACAACGCAAACCTAAATGGTGTATAGAGAGATTAGATAGACATAATGTGAGAGACGATTACGCAGAACAAATTAAGGAGGAATTGAAGATCAAAGAATATGATGGAGACATAGAAGTAAATTGGAAAAACAGAGGAATGAAGCGGCGGTAGGAAAACATGTAGGATTTCAGAAAAAAAGGGACAAAAGACTGGTACAATGAGAGAATATGTACATGAGCAAAGGTCGAAACTGGAAAGCACCTTAAGTGACCAAATAAATATGGAACTATTTAAATATGGGAGAGAGGCATTGAAAAACGACCTATGCAAACTAGTACAAACAGTTTGGAAAAAGGAATATATTAGCAATACACAAAAAAGGAGACCGAGGCACGTGTGAAAACTATAGGGAAGTAACATTTCTTACTACCGCATAGGAAATTCTATCCTAGACGATCCAAGAACGTCTAACCAAAGCATAACAAAAAATAGTAGGATAATACCAATGCGGGTAGGTAAGTCAACAACAGACGCAATTCATACATTGAAGCAGATAATGGAGAAGGATTGCGAACACGGAACAGATCTCGAAATACTGTTTATCGACTTTATGCAAGCATTTGAATCAATAAAGAGACCAGAACTTATGGAGGTTCTAGAAGAACTTGGAATACACCCGAAATTTAGAAGATTGATCTGAATGACACTGAAAAAAACAAAAGCCAAAGTAATAACCTAATAACCCAAAAGTAGAAACAGAAGAGTTTATTGTACATATATATATATATATATATATATATATATATATATATATATATATATATATATATATATATATATATATATATATATATATATATATATATATATATATATATATATATATATATATTCCTAGTAGAATTACTCACTCTAGATTCATTCACTATAGGGGTGAATCACTACCCTCTTCCTCTAGTCACAGCAATTTACTTATTTGTCCCCATAATTTCCTGTCCGCTGTTTTTATGAATGAATAACACTGAATTCAATCATAGTTTTCTTTGTGTGAAGTGATGAACGATCGAATAGAATACTGCTACGAAGAATATTACAAGATTTGATGACTTATATTTTGCAATGGTTCGAATAAATTTTTCTTCAGACCTAAATTCTAAATATTTTGTGAACATTCCTACGAATATTACCTGTTGTAGAAATAATAATCGGCAGAATGAATATTTTTTCATTTTCCACGTTTTTTTAATCTCGTCCGCAAGCATCATATATTTATAAATTTTTCAATTTTCATTAATTTTTTTTATGTGAGTCGGGTATAGCAATACCAATTGTATATGTTATTCGATTCTGTTTATCCGTAAGAATGATATTTGGCCCATTGTGATTAACAGGTCGGTTGCCCAGAATTGATTTATCAAAATAAAGTTTATATATGTCGTTTTCACAAATAATCTCAGGTTCATATTTGAAACAATTTTTTCCTTTGGGATTGAGGTCATGTTTTATTCGTAAATTAAAATGAATATTATTAGCGACGGCATTATGTCTTTCTTAGTTTCTTGTTGAGGCATGTACTGAGCAAGATTATAATATATGAAGAACTGTTTCTGAAGAACAAAAACATCTACGGCAGGAATCATCTATATTCTGATTGATGATGTGTTTTCCATAATTTCTTGAGAAAACAACCTGGTATTTGATCGCAATTGCCAAGCCTTCTGTTTGAGCTAACAATTATCAATATACTAACCATCTATTTGATGCGATTTCATCAATATAATCATTTTTTAATTCTTTAGGGTGCTAAAAAACAAAGAAGTACTGTGTTTTAAGGAATTTTACTTAATAATTGCGATTCGTAACGCGTTTCACTACACCGTAGCTTCTTCAGACGAATGAGTGTACAGAAAATATGAATGAGAATATAAATATAAATGTTCTTGAGTAATTAAAAGCTTATTGGGTTGCTTCTCCTTGAGTGGTTATTTATGACAGGTATATCCAAGAAAATTAAGGAAAAGATTGCTCCCCGAAGAGATTCAATAAAGGTGAAGGGCTTAAATTGACTTGTTTGAACTATATCTATATAGATTGAATTGCAATGACTGTGGTAATTTCTACATTGGTAGAACACATAGAAATTTTAATATTAGATTATCGGAACATAAACGCAGTTTTTCAAATAAAAAATCAGATTCAAATTACGCGAATCATCACTTAGAAAATAATCACTCTTTCGACCCACAGTTTGAAATTTTGCATACAGATAATAAATATTGGAAGGTACATCTTTGGGAAACATTAGAAATCAATAAATACAAACACTCAGGTAAACTCATCAATGAACCAGTCAATTTAAGCCCTTCACCTTTATTGAATCTCTTCGGGGAGCAATCTATTTCTTAATTTTATTGGATATACCTGCCACAAATAACCACTCAAGAAGAAGCAACCGAATAAGCTTTTAAATACTCGAGAACATTTATATTTATATTCTCATTTATATTTTCTGTACATTCGTTCGTCTGAAGAAGCTACGGTGTATTGAAATGCGTTACGAATCGCAATTATTAAGTAAAATTCCTTGAAACACAGTACTTGTTTGTTTTTTATTATTGATAATGGAATTTTACCAAGTAAAAGCCTCCCAAATTCAAATCTTTAGGGTGCTTTCCGTGTAATTTCTTCTGAATCCAACTTTCTCCTTTACAATTATTATGAAATATATCAAAATCTACCTTCTGCATTGTCGAGTTCAGAGATGTGAGACTATAATCTGCAGTAACAATAAAATCATGTAAATTAGACGTTCTCTGTTTATCATGAAAATGGGAACGTAGAAGAAAAATCTGTTCACTATGATGATTGTTCAAATCAGTTAATCCGCGACCTCCAAGATGTCTAGGTAGTGTAATTCTCTGAATTGCTGACTTTTGGTGATGCTTATGATATTTACAAAGCATTTTCCTCGTTTGACATTTAAGTCATTTAGATCAGTTTTAGACTATTGAATAATTTCAAGAGAAGAGGTAAGAATTGGAGCTGCATAGGAGTTGATAGCTCTGAAAAGGTTTTTACTAGTTGAATGACTCTTGATAATAATTCTAAGTCTGTTATAATATAAACGTCTAATATTTTCTTTAGTGCTGCTATGGTTAATTGTCTTCTCTTGAACAATTCCTAGATATTTACATGTATCTCCTTGATACATTGGCTCGATTTAAATATGAATCCTACGAAATACTAAGCATGGGAATTTGGTGGTAAAGTTTGACACGAAGGAGGAACTCCAAATATTGAAAAAGGCGGCTGAGAATTCATTGAAAGAAAATTATAACGTAGAACCACCTAAAATGAGAAATCCAAAAATAAAAATGATAGGATATAAAGGAGACTAATCGGTTGAGGAGTTGGAGAATTGTTTGACAAAACAGAACAGGTGGATAACAGAGGAAGATGAATTAAAGGTATCTTACATAAAAACGGTAAAAGATAAGCAAAGCTCAACAATTTATGCTGAATGTCCTCCGATTTTGTTTCAAAACATGATGGAGTACAAAAGGGTATTCATGGGTTGGAAAAGATGCCGGGTATACGAGAACCTTGCAGTGGTTACATGCTACGGCTGCCAGAGGTTTTACCACAAAAGTAATGATTGTGATGGGAAAAGTTTCTGGAAATTGTTGGTGAACATGATAGCAAAGAGTGCAACGAACAATTGCATAAATTGTCTGGAAGCCAATAAAACATACAATACCCAATATAATACTCATCACACTTGAACTGATTCTTCTTGTCCGTCGTACCAGTATCATCTAAACAGCTTGAGAAGCAAAACTAACTATGGCTATCAATGGTTCTACTACATCAAGACAAAGTTTCCAGCGATATTGAAATAGACAGTGAAGACGTGCGTTGCTTTTGTTACTCGAGCAATTCAAGTTGTCATATATAGATGGTATTGTATTGTCTGAATGTTTCCAAATAGTTGCAACGGATATGGGATATATATTGGGATATCCCCAATTACAGTACTTTTTATAGTGGAGGGGATTTTAATAGAAATGATGGTATCATAATTTTCATATAGTCGTTGATGTTATTCACAGTAAATTGCCAAATTCTGGTGCTACAATTAGTAGAGCCTCCTTCCGATTGAACAATGAAAGTTATACGGTATTGATGCAACTTATAAGCCGCCACCCATCTCGGAGAGAATATTCATACAGGATCTACACACTTATTTTGAAATTTATACTAGAAATGATATTGAAGTATTTATGGGTGATAATAATATTGATATTCTTGATAATGCTAACAATGATGTAAACGATTATTTGTCTACTTTGGTTCATTTCAGATTTTTACCTTATATAAAACGCCCTACCAGGTTTGACTCAGGAACTTGCTTCGATCACATATTTGTAAAACAGAAATTGAGAGCGATGAAGATGAAACTCACATCATATGTACTCGACACACATTTAACTGATCATGCTCCTGATTTTCTGAAAATTAATTCTGATGATTTCTTGGATACATCGGGAGATGGAAGCATAGTCGTAACTAATACTAAATTGAATTTTGATAAACTTGATGAGTTATTGATATCGTGTGATTGGTCTCCAATAACAAACATTCAAAGTAGTGAAATTATACTACTAAATTCATTAACACTTTTAAAGAATTAATGGAAGAATCGAAAATTGAGTATAGAGTAAATGTAAAATCTAACAAAAAATTAAAAAGTGGATTACAAATGGTATCGTGGTCTCGATCAAGCATGGAGATAATTTAAAAAAGCCTTATTGAAGAAATATAACTATGAATGAGAAATTGAATATAAATCATATAGAAATTATATGAATAAAATCATACAGAAATAAAATTCTACTACTATTTCGATGAATTCAATAAAAATAAAGGTAATATTGAAAAGTCTACGAAATAATAAGAGATGCTACCTATATCATTCAAAAGAAAAAGGGACCAGTTGGAATGAAAGATTCAAAAGGGCAAAATTTTAATAATGAATTCGAGATGGCTAATTACTTCAATGATATTTTATAAATATCGTTACGGAAATGGAAAAAAATATTCGCGATCCGGAAATTCCTTGCACATCTAGAGACTCATGTTTGAATTCTATGTTCCTTGCACCTGTTTCAGAAAGTGAGTTGATTGTGCAAGTTTCTACTCTGAAAAATAACAGTTCTCCGAGTATCGATAAAATTTTAGCGGACACGATTAAAAGAACACATAGGCCGATATTGACTCCACTTCTTCATATTATCAACTTAATCGTCGAGACGGGTGAGGTGCCATCGTATTTCGAAACTGCAGTGGTAACATCGATTCATAAAGCCGGCCCAACTGATAATATAACCAACTATTGGCCCATTAACGTAATCAGCAACTTCGCTAAAATATTTGGAAAACTCGTCAACAACAATATTATCTCTCCCAATCAATTCGGTTTCAGTAAAGGCTTAAGTACGAATGACGCAATAATGAAGAACCTCAACTTGAGTAGGGACTGCTTTGCAGTTTTCATTGATTTGGCTAAGGCCTTCGATACTGTCTCGCATAATATACTAATGGACGTCATGGAAAAGAATGATGTAAGAGGAACTGCTTCGAAATTGTTACGAAACTACTTATTTGGAAGAAGGTAGTGTGTGAAGGTTAATGAAACATTGAGTAGCATGAAAAACATTGAAATGGGAATACCACAGGGTACTGTTTTTGGCCCTAGTCTGTTTCTGATATACATCAATTCTCTTTTAAAGCTGAATATGGGCGGTATAACCATTTCTTATTCGGATGATACAGTTTTGATTTTCAGTGGCAGGGAATGGGCGGAGGTGAAACAAAGGGAAAGAGACGGAATGAAGCGAGTTATTAAATGGCTCATAACATACAAACTTTCAGTGAATCTTACAAAACAAGGTCATATCGCATTTTCAATAACACAAGTAAATAGACCGGACTTCCAAAGCATTGTAATAAATGATAACCAGCAAATCCTTGAGGTTAGGTTTAATTGATCAATTTCTCGAATGGCATGCTCACATTGATTACCTCACTGATAAACTTGGAATTCTTCTGCACAAATTTCATTTGATGAGAGAATTTTTGCCGCTGAATGTTTTGTTGTTGGTTTATAAGGCTTTGGTGGAGATTCTCCGACTACATTGCCCCGAAAGTTTATAATTTATTGCCAAACAAACTAAGGGGACTGAAAAATATTAAGGTATTCAATAAATCCTGCAGGCTATTCGTGGTGAAAAACTACCATTTGTTTCGGGGGTTGGTGGAGTAGTTGCTCATTTCTCTTTTTAATCATATGGCAAAGTCAGTTTTTCAATGTAATGAATTTTGTTTGTATTTGTGATAAATCTCTATGAGATCATCGTGATTTATAAAATTTAAATTAGTCTATGTGACACATACAAGTGTTTTTTGCACTATATATAAAAATATATAAGATAGTTTATTCTAGTTTAATAGATGTTTATTTAATAGTACCAATTCTGCAGAACGTATTCTGCATTGGGAATTTTGTGTTTTTTTATATTCACACTGAATAAATTTATTCTTATTATTTTTTTCTGTTTTTGTTTCCTCCCACATCAATAGTGCTGGATTTCAACTCGACTAACCTGGGCTTTCGGAAAGCAACAATTCAGTCATGGGTTACCACACGCCGAACAGTCCTGCATGTTCCAAGAATTACAGCTTTCTAAGCCAGATAAATTATTTTCTCCGGTTCTTCCAATTTTATGTTTTCCAACTCCCTCTTTATATAAGATTCAACAAGGCCATTTCTGGAGATGACAATGGGATGTTTTGTGACCCTTTCCAATTGGTAGATATCCTTGATCTGATGGCTCAAGTTTATATATTTTGAGATTTTCTTAACTCTAGCTTCTCGGATATTATTATCTAGAGGGACAGTTATGTCTATTATATATGCAGTTCTTTCTCGCTTATTAAATATGACTATGTCAGGACGGTTATGTTGGATCTCCCGGTCGGTGAGGATACATCTGTCCCAATAGATTTTAGCATATTCATTCTCGCAACATTCTTCAGGTGAGTATTTGTAGTAAGGTACGATGTCATTAATTATACCATATTTCTTGCAGATTGCTTGATGAACTATCGCTGTAGCATCATCATGTCTCTTTTTATGATCCCGTGGCGCCAAGAACGAGCAGCTCGACTACAAACTATTGATCATACATAAAAAATGGTACATATTTACATATTTACATAATTATACACAAACCTTCCACGAGGTCTCAGGTCTAACTGTTATAGTTAAGTCATAAACACTATTTATAGTTCGAATAAGTCAACCGAGTATATTACTGTACATTATATCCAACCACAAGGATAATCATATCACAATATTTAAATGCGAAAAACTCAAAATATGTTCCCATTTCTCGACAAATGGTTCGAAAAATTGATTTATGAATGACAGAAAATCATATTTCGTTGAAATTTAGAAAACATTATTTTTCTGTTCTCAAAGTTGAATTTCTCCACAAGAAATTCTTTACTTATGAGGACCAAAACCTCTCCTCTGCAAATATTGAGAATTGAATTTTAAAATAGGAAAAAGATTTATTCGTTTCTGCTTCAGTTTTCAATATGATTCATTTGAAGATATATCGTCATCAGTAATTATAACAGAATACTTTCAAGTGTTCAAAAAAATTCATCCCAAGAAATATTTAACTTTTCTTTTCACTACTAGATACCTTTTCACCATACCCGTATCCTATTTTCCTATTTATTAACGTTATATAATTCGCATATGCATTCTAGCTGAATTGCTTCAGATGCCTGACTTTTTTATTATATTTTAAACCGTAGAAAGCACAGTTGATTAATCTCTTTTATGCTGGTGGTGGTCATCGAATATCAAAGTAATGAAGAAATATTTTCGTAAAATAATGTGAACTATGAAACTGCAAATTCGCTTTGTTGTTTTTATGAAAACAAATTCAACGTAAATACGGTAGTAAATTACCTGTCCAGGGAAAACTCCAAACGGAAAACAGGCTACGTGCCCGCTTCGCGGACACACGTTGAAGTTTATTCGGAAAATTTACGATTTACAGTTACGGCTAAAAGATCTCTGGGGGTTGGGAAATTTAGTGGGTTAGGAGATAGTCCATGCATATTCAACTTCCTCTACTAGACATTGCTAGTTTGAACCTTCGGAAATACATTCATGAGGTTTCAATATTTTATACAGTGTTGATAAGAAGCCAACTTTTAAATTTATATTTCCTATAACCACAAGAAGTACAATATGCTCAAAATCGTTCAATTCATTCGTATGAAGAGGTACATAGTGGAGGCAACTTAATTGTAGAAAATCATGCAGGGTGTTCTATTAGAAATATGAATGCTTCTGTCGACTCCCGGTTTAACCAGAAATGGCAAAAAAATTAAAATATTTTTAAGTAGTAAGTAGTTTTAATTCCAACACCTAAGTTAACTGTGAAAATTACAGGAAAACATCTTAACCTATTCTGCACATAAACTTCTAATAGGCTATCTAACTCGAGTAACCCGGTATATTATTAACTCATTCTTCAGATTTTCTGTCCGTCGTATTAGTGTTTGGTTCTTAGAAAAACCAGTTGCTTCATCGCAACGTTTTCGGCAGTGTCCTTTCTTCCATTTTGTATATTTCCTTTCGTAGAAGTTGAATCCGCTTCGCCGGGCATGGTTATGGATAATTTGTTTTTCATGTTTTTTATCCGTCGTCTTTGTGTTTGGTTACCAGAAAGCCTTTTACTTCATTGCAAGGCTTCGGCAATGCACCTTTTGCCTGGGATTCTGGGAATATGAAAATTTTTCTATTGACAAAAAGAAGAATCACCTCTGATAAATCTCGAATTTATACAACAGAAGCTATTCATAATCATAACAAAATACTGATAGGCATCAAATGTATCTTCGTAAGCGTATCTGAAATTTGGAGCGACTTCAGGTGAATTTATAGGATACGCTTCCTGGATCCAGTATTATTCGCAAGATCCTCATGAATTTGATACCATATTAGTTGAAACTAAAGCTGTAACGTGTGTACCTCTCTGCTGATCGAATCAAGAAATGTGAATATTTTCTTGAAAATGCGAACAATATCCCTGTATGTCCCTGACAATTGAACAGCAACAAAAGCCGAATTCCGATGTTGACACCTGAAGTTTCATTCATTTTGGTCATTTCTCCCTGTGAAAGATTCCAGAAATAGAACAGCAGGGGTTAGAATCCAAATCCGATTTTAGGAGTCTACCATTTCAAAGGCCGATATCTCGCCGAATAATGGATTTCTGAGGGTAGCCTTTACAAATAACTCCGCCTGGGATAGGGGTTGGGTGGATTGAGTAGCCCAACAACTGTCACTGTCAGTCCCAAGCCCGGATGAAGGAGGAGGGGTCTTGGGTGAGGTTAGCAGCCTACCCAAGGTAAAAAATCACTCCCGCTCACAGAACTGAAGCAATAGCCTCGGATCGCGGACAGTCAAAACGGATAGCGACCCATGCAAGGAATAAGGACCGACGATTCAGGAAGCGGAAAATAACAAGACTGGCATGCTGGAACATCACATCATGGAATGGCAGAGACCAGGAAATCACAATCGAAATGAGGAAGCACATACTCGACATATGTGGAATATCAGAAACAAGGAAAAAAGGCCAAGGCACCTCAAAATTTGGCGAGAACATCTTAATATACAGTGGAGTGCCTAAACAGGAAAGAGCACACTCAGGAGTTGGAATACTACTGCAGGAGAGGTATACGCACAACATCGAAAGCATAGAATACGTAAACGATAGAATATTAAGAGTGTTCATCAAAATCAATGAACTCACCACCCACTTTATCAGCACATACGCTCCTGATACATCACGAACCACCGAAGAGTCTGAAAACTTCTATATGTCACTGCAAGATACTATCGACAAACTTGATAGAAGCCATAAACTCATTGTCTTTGGAGATCTCAATGCCCGAATTGGAAATGATATAATACCCAATCTGAAACAAAAATTCAACGAGCCAATTGCCAACGAAATAGGTGAACTTCTTATAGACTTCTGTGCCACGAACGAGATGAGAATTAATAACACATACTTCCAACACAAAGAACAGCACAAATATAATTTTTCCAACACAAGAGGACAACGCTCCATGATAGACTTTGTCATAACCAACAGAGCAATCACACCCTCGCAAATATTAGACGTAAGGGCTCTAACATCAGCCAATCTGGGAACAGATCACAAGCTTGTATTATGCAAAACGTTAATGGAACAACCTCGTAAAGTTATAAAGAAGCCTATCTACATAAGAAAATTCAATATAGAATCTTTGTCTACCGAAAGCACAAGACAGCTTTACGAACTCAGATTATCAAGCAAACTGAATAACATTTGCATATCAGATGAAGTTGAAGAAGGCTGACCACAAATAAAACCTGCATAACAGAAGCTGCAGCAGAGTCGGTGGGAGAACGCACAATCAACATAAACGCCAACAAAAATATCAAGTCATGGTAGTAAAGGAACTGGCAGATATGAAACGTAAAAGCTATCTATTGTATTTAAGTTCACCAACAGAAACCAATCGAACGAGATACGTTGAAAATAGAAACAAAGCTAATGCAGCCATCAGAGCCATCAAAAGGAACACTGAAGACAGTTTACCAGTGAAATGGAACAGGACCTTTATGGAGCCCAAAGAAAGGTATGGAAGATGCTGAAAAACAGGAAAATGCCAGTAAATGAATACGTTCAAACTAAAATCATATCACCTGACATCTGGGTAAAATATTTTACAGAGCTGTACCAAGATGAAGAAACAACTGATACATGGGTGAACGAAGACGAAACACCAGATGATGTTTTGATTACAGAGGAAGAGCTGAGAAAAGAATACAAAAGCTAAAAAACAGGAAAGCCGCGATAACAGACAACATCCCGAACGAATTGCTAAAATATGGGGAAAGAAACTCACCGAGAAGCTGCTAACTCTTTTCAATAAAATTTTAAACACATCACAGATTCCTGAAGAATGGCGCAGCAGCATCACTATTCCTATCTTCAAAAAGGGGCAAAAGACATCACCCGAAAACTACAGGGGTATAACCCTGCTAAGTACGTCCATGAAACTGCTCACTGGCATCCTAAAAGACAAATTGGAATCACGTATCGAGAATAGAGAAGAACAATTTGGATTTCGAACAAATAGATCAACAACGGACGCTCTCTTCATAATGAAACAACTAAAGGAGAAATCAATAGAGTTCAACAATCCTGCTTACATCTGCTTTATAGACTTAACAAAGGCATTCGACAAAGTGCGCTAATCTAACCTAACCTAACCTGAGCCCTTTCCTTTTCAACCTCTTGATGGATAAAATAATACAACAAGTCTCATCCTTAGATTTGGGATACAGAATGGGCCGTTCTAAATTATCTGTGGTCTGCTATGCTGACGACGCAGCTATTATGGCAGAAACGGAGAACGATCTTCAGAGACAGCTTTTAAATTCTATCAAGTCAGCCAACAACTCAACATGGTAATTTCAATATCAAAACCAAAGCCATGACATTCTCCAGAGAACCTGTCAGGTGTAAAGTGGTTGTGGAAGACAAGTCAATCGAGCAAGTCAATGTCTTTAAATATCTAGGCATGGACATCTGCAGCTACCACGATCCGGCGAAGGAAGTGAGAAGTCTCATAACTAAAGCAGCAGCTCTGTCAGGGTGTCTTAGAGATGTGATATAGTCAAACCAGCACATGGAAACAGATTGCAAGGTGAAGATCTATAAGACTTGCATCAGACCTATCATGACTTACGGCATAGAAGCACGCGAAGGCACAAACAAAACTAAAAGTTTGCAACGCGCGGCCGAAATGAAAACCCTAAGAACTATCCTCGGAAAGACCAGACTGGACAGGATAAGAAACACTGACATACGAGCTCAATGCGGCATAGTAGACATAGTCAGATGGGGCAGACAAAGACGACGAGAATGGTATGCGCACGTGCGAAGAATGCACGAAAACAGATTACCGCGCACAATGATGGAGAGCAAGTCACATGGAAAGCGCCCACCAGGAAGACCCCCAAAAAGGTGGCAGGAAAGCTGGCAGTCCACCTCGCAAGAAACCATCCAGAGACGGCTTCGGCAAGCAATAGGCCAATAGGTTTATTTAAAAGAATAAGAAGAAGAAGGAGAAGCCTTTACAAATATGTAATCGATCTGCTCGAAATCCGTTATTTGGAAGGCATAGGCTGGTTATGTCATATAATTTTTCTCCTCTGGGTTATTTCTATTATTTCGGCAGACATTCAAAATTCCTTGACTTAATGCACTGATTTCTTCGGAACAGAATTGAATTTCGAATTGGAAATATCTTCAAGCAAAGAAGAAATTATTCTTTTGAATTTCTTTCCATGAGTTCACAGTTTGGTTTCTGGCAGTTTTTGAGTAATTTCGTCGAAATTTTGAGTAAATCAGTTTCTTTTTCAAGCCCTTGCAGACGAAATTTTTCTCGACCAGATAAGAAACATATATTTCGTTCGATAGGATGAAATTTTCGTTTTGAACTGAATCTTTCCTGAATAATAATTCAGACAACCAAGGCAGGTTAATGATATACGTAATTCATTTTCAACGCCATTGCAATCCATATATTTGTCGCAGCAAGCCTTTGAACAAATTGATGAAGAGGAATTAGCAGAATACTTTATTCAAAATTTGAAACTTAACTATGGATTGACATTTGTACAAGCTCAGTAGTAGGCACATCAATGAGTTAAAGATTGGACTTGAACTATCTAGCCAGCTGGCAGGAGTCATTTTATGCAGGGAAGGGATTGATGAAATCATTCTTGAAGAGGTTCACGAATACGACACGAGTTTTTCAGGAGCATCTGTTTTGAACGAAACGAATGTTGAAAAATTTTCTTACAACTTACAGAGAGATCAGGTATAAGATACGGTCGAAACGTATTCACAATTTAGGGGCAACCGGCATTTTATCACTTTTAGGCGTACCAAAACAAAACAAATAAGTGGAACGTTGTCAGCAGAACTGGAAGAGCTTATCACATTCTGCGCTATAAGAAGTGACGTCGGTGATACCATTCCCCCTGTTCATGTATTTCATAGAATGAAATTCGATAACAGTTTCATGAAGAGTGTATCTAGGAAATCATTGGGTTGGCAACCAAATCAGGATCGTCCATTCTGAATTATTTCTGTTTTATCAATTCATGATCATGCTGAATGAGATCTGTGTTATTTTTGTTCCAAAGAATATAAAAATAGACACGCTGGACCACCATGAATCTCACCTATGTCTCGTGACAATTCTGCTTTGTAGGGTAAATGAAATTATATTCGTCTCTTGACGTTATGGTGTTCAGTGTGTTCATTGAAAAATAGTTGAAACAGTGTTCAATTATTGATTGATAAATCTTCCTTGAAAGCGGATGTCAATATTTTACAGAGCATACAGAAAAACTTCTCTCCTTACAACATCAGCAACAAAAGAAGTAGCAGTTCGCATCCCATCAACCTCTATAGAAATCTTGTTTTGAAAAAAAGGCTTGAAGAACATAGCCAAGCAGACGAAGAACCATGCGGGTCACATTATTTTCAATGAAGAAATCGATTATGAGAACTCATACGATGAAGTGGAGGATGATGAAGTGTTCTATGATGATGACGAGTCAGACTTTGGATGAGTTAGATCATAAAAGTCAGACCAAGAATTCTTGCAAAATGCTGAAGTCATCGTTCTGATATGCCACATATCACAATAGGTAATATTTATTACACAAAGAGAAATGATATGTTGGGAAAGTAGAAGGTGTAACCGTGACAAAATATTTATAGACTTTTCTCAGGAAACTGAGAGCTTTGGTTTCCCTCGAGTCATAGATAAGAATTCGATAGACTCAGTGAAACTAATAGTTAGATCAAGAACAATTCAACAATTTTCACTAGACTTTTTACGTTATATAGTGCAATGAGGATATACTATTTCTTCATTATGCTTTTATAACCCTGTTTATTTTCTGCTAATCAGGTGCGGTTTAGTTTGGAAAATATATTTCTTTCTGTTTTCAATGTTACAGAAATAGAGTTCAGTTAATTTATGTTAAATAAAAATTTTTTTCCATCCACATTCACCCCATTTCTGTCCAAATATGCTTGAAGCAAGAGGTACATCGGGATGACCCCATCTTTCTGGAAAATTCTAAATTTCTGATTAATGCGTTAACGATAAGACGCCATTTCTTTTATGATAGATAATACGCATATTGATGAGTAATAGTAAAAATAAATATTATAATACTACATTACACAGGAAATAGTTTAACAAATCATATCCGTAGTGCCCCAATGTATTGTATTGTTTTGACCTTACAAAATATCATTTGAAAACAGTCATATCGGCTATAAATGTACAAACACTTTCTTCAAGAACTATTGGGGCCCACACTTCAATTCACTGTGATAATCTCATAATACTGCGAGATATAAATATTACATTATGTGTGAATTATGCATCATAAAGAAACTAATCTCATTTATTTTGAAACATCATAAAACATGAAAAAATCATATAGAGAAAAATTCCATCAAAGATGCATTCGAAAAATGTATTTTACATTGATTCCAAGATTTTCAAGGTAATATTTTTTCATTGCAGATAAAGTTTCAATTTGTGTCGCCAAAATTTCAATATTTTTATATTCTATCCAAATTGATTGTAATAAAATCGTTAACATTACGGTAGACATTCAAAATTATATATCTAGTCGATGAAATCTTTAATATGCACATTATTTCAAGAAATAAAAGAGAATAGGAAATAAAGTATTTCATGAATCTATCTAATTCTAATAAATTTTAAAGCAAAATGAATACTATAAAATGAACCAAACCAATCATCATTTCATTCCAGCCGTCAGAATGAAACTCCATATCATCTTGTTTGCACTTCTGCAGTTTCACATGATTTCTGGGGCGTAAGTATCTATATAATACAAGCTAAATTAGTGATCATAGAAAATTGAAAGTTCCTGGCAATTTCAACTTCACATTTTAGATAACATGAAAAACTAACACAGTTTCAACTCAACTCAAAAATTACTATAATCTCAAAAGTGTAAACAGACAGAAATTCAAACAATACCTTCATTTTAATATTTCAAACATATTCTCTACCAAGAATTTCAGCTATGGTTTTTCTAGATTCTTATACTAAGGAAAAACACTCAGAATAATATTTGTTTAATCAGTAATTCTAAGAGTGAAACATGCACCAAAGGAAATTTTAGTATATCCTACTCTCATCTGGAAGAATAGGCTATACATATTCTTCAATATGGTAACAAAAATTAATTAAAAAATTTTCAATGTCATATCATTATTGATTTTTCGCCTTTGGAATATTTGTTGAGAGCCTATCAGTTAGGTGATCTCCAATCATTCCAATCCACACGTTCAAAAAAAATTGTTCCTGGTGAGCTTCAACGGAAAACATGAGAATTCTTCCGCCAATATGTGGTTGTTCTGGGTATTGATAATGGAATCTCTCGAAAAACATGCTTCGTATGTGAATGAAATATGCTCCAGAAATTCAGGTTGTTGTCTTGTCATAGCAAGCAATCGAGGCAAAAATTCAGTAGGTACAAATTGTTGTATCTGATATGGATATAAGAGTTGTTCTTTTGAGAAGGTTAATAACGTTATATGATTAGCATGTAGCTGTAAAGCTACAGCTCCTAGTGCTGGTATCGGGCTGCTCGTTAATTAAGTTGAGTACAGCTTTTTCTATTTCTGGTGTTTTAATATCCTGGGGGCGACCACAATCATATTTTGTAGTTTTGATGCTACCTGTTTCTTGAAGTCGTTGATAAAGCCGTCTGAATTAAGTATGATGAGAAGCGACACATTGAGGGTACATTTCATCTTCTCGACGTTTTAAGGAACCGTTAGAGAAGACGTAGTCGAAATGCATATCTGACATTTCTGCGTTTGAATAATCTAATAATAAGAATAATAATCTAACCTTCATCTTAGTGAAAATTCGAAAGTCACTTCAACTATTACATTCTATCAGCGAAAATGAATTTATAACAATCAATTTAGAGTTGCCAATGAGATAAATCAACATGACTGCGGTCTACTAGTGAAATAAATCAACGAACGATTAGTATGTTTCCAACGTACACATGAGCAATTGAGCAATAAATCTATGATGTTCTCGAATAAAGTTAATTAAGTGAATTAATCGAAAATCTGAATTACAGAATTTGAAAATACAAACCATAGTAAGCAAATTGTTTACAATAGATTTATGAGGATGTATTCTGTTAGTTAATTGCCAGTTTGAATGTTGTTCAACCCAATAAGTATGATGACAAAGCAGTTCATTGCGTAATTATGAAATTCAATATTGTACACTCCCCACAAAAATTGTCGCATCACCCTATTTTTACGACAATACTATATAAACTCTTAGGTTGGTCCGTGAAGAGCCGTTGGGTAACTTTAAAGTGTAAAGTGTAAAATTAGAAGATATCATTGAAAAGAGATGAGTTTCTGATGAAAACTATCAATAATTTTTGAGTTAATGAAAAATTAAAAAATTCTACCATCTTCAAACATTGGCGAAGAGACCAATCAACTAGCATTGAATGGTTACTAATCATTTTCAGAATCGAGTGTTTTCTCCCTGGGCCCTAATTACTGCCAGTATACGTTTCGGAAGCCTCTCAAACAAAATATGGATGTAATCTTGAGTCACTGAGTTCCAAATTTCAGGAAGCAGATTTTCTAGTTGTTGGAGTGTTCTACAAGGCATCCTACGTTGCTGAATTTGCCACCCCATGTTGTCCCAAACATGTTCTGCGGGATTCAAGTCGGGACTTTTGGCTGGCCATCTTAAAATATCAATTTCGGCATTTTGCAGAAATTCTGTAACTACTCTGCATGAAGCCGAGTTATCATGCGTATAAATGAAGTTTTCGCCAATCATTGGGCCAAAGGGTACAACATTGGGTTCAAGGATATTTTCGATGTATCTGGCCGCTGGTATTCTCCCATTATTATTTAGGACTAACTCAGTTCGACTATGGAAAGAAGTGCCTCCCCACACCATTACTTAGCCCCCTCCGAAGATTTCGGTTTTCTGGTTATTGCATTGCAGATACCATCCCCTGGTCGTCTGTATACAGATATGCGTCTATCATTTGATACTAGACAGAACCTGGACTCGTCGGAAAAGAGAACATTCGACCACTCTGGAATACCCTAATTTGCATGTTCCTGGCAAACTGAAATCTTGCAGCTCGATGCTAGAGAGCATCTCACCAGAGAGTGAGACGCGGGCCGGTGGAAGCCACCCTTGGTTTGATATCGTCTTCTGTGAGCCTGTTTCTAACAGTTTGCAATAGAATATACAAATTTCTGGAAAATGCAAGTTCATTTTGTAGCAGTCTAGCCGTACAGTGACGAACTCTTAGTGCAGTTAAACGAAGCCAATGATCAACAACTGGTGTTGTTATCCGATTTCTTTCCTGTCCGGCCCTTCTTCCATATTCCCCTGTATCGTGATACCGATTAATTGCTCTTGAAATAGTACTTTGGTTAACATTCAACAAGTTAGCCACGTAACGTTGGCTTCGCCCCTCCTCTAGAAGTGTTACAATTCTTACCACTTCATGATCACTCAAATAGCGTCCAGGACGTTCAGCAGCCATTACGATAAATTCAACGAAGAGATATTGAATGAATACTGATAGTCAAATAAACTCATTCTTGTTTCAGACCTCTTTTAGATCATATGGAAACAAATGTTACTACATAGATAAGATTTTTTCGCCTCATATAGTTCAAAAACATATGTTAACAAAGAAACTGCGATCGAGCTGCTTAATCGATTGTAGAATTCGGAATACCAGCTGATGCGACAATTTTTGTGGTATATGTATTATACTGAATTTTTCATAGAAAGATCTTCTCAATAATTAATTCTGACAGAAGCTGTTATGTATCATATAAAACGCTACTCATATTCTACGAAATCTCAAATTATTTTATTTCATGTAAGGGATGAAGATAATACAGAGAATTCTAGTGGTGTCATGGCTTTGAATGACGAATATCCGATGGATTGCAAAGAAGAAATGGTTTGTGTGAAGAAAACGTCTTGCACTGGTAGGAAAAACATATGTAAAACTGTGAAGAAATGCTGCAGAAATGATGTCGACGGCAGCAGAGTTTCTTGTGGACCGACAGCAATTCAAAATCATCGAAAACTTCAAAACCTCCAAAAACTTCAAAAAAATCAAAAACATCGAAATGCCCTCGGTTCGCAGAAAACAAAAGCTTCTACTTTGGATAGAACAGTTTCGGTGCATGAATCTACTTCTATGCCGGACACAACACTTCATATAGAGATAGCAGAACCTCCGATGACAGAAACAAAAACTTGGAGGCCTAAACGTCCTCTAAGAAGAAGATTACCTCCTTGTTTCAGTGATTATGGTACGCGGATGTAGAGCACTCGCCACATGGAAGTCGAAATATTTGCCTTGTAATAAATATTTGAACTGTCGAAAATCAAACAATTCATAGTTTGATATGATTTTGTCATAACTAGATCAAAATACATGCGAAATAACATAGCAGATTTTTCTTTTCGGTTAAAGTATCAGGTAAAGAAGGAACTCATTCCTTTGATAAAGAAACTAGTAAAGGCTAATTAGTGATCATTATATCAATCAACATTTTTCCTATAATTCCTTCTATAATAGAATACAACCCATTGCTAGGCATTTGATATTCCATAAAGAATGAAGTTTGAAAATACCGATGAGATGCAGACTCTTCATAATTCTATAGACACTTATGATTAATGTTGATTCAACATGAAATAGTGAAGGAAAATAATAATAACCTATGACATTTTATGTTCTGTTCTCATTAGTGATATTGTACACTATAAGGAAAAGTAATATCTTGTATCAGCACTGAAGCGGATCTACATTTTACTGACTGAAACATTTAGTGCAAAATCTGTGCATATGGCTTTCAGCCACCTAACCATGGTAGAATATACAGAAAATGTTTCTATCTCATTAAAATGACAATTAGTGAATATGAGTATTACGCACCTTTCATAATTTTCATTGCTGTACTTATTAAAGTTAAGTTTACTAACCCTTGAAGGGATCTATCGTTCTAATAAAAAAAACCACAATTCACCATCTCGTTTTCCAAGCCTTGTGATACCTGAAAAGCTTTTAGCGCAATATCTGCATTAGGTATTTGAAATCTGAGTGACAGTGAAGAAGTTTTCTGGTTATTATATATTATATGAAAGTTCATTACTGTTACAGTTTCAATTTGAATTAAAGTTTATTAACCGTAGTTGTTATACCGATTTTCACGAAGTGGCTATCAGAATCATCTAACATGAGAATAATGTGTAAGAAATATTTCGGAATTATAAATATTCACATACACTTATTCAGTTAGTTGCAGAATATTCATGCCTAATTATTAGTTTAATGAAATCATGGATGAACAAATTTAACAAACGAGCTACATAGTTCACCCAAAATAAACAGGTTTTCCACACTTTTAGAGAAAAAAGAGTCGAATAATTTAACGAGCTGGCTAGAAAAGACTCATATTTTGGCATTAACAATATCAGAAATAGTCTTGTCTTCTTCTGAAATACATCTGTTGAAGATATGCAACCGAATCTTCAATTCAAATACGTTATACTAGTTAAATTTTTGAATACGCGACCCTTTCCTTATTTGTCTAACAATGAGTTTTACCTCCTTGCAGAATTATCAAAAAATGAACTGAAGGATGTATTTTCTCAAAATTTAGTACAAAGATACCTTGAACTACTGGAAAGGCCATAGGATCCCATTTTTCTAAATTCCACATTTTAGAGTGCAATCCTAATAATAATATAAATATACAAGTGAGTATGTTTCGATGTTTGTTCTTCAATTACACTCTATCCTGTAATGACATGGAGATATCTTGAACCTTAAAGATGAACACTGAATACTTTTTTCCAAATCTTCTACCCAAAAGTGAATGTACTAGGGGTTAAAAGTTCATAGAAGGTGGATCAATGGGACAGGTATCGTTATGACTAAAACTTGTCAGTTCATACTGTAATGAAAGTACAGAGAAAAAGATTGTAAAATTCGAATGGCTTTCAATTGTTGTACAAATAATTTTACGAGAAGTGTCTGTATTTCCGAGATTTGAATTGTGACATTATTTGTGCTGAATATCTTAATATATTCTTAAGGCAAAACTCCACTCTACATATATATATATATATATATATATATATATATATATATATATATATATATATATATATATATATATATATATTTTTGAAAAGAAAGATTTACAAAAATTTGAATAATTGTATTTACAATAAATGCTCATATGTATAATTTTCATGTGTGTCAGAAAAAGCACAAGTGTGAGCTCAGGAAATGTAACAGGGGAACCATACTATCTAGTATATGATTCAATAAACGAGTGAAAAAAACCTGAGGAAGAAACTCATTCAACTGTCGCTATTGCACTAGCAATAACTTGTCTGTTTATGTTGTGTGAGTGTCGTGTGTACATAAAGAGTACGGCTTATGTTAAATTGCGAAAAATGGAAAACATGTTTTCGGAACATAAACGCAGTTTTTCAAATAAAAAATCAGATTCAAATTACGCGAATCATCTCTTAGAAAATAATCACTCTTTCGACCCACAGTTTGAAATTTTGCATACAGATAATAAATATTGGAAGGTAGATCTTTGGGAAACTTTAGAAATCAATAAGTACAAACACTCAGGTAGACTCATCAATGAACAAGTCGACTTAAGCCCTTCACCTCTATTGAATCTCTTCGGGGAGCAATCTATTCCTTAATTTTATTGGATATACCTGTCATAAATAACCACTTAAGAAGAAGCAACCCAATAAGCTTTTAATTACTCAAGAACATTTATAGTTATATTCTCATTTATATTTTTTCTGTATATTCATTCGTCTGAAGAAGCTACGGTGTAGTGAAACGCGTTACGAATCGCAATTATTATGTAAAATTCCTTAAAACACAGTACTTGCTTTTTTTTATTATTGATAATAGAATTTTACCAAGTAAAAGCCCCCAAATTCAAAAACATAAATTAGCAAACTTACCTCAAACATTTTATTATATATTGAAACATTAAAT
Organism: Cryptolaemus montrouzieri; assembly: GCA_013387265.2. Classification (NCBI taxonomy): domain Eukaryota; kingdom Metazoa; phylum Arthropoda; class Insecta; order Coleoptera; family Coccinellidae; genus Cryptolaemus; species Cryptolaemus montrouzieri. The sequence goes on along the minus strand of JABFTP020000185.1, from coordinate 55,645,153 downwards.
ATATTTTGGTGAGCCTCAATTAAACAAGGTTACTGAATAGAGCATTAGAACATAATAAGTACTATAATTTGCTAGGGAGCATTAATCAGTCTCACTGAAAATAAGTACTAGCATTGGTAACTATAAAATCATTTTCCTGACAATTAGGACCTATAAATGCGTTTACATCATTTTTTGTCAAGCAAGTTTTTGTTTAAAATCCTCATTATGAGATAAAGAAAATGGTCAACATTTCTGAGAAAATTATCCTCATATGTAGGAGAAAGGGAATGCAAGGTTTGTATAGTATTTCCTTCAACTTGAAAGTTTGAGACACGAAAATTTGTATCGAAGTTCTTAATTGCATTCAAAGTGCAATATTAGACCGTTTTAGATTATTAAATAAGCCTCCTAAATGGAGCTACTTTTCGTACCTACTCATCATGATCATCGTCCACAATAGTAGTTTTATAGTTAAGAAGAAAAACTTGAAGCAACAGACTGAAGTTTAGCTTCTCTCGTCAGTGCTCATTTATTCACATTATCCAGTTTCATGAACGTTGGTTCGCCATTTTCATGTTCATCATAAGTGATGCAATCAAACTGATTTCATGAAAAAATATAAATCCACCAACCGGTAATTAATACCATTGCCAGGCAATGATTATAATCAAAACATATCCTGGAATCATTATATATTAGGATAAAGTTAAATGTTATGAGAATATATCAATCTACCAGAATATATACAAACTATAGCATCATCAAACAATGACATCCATGTACCAACGACAAGTGTCAGAGGCTTTGTCCCCAAAAAAATCCAGTGTACGGACCTTAGAATGTTACTCATTCATAGTTTTCTATGTGTAGTGATGAACGATCGAATAGAATACTGCTCTGAATTAAATATGATGAAATTATCAGCTAATTATATTACATTTATATTAACAAATAAATAAAATATGAAATGAGATTATGAGCAGTATAAACTAAAGAAGAAACCTATAACTCTAACTCATTACTTTTTTCGGAAAGAAACCTACGAAGAAAATTACAAGATTTGATGATTGTTATCTTCTGTAACTGTTCCAATAAATTTTCTTCAGACCTAAAATCTCAATATTTTGTGAAGATTCCGAGGAATAACACCTGGTATAGAAAATATAATCGGCAGAATGAATATTTTTTCATTTTCCACATTTTTTAATCATCATCGCCAAGCATCATATATTTAGAAATTTATTCATTGTATTTATTTTGTATACTATGTATGTCCGGTATAGCAATATCAATTATATATGTTATTCGATTCTGTTTATCAGTAAGAATGCTATCTGACCTATTGTGTTTTACAGCTCTGTTGCATAGAGTTTTTATCAAAATAACGTTATATATATATATATATATATATATATATATATATATATATATATATATATATATATATATATATATATATATATATATATATATATATATATATATATATATATATATATATATATATATATATATATATATATATATATATATATATATATATATATATATATATATATATATATATATATATATATATATATATATATATATATATATATATATATATATATATATATATATATATATATATATATATTATACAGGGTATCATTAATTTGTATATAAAAACTATAATTATAGATTGGAAGACCACTTTTCTGTTGAAGATTCAAGAGCGTCCTAAACTCTGCTATAATTTCTTTAAGTAATAAGTATTTTTGGTGATTAATTTCATCACAATATTGTTTTGCCGTAAAAATTCATGAAAATAGGCTCCCATATCATCGCATGCTCCTTCGACCAGAAAGGATGACTACTTTTTTCCTTTCGTTTTCTTATTGCCCAAGGATAGCTTTATTGATGAATTGGAATAGATTATCCTCATTTTGAACAGGAGTGATCAAAAAATTATTGAATATTGTAATTTTAAAAATATCATATCTTGATTTTTTCAAATGGAACATCCTGCACTTTATTATTCATGTCAACGCATGAAATTTTGTGCCATATTTTTGCAGAAGTAACCTCATCTTTATCTTCAACCATTTTCGAAATAAAAAAATAAACTAAAATAATGAAATTAGAGGTTGCGGAAGAAGAGTTTATTATTATATAATGTCATGGGATTAAGCTATATACGTCTCGCCATGAGATTCTATCTAGTTCAAAATTCTTTAAAGGACGGAGAAGATGTAAATGTATTCAATGAAACAAACTGACAAATATATTATTTTTTTCTGACTTGGTGCCTAGGGGTCATCCAATCAGTTACTAATCACGTCAATGCTGCGTGACTCTAATGCTCTTACTTCTTCACTCATTTCTAGCTGACTCAAATGTACTGGTAAATGATAGGTTATCTTACACGTGGTACAACTGTTAGTAATTTAAACAGATCGTCGGAAATGTAAATAATTCCACAGATTAGTTCGTGAATCACTCTATTTTTATAATCATTCTTTGGAATAAATTGGAAACTATCCGTATTTTTGATTTTTCCCTTGTTGTGCATTAGATATAAGATAGACAGAGAATCAAAAAATCATTCATCTCATTCTGCCTTATTCTAGGTGCTTGAAGGGACATAGGTCGTTGCGCGACGATATAGAGTCGTTCGTAGGAAACCCCATTCTAACCTTACACGACCATTATGACAAATATGCGCTAGAGTATAAGTGGTAACAGGCATTGGTGGGAACAGCAGTAGGCGGCACTATTTCGTCCTGCGCCTACCTGCTAATTGAGGATGTTGATGAAGCAATATAAATTAACAAGAGGATCAGTACGCGTCATATTGCAAGACATGCGGTTGTCCCTCAACTGTCCGAACATCCTTATCCATATAATACACAAAAAAAGGAATCCCTGAAACCATGAGATGAACATGCATACATAAAAGTGTTTCGATAGAAATTGATCCGTAGAACAGTTTATCTGACCTGAGATGGTGTCAAAAATGCACGGAATTATCTTGTGTGCACACACGAGAATTTCTTTATATCAGAGAGAAGAAAACATGAGGCGTGCAATGGAAAACCCACTTGTTGGGCTACATTAGGATATATTAACAGTAAAGATAAGTCTTGATTTTTCGAAAAATTTCCTCGCAAATTCAATGGAAAATGTTAATATGAAAACATGATTTTTCCTCAGTGACTCAACCGTACATTTCCTAAGCAGCAAAAAAAATTTTACGAAAAATCGATCAGTACAGGAACACAGTTCATCTGTTAATTGATAAGTGCAGCTTGTAAGAAAATACGAAATATTCCAGATATTATTAAAAAATCGATCAAACACTATATGCTCAGAAATGCATTCAAATGAGTTGGGGATTGGGGGATATTGAAACTATTCTAAACTCGGTTCAATTTATATTTTCTGACCAAGGATATTTAAGTCAGTTTTTCTAGTTGGACAAAAACCGAGAAGGGACCCTTCAATATAAAAAAGGAATGATTTCGTGAATGACTCTATTTCTTTCCGCCCCGAAGAAATGAGCATTCGCATTCAAAAAGATCCGAACGACCGACAATAACTCAAACGCGACACACAGCTTTGGCAAATTCGAGATTATCGAGTCAATAAACACTGCTTTTTTGAGAGATTTTTGCAGATCTCATAATCAAATACTGTCTCTCTTGAAATATGATACGAGTTATTTTCCAAGACATAAGCGATTAAAACTGGCCTTCCTTTACCCCCGCTCATGCAGTGCATTCCAATGAAAACGAACAACTTTGTATAACTCGGTTAGTTTGATCAACTCGGTGGCCCTGGCAGCTTCTGCCCCAAATTTTTCAATAGCGAAAAGGGGTCGTGTTAAACCTCTTCGAAAAGGTGATTCTATTCTCTATAAAACCACGTTTTCATTCTCTTTTTTGAATAAGATGACAATTGATATGAAATAGGAAAAATCCCTGGTTTTGATGAATCTGTTCGAGGAAAACATTGGATTAAAATCCATTGGGTACAATCAGAAAAATTGTTACTTATTTACGTTTGCGTATCCACTCCTACCTCTATCAACTACCTCCCCTAAAATTTTTATAACGGGAAAAGAGTTGTGTGATACCTCATTATAAAAGTCATATAAACCTCAAGTCAATATCAGTATATTTGTTGAAGTGCCATTAATTAAAGAGAAACATTGTTTTGCCTCTATGTTTCTCATAAAAATCTTTTATGAAATGAAGCATAGTATTGAGTTTTAAATCTTTTAATCGCAGTACAGTCCTATCGCAAATACTTCAAGTAGTCCGCATTTGGTTCCTTACGTTGGTACCATCGAGATTCGAATGATTGCTAACCTTTTACAACATTTCTGATATTATCTGCTAACATACTCGAACAATCCATTCTTGAAGTTCTTTCTACGGATCGGGTAGCGTAACATAGACTTTAGACTTGAGATAGTATCACGAGAAAAAATCAAGTGCCATTAGATCGAGCAATCTAGCCGACCATTCACTAGCGCCTCTCCTACCTATCGAACGACTCGGAAATCTATTGTCCAGATAGTCCCGAATAGCGGCAGCATAATAGGACAGACGCCATCATGTTAGAGCAAAACGCTATGTTCAGATAAATTTGCATCTCCTTCGATGATAACTGTTACGAAATGATCTATGAAATTCTCAAGCATGTTCAAATAGGAATCGTCGTTCAAATTTTCCTGTACAGACCAAGTCTGATTATTCCTCTTTGAATGAGGATTAGTGTCACTCCAAACTATATAGTTAAGCCGATGCACTACGTCATTCAAAAACAAATCGATTCGACAGAAAACAAGCATTTAAAAGCGAACTTGGATCGTTATTGATCTGCTCACTGAAATGTTAACAGAACTCTTAACTACTATCTAAATCATCATTATTCAGCTATATAAGATTCGAACTTCAATATGGAATTTGTACTTGTACTTCTGAAGAAATCTGAGAACAATTTTCAGATATACTCCAGATATTTGAGACAATCTCCTCACAGATTACGTATCCATCATAGTTATTTCACCCAAAACGGTAACACCAATTCCTCCGTCATTTATAACTTTGGTTGGATTGTATTTTTTGTTTATAACGCATCCAGTTTCCCAGAATTTACTCCTTAACTCAAGAACGTATTCGTTCCCCAAATTTCTTCCAACGTTATTTTTATTGAAAATGCCTGCAGGCATATCAAATCTATGGAAAATACTACCAACGCAAGCCACCTCTTTTAACGAATAATTAGGAGTTACTGAGTCTAGCAGACTCTAAGAAAATGTTCAAACATGGACAGATATCTAAATGAAACATCGTTTTTATTTATTGATTCAAAAGATTTCTAGCTTCTTTCGGAAAGAATATTCACGGTTTGCCATTCCTGATCAGCAGAATTATTGACTTTTCGAAAAAAAATCGACTTGATAGATTTTAACATAAACTGTGAAGAGTTGGTCGATCTTCGATGAATTTAAAAAAAAACAGTGAATTGAACAACTTTTCAAAGAGGCATTATACAACCCTTTTCTCACATGGATATTTTTGGGTGATAGTTGACAGGAAGAGAAAAATTTTTTTAAACCAACAGAATCGATTTTGATCAAATGTTTTCCCCAAATGGATTTCGAACGGATTGATGAAAACTTGAAATATTTCCTAACAATTTCCGATTCCCATTCTTCACACGTTATTCAAAGAAGTTAACAATTACATGGTCAATATTTAATAGAATCACCTTTTTGAAAACGTATCATACACTTTTTCCCTATTCAAAAATTTGGGGTGAAAGCTACTATGGGTAAGGGGTTGGTAGGAGAAGAACGAAACATGTGACAAAAAATGTCGAACCGAAAATCGACTTGATTCCGGAAATTTACAGAAAAATCAAACGAGGCTAGTTATTGAGAGTGGTTCGTTTTAATTTGACGAGCCGTAATTTCAGGGAACTGAGGACTTCTCACATGACATGAACGAAACATGACCTCTGAAAATCGAATGTTTTTTTTCCAGTTCATGCTTATTACATGATGTTAATGAGAGATGTATTCTACGTAGAAAACAGTTATTACATATCTCCATATTCCATCTAGATAAATAAATCATCACTTTGAGGATATATTTCCTGGAATTCTTCAATTCAGATGATTTTTTCAGAATAATACAAGAAACGATAAAGCGTTTCTTTAATTTTGCGTCAGTAATTCCAAAGTTCAGAGAGGACTTATATAGGTATAGTTGATTTCAATCAAATAGCGAGGTCTACGGTCGAATTAAGGTTATGTGGGCACTATTTTTGAAACATTTTTCATACACGAAAGTCATCCTAAGTTAATAGTATACAGTCTGACGTCTCGAATAAACTTATGTATGATAGGCACTTATGGCTTAGGTATGACGTTGAGAAGTCACGTTGACGTTGAGAAGTCACAGAATACATATATGGGGGTTATCGAATAATATAAATCTTCCTTGTGTTGGCGCAAATCATTTTATAAATAAATTCATTCAAAATTGGATAACTATTCGAACAATTTCATCAATAGCAAAGATAATAAGCTAGAGCTTGACGTCAACAAGGTTGAATTTGAAAGTTTCCGTTGTTTACTCCTCGATTTTTTGAAAATCCATTCAACTTGAATGCTATATATATATATATATATATATATATATATATATATATATATATATATATATATATATATATTGATTATTGATTGAAGAAATTTTTCGGTTGGGACGTTGTTGTCTTGAGTGTAATTTGAACTAAGTTCCGAAGATATTTTCAATGCTGTGGCACTTCTGGTTGTACCGGAAGTTGACACCATCTTTTTTATTTCAAATGGCATAATGTAAGTTCCTATTTTTTTTTATTGTAGAAAATTAAGTTAGGCTACCCGAAATCATTGACACCAAGTTTGGAAAGAGTCTTATAGAAGAAGTCAAAATAAATAATTTATTTACACACAAATTTTCAGGTTCGTATCAGAGTCATATCTACACAGATGGTAGTAAAGTCAAAAATTCCAGATCAGTTGGTACGGCTTGTAACTGTCCTTAATTAGATTTTAGTAGGATAAGAAGTCTTCCTTCGTATACCTCAATTTTCACTGCAGAATGTATCGCTATTCTAGATGCTTGCGAAATTGCTACACACAATAAATCAAAGAGTTTTTCGTTTTCACTGTTTCCCCAAGTATGTTGGAAAGTCTGCAAAATTTTCGATTCAATTCCAATGTGAATTGCTACATTTCGAAAAAAGGAAAAGCTCTTTGAGCGTTCTGAAAACAATGTTTTCAAAACAACAATTGAGTTTGTAGGGATTCCATCACACAGGGGAATACGTGGAAACGAGAAAGTGGGTCCACTTGCAAAACAAGCTACTGAACTACCCAGCAACGACATACAATACCTCATTCCCTATCAAGATCTGAGAGAAAGTTTTAGGCATACTGCATATGTCGAAACATCTAATTCAATAATTGAATTGAGAACGGGGAATAAAGGAAAATTTTATTTCAAAAATTTTTTTGAAATTGAAAAAAATCCATGGTTTTTAGGAAGAACCTAGAAAGGAGCTTAATTGTCGTGATAAACCGATGCCGTTCGAGACACATTAATTTGAATAAATCTTTATTTACGAAAAATATCATAGACAGTCTCATGTGTAATTGTGGAGACGAGTTTCTAACTCTGAATCATATAGTGTTCCAATGTTCAATTCACGATGATGAAAGGAACAATGTTATCAGGAAATTGTTAGACACAGGGCTGTTTTCACCTTTGGACATCAAGTGCTTATTGTTTGGACCTAATATCGTAGGTATGAGAATAGTCTTTAATTTCTTAGATAAGTGTACTATACACTTATGAATATTTTTTACATATATTTTTTTTAAATTGTCACTATTACAATAGGATAAAATGTAATTTATTGTGTACTTAATAAGGTTAAGCTTAATAACCTTTAAAGGGTTCTATAGCTCTAATAAAAAAACTGAAGAGAAGATATGAATTTTTCAATCAGAATTTTTCGATTTTCAGTTGTCTCTTAGAAGGCATCATAAAAATACTAAAGATCATTCAATAGCGATTACTTCTAGCTCGTTGCAGGTAAAGAGGCTCATTCAGCATAATTCAATGCATTAAGAGGCTTCACGGTATACAGGGTGTTTCCAAAGCATGTGGCGAATCGTAGTACAGTCAAAGATACGAAAATCCGTTTTTTTAAAATTAGACTACCTTGTTTTGAATATATTTAACCATTATAGACCAATCTCAAATTTTACATCAAAGTAATTCTGGTCAGAAATTCGAGAGAAAAAGTGAGAAATCAATAACTATTGCAGTGAATTGAATCTTACTTCTCATTTTTCTTCTTTTCTAGTAAGTATTCTTGATTCAATCAGATTGTCTGGAAAGTCATATTCGAATTACCAGAACTACTTCTCTGAATGAAGCATGTCGATTATTCTTATAAGTAGATGTACGTACTTTTCAAAACATTTCCGACCAAAAAAATCATGGAAATATTCATTCAATTATGCTGTTAAATATCAGAGCTTTAACTTGTGAAATAACATTTTGAAATATTTTGTTTCAGGAAAATTTGTGAACTTCAAAACGACTAGATCTCAAATCAATACCAATTCGGAGATGACTTTCCTGACAAATAACTGATGTAATCGGGAATATCTACTAGAATCCCTTATTGAGAGATCGAAATGCATCATTTAAAAGATTTCCGGTCATATAATCTGCGAATTTCAGGGTCCTCGCGCGAAAAATCGTAATTTTTTGGGCAAAATCGCGAATAACTCGGAAACCATGCATTTAAGGTATAGGGAAACTTTTAACAGATCGATGCCTATTAATATTGAATGGTGTGTGCAAAAATAGGTTAGATTTGAAAAAACGGACTTTTGTACCTTTGAATGTACTACAATTTACACACTGTATACCGTGAAGCCTGAATTGAAAGCAATGCATTGAATTCTGCTGAATGGAGCCTCTTTACTTACAACGAGCTACAAATGATTGATATTGAATGATTTCTAGTATTTTTATGATGCCTTTTAAGAGACAACCAAAAATTGCAAAATTCCAATTGAAAAATTCATATCTTCCTTTCGATTGATTTCAGGTGGCAATTATTTCGGACAAAATTGTTGAGAATTCAATTTTCTATAATATAAAAGATAGAAACATCCAGTTAACTTCCGGTATAACCGGAAGTGCCACAGCATTGAAAATATTTTCGGAACCAAATTCGAATCACATTCAAGACAACAAATAAAAACTTTTCCCACATTCCTTTCTCCATATACTACTTTTAATGTCCCATTTCGCGTGGACCCTATATATATATATATATATATATATATATATATATATATATATATATATATATATATATATATATATATATATATATATATATATATATATATATATATATATATATATATATATATATATATATATATATGAATTAGTAACATTCATGAGAAATAGACCCTTCGTGGTACGAATAGGAGACACCCGATCTTTCATCAGGAGGATGGAAGCAGGAGTACCACAAGGATCACTACTAGCGCCGTTGCTGTTTAACATCTACACTTCGGACGTCCCGAAAACCCCCAACACGAGCTTAGTTTTTCGTCTACGCGGATGACACGGCCATAATGACCAGATCGACAGCCCCCACTTGATAACCAGAAGACTCCAAGAGGCCGCAGGAAAATTGGGGAATGGTTCACCAAGTGGCTGATCACCATCAACCCAGAGAAGAGCTCAGCACTCTATCTGTCCAGAAGAAGACGTAGCCCCGAGGAGCAGATCATCATGAATGGACAACCCATCCCGTGGGTCAACAAGGCCAAATACCTGGGAGTCACACTCGACCGGCGGCTGACATGGCGTCAACATGTTGAGGACTGCACGAGCAAGTGGAAGGCAGCCCAAGCCTTCTTATACCCCCTGATGAACAGGCGGAGCAACCTGAGCGCAACGAATAAGCTGAAGCTCTACAAGACCATCATCAGGCCCATGATGACATACGCGTCAACAGTCTGGGGACATGTAGCGGCATGTCATATCCGGAAGCTCCAAGTAGTGCAGAACAAGGCATTGAGGATGACCGTGGACGCCCCCTGGTACGTTCGAAACTCCCAGATTCATCGAGATCTGCAGATGCCGAGTGTGATGGAGTTCATCAGAGCGACAGCGGTGAAAGCATTCCTAGCAGTTGACGACCACCCAAACCCATTGGTTAACACCTTAGGAGACTACGAGGTAGACGAACCGAGAAAATACAAGAGGCCCAGGATGGTGCTTCGAGAAGACCCGGATTAGCTATAAGAATCTTGTAAAATAAATACGTTAAGACCGTCGTCACTAGGACGACAAAATGAACTTGTACTTAAATTAATTATTTTAGGTTACATTCATATCCCTCAGATCTCGGCTTAGAAGCCTAAAATTGTTCAATTTTTCAATCAATCGAAGAGATGTAAGGTTAAAAGTTGTAAAACTGGGACTTAAATAAAAATTATGTTAACTGAACTGAGTAACATTCAGCGTTACTTGACTAAGATCCGTACACTGGATTTTCCCGGAGAGACAGCCTGTGACACTACTCGTTAGTACAATGATGTCATTGTCTGATGATGCTATAGTTTGTATATATCCACCACATTAAATATTTTCATTATATTTATTTAGTTATTTTGTATATTATGTGTGTCGGGTATAGAAATATAAATTATTCATATATGTTATTCGATTCTTTTCATCAGTTGCATAGAATTCTTCAATCTAAATAGAGTTTATATTTCTCGTTGTCACAACACAAATAATATATATATATATATATATATATATATATATATATATATATATATATATATATATATATATATATATATATATATATATATATATATATATATATATATATATATATATATATATATATATTTAAGATCAAAGTGGAATTCATTAATTGACGACTATTTTTCGAAGCCATCCGGTAACTTATGCCATGAATTCAATGCATTTTAATACAATGTATTACGTCATATATTAGGATAAGGTAAATTGATATAATAATATAGATATCTATCAGAATATATCCCAACCTAATTGAAGTAACACTGAATATGATTTTTTAATTGTATTCTTTGTTGAGAGTTACTAGATTATAGAATTCTTTTCTGCTAGGAATATAGATCGCAAAAATTTCATCAAATTAAATTATATATGTATGTATATAAATATGATGTATTAATATTTTTTATGGAAGAACTCTATGACACGACTTACTTCTTTTTTTCGAAGAACTTGTCAATATCCTGTTTAGTTAACTTTCTATAATTGTGAGTAAATATATAATAGAATATTAGTATATAAAATTTTGAAATATTACTCACCATATGCGGATTTATCTTATAAAACACTCTTCAGCAATAAAAATATCCCTGAACTGAATGTCATGGAAAATAGAAGCACAACAAATATCACACTGCTTTTAATTCGGCATGTCGATATTCGTATCGATTTTCCACGTATGTGAAATATTCGTAAAATTATTTCTTATTTCTTTATTCTTTTATACAGCGAATATTAAATCAATTATAAACATTCAGGTATACAAAGACTCCATCAGAAAGTTGAATTTACCTTGTCAAGGCAAATGACTTCGGTTTCCTTCGGTTCTATCTGCACAGAATAAAGTAGTGGGACTTATTGGTTAAAATATACTTTCTCTCAACTACATCGTGCTCGAAGATCACCGTTACTATCCGTTACCAATAGGTACGTCAGTACTACCTCAGACTTCATTGGACTAACTGCGGTATGTAGTATTGGTATTCTATACGGTTGGCGCGAACGAATTTCCTCTGTTGACTCACTGTTTCTTAAATTTCCTATATGCAATTAGACCTTTATAATTGAAAGAAATTTTCATAACTAATTTTAAACATTCAGTACCTTTGTTCTGAAGTCTTTTAAAATAAAAAAATAATGGAAAAATTGAAGGTGATTACCATAATTGGGTTCCTATATAGGTAATTGGATGTAATTAAAATGTGGCGAGATTTCACTCAATTTCCACTTAAGAAGTAGCATTTCTTTCAAGAACAAGAAATTTTTGTTTGCAAGATCATCATTCTATTAATATTTTTTTTGAATGTATGGTTAATTCAGATTTAAGTGTTGAAACAGTGGTTGCTATAATTGTCTTATTAAAATCTCCGGCGCTGGAAATTCGAGATATTGTTACAAATTACAGAAATACGGTATTAGAACAATTTGGGACAGAACCTTGCAAAATACTTCATCAAATAAAATAAAACGATGAAACCACTTATACTTTTACTACTTACTAATGATTAATAAATAGTGCCAGTTGGCTTTACAAGATATACCAGAATTGGATTGCAATTTCCCGTTATGATAAAGTCGTCAACATATTTCCGCAACTTCACATAACATTTTTTCCTCTAACCCATCCCCCTTCGGAGATATTCAACTCCAAACTTGAAGAAAAAAGTTATCTTCCAACGATCTGTTTCGTTCAATGATTTTTTGATGAAATTTAATATAAACTGTAATTCCAAAAGAGAGTACTTTTCGTTTTTTGTACTGCTTAATTTCCAATAGCAAAGAACTACCCCGATCACTTATTACCCTCCAATGCAGTAGACACAATTATCTCTTGTACCCAATATTAAATTATTATATAATATAATTATAAAATAACAGAAAAGTGGAAATACTATTTGGAAGAATAAGCATATATTCATTTTCGTGTATATAAATCGACGATTAAGAGAAAATTGGTAATCTTTTAACAGAATACTCAGGTTGAATCTTCAGTTGTTCTAGAATAATACTCCCTGAAATAGTGCATTTGTGGATTGCGAATTGATTTCATAATCAGCATGAGCAAAATGCTCCTATCGTTTGGTCATTCCTTTACTACGATGAAGCAGGTTTTTGGAAAGATGTCGTTAGAAATTCTCATAGTTTACCCTTTTGGACAAATGGAAACGTTCATGTCATCATTCAGCAAAATCGAACCCTCAAACGTTCAAGAACAATATTTGGGCCCGATATTTCGGTTAATTTTTCATTGTGCTATTCGCTATAATTGTGGCTTCTTCACGATGGTACTTCACTGGATTCTAAGCGTAGAAAACATGTCAATAATACTAACCCCAATTCATGGAGAGCTCGAATATGACATATCGCATGGCCACTTAGGTCGCTTCGCGAAAATCCTCTTGATCTTGATGATAATCTATACCTATCACAAATAGGGATTGCTCTAACCTCTCATTTCAGAATACAAAGATCTGCTACTGCAAGTGAGTTCTAACGTTGAATAGCTTAGATGTGAATAACCTTTGATCGAACAATTTCAAATTTGAGAATATTCGAATATATAATCTTCTTAACTGCGTTTTTCAGATCTATCCACATTTCAGTTCGATCGCTCACAAAAGTTGGACCTAAAAAGTGTTTCGGGGTAGTTAACGTCATGCACATATTGGGCATTACTGAAAAATGAAAAATGCTGTCTAGTGAATATAAATTCTACATTGAAATTTCCAAAATTTCATCAGATCATATCTCGTATAAAAATCAGTTTTTTCATAATTTTTGGTGGTGAGTTTCGCAGTAGAGGTGGTTCTAAAGAAAAAATATCGAATGAAAATATGGCTAGTTTGTTTAGTTCTATCAGATTTCCGTAATTATTGTGAGACACCCTGTAACATGAATGTCGGATATTATTCACACTTAGGCGTTTGTCATTAAATTTCAGTGAAATTACTTGTAGTAGTTATATCCATAGCTTCAACACGGATTTCCGTTATTTATTAACTATGTGCTAACTATGATTTTTTATTAATTCATTTGCTGAACCTGGATTTGAGACTCGCTTCAGAGTAATCATTGTGAATTATTTCCCAACTTGGATAAAAACGGTATAGAGTTGACTAGTTAAAATAGAATAACAAAGTACAATTTGATATTTATCATAACATTCCTAAGAAATGTGTAATGAATCTGTTCATCATCATTCAAGTTCATCAAATATTTTAATAATCTTCATAGGTTTCTTTCTGAAAATATGATGAAGTAGGGCGAGGCCATTTGTTTTTCCCATAGTAAATGCTTCAATCGGAAACTCATTTCATATTTTCTGAAAACAGAATATTCTACCGATATTAATTGTTATCTCTGATGTCGATGTCATTTCCTTTTAGTCTCTTGCGACATATTTTCTTACATACAGGCTTTTAGGAATTCAACATTTCTATCCAGAGCAGGGCAAGACCCCAAAAATTAATTACAGGGTCGAATATCAGAACAACGCTGAGTACACCACTTATATATATATATATATATATATATATATATATATATATATATATATATATATATATATATCTCTTGAAAGGAGAGGATTTGCAAAATATTTGAATAATTGTATTTATAATAAATGCTTGTATCTATAATTTTGGTGTGTGTCAGAAAAACACAAGTTTGAACTCAGGAAATGTAAGAGGGAACCATACTACATATCTTGTATATGATTCAATAAACGAGCTGAAAAAAAACCTACTAGTACATGAAAAAACTCTCGTTTTCCTGTCGCTATTGCACTAGCAATAGCTGTCTATTTATGTTGTGTTAGTGTCGTGTGTATATAATGAGTACCAAAGATTTTTCTGCTTAGCTGCTTCATTCTCTCTTGCATTCCATGATTTCCAAAACAAGGGTAAAAGGGGATTTTGGACAGGAATCTTTAACAATGGAAAAAGAAAAACAGCAGAAAAATATTTTAACAATCAAACTTCTTATATGTCTAAACAAATCTAAGAAAAGACTTTACATAGCAAGCAAGGTCATGAAAAGGACTAAGGAGATAATAAAAAAAATACATAACCTGCGATATTTCCTCAAATTCCCTCTCTGTTTGACCGATAGAGCCCCGATGGCCACTGAAATGATAACCTCAATGTACATTCGTATACTAAGCAGCATTCAAGTTTGCGCAAACAGTATATTTGAGTCACCTACGATTTCATGGAAAATCAATTTAAGTTTTTGAACAGGGGAATTTCAATAAGTATCTACTAGAGGGTGTTCTTCTGGCATTCGACAATAAAATTATTTCTTATTCATCCAGCCCCTCCGAACATTGAAAATGATGATAACCTAGTTCAAGATTACTGAAGAACGGTAAACCTTCATGGCGTCAGATATGATATCCTTTTCGTTAATAAGGAGTAGAATGATATTTGACAAATTCTAAAATTATTAATTTCATCTAATATTAAAAGTGGAAATAGTTTTGATTCAAAACATCAATCGGCACATCACAAATGCATACTTCGTCGTATATATTTGGAGTTGACTAAAACAGAACTCCAAACATGTCATAAGATTCATAATTTGTCTTATTTTATCTAATAAGACAAAAGAGTAATGAATAAATAAACAAGTAATTGAATGTAAAACGTATTTGTTACCTTCTTCATATCAACAAAACTACCCAAATATGTTCCATGGTTGCAATAACAGCACCAAGAAAGGATCGTAGGTATTTTATGTTCTTCAGTATCTTATCTAATTAATTACTTAATATTTGTTATCAAAGGTCCTCGTTTAGATATGCTTAATATTTGTTCTCAAGAGGTAGCCCCTCAGTACAGTTTTTCAGTTCAATAAATTGTTCATCATAATTTTGGTTGTTGGAGTGGTCGCTATAAGTTTTAGCAAATATGTTTGCAATTTCTTTGTCATTCGTCATAAGTGAGCCATTCAATGCGATAGAGCGGATGGGTGTATAAGTACTTTTTCCTGAGATTTTTAATTTTGTTCCACATCTCCGAAGATGATGTGGCAGGTGTATTGTTGAAAGGTAGTGGCTCCAAGATTCCTTTTACTCTTTTTGATTAAAAACGGGCTTCTGCTCTGAGTTTCTTAAATTCTATCATCTTTTCTTGTGATTTATCCTTTTATATTTATATAGAGCATGTTTGTACTTTTTATAGCAAGTTTACATTGTTCACTCCACCAGGGAACTAAGGCCTTCCAGGTTGGTGTTTTGAGCACTTTCCAATAGATAACTCCCTGCTTCTGTCAGCAATTTGGTGAAGTTAGCCACTGTTGTATCGATATTTTCTGTAGTGTCAGTGAACTTATTCCTTCTACTAGTTTCTTTTGATACATAAACCAATTTGCTTCTTTTAGTTTCCATTTTCTATAGAAATTGTCTCGTAAGTATTTGAGGTATCGCTGATCATAATTGGGTAATGGTCACTTCCATAAAGGAAGGAGAACTTGCCATTGCAGACTTAGAGATGTAGAGGGATCACAAAAGCTTAAATCAAGGACTGTTGAGTTTCCTGTTGATACATTAAATCTTGTTCCTTCGCCAGTATTGAGTAAAATAAGGTTTGCTCCATTCAAAGCATCACACAAATTTCTCCCTCTGTTATCCGTATTCCGTGACCCCAGATCTCATTATGGCTATTGAAGTCACCGAATATTATCCTTGGAGAAGGTATTTGCGATAATATTAAATTTATGTCATTAGAGGTGAAGTCCGATGCCGGCGGAATGTAAATATTGCAGATTGAGCGTTTTTGGGGAGATCGAGTGAGACGGCTACTGCTTCTAACTCTGTATTAAGAGGTATTTCTGTTGCTCCAATATCTTTTCGTACTAAGATTGCCACGCCCCACTGGCTCGATTAACGTTCTCTCTACTTTTGAAAAAGCCTTTGTAATTTCTTGGAGAATGTGATTTATTTGGTTTGAAATGGGTCTCTTGTAGACCAATTATAGAAGGATCATATTCGTTAATAAGGATTTGAAACATTTCTAGATGGTAAAAATAGCCGTTGATGTTCCATTGTAAGAAAGAGTGGTTGGTAGGAGCCATTTGGCTCCTTCACTCATGTTAGGGTCCATTAATAATTATTAGGGTCTTGAGAGATTCCGAGAGTGATACTCTCGGAATCAGTAGCGATTCCGTCTAAGTGCCTCTTCAGCTTTTTTCGAAATTTTGTGCATCTTGATTTCAGGATTCTATCTTCTAGAGCTGGCTGTATTTCCTCTATCATGTAGTTTAGACCCGAGAGGTCGTTTGTATAGTCTTGTGCCAGTAAAATTTGATTATTCGCCCCAAGTAAGTTGGAAAAAAGATCTGTTAATTCATCATATGTGAGAACGAAGGGGGAGAGTGTGCTTCGATGAGGTATTTTACTGGTAAAAAAGTCTGTATTCATAATTTTACATTTGTTTTCATTTGCCTTGGTCTCGTGTTTGGGTTTTTTGAGTAGTGGTTTGGTGAAATTGATTTCTGGCTGTGAGTGGGTGTCTGCTGTGGGAGAAACGATCTCGTTATGTATTCTTTTTATTTGCACTGTGTTGTAATTATTGCCAGTATTGCTTGAATTAGGTTGCATAGTCAAAATTTTGTCGGTTTTTTCGAAAGTAGTGCCTTCTGGTGTGATTTGGGTTTGTCGATGTTGAGTTGATGGAATAAACAAGTAATTGAATGTAAAACGTATTTGTTACCTTTTTCATATCAACAAAACTACCCAAATATGTTCCATGGTTGCAATAACAGCACCAAGAAAGGATCGTAGGTATTTTATGTTCTTCAGTATCTTATCTAATTAATTACTTAATATTTGTTATCAAAGCTCCTCGTTTAGATATGCTTAATATTTGTGCTTCTTTATTAAATTCTTTCTAGTTATCTTCAAAAATATTAAGTTCATAGTGAGTACTACGAAAATAATTTCTTTTTCAAACATGGATTATTGTCAAATCAGAGTGATGTTCTTTCATTCAATGGTTCAACAACGTTTGACCACCTCTCACTATTCCAAGGTGACCTTGTATTCAGTCGTTCAATTATATTAGACCATCTCTCGTTACATGTCTCTGCCTTCAGTTTCTTTCGACCATATTTCATAAGAAACAAAACCCTGCTTTTTTCAAAACTAAATTTTGTCCATCTGAAGAATATACATGTATCGTTTGACTATATTCGACCATCTATCGAAAAAAAATTTTAACTTTTCGACCACCCTTCATTACAAAATTTCTTCAAGGCTCGATTTTGTCATCCCATGGTAACATGCTTTTATCTAATCGTTTGACTTTGCACTTTCATCTATCGAAAAATATTACAAACCAATCAATTTCGTTCGATCGCTCTCATCCCAAAAATAAAATCGTTTCTTTTTCATCTCTCTGTCAAATGTCAATAATGCCAACATTTGCTTGTTCGACCATCCTCGAAAAATACTTTTTAACCTGCAATTTGAATATATGTACGTCTCTTCAGGTTGTGATGACATGAATGGTCGTTTAGAGAATTGTGCATTTTTCGTTATTAAGGGCGGTCTAACGAAACTGAAAGATTAAAAATATTTCTCGATAATGATCAAACGAATTTACAAGTACGTCTCAAGCTTCAAAGGAAAAATAATGTTTTTGTTATGGGCGGTGATCGAACAAAACTGGGGATTAAGGATTAAAAACATTTTGCAGGATATGGTCAAACATTAAAGAAATCTAGCTTTGAAAGAAATATTTTTTCGAGGATGCCTAAACGAAGTTATTCAAGGGTCAGTCATGGTCAAATTGGATCAACCGCGTGGTACAATTTCATCATTTTTCTCATACATTGCGCTTTCTACTTCACTGAGCTGAAAAACACTCTAATTATAAAGCCTTCAATGGATTGAATCGGTCATTTTAAAACCCGAAAATTGATTCATTCATACATAATCGTATTGTATAAAATCTTTCTCAAATAATAATTATAAAACAATAATTCGTACAGTGAAAAATTATTGATCTTATAGATGAAATTTTATTTCATATTAAATAAGCATCTGGATAGTCAGAATATCATCGAGGTATTCCTATTAATCCTAAGAAATGTTGTGGAAAAAAGGTAATTTTACTCATTAAAATATTATTAAAATTGAAATTTTAATAGAGAATTATTTAAATTGAATTCTGTATATAAAGGAAATCAATGAACTAAACCTGCTATAGTAGCAAATACAGCTCCTATTGATAACACGTAATGAAAATGAGCAACAACATAATAAATGTCATGTAAATTAATATCAATAGATGAATTAGCTAAAATAACTCCTGTTAGCCCTCCAATAGTAAAAAGAAATAAAAATCCTAAAACTCATAAAATAGATGGTCTAAATGAAAATTGAATTTCATGAAGAGTTGCTATTCAAGAAAAAAATTAATACCAGTAGGGACAACAATAATTATTGTTGCTGAAGTATAATAAGCTCGTGTATCCACATCTATTCCCACAGTAAATATATGATGAGCTCAAACAACAAATCCTAATCATCCAATTGCTATTATAGCATAAATTATTCCTAAAGTTTCAAAGGCTTCTTGTTTCCCTCTTTCTTGTCTAATAATATGAGAGCTTATTCCAAATCCTAGAAGAATTAAAAGAAATACTTCTGGATGACCAAAAATCAACACAATGTTGATGTAAAGTAGGATCCCCTCCCCCAACTGGGTCAAAAAAAGAGGCATTGATATTTCGATCAGTTGAAAATATTGTAATTGCTCCTGCTAAAACAGGTAAACAGACAAGAAGAAGAATAGCAGTAATTAAAACGGATCATACAAATAAATGTATTTTTTTCAAATGTTATTAAATATGGGCGTATATTTAAAATTGTAGTAATAAAATTAATTGCTCCTAAAATAGAAAAATTCCTGCTAAATGAAGACTGAAAATAGATAAATCTACATAAGGTCATCTGTGAGCAAAATTAGATGATAAAGGGGATAAACTGTTCAATCAGTTCCTGCGCCTCTTTCTACAATTGATCTTATAATTGATAAAGTTAAAGCACGAGGAAGTAGTCAAAATCTTATATTATTAAGCCGAGGAAAGCTATATCAGGAGCTCCAATTATCAAAGGATCTAATCAATTTCCAAATCCTCCAATTATAATAAGTATAATAAAAAAATTATGATGAAAGCATGGGCGGTAACAATAACGTTATAAACTTGATCATTCCCAATTCAAGACGAATTAGTATTCTTAAGGAAGTCCCAATTATTCCAGCAATAAATCCAAATAAAAATATGATATTCCAGTATCCTTATGATTGGTAGAAAGAAATCATTTACTCGATGTAGTGGCTGATAAAAAGCAGTATATTGTAAATTTACCTATGAATAATTTCCTACATTAGTCTTATATTCAATTATGATTATAAATTGCCAATTTATAGGTGAATTCATTCTAAGTCTCAGATATTTTTCTATTTATAACTTTGAAGGTTATTAGTTTTAATAACTTTAATCCTTAAATATTTAGAATCAAGGAAATAATTAATAAACCAAAAATATTGATAAAATTTGAAAAGAAAAATCTATTTTTGTTTAAAATTATTTTCTAAAGATTTTATTGTTGAAGATTGAAATGTAATTCGAATATAAGTAAATATTATTAATAGTGTTCCTGAATTAATGATATATGATATAATGTAAAGATTATTTTACATGTTTTAGAGCTTCTTCGATATTGAATGATATTATTAAACAAACCCGAGGAACGGTTCGTGATTTGAAGGTTTAAGAAACAAACTGATTAAGGTTAGATAGTTTATAGTTTAATCAAAACGGTCATATTAATCATACTTTTAATAAATGTTTTTAATAAATACGGTATATATTAACATCTTCAAATTTTAATATTTTCATGATAGATGATTATATTTATAATCATTCTTCTCAATTATCGACGAATTATCAATATTTACGGTTGCTGAATATTTTTCGATGAAATGTTATATTCGATCTTCTAAATGCTTTTTGAACTCGCATTATCTTCTAAAATGCTATTTTGAACTCGCATTAAATCATTAAACTTCTTACTATTTATAAGCATTCTTTGATTAATTATGATTTCCCAAATATGAATATTGAAATAATCTCAGAAAATAATGAAGAATACAGCAATTTTGAAGCAAAAAGCATTCGCTTAGGGATCGCTGACCTGAACATCAAATCTGCTGCAATATTGAAAATATCTAAACTTTTCAATAATTATAGATAAATATTTCGCATTTCCATCGTTCTTCTTCGATTCCTATTACATACTATTAGCGAAATAAGTAAGGTGTTTATGAAGAATTCTATTATTTTTATAACAGCAACATTCCTACGTATATGAGGGAGGAAACCATAACTTTCACATTAGGTCGTGGAACAGATGTCATCTTACTACCTGAAACATATTCTGCATGTTACAACCGAAAATCGTGATACAGCATAGAGTGTAAACCGAACAAAATGAGAATATCAGGCTCGTATTGATGTGGTTAAGGATTGCTGAATCTGTCGGTTATAACAAAAATGTAAGTGACCTTAAATTTTTATAGTACAGTAATTCAATTCGTCCAAATGATAGATTTCGGTTTTGTAGAAACTGCACTAAGTAGCGAGAACAGATGTGAATTAGATACTCACTACTTTTTAACTGCAACGAAAATTGCCATAAAATAACTAATATTTATATAAAAAAAAACTCCCTGAGGAATATTATTTACAGGAATGAAATACGGACGAAGAAATAATAAGCTATCCGAAAATATGAGAATTGAAACGAAAACCCCTCATAGAATTGTTCAAAAATCTGATGGAAATGACCAATCGAACGTAATTTTTTAGTTTTTAGAGTAATTTTCTTGTTGGAAAACAAAACCTGAGAATTTCATCAGAATTACTATATTGACAATCTATAAAACATCGAGATCTAAAACGAATGAGTAAAGCAACGATATGTTTAGTTTACTGCCTATTTTATTGAATTTCCATGGACATGTCCCTTGTCACCGTATACAAGGTGTTACATAATAGTATGTCACAACTTGAGGGGGTGAATCTACGTGCAATTTTAAGAAAATAAGTTGATATAAACCTAGGTCCGCTAAATCTTCGTTACGGAGCTACAGGGTGTTGAAATTTTCGGAGAAGATTGGTTTTTTCTTCAGAACTTCTGCAGTTTCTGAAATATTCAGCCCAAATTTGGAACTCAAGCTATTTTTTACAGCTTCCATCATTACACGTCCAAAATTTCAATTGGAATCTATCGTTGTTTGAAAGGGCAAAAGGAGACAGGAAAAGAAAACACCTTGTATATTCTAGTTAAAATTTAGGACGTGTAATGATGGAGGCTGTAAAAATAGCATTCCAAATTTGGGCTGAATATCTCAAAAACTGCAAGGTTTTGAAGAAAACCCAATTTTTTCATGGAAATTCATACACCCTCTAGCTCCGTAACGAAGCTTTTCCGGACCTATGTTTATATGAAATTTTTTTCTTGAAATTACTCGTGTATGTACCCCCTTAGGTTGTGACATACTATCATGTAACACCCTGTATATACTGTTCTCTGAAGAACTGAAAGACTATATTCCGGAAAATCCAGTTGCAAATAAAAACCAGACTCGCGAAAAACTGTCATTAGCGGATGGTCCAACTAACTACGCCGCGTACCACTGTCTATGAAAATTCTTTTGTTTACTGAACTAGTGTACTGTGGAGTTCGCTTCCATCGAACATCTTTCCGACAACTTACCTAGCTCTGTGCTCAAGTTTCTATGGAAAATGCTGCAGCCTCCGAATCTATTAGTGGTACATTTGGTCCTCCTCAAGCCAGTTCCTTCTTTTTTTCATCAACTGCAGACTTCGAGTGACCGGGAACCCACACAATACTCACACTTTTGTCCTTATCTTTTCTTTGTAAGCTGTAGTTACAATCCTGGACAACATTGGTTGTTATCCGGTATGATTCAAATTCTTTGCTGTATTATGACTGTCTGCGTATGAAAAAATAGGCTTGCCTTGGCTTCAAGATATTTGCATTCCTGAGTGCACCTAGCAATGGCTAATAGATCAGCCTAATAGACAAGTCAGTAATTGTCCATTTTAACAAAGTTATGTTGGAGTGGTTTCTCTGTTCAAACCTTCAGCATAAAACTGGTCCGGTCTGGCTGGTCCTGCAATCAATTCATCTGAAACTGACAAATCGAGTTATGCGTTAAGGGCATCGGTTGAGGTGCTAGACTCTTTTCCCGTACTATGAATCACTGCCTCTGCATCTGAAGCAAAATATTTTGCACCAGATTGGTTTATCGTCGACCATGAAACCTGTGTTCCGCAAATTTTAAAAACAAACTGAAATTCATTGAATATGCTCAAGATTCCTAGATTTTGTTTCATATATATCAACATTGTCTGTCAGATAACCTACATTGAATTAAGCAGTAGATTCCAATGGGGTGATTGACGAGTGCCAAACTATTGGCCCGTCACGACAGAACCGCCATTCAAGTTAAGAACTAATGAAAAAATTCAAAGCATTATCAATTTGTTTCTATCTGGTTGAACTATTCCATTTGAAATCGTAAATTTTCTAAAAAATTCAGATGAAATTAGACCAATTAGAAATAATGAAAAATGAGCAACTAGCTATCATTATAGCTGCCAACCTAACCTTCCGAAAATCTTTGTTCAAAATGATGTTGCATCTTTAGTTTCCTAGTAATTTATGGTGGGAAACCATCGATTCATAAAAGAAGCATAGAATAATTTCATTCAATTCATATGTCATTCAAGCCTTTGCCCTACTTGCTTAGTCAGTGTTGCCGTTCTCTTAATTTTTCTTTATTTTTAGAGATTACAAGCTTAGGTGCAATTGAGTAAACTCTTCAACTTCATTATGTCATTCTGGCTTTCATATTTTCAAACGAAGAAACGTTTTCATTCATGGACTCTCTAACGGAAGTTAAAATGCAGCCAAATTGGAATCTCACACATGTCTGTCTAACGTATATAGCGTGAAAGAAGAACATTTTCCAGAATTTTTCAGAATCAGAAGGAGAACAGAACACTTCCTAGTAATAATGAAATAGAAATAGTTGACATCCGACCGGATAATGCAAAATGAAGTTGACCCTTCAAAGAGTACAAGAAATACCTCTAATGATTTGTGTGTATTATGAACAACAGCATTGCGAGTTTTAAATAGAGAGAATTACCATCCTTACCATTTTAAGAAAGCCCAAGAAATTACAGAAGAAGATTCAGAGCAACGTTTAAGATGTTGTTGCTGGTTGGTCAGACACCAACATCATGCAACATTGGTAAATGTTTGGCTGGGAACAGTTGATGGCATGATAGTTTGGCCTCATTCATTCGGGGATAGTTTGACTTTAGAGATTTATTCCAATTTTTTACAAAGCATCTTTCCAAATCTCTTAAATGGAAGAGTTTGAAAAGCATGTATTAACAGTACGATGTAGCACTCCCATATCTCAACAATAATGTTATAAACTTTCTGAATACTATTTATCCTCATAGAGAGATCGGTTGTAGTAGACCAATATCTTAACCACCTCGAGCACCGAAATTGATTCCGCTATATTATTTTGTGTTGAATTAATTGAAAGATGATCTATACAATGTAGAAATGGGGTTTACAGATCATATGGTTCAACGAATTTAGGAATGCTGTGACAATAATATGCAACTAATTCAGCGATCGAATAGAGCAATTGTAAAGAAACGAGAAATAGCAGTGAAAATACAAGAAGTCAATTTGAATATTTACTTTGAACTCACTCTTGTAATCAGCCAGAAATAATGTTAAATTTCCTTGTTTCTGATATTGCATTATTATCGTTGTTCTATTATTTCCTAGATTAGTCGCACCAAAACTGTGTGGATTAAAATAGTTTATTATTAACATGGTATCCCAATATTTTTAGGAATGATTTCAGGAACATGTAGAATAATTCACCAAGTTTTCCAACATAAATTTACGTTTTTAGAAGCAACTACATAGTAGATTTCCGAATACTGAACGAAAATCTGCTCTTCACAAATTGAATTCGATTTCCACAAATAACCGTAGGTGTGACAAGAATAAACTGTGTACATACTTGCACTTGTCTTTAAAGTTCACGAATAAACGTTCAATATTTCATTTCTTTGATGGACAGGGTGTTATTTGAAATTTTGCAAAACGACTCCGCTCTAGAATGAAAATGCAAAAAGCTAATTCTGAGGCATCAAACCTCTACATTTACCACTACGTAGACGTAGACCAAAAAAAAAGGTCACACCGACACCCCACGAATAACTAACCTAACCTGAAGAGAAAATATTCCATTTCCCTGCACAATCGTCGTGTTTTATCATTTTTTTTTGGAAATTATATTCTGAATCACTCTCAAAAATGAACAATTTTAAGGAATCAGTAATTTCAATATATTCTGACAGTTTGTTGTCAGTACGATAGATATTATTAGGTTTTCCTGAATAAATTGATTTAATAAAAGTAAGGAATTTAATATCTACCTACTGGTATGATGTTATATAATTTTCAATTATATCAAAAAAATGAAACTAATTGATGAACTACTAAAGCAAATAACATTCCTAAATATATATATATATATATATATATATATATATATATATATATATATATATATATATATATATATATATATATATATATATATATATATATATATATATATATATATATATATATATATATATATATATATATATATATAGTACATTGATGTAATTGAATAGAGTATTACTTTTTTTTTCTTCTACTTCTTTGTGAAAATTGTAATAATGTTTTCGACCCCAAACTTAGGCCCCATTCAGACCCAACGTAATCCTCTGGGATTTAGCAGTTAACCATGTACCAATCTTAAAGTATCGCTTACTCAAATTCGGTGCTTTGGTCCTTGGGGGCAGCGAAGGTTTTAGGATTTCTATACCACAATATCTAAAACTTACTATTTGCGCGATTATCGCAATGTGTAGACACATTGAAGAATTTTTATTCAAGGAACAATATTCAACCTTCCGTAGAATGTTAAATATCCCTCCTTAAAGAATCTGGTTTTCCGATCCACCCTTCACATTCACCGTCAACCGGGGCCACACAACGACGGTACAGCACAGTCAGATGTCATGAATATATTGCATGTATGCCTGGTTGACATTTAGATAGGAATGAGGAGCGTTAGTCTTTCGACAGACATCTTCCTTGCTGACACGGTGTGTAGAGTTGCGATAAATAGCCGAACTAGTGTGCCTGCTTGAAGTTTTCTGTTTATCTACCCTTTGTCATCACGGTTTCCTGGTGACAATGGTGATGTGGCCTCTGTCTCGGTTCGTTGGAGAGCGCAATAACATTTACATGTTTTTCGCGCTCCAGCGAATTGAGATGAGTAGGTGGCAGTGCAGCCTGATGTTGTGAATGAGTATGCAATACTGTCGAGGTCGAATGAGACCGAAGGTGCAGTGTATTGTTCCTACTCATGACAACTGACCGTGATGTACCACTGCTGTGTGATCCCGGTTAACGGTAATCATGAAGGGTGGATCGGAAAACCTGCTTCTTCAAGGAGGAATATTCAACATTCTACGGAAGATTGAGTATTGTGCTTTGAATAAAAATTCTTCAATTTCTACACCAAATCAACATTTATATATTCAATTGTTTTAGAAGCAACTGTCCCTACTCCAGTAGAAACGCAGTTCTAATTTTAGGCGATGCAAAGCAAATTGGAAATAGGTTCAGCGAAGGAAAATGGGAGAAACAGTTTCTTTAAATACGAAATCCTCTCAAAACTAAAGATGAGATTTTCCGATGAACTCATTGATTATGTCTAAAACATAAATATTATAACTGAAGTTTCCATCATAATTGTTCAGGGAAAGGAGGACTTTTAGTAAGGACAATTTGTTGTATAAAATTGAAATGTTATGCTAATTATCCGCGCGAATTAGAAATGAATGTGGTATACCATCAAAACTACTGCATTTACATAATTTCGTTTGATTAATTCATATCCTAAACAAGTGAACAGAAGTCAAATAATGTTCTGAACGCAATCTGATTAGGATTTATTTTAGAAAACCAACACTCAAAGTTCACTTCGTCATTATTCCTAGGCTGAGCATATTTCATTCCTTTATTTCTACCTGTTTTTGTACATCTATTTTCCCGTATCCTTCTCGCTCTACTCTGAACATCCGCCCACAACTCCTGTGGACCGGCTCTGATTCTTCTAGATTTGACTAGATTATCCGCTAATCATTATTTATCATATACAAGTGACTCGGTACCCATATAAATATGATTAACAAACAAATTGTCAAGTTCAAAAGTTAAGAAATTAATTTTGAACACAACAGTACTCAATTTATTGTTGAATCTATCAATCCTCTTTACTTGCAAAGAATAACTCATGAGAGAGATAGCCGCTTCCCTTGAATAAAGGACGTAAAACATGCACTGCATTCGAGTTGCCCGATACCACTTCTTGAACCTTATCGCGGTAGCCTATCCAAGATCTTCTCGATCACTTGTTAAATTGATTATAAGATTTAGTGTGAGAACGGTTGTGTCGAATTCTGGAAGAATATAGTTATATTTCATTGATCTCTTCATTTTGGTGTTTCGAAAAGGAATTTTTCATCTTCTATTGATGGTTTGCTGGTGACTTCAACATTCGTTGATGATTTTGATATCCCAAAAGGATTGGAACCTGTACCTGTGTGCATTTCTTTACATTTCGGGTCATTATTGGCTGTCATTAATGCTGAGAAAGTAGCTACGATTATACCTTCAAAAGAAATCCGGAGTGGCATTATTCTGGAGAGAAAAATACCAACCAGGTTATATATCTGCCGATATTCCTATAAAGGAGCCAAAAATTTGCAGTATTTTGCTGAGTTTTCATGATAATTCTAATATGGATTTAACAGATGGTCAAAGTAATTTTGAGTCTGATAATCAAGTTGATGAAAGGAATCAATTCAATCCTCGACAAATGAGAATTAAAATAAAAATGACTATATATTGGTAAAATGCCATTCTACCAAAAAAGAATCATAAATGTATTTCGTAGCTTTTATTGAACATAAAGACCGAAATATGTTTTTAGTTTCTTTTTGAAAAACAAATTCGGTTTTAAATTTTTGTCCCTGACAAAGAAGACAAATCCTGCATACCTATCACTGATATTGTAAGGAAACTTCCAAAGCCATGCTCTGCTCCAGGAACTTCTCGTACACCTGCTGTATTCACTTTCAAATTTGACTATAGTAAAATTAAACTAAGTTTGGTACTATTACCAATGTTTTGAAGTTGTTCGTTTTTTGAATATTTACTTTTATGTTGGCCAATAGGTTTTGGATTGTTTATTTTATGTTTGATATTCCAAACTTACATAGTTTAACTGTTTGATTCTTTTTAAATCCTTCTTCAGACCAGTTTAAATGATATGTTTTTAAGATAATGTTAAGGATAAGATAAAGACAAAGATTTAAATTGAAATATGTAACTAGATCTCATATATTAAAATAATGAGTTACTTACACTTGTTCAAGACTGCCCCAGGCTGTTAATAGTTTTATAAAGTTTATTTAAGCAATAGTGAGTATACGAAGTAAGTGGCAATACACAATTATAATATAAGATCTGTATGTCTCAAATAAAGTGTTGATTATATTCTTATATTCTAAGTTACATTGTTTTCTTTTTATCATGGTATTTCAAAACCTGGGGTTATCAAATGTGTCCTTGCCAGGGCACATTTATACAAAAGCAGGTTTTCAAAAACTAATAGTATTATTACTTTAATAAATAAAAAGAAGTAAATTCAATTTTAATTTTGTAGCACAAATAGCATATCTATGTATGAAAAAATAATATACCTTGATATGTAGCACAATACGACAAATATATTTTATTTAAAAACTATTCAAAGGTGCCCCCCACCCCCTAATACTTAGACGGGTTAGGTTAAATATAGTCAATTGCAAAGATGATTTATATACTCTAGATGAAGAACCCACTTCAACGTAAAATTTTCACACAGTATAGAGAATTTCACGTACAAAACAGTCCGTCTGCTGGCGCCCTCTTTGATAATAGACAATATGTGCGGTACTATATCTATAAGTGCAGTGTTCTGCACTAATACGACAAAATAATGAGTGAATTATTCTGATATGGCACATAGATGACGCGTGAAATCGAAAGAACCTATGATATTCAGCTGACATGAACGTAGACATGAATAGGAAAAAAGGGTTTTACTCATTTTTTACATTACCTAGTATAGGATTGAATGAGAAATGCAGAAAAGGAGAATATGTTCAATTATTTATCAATAGCTTTCAATATATGTTTTCACAAACCCATATATACTTAAACACAAAATATTATAAATATCCATCTTACTTTGGCATCTCTTTTCAGAGAGATGCTGACAATGTTTAATTTCCAAATCGGAGGAAAGAAGAACAGACATCTATAATATGACTCCATTACAAGTTACACGCATTTTAATTTAAATTTATGAAAAAGTGTAGCACGCTTTTTTCAAAATAGAAATGTAAAATTGAAAATTCGAATTCAGACCCAAAAGTTTGCTTTGAGAATAATTTTCAGTTTCGAAAGTGCAATGACTTTACCTCCAGAAAATTGTATTAGAACATCAAGAATATTCATATCATTAGTTAAGTGCAATTTCGATGAGAATGATTAATTTTGTTTAAATAAAACAACTTTTGAAGTAATTCAATACATAATTGTGATATTTTTTAAATAATCATTTAAAGGTGATGTATTATAATGATATCATCTATACATTATGAAAATGAATAAATTGCAGATATTGTATCAGTTAGGTATTTACTGTGCATTATATTAATGGTAAATGCAATTTCGACAACATTCTTGACAAGAAGTAATCGGTAAACCAATGTAACAAATCGGTCAACCAATGTAACAAATATAAAGCGAAAGACAAAAAATTTGAAATATCTGGTAAAGAAAGTCTATTCGGGTTGAACTGAAAACTGATTAATACTAGTATTTTATTTTAACATGAGAAGTAACCAACTGTGATATGCGTGCGTTCCGCTATTTCTAAAATTAAGTTCCAATTCCTCTAAAATTAGAGACTACAAATGAACACAAAGCTAGGAATGGCGATAATGTGTAGGGTTGAAAATTTCCTGCAACTGAAGTTCTTGGCATTCATTTGTGGTTTTAAATTCGTATTTACAATCTTAATCAATTATGTACATTATTCCATAAAAAGATTTCGGATAAGTAACTATATTATATTCCACAATGGGATTATATCTTAGCAAATTTTTGGGCGGTTTCCATATTTGAACCCAAAATTTTGCTTTTGAAGAAGCATTTTCCATCTAGCTGAAATTCCTATTTGTTATCAGTTTGGAATCGATTGGTTTCGAGTTCCAATGTTGACAATTTCTATCATAGGAAAAATTTTACTGCGTCATCTTCCGAAGATAATGCTTCGGAATTATAACGGAGAAATTTATGAAATACAAACTTTCGAAAGAACGATACATGACTATAGGCATTATTGGAATGGTTTTTCATATGGAGTCATAATACCATCGTGAATTTCAGAAATTGTTATGAAATATACGGTATATTTTAGAAATTAAAACTTAATCAACACTAAAATGAAACGTTATAGAAGGGTGAATTTCAAAAAATTTTAGTTTTCGAAAGAGCGAAAATTCTCAAAACAGGTGAAATTTGATGAAGAAATATTTCTGTACAACTATAAAAGAAATGATGCCATCAAAGTTATTCTTTCACACTGTAACTTTTCATGAAAAAGGAAATCAAAAAAGAAAAGAGTCACGACAAATTATGGATATTTTTGAATCTATTTAATAAGAAGCTATTGAGAAAACGTTACAGATTATTGAATTCGTCAAAAAATGTGATTAGTTCGTTAAATTCTGGTGGAAATGAGTTGATGACGTTTTTACGATTTAT
Source organism: Cryptolaemus montrouzieri (assembly GCA_013387265.2). Classification (NCBI taxonomy): domain Eukaryota; kingdom Metazoa; phylum Arthropoda; class Insecta; order Coleoptera; family Coccinellidae; genus Cryptolaemus; species Cryptolaemus montrouzieri. Next base: position 55,614,190 of record JABFTP020000185.1, on the reverse strand, counting down.
TGAGAAAATTGGGTTTCAATAAGTCCACCCGCAATAATTCCTAATTAAATATTATCCAAACAACTCACTACACTGTTACAAGTGAAGCTGAGAATAAATTTCTATTTTCGAATACAAATTGAAAGCGTATAATGGCTGATGTTCACCACAAAATGTCTAGCTGATTTCTGTCGGACGGTGGTCTCTCAAAGGAAACAGCGAAAAAACTCAAGTAAACTCGTCTGTGTCTCGAGAAGCCGTCAAAGCAAAAGACGCATTGCCTTAAAATTAACTTCGCTCAGGGAACTGTTTATTAATTATGGGTTTTATTATCATTATTATTATTTGAATGCTCGTAGAAATTCATTAAGTGGCAATGTGTATCAACAGTAAAACACGAATCCGCAAAGTGTATGCTACCAATTCTTTTGTACCTGATGTCATCACGAGGAACAACTGAAATTAAATCCCGCCGATCGATTGCCCGAGGCCAATCACCTTGTCGTGAGTCCAACGGAAAACTGAAAAATGAAACATTTGAAACCCCCCCATGGCGATATTTATTTTCACAATATTTCACTGAACACCTATACAAGATTGCTTGGATGTTATTGGATTTTTTACCATCGTCATTACTGGGAAAGCTCTTTCAGTAAATTCAGTAACAAAAATTTTTTAACGACAGCGACCCTATATAAAATAAACCTGCTCTAGGCAAAATCAATCAAATAGAACAATAGACAAACATTTACCCAAAAGTCAGACCAAATATTAATTCTCGTTTCAAACTACAAGAAATATACGAACTATTAAAAAGTGACATCCCCCTTCTCAATGTACATCCTACCCATTGAAATATAGATGGAAAATGCAGAAGACACAGGCTAATTTAATTGGTTCGATTCAGTTGCATATGAATGCTAAGGTTTTCGGTAAACAAGGTGGCCAGATTGTGATCTACCCTAACGAGTAAGAGAATACGGAACCAAAGAACATTAATTTATTAATAAATTAATAAATCAAAATATACAGGGTCATTGACAGAAATTATTCCTAATTTTATGATCAGAGTGTCAATAATTCAAATTAAAAACTTGCAGTAGATTTAACGAGATATACTCAAATATATAATCAATCAATCAGCAGTCAAAATTTAAAAGAATACAGTTAAATTTTTCAACTTATGGAAAATAGGATACTGAATATTGTGAATCGAAGTACATAACAAATGATGCATGAGAATAAAATAATGTCTAAAATTGCACGTAATGGAAATTCGATAAAATTATTCACAAATATTCAAACTTCCTCCCATCATTTTCTAAACAGTTCTCAATTCGGAAACAATCTTTGATCGTTGCTCTTTTCAGCATGCTTGGATCTAAATTTACAAAAGATCTGCGAACTCTACATTCCAAAGCTGTCCGGGTATTCAACAACTTCACTCTCGTACGTTACTTTTCAGAAGAATTTGAATGTTGAGGGAATTGACGTATTTTTTTTTACCACAAATGTATGTTGTGATTTCGGAAATTCGAGCATAGATGATCCTACGATAATCGTAGGATTGCAAGATATGTCCCGACTACTATTTTTTCAGTTCCTATTCTAACAATACTTTGTTCTCCTTCCATTCCATTCTTGGTGAAATTGATTTTTTTCCAAATTGAGACAAAAACATGGGAAATTTAATAGAAATTATCTTGATTTAAAAAGAATTCAATAATCAATTATTTCATCACATCTTGAAACTCAAATGGTTTTCTTCAAAATAATCCAGAGGGGGCTACCGAAAACCTTGATGAAGAAAAGTCTCATTCAACCACTATTACTAAGACTTAAAGGTGATTGGATATTTCCACCAGCCATAAAGAATCTTGAGAGGAAACGAATTGTATATTCAAGACTTGGAACGAAAGGTATATTCGATTATTATTTACTATGAACACATATGTATTCGCCTACACAATATGTGATCGTATTCGTTTTAATCTAAAGTATGAAATCGTATGAAAGCTCCAATCTATTTTATTAATGAACAATATGATGAAACGTTCATTTTCAGGTACTTAACTTTGAAATCTTAATGGCTTCGAATTATTCACAAAATTTTCCATTTTCGTATTCCATATAATATGAAATTTGAAAGGAAACATATATCTACGTTGAATAATGCACTTCACTAATTTTCTTCATCTATAAAATAATTGATATTTTCTATCCATAATCAATCTGACAACACTGTGTGTTTAGTCTGACGCCTCTGGCGGTGCCCGAAAGGGGACATCAGCAGCAGAGTTACGGACAACTATCATCGTTCGCCGGTCGCCGGGTTGGCGTGGTGACACTATAGATTGTAGAAAGAAAAACGCAAAACACTCTCTGTTGTTCAAGTGGACGAAATATTGGGCTTATCAATATTGACTTCAATACAGGGAATCATGGCCACAGTTTTTTAGGGTTAACCTTTTCGAAGGGTTGTTTTAATGAATAATTTTATGCATTTGAAGTAGTTTACAGTTCAGAAACTGAAATTATATCTTATGAGAACCTAGAAGATCCCAACACTCTAGTAGGTATTTAATAAATATTTCGATGGAAAGCTATTCATTGCATGTTACTTTCTCTATATCAAAATTGTCTTGTGGTTATTGTTTCAAATGCTATAAAAATTCCGATTTAGATTGTTGGTGGTACTTATCAACGATATAATGCTCCCATCATCGCCAGCATATCTTTTCTCAAGTAAAATATATCCCATCTTTAGATTGCTATGAAAAAGGTCCGAAAATCTCAGTTCTTCAAAAACACTGGTTGCTTTTGGTTGCAGGCTCTGTAGCTATAAGATAAAACATTCAAGTAATAGTTTTTCCCAGAAATCATATATTCTATGATGTTCTGGAGTTTGTTTACGAAGTTCGAAACAGTTTAGAATGTATTTTTAATAATGAACGCAATATAGAATTTAAGTTTTTCGAAGATATACAAGTGTTCTTTAAATATGTAACCAAACATCAGGAGCTAATACTTTCAGTGAATTGAGGATAGAGAGTTCATATGAATATTGGTCTAGAAAGTCCTTCATCAAAAATACGGGATATGTACTGAAAAAGTTATTATATTTCGTGGAATGTGAAAAAAATTTGGCAATGATAAATGAAATCGCTACTTGTCTGATGATAAGCGAAAGCTCGAATTAGATATAACGTTGAATAAACTTTTCCATCTTAGACAGTGATATTTTTTACGTAGTAATATTCGCAATCTTCATAATGAAACTATTTTGAATTTTTAGAGTTGACTTCTGAAAAAAGTATTGTTATAATTTTCTTAAAAAGTCATATCTCTATTTTTGTAATAAGAATCTAACTATTCACTAATCGTAATCTCTTCTATCCACTGTATAAGAAAAAGTACGCCCATGGATTATCATTCTAAGATAACTTCGAGATTTTTAGCAGCCATCTGATAGTAGTAACTGAAAATAGAAAATTATAGTATTCTGTTTCATCAAGAGCCATCTATGGATCATCTATGAACCTCATCTCAATCTTTCAATCCTGACGTATCCTAACCAGCCAGGACATAGACCAAGTATAGAATTCGGTCGACAACAAAATTTTGGAAATCACGTTCTTGTTTTTATGATTCGAGCACTTTATGCGTATTACAAAATTCCGTTAAGTTATTTCGTCGTTTCTGGAAATATGGTGGGAGGTGAAATAAAAACCATACCGATAACGCTTATTTCAAAATTTAAATCAATTGGAATATTGGTAGGCATTTTGTATCTTTGGGAGTCTATAAAACAGGAAAGTGAAAACGTGGAATATTTGTTAACGAATCGTTTCAATCAGGACCCATTGGAACATTTTTTTCAGTCATTCGGTAAGCTGGAGGTTTTCACTCCTACGGTTGAACAATTTATTGACAAGACTTCGCATTGAAGTGAAGCGGATGCCAAAAATTTGAATAGAGGCGGAAAGAAGTTTTATAAAATTTCAATGGACTTTTGTGCACATATATATATATATTTTTTTTTTTTCTATTCCTGATTCTAGCAATTGTAATAAATTTCCATCGAAGTCATTTCAGAAAGTTTTTCATTGCGTGACAGCATATATATATATATATATATATATGTTCTGATGAGAAATTTAATTGCCTTTGAAATGTAATATCTCATGCATGTTACCTAAAATATTTCATCTTATTTTATATTCATATCTAACCCAAAAATTGTTTTACTTTAATTTTTGTTTATCAATTAAAATTTGAAATCTATTAATAGAAGTATATTTATGTAGATATCTACGTGATAATAAAACAAACGTCTGTTGTCAATTTTCATTTCTCGTTATGAACTTGATCATTCGCATAAATTAATTTGATACACTTTACTACATAATGAATTTCTACGAGCACAAAAAAATAATTATTGGCCATAATTTTCAAGTATGTAATCATAATAAATCTGATATATTATATACATATTAACGATAAATATAATTAGATTTTCAGTTTTTTTTGACCTAAATTTTAAGACAAATATTTCAAATTTTTCATCATTCAAATAATAATAATGATAATAAAACCCATCATTGATAAACAGTACCCTGAGCGAAGTTAATTTTAAGGCAAGCGTCTTTTGTTTTGACGGCTTCTCGAGACACAGACGAGTTTACTGGGGTTTTTCGCTGTTTCCTTTGAGAGGCCACCGTCCGACAGAAGTCAGCTAGACATTTCGTGCTGTACATCGGCCGTTATACGCTTTCAACTTGTATTCGAAAATAGAAATTCATTCTCAGCTTCACTTGTAACAGTGTAGTGAGTTGTTTGGATAATATTAAATTAGAAATTATTGCGGGTGGACTTATTGAAACCCAATTTTCTCAATTATTCGTAAAAACTTCGACTAGAGTGACAGAAATCCACGTTATTCATCAACTCATTTCCACCAGAATTTACCGAACTAATCACATTTTTAGACGAATTCAATAATCGGTAACGTTTTCGCAATAGCTTCTCATTAAATAGATTAAAAAATATCCATAATTTTCCGTGACTCTTTTTCTCTTTGATTTCCTTTTTCATGAAAAGCTTCTTATGAGTTAGTTACAGTGTGAAAGAGTAACTTTGATGGCATCATTTCTTCCATAGTTGTACAGAAATATTTCTTCACCAAATTTCACCTGTTTTGAGAATTTTCGCTCTTCCGAAAGCTCAAATTTTTTTGAAATTCATCCTCTTATAACGTTTCATTTTAGTGTTGATTAAGTTTCAATTTCTAAAATATACAGTATATTTCATAACGATTTCTGAAATTCACGATGGTATTATGACTCCATATGAAAAACCATTCCAATAATGCCTATAATCGTGCATCGTTCTTTTTTTTCTAGTTTGTATTTCATAAATTTCTCCGTTATCATTCCGCAGCATTATCTTCGGAAGATGACGCAGTAAAATTTTTCCTATGAAAGAAATTGCCAACATTGGAACTCGAAACCAATCGATTCCAAACTGATATCATATAGGAATTTCAGCTAGATGGAAAATGCTTCTTCAAAAGCAAAATTTTTGGTTCAACTATGGAAACCGCCCAAAAATTTGCTAAGATATAATCCCATTGTGGAATATAATATAGTTACTTATCCGAAATCTTTTTATGGAATAATGTAAATAATTGATTAAGATTGTAAATACGAATTTAAAGCCACAAATGAATGCCAAGAACTTCAGTTGCAACAACCCTACACATTATGGCCATTCCTAGCTTTGTGTTCATTTGTAGTCTCTCAGAGGAATTGGAACCTAATTTTAGAAATTTCACAGTTGGTTACTACTCATGAAAATACTAGTATTAATCAGTTTTCAGTTCAATCCTATGTTCCTTATATTTATAATTTTGCTCATTATAAATAGCGGAACGCACACATATACCAAAATGAACGTATTCAGACGATCCTGATAACTGGTGAATGCTTACAAAACTTTTAATAATTCTGTTAAAATAGCTGGGAAACTGCAATTTCTTCTAATCAATCTGCATTTTCAATATGATGGCCAGTTGGCTTCGACAATAAATTCTGCAAAAAATTAAAACTTCAACCCCTTGCAATGAGTTAAAAATTCAATTTTTTCTTAGTTTTTTGTACATCGTACGCACTATGCAACCTATTGCATGCTTTGCGACACTGACTGGTAGAAAATGGAGAGTGCGAACATAGAACATGATAGCGTCAAATTGTTTGTCTGTTTTCGTCTCTGTACAGATTTATTTATGGATAAATGAATTGATGTTTTGTTTCGGAATTGTTATGAATCGAATAGACTTTTTTACCTGATATTTCGTCTTTCGCTTTATATTTGTTACATTGGTTTACCGATTACTTCTTGTCAAGAATGTTGTCGAAATTGCATTTGCCATTAATATAATGCACAGTGAATACCTAACTGATACAATATCTGCAATTTATTCATTTTCATAATGTATAGATGATATCATAATAATACATCACTTTTAAACAATTATTTAAAAAATATCACAATTATGTATTCAATTACTTCAAAAGTTGTTTTATTTAAACAAAATTAATCATTCTTTTCGAAAATGCACTTAACTAATGATATGAATATTCTTGATGTTTTAATACAATTTTCTGGAGGTAAAGTCGGGCATTGCACTTTCGAAACTGAAAATCATTCTCAAAGCAAAGTTCTGGGTCTGAATTCGAATTTTCTATTTTACATTCCTATTTTGAAAAAAGCGTGCTACACTCTTCATAAATTTAAATTAAAATGCTTGTAACTTGTAATGGAGTCATATAATAGATGTCTGTTTTTCTTTCCTCCTATTTGAAAATTAAACATTCATAGATTGTCTGCATCTCTCTGAAAAGAGATGCTAAAGTAAGATGGATATTTATAATATTTTGTGTTTAAGTATATATGGGTTTGTGAAAACATATATTGAAAGCTATTGATAAATAATTGAGCATATTCTCCTTTTCAGCATTTCTCATTCAATCCTAGACTACGAAATGTAAAAAATGAGTAAAACCCTTTTTTCCTATTCATGTCTACGCTCATGTAAGCTGAATATCATAGGTTCTTTCGATCTCACGCGTCATCTATGTGCCATATCAGAATAATTCATTCGTTATTTTGTCGTATTAGTGCAGAACACTGCACTTATTGATATAGTACCGCACTATATAATCTATTATCAGAGAGGGCGCCAGCTGACGGACTGTATTGTACGTCAAATTCACTATACTGTGTGAAAATTTTACGTTGAAGTGGGTTACTCATATAGAGTATATAATCATCTTTGGCCAGGATCGCGATTCTGGCTGGCTAATAAACTTCAATTTATTCAATGGGGTGCTTTGTCTTCTTCTATATTACCCTATGTCAATTGGTTTCATGATAGAAAATATATCCACAAGCCTATATTTTAGCTAATTGTTATATATAGTTATTGATTCACAAAATACTGTGCGAGTAAATAGGGTAGGTATGTACATCTAACAGGGGATTTCCAAACGCTTCGTGACTGAATTGTTTTCGCCGTACAGTCAAGAAGAGCCCTGCTCGCTGAATATGTATGTACAAATATCTGCAATAAAAAAGCAAATAGGATAATAGCAAACACAGTTTGTTCCGAAATCCGTTACTAGATGTCTCTCACTCAGAAACTTCAGCATTTTATGTATTGAACCGTTGTTGGAATTGTAGAAGTCTGCTTTCAAATATAACTTGATATTCAGAGGATAAGATTTAAATAAATTGAAATTAGCATTGAACGTTAATCTGTTGGAGAGAAGTTTTAATTTTATTAGCGAAGAGTATTTACTGAATTATTCACAAAACGATATGATATGAGAGATAAAACCAAAAGAAGTTCACAATTTTTGCATTATCTTCTCTGAGATGCAGTGTATTGAATCATAACTAGAATTATGACATTTGAATGAACGAATTACTGAGTTTATCAAGAAACAAATACATTAAGTTCGCAGTGTGAGTCTCCTAAAACATAATCACTTTCATGTTCTTGCTTGCCAACTTTGAAGTATAATCGCAAAATTCTTTCAATATTCAAACTCAACAAAACAATTCCCTCATTTTTAGACAGAGAGAGCCCCGATCGCTAGGTTCGGTCTTCTAAGTGATGCCGATTATGATCTATAGATGTTCTAGAATCATTATGAACCCAATAATTTGGGTTGACATCTCCCATATATTATTCCTTCGTGGTTCTTGTTTAATTTAAAGAAAAATTTGCGAAAAAGTTTGAAGAGTAGTTTCAAAATATGAGATGTCATATCACATGTAATGTGATATGATCATTAATTTTTCCATAATCCAAGTAGATATTTCCTAGATTGCGCTTTTCGAATCTGATAAAATAAACCTTTTGTGTTTTTTCTCCCAAATTCTAATTATAGATATTATTTCAACAAAAAATTGAAATGTCGAATTCCAATTAATAGATTAATTTCCAGCGTGTTATTGATTGCTATTTCTAATTGGCCGTCACTTTTGACGCATCGTAGATTTTTACATTTGGAAATTCCTTCACTATATGTTCCGAAAGAGCAATGGAGTTCTCTTAGTTTTTTTCACTGTCCCAATCTCGTATATTTCATTTTTATAAAATAATATTTCAGTGAAGTATTAAACAAGGAACCAGGTAAGTTTGGAACATACTATGAATGTTCGCCTGGTCTCTGTAACAGCTATTTCATTGTTTTTGGGTCTGATGCGTCTTAAGTAGGCTTATGTTAGAATTATATTCTCATAGCCGTACCCACATACTTGGTAGCTAACGCCTTCAGAATTTTAAACCACCATCGCTCTCAGCAAGAAAAATATTATTTCAAGTTGATTTACCAGGTCCGAAGTCACCAATGTTAAAGCCTATCGAACTTTTCCTAGCCTTTAAATTTGTTTTTTCCCACCTTTTCCATTTTAAGGGAGCCATAGCCTAGGTAGGTCAAATAATCGCTTTGGATAAGTTAAAAAGCACAGAGGATTGAGCTTCCCACCGAGTTATGGATAACATCTTCATTATATTCAGAACTTTAAAATCGTGATGATGATAAGAAATTAAAACTAAGTATAATACTATCACAAGAGGTTTTATTGAAAATCAGGATTGCAATTTCGGTCTCTCGACCATCTTCAGCTGACAACAAGTATTGAACTGAAGTTGAGATTACATACATATATAAATCGGTAGGTACAAAATTAAAAAAAAGGCCAAGCAATAAAATAATTATGACAAAAGCAGGAATTATCTAAAGATTTCAAATAGAGATGAATAACCCGGCCAGACAGGTCGTTCTTAAGCTTATCTCTATGGGGGGGTTTGTTCCAGTTTGAAAATTTCGATTGATTCTAAGAAATCTAACTTTCGTCCTTTAGGTATTTTGTGAATAATTTTAAGTTGATCTATGGGTGAAAAATGATGGCCATTTTCGATACAATGTAAAGCAAAAGTAGATTCGTCTGTTCTCTGGTTATTATAATCTGACTGATGCTACTTATTTCTCGTTTTGAATGAACGACCTGTTTGACCTAGATAGACGCCTTCACAATCCATATAGTACAACTTATAAACTTCAGTATTGTCAAACTCTGCCAGGAATTTTTTAATAGAAAAGATAAAGCTGATAAATTTAACAATACTGTTGTTTATAAGTTCTCCTGTACAGATTGTGAAGGCGTCCATATAGTTCAAACTGGTCGTTCATTCAAAACGAGATATAAGGAGCATTAGTCAGAATACAATAACCAGAGAACAGACGAATCTACTTTTGCTTCACATTGCATCGATAATCGATACTTCATGAAAAACTATTCGAAGAATAGATACAACGTATCCTTTTCAGGAGATATGAATAAAAAGAACATTCTGAATATAATAAGAACTGATTTATAACATTGAATGAATATATTTAGTATATATATATATATATATATATATATATATATATATATATATATATATATATATATATATATATATATATATATATATATGAGATTATCGCCACTCATATATTATCAGAAAATTGAGAACCTTTATTCTTATATATTGTGAACAATATCTCTAAAATATTTGTAATGACACAACAGGATATGATTAGATATATAAATTTCTCCCATAGTTGTGTGTGTTGTTTTAGTACAAACTATTCGAATAAAGTCTTCAATTGAGGTGAAAAATATTTGACATGTAAAATAACTTCAAAACAATATCGAAAAAGAGAGTCGAATTTTCATAGTTATTGAAAATATTCCTAAATATCAATTATTCATAATATTTGCTAATTTCTGTATGAATGAAACATCAACTGATTAAGCATCTCCTAGTGGTTTTTATGTAGTAAATTTTCCTATTCAAAATATGTGTATATTGAAATGGATATATATATATATATATATATATATATATATATATATATATATATATATATATATATATATATATATATATATATATATATATATATATATATATATATATATATATATATATATATATATATATATATATATATAATATATATATATATATATATATATATATATATATATATATGGACAGTAAAATATATGAATACACTCATCTGCCAAAACGGCATCGATATTTCGATTTCATGAGACTTTTCTTTGAAACTAAAGGAAAATACGTAGTCAATTATCACTTGATATTTGATTTTTCTTGAATATTATTTTCGGAATATTATCTCTTATCCAAGAAACACATTCTGTTTGTGGTTTTATGGTTCTTGGTATAGAAACACTATCTGAGATGTTGACTGTTCTGCTTTCAGAAGAATTGGATCTTTCCATTTGCTTCAGAATAGCTGCAAAATAATTTGAAATTAATAAACAATATTAATCTATATCTTCAGATTTTTACTACTCAATCATTAGTTTACTTTAATCACTTTGTTTCAATACAGAACGAAAAATCTAATTGAAAATAATCTATTTCCACAAAGGAAATCGGAGACCTTCTTGGAATCTGAATAATTAATTGATCAGAGGTCGCTGCGTGATATCGCCAAGACGATCGATATGATTAACAGTTCCTCAACTGAAATAAAGCATTCTGTTTCCCTGATGAATTTTTCATATCTTTTTCTATATATTGGCTTTCTATCGATTTTCGTCCAATTGGAATATTATTGGGGATTGTAGGCTAACTCATGAATTTCTTCGAAGCTCATTTAAGATGCGTACACCTGAATACGTAAAAGTTAAAGAAGAAGTAGCGGCGATATAGCCGATCATAGGAGTTCTTACATTAGTCTCCATCACTTCGAGCTCTGTTCTAGACGAGCCGAGTACGCCTAGAGTGTAGGTGGTGAAACCAAGCTGCTTACAGCAGGGGTGCTCAACCTTGAACTGCTGGCGATCTATCTCAATTTTTTTAGATTACTTACTATCGACTCTGAGAGACTGCAAGTATGTGTGGTGCAGCGTTGTCGTACATACACGATACACCCTACCCACCTACCTACCTAGGTAGGGTGTACCATAGCATATATAGATATTAGCTTTCCGCACAATATACATTATTTCAGTCAAGGTTTGGGTTAGGTTTAGTTAGGTTCTTCTTTATAATATCAATGAAAAACTCATAGGTATTCAACATTGCGAGCGTATTAGTTGATACAAAATAAAAGAGTTATATATGGTGTTAAACTCAACTAAGGAGTGACTTTGGATGTTGAAACGTGGCACTGCATGTCCTGAGCATAGTTTTCATAAGATGGTGTGCAACCACTGAGTGATAATCGCAAGCATGATGACATATGATCGTAAGTTAGTCGATTGCGATATTTTGACTCAATTATGTTCATTTCAGAAAATGCAGACTCGCACAAGTAGGTTGACCCAAACATTGCTGTGAGTTGAAGGGCAATATGCCTTGGATTCGAATATTTATCTTCAGATATAAAACACCAGAAATTTGTATCAGAAGCTGTAGCTTTGGGAAGTATATCTGACATAATCTGGACCAACTCATTTTCAACAGAGAATAAGTTCATATTAAACTGAGTTGCAATTTCAGTAGCTAATTCCTCAACGTTTTAAATGAAGGAGGATAACTCATAAATAATGCTATATTTGCCAATTTACTGCAATCATAAAATTTCATTTCGAATTGTCCCAAAATATTTGATAATACAGCCTCATGCGTATCACAATTCAACTGAGGAATCCTTGCTTTCAAAGACGGAAAATGTTTCAGATCCTTTCTTTTCAGTTGATCTATCATAAGTTGCAATATACTTTTGAATACGTTTACTGCACTAATCATCTCAAAAATACTTAATCCTTTAACTTGAAGCTCAAAGTTATTGGTGTTCAAGTGTATTGTGATGTCAGTCAGAAATGCCAAATCAGTCAGCCATTTTTCGTTTTTCAACATCTGACTGTCATCACCACTTTCGTCTAGAAAAACAGTTATTTCGGGCAATAATTCTTGAATTTTCCGCGACTTAACCACCTGACGTCCGTGTGAGGAACTAAATCAGTCTGTTCAGCTAACTTCCTATCTTTCAACTGCAACTTAAAGAGCCGCCGTTTCAAGCTATGTGCACGGATGGAATTCACAATTTTTATCGCAATGTCCATAATTTCCTGCGTGTTCAAAACTTTTGAACACAAAACTTGTTGATGTTTAATTCAATAGAATGGAAAAAATGAAGGGAAATCCTCATCAGCTCAACAGAATGCCACAAAACCGTTTTTGTTTCCAGTCATTGCTGGTGCTCCATCGGTTGAAATGCACACTGATTTTTATATTGGTAGCTTGTAGTTTTTTACTAAATTTAATAAAACGTCATATATATCTTCGCCACGGGTCTTTCCCTTCAGAGGAATGATTGTCAAAAATTCTTCCTTAGCCAACATGTCACTGAATACCATCCAAATAGAAATACTTAGCTGGGCAGTGTCTGTCATATCGGTGGATTCGTCGTACTGTAAAGAAAAGTATGTACATTTCATGATATCATGAGTTTATCTGTCATGACCTGACTCATGACTTCAGTACGCCTTGTTACAGCCGGACGAGATAACTGAATCTCTCTAATAGCAGACATGATTTCTGTTTTATTTTTGAAATCTCCAAATAAAGTCTCACCCGCTTCAATAAATGCTTCCTTCACAACCGATCCATCTTCGAATGGATTCTGGTGTTTCGCCAATATATGTGATATTTTAAATGACTCGATCGTAGCAGCTTTTGATTGTTTGGTTGGTCTTGTGAACATGGTTTTCTCTTTTTTCAAATAAGATATCAAATCACGTAATTTTCGTTTTCTTAATTCACTCTGTGGCGGAAAATCCTTTTCATAGTTTTTATGAACTGTTTTTTGCTGCACCTCTAAGTTACCACGCTTAGATATTGCAACTGACGCACGGCAAATAAGACAAATGCACTTATCTTTCACCATACAAAAGAAAACTTCTTCCTCCGAATCGTTATCAAAATAATACGTTTCAGATTTCTTCTCTGCACTAGTTTTGTACTATTTAATAGGAAACTTTGCATGGACATAGTATTGCCTTCAAGTTACAATTCAGAATGACTCCAATTCTTGCAGGCGCAACATTTATATAAGCGTGAACGAAAGTATCGAATGTTTCCTCAAAACGTGGCGCCCGAAATTTCTAGAAAAACGGCAAGAATTGAAAACGTGGCTTTTCTTTGACAAGTACCGCGCGTTCCTTTGATGAAACCGCCTTTTGCCGCAAGCAGAGTGTTATTTAATTACGTAATAAATTTTTGTAGTTTAGTTACCTACTTATTTAAAAATATTTTCTTCTCGAGATCTACTGAAAACCATTCGGGATCGACTAGTCGATCGCGATCGCGATCGACCGTTTGAGCACCCATGACTTACGGCGTTCATCCAATTAAACTCAACTTGATTTGGACCAATAGCTCGACTATTCAATTTACCATCTTCAATGTGCCTTTTTTTCCAAGCGAAATAGGTGTGCTGTTATCTACATGAAAAATTAGTTGGTGATGGACTGCAGCACACTCCCACGAATAGCAATACCGAAATACTTTCTCTAGTCTAGTGGATCAATAAAAATATCTAGAAAACTCTCAGGCTCTCGATATCCATTCGTTCCAAAGTAAAAGTACATACAATTATAAACTATATATTCTAAAAAAATAATCACCGGTGGTCTTCGATTAATCTTAGGGTGAAGGACTGCAAGATTAAAACCTCTTCAACAAACTATGGGATCCATTACAGTCCCTAATCGGTTAACCTCCTATACTGGGTTCCGATTCAATGTGTGATCTGTCCATAACTTTGTTCCTGTTGAGTATACTGATGAAATATATCAAGAAAAAAGTTGGATGTTGATTTTTTGCTTGTCCTTGAATCATTTTCTAACATACAGGCGGTTACATTGTAGGGATTCTTTCAAGGTAATTTTTTTTCGAAACGATGTATATTTCTCATTATAAATAATAGGTGAGTTTCCACTGACCAGTAGATGCCTTAACTGGACTGTTTTCGAAGTAATCGATATTTTGTGAAAGTATCACTTTTTTTGAACATTTTTTGTGTTAACTGAAAACTTAGATTCACAATTTCAGTATAGAATTATTTTAGTAAACCTTAATATCCAAGAGCCAAACATAATTGTTGAAGCAGCTGTACAAGGTATTCTATGATGGCTGTCAAATTTTGATGAGCTTTAAAGCTCTTTTTTATCTAATCTCAAATAAAACACCCCCTATTAGGTGATTGCAAATGAAAGAATTCTGTAACCAATTGAAATGTATTACAAACAACCAAATTTAAACGGAATCACTCGGTATTTCACATTATTGATCGTTTTTAACCATGGATCTTTGACCACTCGTGAAGAATGAAATATTTTGTTGTAAAAAACTGGATAGTATGATAAGAAATGTTGAATTGTCATTACATATTCGGGATATTGTACTTAGTCGTCACTGAAATTTGAAACTGTGAATTTCAAAATTTAAAAAAGCCTATAATCATAATTGAAAATGCCTTACGTTGAATTCTCCAATGTGCAGAGGGGTCGAATAATTGGTCTCATTGAAGAAGGGGTGACACATGGGGATATAGCGGCCACAATGGGGTTATCACTGGGGCTGATTTCAAAAACCTACAACCGAAACGTGGACCTACAATCTCTACAAAATAGGCCCAGAAGAAGTCGTAGGAAGATCACTTCTGAAGAACACGACCACTTTTTGTGCCAAATCGCAAGAAAAGACCCTAGTGCGTCGCACCCCATACTCCAAAGACAATTTCTGGAATTAACAAGCTTCAGTGTATCAGTCGAAACGATACGTCGAAGACTTCGTTCAAGGGGTTTATATAGCAGATGGCCCTTAAGAGTTTCAGAGTTAACTAGACAAAAAAAAATTTACAGACTTCATAGGTGTATCCAGCACCGAAATTGTAATATTGAGAATTGGCGAAATGTTTTTCCGGATGAGACCAGAATTGGTGTTCGATCAGATGACCGCCGGATTCGGGTTTCAAGGAGTCGTGGAAGACAAGCTAGACTCCGAGCAGCAAGACAAATTCTGAAATACCAAGGGTATTGTGTGATGTTGTGAGGTGGCCTTATACTGGGAGGCAAAACAGATTTGATTTCGTTTCCTGTGAGTGTAACGGCTATAAATTACGTGGACCTAGTGCTGGAGCCTAAAGTGAGACTCTGACGAGTTGCCCACGGTGAGAATTTCACTTTTATGCAAGATAATGCTCATCCGCATACCAGTAACCTCGAGCGACATTATCTTAAAACAGAAGTAATCGCTGTTTAGGACTGCCCAGCTTACTGTCCAGACCTAAATTTTATTGTACATTTATTGGATACTCTCAAGAGGATAATTAGATCGCGCCAGGATAATCCAAGAACCCCACAACAGCTTATTCAAACCGTCATAGAAGAGTGGTAGAATATCACCCCAGAGGAGGTCGAAAACCTAATCCAAAGCATACGCAGCCAGATTGAGGCTTGTATCAGGGCAAGAGGAGGTAATGCAAGCTACTGAAGTCGAGAAAAAATACCTACTCCGTGAGAAAACAATCTTCAATTTTTTTACTACATACGGAAAGAGTCTCTTATTTTCTTTTAATTGTTTCTTTCTTAAAATAAACCTTAATTTATTTCTTTCTTCAATTGAAATATATATATAAAAGGATCAATTTTAACAATCCTGCGAAATGTTCGAAAAAAATATCGGGTGATTCCATATAAATTTGGTTGTGTGTATATGTCACTATATTTATTTTCAGTAGATTCAGAGACCAAAATGCTTTTTCACATAATCATATCAAATTTTGCAATGAAATTCCCGTATTGTACTTTAATTTATTCTCCTTTAATAAGTGTACAAGGATTGTCGAAATATCAATAATTAAACTGATAAAACTAATAATCAAATATTGAATGAATACAAGATTTTGAAATTAAATAATGAAATCAATAAACTGTAACATTTAAAAGTATATGAATAATACGTCGACATTGAGATGATCTCGAGTGCACGAACTGAACCAAATAGGATGGGTCAAAGATCAAATTCTAATAATTCTTCCACAGAATGAAGATGTTTTCAAGCAGTTGTCGCTTAATTTTATTTTGAATAGCTAAGTGGTCAGAAATTTCAGTTGTGTAGGCCGATTGTTGAAGAGTTTAGCCGATAATTACGTAGGAGAATTTTCTTTTCTTTCCAATCGGTGTTTAGACAAATGAAATTGTATCGAGTTCGAGTGGAATGGTCTTGAAAAGTGTGGTGCTAAAACAATTTTGCTTTATGCTAGTTAGCATAAGTAAGACACTCCAAAATTTATCCACCTGTAATAGTGAGTATCCGCAAGTCTTTAAATTCGTCATTTGAGAGGCACTAACCAGAACTCTTAATGCCCTTTATTATGTTACAAACACTCTATTGATTTTTGCTGAACAACCCATGCCACATATAGCAACGCTGTTGAAATGTGCATAGTATGTTAGGAGTGCCTCTTTTATGCTCATCAATGATCTTATTCTCCTGATTATGAATGTCCCTGATGATAACAATAAATTAAACTATGTATTATACTATCACAAGAGATAAATCTCTTGTGATAGTATATATCCAATTTCTTTTAACATCATGATTAACTATCACGTAGTAACGGCGGAATAAATTAACTATGTGAATTTTGCTATTTCTATCTGCATGCAATGAATCATCTCTCAGGACCGTCCAAAGAGTGTCAGATTTTCAAGATGATGATTCCTGTCGCACATTTAAGAATTGACCATAAGCATCAAATTCCACTTTAGCTGCCGACCTTATATCTCTTGAATACTTCAGGCCTGTAATAAAGATGGTCGTTGGTGTATCAGATTGAGTA
Source organism: Cryptolaemus montrouzieri (assembly GCA_013387265.2). Taxonomy (NCBI): domain Eukaryota; kingdom Metazoa; phylum Arthropoda; class Insecta; order Coleoptera; family Coccinellidae; genus Cryptolaemus; species Cryptolaemus montrouzieri. The sequence goes on along the minus strand of JABFTP020000185.1, from coordinate 55,596,767 downwards.
TTCAGGAAAAATGGTCTTTGTATATGCTAATATTGATACCTAAGGAATCCCGCAGTTGATATTTCGCATCTCCAATTTTTCTTCGTTCCACTCAATGGCTATCCTGAAGGTAAGACATTTCAATTTCCGACTAAGTTTTTTCTGGTTTACATCTTCAATGCTGTCAAAGGCTTCGAAAATGAAATCCCCAATCTCCATCAAGGCAGAGGTGGTTGATCTGCCTCGTCATGTTAACCTTGCTTTACCAATAACGTCGACTCAAGGAAATATACTAACCTAGTTTATATAAAAGTCTCAAATTTCTTCGAAACAGCAGGCAAAATTGTTATCGGACTTTAGTTATCGCATTTATTGATATCATGCTTTTTGCGCAAAAGGAAGACTTTAGCTATAATGAATTCAGTTGGGAAGTAACTCGATTGGAAGCAAATATTTATCAGAAAGCCCAGAAGTTCAGACAGAGTCTCTATCGTTTCCTTCAGCAATCGGACGGAGACCTCGTATATGTCACGAGATGACTTTTCATGTTTCTTACTCCTCTTATGACTTCGGTGAGAGTTACTAGTAATAAGAATATTGAATTCGGTGCCCGTGTTGTAGTTTTCAGAAATTTTGCATATGAATTATTTGTTCCCATAACAGACTCAGATCATCGCCAATATCAGCGAAGAATGAATTAAGTTGGTCAAAGTTCAATAAACTGTCTCTACTTGTTTTCTCTGAGCTTTCTATTTTAAGATTGATTATTTTCCAGAGGTCTTTGCTTTTATTATTAACCCTTTCAAAGCTGTCACATATTACTGCATGATTCTTCGATCGATTTCACTTTTCAGTTTTCCCTCCATAACTTTATGGAAGTTGACCTATGCGCATTGTTCCTCACGCTTTTCAGAGGGAAACATTCATTGAACAATGTGGACAGTGTCAAGGGAAAGGATTCATAAGCTTTCTCCGCGTTTCTTTGATTAAAACAATCCGAACTAGCCTTTTTCAACCGATTGATGAAATGGTACGTATTTTTATGATTTATCCACCTTATTAACTCACAGACATTTTTCAAGTAGGAAACTTCCATAAAATGTGTTATAAGTAGATTGCGTGCAGGTATTGGGTTCCAGATTTTCAAAAATGTTTACTATACACGTGCCATTGATGACGTTATATCGAGATGGCTCGTTAAACACCTTATGATTTGTTTTTCATTACTTTTCTGAGAAAATTAACATTAAAATCACCGAGAATGATATTGCTGTGGTAAGAATTCTGAATAAAATACAGTGCAAGGTCCATTTGTGGAATAAATTTGCTTAGTCACCCTGAGGTCTATAAGTCTATAAGGTCTATAATTGCTCAAAAAAGTATTTTTCTCCGTCTTTTCATGCGTCGCAGTTATTTCTCCATGTTTTGTCATTGATGATCCATCTAAATTATTCAATGGAATACAATTTCATCCTTCCCTGACTAGCATCAAACTACCACTATGTATCAATTTTTTACGTGCAAACAAATTTATTTTCAAAAGTTGCTACTGTTAGTCGTTTCACTCAATTGCTCGTCAGTCAGTGTTTCGTGAGGCACACATTACTTTTATCTTTTCCCAGCTTATGACTCAACACTACAGTTTTGTTCGATAAGACTGTATATTCGAATTGAATACTGTTTCGACAATTTTGTCTGAGCTCGTTTCTTCATTGGACCAATTTCCTGCGATTCTCGAAAAAACGGAAACACTTAACAAAAGCACCTTCACGCCATGTATCGGATTTAGTCAGGTTCAAAAGTGATAATTCTGCAGTAGTTTTGAATGCTATACTATTAGAATTTTCACGTTTTGGCAACATTTCTACTCTGATATTTGTATTGTTTGATAATTTATAGACCTCAAATGATTTTCAATCTGGATCTCTGTTGTGTGTACCTTTACACGACCAACGTACAACTATGCACCCCTTACAGCGCTTGCGGAGGATGACGGTCCAGCATCTGGCAACTTACCCTTAATGGAGATGGGTATTTTCGCTCAATCCTTTTGTTTTTGATTTCTTTTGGAGGTGGCTCGTTTGAATTGCCTAAGAAGAGGTTTTTCCAATTTGATTTTTTTTACTTCTTTATGGGAAGTTTCTTTCATAGTGGCAACATCGCCTACTTCCATTCGTACTGAACTTTTTGTTTGGAACATTTTGATTTCTGTTCAACAAATCATATTTTATTTTTGTCACTCACAGTTTTCTCGAGATTTCCAAGCCTTTCATTCAAATAGGTTATTTCCTTTTTTGCGTTTTTCAACTCAATTTCCGTATACTATTTTGGAGGTTATTTTCACTTCACCTCGAAATTTCACTCGTGTGGTTATGCCTTTGTCATTTTCACTAACTTAAATGAATTCCTGGAGTTCTCGAGAAACAGTCAAATCAGAACGAATTTGTTCAGTAAAAGAGATAACGATGAGGTATCCTTTTTCCAGTCAAGATAGTTCACTAGGAACATAACAGTTAGGCACCATGTTGCCAATTCAATGATGATATGAATATATACAATATCTTAGAAGAGGGTAACTTACCTTCGCTATGAAAAGAGCTCAAAGTTCTACCCTCTTTCTCGGATTCACATTTTACTTCGACGTAAAAATCTCTTCTTCGCGTTATTGGGATTGTCTGAAATAACTTCATTCAGTGCATCTCTGAATATTTGCTCCATATCATTCCTTGAGATAATTCAGATAGTTTATCCTGTATTTGATGTTACAGAGGGGAGACAGTTCCACCACTTATTAAAATGTAATGGTTTGCCTATACATATTTTCAATAAGTATAGAAAAACATGGTTTTGTATTTTATTTCTCTATAAAATAGTCAATTGATGCCACCAAGACGAAGTTATTTATCCTTTATTTTGGAAACTTACATTTTATAGTTTGTTATCGTTCATTTCAAGTTTTTTTATTTTTCATTGTTCAAAGATAATATTTCATTTTCTCTTGATTTAGTTTCAAATATATATTTTTATATTTTACAATTTTAATAGTATTGCTTTTCTTTGAATTGGTTTTTCTTTCTTGAAAAACTCTATTAATTATTCTACTGAAGAATTAGTAAACAAGGTATATGCCCTGGGAGCTAGTAGTGGGAATTGTTTATTGTATTATTGGCATCCGGAGAACTGATTGCGATATGAAACAATTGGATTGTTGATGAATATGTTGTCCCCATTGTTTCTATAGACTATAGAATGCCGAAGAGGTTTTATGAATCATCATCACGATTTTCTAATAACGATTGAGCATTTTACGAATACCATAAAAAATTACATATGGATGCGAGTAGTTCTGGAACCTGTTTCCAGACCAATGGATAGTTCAGGAAAGTAATGTTCAATGCAACCAAGGTCCCTGTGTAAAAATCCATGAACTTTCATTCATGGAAAGCAGTAAAAACTAAAGTTTACCTCAATGAAGGAACTACAAGAGATGATATGATGCAAAGAATTTGAGATGGAGTCTGTAATATTACTTCGGGCAATCCAATAACGCGAGGAGAAATTTAGGGTCTCGAATTAAAATGTGCATCCCAAATGAACATACCTTCGAACATTTTTCATAAATTAAGTCAGTTGCCCTTTCATCGAATATTGTTTCTAGTTAGACCACATTTGACAGCTAACAGCAGCTTGAGGATGTGAAGAAATAGTTCAAATAGTGTCTTTAGTCTCCATAGCCCCATCATTGTTCAACTACAAATAAGTAAATTTGTGCGTCCTTCTAGCATCAACTATTAGAGAGCGACTCAGAAATGAAATCGTTTGGTTCTTTGGATAAACTCCTATTGATACCTCTTCCAGATCTTCCCCACTCACTAAGATGTGAACTATCGCTGCCTAAATAGGAAGTTTTTCATACCCAAAGTGTTTGAAATTCCATTCTTGTTGTAAACAGCCTTTTGAATGGTCAGCATTCGAGAGCTTAGATGCTCAGTATGCACGATGGTCTGTCATTATAAAAGTGAATTCGGATAGATTGCACAAATATTGATAGATCTGGAGTTCTAACCTTACCTCAATATCTAGCTGTCCCCCTCCAGCCTGAAGTACTCCAAGAGACCGATTCGCACCTTGCGATAATACTCATATTCCTACCATTTTATTCAAATTTATCCGTATTATATTATTCTGCTAACATTCGAAGAACTAATCGTTATAGCAATAAAAATATTCAAATTGGTTGAATTGATATCAAATAATCAATTGTGAAACATCTGAGCAAGTATGTTTTCACTTGCGGAATAACAACAAAATATATAAAAATCAGTAATAGGAATATATTTACCGCGCAAATATAATTACATACTTATAACAATAATCCTCAGTATATATTTAATATCAATAATTCTCTTAACCCATTCGAAGCCATATTCCAAAAACGGAACTTTGAATAATTCAACTACTAACTCGTAGATACCGCAACTTACCCCAATTTTAACCGCTTTCCGTAATTCATAGAAAATTGGCAGTTATACACCAGCTAGTGCTTGTGCAAGAAGGATCATTTGGAGTGACAGGTAAGAGAATTCCAGCACTATAATGTCACAAATCAAACTAATATGTACGCTACGGAAAAAACTGAATAATCAATTCCAAATCACTACAGATGGAATGAAAATCTTCTTTTGCTATTCTCATGATTTCCGGATATAGCCCGAGGCCGCGTCGTGACATGTAATGGAGTCTCCCCCTGTTACATTTCCTGTGCTTACACTTTAGGGGCAATCGAAGGAGGCATGATGATGGTTTAGATACATGATTGAGGAACGGGCATGATCTGTTTTTTCCGGTGGTATTCTATTTATTCGCTTGTTTTTTACGATTTTGTTTTTTCTGACACACACCAAAATTATAGATTTAAGCATTTACTGTTAATACAATCATTCGAATTTTTGTATATCTAATGTACCGGTGCTCCGTCCTGTTGGAACCACAAATCTTGTCTTATATGATCTGGTACATCGGCAAGTAACATTGGTAGATGATTTTGCAGAAAATCTGAATACATTTCACTATTGAGGTGCCCGTCGAAAAAGTGCGGCCCAATTAGATATCTATCTACTAAAGCCCATAGATTCAAGGACCAACGATGCTGGTGATCTATTTGTCCCATGAGGTGTGGAATTTCCGTGGCGTAATAATGAAAGTTGTGCCTGTTAAGAAGCACGTTCTTGTGGAAAGTTGCTTCGTCCGATAAGAGAACTCTGCTAATCATATTAGGATTTTCCGCTACTTCGTCACTTGCCCAATTGCAAAAATTGATTCGATTTTCATCATCTTGATTGTTTAGTTTCTGGTGCACCTGCTCATGATATGCATGAAATTTATTCACTTTCAAGATTCTCTGGACGGAAGTATGACTTATATCTGTTAACTGAGAAATCTCTCTTTGGTTTTTAAATGGTTCCTCTGTCACTGTCAACAAAACTGATAACTAGGTGCCTTCCGCTATAGCAGTTTTTGGTTTTTCATGTTTTTGGTAAGTGATATTACCCGTTTTGTTAAATTTAATTAGAAGTTTTTCAAATCACCTTGCATCCGGATGCATCTCATCAGGAAACCTTTGTGCATAAACTCTACTTACCAACGAAGAATTTCTATCACACTCACCCAGAATAAAATCATATCAACCATTCCTTCTTTAGAGAATTTCATGGCAGCCAATTGGGAAAATTGAATTCAAACCTCATATAAACAATGTTTAATAACGAAACACTGATAAATTCACAATGTAAAATGCAGAATGAATATGTCCAGACACCTGACAGAAGGCACAGATAAAGAAAATGTCAACTCATACCTCGATTTACGTTTTAATCATCTTGATTTTATCATTCGTTGAAATAATTAACTTGTTTAGGTTTCATTTCTTACTACTTGAATCATTACAGAAAAAAAACTCCTGTGCGAATAATGATGCGTGTTGATGAGTTTGATACGGTTTGTCGAATTTTCATCAAAAATTTTTAGAAATAATCGAATATTTCGAAAATGATCAAAGATAAAGATGAGGTTACTTTCGCAAAAATATAGCACAATATTTTATGCGTTGACATGAATAATGAAATACACGGTGTTCCATTTGAAAAGATCAAGATATGATATTTCTAAAATTACAATATCCAATAACCTTTGTATAAGATGAGGATAATCTATTTCAATTCATCAATAAAGCTATCCTTGGGCATTAAGAAAACGAAAGGAAAAAAGTATTTATCCTCTCTGTCCGAAGGAGCATGCGACGATGTGAGAGTCTATTGGCATGAATTTTTACGGAAAAAAAAAATATTGTGACGAAACTACTCACTAAAATAACTTATTACCTAAAGACATTATAGCAGAGTTTAGGCCGCTCCTGAATGTTGAACAAAAAAGTGGTCTTCCCATCTGAAAAAACCACCCAAGATTTTTCTATAGAAAATTGAGACACCCTGTTTACTGCAAAATAAATTGCTGAAGTAGATTCTTACTTTCTAAATGCAATACCGTTCGAACAAAAATGAGATCTTTAAGAGTGTACGAACTACAGAGCACCGCGGCGCAACTGGTGAATCACCCAGTATATATATATATATATATATATATATATATATATATATATATATATATATATATATATATATATATATATATATATATATATATATATATATATATATATATATATATATATATATATATATATATATATCTTGATTAACGAAATATTGCCATCGCGGAAGCTGTCTCGTAATAGATTTAGAGAAATACTCAAATTCATCCATTCTTCAAATAATCATACGGAAGTACCTACAGGGAACAAGTTCAGAAAAATTAGACCATTTTCACAACATCTTAATCAGAATTGTTTAAAATATGTTCCGGTTACGGAAAATGTAGATGTAGATGAATCGATGGTACCTTACTTTAGCCATCAGGGTTGTAAGCAGAGGATCCAAAGAAAACCCATTAGATATGGGTTCAAATTCTGATCTCTCGATTCATCAAATGAAATTTGATAAATACTGAACGATATCAGCAAAGGGTACTTGGTTTGATGATGGTAACCAAGGAGTTGGGGCTTTAGTTCTTATAACTTTTGCGAGAAAGTTGAAGAAACAATTTCCAGAGCATCGCTTCAATTTTTTCATTGATAACTTCTTTACTAGTTCACTCCTTTTGTGGAACGATAAGAAAGAATCGAATTGAGAGTTGTACTCTCGATAAAGAATCAATGAAAAAGAGTGTAAGAGGTTCTGTTGATTTTTTTATCAATTCTGATTCAAGTGTTATTATTATTATGCAGTGGAAAGACAAAGCTACAGTGCAAGAAGCTTCCAATTGTTATGCAGTAGCCCTTACAAAAGCTGCAAAAAGGTATTTATAGGCAGTCAAAAAATTTAAAACCTTTCAAATGCCATATTCAATTGATATATAGAATATAATGGATCGAAACATTTCGAACTGTCGCGTAAAACTAAGAAACAGTAAGTGGTATTGGCAAGTCTTTAGCCAGTTGCTGTCAGCATCTCTTGCTAATGCTTGGCTAATTCATCGAACGCAGATGAAGAAATAGATCTAACCTTTAACCATCAGTGAAAATTCAGTAGGAAAACCACTGGATTTTCTTGGCTTTAAACGAAACGTAGGTATTAATTATCTACTTCTCAATGCGACAAAAACAACTATGGGCCGACCGAAACAGAGAAATGTAACATTCCGGAATGTTCCTGATGCAGTTTCACATAACAGGAATGTTTTGCACTATCCAAGTTCGGTAACACAAAATAGATGCAAAAAGTACAAGAAAAATACATTTGGCTGCGGCATTTGCCGCCTAAATCCATATCCCATTTACTATTTTATGATTTATTATAATCAAATTGAGCAAAAGTTTCAATTTCGGTATGTCTCCATTCAGATAATAAAGTTTTCGATATGATCAATCAAATATTTTATTCATCCCAAATGCGGCCGTGTTTCATTCATGCAACTTTTTTCGAACTCCTGCTGCTATGGAAATTTCAGAAAAAAAATTTAGTATTTTTCCCTGTGTTTTTAAACTCATATCATCACAAATTAAAGATAAAAAAGAATTTCAAATAGTTCGCATCGAATGGGTTAGATCCAGAAATCGAAAGTGTTCTACTTGAATATCACAGAAGATATCAAATTCCATTGAGGGAAATATAAACTTACCCTTGTAAATATATGCAACGTCGTCGTGTACAGTGAGATTATTGGCTTTTATATTTGCGACGTCTATGAAGCATTCTTCATATTTAATGTTGTGGAAGCAAAAGGATTCTAGAACAGCCACTCTTAAAAGTCTAAAACATATGATTTGCTGTATAAACTGGGAATGTATTTTTACCTCATCACCTATGATCGATGGAGTCATTCATTCCAACTGTCCATGAAACTTTACTGTACCAAGATTCGAAGGTATAAAAGTAAAATAGCTGAAACGAAAACCTTTAATATACAAGTATCGTATTATAATTTATTCTAATTTTCAAAACCATTAAGTATAATTCGTATTAAGCCGCAGCTACAAAATATCTAACGAAAAAATTGAACACTAGTAGCCGTTACTCGATACAAATCCATTTCAACTGAAACCTGAATAAAAATTAATTTGTAAAATTTTGATTGGCACTATAACCTACAATTATTTGTGAAGCGTTTTGACGATCCTGTGCTTCATCAGATAACTACAAAATGAAAACTAAGCTAAGGTACAAAACTTTGTATATGACCTACATAATTGGATTGAAAGTGAATAAAACTACCTTATGCGAATTCAAAGAACCATTATCTGAATCACTTAATCAGAAATATTGTTCCTTTTAATTTGCCTGAGCTGGTTTTACTCACTCTTAATACGATTGTGTAGATTATATATAAATTGTTATCTCTTCGAATGCATTACAATATAATTAGGCTAAATTCAAATTTCTTTCATTTATAATTTGAATATCAAATCTCGCGGTTTTTCCAATATTTTTAAAATATACGTACGATTTGAAACGGCTATAGCAACATCTACATGAATATAACTCTTCTTCATTGTATTTTTTGCAATATATTAAGAAGCAAATAATAGTTTGTGATGTATTCAGTTGAATAGCTCTGTAAAGTCCATGTCTGGACAAATTTAAATGAATTTTAATGCACTTTTTATCAGCAATCCTATATATAATTTAATAAAACTGTCTTTCAAGGAAATATCACAGGCATTCATGTAAACAATTTTAAATCACACTCAGTCGCTGATCATAATGCCAATAAGTCAGTGTTCAGTTTCAGAATTTGGATCAAACACGAAATCATATTTCCAATCAAATTCATCTAAAAATATTATGTTATTGAAATATTTTCACTCGTATTTTAATGTTTGTTGTATTTCAATTATTCCCTTAATTTTAAAACATTTAGAGCATCGCATTCCATTATATATTCATATTTTCCAAATTCTCGGATGACATCATGTCATCAAAAGCAAGCAATCGTAACCTTTTTGAAATTGTCGTGGGCTCTTATAGCAGTGTGATTCCATGGGGCCACAGTCCAACAATTTATTGGAATTCGAAATGCTCTGACTTTCCAAATCTGACCTGAATAATCTGATTTTGTAATGTTTTTTGGTTTTAAAGGATAAGAGATTACTTTGCCGAGAATTTTCCATATGCATTTTTTTTTAAACTCGAAGAATATCATTTTCATATGACTCTGGTCATTTAAATCTTGAATAAAGAAATTTTTCCTTTCAACATTTTGGGATACTACGAGAATATACCAAGCTACTATGATATAAGTAGCAATGAATTACGATGAACCAATTTACTCTATGATACACATATACCAACTAACTGGGTAATATCGAAGAACTAGGATCGGTGAATGAAATACTGTCTGATTGGTATTCACTCGGATCGAGGAACTAGATTTTGTAAAACATGTAGGGTTGCTTCATCAAATCCTGTTTCTAACAGGATTACTAGTAACAGACTACCAGCTTTTGACTTACAGCTCCCACTCAACTGAAAAGTGATATCTTCCTTCTAACTTTATATTTATTTGATTTAATCGAAGCGATTTCCAAGTTTCATGTTCCTTAATTGTAACTCCATACTATGCGCTTTTGTGATCAACCTGCCTGTTGTGCTTCACTCAATTGATTGATTTGTTGCTTATTAAGATTAGAAGAGATAATTCCAGAGTTATGTTACATTCAGACTCTCCTGACCTATGATTTACGCTTTCAAATATAATTTTTCAAATTTATAACAGCGTGACGATTTCGAGTCTATCGAAAAAAGTTTATTATTTAGTTGAATTCCATATATCAGGAAAAGGATAAAATATTTATGCTGTATAAAAATCTGCTAGTAGTTATGAGATGATGGCGAAACTAGTTTTAGTTATCACAGAATTATTTTTCATATTTTCTTGGTGTCTTCTATCCAAATGTCAAACTTATTTTTTTTATGCGCGCTTCCTAGTAATAGGAGAACTTGTTACACTACATGAGTGGGCGCCTGGGAAGAATTTGGGTGTCTGTTTACTCGCTTCTTGAAGAGGGCCAAATTGTAGGATGTTGGGAAGATGTTGGACGGAAGCGAGTTTCACAGTTCACCGGCCCTGTTAACAACGAAATTCTTATAGATGTTCGAGGGGTCGTTAAATGTACCACCATATAATTAGATCTCCTTGCAGCCTAGTGTTGTGGCAAAACATGACTTTTCCCGGAATGAGGTCTTTCTGCTCCTTGGAGCAACTTCCGTGGAAGTATCTTTAAAGCAGAGAAAGGTCAGCAACTTGTCTTCTGAGATGGAGCGGTTGGAGAACGCGGGTGATCTCTGGGTGGTCGATGAGGCACACAGCCCGTTTTTGCACACTATTCAACATCCGCAAGGAATGTTTGGGTGCATATCCCCATACATGGGATCATTATTCCAAAACATGTCGAATCTGCGCCTAATATAGAAGCAACAGCTGAAATGATGTAAAGTATCGTTCGGCTATGAAAATAAAACTAAGTTTAGTTGATGCCGAGTTATCTATTGCTGATACATGCTCATGCCAGGAAAATCCGGAATAGTTATTCCGAGAAGGTTCATAGAATCGTTGGATGCATTTTGATGGCCTTGCATCGTAAGAGGAGGTTCTTCAGCAGAAACCTTTCTAGAAAACTCAGTTGCTTGCCTTTTTCTCGCGTTGAAGCTCACCAGGTTCAACTGACCCCACTGAGATATCCTCTGTAAGTCAGAGTTCAAGTTATTAATTTGTTCACATCTGCGACGCTGAGATTCCGCAGCTGTAATCGGCCGCAGACTACCGAAAGACGAAACCAGGGTACTATCGTCCGCAACACCGAAGATCTTGTTCTCTGTAGATGACAGAAGATCGTTCATCTGCAACAGAAACCAGGTTGGCGAAAGCAAGGATCCCCTAGGTAATCCCGCTTAAAACTGGAAACAATCAGATGTTATACCGTCGACCACAACTTGTATTGATCTATTTGAGAGAAAGGTACTTATCCAACCGCGCAATTTTTCGGGAAGCCCATATGCAGCAAGTTTATTCAACAAGGCTGCATGCCAAACCTTATCGAAGACTTTGGAGAAGTCGAGGGCTATTGCTCTAGATTTCCCATGCTTTTCCATCGTCGATGTACAAACATAAGTGACGTAGGCGAGCAGATCCCTTGTCATTTTTGCCTGCAAAAACCATACTGACGGTCATTAATAATTAGATATTTATACATCTCATTCAAATTAATTTAGAATTATTAATCATTGTAAGAGCTCAAGTATACTGGAACGGTATGGTACATACGGATGTAATAACTCAATTTTTCTTCTGCACTCATAATATTCCCTAATAGAATTTCGAAATTGTTGAATATATATTCCCAGAAATATTTTGATTCGGCATTTTGGGAGAAAACAGTTTTCCACTAACTTTTCTCAAAAGCATCTTTTCATATCTGGGATAGTTTAAAAGTTACAATCAGAAATACTTCAGCCAAATTTGTTGTACATCTACATACAGGGATTATTATGACTCTATGGTTACTTCGTCCAAAATCAAGTGAACGATAATATGATAAAAAAGTAACAGTTAGTTTCAATCCAATGATCACTTTCTCGAATCAAAGAGCCAAGAAAATTGATTTATTACTGGTTTATGGAGAAGTGCAAAAGAATGTAGAAGAGCTATTCGAATTTATCGGGAATGATATCCTGAGAAACGTGTTCCTGACCACAGGGTTTTTGAAAACGTTGAAAAGGCTCTTCGTGAAATTGAAACTGCGTTTTCTGGTTGATAAGGGGGAGTTCGGAATAGTATTATAGTAGAACAAGTATTACAATATTTTGTTGATTATCCGAGAAATTCTACAAGGCAAGCACGAAGAGATTTGATTGTAAAGAAGTCGCCTGTTCAAATGATTTTTAGGGATAAGAAATTCCAGGATTTCCATTTTTGATGAGACCTCCCAGATCCTGAGTTATTGATACTTTACTCTGGGACAATTTGTACATATTTTATATGGGATGCTTTTGAGAGCTGATTTATGCAAATTAAATTACAATTAGGATTCCTCATACTGAACTTAAATTTGTGATTGTGATAGATAAAAATAATGTATAGTTCCGTATATGACCTACGCTTAGCTTCTTTTGTCGAGTTAAAATTTAGTATCGAAAAATTTAACTTCATGACACCAAATTGTTTTCATCGATATATTATCCCAGTAACTGATTTGTAAATGATACATATATTCTCTCCATAACAAAAACTTTTTTAGATTAGGGTTCGTGGTTCAAAAAGAGCTAGGCGTTAAATAGAGAAAGAAATTTTTGTCATAGTTTTTAAATTCGGCATCTGCCATTAGAATTAATTTATCAATATGAATACTTTTACCTTCATAATATTTGCCACATCTTGATCGAAATTCGATGTCTTCAGAAAAAGTGAGAACGATCTACTTGCATATGTGTATGTTAGAAAATCAAAATTATTGAGGTTCTTCATTTTCGAAAAAAGCTGCAAAGGAACATTGCAAGACAACTTTTCATGGGTGGCCAGTAAAATGTTTCTTCCATTAATGCGTTCTGGTCATCTTTATCGAGAGACTGAAAAATTCAAATCAATTCAGACTTGTCCATTATATATATATATATATATATATATATATATATATATATATATATATATATATATATATATATATATATATATATATATATATATATATATATATATATATATTTAAAGAGATTGAAAATGAACGAAATTCATCACCTGGAGAATAGTCTGATATGCCTCAGAGTTCAAACTTGTGCAAGATCTATAATCTATATTTTCTTCCATTCAAAAACAGCTTTATTGTACATATTCTTTAACACTTATATTAGATAATGGAATATATCGAACAAAAATAAAAAAATATTCAAAACAACAGCTGAAAAATTGACGAAGAATACTTGTGCTGGTTTGGCTGAACAATAGGGTCACCATTGATCCTATCAAATCTCTCGATTGTGGCCATAAAAGATATGCGCTGAAAAATGAACAACCTATAGAATATCTACAACTCTAAGATCAGCGGAATATATTGAGAGATTTCAACACTAATTGTTGTCAGTGTTTAAGAGACCCTATATGTTCCCTATATTGAGTATAAATTTATGAATAATGGACAGATCAAAACCGATAAATTACAAAAAAGATTGTGCATCTTCGGCCCTACTAAGATTTTGTACCGCTTCATGCTCATACTATCTCAGAGTACTAAAAGTTGAATCAGATTTCAGATAAAAATAGTCAATATATTTTAAAATCAAAGAAAAAGCAATATGAAGAACATCCATCCATTTTTGCTGCCTTTGTTGAGCACACTAAATTGATATGTTATAAATTCTCGAGCTTTTACATTCTGACCATCAGATAACCTTTCTTGCGTGCGTCATTCAGTGAGTGTTTATTCGATAGTCTTGAAACTGCAAAACGAAAAGGTGTGAATGGCAGATAGGTAGACTTTGAATTATTGCATATTTCAGAATCACTTTCGGATATACAGTGTTTTCCGTTTCAGAGATTTATATCAAAGTTATGTTCTTTAAATGCAATGCCCTGTTTTTCGCATAAGTTTCGGATTTCTGGGATTTGTAAACTCACATTGCCATAATATAATATTCGGGAAATATTCTATTTTGGATACATAGAAGAACTATGTGTGCCATGTAAGGGGACCTAACCTAACCTTTATCATCATGCGTCCATTCAGTAAGAGTTTGTTCGATAGTCTTGAGACTGCAAATTGTATCTAAAATATGTGAATGAAAGATAGGTAGACTTTGAATGGTTGCATATTTCGAAATTATTTTCGAATATACAGTATGTTCCGTTGTAAAGATTTATATCAAAATTTTGTTTTTTAAATGCAATGCCCTGTTTTTCGCATAAGTTTCGGATTTCTGAGATTTCTAAACTCACATTGTCATAATATAATATTCGGGAAATATTTGATTTTGGATACATAGAAGAACTATGTGAGCCATACAAGGGGACCTACCGCAAATAAGAATCATAGATATACACTTTAAAAAAAGGTCGCTTTTATTATTACGGGAATTTATTCCATTCAACAAGGATCACCAAAGGATCTAAAAATCTTCGTAGGGGATCTGTAAAAAATGGGGGGTTGTACACCCTCGCTATCTGTTATATATAGAATAGACAATTCAGTTTATCTCATTTTTTATTCTCAATGATATATTTCAGATGAAGAGCTGGCTTTTGATGGTTTTCAAACACCTAATACAAAACCTACAGTGAAAAATGGTAACCAAATGTGAAACCTAATTGCCAATCAAATAAAACAAGTACAAAATGAAAAAAATTTCATTTAGGTGTAAATATATCCTGAATACTCCACATTCTTTCTAATACCCCCAAAATCATCAAAATATTTCTTGTTAATCATCCAAACTTACCTGAAAGTCTTCTAGTAGTCCTTGGTATATTTCGTCAGTGTAGAGAGAACGATAAAGACCAACATTCAAATGATTTACTTTAATCCATGTATCATTTTTAGATTTTGGGATCTTAGCTGAAAAAACTAAATCGTTTACTGAACCATGTATAAAAATAGACTTACTGCTGATCATGTCTTTATCGAACCAAACGAATCGCGAGGTTCTATTAGAACTGGTGATGAATTTCAAAGGAATAGTCCATTTATCTCTAAAAACATATTTTCAATGACAATGAATGAACTGAACATTTTCATGTCGACCTTAGAGATCTGTATTTTGTACAGCTTGCACTCACCGAAAAATTGATTTATTATCATTATCACATAACGGACTTTGCGTAAGAACATAATAACCTATTTCGTCAGTGACAGAAATAAGAGGTAACTTCTTTTGAAATAGATATGTTTCCATGAAGTTTCTGATGCTTACAGTTGGTTGAACATTTTGAACTGTATTGAGGAAATCTGCTGTACTGGCAAATTTATACTGGTTGTTTTTAATATGCAGCCTTACTGCTTCTTGAAATTTCAGTGGACCAATCAAATCTTCAAGCATAAATAAGATACCTGCTCCCTAAAATTATTTCAATAAGAAAATCATTGTACTGCATTCAAGCTTATACATAATGCATTCCGTATGATAAAGGCAGTGATTTACTATTCTCAAATATTAAAAAACAGATAAAATAATGGAAGTTCGATAGTATCCATGTTCCTTCTGTGAATAATATTTTAACTTAACAACATATCAGATTAAGTCTCATATAAATTGTGATAATCTCGTACTTTGATTCTATGAAATTGACGCGAATAAGTGATAAGTAATATGAATGGTAACACCCTACCAAAGTCAATAAAACTTGAAATAATTCAACCACATTAGGCCTATATCTACCCACCACTTATGAAATGGCAAAAACATCAATAGAAATAAATATTTCACCTGATCATACGTACTACTTCCAAATTTTTTCATAATATCATCCAAATTTCTGGTATAGCTTGCTGTTTCAGTTTTCAAAGTATTGCCACAACGCAGTTGAAAGAGTGACAACAGTTTATTATTTTGAAATAACTTTTTCTGTAACAAGAGGCCCTTACAATAATTAATGTAGAAAAGAGGTTAATACTTACCACGAACGGTTCTTCTATTATTGCAAAAGCTGCCTTGTACTGCATAAATCGTGCAAATCCTTCAGTTAACCAAAGATCGTTGTACCATGCATGTGTAACTTCAATAAACACAAAAACAATTCATTAATGACCTCATCATTCTCTCGTGCTCGTAAAACAGTTTGGAACGTAATATATCTCAAAAATAAAATATATAAGAAAATGACAAATCAAAATGTTTAACCTATCTTATTTCTGAATTCGAATCATATCAATTTTCTTTACGAAAAGAATGAGGCATGTGGAACCTGATATCACTATTTAGAAGTTTTTGGAAAGTAAGAAATTTCAAGGAAGATTGATTCAAAAATACTAAATAAAATTAAGTCATGAATTCTAGCAAACGTTGATGATTTGTGTATGAAAGTGTGTGTTGAATAGTAAGTCCTAAAATATATCAAACAACGTTTCGTTTTATTAATCACTCCATCACATGAAGGAATACGACCTCCATCGTATCTGGGAAATAAATGGTTAGTTAATGAAGAATATAGAAGAGTTGTTTAATTTCCCAACGAAACCATTAAAGAATATCATAAATATAATTTAGAAAATACTTATTTGTTCGTCAGTGAATAAATTTATACAAATATCGAAACGTCAAATACCAATAATACTGATATGCTTCAGTTCCTTATGTTGTAATGGCTCTGATATCTGAGTGAAAATATGCTTATAGAAGACTAATTAAATTAACTATCAACCAAGCAGTTCCGCAAAATGAAAGATTAAGCGCATGTAACATGCTCAATTGAATATGGGTATCCATCATGTTTCGACAAATTCTATGCAATATTAGTTCCATGGCATACAACAATTGACTCTACTCTCTACTTTCAATTATCATTTCAAAATTTATATTGAATTAGCAAATAAAAACCTTGATGTTTACTGCATAATAAATACGTGTGACAAGAAAGTGGTACTGAAAGGAATTCGGAAATTTAATCATGATACTTCAACAAGCTCAAATCGCGTCTTCAAAAGTTACGCATATTCAGGTTTCCTACATAACTATTTCATGATGGGAGACGTCATCTAATAAAAATAATTTCTTCATGTTATTCATTTTGGATATAGATCTGAAGAGAGGATTTTACTACGCGGGGTATATTATAACATTCAAAATTTTAGCACGAAGTGAAACTGCGCATTAATTTAACTTCCATCCACAAGAGAGCACCGCTTATCTGCATGCAAGACAAAATATTTCGCGGTAAATAGTCAGTTAACTTTCAGCTGCCAGTGTCAAGTGTGGTTATGTGTGGTAAATAAAAATCGGATCATTTTATGGCAGAAATTTCCCATACGTACAGTTGGCTCCTATCTCTTTAGGTCAGTTGACTATTCGAAAAGTTTCAATTGTTTTTGAAAGAAAAAGCCAATAAATAGGTTCTATGAAATAAGTTGTTTTGTAATGATCGCTCGAGGCAGATTGCAAGACCTAATGAGGTTTACATATGTATACTATCCAGATCTGCTCCATGGAAATGTTTTGGTTAGGAACTGACCGAATCTTTCTCTCCAAATGAAAATATGGTTAGAACATGCGTTAGAAAAACCAACTGCTCTTCCGTTTCAGATAGAAATATAATTCCAGCTGTAGATGATGTGATAGAAGAAGGCTGTTCATATGATATGGCAGTTATATACGGGATGACTAAATGTACTGTAGCTAATAGGGTTGAAAAAGTCAAACGTATACATTTATAAAACCAGGGAAGGTTCCAAATGCCGGGTGTAACTGAAACTAGGGCCACCCTGTAATTTTTATTTGGAATATTTTGATGAAGTTAGGAAATCGGATAGAAGACAATATTTTGAATTTGGTAACATTGATATATTTGACACCCTGCACTTTTGTGCTTATTTTAATTGTTCATCTTATCCTACGACCTTTTAACATACTTTTAAAAGAAAAACAAAACAAAATCTTTTATTTTTGCAATTTTCATATTTTGTTCTAGAAGGCCATGAATAGTGACAATTGGCTTAGCTTAACGTCTCCTATCATGAAAATACAAGATTGTATCTAAAAATTTAATTGCTCATTTTTTAAGGGGTGTAAAAGTTAATAACAAAAGAACGAACAGCGGAAACGAAATAAATATAATAGATGTTCAAAAATACCACCATTCTCACGAACACAATATCGCACACGATTGGTGGTTCCCTTTACAACATTATTAAACAGTTGGGCTGTAATGCCTGCAATAGCCTATCTCAAACGGTTCTCCTATTCTTGTTGGGTTCTAACAGGTGTTTGGTAAGCCTTCTTCAAATGGACCCACAGCAAGAAATCTAGTGAACTCAAACCTGGCGATCTAGCTGGCCATCTAATGACAAAGTTGTACCTATCCATTTTAAGGGAAAAATTTCAAATATCCCTCCCCTATCAATGAACCTACAAAAATTATAGGCCCTATTAAATATCTTCCTACCATCACTCCATCCAGACTTGAACCCAAAAAGTTCTTGAAAGTTTCTATCTCGATATCTGTGCTCATTTTGTTGCGACCAGTACCTCGTATTCTGCCTATAAAACATCCCATTGTTCGTGAAACGCGATTCATCACTGAATGAATTCTTTGTGGGATATTGTGGATCACCCGCCATTTTTCTAAGGTACTCTTCATAGTACTGGATTCGCTTAACACTATCGTTAACATACAGGTGTTGGTGGAGTTGGGATTTAAATGAGCGGTACTTAGGTTTTTTAAAATTCTCCATGCTTTCTGCTGGCTGGTTTCAAGGTTCTCGACAATTTCCTTTGTTGATCTGATTAGATTAATACCAACAAATGTCAATACGTCTATTTCAATATCTTCGTCGATAACGAAATTCTCCTATTCAGCAGGTTGCACCTCACTAAATTTTCGTTTTACTTTAGAGAAATAGGCTCTATTCGGATGAAGTCTTTCCGGATAGTTCTCTCTGTATAATTGTTCAGCTTGAACGCTATTTTGCCTGCACTATATATAGATAAGGAGCATATCGACTTTTTCACTTTGGGTGTATTTGATTCTGAATTCACTAATTTGCAATGTCGATAATTAACGACAATGAAATTTTGACATGTCACACTGATATTTTTATGATCACAGAATATTACAAGGATGAACAAGAATTTTGCATCCCTAACATAGTTATTGTTAAGCGCATAGTGAAACTCTGCAAAAATTGGCTAGGTATTTTCTACTAGAATTCCGGAACTGTTAAGAATAAAGTGACTTGAGGGGTATAGAAAAAGGTAAAAAAATACTGCTTCTGTAATACCGGATGGCCCGATATGGTCTCAGAAGAAAACCTACTTTATGAGCAAAAACTGAAATTCAAAATTTTGACACCCCGTAAAAAATGTGCAATTAAATTTTTGGATACAATCTAGTATTTTCGTGATAGGAAATATTGAGCTAAGCCAATTGTCATTGTAAAAAATACAGGGTGTCCCATTTGAAAATCAGAAGTTGGAATCGTTTCTGGATTAACCAGAAACGAAATGTTAAACATACTGATGTTATCAAAATCAAAATCAAAATGTAGTTACATGTGGAATACATAATTTATCTTCAACGCCACTATAATCCATATATATTCCTCACAGCAAGTCTTTCGATCAAATCATGAAAAAGAATTGATAAAATATTCAATTCAAAGATTCAAAGTTCGAAAAGGAAGTTAGGATTGACTAATGTATATGTTTCAAAATTGGCATATCTTTATGCTAAAAACAGAATAAATGAATTGCATAGCATAGAGAAACATCAGATAGCTTTCTCTTAGGTGTATATTTGCACCGTATTCAGAAAGTGTGGAATAGTGCTCTACAATATGGGATTCTTCAATTATGTAACAGATTCAAATATGTAAACATTCGGTAGCGATGTTTCAGTTATACAATTGCTCGAAAAAAGTAGCAATTCTCACCATAAAACTCTCTACAGAGACAATATTGTGTCTCCACATAGGGTACGACCATATCCTGAAGTATATACATTAATGAAAAGTAGAAGATCTGGAAAATCTGAGAATTTGACAGAAACATTTGGGGAGAGAAAAGCTTGAAGAACAGTATATAACCAAGCATACGAAAAACAATGTTAAACATAGTATTTTAGGTAAAGAAATCAATTTGAATAAATCAGAAGATAAGTCGCAGATAATGAAGTGGGAAAGAATGAAGTTAGCTATGATAATGAGTCAGACTAGTTTAACTATTCACCACACTGCTGCACATTGTGCCTGCTTGTTGCAGAGGTAAAGGTCAGCTAACGCTCAAGTACTTGATAGGTTATTGAATCAAATGATTTCAATATCCAATTAATACACGAAATTTGTCACTATATGCGTGAACTGACTCACGAAAAGAGGACGAAGTTCCTCCTATGAAAAATCCGGTAATAGAAACAAATAATTTGCACAAATTATAATAACACAAATAAGTAGTATTTTTAGTATGTATTTACATCTCTCCCATCCTGTGGTACCGTAAAAAGATTCGATAAGAATCAAGAAGAGAAATTGATCTTCAATACCCGCATACTGTACGATATTACAATGACCACTTGGGATGTGTTTACCTAGTATGAAAAATTGAATGTCCAGTTGTGCCAAGACCACAAAAAACGTTATATAAGACAAATTTGATGACTTTCCGTGAAACTAAGGAAACATGCAGATATTGTAAGAAGGTAGGGGCACACATGAGTTGTAGAAAATACGAAAGTCGATAATGTTAGGCAGAAGAAAGAAATAGTTTTTGACTTTAATAATCAAGAATAGATTTTTGTTTTAGTTAAATCTTCGTTTATTTGTGTTATAGTTTATAGCTTTCCAAATAAATTTTCTTTTCAGTAGTAGTATTTATTAATTTCTCAGTTGTCAAAGTATCCTATGAGATAAGAACTACCTTTCAACCCGTTTACTGCTAGGACACAACAATTTTATAACCAAAATTTTAAAATTGTTTGTTCACTTCCTTAACCAAGAAAAGATTTGTGTTTTATTTAAATCTTCGTTCATTTGTGTTATAGTTTATAGTTTCCCAAATAAATATTCGTTTGCAGTAGTAATATTCATCAGTTTCTCAATTGTCAAAGTATCCTATTAAATACGAACTATCTTCCACCCCGTTTTATGCTAGGACACAATTAAAATTTTTAACCAATATTTTCAAATTGTTTTAACTTTCTCAACCGAGAATAGATTTGTGTTTCAGTTGAATCTTCGTTTATTTGTGTTATAGTTTATAGATTCGCAAATAAATTTCCTTTGGAGTAGTAGTATTTATTAATTTCTCAGCTGTCAACGTATCGTATTAAATATAAATATCGTTTACTGCTACGACACAACTAAAATTTAAAAAAAATTTTAATTGTTTGTTAACTTTCTTAACAAAGAATAGATTTGTGTTTTAGTTAAATCTTCTTTTCACGCTCAAATTGGGCAGCTTAATCACTCCATACTTTTAAATTTTTTTCAACCTTCATAACTAAGTATAGAGTTGTGTCTTAGTTAAATCTTCGTTTCTTTGTTTTATAGTTTAAAGCTTCCCAAATAAATTTTCCTTTATAGTAGTAGTGTTTATTATTATATTTTATAGCTTCCCAAATGAATTTTCCTTTGCAGAAGTAGTATTTATTAATTTCTCAGTTGTCAGAGTATCCTATGAGATACGAACTACCTTTCAACCCCCTTACTGCTAGGACACAACTCAAATTTCTTACCAAAATTTTCAAAGTGCTGTCAACTTCCTTAACCAAGAAAAGATTTGTGTTTTAGTTAAATCTTCGTTTATTTGTTTTATAGTTTATAGCTTCCCAAATGAATTTTCCTTTGCAGTAGTAGTATTTATTAATTTCTCAGTTGTCAAAGTATCCTATGAGATACGAACTACTTTTCAACCCGTTTACTGCTAGGACACAACTCAAATTTTTTAACCAAAATTTTTAAATTGCTGTCAACTTCCTTAACCAAGAAAAGATTTGTGTTTCATTTAAATCTTCGTTTATTTATTTTATAGAGTATAGCTTCCCAAATAAATTTGCCTTTGCAGTAGCAGTATTAATTAATTTCTCAGTTGTCGAAGTATCCCATTGAATAAGAACTATCTTTCAACCCATGTTCTGCTAGAACACAACTTAAATTTTTAACCGATATTTTTGAATTGTTTTTCAACTTTCTCAATCAAGAATAGATTTATGTTTCAGTTGAATCTTCGTTTGTTTGTGTTTCAGTTGAATCTTCGTTTGTTTGTGTTATTGTTTATTCATTTCTCAGCTGTGAAAGTATCTTATTGAATAAGAACTATCGTTCAACCCGTTTACTGCTATAGCACAACTTAAATTTTTCAACCAAATTTTTTTTTCTTGCAGAACAGTGTGAATTAATGCTATAGTCAACTGGAAATCATTTTTTATTCGATTGAGGTTGAAGGAAACTAAAACGCCACATTATGAGTTAACTCAAATTCTACAGATTAACTCTTCAATCAGAGGCTGAAATTGATTCAGGAGAGATAGTGAATTGAGACATAGGCAAAATCAAAGAAATCTGAGATGAGAGATAATCCCTTTGAAAAAACCTCTTGTAATTGGGATATCGTCAGATGTTAAGATTTAGTCCATATAAAATATGGAGATAAAAATGATTCCCCAAATGTTCATGACAAATTCGAGTAAAAGACGGAGTACCTTAGTAAATTCATAAATTAGTAAAATTCCTTGCCGCTATGAATAAATAGAAATATCCAGTGCCTTTGACAATCAATGAAAACTGAAGGAATATTTCTTATCCTTGTGTGAACTTGATTCAATGCAAAAAAACCGTATCAAATTTCCCTTCAGTGCTTTGTTTTTCCTACGTACCTGTTTGTTGTTTTTTTTTCGTATTTAATTATTCCATATAATTTTTTGATTCAGGTAGTCAAATCGCGATTTGATTAGTGCCTCGAACTGTTACCATTAAAGATGCAATATAATTACCCAAATTTCCAAACCACATGTGGGATACTTCATGTGCGATGAGTGTCGTTGCTTCAATGGAATGATACAACGCAGAAGTCAATGATTCTGAATTATGAAGTATCGAATTTGCTTGATAGATAATCAATCCCCAATGTTCCATTCCTCTACTTCTGTAATTAGGAACTTCAATGGAATCTAAAAAATTCAAATTTATCAATTACTTTTGAAATGCAATGAATGAAGTAATCACTAATAAGCATCAGGCCTGGTCGTTAATATATTTCAAATGAAAGCAATCTTATGTAAATCTCATGTATCTGAATTTCAAGGTGTTTAATGTATGGTCCGATACAAAGATCTGTGATATATATTTCTGGATTCAGACTTCTAAGTTGTGAAATTACAGATAGATCTATGAATAAATCGTAGTTACTTGATTGTAGTAATGGAGACCTATTTGAAATGATCGTTTCTTCATATTTGAGAGATAACTTCGATATATCTTATTTCTGTCATTTTACTAGGAATGAACAACGTCGATGAACCATAATAGGATATTCTAAGAAAACGAAACATTCTTCTAATTTAATTCTGAAGAGAAGCAGCAATAAATAGCAGCAGCTACTATCTCGGGATGGATACGAGGCTTATTTTACGTTTAAAATAACAAAGACATGAAGTTAGAATGGAATTCATGCTTAACACTTGGCGAAACATAATGAGTAAATGATTGGTAATGACATATTTTAAACTTCATGTCTTTGAATGATTAGTTTATCACTTTGCAAAGGTTTCACAAATATTTATTGAAATACTCGACATATGTTTCCGGGTTGTTAGCCCATCATCAAGAGTAATACAATACTAAATTCAAAATGAGAGATTTCATTTATGTATAACGGCATTCACAACAGGAATTAAATTGAAGCGTAGTTGGTCGTTGCAAATTTGCTGGTTTCACCTATGAGCCGACGTAATTTCAATAATCTTTAAGATGTACATCCTTTTTCCTTTGTTACCTGGAGTTCGATATTCAGGTTCAATAATACAATATATCAACAATTAGATGGTATACCTATGGACTCTCCGTTGTCTCCGTTATTAAGTGAAATATTTATGATAAATTTAAGAAATAGCATAGTTCCTCCAACATCTTAATTAGGAATGTATTTTTATGGAAAATATAAGTAGATGATATCTTCTGTATTTGGATTGGCACAGACCGACAACTCAATAGTTTCTTACAGTTTTTAAATTATTTTCATCGATTCAATTTACAATGGCAAATAAAAATATGGAAAAATCTTTGAACTTTTTGGACTTGTCGATTAGTAGGGCTCATGACTCACTCGCCTTTGAAATATACAGAAAACCAACCTATTCGGATACTATGATTCATATCAGTCGTTCGCAATCCCAAAATATCAAATTGAGTGCTCTTCATTCATTTGTGCACAGATTGCTTTCTATTGCTTTGTCAGCTGTCGATTTTGAGAATGAAGTCCAAGTTTTAAAATTAATCACTAAGAACAACGGCTATTAACCAAAATTAATTGATACCTTAATGATACAAAAACGACACAAACTTTTATTGCAGATCATTTATCCGTTGCATACTGAGAATCCAACAGAAAATTTTCAATTAACTATATTCCTAATATTAGCAACCAGATATGTAACAGATTACACAGAAATAATATCAACACCATCAGAATTTGGGTTCATTGTTAGTTGGTAATAAAGACAAAGTAAAATTATTGGATAAAAGAGAATATAAAATCCACTGCAGTGAATGTGAGACATTCTTTATAGGCCGAACCGGAAGGTGCATCGAGAAGAGAGTTGAAAGAAAATAAAAGATCTATTCTCCAGAATAAAAATTCTACGGGTTTTCGGACCACTGCATCAACAAAAATCATTTCATAGATTTCGAGAATATCGAACTCATGCACCCAGGTAATAAAGGAAAAAGAATGGATATCTTGGAGATTCTTGAAATTACGTCCGCTCATGGGAAGAACCCGCCAATTTGCAACGACCAAGTAGACTTCAATTTACCTCCTGGTGTCAATGCCGTTATACATAAGTGAAGTCACTCATTTTGAATATAGTATTGTATTACTTTTGATAATGGGCTAACAACCCGAAACATATGTTGAGTATATATATATAAATATTTGTGAAACCTTTGCCAACTGATAAACCAATCATTCAAAGACATGAAGTTTAAAATATATCGCTCACTTTGTTTCTGAGACACACTTTACCAAATTTCCCAAAATTTGTTTTCTTTTAGGAGTAAAAACACTAAAACAACTTGATGACCTGTAATTTCCTAGGTCATACGCACGACTCTATATCCATTAACATTTGGGAAATAATAGGAACCAATGGGGCAAATTAATCACGTTCAAATTGGGCAATTTAATCACTCGATACTCAAGTACACACACATAACAAAATGAAATTCGTGAATTTGCTAAAAGTTTAGGCGTTGAAAAATCTCGTTTTTCATTAATTGTATCGCCTTCAAAGAAGGCCTCTTCGGAACCTCTACATTTATGCCAACGAATAATCCAATCATTAAAACATTCTTCAAACGCTTTTTCTCGGAATCAACTCCAGTTCTCGTCGGAATTCTCCTATATGTCTTGTATCGATTCAAAATGTGTACCTCGAGGTGGTAATTTGAGTTTTGGAAAAAAAAAGGTCGGAGTTGTATAGGTGAATACGATTGTTTTTCGGTTTGTAGAGTTTTTGGTCAGAAATTTATTCACAATGATAGCCTTGTGAGATGGTGCATTATCGTTGAGCAGAGTACATGAGTTTTCTTTTCAAAAATCTGGCATTTTTGGACGAAATTTCTCTCATAATGCTCAGGTTATATGAGATTCCAGTAGCAATACAAAACTTGGGACATTTCTTTGTTCGATATTTCTATCCATTGTACAAATCTCAACACACCTTGTGAGAACTGACCAAATAGAACACTGTCCACAAACTAAATGGCAGATGGCGTTCAAACTCCGCGCGAGTATAGAACACAGTTGTGCCAACTTTGCAAAAACAAAAATTTGGCAATCGTCTAAAGCAGATTTTTAAATGATCGATTCCGGTGCTTCTTTGATAGGATGTGTAACTACTAAAAATTCGAAATAAAAAGAAGAACAAAACGCTGACCAACCACGATTCAATCTGGATAATTCAAAATATTTTAGTAACTGAATAGCAATACAGATTTTCCGACAATGTTGTGCCAACTTTGCAAAAACAAAAATTTGGCAATCGTCTAAAGCAGATTTTTTAAATGATCGATTCCGGTGCTTCTTTGATAGGATGTGTAACTACTAAAAATTCGAAATAAAAAGAAGAACAAAACGCTGACCAACCACGATTCAATCTGGATAATTCAAAATATTTTAGTAACTGAATAGCAATACAGATTTTCCGACAATGATGACTCAATAAATTTAATAAAGTAATGAGTACGTTTAATGGTTACATGATGCTCTTAATTTTTGATAAAAATCCTGAAACTTTCCTATTGTTTCATCTAATTATTGATTTTGAGTGAAAGCCTCTAGTTCAAAAAAGTTTCTGTATCGATCTGAAACTTGATGGTTCTTATATTGGTGAAATTATTGGTGTCAGGTAATTATTAATGTGATATCTGTTCAGTTGAAAATTTATTCTTTACTTTTCAGATCTAACCATTCCCTCAAAGAAAATGGTTACTATAGTCAAAGTTCTTTCGATGATCAAACGTTTGTTCGGAACATGAAAGCACAGCTGTACGCGAATCTAAGTTATAGTTTTGATCACCATTAATGCTACTTAGAGATGGTCAACGGTTCGGATAAAGGTGTCATATGGCTTTCGATAAACGAGGTGATCAGAATGAATTATTTAATGAATTAATCCAATTAATGAAAGTTTTTTATAGTTATGCAAAGACTAATGAATTTAACACGAAATATGAAAGATTTAATCAATCAAGTAATAGGTCCCCACTAACACCCAGAAATAATTTGATCATTTTGAATTTTCATTTTACTAGAAGTAATCATTGCTCTGGCCTAAGTTCTACTTCAGCTACTAAAATAACAGTTTTATAATCTTCTCGACTTTTCGAGTGGACTAGTCAGTGCTGGATGGGGAAAGGTTATCGTTTATAGTATGTTTTGATGAACGAACCAATTTTGAATCTTTCTTACATGAAACAAATGTATATATTCGAACAATTTGAAAAAAATCCTTGAATACAACATTCACATTTGATGCCTTATGTCTTACATGTTCTACGTAACTCTTGGTTGGTCACTAAGTTGAAATATGCTATTTTGGCTCATTTATACCTACGTTTTCCGAAGAATTCTCAATTTAATCGATCGGACGTCATGTAGTTATAGCTGACAACACTGTGGTATCCTCGTTAACTGATAATTTGTTCCTTAGAAGTAGGGCAGATCGGTGCAATATGATCCCTCGAAGAAAATCCGAGGTACAAATAAAATTGATGGACGCATAGGAAAAATTTTGGATGATAAAACAGCTGTCAATCAAGAATGGAAACAGGAACTTGTGGATTTCATAAAAACATGAATCAGAGAATGTATTAGTTCACTACAAGATCCATTATTTCGTTAGCTTAGCAATAAGCTAAACGAAATAATATAGCACATTCTTTTCTGATAGTAAAGTAAAAGCTGGAACTGATCGGTTTGCTGGTTTCAGAAGATGAAATCTTTATAGCATAATACGTGCCCAGAATTCACGTCCCCTTTTCGAGCACGAGCTGTCGATAACTCGGTTGTAGGAAAATTATTCTCATTTTTGAATTACATAAAGATTGTAAGCAGGTGGCATGTGTCACCTGTAATTTTATGCTTTCAATGCTCATCTTCCGCAGAGTCTGAATGAAATTGGAACTAAAGCATGGTTCACTACCAGGTGCTATTATCTATGGCTCGTTGGCGTAGAGGATATGATTCTCGTCTCCTACGCTGAGTTACCTGGGTTCATTCCCCACAAAGTCGGTGCGATTTTTCGGATTCTGGGAATGGCTTGAGAATCCATCTTTCGGAGGAGATGTCAAGCCGTCGATCCTGTCTAACAGAGATGTACTGGACCTTAAAGATCCCTTCCCTCGACACGAGATGGGTTAGGCAAAATTCTCTGGTTAGTGAGGTGACAGAATTCCTCGGCGTGTAATGATCCGAAAGGCGGAAATAGAGCACGTTAAAGAAAAAACAAACAAACAAACGAATACATCTGGCTGGACACATTTAGATGTATCTTCTCAGTAGCTTGATCATTTTTTGAATAACAAACAATGCAAAAATGTATATCTCGACCTCAACACACTGAACTGAAATACACTCCTCCCGCACAACAATCCTCGTTACTAGTATTTAAATATTGTAACGTCAGCATCAACAGAACAGACGCACGTCGACGAGGTCACATCGTAAATTAAACCAACTTTTAAATAATCATGGTGAGGAAGTTTGTGGTTTCCCACAGCCAGTTTGTTGTCCTTTTTCTGAAATCCCACCTACGTTTGGAAAGCGTGTACTATATCGCATCCAGACATTATCAAAATCATTAGGAATAAAAGTTAAACTAGAAGAGTTGACACATCTATACTGACTAGTACGGCTCACTCAACTATATAGAAGATGACATCAAAAAAAGACTCTTGAAAACCAAACAAAGCTGCAAGAAATATAATTATAAAATAGATAGATTGGCTGTTAGAATTAAAGAATAAGTCCGAAAAAGGGGTAAAATAGGAGAAAAGTATTGAACCAGTCATGTATCTGAATGAGCAAGTGCAGAGTTATCTGGGTTCAATACTCACAAATTCGGTGCAATTTTTCAGGTTCTGATAATCGCTTGAGCACCCATTTTTCGGAGAAGATGTAAAGCCCTATGTCCTGTCTAACAAAGATGTGTTGGACATTAGAAACCCCTTCCTTTGGCACTAAAGAGGTTCGGCAAAACTCCCGGGTTAATGATGTGACAGAATTCCCCGGACCGTTAATGTCGAAAGATAGAAATAGAGTACTTTAAAGGAATCTCCTCCACATAATTATCGTCCAAATTTCCAGACATCGGAGACCCTAATCCCCATCCTCGTGTTTAAACTTGGTTGAAGAATCCAAGGCCATAAACATTTTTGCAGCTTTGGGCAAATAGTTCTTGCGCACATTAGGATATTGTAGGATATAGAAATTATTTTTGAATGAAGACGACGCATTTTATCTTTTGCATTTTCTCGAATAGTAGGGAAGTGGTATCGCTTTTGTTACATGTTTTAGAATATCCGTACGTTATTTAAAAATGGAGAGTTACATACTTCGTCAGCCTCTGCAACTACGTTGCGCTCATTCAAGCCAACTTTCGGTCGACAGAACCCCCAACAAGACGGACGACAGAACGTTTAGGGCTAAATTCTAAACTACTTGTGCATTGCAGAATGTTCTTGGGCCTATGCGACAACGTAATTCGAAGTGAATGAAATATCGCTGCCGCTCCTCGATGATCGCAGGGTTTAAACGCCGATGTGACCAGTTTGTGGCGAATTTTTCTGGAGGATTCAGCTCTTCTCTAATATAAGAATACGTTGACTCAACAATTGAAGTCACTCAAACTGATGATAGGTTTCACAAGATGATCATATTTTGGGGGCAAGCTCACTTCAAGCTGCATTATTTTTTCAAGAAGAAAATTAATATTTCGTCAAGTTCGCATCCTCAAGTGATCTAAAAGAATTATCTGTTTTGTACGTTTCTTTTACCGGTAGCGTCATCGGCCCATTTTCCTTTTTTGATGAAAACGGCGCGGCAACAACCATCAACAACTATTGCTACTGGGCCATGATAAAGGTGTATTCCTGATCGAGATTATGCACATGGACGTAATATGGTTGCAAAAGTGGCGCAGAGTGCTATACAGCTTATGACAAAATCATATTATTGAAGACTTAGTTGGGTGAGAGAGTTATTTTTGGCAACGGTCCTTGTGAATGACCGCCTCATTCATTCGATTCAACCCCTTCTGAGTATTACTTTTGGTGGTTCAGGATATCGCAAGTCCATGCGAACAAGCCAGAAAATTTAAGGGAGCTACATATCAACATCGAGAACGAAATTCATTTTGTTTCGACCAATTTGTATGATCGCGATTAGCATCCTTTGCACGTATGGTTTATAGCGCGCAGTGTCGATCATACATGAGTGCTCTAGTGAAAACTTATACGGGCAATCACGAGTGATTAAGACTTATGAGTCATTTCATTTGGATAATGAAGAGCGTACGTTTATAGGGCTTTTGCCCGAGATAAACCGCGTGAAAGTGGCAAAATTTAAAATTACGTCCTCACTTCAAGTTTTTATATCTATTTCCATCAACAATCATGTTCGTATTTTCTCATTCGTTCCTTTCTCGTCCTAATCTTTATATAAACGCTCTTTTAAGTGAGATCTGTTAAGACAGTACGTATAGAGACCGCTATGGACCCGGGAGTATTCTTTCTTGCTAGCACAACCCAGTCGGATACTTCAATAATGTTCATTTGAAATGGTAGTCATTTTCATAACTCACCCACATGCTTTTAAAAAAAAGTCATCCTTTTTGATGAGAAGCTTTATAGTTTCACATGAAATACTTTATGGCAATCACATATATTTTTTACATTGCGGCATTGTACATTTCATATATACACTGTGTTACAATGAACATTTGAACCCCTTCCTAACTTTGGAAAGACTGATTCTAGCTGACAACGCTGAAATAGGTCGGATCTCGATTCAAGAGGGATCTTTTTTGGGGTGATTCGGAGCATGTGAAATCAACCCGTTACCATTAGCATACTCCGAACTCATAATTCAGTATTGAAAAAAAGGGTCGACTGGCATTTGAAAAGATCATACAATTCTTTACTTGAGTATTTCATCATTAAGAATTATTATGGAGTGTCGACGAAGTGTATACTATACCGGGTGAGTCAATAAGGCGAGGAACTCGGAAACTATTTGAGATAGAAGCAAAATATTTGTTGATTATTGTTTTATGAGTATGTGTGCATTCTTTAAAATTATTCACGTACATACAGAGTGTTCCATTTTTGCTCCAGAGGCAAACACAGATTTTTTTTTAATAGCACGCCCTATATTTTCTATCATATTCTGATTACCCTTTGGATGCTCTCTTTAACGATATCTGTTTTGTGCCCAAACAACTATCGGTAGATTTTGAATTAATTAAAATATCGATAATATCAGGAATTTGGAAGTTTTTTCAAAAGTTCTCAAATGCCTCAGTTCGCATAATTTACGCATAATATTTTTTTTCTTGAGGTAAAAATGTTATACCTTATTATCAAATGAAGAAGAATTTCTTTTATACCGAGTTTTCCTAGTATCCCTGTATCTTTTTCACGTGTTTTGTTTCAACTCGAATAAGCTTTACAACGATACCTTTTTTTCAAAAATCCGATGGAGATTTCCCAGGAAATTTCTGAAATAGTGTCAGGATTAGGTATTTCTTGCAATAAACATGCTGTTGATGAAATTCAGACATTGACATATGCAAATTTCAACACAAAATTAGATTCTTTGCTGTTCAATGAAACTTAAACATCAAAACTCTCAAGGTGTTTCGAAATTTCTTCACAAGAGAGGATTCATTTGCGATATTATCATTTGTGCTCAGAGCTAAGTCTTCACTTAATTGAAATTACTCAGTTCGAAATTATCTCAATAAATGTTCAAAATGTCAAAATATCAAAAAGATCGAGAATTTGGAAGGTTTTTCAGAACTCACAATCTTCATTCCGTATAATTTGAGTGTGAAAATATGTTTCTCATCATCGAAGTGAGAGATCAACTGTTTTTTCATACCCAGTATTCTTGGTGATCCAACGAAAATAGATTTTTCGAGACAAAAGAACTTTTTTCTAAATGTAACACCCTGTTCTTTTCACTGAACTTGTATTACTTTTACAATTGCCCAAAATATTCCGGAATTATCATTAAGAAACGAAAATGAACTACTTGTCGTGAACGAAACATCCACTGAAGAAAACAATGCAAATCAAAATTATAAACACCAATTTAATTCTATTTCAATAAGTTTCCAAATCAAATTATATGTTCGAAATGTCCCCCATTTTGACGAATACATTCTCGAACACGGTTGTTAAATGATTCAGTCACTCTCTGGAGAATATTCGGCGTTATACTCCTAAATGCTTCTGTAATTCTCTCATCATATTTTCCCTAGTTGCTGGAGGGTCTCGATATACCCTCTCTTTAACATACCCCTACAAAAAAAAATCCAATTCATTCAAGTCCGGAGACCTAGGAAGCCATCCTTCAGGACCTCCACGGCCTATCCAAATACCCCCAAACGTATCATTTAAAAAATCGCGGGCATTGCCGCTGTAATGTGCTGGTGCCCCATCGTGTTGGAACCACATATTGATCATGCTGCAAAAAATTTAAATAACGTTCTCTGTTCAAATGTTCTTGGAAAAAAAGGGTCCGATCACATAATCATAAATTTTACGACCCCAGACATTTAGAGACCAACGATGTTGGTGGACAACAGTTCTCATGAAATGAGGATTTTGAGTATAATAATTATAAAAATTATGCCGGTTCACCAATTCATTTTTATGAAAGGTGGTCTCATCAGGTAAAAGTAACCCACTGAAAAAATTCGGTTGGTCTGCTATTTTATTCAAAGACCATCTACAAAAATCCAATCTCCGCCCTAAGTCCAGCGGCTCCAACTGTTGGTGGAGTTGAACATGAAAAGGATGGAACTTTTCTTTCCTCAAAATTCTTGATACAGATGTCTGACTAAAGCCCAAGGCTCGACAAACATATCTTGTACTAACATGAGGATTCTCTACTGCGCTAAAAACAACCTGCATGCTATTATCTTCATTGAGTACACGCTTAGCTCTCTCATTCTTCTCATATCCAACTTGTCCAGTTCTTTCAAACCTTTCCTTGAGTCTCTGGAGTGCCTCTTTCCTAGGATGTCTACTGTTTGGGTAACGTTGGGAATAAATATGTGACGCCAACGAACAATTCATCTCACCTTCTCCCAAACAATAAATCATATTAATAAACTCTTCTTGGGTTGAATTCATTGTTGCAATAATGTATTTCTCACTTAGACTCACTCATATGATGTTGGAATTATCCGATTCAAAACTGTCAAATCTTGGGGTATTGTGAGTAAACCATAGAAATAAGTCTTCTATGGGCACAGCTGGTTTGAACCACAGACTATCGAACAATATTTTCTATCTTCATGTGGTATGCCCATAGAAGTCATACTTATTTCTATGGTTTAATCACAAGTTGGATGTGAGAAGAATGAAAGAGCTAAGCGTGTACTCAATGAAGAGAATAGCATGCAGGTTGTTTTGAGCGCAGTAGATTTTCTGAACATCTATTGAAGATTTCGAACTGAGTAATTACGATTAAGTAAAGACTTAGCTCTGAGCACAACTGATAAAATCGCAAATAAATCCTTTCTTGTGAAAACATTTCGATACACCTTGAGAGTTTTGATGTTCAAGTTCCATTGAACAGCAAAAAATCTAATTTTGTGTTGAAATTTGCATATTTCAATGTCTCAATTTTATCAACAGCATGTTTATTGCAAGAAATACCTGAACCTCAAACTAATTTCGAAATTTCCTGGGAAATCTCCATCGGATTTTTGAAAAAAAGGTATCGTTGTGAAGATTATTCGAGTGAGAACAAAACACGTGAAAAAGTTACAGGGTGCTACAGTTGAAAAAACAAAGGTTTCCATGTTTGAAAAATTTCATTTTCGCCGGGTTACTAGAATTACTCGGTATAAAAAAAATGTTTTCTTCATTTGATAATAAGGTACAACACTTTTACTCCAAGAAAAAAATATATCATGAGTAAATTATGCGAAATGAGGCATATGAGAACTTTTGGAGGAACTTCTCAATTTCCGAAATTATCGATATTTTAAATAATTTAAAATCTACCGATAGTTGTTTGGGCACAAAACAGATATCGTTAAAGAGAGCATCCGAATTGTAATCAGAATATGATAAAAAATACAGGACAGGTTTTTTGAAAAAAATCTATGTTTGTCCCTGGAGCAAAAAAGGAACACCCTGTATGTACGAAAATAATTTCAAGGAATGCACACATACTTATGAAACAATAATCAGAAAAAATTTTGCTTCTATTTTAAATAGTTTCCGAGATATAGAAGTTCCTCGCCTTATTGACCCACCCGGTATATAAAACTACATAGACTACGTTCGTATCAAAAGAGGAATTCTACCATGCGAATTTAGAATTTGTGGGACGAAACGTCTCTCCAAGTGTATCTGTCTGGAAAATCATATGGCAAAAAGAGGTCAAGCTGCACCTTATCGGAAAGGAAACCGTATTTACTGAACGATTATTGCATCACTTTTAGATTGGCTCTATATAACACAAGATCTTCATCGAAAATGTTCAACACCATTGATTTGGAACAAAATTTCGGTATTCTTGTAAAATAACTGGAGTAAAAGGAAATCAAAAATTATTTGGTCCAAGGCTTCAACTCTGGACAAAAACAACACAAACTTTTTTCATTCTTTACAGAGAAGAACAGAAAAGTTCCCAAAATATTTAATCACTAAATAATCAAAATTGTTCAAAATTATCTCCACTTTCCTGCATACAATGATTTCTCGAAATATTTCTGATATTTGCAAATTCATCGCCAAAAGTCGGCATTCATTAATGGTCCTCATCCGAAGCTCCTCCACGTTTTCAAGTTCTGTCGCATTAACTTCCATTTCTTAGATCAATTCCCAAAAATATCTATATAAGTCAGCTAGCCTGACAGGCCACACTACTGGTGCTCTTCTAACAATAAACCGACCTGAAAAATTATCATTCCGATGAGGAGCTACTCGACCCATTTTAGCTCGTTGGATTTTCAAATTAGATACATATTGGGGTTTGGTATCACAAATTTCAAATTCAGATGTAGAAATCCTCTTTATGACTTTAGGCTATTTTGATACTTTACCAAAATTAATTTGTTGAAATGTCTCAAGTGTGATGAAATGAAAAAAACTTGCTGCTATGGGACACCGTGTTCAATGAAATTACCAGAAAAAGTTATTCAAATATAGAATACGAAGAACTGTTCAGAAAAGTGCCGCTCGGGCCCTGCTCCCTACAATGTTTCTTTAATTGTGGGATGATGGGATAAGAGGTTGATTTCCATACTCTAAATCAACCTCTAAAACGGTATCCCTAGAATCAAACATCCAGCTGTTCCAATGTTTTTCGCTAGTATCACTTTTTCCAGAATTAGAGGGGGCCCACAAATTTCGTTAGAATATAATATATGTGATTTTTTAGAACAGTCCACCTAACCTTCCATGAGTTACTTTATGACCTGAAAGTGTGTTGTTTCAATTCACTCTCTCACACCCCCGCACTCCAAATTGAAAAAATTTAATAGGAACTCCCCTTTTGTGATATGTCATTGGCTAGCTCATATCGTCCTGGGAATAGTTGTGCATAACATGTCAAGCTCGGGAGTTTATTTTTCATAAATTCATCGTTTAAACTGACTCATTAGCAAGATATCACTTAGATTGAAGTAAATGAAATTCAGGAAAATATATGTAGAGTTCACAATTGAAACTTTTATCAATTTTCAATGTTACAAATGTTCTAATTGGGTAACTTTCTGTTTCAAACAGAAACAGAAACTATTTCTGTTGGCGCTGA
This sequence comes from Cryptolaemus montrouzieri, assembly GCA_013387265.2. NCBI lineage: Eukaryota > Metazoa > Arthropoda > Insecta > Coleoptera > Coccinellidae > Cryptolaemus > Cryptolaemus montrouzieri. Next base: position 55,560,768 of record JABFTP020000185.1, on the reverse strand, counting down.
AAGACTTTTGATGTCATTCTTTGATAGTTCTGCACTTCATCTTGCTGAAAATGATCAATATTCACTTGTTGTGTTTTATATACGATAGATTTCAGATGTTCCCAAATAAAGTCGTCAGAACACGTAAATGTGGAGAACCCGCAGTCCACTCCATTGTTCCGCGCCTACTAATCCAATGTTTGACAAATTTATCATTCAACCAATTTCGCAAATTGAGAATAGTGAGGAGCTCTATTATGTTACAAAAGAGTTCATTTTCGTCCACCATCCGTTTTTTCACTATCATGCTGATTTACCGCTTGATGAGTAATTAACGGATGTATTACATTTTCTGGTACATTCAAATATACTTCACCATGAGGTGTCTCGTTAATGAAAAAAATCCGATCCAATTCTTCAATCAAAGTCGTCACCACTTAATAGCATAATGGATTTTATAGTGATACAACCAGTAAGGCGATCCAGCAGAAAAGTCGTCAACTTCATACCGTCATATATATATACATTATATATATATATATATATATATATATATATATATATATATATATATATATATATATATATATATATATATATATATATATATATATGCGTCACTCCCCGTGAACAAACCCGAAGGTTTGTCCCCTGCGGGATATACAGGGTGCTTCAACGAAAACTAAACAGAGGCTATATCTACCAAGACATTCATTTCTGATCAGAACTAAAAAACAGGTCAATTTTTGTTTCAAGGGGGACATCTTTTGGGGTACAAAATTTGCCTGAAATATCAACCCCCTAAGCAAGGGTTGCAATCCTTGAACATTTTGAATTTGGAAGATGGGTCGAGTGATGACTCAAAAGAAAGGTGGTATCTTTGTCAACATTGCATCGAAAGAATTTCCATTTTTAATGGAAAACTGTAAAAGATACAGGGTGAGCAACTGAAAGATAGGGAAGACTATTTCCCTGAGACTATTCAAGTTTCAGTGAAGTAAAATGGAATAAATCCATGCTGATCAATGGCAGTCAACATCAAGTGTAATCCTCATCTTGAATTTCAACCCCTACAGCAGGGGTGACCACCCTTGAAAATTTGGAAGAGGGTAGATGGGTTGAGTGATACCTCGAAAGAAAGGTATTATCCTTGTCTTCATCCCCGTGAACGAATTTTCATGTTTGATCTAACTCCTATGGAACTCAATGAGAATAGAATTATTGCGAGCAGTCATGAAGGCAATCGAAATCCTTTACTTGAAAGGTATCACTGGATCGAAATATTACCACTGCACTAGGGGCTTAAATTCGAGATGAGGGTGATTTCGGAAGATGACAACTTTCGATCTAAAATGAATCGATTTCAGTTTTTCACACTAATACTCCAATAGTTTTGGGGCGATAGTCTTCTCTATTTTTCAGTGGCTCACTCTGTACCTTCTACAGTTTTCAATCAAAAATGAAAATTCTTTCACGGGAATGCAGACAAATATAATACCTTTCTTTCGAGTTATCACTCAACCCATCTACCCTTTTCCAAATTTTCAAGGGTGGTCACCCCTGCTCTAGGGGTTGAAATTCGAGATGAAGATGGTACTTGATGATGACTACCATTGGATCTGTTCCATTTTACTTCACTGAAACTTGAATAGTCTCAGGGAAATAGTCTTCCCTATCTTTCAGTTGCTCACCCTGTATCTTTTACAGTTTTTAATTAAAAATGAAATTTCGTTCAAATCAATGTAGACAAAGATACCACCTTTCTTTGCAATCATCACTCGACCCGTCATCTCTATTCAAAATGTTCAAGGATTACAACCCCCGCTTAGGGGGTTGATTTTTCATGTAAGTTTTGTGCCCCAAATGATGTCGTCCTTGAAACAAAAATTGACATATTTTTGCGTTTTGGTCAAAAATGGATATCTTGGTAGATATAGCTTCTGTTTAGTTTTCGTTGAAGCACCCTGTATATCCCCGCAGGGGGACAAACCTTCGGGTTTGTTCACGGGGAGTGAAACACCCGCAGTGATAATACAGTCAAACCCTCTGGCGCCAAGGTTGGCAACCTCACTGTCGGTGTAATAAATTCGCTCATCCTATCACTAGGCAGAATAAACAGGCCGCTACTTCCGAAAGGGAAAAGGCCCTAGGTTTGGTTGGGGATAAACCTCAACCCACCGTGGACTTGGCAAGACGGGATGGACGTGCACCATGGTCTAATGAAAAAAAATATTATTCTTATGCGTGTGCACTATATAGCAGTAGACTTGACGAATCGAAAAGGTAACAGATACTGGCAGAATCTCGAGCAGATTTGGAATGAGATATGCCCAAACAGACAATCTTATGCACAGCTGCTGTCAAATAGAGTGAGGTGGATAACAACCAATGCTAAACTTTCTAAATCTAAACTTGACGCCATAAAAAAGAGCTGCAGTCCAACAACGCTACCGCCCCATCAATCTCCCTATAAGTCAGGAAGGAGAAGGTCAAGCTTGATTGCTGGAACTCATCTCGCATCAGATAGCCAAAACACCCCTGAAGATTTAGAAATTGACAACACCCTCCGAAAAAATATTCTGAAATTCAGCTGCATGGTACCGGAATCACGACCACATATTCCTCGCCTAAAGCTCAATAAGAATATATTGATTATAGTCAAGAAAGTTGACGAGGCACTGGCAGAACGGATAGAAAATACGCAATCCTTGGCCGAAACAGTAGATCTAGTCTACGCGGGGGCTGTGGCAGCATATGAGATGAGCGGAGTGAACATGGAGGAAAAAAGGGCGCGAGAATCAACCGTACGAGAAGATCCACCGTGGAGGAAACGTTTAGAATACAAAATTACCTGCGGAAAGAATATTGGTGTCATGCAAGCTTACCTCAATACATACAATCCAAGCAAGATACTCCTAAGGTCTATAAGAGAGGTAGGATCTGAATTCTCAATCAAATTTAAACAACGCCCGGATAGAAGAAAATATAGAGAAAGTTTTTGACACCTTAAAGCAAAAGATCAAGGCTCTTGGTAATAGACTGAGGAGGTGTGGTGAGAGAGGGAAGAGATACCGAAATAATAAACTATATCACACCAATCAAAAACAGTTTTATCGGGAACTTGAAGGGCAGAACAAACATACGGGTCCCCCACCTTATCCACGAGCAATGAAGGACTTTTGTAGCAAGATATAGTCGAAGAAGGTAGAACACGATCATGATGCATACTGGCTTGAGGAGGAGAGGCAGAAAGCGCCTCGAGCCAAGATGATAGATATAGTAGTAGGGCCAGAAGATATCGCAAAAGTCTTGAAGCGAGCTAGTAACTGGGCAACCCCTGGACCTGATAAGCTGCACAATAACTGGTGGAAAAATTTCACCAGCGCTCACCCCAAGATTTCCACCTTTTTCCAGCAGCCCCTAGAAGACTCTACCTGGGTGCCTAGCTTCTTACCTTGGGGACAACGTACATGATACCGAAAAATGGGAACACAGTAGATCCAAAAAACTACCGTCCCATAACATGTCTTCCAACCATATATAAACTTCTAACTGGTACTCTTACCCTGAACATCAAATTCCTCAGGACACACAACGTTATTGCCAGGGAGCAGGGAGGATATAGAATGGGATCAATGGGCTGTATGGAGCTCTTAGTCATTGATACAATTGTCACCAAACATTCCCGTAGAAAACTTAGAAATCTTTCTATGGCGTGGATTGACTACAAAAAAACTTTGATTCTGTTCCGCATTCCTGGCTCCTTGAGGTACTCAGAATATATGGTATTTCCGAGCATGTGGTTGAGCTCCTAAATCATCTCATGGGATCCTGAAGACAATGCTTAAAAGGCAGAGAGGATAATGGAGTGGAAGCTAGGGGACCTATGATCAGTATAAGGCGTGGAATTTTTCAAGGCGACACGCTAAGCGCGTTGTGGTTTTGATCAACCTCTTAAGCGCACTCTTGAATGGGAGCAACAATAAATTATTTCTCCAAAAAGACAAAAATATCCATATAAGTCATCAACTTCATATGGATGATTTGAAACTGTATACGGCATACTCCAACCAGATGAAATATCAATTGGAGATTGTTGCCTCATTCAGCGATGCTATAAAAATGGGAATGGTCATGGAAAAATACGCGGTAATAGATATTCTTAGGGAAAAAATTGTGAATAAAAACTCTACAAAGCTGATGAATCAAATGGAAATTGTTTCACTACAACCTGGGAATAAGTGAATCACTTGACATTCATACGGCAGAAATGAAACAGGCGTTCTCTGACAAGCTCCTCCATAGGATCAGGCTGGTGATGCAGAGCAGAATAAACTCATGCCTAGCATGACCTACACGTTCGTAGTACTAACATAGTATGCGACTGACTTTAAAGGCCTGGATACGAAGGTTAGGACTCTGCTCACCAAGTATGGCGTTCACCATCCTCATGATGAAAGTTCCTCACCGTTAAATTCAGCTGAAAACATCCCGACCCCAAAAATTCGTACATCAGCAGAATTGGCACAAGAATGAAAAGCGTCAACAAAGCGTCCTACCTCAGATCTGGCTATCTGCATCCTGAGACCGAAGGTCGCCTGATTGCGATCCAAGATCAGGTTGTGCCTACAAGAGCGTACATAAAAATCATTGCAAAAATAAATATTCCTACCGATCAATGTAGAAAGTGCTCTAGACACCTGGAAACAATACAGCACATCACATCTGACTGTCCTATTCTTGCTCCCACAGAGTATCTTCGCAAAAATAATGAAGTCGCAAAAATGTATCACCTGCAGCTTGCTCTGAAGTTCGATCTGCTTAACCTGCGAATCGAACATTACAACTGATATTGTAGTGTTCGACTGGAAGAATAAGACAACCTTGAAAGAGCTTACTCAAAGAAGCTTAAGAAGTATCAGAATGTGGCCTCTGAAATAAAAGAAATTTATAACCTAACATCTGTGGTAATAATACCGCTTATAATCTCCGTAAACGGTCGTGTTGAGGCTCATTTGGCTGATAATACGAAGAGACTGCAGCTTCCGCCCAAAATAGTCAGCTGTGCACAAAAACAGGTTATACCAGCTACGGTACGCATTGTTAGAGCGGTTCTTGTTGGTTCATAAGCTAGATTGATTGATTTTAGCCCAGAATTATTTATATCCGTAAAGGTGAAAGACAAAAATATATATATATATATATATATATATATATATATATATATATATATATATATATATATATATATATATATATATATATATATATATATATATATATATATATATATATATATATATATATATATATATATATATATATATATATATATAAACTACTAATACACAAACTACTAACTAAAAATATGTTGTAGACAATACATAGTGATCCATAATAAAATTACATACCAAAGCTATGATTTTTGAATGAGACACCCTATATTTGGTTTCAGTTTTAACTTTGTGAAGAAAAACGAAGGGGAGTTTATGAGTTTATTTGGACTTCCGTATACATATGTTGAGTAGTTTCCGAAATAATTGACATTTTCTGAAATTTGAGGACTTAAATAAAAATTTGTGCCCTCAATATTATATTTAGAGCCCCAGATGTACAACTATTGTGATAGTAATTTTTGGTACTTTCACATATGACACATTCTGTTGATCTATGTTACACAGGATGTTCGAGAATAATTGAAGTAGAGGCTGATCCTAAACTCCTTTCACTGACTTTTCAAATGTTATATCCTATATCTAAAGTATCGATTAAGTGGTATAATTTAATATCTTCCGAATGGTACCCAGGTTGACTATTTTCAAGGGTTTCGAGAATATTCGAAAATTTAACAGATTTTTATCAAATTTCAAGTAATATTCCAATTCTTGATTCCAATTCATAGCTTTACAGTTACCCTGGTTTGTTCCCAGAAGGAAGTATATTATTTATTCATTTCATCACATTCAGTGAATCAAATTCCATTATCTGCCTAATTTCAATGAAAGGATAATGGTCAATACCGGCAAATTGCATTACGGTAATTAAACAATCGAGATCTCTTTCTCGCATTGCTGGTACTCAGTACCTAACTGGTCATATCAATTCTAATGTTGCTGTTTAATATTAGGGGCTTAATATACTTGTTATCTACAAATTCCTGGAAAAGGTCGTTCCTGACACCTATTAATACTATAAGGAAAAAATATTATGTCACTGTTGAACAGAAAGAGTTTCGAGTACGTATAAGTTCATAGTGTTCACATGTGCACATTCATAAATGAGGACTTATCCAATATAAGAACGAATTGATATGAGTTTACTCCGAAAAATATCTGAACCGAAGAGATCCAGACAGAAATTCCCTACAAAAACTATAACCAACATTTCTACAAACCGGCAACGAAGCTCATCCAAAAATGATCAGATAGTCGCAGGTAACAGAAGATAAAGAAAACGAAATAACAGTTGTAGCGACCTTCGTGGAAATTCCAACTACCAGTCAGCGGTAGTTTGCCGATGAGAGGTGAATTAGTAGAGAGAAGGGTATCCACAATCTTGAAAAAAACACGGATTCTGTCTGTATTATGTTCAGATCCACCAGGTGCTATCGGAAGGGGGTTTTGAACGTCGGCTTGAGTTCTGTTCATGGATGTCGGAAATTATCCAAAGAAATAAAAATTTTGCATAACATATTATGTTCTCGAATGAATGCACTTTACACAATAACTTTCCTAGTGAACCGGCATGATTTTCATTTTTACGTAATCAGAATCCACATATCTTTCGTTGCCGTACACGCAGCATCGATGGGCAGATAATACTTAGGGTGCAATCGTAGGCCCACATGTCGTCGGGCCAATATTTCGAAGAGCACTTAGACGGAAATATATTTTTGAGTTTTCTTCATGACCATCTAAAAGAGTTGTTAGAAGATATGACGATCGACGTGTAGCAACGAATGTGGTTTCAATTGGTCGGAGCTTCTGCACATTTCACTATCAATGTGCAGAAACTCATGGACACACACTTTTCTAATAAATGGATTGGTAGAGGTGGATTCCGAAATTGGACTGCAAGATCGCCTGATTAAACTTGCCTAGACTCTTTCCTATGGAGTTACGTGAAATATATTGTATTTCAAACTCCACCAACGACGGCTGACAATATGAAAGAGAGGATAAGAGATGCATTTCGATCGATAACAGCAGGCATGCTAGGTAACGTTAGAAAATTATTTGAAGACAGGTCAACATTGTGTATCGTAAATAATGGGGGCCGTTTTGAAGATCTTATGTGGAAAATTATATGAAAAGTCTTTCTATGTTTATTCTGCAAACGCTTCGTTTTTAATATGAGGTTTGGAGTATGAATTAATGTGATATAACGAACTCGAACTTTTTGTCAAATTTTACGCAATAGCTGTTGAATGATAACGATTTATAACAATTAAACAAAGGAATGATTTCATCCAAGTAGGTTCTCTCTTCTGAGGCAACAATCGGCTCAGATAGAAATTGGAGTGAATAATTAGAATATTTCTTGAAATTCTATAAAAATTGGGATAACTTCCGAAATCGTTGAAAATAGGTATAGAGAACATAGGTTTCATTCAGAAGGTATCAAAATATACCACCTAAGCTTCAGACATAGAGCTATTCGAAAAAGAAAGAAATGAAATGAGATTTGAATAGGTCCCAACTTCAAAAATCGTTTTTGAACACCCTGAGTAACATAGATTAGCAAAATGTATCATGTGTTCAAGCAACCACAATTACTATTACAATAGTTGTACATTTAGAGCAAAAATGCCAAATATTTCGGAAAATATTCTGGATACGTATAGGGAATTTTGAACAAAGTCAAAAAGTAAACAAAATATAGGGCGCCCCATTAAAATTCCGTCGCGAATGCGAGTCTCCCGTATGTAAATATATATATATATATATATATATATATATATATATATATATATATATATATATATATATATATATATATATATATATATATATATATATATATATATGACATTGCACTTACCCAATTTTGGAAGTGCGTATGGTATGTCTGTATAATTTTCGAAGAACTGGAGTGTTTTTTTTGTTACTTCCAATGCTTTTCGTCTACCTTTTCTACTTCTTTCTTGAGAGAAAAATCTTAGAGGTATGATCTTGTCTTTACTACGATATTCTTCAGCATCATAAGTGAAATCAATCAAACCCCAAGCAAGCAGATATGTTGACATAGGAACAGTGCTTCGAAAATCTACTGCAATGCCTTCTGGAGTTCTAAAATTTGCCTAGGAATTGAGTTGTATTCATTAAATAATAATTGAAGAAATTGAATGAATTAAATAATAAATGTTCATTAGTCATATATACTCTATAAATCCGAAAACAATTACAATTGAATAGAAAATCTCAGTTGCGATCCTCATGAAACAGTTCTGGATCATTAGTTGCACAATTCTTCGGAAAACTCTTTTAAATGAAATATTTCAAATTTATTAGCTGAAACATTCATCAAAACGTAAACATCAAAAGAGTTACTTAGCTTAGAAAGCGAGAAACGATATTTTGATTAATTCCTAAAATATAGAAAAATAAACTCACAGTCTCATACATATTGGAGAGAGCTATCCAAGTTTCATCTGGTTTCACCAAGCGGAGTGTGAATATTGACTTGAAGAAAGGTTCATCGAAACATGGAAAAGCTGATCTCGCATGTATTGAGGAGAACTTCGTAACAAACATTGTGCTATAAATTAAAAACAATTAGCAGTCAAAATTATAGAAAATCGCTGTCTAATATGGGTGAATTGTCTTGTTACTTCATACCTCTTATAAGATATGGGTGTACCGTCAGACATGTTAATCACGTATCCTTTTCTCAAAGCAATTCGACATTCTCAAACATTGAATGATGTTGCCGTGCGATTGCCGAGTCAATAAATTTGTTATGAAAATCAAGATGTCTTATTTTGATAAGGTCACTTCAAGTGCTGGTTGAAAATAAATTAGATAATAATTTATGACAAAGTTGTTGAATAGGGGCTTTCGTAGATACTCTTTAAAATAACCGACTTCGTTTTATATGATATCTCATAACTTTTTGCGGGGACAGGACGGCATTGCGAGACTTGGAATTGTTTCACATTTTATATTTTTGAAGGGTTATGCTGTTTGATAGTTTGATAAATCTAATATGGTACAAGTGGATCTAAGTTTTTTTTCATTCTGTTTGTGCAATTATTCTTTTAACATTTCTAAGCTAATATAAAAATGATGTTTCGATTAATGTGGCAACGTCGTTTTCCGCATTAAAAATTGTACGTGCAGAAAGAAAGAGTGAATGCATCTGTCCGAAAGAATAGGTTGTTGAATATATTAAAATCTATCTATCCGGTCAAGAACTGTAAATTAATTTTTTCTGTTTTCCGATTTTCTCAATTTGCCACCATGTTTTCGTTACCAAACCCACTTGGAACCAGGGCAATCTAAAGTCAGGAAGTTTGTTTTCTACAAATACTTTTCTATTTCAGATTTCGATGCAGTTATCAACCACTCGCTCGATCTCGTAGTTTTATTCCGATTCTCATCGAAAAATGATAGAAGTGATGTTGAATATATTCATCTCCAAAATAACTTTCTAACAGTGATATTCAAATAAGGAATAAGCGGAAATTGTATTAAAATATATAAATACGAGATGGGATAATTAATCTCTCAAATATAATATAATATACTATACTTGCGTTAAAATTATTATCAGAAATCATTTCACTAGTGAAACTCTTTTCATAGCGATCAGTGAGAAGGCAGTTTCTACTATATAATTTCCTTTAGGTATCACTGTATAGTCTATGATCTGCAATGTACAAGAAAAATTCAATGTAATTATTGAAAACAAAAAGTTGGCAAGTCAAAGGTTTGATCAGACTCATTTGAACAAGCTAGATACTAAAGAGATTTCTATATTACATTCATTTTCATATTGATAACAACAGAGAACCTCCACATTCATCAATCTAAGGTGCTGTAAATAATAATCTCACATAATAATAATGAATTAAAACTAATCCGGAAAAAGGGCTGAATGAGATGAACTTGCATGAAAATCTTCTCGAAGAATTGAGGAAAATTCATACAGATAAATTTGGTTCAAATATATCGATCGCATTTGGGATCGATCATTTATGGAATATTTGAAAGCTAAAATAATATGGATATGAATATGAAATGTTAAGCATGAAATTTATTTCGATATATTAATTCTATGTAACATACCTAGATATAACACTCACCTATAAACTAAATCACACTACCGAAAAAGATGTAGACATTGTAGTGGCCATTAAAATATACAGCACAATGTAAATTTAACAGGAATCTTGTTGAATATGATGAAAATAATACGGAAAATTAATAGAAATTGTTATAGTTATCATCATAAATTGTTGCCATCTTTTCTGCAGATTTATTTCAAGAGAAACTAATAGGATAGAGATATATATTTTAACATAATAGACATAAATTTCCATCTCAATATAACAATTCAAAATATTCGCAGCCAATTAATAATATCAGTCATAGACACTTAACAATAAACATGAATATACCAACTAGGCAGCACATCCTTTCTAATGTTTTCGAACAGAGATATTCCAATAATATTACAAGACTTGAATCAAATCTCCATCTTAAATATGAATATGGAATATGGAACACCATATTCAAAGACCTTCTTATGGGGCAATCAATTCTATGTAACGCCACCCGAACCGTTAGAAGGAAGATTGTTTAAGCATATCAGCATACAAGAGCAGAAATGTTGCAGTGCGTAAGGCAATTATTCGAATCTCGATTGTACAAATACATGCAATGTAAATGGGGGCCACTTCGAACATTTACGATAAGAATATACCACGATTGAAAACTAAAAACTCCATCATATGTTTCACTTCATATTTCATAATAGATTTTCATGAGAATCATAAAATTCCAAGCAGTGTTACTTTTCAATAAAAAGCATTGCGAAAAGTAGAAGGTTGAGGATCAGTTAATTTTTCTAATGAGATACCACACCCTTTTCATTATAACATTTTTCAGGGTAGTAGTTGATATGCGTAGGGGTAGATACACAAATGTTTATATAAGTAACAAAATTATTCCGAATCATCCAACTCCATTCTGATCGTTTTCCTGAAACAGAAATCGAACGAATTCATGAAAACCTAGAGTTTCTCCAAATGATTCTGGATTTCCATTCGTCACATGTTTTTGTAGAAAGTAAATAGCTAGGTAGTTTCGTAGAAAATTGTATTAACTTTTCAAAAAGGTATCAGATGACGCCATTATAAAAATGATCTCGTTTCAGAAAATTCACAAAGAAAACAATATATATATATATATATATATATATATATATATATATATATATATATATATATATATATATATATTCGCATTCACTTGGAAGAATGTGTGAAGTGTTCAGAATATTTTGTGACTTGATATATAATGTTCAACTCTTTTCTTCATTAATGGTAGTTTATTTGAAGCACTTTTGTAATATCTCTATCTAAAGGTTTGAAGTGTAGTAGTATTTTTAAGAAATTAATTAACCTTTTGTTACGGCCATTCCGAATTTTCAGAGAGTAAAATCCAAAAGATCCCTTAAGACTACCTCTGAATTTGATATTCAATATATGTTCTCCAGGGTCAATATAATCTTCATCCGTGTACGATACATGGAGGAATTCCTTTTTCGGATCCAACAGATGTTTAGTTTGACCTATTGCCTGATCCAACGTTATTTCATCAATGAAAAGATTTCGACTATTGAGTGTAATGTTATTTATGGAATGTTCAATACTCATAAGAATGGTCACTTCTCCCATGAAGGTATTATTGAGTGCAATCGGAACGATTTTCAAAGAATAAGATTTTGGAAAAGCGTCTCTTTGTAGTCGGTTTGTTGGAGACCATGCTGAAACAAAATAACATGAAAATTTTCTCTCTGACATTCCTGTATCTTTTTCTATAATCAATGTAGAGGACATGAATTCCAAGGGTTTATACGTTTCACCGACTGTACTGGTTGAAAACTCATATTTGTTAAATAGTGTCGAATGAATTAGAGAAAAAAAGCTCAGGTATCCTCGACGAAAAAAATTATTATTGCTGTAGTCCAAGTAACTAATACAGGAAACCAGCTCAGTAGCGAAGGGGATATGAAACTTGCCTCCTGCGCAGAGTTACCTGGGTTCAATTCCCACAACTCACGAAACTCACACTGTACCATTCATTATCTTAATCTAAAGTGAAATATAGGGCTCCCTGCGTCTTTCATGACAGGAATGCTTGTAATCCATACTGAACACATTACCTAATCAAGTTTTTTTAAGTAATAAATATCAATTGCACATTTGGAAAAACTATAGTGACATTCCAACAGATGAAAGAATGAATGCCTGTTGATACTGTTTGATAAATTTTTCAAAACGTTGGGCAATTGTTCACTAACCTCAGTCCCCAATAAAGACCACCCAATATTTAAATGATTGATTTCAAGAATTGTTCATTTTCTGTAACTCTTCTCACTTACAAACTCGTACTGAACAGCTTTTAAGGTAAATATCAATAATTTTGCATTTGTTGTTGAATTTTAATTTTTTATAAGGCTTTATGGACAAAATTACATACATTTGAACCGAAAAAAATGACACGGTATGTCGTTTTGGGCATACGTGCTCTAATTATTACAATTGTGAGCGCAAAACTGATCTAATGAGGAATCAATGCGTAAAGCGGTCGGAGCTTATCGCAACAATAAAATTGGCTAAATTTCGACATCTGAAACATTTGTAGTGCCACAAGCTATTTTCCGAAGACATGCTTCCAATGGTAACAATACTTTGGAGACTGGTGCATAAGGTCTAGAATATTAGGAATCTAATTTTCCACTTGGTGTAGAAAGAAAATTAGAAGAGCATGTAAAATTACTCGGCTATCGTCTGTTCAGACAAACGCGAGCTTCTGTTCAAGAATTAGCTTTTGAGATGGTTGAAAAAAAAGGTTTTGCCCGCGAAAAACAATCCACAAAAGCAAAAGGCTGGACAAGAATAGTTGTAAGAAATTTTGAGATAAAATGATGATATTCCTCTTCACAAACCAGAAGCTACTTTAGGCGCTCGTTCTCTGGCTTTTAATAGGCATCAAGTTCATAAAGTTTTTTGAGATGTATGAGAAGCTCCTCCTGGCCTATCCCTCAGGATGGATGACAACAGATTTATTTCTGAATTGGCTCACGCACTTCCAGAGTTTCGTTAATTTATCCATCGACAATAAATTAATATTGATGGTCAATGGACATGCAAGTCACGAAGGGATTTAATCGTCAGAATATGCGAAACAAAACGGGATCATTATGCTTTGTCTGCCTCCATATTGCACGCATCGTATACAGCCTCTAGATGTCTCGTTGTACCCCCGAAGACAACTTTCAACCAAGAATCATCCAAATGTCTAAAACAACACCCATGACGTGTTTCAGATTGCTGGCCTGTTCAAGGAATCAGATGGTAAATCTGCTACAGTGCAGATTTCATGTTGGATTTAAAAACATCCGCATTTGAACTCTATATCCAGAAATGTCTTCCGATTGCATATACAAACTTGCAGAAACTACGAACATCCCTCTGGAAGAAACATCAGATTTGCAATGTATTCATCAAAAAGCTTCTAGTCCAGTTCCCATAGCAGGACCCTCTACACAGCAGCTAAATAATTCAAATTGACTTCCAATTACGAATGGTCTGAAAATACAGAAACACCACATTTGCAACAAACATTTGATAAAAATAATACAACTCAAACAACCGACGGTACTGCATAAGCTGCCATTCAACAGAAAATACTGGTCAAGTCCCTAATAGACCCGCTCCAAATCAACACGCCCATCTGTTTCACATCAAATAGAATATTACCATAAACAACATCCTTCATGCTATATTCTAGCCGTGCCAATTGAGAATATATCCCTGTCTCAAAAGGACAACATAAGTGGTTGAAGAAAATGTAGGCTAAATAAACAACAAATCTCTTTAATTTCGACTTCCCCTTCAACTTCCCCGAAATTAAATCAAAAAGGGCCTAAAGTTCCTCCAGATGAAAGGAGACGAAACATTACCAAAACCTTATTCGAAGTTGACGACAGCGAAGAAGAAAATTCGCCAAGCAGCGCTCAAGATGATGAGAGGGATTGCGCTTACACATATTGCAACGATCTTTTTTCGAGCTTAAAGCCTGGTTGCAATGTTTAAGTTGTTCGCATTGGGCCTACGTTTCTTGCACACACGTTCCTAAATGATCCAAGTAATTAAATAATTGATCGATGAAACCTGAACTACGTGATGGTTGATATTCACAATGAATAATGAAATAAAAAAAAAAAGTTACTACTAAATTAGTGATAGTTAAAACATAGTAACTCATTTTATTTCATTATTCATTATCCAAGCGATTAGTTTGCGAGCTTTTCCACTAATTTTATAACTTTTGTCGTATATGTCATTTAGTCCATATGCCATTTTGTATAGAGCATATGGACTAAATGGATTTTGTTGTTCATAGTTGAACTGAAATCATAATTTGTTATTTGTTTTCCATCTAAATATCTATTAGAATTTATAGGTAATAAACCTAAGATATAAAATATGAATATGCTGTGATTGAATAATGAAAGGTTATGACTCAAAAACAAAATTACATGTCATTTCGTACGTTCCCAATTCATCAATTTAACTAAGAAAAAGTTATACTTTTTAGGGTTTTCATAATTTTTAATATTTATAATTGAGAAGATAAACGACATTTGAATATTTTAATGACGAAATATTGTTAAGTTTATATTCAACATAAACCATAGGGTGTGAAAATCTCTAAAACGATTATTTGAACATTTATGTGGTCTTCAGTGGAGAGTTTCGAAAACAATTCGTGAACAATTGCCTTTCTTTTTGAAATATGAATTAATTTTTTTCCATCGCATTTTCTTCTTTTAAGTGCTCAAATGACTCCATATTTTCAAATTTTAGAATAGAAATGTGATGTTTTCAAAAAACGGTTTGAGCTACCACGTTCAGTCTGGATATTAGCGCTCGTGTCCTGAAGGTCACTCGGTACCCTATATTTAACTATAAATTGAGATAAAAATGAAAGCTAGACACTTTATGATAAGAAATCTTGTATATTCTTGGAAACATTTTTGGTAATTTTAATAAATAATAAATAATTAACAGTTTCTGAGCTATTTGAGAAAACCTCACTATCTTTTTTATCTCAATTTGGTAATAATTTTCACAAGTTTTCATGTGTAAAAACAATATTTCAATAGATATTTCTTGAGCGTGAGTTAAAATTGAAGAAATTTAAGAAAACTGCCCTTCAACTTCCAATAATTCGAGAAGAATAAACATACTCAGTATATCTCCTCAATTTGAAAACCCTGATCACTGATAGAACAGTGACCACAAAAAGAGGGCTGCATTTTTTAGCATGACTTCTTTGCGGTGCTTAGTATAGTATGATACACTTTTTCTATTAGTTTCTTCTACGAATTCGAAATATATTAATTTCAAAAATATATTGATTTAACAACAGTACCAATATTTATTACTCAGCTTTAACAGACATCAGGTTTGTTTCAATTAAATGTAATACACTTTTCTCTATTCCATTCATTTTATCTATGAAATTACCTTGAACATTCCATATTAGTAGATTAAAACACAAACATACAGCAAACTTCATATTTGCCTTTCACACAACACTCCAACGTAGCCGAACTGAAACGTACACGAAATGTATTTTTGAATACATATCCTTTTCAATGGTAATTTGGGTATTTTATTCATGCATAAGCATAAATTTAATATCGGTCCCTAGTATAATACATACAAAAGATAATCTTTGATTTCATATAAAACATTACCGCAATCCAGTAGTCCGAATGTATTTCTATTAACTGGAATGAAATGGTTCCATGAATAAGTATTTTCTACTAAATTCGAAATGAATCGTACAAGGAACTTACGAATGAATAGATAGCAGATGCCAACCGAATCATGAAAGCTTATAATTATCTTTTCAATATTTTTCTAAACTCAAATGCAGAGTAAGTACCATGTGAAACTACCTCACTTTTTCGGAAATATTTTGTTTGTGCATCAATAGGATTTGAGATGAAGGCTCAGTGAAATTTCTCCTATTCAGTTTTCTGAGTGAACAAGATTTGAGATTCAAAACTTTGATGCAACGCATCTTTTTTACTAAGTGGAATTACAGTATTTAGAGTTTATTTTATCCTTATCGAAGTAACGATAATTCGAATACAAATACAAAAATAAAATTCAATAATTTCTAGGAACATTTACCTTGTTACGTACATGTATGTGTAGTTAGTACTTCTGGCCACCCATTTTATTATACCTCGAGAATAGTTCTTGAGCTTTATTCCAGCTTGTTTGCTTGTGTGATGTAGATAGCTCCCTTTCATTCAGTATAAGCATATAAATTATAATAAACTATTTAGTTATTGGCACCGATAAGGATTGTCTTTAGTTTAATTCATTTTAATGAAATAAATTTTGCTTAAATACAGTGTTTGACCACAAATTACGTTTCCTGGGACACTAATTGTTCATATCCATTCATCCGACAGGACGAATTCAAACACAAAGCTTGACAAATCCTTATCAGTTTCAGAATTATCCCAAAACTCACTTGTTGGCAACTTTATGCCAAAAATTGGCATATTTTATTCAAGTTATTGATTAACAAAAAATCAGGTTTTCATAATTTTCTAACGCATGTTATCATCAAAACCTTCCGTTTGGAAATTTTTTTGAAACGACCCTAAATTTCCATATTGCCATATCTCCAATAATAACATAGATACATCTTATCAAGTTTTCATATTATCAATGACTTTTGCTGAACGAGTTTATCAATTGGACTAGGGTTTCATCAAGTCAGCAGCTTGAAATTCAAGATTTTGATAAATCAAAGGTTTGACTTGACTCGATTCTGCAACCAAAAAACTTGACTAGACATCAAGCTTTTTCGAGCTGCTTGAAACCTTGATAATTTTGAGAGCATAAAGTTTAGTTCACTTGCTAATCGCTTGTCGCCGAATACATACAGATGTATGAGAAGTCGGTAATATCTCTAGTCATAAAGAATTTTTTAATTTGCTGCGACACACTGTTATTTCAAATTTTAGTACGTTCGATCTAGTCGGTTCGTTTCGCTGCTCAATAAGTAGATACAAAAAGCTCCTTGAAAGAATTTGATTCAATCAAAGAAGAAGGAGAAGAAATCAACCAATAGATTCAGAAATATAAAGAACTAGCTGACCCGGCAGACTTCGTACTACCTCCAGCGATAAATAAAAGACACAAAATTTTGTATGGAATAAACTTAAAGCAAACAAAATAAATCCGTAATTAGTAAGATCCAATGATATTTTGAACATGTTTACTAAATTGTTGTTCTGATGAAGAAACATTCATAATTCTTGGACAATGGTTCTCTTCATTGTTGGATTGTGAGCACAATGCTTATCAATTTCCGCATCTGAATTGTACATAAAATAAATTTGTAAAAATTGATGATACGCATCTGGTAGCGGTAACAGCGCCCCCAGTAAGTGATAAATTTGTCGTTGTATCTGTAATTTTTGAAGATTTGTCCAATAATTATTTCCGATATATATTTTAATACGAACTTGGATATTATAAAAATATATTATGGTATACCTTGAAAGTGGGCATGAAATAGTCCTGTATAATATGTGTAGCGCCAAACGAAGTAATCTGAAAACAGCTTTTATATTTCTGAATGTTGGCCAAGAAGTGCTTAGAATCATCTTCAATCCCAGAAAGTAAAGTAAAGAGCGTAAAGGATATGGTGATGGGACCAATTATGGCAATATTACTTCGCCAGTATATTCACCATTTATTTCTTCTTCTTCTTGCATGGCGACTTTATCGGCAGCACTCAAGCCGTTTGGCCAATTGTGCTTGCCGTGTTGTATTATTGTGTCTTGTGTCTTGGAAAAACATTCTGATGAAGCTTGCAAAACTGTAGTAGCTGGCCTCCTTGATCATCCGGGCGCCGAGTGTTTCAGTGCCCAAGCTCTTCACTCTAGTCACCTTATGAGCGGGACATTCGAAGAGTATGTGTTCCGTTGTTTCTTCATTTTCTAGTCAACCACGGCACCGTGTGGTTTTCGATAGTCTCATGACGTGTAGGTGTTTGTCACACCAACTGCCATCCCATTTTTATCGAGGGACAATAGTTCATATACCCTCTTCTTTGGTTACGGCCCCTTTATGAGCCTTACAATATTTACAAATTATTAACATTCCCCCAATTGTTAACGATTTGTCAGCAAAACAATTAATTGCTGGATCACAGTGGAATGCAGCTCGTTCAAGAATCACAAGAGCACTGCGTCTGCGGATTTGCTCAATTTCATTATGTCGTGCATGCTGTTGTTGTGTTTGATGTGCAACAACTCGTTGCATTCTAACCCTATCTACTTCATTGGTAGTCACTAAGTAACGCAATTCTGACATAGCAATACGACTATTTTCTTGATTTGTCTCTCTCTGGTCATCAGTGCGGTTAGCACGTGAGGTAGCTCTTTGCACATTTGATTGACTGCGAGAATCTAAGTTAGGTCTTCTTCACCTCGGCATCGTAAATTGTAGTTAATCAAAGTAAAGTATATATATATATATATATATATATATATATATATATATATATATATATATATATATATATATATATATATATATATATATATATATATATATATATATAGAGTTCAACCCAATATTCCTTGAAAAAATATATAGAAAACTGAAAAAAAAAATTATGTAGATTTGTCACCTAGCGGCCGAATTTCAAGTTCACTAATCTATCGATTAACGTTTATTACATTTTGCGATATTCACTTTAGGGAATCGAAAAGTCGGGGGAGTCCAGGAAGTTCCCCGAAACTCGTATATAAAAAGAAATATTTTCCTCTTAGCTTTATTTCATTTGAATATACTATTGTTGTTATACCATTAACATCATACTAGTACCTCCGACCGCACTAAAACTGAAAACTTGAAATGTAAAATACACTTTTAGTGTTGAAAAACGTGTGGATATAAAATGTGTGATTTTTTTGACATATCGTAGAAAATAAAAGCAGATTCTTATAAGGACAACAGTTCAGAATACCTAGACGAAAACTCATCGCATTCTGATATTGATATAGTCACAACAGAGAGGATACCAATATCAAAGAAAAATAAATGTATTGAAACAACTATGAGAGTGACTTCTTTTTCATTTTTAACTTGTTTTCTTTGTAAAAACGTTATTATCTCGGAATTGCATACAGGCTGCCCATCTTTAAGTCACTTTCTCTTCCAAAATAGACCAAAATTTTTTTTTATGATCATATCACAGCTTTTAATTTTGAATGTGTTTTTTGAGGTCAATATTCTACATTTGTGAATGATCAGAGGCCTAATTGATTAACACCAATAATTCAAGAAATTGTTATAGAAAAATCTTACTGACAATAACTGATGAATAATGTTGATACTTTATTAATTTTATGGAAATTTGTTTTCAACGAAGATGAAATAAAATCCATTCAATATTTTCCACAATATTATTATCATCAGAAACATTCCAACAGATGAATGCCCTCCAATATTCAAAGAAATATTTACCAAAAATAAGACGCTGCCACACGTTTCTGATGAGTTTTGTAACCTTCTAAAAACTTGCCTATCTCAAAACTATTTTCAATCACAATCAGAATCTCACCAACAAACTTCAAGACTTTCCATAGGATCATCCCTCAGCCCTCTTTTAGTCTCTTTTTTGCTCTTGCTATGTTATCCATGAATGATAACATAGAAAGAGCAATAATATTAAATAGCCACTTAGCAAAGAAGCATATAGTGTTCTGGTACCGATATGAAAATGATATTTTGGTAGGTTTCCATGGCTCAAACAGGCAAGTCAATAAATTTTTACAATTCCTGAATGAAGTTCATACCAACATTGAATATACAGCAGAAATAGAATTTAATAACTCAATTAATTTTTTAAACCTAACAATAACAAAATCGACCACAAAATTCATATATAATAACATCTACAGAAAATAATCAAGTGGGCAAATTATTATTCCATTTTTTCAAGCGAGCTTCCCAAGAATAGACGCGAACAGACAAGTTCAAAGAATCAAGAGTTAAAAAATTGTTTGCAATGAGTATACGGCAGCTTATGTTGGGCAGACTGGTAGGAATTTCGAAACCAGATTAAAATAGCACTTATCCCCTGATAATAATTCTCCGATATGTGAACATATAAACATCAATACTTCTCCACTACTAAATTTGTAATTAGGCTAGTATCCATATAAGTAGGTTCGTTTCTTGTAGTTGACCACTTGAAAATGACTTGATAGTCAAAACTGGTCGTGCTTTTGATAATGAAATTGTGAAAAGTATAAAATATATTTTATTACATCTTCGTTGGTTCAATAAGTGATACAGTCTGCAGTCTGAACTTCGAATGAAATCATTTTCCCTTGAGTGAATGTGTTCTTCCGTTTCTTAAATTCAGAAGAACTTTGATATAAACAAGTTAAAATGTTCTAGTTATTAACCAGATGAGCCAGAAATTCATGAAAATGGAAGACTCTTCCCAAAAATATTAATCGCTTATTATGTGGATACTAGGAATTGAATAAATTTCATAACATTTTATTGACTACTTCAACTGACAAAAATCTCGGATATGCCAATTTTTGTTCTGAAAAGAGTTTCATATGATCTTATTTTTCAAATTACCCCATTTTTTTCTAGCAATGAGCCATTTCATAATTCTTTTCTTTTGAATGATCCACGATTTCGTGAAAATTTTCAATATTCATTATTAACCCCTTGAGTACAGTGATGCATACGTCTGTATCATACGTAAGTGTTCGCTGCGTAAGGTGATGCAACTGTACGCATTACACATTTTTAACAAATTTGCATATCCTTCCTATTGCAGAAAGGAACTGATGAAAACTACGCCCTCAAATTGTGGTTGTAGGTTTAGTCTAAGCACAACATATTTGTGGTCTAGGTATTGGCCTTGCATTTATTCTTGATTTGGGTCGACATGTACCAGGTGCTCCCGTTACTGGTCAAGTCTTTAGTGTATGCATCTGGAATCTTTCCTGATGTCTTTAAAATGGCAAGAGTAATACCCTTGTATAAATCAGGTGACCGTACTGACGTCAAAAATTACCGGCCTATATCACTACTGCCTACAGTTTCTAAATTATTAGAGACTGTTGTTAAAGAACAGTTGATAGATCTCCTGGTTCAACATAATATAATTAGTTCATCTTCAAATCGGTTTTTATCTATGCACTCTTAAATAATATTAACCAGAGTCGAAAAGAGGAGGGGATTCCTCTGATAACTTTTTGCGACCTAACAAAGGCGTTCGACTGCGTCAATTTTGATATTATGGAGTCAGAGGCGTGGTACCTAAGTGGTTCTGGTCGTATTTGAAGAATCGTAAATTCTGGGTGGAAACCGAAACGTGCAAAGCAAATACACTAACCAGAATCAAGTCCCCAGTTTACGATGTGAAGTGTTGCGTACCGGCGGCTCAATTTTGGGCCCCCTTCTCTTCCTCGTAAATATCGACGACATCATAGAACCTTTTCCAGAGGTATTCCTCGTCCTATTTGCGGATGACACTAGTTATATTCTGAAAAATAACCTTCTTGGTAATCTCCCCCAACAATCTAATGACCTTATTTCAAGTCTGACTGGTTCTGCGCAAACAGACTAGTCTTAAATATGCAAAAGACCCACAAGTTTGCGATCAGCCCTTCGAAAGATATTTCAGAGAGATTATTGAATGAATTCGAGTTTCCTGTAGCGACGAGTGTAAAATTTCTGGGCTTTATTATCGCTCAAAACTTTAATTGGAAGACTCACCTTTCTGTCTTAAATAAAAAATTGGGCAGCGCAGCAATTGCCATACTCACCACCAAACAGAATATTAACTTTGAAACTGCCAAAACCGTGTATTACGCCTACTTCCAGAGCATTTTGCAATATAGAGTGGAATTTTGGGGTGACTCCGCCGGCGCCAAGGATACTTTTAATGTTCAGAAGCGAGCAATCTGAATTCTATTCAATCTAACAAGGTATGACTCTTGTAGAGAATACTTCGAAAAAGCAAAAATATTCACTTTGACTAATCTATATAATTACAAACTGGCTCTGATCCCATTCAGGAACAAACATAAATTCATTTCCTCTGAGTCAACACATTCTTATAACATCCGGCATAATAATTATATTTTACCGTGAACGTGAACAGAAAAGGACCTCTTGATGCAGCCATAAAAGTTTTGAATCATCTACCCAAACACTTACAGTCAGTCAACTCCTTACTTGTCTTCAAGAGACAGCTTAAGACTTTTCACGTTAAAAATGTGTTATTTCCTTGTGAAATTTTTCGCGAAAAAATTTTGATGATTATTTTGAGAATGGGTTCAAATTAGATGTCAACAATATGTTAATTTTAATTTTTGTATGTGTGTGTGTGTGTGCATTTTGAGGTCAATATTATGTTGCTGCTACATCCTAAACATTATTGTTAAAATTCAATTTAATTTGTAGAAGAAAGTTTTTCCTCATGCTCCTTTTGGGCTTTTATGAGTAGTATATTTCGTGGAAAGCATAATAATATTCCATTCATACTGTATGTTCAACTCTACTCATTGTGGAAATAAATTATTATCATTATTATTATTATGATATACTCCGAAAATGCGTTAATTCTATAAAGTATTACTCTACAAATACGACGACGAATAAGTTTAATTTGTGAATTGAAAAACTATGTGATTCTTAAAATGAATTAAGCTAAGCCGAAAGACACTTTACTGAAATTTTCATCGCGCACAGCTCCGCATCGCCCGTCAAGATCATTATCGGCAGCGCCTAGACTGCATCCGATTATAGGCGCAGGCGCGAATGGTCTTATGCGAATCCGGCATCTTTGAGATACAAAGTTTTGAAAGTGGCACCAATATAGTTTTTTCAGAATAACTTTTTTAAGGACAAGGAAAGTGAAAATATTCTCCAATATTTAAACCCAAGAGCAAATTTACTTAGTAGGAACCAGATGACTTCTCTACTAACAAACACATTCGAAACATAACAAAATATGCTGCGACAGATCCTCAGCAAACGTAACACAAAATTGTCTCTCACAGTTGATGGGTGCTCTCTTTCAGTATGCCAAGGTATTATGGGATAACTGCCCATTTTACTGCTGGCAAATGGAAACTGCAATACATTCTCTTGGATTTTGTTTCAGTTCATTGTTAACACACCATGTTGCTCAATAGCGGAATTATTTTTTCAAGTTATGCTATCTCTCAGTCTAGAAAATTCTGTACAAGGAATTACAACCGATAAAACAAATAGCAGTTCCATTTTCATCAATGAATTGAAACGCCTAATTCAAAAAATTGATCCTCAAACTAGCCACTTCGTGTGTTTTGCGCACATCCTGATTTAAGAAGCAAGAGTTTTCATCAAAGTACCCGATTCTGACATGAAAAATGTCATTGTAAAAATTTCATCTGACACGGATGAAGAGGAGGAATAGTTCACCATAGTTCTAAAAGTCTACGGAACGATTTCGAATTTTCAGTAGAGTCAGTTTGAAAATGACGATGCCAAAACGTGACATCATTACCTGCTGGAATTTCGCCTTCGAAATGTTGCAGCAATCTTCGAAGGTTTGAAAGCCATTAAGTATACCTTGCGATAATACTCAACAGGGAAGTTAGGGAAGTTGGGGAAGTTACCTAAGCTGACCGACACAGAATGGCCATTAATATCAACATTTTAAAAACTATTTGTACTATATTAGAAGGCGAAACTTAATGTTCACTTCCTCTCAACAATCTACCAGAAAGAGATGAAAATATGCAGCAGTGAGGGATAAAATCGTTGAACATTCTAAAAAAGCAGCTGAATGTACTATGAAGTTTTGAACTTGTACCCCCGCCATAAAGTGGAAATATTTCCTAATTCTTTTTGGGAATTGCAGGTTGAAGCAATTCCTAACTTCTATAAAATTTATAAAACGAAATATTTTAGGCCCAACTCAAGCCCACATCTTTCATCAAGAACGTCTGAATCGAAGCAGGGCAAATGCAGTGACTTGGAGTCACTGAAATCAATTGAAGATAGACATACTAGGTCTATACACAAAGTCTTTTGTATCCGCACCGAATGATGATGTATGGCGGGATGAGATAGATAAATACCTGAGTGACCACGCAGAAAGCTCGAAAGATAATTTAGGGTGGTGGAAAAGGAAAGGAGCTATCTTTTAGATTTGGCGAATGTGGCAAGAGTAATTTTGGCCACTCCAGCAACCTCGGCTCCTATAGAGAAGCAGTTCTCAAGAGCTGCATTAACTATTACCGAGGCACGAAACAGATTGAGTCACTAATCAGTTAGGACGTTGATGTGTCTCAACTCTGGGTTCAGAACAGTGAACTATAAACTATCTGAGGAAGTGGGAATGACGTTCTACTTCTTATTCTTTTTGATTTAAGTTTCAATGTAGGAATTTCTTTTATTCTCACAGAATTTTGATTCAGTTGTTTTTATTTTCATAGAAATTTATTGTTCAATTGTTTTATAGAAAATTTATTCATGTTGTTTTGGATGCTATGCGTGTGTTTTGTTTGAAAATATACATTTCACTTTCACTTTCGTCCTTGTTCGGTATTTGTGTTTTCTTCAACAACTTTAGACATTCATTTCAGTTTCTTATGAAGAATTTTATTATATTTCCCGATCAAAATATTCAGTTTTATCGAAACCTTTATATTCGCTGTCATCGAATAGAATATAATATTATTGCAATAGTGTTCTGATTCAAGTGTTCAAGTTCTGCAGTTCAAGAAGCTTAAATTTGCCAGCTACTGTAAAAAAGTCAAGCAGCTAAATTTTCAAGTCAAATCGGAAATCTCTAGATTCAACCCCTCAATTTCCAAAACGGAGTAGAAATAAGTTGAAATTTACAAACTATATCTTCGGTAAAAACCAAGACGAACCTATGCGGTTTTCATATCCTCCTCTGGCAAATTATTATCGAAAAGTTCTGTATGGATATTTTTTGATACAACCCCTTACTTACGAATCGGAACAGAAGGGTTGAAATTTTTCAAATAGCTATAGCACTAATAACATAACCAAGATACATTTATGCGGATTTCATATTATCTTTAGGAATATAATTATAAAGACCTATGTTAAAGGAGTTTCCTCTTCTTCTTCTTCAGATTACAGAAATTAATTAATTCACAAAAGTTTCTGATTTCCAAACTGGAGAAGATCGACCTTTGCCAGTAGGACTGCCGAAAGGTTTTTCCTTAGTGCTTCTTCCTGTTATTTAATTATGTTATGCTATTCTTTTAAATAATGACGTTTTAGCCACTTTAAGTTAGATTTCAATCTAACCTCAATTTTTTCTCGGCATTTTCTGTACATTTATATATTTTGAACACTTGACAGGTCATGATAGCGCTTCTATCACCATTATCATGGCTAGATTGCTCGTCAGCATCGCTATTTGTGGCTTTCTACATAATCCTCTACTTAAAATTGCTTATCACTAAAGACGAATAGATTTCTCTCGAAGCAACATTCCGTTTTCTTCGAACCTTCACGTAATATTAGTATCAACAAACACTTTGATGATAGTAGACTGCATTAGTGGTTTAAATATACCAAACTTTTCAAATATTGAGTAAACTTTGCCTTTACACTAAAATTCAAAACTCAATCCTGCCAAATTCAAAGTATAATCTCTAGTCCGAACGTCAACCACTTCAGCCAAATCTAAGCAAGATTCAAATTCCAACGTTAACAAATCCTACCAATAGCAAATGTATTAAAATACCGGAATCAAGAACGAAAACCATAGATATTTCAAGCATGCGTTCTCTGCTGTGCTGTTCAGAGAGACCAGCAACAGGTTTGGGATATTGCACGAATTCCAAACATTTTTAGTCAGATCAAAACCTCAACCATAAGCCTACCTGTACAGATCTTAGTCAAAAACTGAAACGCACAGAGCTTTTCACCATGCGTTTTCCACTTCTGGAAGCCCATCAGCATATTCGGAATCACGAAAAATTATTCCAACTAGATTGTTTTCAATTTTCACATAATATCTTACAGACTGCGTGAATTGTATTCTTCATTCTTTATTAGTTCATTATTCAACCCAGTAGGGAATTGAACATGTCAATATAATTCTAATTTTAATAAAGTCAGTGACACTTAGTAGTAAAAATAAAATTGACAAATTAATGAACAATAAGGGTAAATGACATAATTTGCATCAACAAACAATAAAAATATAAAGAGTAAACTTGGAATAAAACCGAAAACACGTTTAAAATATATATACTTCTGATATTATGCCTATGAGTCTTCAAAGAATTCGTCCGATGAATAAAGTGGTCTCTCTTTTAAATAACCGAAAAGTCTGCTCTTCAGTTTTGTCTTCGGAAGGTATTTCTTCAGCTATTTTATTGAATATTTTAACCACAATATTCTGAGCATTCTTCTGAAGTTAGGTGAAGTGCAGTTTAGGGATTTCCAGGCTATGTTTCCCTCTTGTGCCATATTGATGCTTGGTTCCCGATTGCAGAAAGAGATCAGGAATACTAGCCACGAATAGAACATTCTCATAAATGTAAAGGCATAGGCAAACAACAGTAAGTACTGACTTTTCCACAAATATGCTTCTACAACTCACATCGGAAGGCAACCTGAAAATACCGCGAAGAAATCTTTTTTGCAAAATTAGAATTCTGTCTATCTCTGAAGAATTCCCCCAGAATATAATCCCATACCTCAATTTAGTCTACACGTAAGAATGATATACCAGTAAAGCCGCATGAGTACTCACTGAATATGCTAGAGTCCTTATCGCATAAGTATAGCTCGCCATATGCTTGCATAAAACATCAACTTGAGATTTCCATTTCAGTATATGGTCCAAGTGTATGCCTAAAAAGCATACACTTCACAAGTTTTAAGCGATGCTTGTTTGTCATTGGTGTATGTTATGCTCTTGAACTCTGTGCCATAATTAAAATTTATAATCTGCGTCTTTCTACTATTCGACTAGAGTTCATTTTCAGTGAACCATTGCTCAAGCCTTTGTAATGATTGGAATATTTCAGAGTTCATTTCTCCACAGCAATCTGACAGCACAAGGAATGTATCATCTGCAAATAGAACCAGTTTCTCAGGTATACTCTCAGGTAGGTCATTCACGTATATAATATAGAGCAATGGTCCAAGAATAGACCCCTGCGGTACCCCTCTCTTCAAGACCATCTCCGAAGACTTGATCAGTTCATTAGTATCAGGGTCTTGTTCAACAACAACTTGCGTTCTACTTGTCAGATAAGGTTTCAAGAGTTGATGTGTGTGTTCCTCTGATTCCCAGTCTTTGTAATTTTTCAACTAATATACATGATTCACACTATCGAACGTTTTGCTTTGGTCGAGACACAGCAGAACAGTACTCTCTCTCTCATTGATGGCTCTAATTATCTCATCAAGAGCCTGATAAATAGCACGACTAGTGGACGTTCCCTTTCTGAAACCGTTTTGAAACTCGGTGAGGAGTTTGAACGTATCAAGAAAGTCCACAACTCTATCATTAATGGCCCTTTCTAATATCTTACTGATATTAGATAAAAGTGTAATAGGCCTATAATTTCCAATCTGATCTCTCTGTTCTTTTTTGTAAATAGGTCTAACATGTGCTTTCTTCAATTGATTAGGGAAGATTCCAGAAGCGAAGCATATATTTATTATGAATGCCAATGGTTCAGATCTTTCTTGCGCTACATGCTTCAACAATTTGGTGGGTATTTCGTCATATCCAGTGGAGTTCATATTTTAAAGCGAGTGAATAATTTTGTTTACTTGCAATGCATCAACAGAATCGAACACGATACTGTTACAAACTGAACTTACTGTGATTTCCCACTGTGTAATTTTTGTGCCATTTTTCAAGGTATGTATGATTCACGAAGAAGTTATTTACAGCATCAAGGGTTTCCTTGGAGTTTCCACCAATCTCCTGAAGGACTGAAGTTTTTCTCTTTTCATTCCAGCTCTCTGTTATTTTATAATATTCCACGTTGCCTACTTTTGTTTTTCGAGTTACAAATATACTTTTCGTTTGCCATTTGCTTTGTTTTCACAACAACGCTCTTCAATATGTAAGCATATGTCTTATCCGTGGATATCTCGCCTTTGATCTTCATCCTTTTCATCCGAGATGAAGTCTATTCAAGTCGTTATTGAAATCCCTTTAAACCACAACTCTGTGATTTCTGAAATGAGAAGTCGTATTCAATGCTGCGTTGAAATTAGTGAAAAATGTTTCCTCATTGCCTGGGGGTGGTCTATATACCGATACCTAATGCAATATATTTAAGTTGTCTATCTATGGCCGCACATATTTCGACGTGTTTTTCAATACCCATTTTTTTTACTTCAGGTAGATCTTCAAAGCTTAATTCAAAATATATATGCAAGAACCACCATATGGGGAACTCCTTGAGAAATTTTATATTAGCCTCTAACCAGGAATAGATGCCAGCACAATACCGTCATTTGTAAACCAATGCTCGAAAATACAGACAATGTCTGGAGCGTCGGTTAAGTTACTTAAATAAACCTCTAAAGCTAATATTTTATTCTTCAGTGATTGAATGTTCGAATGTAGAATAACTAGACTATTCACAGAACTCACATTATTTCCTAGATTGTAGTCGTCTACTACTTCTCGTGTTATCCCCGCATTGCAGAATTGTCGCAAAATTTTGACTACTGTTGCCAGAATTACTTTTTGTATTCCGATCAATCGAAACTTTGATGAGAATATTTTTTTAAGTTGACCTTTTTGGGGAACTTCTATCGCCAGTAAATATCATTCTCAGTCGATTGGCCATGCCAAAACCTGGGCGACCATCCCAACAACTGATGAAAAACCTGTTACTACTATACATATTCAGCTTTCGGAATTGAACAAGTTTCTCGTTCATTCTGTTGATTATCATTTAATCTTCAAATGAGGTTTGTTGAGCTATTGTAACTGAATTAGTAGCTTTTCTATGGGGAAATATTTTTTTCATAAGAAGATCTAATGTTTATGACTACTGATAGTAATAGTACCGAACATGAAAACAATACAATTATTTTCCTCGTGCATGAGAGATTCATTGAACAACTCATTTGCTAGCTCCGATGTTTCAATTCTACTCTTAATCAATGCACTGACCTAGTGTTTTGAGTCAACCAACAGCATACCGAATACTTGTCGAAAACCCGATGCGTATTCGTCCCCGACTATGGTTATTCGGTGCCTGTATACACTCCCATCGGATACTACAGATGTACTACATTCACTGGTGACTTCATTCGTGGCATTGGTAGGTCCGTTTCAGAGGCTGAACTCTCCTCAACATGTTTTGTTTCTTTGATATCAGTTCGTCTATACTGCAATGAATAATAAGAGTGTCACAGCCATTACTGATGGATCTAGGAGAAGAATTTGCAACGCATATTCCGCATTATTGCAGCACGATTCTATAGTTCATATGAATTTATTCAAGAATAAATGGAAATAATGAGGTTAATTAAATCATTTGCTTAACAGCCGTCTCAATTCAAACACCACCAGATCAAAATTAGGAAGATGGAGGCCTGATCCTCCCACAACATCTTTCCAAATGTATATAACAGGATTTTAACGCAAATAAAATGTGAAATTTTGAAATTGGGATTCCCAGTCTAATTGGTAGTCTATTTGAAAACGTTTATAATGATACACCTTCCATAAAGATGATACTAGTGGCGACATCGTTTGCGTGTTAGTAGAGTATGCTAACGGAATTATTATGCGTTGCAGCGATTACGAATAAAATCCGACTATGAAACAATTGCTGTGTTCAACGAAAACAAGCTCGATGCTCACGAGCGCTTTCCTATCTGCAGCGTCCTCGAAAAGAGGTGCCGAATAACACTGATGACATGTAACAGTACATGAAGTCCTGAAGCCTCTGAAAACTAGTAGTGTTAGTTTTGTGGAGAATACTGATCATGAGCAGCGCATGAAAAGAAGGCACCGTTATTTACATGAAGGGAATGAAAAGTTTTTTTCGGTGAGTGGTAAGCGTCATCATCGCATATTGTGTCTGCCGTCTGCATTCGTCTGCATCATATTACATGTATGCGCTCAATAAGGCTACCTTCTCCTAAATAAGCGGTAATGTGATGTGACGGTTGTATCTTGTCCTAAAAAGCTAGGAATGGAACCGTGGTCATGCAAGCATATTGTACTAATATACTAGGGAAAATCAACTAAGCATTACAAATAGACAGGAGACGATCAAATTTTTCGTCTGGAATATTACAAGCTGTGACTATAAGTTCATTTGTTCAATCACCAAAGCCAGAGAGTGTCAGGCGCAGTTAGTCATGAGAGGGGTGACCTTTAGGGAGCGCCGCGTGTAATCGGTTTTTTTATTTTCATTGAAAACATTATACCAGCAACAAACATTTTCAAATGGGACCCTAGATTTGCCTATTGGAATGCATAAAAGTGTGCTTGAAATCTTTTAATCTATGTAAAGCTGTGGAAGGCGAGGATTCTTCAAACTAGATACGTTGACAGGCCAACCAGATTTGTTACATTGAATGGAGGGCGTCAAAACACATAATAAGCGTGACGAAAGATTTTGGAGTACTTTTCCGTAATCATTTTTAAATATTGCGCGAAAACAGCTCGCCGTGTCATGGCGTCGTGTGTGACGCCATACTTACGTAAACGTCAAATTTGTTTACGCGCAGCTAGACAGCAAAGTAAACAAACGTTGCGTATTTCTTGTGTTAAAAACAACAAGAAAATAATAAGAGATAAA
The DNA here is from genome assembly GCA_013387265.2 of Cryptolaemus montrouzieri. Classification (NCBI taxonomy): domain Eukaryota; kingdom Metazoa; phylum Arthropoda; class Insecta; order Coleoptera; family Coccinellidae; genus Cryptolaemus; species Cryptolaemus montrouzieri. Next base: position 55,529,658 of record JABFTP020000185.1, on the reverse strand, counting down.
TGGTTGAAGCTCGCACGCCGAAACCCGAACGATGCAAAGACAAATTCGCCACTTCATTTCTGTGAACATCACTTTGATGTGAGTATGTTATCATGTATTGATAGATTTTTAACTTAATGTTTGTTTGACGTGAAATAGTTGAAATTTAGAGGCTGTGGAATAACTAGTCATTTATAGAGGTTATGTTTGTGTTAGTCTTAGTTTTGATTCTTATTATCAATTATAATTGTTACCTTTGCAATTTTCAGTTGCCAAATGATATGGAAAATTATAGGAATACCATGTGAAAGGGGCGGTATCACCAGGATGTATGCCCGAAAAATTTACTTGCCAACCAGACAGGAAAACACAAACATCTAACACAACAAAGTGACCCTATATAGTTAAGAAACGAGAGATGATGATTCTTGAAGAGTGTGAAAAGCAATTTGAAGAAAGCACTATAGTTAAATAGCCAACAAGTTCAAAGGAAATTGCATCTTGTAGTTCAGGTATAGTTCACTAACTTATTTATTAGAATGTTAATTCAGTATTATTGCATACATTGTTGGTATACTTAAGGCCGTATTGCAGATTATCTTAGATAGCGGCATCCCTTTGTACAAATCTCAAGAAATGATCTACGTTTGAGATTCATCCTGTGATACTGGCTATAAAACTACATAGATTTTTTTGTAACCTTGTTATTTTTTATTCAAATTCATAATCATAACATTGAACTTAAATAATAAAACATTTGTTCTACAATTCAGCAGATTGTTGAAGAAGATCCCCAATTACCACCAAGAATGTTGAATAAAGCAGTTCAAGTACACATATGTAAAACATTTAGAAGGAAAGCTAACCAAACAAAAGTGAATTTGGTAAATCAGATGACATCACCGTTGAAGCCGTGTCTACGAGCGAGATGCTAGAGAATGACAAAAGGGAGAAGATTTAAACTCTTTAGAGTGCACTTGGAAGAAAATTAAAAAGAGCCTCCGTTCTTAAATTGGCATTCCTTCAAATTGTTATTATTTAGTTAACTTGATTCAAGAACAGACAGGCATACTGTTTAACCATATTCTACTATGTCTAAAAAAAATTAGGTTAAGCAATTCATCCGTGAACTTGCTGATGACTTCGGCCTTGATAGATCTTATCCAAGCAAAATTGTCTTTAAATTTTCAAATGCCTTAAATCATGCTCTTTCCTGGTCTGATTACAAGAAATCCAACACAATTAAGTACCTCATATCTTGTACCCCTAATGGTTCAATCAATTAAATTTCAAATGTATAAGGGGGCAGAATAACAGACACATGCACTGTGGATTTCTCAAAATATTTGCGACCTTATATGTGCGTTATGGCAGATAGAGGATTTAAACATGTGGAAGTGTATTTACGTAAAATGGGTGTGAATTAAGTACGGCCTCCAAGTGTTGTATCTGGAGCCAAGTTAATGAAAGCTGAATACATGAATTCAACATGTTAAAAGCACAGGCATGTATTAACTTAAGTTTGATTAAAGTTCTTGACGATGTAATAACTATAGGTTATGGTTTGATTAATATACAAGATTCTCTTATTGAATAAAACAATGATTAAATTTCTGCATTTTCATTCTTTATTCTATACAATATAACAATGGATATGCATGGGATTTCCAGAATATTATAATACTTGAAGAAAACTTGACAAATATTCACCATCAAAGTTTATGCATATAATTTCTACATTTATATTAATGGAAAAATTGGGATCTGCAACACAAAGGTAACATTTTTTCAGTCCACTCAGCTACATTTGTATTTGGGCAAAGCATTTCTTGCTGGGTTTTCCATTTTTCATATAACTTATATAAGTTCTATTGCTTATGGCATTTTGTCTCCACAATGCTATCTTGACATAACCCATCAGGAGAACCTGCTAACATTGGGTATTTTTGAGATATGAAGAGACCACAATTCTTGATATTTTTCCCTAGTTTCTTGCTAACTTTTTCTCGTAATTCATTTTCTAAATATCTACTCGGTCTCATGGCTGATGTGTCTGGTATCTTACCCCCCCATGGTGATAGAAATCAGAGTCCCATCATCGGTCTGACACCGACTCACTTCATAAGCTTTAGAAGTTGTTACTCTGCCATACGTGAGTTCCTACCAGAGGTTATTATCGAACTGGTCCCTGGTTTCAACTTCAATCTTATTGATAAGGTCAACTGTCAAATTGAGTTTACTTAGAAATAAGTCACAACTCTCTGTTTTATATTTGAAGACCAGTTGGTGCATTGAGACACCGAATAATTCATCACCATTATAATCGTATTGATAGTTTAGTAGCTCGCAGTTACTAAGATTTCTCTATTTTCCTCCCTCTAAAAATTTTTCAAGGACTGTGTAGTCAGAAGGCAACATAGGGCTTCCATCTGATAAATCTTTGGCAGATATAAATTTCGAGGTAATGCCAACTCTTGACATCCTTAATTTCTGCCAGTAACAGACGTCTGTGCATGAAGGTACTTCGCTTCGTCTATGGACTCACATAAGTAGTGCTATGGCATGTTCGCACCCACTCTGGGCAGCTACACAATCATGACACTGAATTGATGTTACTTTTTCTTCATATTCATCAACTATCAATGTAACAGCATATAGTTTTATATGGACTTCATGCTCTGGGCAAATCTTGAATTTGGCTGTGCAACAATTTTCACGTTTCTGAATTCAGATGAGCAAAAATCTTTATTTGTTGCGAGGAACTCGCATCCAACATCAAAAAATCGATCCTGGGCAAAGAGCTGTTTGATTTAACAAAGCCTGGTTCCATTGTTATAGATAGATTCGTGTTGTAAAGTCGATAAATTACAAAACAAATATAAAATCTATCGTAAGGCGCAATCAGTAGTAGGTTATCAAAACACAGTGAAGCTTACATAAGTATGACGTCATGCGCTGTGATTGGCGTTTCAGTCAAGATGGCCGATTGCACTATTTTACCCTTTTATTTTATTGAAAATCTTATTAATCTCAATTTTTTGAATGAAACTGAATCAGTTTTCTGAATCCTTTGAATGTGTATTTCCTGAAATCATTAAATTTTTGATTATGTCATACTATCGTCACGCCTATTCAAGATAAACATATTTTTCAAGCTGAATAAAACACTGGACATCACATCTATTTTAGGGTTCTGAAACTTCAGCTATGATTTTTGTAAAATTTAACTGATCTTTGTATAACTTAGTGAATAAATAATATGTCTACAACTAAGAGTGTATGTGCAAAATAAGAAATCATCGGAAAAAGATATTTCCTTTAAAAAGTGTCAAAAGAAAGTCGAGTGATACAGTGTGCTTTTCAAATTCTAGTAGATTGCCAGTTGTTCTGAAAGCATGAGAAAATCAGGTAATTTTCCTAATATCATTTCACCAGTTTTACTTTGCTCGAGTTTCCTTGTAGGCCTTGTAGGTTATTTTGAATAACTTCTTATAGTTTCTTGTGAAATCAACCAATATATCATCTTCATCCCCACCCCACTTTATCTAAAATATGACAATAAAAAAATTTGCGACGACAATAATTGAATAAAACCGAAGAGGAGAATGATGACGCTCACTGTTAACCGAAAACAATCAACAGTTCATCTCCGCCGTGTAAATAGCTGTTCCTTCTTTCGATCCGCTGTTCATAATCAATACTCTCTAGGGAACAAATACTATTTATTAGTTACAGAGGTTTTAGCGTCGTCATCTACTGCTACATGTCGGCAGTTATATTCGGCACTCATTTCTGAGTTATGTTCGGTACCACTTTCTGAGGAAATCCACCTGTGATCACAGCTCGGTTAATGATTTGATATGATGAAAGAAACTTTTCCGCTGACAGAAGAAGGAAGTTGGTTTTCTTTCGTTATCGTTCGGATCTTTCACAACTGATCTGCAACCATAGAGTAGTACCATTCTTCACCGACTCTCGACCAATTTTCCAACCCTTATTTAGTACCCTTAATATGACTTGTCCGACTCCATTTCAACCCGTATAGGTTGACTTTGAGACCACTTACAACTTTCGCCTAGCTTCTGCTAGGCCAAATAACCTACGGCTGAGACTATTGCTGGTAGACCACAGAACTACATGAATTTGAATTTGAATTTGACGGCAAAAACAACGAAGGAACAAGTAACGAGGATATTATCGATAGAAACGAATTCCAACTCGTTGAAGACGATTTATAGCCGCGTAGAGTGGAGAAGGATGGATTACAGAGGAAAAGACAAGAAGAAAATATATTATTAAAGGGCTTACATTCGATAGTAAGTGACATGTGGGGAAGTGAGCTCAAGCAAACCGCTGCCAAGCGTTGTGTACCTCATGGTAAAGAAGACAAGAAAAGTTGCAGTAACGCATAATTCCCTGCTTCGGTTTGGCCTGTCCCACTTTGCAGCTCCCGTTTCTGGACGATGTCTCTCATATTTCTGTCAGCTTTCTGGGCCTCGTTCACTTCGGTGAATAGGTCATCCGCTTCCACGATGCACAGGGCCAGAGTCGCGGGCTATTCAGTTGCGAATGGGGGGGGGGGTTACCAGGGTTTCTTCACAGACCAGTTCTTCTGGGAGGTGGACAGGTTCTGGATGTCTAGATAATTCATTCTCTTGCCCAGGATAGTGTTCGATATTGAACGGAATTTCTTGAAGAACTCCATCGGGCCAGCTTGCTTCTAGTGTCCTTCATCAAAGTTAGTCACAGCACGATTATCAGTGCGGAGGGTGAATGGGTGGTCTTCGAGATATAGCCTGTATCTCTTGATGGCCCAGATAATGGCTAGGCATTTCTGCTCGTTGACGCAGTTCCTTCTCTGCGTCCCAGAATCGGCAGCTGGATGTACACAACCACGTTGAAATACCAACACTGCGCCGTTGTTTGTCATCACGGCGTTCCCAGTATCAACTCGTTATGTTAATCACTTAAAAATAAACAGTCACAAACTATCACTTCATTTTCAAAGTTGATCGAAAGGCTGGTCGCCCCACAAACGATTACTGTCGCGTTTTCGGTGGCCAGGTCAATTATCTGCGAATTCGTTAAAACGTAACACTTTACTGAACTTTTCCGAACAAAGTTTATAGTCATGGCCGAATCGATAATCGGCGTAACCTCGAGGGACCCAATTTTTATTTGTATGGACGGGGCAGTATTGTCAGCCGAGGAACGTAGGGGTGTCAGCAGTGGGTGCGGCGTCCCCTGGTTGGCCTGGGGGCGCTCCGGGACGTTCCGAACGTTCTGAACACTGCCTGTTGTAGTGGTACTCTGGGCAGTACCAACATTTTGAAAGGATCTCTTGCTCTCGCCTGTGCTTAGGCGGAACCGTAAGGTCTTGAAGGGACGCGATTCTGGCTGTGACTCTATGGACATCCGCAGGCTGGTCGCAATTGGTGAACGCCTAACGGTTCTCTCCAGGTGGGCCGTTGTCACCTTTAGATCTTTTACTGTTCCTATCTTGTAGCGGAAGAGCTGATAATCTGCAAGCACTAAAGACGTTAGTGTACTTACCAATACCTCCTCCGGGGTGTTGGTTTGCAACCTCCTGAAAAGTTGCTGCTTTTCATCAGGAATATTTTCACGGCTTCGTCTTCTCTCTGTCTCCTATTGTATAGTTCCGCTGTAAGCTTTGCTACTAGCGCCGAATTGTTAAACTTCTTTTTGAGGCTATTATCAAATTCAGAAAATGTCAGGTCCACGTGTTCCTATGTTTTCGCATCTCATCGTGATTGGCCGGCTGCAGTAATCGTCCAACTCCTCTCGGGAAGTGAGTGTTTTGTGACAGTATCTGTCAACCTCACTAGAAATTCATATAGGTCCTCGTGGTTGTATTCATGGAATTCTGGGAGATCTATGGGTTTCGAAATATTAGTTAACTGTAAAAATAGTTTACCGAAATCCTCCATATTTAGCCTTTTATCCACGTGTGTCACATATGTTGCTGGCGTCGGTTCTACCACGTGTTTCACATCGTGTGCGAAAGTAGCGGATTTCTTCGCTTGGTTTCTTGTTATCACCGTTTAACGGCTAACTCAATCGGTGATGGGTTCTTTTTCTGAACGGAGAAAACCATGACCTAATGCACACTTTGGGCTCCATTCACTACCGGGATGGAACACACACAAAAAAATAAAACGTTGATGGTCAACATAAACACTCGTAGTAAACGTAAATGTAAGATTAAATACAAACACTTGGTTCGGTGGTAGACAACAATGGTTTGGCAATATGGCCAGTGGCAAGGGTTCGCTAAGTCGACTCGTGGCAACGCGTGCTGCAGCCGATTTATGGAGACAGTGTGAACTCGATGAAGAAGGAGAAGGAAAAGAGCGCGAGTCTCAGAAATGCACGGATATTTAGACCCTCGGTCCAGGTAGGCCCAGAGTATGTTCTGTGCTTAGCTTGGTCGGAGGCGCCTACTGGGCGATCTGTGATTAGGAAAGCGTGGTTAACACGGTAACACGCTTGGTCGGAGTGGCCTAGAGCGATCAATGGTTGGGCAGCGTATGAATACAGTAACACTATAATGGATTGAAAGCTTGCTGAGCTCATAGTTTTCTTTTTGTTTGCATTTCCACTAAGACGCTACACACGAAATTACTCATTGATCCTCAAACTGACACATTCTTAGCTGCGTTACAACGGTAACTGTACTGATATTTTTATGCAGCACTAATTTTGTGGATGCCAGTCGGGAATTGTCTAAATTGATACAGCACGCGGCGTCCAAAATACACATCAATCGGTATTTCAATCCAGCCGCAGCACCACATATTGGTGGTTTACATGAATCAGACAGTTGAAACACATTTGAATAATGTGTTAAGTAAATAAGATCCTTTCGTATGAGAAGTTTTACACATTGTGTGTACTATGAAATTCATCCTCAATTCTCGACCTCTTGGCACTTTGGGCTCCGATTCTAACGATGTGTCAGCTCTAACTCAAGGTCATTTATGGAATTATTGGCATCGGGAGTATCTGCATACAATGCAGGGCCAAATGATTGACCATTTCTGCAACTAATGCCCCAGGCATTGGATAATGAGTTTCAATACAAATTAAACTTATCAGTGGATATTGGATAGAATCATTTTCCTATGTTCATGAATTGAAATTTGGACGCATTCAATTTATTTCTCCGTTTCAGTGTTCCGAAGGATCTAATGGTTGAATTTGTATAGAGGCATTTTTCATTTTATCGTTCTTCGGTTATATTGAAAAAAATGAGCTTAAATACATTTCTTATTTTTGAGGAGTCAGGCTGCCAAGCCTGATTTGATGCCACCGGATTGGCATACCAAGAATACTGTCACTAATTCTGTATCAGGAGGGTCGTACCCATTGGTGAATAGCTGTTTCTGATTCTTGTCTTCCTCACTATGAGATATACGAGCCATAGTATGCGGTTTCTTTAAGCGCACTTTCTCAAATGTCACGTACTACCAAATGTGACTCTAATAATACATTTTCTTCTTGTCTTTTCCTTTCCTCTCCTCTGTAGTCAATCCTTCTTCACTCTACGCGACTCGCCATTGGCTTCGACTACCTGAGGAGCGTTTGTATCTAAATTACCGTCATTACTTGTTCTTAGCAACGATAATTTTTATTTCTTGTCAAACTCTTAGTTCACAGCGTTAGGTTACCTGGTTTATTTACGAATGAGCGTGATGTGTTTTACCTGCGGTTGTCTCAGTTATTTAGCCAAGCGTATGCTAGGCGAAAGTTATGATTGTTCTCGACGTCAACCTTAACGGACTGAAGTGGATTAGGAAAAGTCGTATTAGGGGTATTGAAGAGAGGTTGAAGTTGAGAGAAGGTGCAGAAAACGATACCCTGTAGCTGTAGAGGATCGTCGGTGGGACAGAAGATTCCGTTAGTAAACGAACTTTTGGAATTTCGTTCGTCTGAGAAAGGAATAGTTTCTTTCATCATATTAAATTGTTGACCGAGCTGTGATCACAGGAGTTGAGAATATGAGGATTAATTTATTTCCTTCCTTGCTTTTGAATTTTATTTCATTCGTTTTTTATTATCTCATGGGAAAATAGGGGCCTAATAAAACAACTCAATTAATTTAGGCCAAGTGTGTCATTTCGAATTGTTTCGTCCTCGACCCACCTCTCTTTTTGCAGTTGATAACTTTCAAGTTTGAGTTAGTAATCTCTTCTCTGATCTGAAAACATCCTCTTGTGTGGACTTTAAGCTTTATTCTTCTATCTTTTCGTTATGTTTGTGAAAAACGAGATCGAGATTTCATATTGATTTTCCATAATTTTCCATAATAAAAAGATTTTTGTCTAAGACTTTTTGAGTAAGTTTTAATCATACAAAATGATTGAGACACAATATTCCTCACAATTATCACTAATAATAAAAGTAATTTGTTTAACATACATTTTCAAGAAGTTATGATATGGATGAAAATTCTTTCATCATGAGACAAAATTTTTCAGTAAAGTCACAAGTCAAAATGAATTAATCTCTTCCATAATCCTTGGTATATTTTCTTCGAACCAAGCGGAACATTCGTTATCTTCCTTTAATACTGGTGCATCACTGATAGGTTGAATTGTAGCATTTTCAGATATCACGTAGCTTTGACTATCCAACTCCTGCTGATTCATGAGCTCTTGCACAGCTGCAGAAATAAATTGAAAATCATTCTCAGAACAATAATGATGAATCCGAGTATTTCAGAATTGTTCATTTTCGTCATATATATATATATATATATATATATATATATATATATATATATATATATATATATATATATATATATATATATATATATATATATAAATAGGGTTTTACCCCGACGAGTTGCCCATATATCTGTTCATGCAATCAAACTGATTTCATGAAAAATATAAATCCACCACCCGGTAATTAATACCATTGCCAGGCAATGATTATAATCAAAACATATCCTGGAGTAATTATATATTAGGATAACGTTAAATGTTATGAGAATATATCAATCTACCAGAATATATACATACTATAGCATCATCAGACAATGATATCAATGTACCAACGAGTAGTGTCAGAGGCTTTCTCCCCGGAAAAATCCAGTGTACGGACCTTAGTCAAGTAAGACTGAATGTTACTCATTAATAGTTTCCTTTGTGTGAAGTGGTGAACGATCGAATAGAATACTGCTCTGAATATAAATATGACAAAATTGTCAGTTAATTATATTACATTTATATAAACAAATAAATAAAATATGAAATGAGATTCTGAGCAGTATAAACTAAAGAGAAAACCTATGACTCTACCTCATTATTATTTTCGGAAAGAAACCTACGAAGAATATTACAAGATTTGATGACTGTTATCTTTTGTAACTGTTCAAACAAATTTTCTTCAGACCCAAAATCTCAATACTTTCGTGAAGATTTCTAGGAATAACGCCTGTTGTAGAAATAATAATCGGTAGAATAAATATTTTCTTCATTTTCCACATTTTTTAATCTCGTCGCCAAGCATCATATATTTAGAAATTTTTTCATTGTATTTATTTTGTATATTATGTGTGTCGGGTATAGCAATATCAATTATATATGTTATTTGATTCTGTTTATCATTAAGAACGATATCTGGTCTATTGTGTTTTACAGCTCTGTTGCACAGATTTGTTTTATCAAAATAAAGTTTATATTTGTCATTTTCACAAATAATCTCAGGTTCATATTTTTGAAATTTTTTCTTTTGGGAATTAGGTCATGTTTAATTCCTAGATTGAAGTGAATAATATTAGCGACGGCATTATGTCTTTCTAAATAATCTGTTGAAGCAAGGACTGAGCAAGATGATAATATATGAAAAACTGTTTCTGAAGAACAGAAACATCTACGGCAAGAATCATCTATATTTTGTTTGATATATATATATATATATATATATATATATATATATATATATATATATATATATATATATATATATATATATATATATATATTTATATATTATATATAGTTTTTCGTTCTTTGGTGTTTTTTCGAATTGGTTTTTCTTTCTTAACAAACTTAACTTTGAATTATACCATAGATGAATTAGTGGACACTATATATGTCACAGGAAATAGTCATAGTAATTAATTGAATTCAAGAGAAAAATTATTTAGAAAGAAGGAATTAAGCACTGAATTAAATATTTATTCCTTTTGAAAATAAAGAATAACTTTGATATGAATGTGTTTGACGAAACAAGTAACAAAATAACTTCTTATATTTATTTCTATGCAACATACAGTTATGGACCGATTAAACGATGAAACTAAACGGGTATAAATTAAATTGCTCGGATTGAGAGATTTGAATAGGTACTTCAAATATTTTGAAGTATCCTCATTTGTTCAATATGATAATAGGAAATAATATTAAAAATAATACTGAAATTCTATTATTTTATTGAATAATTTGATAAAGGTAATTAAAATCACTTAAAAATTAGTAAATTACACTCTATAAATAATTTTATTGGTTCTGATAATTCCGTACATATATAGGGTGCGCCAGAGAAGGTCAGACAATTTTTTTCCTTTATAACTTTCGCAATTTCAGAGCTAGATCATTCGTTCTTGCTTCATTGGAAGGCCAAAGGACTAGGTTTTTCAGAAATTGTATCGAAATTTCACTTTCGGTGAAATCCAATATGGCTGACACATTCAAAAATGAGCAATATTTCAAGATCGCTGGAACGTTTTTTTTCACGAAAAAATTCGAAGGGGGAATTTAGTCGATAATTCAGTCTCTTCTGAACAATTTTACTCATTGATCTTAAAAGTCATCCAAGATTTGGTAAAAAAGTAGCGTGAAGAATTTATTTCAATTTGATTGATATTTTCAGCTGAAATCGAAATATTCTTTTCACCTCATGGCGTTGGCACTCCTGAAGTGGTTGTAATTTTCATGGATGTTCTAAGAAGACAAAGAATCATATTTTACTAAAATCAACCTAAAATTTGATTTCCGTTCGAATTCAACATGGCCGACATCTTCAAATATTATCAATTTTCCTCGCGCATTAAAAAAATTTTTCGCTGTAGAAATGAATCAACTTAGTAATTCAATCACTACATTGAACCTTTCCCATCATTTAAGGGGACGAACTCGAATATTGGTTCATAATTGTGCCAACTGTCATCAATGATGTTTCTCTTTTCCACCATCATATGCACCTCCTGTTGTGAAAAATCTGAAAAAAGACTCCATGCATTAACCCTATGATGAACAAAAAAGAATGAAATGTCATCGAGTTTCAGACGACATCTAGTTTAAACTGTTGTGAAAAATCTGAAAAAAGACTCCATGCATTAACCCTATGATGAACAAAAAAGAATGAAATGTCATCGAGTTTCAGACGACATCTAGTTTAAACTCGAATTTTTTCTTGGTGTTGCTTGTGTTCGCCGTTTGAAATTGTTAACAATGGTTTAAACCAACAGAGATAAGCATTTCATTAAATGTTTATTTGTGCGTAGCTATACTGCTACGCAAATATTACGCCAATTTCCAGCCCCTACTTACAAAAGAAGTACAATCTATGATATTGAGGAAAAATTTCGGACAACAGGGTCATTAGGAAGAAGACTAGGTACTGGTGCAGCTAGAATTGTTAGGTCAGACAGGTGCAGATGGTTGTGGATGCCAATGGAAGTCATATTCCATTCTCCGTAATTGATTCTTTTCGTTGAATGTTTTTACCCATGTAATTTGTTCGACAAAATCATGTCGTATTGTTGATCTCGCAGATGTTTTTAACAGTTGGCATCTCTGAGATATTTGGGAAACATTCATCCTGATTTTATTTCTAATGAATGTTGTCCGAGATTTTTCCTCAAGATCATAAATTGTACTTCTTTTGTAATTAGGGGCTGGAAATTTTCGTAATATTTGCCTAGCACAAATGAACATTCAATGAAACGCTAATCTCCAGTTGTTTAAAACCATTGTTAACAATTGCAAACGTCAAAAACAAGCAACACCAAGATAAAATTCAAATTCAAACCAGATTTCGTCCAAAACTGGATATTTCATTATTTTTTGTTTATCATAGAGTTAATGCATGAGGTCAAGTTCAGAGGTTTCACAACGGTAGGTGTTGAAGAAGAGAAAGATTATTGACGACAATTGGCACAATTCTTGATCAATATTCGAGTTGGACCCCTCAAAATGATGGGAAAGGTTCAACTGGTGATTGAATCACGCAGTTGATTCATTACGACCGCGAAAAATATTTTAATAATTTTTAAATTTGAGGAAGTCGGCCATTTTAAATTCGAACGGAAATCATATTTTAGGTTGGTATAAGTGAAATATAGTTCTATGTCTTCTCAGAACAACCATGAAAAATACAACAGCTTCAGGAGTGCCAAGGGCATGAGGTGTGAAAAATATTTCGATTTCGGCTGAAAATCAGAATGGCAACAATTCTTCACGCTACTTTTTTACCAATTCTTGGAATATTCTTAGAATCAACATGTCAAATTGTTCATGAAAGACTGAATGCCCCATTCGAATAAATTTTTTAGTGAAAAAAACTTTCAAACGATCTTGAAATATTGCTCATTTTCGAATGGGTCAACCGTATTGGATTTCACCGAAAGTGAAATTTCGATACAAAATCTGAAAAATCTAGTCCTTTAGCTTTCCATTGAAGCAAGAACGAATGATCTAGCTCTGAATTTGCGAAAGTAATTACGAAAAAAAAATTGTCTGGTTTTCTCTGGCGCACCCTTATATATTCCAACAAATAGAATATAATGAGAGATAAGGAGGTCAGAAGAAGAGTGTTACTAATTTGCTTGCTGAATTTACAGTATTCGCTGTTCAGGAATGTGAAAGTTGTGGAATGGATCTTCTAGTGATCATCCTTTGAACAAACAGAATTTCGTTGTTTTCAAGATATAACTATGTTGAACAAGCTAAATTGAAATATTTCCACAAAATAAATTTTTGAAACATAAGACCGCTTTCGACAGTTGCGTCATTTTCGAATGTCTAGAGGTAACGGCTGTAAGAAAGAATGTGCTTTCTATACCTATCTTAAATATTGATAAGTGGGGAGTGATTCAATTCTAGTTGACTTGTGCAGAATTTTTAAATTATCTAATAAAATTATGTGATTTGTAGATTCAATATGTTCAGAAACTGTAGATTTGCTAGTGAGGAGAAATGTTCTTTGATTCTTGATTCAAAGTTTGAATCTGTGTGTCCTTAGCAAGCTGTATTCAATTCTATACATTTCAGACTGTTTGAATTTATTAGTTTTTCGTTCGTCATTGAATAGTAATTTGCTTATGTTGTACCACTGAAGAAGGAGATTGTTGAATTGAATTTGGAAAGATAATTGCTGATGTTATTTTAGTGGGGACCAATGTAAGTTAGACATATTAATTTTTTATAATAGTATATAGTATTAGAGAGGTTTGTTATCTTCCTTTGCGTTCAATAATAGTGTTTATGTGGGAAACTGAAATATTGATATTTGATGCAATTTCCTCACTGATATTGATTTCCGTATTGAATTGTGAGGGGCTCATTTATTTACAATGTGGTTGAAAGAATCCATTGGCATTGTTGAGTAAATAATTTTTTCTATATTTGTTTTAGGTGAGTTTATTATGTAGTTCAGTAATTTCAAGAAAATTTATCAAATTGTTGCACACAATTTCAGCAGTGAAGGTTATTTTATGTTGTATTTGAATTAGAAAATGTAAAAGCTGCTCTATTTTTCTGTTTGAGCCTTGCATATCATCAACGTATCTGTACCAAAGAATAATATGCTGTTGTGTTAATTTATCATTCATTAAAGATTCATCGAAATTGTTCATAAAAATATCTGCTATTAAGCGGCAAATTCGAGATCCCATGGGGAGTCCTAAGTTGTTTGATTGAAAATTTTGTGACGAACAGGTCTTTAATACATTTCAAAAGTCCAAGGCCAGACAAAACTATTTCATTTAACTAAAATGCATTTCTATAAGATGAATTCATAAAGAAGATCAGTAATCTGCATCGTCCTGCTTTTTCAATTTAAATCCAAGAGAATTTATTAAATTTTTGAATCAGCATTGAATGGACTTGGTGTTTCAGTTTGAAATATTATATCACCATTATTTAAAAAAATATTGTGGTATACACAATATAAATTACAAGTTTGTCAAGTAAATAAGCAAAGGGTCACACATTTCCGGAAGTGTATTTAAATAGAAATTAATCATGCATTCGACTAAGTGATACTGATTCAAATATCTACTATATCTATGATACATCTCCTGTACTGAATATAATTTGCTATTGTAAGAGTCTTTCTACACCCAGATGTTTGATTTTATATAATTTCCCGATTTCAATTTTATATGTTTACTTTTTTCATCTCTAAATAATTATTGGAATGCGATATATTGATTGTATGTTATATGTTCCCTGTTTTATTCAGAATTTATCATTCGAATGTGATTTATTGATTTAGGTGATGGTTGTTTCTCTTTTTCTAATTTTTTGTATATTCATTATTTCAAATATATGTGTTGATTTTTCGTGGTTGTTTAATTATTTTTAATATTGTCGGAAGAAATGAATTGAATTCGATGTTATTGAACGAAATGAAATGCCTCAAATACAATAACACTTCAGTTCATATTATGGATCAAAGTATTATAATATAATTAAGTAATTCAAAATTCTAAAATGAATCTCAAATTTCGAGTTAATTTTTATATCCTTGATATTCTACTCGGTCTAGTTTTCTTTATGATACTACGGAGTTTGTATTTTCTTTTGAGGACTTCTGTGCCCATCACTAGTCAGCAGTAGGTAGTTAAGAGATTACCTCTATCTCGTGTCGAATATTCCTATCAGCAGTTAATTTGTTATTCTAATCTGCATAAGGTTTTTTCAAAACTGAAAACTGAGCAGAATGTCATTCTTTCGAGCAAAGGAAGACAGAATCTACAGTCATCTCTATAACCAATCCGTGTAAGAACCTAACTGCCGTTTTCTACAAGGCTAAA
This sequence comes from Cryptolaemus montrouzieri, assembly GCA_013387265.2. Lineage (NCBI taxonomy): Eukaryota > Metazoa > Arthropoda > Insecta > Coleoptera > Coccinellidae > Cryptolaemus > Cryptolaemus montrouzieri. The sequence continues at coordinate 55,514,609 of JABFTP020000185.1, read as the reverse complement.
ACTTAGGATATACAAGCTGTTTCACCCTATGATACTACGGAATAGGTCATAATAGAATGCATGAGCCTATAGTAGGGGGCCATCAACGTATCCGCCGAGACACAGCACTCAAGATTCCGCATCAAAAATACGTCAGCACTGAGTGTGATACACGTATAACACAATTCGTCCGCATGACCATTCCATTTAAGCTAAAAATTAGATAGCACTACCAATAACCGCAATGAGATAAGGGTTCACGATATTGAGTTACTTATTTTATGCTAATATTTGAAACTTTCCAATTCCGTTGTAATCATTAACGCATCGAAAATTTAATACTTGAAATATACTGTCCCCTTATTATGCTGATTTGCACTGGCATGAAAAACCGTATACTCTACAATATGTGTTATCATATTTTACCTTTGTAAACGAATTCAACATCCTCATGAATAGTTGAATTATCATTTTCATTCTTTCCACATCCTTGACACAAGAACTATAGTCAATATTATTGCAGAATTCGTCAAGTATAAATGTCCTCTCCAATCTGAAATGATGAGAAAATTCGCTAGTTCATTCACATTACTTATCATCAGATTTTTGAATACTGTGCTTATTATATTTGATGTTAGTTAGATTTAATAAAAATGAAATTGAATTATTTACAGACTATGAGAAAAGGAGAAGACAATGCTAAATGATTAGATAGCTGAACAAATACTTTGGCCTAAATATCACTGTTCATTGATGTTATAAATACTAATATATCAGTCAAATCGGTCTTAACTTCCATATATCATACATCGTTCGATAGCTAGAGGGGATAACACATGTAGCGTACTGAGGTTCTTCCTCAAATAGTATTTCTCTCATGAACTTAGATTTAATCTTGAATTTCCTTGATGAAGCGGTTGGCACATTTCTGGCGGAATATGCATATATTGCTTTTTTTCTGATAAATAAAATCCCACAAGAGCACCTGGTCAGTTCTCACACAGTGAAAAATTTGTTGTCGGTGAATAGAGAGCGATCTCTTGCTTCCTTTCGCAGAATCAGCATGTTTCATCATCGGTCAGTACGATTTTCTTTAAGGGAAGATATATGCTCTGCCTTATCTAGAAGCCTACGTATGCTGACTTGCATTCTCTTTAATCATAGACTGGCTGTATAGAAGATATAGGAGAGCGTCGATTATCGGAACTTATTGGGGACATGGATGTTCAGAAAATAGGTTTGCTCTGATAATCGAAATAATATGATTTTCATATACATATGGATATACGCATATATCAATTTACCTATAAAAACTTCATTCACTGATTGTATTTTATCTTTCAATAAAATGGCATATAGGAACAACATAAAATAATTTGTAAGGGACAGACAGTTTCATAATGAAACATGCCTCGAAAGTTTGGGAAAATCGTTTATTTTCGTCTGCCAAAATGAGCCCTAGTAGGATAGCAGTTCGGTTGAGCGGTCGCCCGATTAACCGGTTTTCGGCAAATCGACGCTCTACTGTAATTGATTCACTATTTGAGGGAGGTCTTTTATGCCTTGTGGTTCTGTCCATCGCATTATGGATTTGTTTATACCAAGCGATTAATTTATATAGAATTATTTCAAGACATTTAGACTTTGTCTGCACTCGGATGTTCACTTGTTTACTTGTTTCACAAGTTAAGGTCTGAGAGATGTTAAAAAGTTCAGGTTTCTTACTTCTGTGGAATTAAACTGTATTGGTTTCTGGAGAAGATATTCTCCAGTCTCCCTTTCTGTAAGCGTCTCAGGAAAACTTTTAGGTTATTTGCGATGGATGACTGATATTATAGTTTACTTGCCTTTGGAAAATTATGTATAATATTCTGTTCAATATTCTTAAATCAAAATATTTGTCACTTGTTTAATTTACTATTTCACTTGTTACAATACCTTTGGGATACTGTCTCCTCTGGCCTTACAATCCAGTTCAGCTTTTGCTTCAAAGGTTCCAGTATTAGCTGTAGGTATAACTAGAATCAAAGAATAATCAAAGGATAACAGAAGAAAACTTCTAATACCGCTATGGGGCTTTCAACTTGAAGTCTAGGAAATAGGAAAGCTTATCGCCGAAATATTGGACTTCTGAATGACTATAAGGTGTTCTTAAAGAAAGATGAATTTGATGATTTTATTTGAGTAATCCAAGGATCTTCCCCTTTTAAATCATCATCCCTACCAGAAATTGCAGTTTCTTAAGCATCTGGAACTCTTTACACAAGAACGTTCCTAACATAACCAACTGTATGTACGGATTCTTGGCCTGCATTCTCTGTGAAATGCTACAATGTCCATTTATCAACCCTTTCTAGTTTTTCTGTTATTTCTGCGAATTAATTCTCAATGTCATCTAATTTAATGCACATTTTTACATTTATGAATTCAAGATATGGTTTCGTATCATTTGCCTAATCTAGCATTAGGAGTCATTGATTGCAGTTCTATGTATCTATTAAAAACACCTTGATCATTGCCTTGTCACGCTATTGACGATAGTGAGCCCGATCATTGCAACTGGAACTTTACCTCTAAACATAGCTCAGGAACGAATTTTCAGCAAACTTGTTAGCTCACTGTTGAATTTGGAGACGTAACCATATTGATGAATACGATATTATTTCCTAGCTCCCTTGTAACGAAATCCAAAAGAATTCGATTATGAACATGACAAAAAAATTGCCAAATTATCAATTCAAGTCACTTTTACAAATTACAATGTCGAAATTTGTGGTTTCTTCTTTCTTTCGGTTTTTTCCGTTGATCCTGGTAATGACCATTCTTCAGGAACAATTTCTGACGACGTTTCGGCTGGATCGCAGCAGAGATTCTCAAGTCGGAGAGCAACTGCTCTATTTGCCGCTACTTGCTTAGTTTATATTATTGCGCGATCACAGGTCCTAACGTAGTGACGGCGCGTGACCCGTAGACATTACGTAATCGACTCTGTCCTAGCTGTTTCTCTGTTGGTGCTTAGTTATCTTGTGTGTACTGTTATAGGTTTCAACATAGTTTTCCAGATGGTAGGTATGTTTAGCGCCTCATCTCTTTTGCTCATTGACGAGTTTATCTCTATCTCGATGGCTTCTCTGATTTTCCTTTTCCAGAAATGTTCTATGTTATCTAGTTCTGTCATTGTCGAACTTGTTGGCTGTTTGGTGTGAGTGTAGGAAAATAGCAGATGTTGTGACTTGTTGTTTTTCAGAGTTTTTGTGTACTTGAATCCGAATCTCCATTCTTCTGTTTGTTTCTAGACAAGCCCACAGTCTGTATGTCCTATCAATCTTGGATCCTGTAGAAACACAACATAAAATCGATTTACCAACCTCACAACACGGTACGTTAAAAGAAAGAACACCAAAGGAACGGATACCACTTGAAAACCAAGGAGTTTACAAAATTCCAAGTACAGACTGTGGGCTCGGCTACATTCGTCAGAAATTATTTCATGGTCATTACTAGGATCAACGCACGAGAAACCGAAAGAAAGAAGAAACGAACATTTTTTTTTCCACCATTATAGGGTATGTGAAGCGAGTCCACCGGGAAAATTTCGCCAAGGTCAGTTCGTTAGTTCACGAACAGTTTAGAAATCTTCGCACTAGACGGCTTATGGCCAAAATTACTTCCTTCTGTGCGACAGAGACGAGTAAGCGATCCAGCCCAAGTTTTTCGGTGTTCTCCAGCAGATGGCTTTCAACGAGTCCATTGACCGAAATAACCAGTGGAAGGATACTGACACTCCCAAGTTTGTGGATCTCTTTCACCTCAAACGCAAGATCCTGGTATTTTTTCCAGGAAGGCCCTGTTATAATTTTCGTCTACTGGTGTCGTGAGATCCAGAATGAGCGTTGTGTTCTTCTCCAAACTGAGTAGCACCATATGCGGTCTATTATGGGCGACCGGTCAATCTGTGACAATAGTGAAGTCCCAACACAGTTTGTAGCCGCTAATTTCGAGTATTTCCTTCGGCTTATAAAGGTGATTTTCAACCGCCTGCTTCAGTAGACCATATTTCAGCGCTATTTGCTGGTGGTAGAGCTTTGTCACTGTATTATGCCTCTCCAGGTAGTCTCTTGGTGCTAACATAGAGCAGGAAGACATAACGTGCTGGATAGGTTCCAAGGTCGCGCTTAACAAATGCTATTGTTGGAACCGCCTGGTCCTGAATTGCTGCCAAGTGGCCTTCTGTTTCCGGGAAAAGATATCCCGCTCTCAAATATCTCAGCGACTTTTTTTCATTGACGGAATCCTTTTGAAGGTTGTTGGGGTATCTTCCGTGGAGTGCCTGGCCTCTTTGAGCGTGCCTGGGTGGAATACTGAGTGCGCGAAAGCTGAAGTGCTGAGGTTGTCGTCAGCCATGCGTAGGGCGGAGAAAATTAGGGTGTTTCTTGAAGGGAAGTATTTTCGCAGGCTAGGGACCACGCATTTCTGTACGTTTTCTACGCAGAGCAGTCCTCTTCCCCCTTCCCTTCTCGGCAAGTACAAACGGGCAACCGAGGCGTGTGGATGATGTACACCAAACCTTGTCAGTGAATTTCCGAAGGAATAGGCAATACAAGGAATAGCCCATGTGTTGATTGTGGTGAACAATGCTTAACAATTGAGTTCTGCTCCCAGAACCCGCTTGACTCTATCGAATAGCATTTCTTTTAGGGCTATCTTCACGTCCGCTGTTTTAATATCTAGAGCCTGTTGCATTCCCAGGTATTTATTTCACTGCTCTGGCTTCAGTGCTGGTATAGCTATCTGGTTTTGTTGATCCATTCCTTCTGTACCCTTCGATCTTTTCTCTTTTCATACGCACTGTCGTACACTTATCGATACCCATCTCCATTCCTATTGAGTCGCTGAATGCTGATACTGTCTCTTTAGTTGATCAGAGTTTGGGGCATAGATTTTGTGGTCATCCCTGTAGAGTTGGTAGCTAATCCTAACATTGCTATCTCGGTCAATGATATATCCATTTTTGTTAATATTCAGCAGAGTGCTGAGGGGGTTTAAAGCCAGACAAAACCAAAAAGGATTCAAAGGTATCACCCTGGAACATGCCTCTTTTAATCTGTATTTCATCTGCCACTACTTCGTCATTTCTTGTTGGTAGGCGAAGTCTCGTTCTGAACGACGACATGGGAAGCATCAGAAGTTCAATAACAGAGTTTGATATTCCGTATAGTTGAAGTACTCTAATCAACCAAAGTGAGGCACGGAGTCAAACGCCTTCTAGTAATCAATTCATGTTACCGACATATTACGTAGCTTCTTGCGGGTGTGTTTTATGAGAATGTAATCGATCACCAGGAGCTCCTCACATCCTCTGCTCTGGAGTATACTGTTGGATTTGATGTGCTTTTCGATGTGCAGCGCAATAGTTCCAGTGAGTATCTTGTAAATAGTCGGGAGGCATGTGATTGGTCGATACTTTTTCGGGTCAGCTGTTATCCCTTCTTTTGGCAGCATATTTATTATCCCCATGGTGAAATGTTCGGGTACAATTTTATGGTCAGATAGGGATTGTTGGAACAACAGTGCTAGGTAGGATGAACCGAGTCAAAGTATTTCCACCAATAGTTGTGGATTCTGTCCATTCCGGGGGCTGCCCAATTGTTGGTGTTTCAAAATACATGTTTGATGTCTTGTTGTGAAATACTTTTATCTTCTGCCTGAGGTGGTTGACTAGTGTCTGCATTCTCTCCCGGAACCCAGATATATATATATATATATATATATATATATATATATATATATATATATATATATATATATATATATATATATATATATATATATATATATATAACTTCCGTGTTAAACTTCGCGAGGAGTCTACATATGTAAACTTGAGACAAGAAGAATCATTCAAAAATCCGTAGATCAATGAATAAATGAATAATCCTTCCTAACAAGAGCTAGTTCCCAAATCTATCCGCCATGCACAAAGCCTTCAAGATCCACAATAGTGCAACTATGCTGGAGAAACGAAGCGGCAGACTGGAGTGTCACCTTTAATAAGAGCTCATCAGTGTCGCATATCGCTTCTCGGAATCCTATCAAGCTACATCGGGGTACCCTATCGATTCCAGAAAGGACGCACCTCGTACATACGTATGATGACGCCCTCTATGGACCGATACGTCGAACCCTCTACCGGACTTCGAGAAAGATACGAACAATAACAAACAGATATGGAAACGTTAAAAATTCCAAACATTTGGGAGACATCTTTCGACGTTCCGTGAATCACATCAAGATCAATGAATAATCCTTCCTGACAATGCGACACTGATGAGCTCCTAATAAGAGCGAAACTGCAGTCTGCAGCTTCGTTTCTCGGCATCCTGCTTAGCTGTACTATTGTGGTTCTTGAGGGCTGCGTGCATGGCGGGAAGATTTGGGAACTAGCTCTTGTCAGGAAAGATTATTCATTGAACTACGGATTTTTGAATGTTTCTTCTCGTCTCAAGTTTACATATGTAGAATCCTCGCGAATTTCATCACGGAAGATATTTGTCCCATCAAATATTTACCGACGGAAGGCTTCATCTCGGAAATAGAGGCCTAGAGCACTATTCCATTGGGATTCTTTCGCTCGTTTTCTAACGGAACGGCGAAAGATGTCTTCAAATGTTTGGAATTTTTAACGTTTCGTCCTAATAATATATATATATATATATATATATATATATATATATATATATATATATATATATATATATATATATATATATATATATATATATATATATATATATATATATATATATATATATATATATATATATATATATATATATATATATATATATATATATAATATATATGCCATATAAATATATATATTTCCTCTGTTTGAATATATTGTCGCGCGATATATATATATATATATATATATATATATATATATATATATATATATATATATATATATATATATATATATATATATATAGCACCTCGCAAGAGTCTCACTGTGGGCTTCAGCAGTAGGTCCACGTGATTTCTAGCCGTTTCACTCGCAAGAAACAAAATCAAATCTGTTTTATCTCCCAGCATATTGCCACCCAAAATATTACACTGCCCCCTTGGTATTTTAGAATTTGTCTAACTGCTGGAGTCAAGTTTGTCTTCTACTACCCCTTGAAACTCGAATCCGGTGGTCAACATTTCGCCAAACCTCAATATTCTAATTTCGGTGCTCGATACACCAATTAAGTCTGTTATTTTTTTGTTGTCTGGTGAGCTCTGGAACTCTTAAGGGCCTTCGTGTATGAACCCCTTGAACGAAGTCTTCGACATATCGTTTCGACTGATACACTGATACCTGTTGCTCCCAGAAATTGGCTTTGGAGTATGGGGTGCGACGCACTAGGGTCTTCACTTGCACTAGGGTCTTCACTATATATATATATATATATATATATATATATATATATATATATATATATATATATATATATATATATATATATATATATATATATATATATATATATATATATATATATATATATATATATATATATATATATATATATATATATATATATATATATATATATATATATATATATATATATATATATATATATATATATATATATATATATATATATATATATATATATATATATATATATATATATATATATATATATATATATATATATATATATATATATATATATATATATATATATATATATATATATATACAAACAATAGCATCATCAGACAATGACATCAGTGTACCTACGAGTAGTGTCAGAGGCATTCTCCCCGGAAAAAAAAAATATATATATATACAGGGTTGTCCACGCTATACAGCACGAAATATTGTGGCATATATTTTGACTATAAAAATATTTTTCTCAAGGGATAAATGAGGAGCTATTATAGGTACTAGATTATAGATGATAGATTTCTAGATACGTTAAAATTATCAGAGTTGAGTTTTTTCGAATGAAACACTGGAATATCTGGATTGAGCTTCAATACTAAATAGAGGTTCATCAGAAATTGCTATACATAAAAATCAAGGTTTCTCAGATAATTCGATTTTTCTCAAAATCTGAAGAAATATTTATTCTCAAAATACTCAAAAAGTATTCAAGTTAGTTCAGCGAAAATTACAGTGGCGTGAGGAAATAGATCTTTATGGATATTTCAATTACTCCGAGTTGCGTATGTTATACAGGGTGTACGAAAATTAATACTGATCAAATGGAAAATTCAAAGCGCAATAACTTTATTATACCATACCATATTCATTCATTTTCCCAAAAATTATATTTTTCATAGCCTATCGAACAGTGTAAAAATCTCCCTGCTAAACTATTCGCATTTTCATTAAATAAACCAAAATATGAATCTCGGGCTGCTCAGATGAAAGTTACAATTAATCTAGTAGACGCTGGTTTAAACCGTCAAATTTCACAATTATAATAATAATAACGAACTTGTTTGCAGTTATTCAGAATTGGTCAAACATGATTCATAACAAAACAAACTGTCACAACAATATTGAATCTAATTACATAATAATAACAAAACAAGAGGATTTATTATAATTGTTCAACACGTCGACCATCCATTTCCAGTCACTTCCGCACTCTGTTTTCGAAACTTCTTCCAATTCGTTTTCGGAGTTACCGTTCTGAAAGCATCTGTTATGTTTATTTTCATATCACTTGGCGTAGTTGGCGGCTAATTGTAAACAATTCCTTAATATACCCCCTTAAAAACAAATCTGGAGGAGTTAAATCTGTAGACATGTATGGCCAATTTTCAGATCCATTTCTTCCAACCCGTCTATCTCAAAAATTCGTTTTTTCAAATAATGCTACCTTCGCGATGATACTGATAGCTCCGTCTAACTGAAGCCACAAAGCCGTTCTGATATTCTAGGGAACTTTCTCAAATAATATTGGAAGTTCGTGTGAGAGAAAGTTCAAAAACATTATACCATTTGAAGGTCCATCAAAAAAATAAGGTCCGATTAAATAAGGTCTCATTGTTCCATCCCACACATTTATAGACCATCTGTTTTGATTGTTCATTACTCTCTATGTATGTGGATAGAAATCGGAATAATAGTGGAAATTGTGTCTATTCACCAGACTACTGTTGTCAAAAGTACATTCACCACAATACATTTTCAGAACAACTGTCATTTTCCGTTACTCCATCAAGCACCCACAAACAAATCGAATTCGGTTATTAAAATCATTACCACTGAGTTTTTAATAAAGCTGGATCTTATAAGGATGAAAATCGTGCTTTTTTGGATTCTCAAAATGCTTATTCGACTAAAATTAGTATTTTGTACTATTTGATTCTGACAAAAATTAGAATTTTCAATCACAGAACCGAGTATTTCAAGATTATTCTCCACATTTTCCGAGGATAAATATCATGTCAATACGATTTTTGAATAAGTTTTCATTTTGACTGATTCAAATCACAAAATTCAAAAACTTTCAGACAAATACAAACACGTAAGCCATCTTTAGTTCTGTTGTAAATACTGAACTGACAAACAGATAATTTCCATTTTCTATTGCCAACGGGTAACTAGATAAATGAAAATTCCATGAATGTTTCACTCGAGAAAACCCAATTCGAGCAAAATTCGAATTTTTGTCTTATAATGCAAGAAAGCGGATAGTTAGATACAGGCATTCTAGCATTGTTCCAAAGGTTATAAAAATATAAATTTTTCGGTGAATAGAAATATATGGCATCGTATTTGAATTAATCAAGTTATTGCGCTTTGAATTTATAATTTGATCAGTTTCAGTTTTTGCACATTCCGTATAACATGGGCAACTTGGAGTTATTGAATATCAATAACGATTTATTTTCTCGCGTCGCTGTCAATTTCGCTGAACTACCTTGAATACTTTTTGAGTATTTTGAGAATAAAAATTTCTTCAGATTCTGAGAAAAATCTAATTATCTGGAAAACCTTGATGTTTAGGTATAGTAATTTCTGATGAAACTTGATTTTTTTCGAACGCTCAATCCAAATTTGCAATAAAATATAGTGGGTTCTATTAAAAATTTTGATAATTTTGAGGATTTTTTGATACCCTGTATAATATGAGAATAATTTTAAAAAGTACTTATAGAAACTTCTCATATATCCCAAGAGAAAAATAATATCATATTCCCGTATTCAGGTTACAATATTCCGTGCCGTATAGCGTGGAACACATATACTCGTTAATATATTGTTTGTAACAATACTTACATTGAAGGTTCGAGTATCTTTGTCGATAATCAAGCTCCTGGAAAACATTCGTAATGCTGAACTAACATAGCTGAAAGTCACATAATCAATATCACTTGTGTTTCTCAAAGATCCCAGCATTTCGAGTGGAACACTACATGATACATTTTTGTAAATTGCCAGTAGAAAAGAATCTTGAAGCAAGGAACCTTTATCATCGGCATTCAGTTCCTAAATACAGTCGAGTTGAACAAATTTCATGTACATATATGCATACTTACTTGAAAATCTTGTTGCAGATTTTTTAACATAGATGCTGAGTATACAGTGCGGTAAAGACCCTTATTTAGATGGTTGATTTTAATCCAGCGGTCTTTAGTAGATTTTGGAATTGTTACTACGGTAAAATGAGTATTCTTATTGGATGAATTTTTGGAAACAAACAGATTGCAAGAGCAACCCTGTACCGAATTTCCTCAGATCAGAACCGAAGTACCTACTTTTATCAATGTAAAATTATTATATAAGGCACATCATTCCCTTGAATATACTACTTATGTTAAGAAGCCACAGTGCGATGAGAGCGTAACAAGTACAAAAAAACAGAAAATTGAGCATTGATTTACAAAGGCTACCTCCTGTTAAGATACTCGAAATGCCCGAACTCGCGAAATTCTTGTTCCTCTTGATTACATCATTGGGGTGATCAAAAGAGAAGTTTTCATCGTAATTTCAGCGTCCCTCCTCATAAAAAACGTGTTTTCGTTCATTAATTTCTCTTCCTCCGATTCTGATTGATTAAATAATCTGAAAAATTTTATGGATACCGCTAACCACTTCAAGAAACATGCAAATTTTTTTGTAATTATTGGCTCACCGCAAGAACACCATAAAGATATTTTTCGTTAAGCATTTTTTCCCTAGGTTTAGTAGAGGTCTGGGTAGGTCTACTTTCTGCAGCGTTTGATTTCTATTATCGAAAATAACCTTTCTGAATTTTTTCAGATTTTTTCTGATGGTGCGCCACCTCTCAATACGCAAAAAATCAGTGTTTGCTTCTTTAGAGCGGAAAATTCTACTTTAACATGTCTGGCTGTGCAGAAAACAATGAAAACATTCAATATTATAGTATCTCACGAACATAATATCTAACTAAAAATGTTTCTATTCGAGAAAAATTTTTCAGAGGTGATTTCAGAAATATTGGCATTATTCTTATCTTTCATTTCCTTTTAGTGCGAAAAACTCAACTTTTCCGCTTCTTCGCTTACGGGAAATAAATACCCTATCTACCTATGTAGAAAATAATAGCTGGAATAGAAAAAGAAAGCCTCTCCAAACTTTTAATTTCAACATACTTGATTTTCCTGAATTGAATATTATTCCAAGCCTCCAATGGCAATTAAATACTGAAGTTCCTATTAATGATTTTTGGTACATTTAATTATTTTTAACAGGATCGTACCAACTGTCGCAGGCATAATCTCATTTAGTGGAATTGCTTCAAGAAGATAACACTTAATTTTTGAGCTATGCAAAAGAGCAACCAGAAATCATGCCATATAAATGGTAAAAGGTATAAATTTTATGTGAAGTATGAGCCGAATAATGATGGTTCAAGTATTATAAAACGATGCTGTTGCAATTGTACTAATTGAAACAGAACTTCTGGAAGCTCTAATGTCGCTGATTTTCTTCAATTTTTGTCATATGGACTATTTCTGTCAGAAATCATCCAACCAGCAGAGGACCTAATAGATATATTCAAAAATAGTGACGTAATACCTCAAGATAGTGACGAAGATTAAAATGTTGATCGAAAATTATATTGAATTAGATCTCTATTTCATAAGGGGCACACATTTATGATTGATGGGTGAGATGAAAATGAGTAATTAAGTACTCAATCCAGTCTATGCTCAACAGTTGTATATTCCATCAAAAGCTTTATTCCTCAATTCTTTTAGCTTCATTTTAAACCAGTTTTTGAAAATTGTAATATTTTCCACATACTAGATTCCGAAAATAATAGGAGGTACTATAAAGTATAAGGACTATAACCTACAAAACAGAAATATCACTAAAACCCCAAGTTCCTCACCCAATATTGATTACTCAGTTGGCCTATTAATGATTTTTCATAATTGATTCAATCTCAAAGGCTGAAGGTATTGTGAATTATAATTGTAAATTCAGAACGCAAAAATTGGACGGAGAAGTGAGATTCATGGCGAAGAAAACTAAAAATCAGTTAAGTAATCTTCAGTTGACTCTAATATTTATACTAACATAAACTTTTTTGGGTTAAATTTTCTGCAATTGACTCATATGTTCGTAGGATAACATTGAATTAGGCTATTTCTTTTTTTTCCGGTATGCGACGTATTCAGCCGTAAGCTGAATTTTTCGCAGTAAAGGGCTGAAAAGTAAGATGAATGGCAAGAATATTCGTAAATCATTCCTGAGAATTGTTTTCCGAATGGAAAAACTTTTATTTGGATATATGTTTGTAGGATATCATGATATTAGTATGTTTTCATTGTTTCCCGCCCGCCAAGACATCGAGTTTTCCGCTCTGAAGGGGAAAAAAAAAATTTCGCGTTTTTGGAGGTAACGCACCTTCAGGAGAAATCTAAACAAATTGAGGGAGGTACTTTTCAATAATAGAAATCGAACGAAGCAGAAACAACACCAGCACAGACATTCATTAAGCCTAGGAAAAAAAACTTTGACGATAACAATAATAATGAAAAAATTTTGCATGTTAAGTGAAGTGGTTAACTATATTAATGAATTTTTTTTAGATTATCTAAGCGATCGAAACCTGGGAAAAAAATTAAATATGAAAAAACAAGTTTTTTAATATGGTGGAATAGGGAAGGAGGAGGGTATCAGATTTTACGATGAAAACTTTTCCTTGGATCACCTAAATTATGTTATCAAGGAAGAAAAGGATTTCGCAAGTTAGGGCTTTTCGACTATCTTAACGGGGGGTAACCTTTGGAAATTAATTTGTTTCATTGAATTTCCTAATATACAATCAAATACATTTTTCGACTTAATTGATACAATGTTCTACTTTCGTAATAAAAAATATTTTATATCTGTCGCCTCAATATTAAATTGTACAAGTAGACAATTTAATAACACAGGTCAAAACTGAAAAATTTTCCAGACTGTCTTTATTTGTTTTCAGTAAAATGAAGCATTTTGGTTACAAAATGGTACTGGTTTTCTTTTTATCAGCCCGTGTTTTAGACTTACATGCAGGCTGATAATGATTATAAGTTACATGACCGGTAGCAAAATAATTCGATTTTGATAAACTAAAGGCGTATTTTGTTAACCAACAAATATCGACTCCTTTGGTGGCCACACCTTTTGAGTCCAATTATTTGTAACGACTTCCCAGACACATTTGAAACACTGATATCCGATATAACATGCCTGTTGTTCTTTCAGAAAATTTACCTTTTTCAAATGAATACGAACTTTGAGGCTATGCTTTTCATACTTCAGTTTTCCCAAAACTAAGAGAATATCCCCATTTTGTTCTTTCTTGAAAGTTGAATGTCCTGTTCGTATAGAACCATACTAATTTCTGGTCTGAAGCAGTACACAATTTAAAGCTCTTTTAACGCTATCAATTGAAATACGCCAATCACTTGGTTTATATATGTCTAAGCCCATCTTTTGCATACTGTCAACATGATAACAATACACCATACTCTCTTGAGAGGAAATACATGGCAGTTAATCTTCTTCACGAGTACGATAAAATGTAATTAATGTTCCTGGTGAAGATTTTTTTCTTCAGACGAGATGCCAAAAGTTCAGAATTTCATTCGACACATTTATAAGCCTTATCAAGTCGTTTAACTCACTGTAATTGAATGGATTTGTGTCTTGATTGCGAAATTAGTCACATTGATGATTTTCTTCTTCAATTTGCATGTAGTTAGGATCAACACATCATAATGATGTTGATAGTACTGGTACTTATGACTGATCGGAGGGTTTAAGATTTCGCAGAAGACAACGTGAGATATAACCACTTGTTACGGTATGCATAGCTTATGCCCATAAAGCTTACCATACGAAAATACCAATCATGGTGTTCACGAGGTTCTTGCCAAATCATAGGTTTGTTCAACTTAAGAATATATTATTTGTCACTTGACCATTCTCATTAAGATGCAACACAATTTTGGCATACAATATTATGTACCCATGACTTCCGTTCATAATAAATATTCACTCCTAAGTAGATGAAGTGCGCAGATTTAACGAAGGTTGTGATCGATTCGAGATACTTTTTAAGGGAATATTGACCAAAAATAATACAAGAACTATCTGGATCCTTTGAAGAATTTCTCCTGTTTGTATCCATAGTTTTAATTCAATATTAAAATTTTTGTACTAGTTGAATATGACTTAATATCGTAACCGTATCGTCACCGTCATCCAAATAGTTTCGGAAATCTCAAGACAAGAACAATCCGCACACCACAATTCATCATATCATATTGACATTTTGAGGAATTGTTGGGCAGTGTAATGCGTACTGAAAAACTATGATAAGGTTCGGGAAAATGCCAATGAAATATTTGGATGAAAAAAAGAAATAAAAACTTCAACAAATTGACAATACTCACAATTGGCCATATCTTTATCGAACCACACAAATCGCGATGTTTTATTGCTACTCGTTATATAAGTTATGGGAATGGTCCATTTATTCCTGAAAATATAAATCTCTCACAATGTCTCATCATTACAATTTTCTACTTGTGCTACTGATTCAAATAAGGCTAACCAAAGTGGAAATTTGCGACATTAAGTTCTGAAGACATATCTTCAAATCAGAAACTCATGTTTTACAAAAAAGCTTGGTATATTACTTGTGCAACATCTGAGTTAGGATGTTGGAACAAATAAGACTCTATATAGAGGTGAACGTCGAAAAGTAACTTGAGCTGTTTTTGATATAAACACTAAATTTTGAATTCATTTTCATTTTCTATAACGGATTCAGTATATTCTAATCTCTTTATGTTTGTGAAGAATATTTCAGAGAGAATACCTAATTATATTATTATTAATATCTTCAGAAAATAATGTGCTCAAAGTTTGATGAAGCTTAACCAAATAAGGAATTTCCGACATTAAGTTCTGAGAATAACAAAATCATATGCAGCCATTGATCCTAGTGTATCTCCTGCTCAATAACCTTTGTCGTCGTTTATAATTCAGAGAGTTATACCCTTCTAGTCTTTTCATAAACGCTACTTTGGGCTATTAAGTACTACCTATAAATAATCTCTAGAAGCAAACTGGAAGTAGACAACTCATCCCGATTCCGAGAAGTTCATTTTTTCCAAGTCCAGGTGTCGAATTTAATTAGGCTGAATTGAATTTTGATTCATTTGAATCATTGAATATTGACATCTGTCACTGAAATTTATTCAAATGTCGTAAATTTAACATAAATATTCCATGTGATTATAATTGAATATCATTTAATTGGAGATGGTAACCCTTTTGATAGAGCCCATTATGTTTCTGCTCTGCAGACAAACATTATAACTATCCCGGTCTTCAAGGCCCTCCTTGTTGAAGAGAGAAAATTTTGTATTGTTTAGTTTGAATATTGAAGGTATTTTGGAGGACAAAAGTGAATATATTTCAAAATGAGCAAGCTTCCATTTGACGGACGTTACCATTTTACAAGAAACATATACTGCGACTCAAAATCAGCTCCGCGAGAGGGGGCAGTTTATATATTATTTGATTATCTCGTTAATCCTGTGTATGGCATTGCCTGTTGGGTTGGAATTCTTCTTCGATGTTTCAATCGCTAATATTCATAAACCGACTGGATTAATTTCGCCAATTAATTTTGGTCATTTTTTTCCGTTCAGCTCTTCATTCTTGCGATTTCAATTATCATCACCATTAATGGGAATAAACTAAACATAACAGATTTTTTCTCTTGTCAACTGGAGTTTCAGCTCAATGTACCATTAATTCTGCCGAATTAATTCTAAGTTTGATTGAGGAGGTCGTTAATTGATGAAAATCGATATACATATTTTCAATGAAATAAAATTAAAGTATTTAGATTTTCACTATATTAACAAAACTATGACCAGTTTCACCACACTGTGGCTTCATCAGATAGATACAAACTAATGAACAGAGTTATTACTTATATATTAGTCTTATTTCCTACTTAATATTACAATAGATACAAGAGGTATGTTGGAAAACCCATCGGAGTTACTTACTTTATGAATTGAAAAGGTTGAGTAAAGGAGAAGGATTTAGAACTAATTGACTATTAAGTAACCTACCTGAATTCTTTTCTTTGTTGATCTCTAAAATTTCCAATAGATTGAGTTTTGTCTGTTATTTTCATTGTGTAAAATTTTGAAATTATCATTAAAGTTATGGTTTTCTTCGAGTAAGTGATTAGAATAATGGGAATCTGATTTATGATAATTAAAACTACGTTTGTGCCGGAAAATCTAACTTTGAAATTTCTGAAAGTTCTATCTATATAAATTTTATTACAATCCGCAAGACAGTTTATAAACACCGGATTTATTACTTTTATCAATTTTAGATTTACATTTTTGATATTTCGGCCTAAAAATTATCAGTTCGGAATACTATATTGAAATTATAATGCGAGAGGAATGATTTCAATTTTAGACTAGGATTACCAATATAAGTTAAGCTGTTGTATTTTGTGTTTGAACTTTTATATTTTGAAATACTTCCTGGATTGCTTTTGAAATTTTTTGCGTGAAGTCATGTTCTCAATCATAGTTGAGTTAACCGTTATTGACTGCTAATTTGTTTAATATCTGTATGCGATATTTAGCTCTTTTATCTACATCCTATAGAAGCAGCTACAATAGTATGGTACATAGACTCATTAATTCCCAATGTTTTAATTAAACAAATAGCACATTGGGATATTAAGTATTTTCAAATATAAAAGTCTATAACTACCATACTATTGTAATAATTCTGCTAAAAACTGCAAATTTATGATGGATAAGGATGTAGTTTTAATTATCATAAATCAGATTCCCTTATTCTAATCACTTACTCGAAGAAAACCATAACTTTAATGACAATTTCAAATCTGTAATAGACAAAAACTCAATCTATTGAAATTGTAAAGATCAACAAAGAAAAGAATTCAGGTAGGTTACTTAATAGTCAATTAGATCTAAATCCTTCTCCTTTACTCAATCTTTTCAATTCATAAAGTAAGCAACTCCGATGGGTTTCCAACATACCTCTTGTACCTATTGTAATATTAAGTAGGAAATAAGACTAATATATAAGGAATAACTCTGTTCATTAGTTTGTATCTATCTGATGAAGCCACAGTGTGGTGAAACCGGTCATAGTTTTGTTAACATAGTGAAATTCTAAGTACTTTAGTTTTATTTCATTGAAAATATAATTCTAAGTTATAATCGTGATCAGCGTTTCAAATAATGTAGAATATGTTCCACTATATGTTAATCGTAAAGTTTCCTCGGATTTTCCTCACACTCATCATTAACCAGGTTTATTGTCGTGTGCTGAATTAGCTAAAAAAGTCTAGAAGGAATTTCAAGAAAGCTGATTAATTTTCCAACCAGGTAGATAGTGTCCTGAGATATTTCTCCATTTAGCGGGAATTATTCGTGATCTGATGGCCTTAATGAAAATACGGCTAACCAGTTTATACCGAGAGTTCAGCGCAAAAACTTTATAGCTGGTTGATAAAAGCGGAAGCACTTCTTAGTTTATTGAATTCTGTTTGAAAGAATAAATGAAATGAATTAATAACATGGATTTTTGTCATTCTAGTCGAAGTTCATGGGATTTCTTCAGACAGTTGGGTAGCGCAAATCCTGTTTCCGAAAGTCCCTCCTTTATAAATGCTAATTCAATTTTTTTTGAACTTGTGAGTACTTCAAACGGTTTTTCGGTGAATGATATCCTGATGTGAACTTATCTAAACCACTCCCATAGGAAGAGTTAAAATGTGTTTTGTAAATGATAAAAAGCTGCAGAGTATGTTCCCAGAATTCCTCCAACATTTGAGAAAAATGCTTTAGTTTGACTATTGACTTTTTATGATGATTTGCTTGCTTCTAGTAATAAACCTTCAGATTCTAGAGAACCCAAAGTTATCGCAATTCTAAAATGTGAAAATTCAGGCGCTCCGAATAGCAATCGTATACTTTCTGTTCCGTTCAAAATATTAGGGAAAGTTTTATATCAAAAATCAGAAGCGACTATTCACAAAACATTGTCTCATTCACAAGGTGGATTCAGTTTATGATTTCAATTGTTCCGAACGAATCCTGAGACTAACATTGATCATTACGCTGGGATTTTAATGTACATGAAAAACAGGTGTTGTATTCTTGGATCTTTCTGCAGCATATATATATATATATATATATATATATATATATATATATATATATATATATATATATATATATATATATATATACAAGGATATCCACCAGGACAGTCAGTTAAAAACTTTTGAGTTCCAATTACAATATCAAGCTGAAATTTTATACGCGGCAATAACTAGCGATCTGCAATTGGAGTGAAATATTTTCAAAGTGATACCATTTCCGGTTATACCGGAAGTGGGTAATCACTTTATTATTTCAAATGGCGATCTATCTTTTTTATTATACATCTACAACCGACATTTGAGCAAGGCATAAAATACCCAAGTTGTTGGCACTTATCTGTCAAAACTTTTGACAGATTTAATTATTTTTGTTATAAACTCGATTTTTGAGGAACATTTAAAAAAATTGTAACTCGTAGATCTTTTGCACTACAGACACAATTTTTTCTTGGGTAGATAAAAGAAGAATCAAAGAATTTTTTGAGCAATCTACACATGTCAAATGTTCATTGCGTTGTTTTGTATGATTTTTTCAATTTGGCCTTTACAAACAGCAATAACTCAATTTTTACAAATTGCACGTGCCGATTTTTATATCGCCATCAGATGAAGCGTCAAATTTCAGATGGAATTGTATAAGCATGTACTATACCCATCTCTTATAGTTCCGAAATAATTTGGGAATACATTGAATTTTGATGACTTTGCACGAACTAACAGAGAATGCTTTGGAATATTTGAATCAAGTAGCTGAACTGGCTACGCTCACCTGACAGGTGCCCAAAATGAATGTACATGTAACTTCGTTCATTCGAGTTTGATATTTCAACAAGAATTGTTGTCATTTCAGATTGCAAATATCCAAAAAATACAACACATTTGGAATAAAACCATCGGTTGTTCAAACGAAATTATATTTAATCTCTTTTAAATCATTTTAGAATGTAAATAAGTAATGGGTAGAAATTTCAGGCAATTCAATAACCAATTTCCAAATTCACCTTCTATAAGTAAAATAAAATTTCGAAGCATTAGAAGCAATTTTCTACAATTCGGATGAATAAAAATTGTAGGAACTAAGCGAAAACCAATCATCGAAGATAATTACATTATTACGAATGAATGATAGCAAACATCATAGGAGAAAACTAATTTACGATCTGAATAAATGTTCAATATGGGCCCCATTTTGCTCGATACACTTGACAGCTCGTATACGAATATGATGAGTTGCCCTCCTAGTTTCCTCAGGATCAATATTACGAAAAGCATTATGAATGCGCTCTAGTAACTCATCTTTACTCCTTACAGCAATAAGATACACTTCACTCTTGATTTTGCCCCATAAATAAGAATCAAGGGGCGTCAAGTCCGGAGAACGCGGATGCTATAAATTTGGTCCTTGATTACCCCACCATCTATCCTCGAATATTTCTGTTAGCAGCTGATCTACAGCTCGTGTTTTATGTGCTGATGCACCATCCATTTGGTAATAGCAATCCCTCAGAATGTTTAGGGTTAATCCATCTGAAAAATTTGCTAATGTTCCTCTCAAAATTTCCAGGTATCTTTGTCCATTAAGATTTTCCTCATAAATGTGATAAGCCAACAAATCATTCATTAGAATTGCAAAAACGTTCACGCTGAATTTATTTTGGAAATCAATAACCTCAATGAAATTTGGATTTTCTGTGGCCCAAAAATGTCGATTTCTCCTGTTGGTTATTCCAATTTCATTGAACTTGACTTCATCAGGCCATATAATTTTTTGCAGAATTGTCTCATCTTCTTGAAGCCGAATTAATAAATTTTCACAGAAATTTAGCCGCTTGGGAAGGTCAGTTGGTTTCGATTTTTGTAGTCTAATAAAAGTATACGGGTGCATGTTATGTTTCTTAAGGATCCTTTGAATGGAAGTACAACTCAATACAATATCCATTGATGATGACTTAATGGACTCATGTGGATTGGCACTAAAATACGCTAGCGTATTAATTTGATTGTCGTCGTCCTCGAGAATTTTCTTCTAGTTCTATGTATTTCGTTCCTCCAAATTGCAGAAAATTGCTTCTAATCCTTCGAAATTTTGTTTTACGCATAGGCGCCAAATTTGAAAATTGGTTATTGAATTGCCTGCAAGTTCTATACACCACTTTTCGACATTCGCCATGAATTAAAAAGAGATTGAACATATCCTCGTTTGAATATTCAGCCATTTTATTATCAATCTGGTGTTTTTCAAAAATTTTCACTTCAAATTACCAACAATTCTTGTTGAAATATCAAATTCGAATGAACGAAGTGACAAGTACATTAATTTTAGGCACCTGTCAGGTGAGCGTAGCCAGTTCAGCTACTTGATTCAAATATTTCAAAGCATTCTCTGTTAGTTCTTGCAAAATCATCAAAATTCAATATATTCCCAAATTATTTTGGAACTATGAGAGATGGGTATAGTACATGCCTATACAATTCCATCTGAAATTTGACGCTCATCTGATGAC
Source organism: Cryptolaemus montrouzieri (assembly GCA_013387265.2). NCBI lineage: Eukaryota > Metazoa > Arthropoda > Insecta > Coleoptera > Coccinellidae > Cryptolaemus > Cryptolaemus montrouzieri. The sequence goes on along the minus strand of JABFTP020000185.1, from coordinate 55,493,416 downwards.
GATATAAAACTTGGCACGTACAATTTGAAAAAATTGGGTTATTGCTGTTTGAAAAAGGCCAAATTGAAAAAATCATACAAAACAACGCAATGAACATTTGACATGTGTAGATTAGTTAAAAAATTCCTTGATCCTTCTTCTATCCACCCAAGCAAAAATTGTGTCTGTAGTGCAAAAGATCTACGAGCTACAATTTTCTTAATTGCTCCTCAAAAATCGAGTTTATATAAAAAATAATTAAATCTATCAAAAGCATTGACAGATAAGTGCCAACAACTTGGGTATTTTATGCCTTGCTCAAATGTCGGTTCTAGATGTATAATAAAAAAGGTAGATTGCTATTTGAAATAACAAAGTGATGACCCCCTTCCGGTATAACCGGAAATGATATCACTTCGAAAATATTTCACTTCAATTGTAAATCGCTAGTTATTGCCGCTTATAAAATTTCAGCTTGATATTGTAATTGGAACTCAAAAAGTTTTAAACGGACGGTTCCGGTGGATATCCTGTATATATATATATATATATATATATATATATATATATATATATATATATATATATATATATATATATATATATATATATACAACACCTGTTTTTATGTACTTTAAAATCCCAGTGTAATGATCAATGTTAGTCTCAGGTCCTGAACAACTGAATCCACCTTGTGAATGAGGCAATTGAATAATCGCTTTTGATCTTTGATATGAGACTTTCCTGATATTTTGAACGAACCAGAAAAAAAAAATATATATATATATATATATATATATATATATATATATATATATATATATATATATATATATATATATATATATATATGAGTTTATATTGAGTGTCAAAACAAAATGTGTTTCTAGAGATACTTCATTGATTCTATGGACTGAACTTGTTTGTCCCACTCACCTAAAAATTGATGGTTCATCACCGCAAATAGGTACTTGTCGTAGAACGTAGCCCTGTTCGTTCTCAGTTACATTGATCAATGGAAATTTATTTTGAAACAAATATGTCCCCATAAAGCCCACGATATTAATATCTGGTACTTCGTTTTGAGCAGTAATAATAAAATCAGTTGTTGTTGCAACATTATACTGGTGTTTACGGAGATGCTCTCTAACAACTTTCTTGAATTTATCAGATCCCATAACATTTTCCAACATTATAAGAAGAGCAGCTCCCTATAATGAAATTGAAAGAAGAATCAGTAATTTTGAATATTTATATCGAAATATATGATAGGTTCAAAGTATTTTCATAACTACAGATTATTAATATTGGTAGATAATCAATTGGATGAAATAATACTTGCTGCATTCGATAATATATGACATCCAGAATATGAAGAAGTTAATATATGGCAGTCTTCAGTTTTACCATCGTTAAGATTCGTCATATCCTTGTTTCTGCCACAGGTAAACGATCTTCTGTCATCTACAAAGAACAAGATCTTCGGTTTTGCAGACGATTGTACCCTGGTTTCGACTTTCAGTAGTCTGCCGCCGATTACAGCTGCAGAATCTCAGCGTCAGAGATGTCAACGAATGAATAACTTAAACTCTGACTTACAGAGGATATATGAATGGGCTCAGTTGAACCTGGTCAGCTTCAACGCGAGCAAGACGCAAGCAACTACGTTTTCGAGAAAGGTCCCCGCTGGAGAACCTCATCTAATGATGCAAGTCCAACAAATTGCATGAAAAGATTCGATGCACCTTCTCGAAATAACGGTCAACTCCGGGTTTTGCTGGCATAAACATGTATCAGCGATACTTCACGTCAGCTCCGCTGTTGCTTCTATATAAGGCGCAGATTCGACCTGCTTTGTAAAATTGTTTCCATGTATAGTTATTTGCACCCAAACATTCAATGCGGATGTTGGATAGTGTGCAAAAACGGGCTGTGTGCCTCATCGACCACCCGCTATCTCCAACCGCTGGCTCTCAGAAGACTAGTTTCTGTTTTACAAATACTCTCACGGAAGATGCTCCAAGGAGCTGAAAGACCTTGTTCTGGAAAAACTCATGTTTTGCCGCAAAACTAGGCTGGTAAGGAGTTCACATCATATGGCGGCAGATTTAACGACCCCTCGAACCTCTCTCTATAAGAATTCCTTCATTTACAGGGCCGGTGAGCTGAGGAACTGGCTTCCGTTCAACATCTTAACAACATCCTACAATATGGCCCTCTTCAAGAAGTGGGTAAACAGACACCTTAATTCTTCCCAGGTGCCTACTCATGTGGTATAACAGGTTCGCCTATTCCTAGGAAGCGCACATAACAAAAATATATATCGGATAGTCTAACACAATCACATCGAAATTCTACACCATGTATACATATACGAATATCGTTCTCTTGGAAAACAAAACTAATAATCAGGTACCAAGTTAGAAGATAATAATAAACAAAACAAACTTAAATTCAGACACAAGAAAACATCATCTTGAAAATTCATGGAAAGTGCAGTGAGAAACAAATCAAATATTATATTTCTTGGACGAAACGTAGAAGTTGGTTATATTTTGAAACTAGTCTTTTCAAATATTTGTTGAAATGGTTTTAATACTTTCGGAGAAATACTATTTTTCCTTTAATTGAGTAGAAAATAGAATATTTGAAAACTCGGCACCAACTCCAAAAATCATATGGTCCTGAATATAATAAGAGTAATCTGTTTCCACATTTGTGCAGCTTAAATTTTTTTCTAAGGAAACTGTCCATTCTGATTTTACAATCCTACGTTACCAATTTATTCAGTTATTAAGTTTGCTCACCTGATCATAAGTGGTAGGCATATATCTGAGACCAATTGTCTTTAGTTCTCTAGGAAATCGGACAGTTTCTTGTGACGAAAAGCTCTCGCTGCATTGCATATGGTGCAGATATGGAAGATGATTATATTGAAACATAGAATTCTGGAAAAAATTTATTAGAAACTGCCACAGAAAATTTTTTGTTTGGATTACCACAAATGGTTCCTGTATAATATACGATACGGCTTTGTACTGCATGAACCTAGCAAAACCTTCTGTGAGCCATAAATCGTTATACCATTCATGTGTTACTAGAAAATAGTGTCGATCGAAATTATTTTCTATTTTCTTTTCGTGTTTCAACTTGTATAACGTAAAATGTATTAAGAAATATATGTAAATATATTAATTCAATTTAACTTTGCTTATCGAGCTCCATATTTATTTCAAAACTTCGAGCGAAATACTGAAACGTATCGAGTTAAGTTAAATTATTATTCTAAAATAACTTTTCTTAGTATAATTTTTTCGTCAGCACCACCAGAGCGTAACTTCTAAATTATGGTTCAATCGAATATAATAAATGAAAATTGTTATCTATAAATACTATATCCATTATTTGAAGATATGAGTGCTGGTTATGTGAAATTCGTGTAAAGATTCACCGTGCCTCAATACCAAAACTGTTATAGCTAGAGCTAGAGCTCTGAAAGAAGTTTCAGCTAGATGATCTATCTATATTTCGCATTTTGGCTGATCTCATGGAAATACGGGACTATAAATTAATGGTAAAATCGATGGAAAACCCGTTTTCTATCAGTTTCAATTTTTGAGAATTTTAATGATTTATCCTATTTTTTTTATTCGAGTGAGGATTAAGTTGCTGATCATGAGAAATCAACAGAAATTTGAAGTGTAATAGAGAGTATTCTCATACATGATACCTGATAGCAATTCAAGTTTTCGCGATTCTAAAGTTTTTGAACTTCTACTCGGACAAATAGAAAATGATGAGAGCTTAGGACGTCAGGATGATAGTGTAACTAATGAACTAATTTATTGGCTAAAAGAAGAAGAAGGCAATTTCTTATGTGGCAGGTTATCTTTCACAGCGAATACAGGTTCTAAAATGTGAAACTTGTAGAAATGATCTCTTAAGTAACCACACTTTGGACAGACCGAATTTCAGTAGTAAATATATTGACCCAGCTAAGTAGGATCCATCGTTTTCTATCGAAGTCCACTTGTTGAATCAGATGGACATTACACGGATTTAAAGGTTAAACGTAAGTTATCATAAGGACATTATTTTTCTGCTGAAGAAGAATGTCCTATGCAGCGGCGAAAAAATACACTTTTCATTCAAAAGTGGTTGTACCGCTCCATCGAAAAACGTCGATGACCTTTCCGATCGTGGCTCAACAGGGAGTATGACGAAGAAGGATGAAAAAGCGATCGTGGGTTTGTTTCCGCGAAATCCGGGGTTGAGCTGGCGTGAAGAGCGAGCAAAATTATGAAGAGGTTTTTATATATTGCACGTAAGTATTAGTAACTATTTGCGTGCAAACGGTTTGAAATGGCGAAGCACAATGAAAAAAGCACTGTTATCTAAAAAGCACGTAACTAAACGCCTAGCTTGGGCAACAGAAAACATTGATCATGATTAGAATAACGTTATTTTCTCCGACGAATTCTGTTTAGAGTCACGTTATCGTATCAAGGCCTTGATCTTCCACCTCCAGTAATTTCGCCCAGCGCACTGTCAAACATCCCATAGAAATTAATTCATGAGAATGCTTCTCGAAAAAGGGATTCGGGACTTTGAACCTCTTTCCGAGAGCCAGCATGCAAATGGGATGGTCAAATTTTACGATTAAGCTTTAATACCAACTGCAAAAAGTCAATTCTTGATGGAAAACAAGGACTGGACCCTGCTGAGGGACAATGACCCCAAGCACCGCAGCCGCTTCTGTACCAACTGGAAAAGCGAAGAAGGCATGGTCACCTTGGACTAGCCTTCACCACCACCTGATATCAATCCCATTGAGAACGGCTGGGCCTCCATAAAGCATAACTTTTGAGGAAGACCCACCTAATTTGCTGGAAAGTATGCCAAGAAGATGCCAAGGCATTTTTGACACTGGCAGTGATTGGACACCTCACTGATGATATTGGGGCATGCTTCGTGACATGTAAAACAAACTTACTTAAAGAGGGGTCTTCTTAAATACATTTTTGGATGAATTATGCTGTATACGCTCTTACTCAATAGACTGTATATACATATACAGAATTTTTGCTATAAATAACCATTCATTTATTCATTACTTGATTAATCTATCAATTAGGGAGTACTTTCTGTCGAGAAATTCCGGGAATTGATATTTTTGTTGTTGCTAAGTTGGAACAACTATTTTTATACAGACGCGGAGGGGGAACGTGATCTATCATTCAGTTTGTTCACAGTGCCCGATTTTGTCAGTTCTCACAAGCGTGTTCTGCGATTTTTACAATCGATAAAAATATAGAACAAAGAATTTGTCCCAAATTTTGTATTGCAAGTGGAATTTCGTGGGCCGAACGCTGAAAATGTTACGGAAGGCTTAAGGTGAATCGACTTCATCAAAAACACGTGTATATGAGTAGTATAGTGCATTCGACCGCAGCCGAGATGTGGTGAAATATTTGCCCCGCTCTGGTCGGCCATCAACATCTTCAACTGAAGTTGAAACGTAAACATAAAGTGAAGGAAATAGTAATTGAAAATAGTCATTTAAATTTAAAAGACATAGACAATGAACTTTCTATGTCTCACGAATCGATTCGTATCATTTTGAACAATTGTTTCGGCATGGAACGCATTGTCGCTCTACTAGTTCTTTATTTCCATTAATTTATTTAAGGTCGCTGTTTAACATCTTGGTCATTAGCGATCAACTTAAATATAAACTTTTGAATTATTATTTCTTGAATAGTCTTATGAAGTTTTGTCTGCTCAAAATACTACTTCATTGGGATTATTCAAGGATTGAATTGTGTTGTCGCTTAGTCATAGTTGCCTTCTATCTCTCAAGGTTCTACTACACTCGAATATCAGGTGGTCGAATTCTAGAGGTACATTGCAAGTGAGGCATATTGGCGTTTCTTCTTTCGTGAATAAATGCTTGTGTGTGAGATTTGTGTGTCCTATACGCAGTCTTGTTATTATTGTCTGGTTCCTTCTCGTGGTGACAATAATCGGGGGTTTTAAATTGAGGTCTTGTCTTATTCGGTGTTGTTTGGTAGAAGTGGCGTTCTTCCGCATCAAATCAAAGGGGGTTTTAAATTGAGGTCTTGTCTTATTCGGTGTTGTTTGGTAGAAGTGGCGTTCTTCCGCATCAAATCAAAGTTTTTGTTCTTATAAGATTCTTGCTTTCAACTTGTCTGAGTTTTATCTTCTTATATATTTGGTCTGTTATTGCAGCTTGTTTCACCTTTTCGTTTCCTTGTATGCCTACATGAGATGGAATCCATAAGAATTCAACTTCCTTTTTAGCATTTTTCAAGTCATTCAGCAGCTTCCGTATTAAGTTACCTAGCGGTTCATTGTTTCTATTGGATTCTATAGCTTCTAGGTTGGACATAGAGTCGGTGCACACCAGAAATTTACTGTTTTCAATTGAAAAGCCATTTTCAGGGCTTTTAAGATCGCTATGGATTCACATGAGAAAATTTTGACTGATCCGGACTAATCAACCTGTCACATGAGTCTGAAGTGGTCGCTGCACCTGCTCCATCGGTATATATTTTACTGTATGCGTGGTATTTTTATATTATTATCGATAAGTTTGTGGGCTTGCATTATATTTTTTCAGCTGAATTTCTAATATCCCAGTTTATTTCACTTTCCATTTTAAACCATGGTGGTATTGGAGCGTCTTTTTTCGGCCAGCATATTGGTAGATCCATTTCAAGTTCTCTCAGATATTCATTGATTCTCGTGTTTAGTGTTTGAGGCAACTTCTTTGTTGATGATGTCACTGTTGTGTCGGTTTTATTTGTGTCTATTATTTGGTTGGTTGGGTTTGTAGGACAACTGGCGGTTCTAGTTGCGTATGCGATTTCAATTCCACAACTAAGGGGTACTTCTTCTGCATCTGCGAGGATACTAGTGGTCAGGCACCTATTACAAGTCTTGTTCCTTGCGTGTGCGTGGGTCCAGTTTTTTCTTGAGGCTTCGTTTTGCAGATTCGTAAAAAATGGCCCCGTAATCTGGTTTTGAACTTATTATAGCTCTATATGTTTTCAGAAGACATTCGTTATCAGCACCCCATTTACTGGAGCTAAATGACTTCAAAACATTCTTTCCTAAGACACAATCAGCTTTGAGTTTTTCAATATTATCTTTCCATGTTAATTTTCGGTCGAACATTAAGCCCAGAATTTTAAGATCGTAAACTCTATTCAATGGTGTGTATCCCAGTGTGATATTGCAATGTGGTTCTTGTTTATATTTTTTTGTGACGATTATATATTTAGATTCATTTGGAGAAAAGGAAAATCCGGTTGTGTCTGACCAGGTCGATAGACTATTGAGAATTTTTTGTATAATTTGTAGCGTTGTTGTTATCATTCTGCCACTGCACATAATTGTGAAATCATCTGCAAAAAGGGCATATTTCGTTGGGGCCTTTGGAATCGTTCGTATGTCCTCTATAGCAAGCAAAAAAAGCAAAACACTTTTAACTGATTCCTGAGGGAGTCCTTTCTCCAGCTTACTTGCGGTCGTGGTTTTGTCTCCAACTGTCACTTGTATTTGTCCGTTCGTAGAAAAAATTGTTGTAAAGTTCCATATTTTTCCTCCGCAGCCTTTATTTTATATCACTCGAAGCTTGTGTTCTTTCCAAACCATTTCATATGCCTTGAGTATGTCTATTGATACCAAACTGAGGTGTTGGTCATTCGCTAATGCTGTTCCAATTTCTGATTCTATGCAGGCTAAATGGTCATGGGTGGATCGATTTTGCCGAAATCTAAACTGGTTGGCTGCTGGTTGTTTTCAGTCACCTATCTGAGTCTCTTACAAATTATTTTTTCTAGTATCTTACACATATTGTTAGTCAAGGAAATCGGACGGTAGTTGGATGTTTTCATAGGGTCCTTGTTGGGTTTAGCTATTAGAATAACCGTTGCCAGTCTCCATTGATCTGGAAAAACTTGAGGTTTCCATATATGGTTGTATATAATAAGAAGGAATTTGACTGCTTTTGGAGGAAGGTTTTTTAAAATTGTGTTAGAAATGTTGTCTGGACCAGGGCTTGATTTTATAGCTTTGTCAATTTCACGTTCAATTTCATTCAATGTGATATCCACGTTCATTCCTTGATGATGATATTGCTCTGGTTCTATAATTTGTATATTTTCTCTTGAATTTTTGAAGGCTCGGAATAGTTTAAGTTGTTGGAGTTTGAAGCAAAGCTGTTGGCTAGCAAGTTTGCCATATTAGTGTTTTGGAGAATGATTTTTCCCTCTAGATTTTCAAATTGTTTTGAATGCGCTCTATTCTGTTTACCTCTAAGTACTCTGATTTTATTCCACATTTATATAGATGAGGAAATAGAGGAGACATAGTTGCTCTCTGATTCCAATTCGGCTTCTTTCACTGCACTTCGTGCTTCTGCTCTAGATTTTTTGTATTCTATTTTGTTTTCTACTTTTGGGATTTTCTGGAAGTTACTGTGTGCCTTTTTGATTTTGTCTATGCATTCTTGGTTTATTCATGGTACTTTTTTCTCTGGTTTGATATGTGAAAATCGTTTCACAACTTCATTCACTGAATCTTGGTTTGGGTCGAATGAAATATTGGAATCATCAATGTTTTCCTAGACTAACTTGCGGAAATTGAGCCTATCTGCTAGATGATATTTCCATGTGGGTATAATCGTTTCTGGATCAGACTGTTGTTTTGAAGAGAAACTCATGATGATAGGGTAGTGGTCGCTATCGTCTGGTTCATCCAAAACGAACCTGTGGGGGTATATATCACTATTATTTGATAAAATGGGGAGATCTATAGCACTTGCCTTGCCATTAATTATGTTCATGTGTGTAGGCTTTCCTGTAATAAGTAAAACAAGGTCGAAGTCTTCCAACCATTTTTCTGTTATATCCCCTCTTGAGTCCTTCTTTTTTGATCCCCATAATTGGTTGTGGGCATTGAAGTCTCCCAGAATGATGAATGGTTGTGGTAATTGGTTATAGATATTTGTTAATTTGGCACACGAGATATCTCTGCTGTTACGTAAATACAAATTACCTACAGTTAATTTTGACTCACCCTTTATTTCGGCTGCCACTGTATCGACTTTGTGTTCAGTTTTATCTTGCGGCTCTGAGAATGATCCCCAACAAATATCACTACTCCTCCACTTCATTTGTCCCTGTCTTCTCTGTTTATAGTGTTTGAATCCTCTGATGTCGGCATAGTAATCTCTTTTGAAGTTGGTCTCTTGAAAACATAAAATATCAGGATTTCTATCAGTTACTGTAAGTCTCTTTTCTAGTGTAAAATCCGTTAACGTTCCGGTGTGAAATTTCCATACTATTCTTTATATTCCTGTGCTTTTCTTGTGAGCAAAGTGGTATTTTTGAATGTTTGGATGATGCTATCACCATCATCACTTTTCAAATTAAGTTCTTTCCCTATTTTCTTGATAATTCTGGTTATTCTGCTTCTATTACCCTTTATAGTGGATTCGTTGTGAATATTTCTTAGATCTTCTACTATCTGGCGAAGGCTCAATATATCTGTTCTGTATGCTTTATGAAGAAAGTATTTTATTTGTTCTACTGAATTTTCAAATTCATCCGGTTCTTCTAAAATCATATTTTCTATACTTATCCAGGTCGCCTCAGGTTCAGATATGTCTTTCTCCTCTTCTTTTCAATTTGTCTTTGTACCCCAGATACCCTCGAACTTTGCGAAGTGAGTCATTTATGATTGATTCATTATCTGAGTCGTCTGTTGGAATAATTTTCGAATCGCCGGCTCGGTGGCGTAGGGGATATGATACTTGTCTCCTCCGCAGAGTTACCTGGGTTCAATCCCCACAAAGTCAGTGCGATTTTTCGGATTCTGGGAATCGCTTGAGTATCCATCTTTCGGAGGAGATGTAAAGCCGTCGGTCCTGTCTAACAGAGATGTGTTGGACATTAGAGATCCCTTCCTCGACTCGAGGGGGGTTCGGCAAAATTCCCGGGTTAGTGGGTGACAGAATTCTCCGGCGTGTCATTGGCCGAAAGGCGGAAATAGAGCACGTTAAAGGAAAAACAAATAAACAAACTTCTGATTATCTATCGTGATAGGTTCAGAATCAGTCGTAGAAAGTGATCTTTTGAATGTTTCTGATGGTTCAATTAAGTTATGCGGATTGTCCCTTTTAGGTTGCTTTTCGGATGTTTTTGACCAGTCAATACTGTCCAGGAATCTTTGTCGTTAGTTACGTTTATTTGGCTTGTCTTACCTTGAGTTAGTGACACACTATCATTCTCTATCGGGTGAACTGGACAGTGTTTTGCAATATGTCCCTATTTATGGCATTTGAAACATGCTATACCATCTGCTGAAATATATATAGAATACGAGGTATCCTCGAATTGGACTTGCATTCTTTCTGGCAAGGTTGAAGCGTTTTCTGGTGAACCATAAAACTGTCGTCTGAAACTCAGTTAATGTGAAAAACCTGATTCATTGAACCATGTAATTGTGGATAGTGGCGTTATATTTATCTGTTTTAAATGGTCCTCTATGAATGAGTTTGGAATCGATGGAGAGGATTTACCTTATATTCCTGATGATTAGAGGGCGAATAGGTAGTTTCAAATTATTTATTTTAATATACATATCTTTTTCTCCCAGTTTATGCGCTGTTTGCCTGCTGTCAACATAAATGCATATTCTGTTGTTTGATATTTTTGATATGAACCTTATTTGTGATATGTCAATTAATTTTGCTATGTTATACACGTATTCTTCTGAGAGGGCCTTCTCCTTCACTCGCGTCAAGATAATGTTGACTGTTTTCTTTGATTAAGCGGTGTTGGGCACTCGAAACTCTTGCCAGAAGGTCAGACGGTAAATAAGGAATATTACCTTAGCGTTATGCGGCGTTTGAGAGAGTGAATTCGTCGGAAAGGAGCAGATTTGTGAAAAGGAAACTCATAGATTTTGGACCATCTCACAATGCTCTCATTGTGAATGAATTTGTTTCCAAGAACTCAACAAATACCAACCAACAACCACCGTATTGAGCTGATATGGCTGCGGTCGATTTTTTTTCAAGAACACAAGTTACCACTTCGAGGTTGCCTGTTTTGAATCGATAAAAGACGAGAACTGAAATCGATTTCCAAAAAACTGTTTGAAAAATGTTTTGATGATTGGATTGCTAATAGGCATAAATGTATTATTTCGGAATGGGCCTACTTTGGAGGAGTAACAATAAATTTGGATAAAAAATGAATATTTTGTGTTTCATTCACCATTTCCTGGTACTTTTTGACAGGATATATTAATTATCATGGAAATCGCCGTAATTGTGTTGTGTTGTACCCAGAATATAATTATTTTTCTCTCAGAATAGGTTATCTCTAGAATATTCTCATTCACCAAATGAAAATATGTTATCCTTACTAAATCCTTGTTTCTATTATTAATAATATTTGCTTTTTAGATATTCTCGCTATTCCACACCAAGAATTAATTAGGATTACCAAAATAAAATATCGGCGAATTAAAAACCAATCTTACAAAATCACTTCCCCCTTTGTTCTTTCAATATCTCAGCTTTGTAAATAATCAGACATTTTTGAAATGGTATTTATACTTATATCAGTGATTTCCGTACCTAAATTTCCAAACCACATGTGCGACACTTCGTGAGCAATAAGCGAAATTGCATTGATGTACTGTTGCAATGGAGATTTATTATAAGTTGATTCATAAGTGAGTCCATATTCTCTATAGACTATCAACCCCCAGTGTTCCATTCCCAAACTCGCATAATGAGGTATTTCTATAGAATCTAAAAGAATAATTTTAATAAACTATGGAATATAGAATGGCAATACCGAATGTTCACACCCAACTTCTGCAAAGGATAAGATATTCCAGTATACTCTTCAAAAAAGTGGAGAACTGCAGCCGTAGCATTCAACAATTTTCTTCGTTCACTACGATCTTCGATCGGAGTAAAAAGTCGTAAAAGAACGTTACTCTTATTGTTATTTTGGTACCAAAGTTCATCATAAGTATAGTCTGTTAGTATCCAAACTAACAGATATGTAGATATAGGAACAGTACTCTGAAAATCCACGGCTACTCCTTGAGATGTATTGAAATTATTCTGAAATTAATAATTATGAATGGAATTCGACTATTTGACTTTCTTATCGTCTCATATAAGCTTTTATAAAATTCAAAGACTTACTATTTGTCGCATATTTGAGAGAGCAATCCATGAATTGTTAGGTTTCACCAAACGAATATTGAAAATTGATTTGAAATAGGGTTCGTCAAAACATGGAAAAGCTGATCTTGCATGAATAGGTGAAAATTTCGTTGCAAAAATCGTCCTGCAACATGGAGAATATCCTTGAAGCTTTCTTGAAGATTTAATACTTATATACTTTTTAATTGAACAAATTCGGCTAATCTTTTCAGTTCAACCTTTTTTCTTCACGGAGCCTAAAGGTCTAAATAACGTGGAACCTGGGAGGATCCACCGTGTGTATTTTCAAATGACTCATCTAGCTGTTACTACAAGTCTGATTAATTTGCTGATCGCACTTTGTAAATTAAGATATATTCAGTGTAAGTGGAAATCTAGGAGACAGTATCCTGTAAGGAGATCAACAATTCTTCTCATTTCTTTTCACTTGGTGAAAGCAAGTCCCAAGCTAGCTCCTTAGAAGGCCTAAATAATTTCTGTCACGTTTAAAGCTTATTTCAGTGTACCATCTACCCCCCTCTGTATAGAAAAAGCAACAGGTAAGATTCTAATATTTTAACTGAAGCTTCTCTGTCTGAGAATATACCAATTCGTGCAGTGCAGTGGTTTGCTCCACCTCGGCAAACAAGTCACGGTAAAACTGTTGGGACTTGAGTCTACTTGACCTACTGCATGAATGTTTATCAATTAAGTTTTCTTATTACTTTGTCTATCAGTTCAGATCAATTGATAACCATTTGAATCTCAAAACGATCTGAAATTACAGAGTACAAGATCGAAATTATACCAGTAGATACAATTCTTCAAGAAATATAACATCATAAAGATAATATTCATAGTTGTAAATGTATTTAGTTTTGTCTTGATTTCTTTTAGTTCCTCAATTTAAAAGATGAGTAGCCTATCATATTTCTTTTGCGTTTTGTCACATATGTATTGATATAATAATTTTTAAAGATCTCATAGTATGGCATCATCGTAACTTACCGTGTACCGTTTCTCTTCTGCGAATAAAATCCTACGTGGCTTTCAAGACTGCCCTCAAACTTAATTTGTAAAATATGTTCTCCTGGATTTATATAAGCACCATCGGAATATGATACATGAAGTAATTCTGCTGAAGTGTTGAACGTATAATTCGTTGTTCCAATTTCTTGATCAAGCGTTATCTCTCTTATGATCAGTTTTCGACTATTTAGTGTTATACTTCTTATGGAGTGTTGCAACTGTATAAATATTGTAACTTCTCCCGCAAAAGTATTATTTTCCAAACTCGGGATAATGGTTAATGAATAACTTTTCGGTATTGCGTCTCTTTGGAGACGCGTTGTAGGGGACCATGCTGAAATCAAAGCAAAATGCATTTTCATGGAGTTCATTGGATTCTATAGGGTATCCCAAAAGTCAAGCACTAAAATTCAGAGATATCAGGTCGCGATCTTTTCAAAACACCCATATTACCTTGAAAACAAATTCGGTTTTCGAAATAATCAAGGTTTACTTATAAAATTTGCTATTCATCTCGTTCAACTAAAACGGAAAAGCGTTTCAAGCTTTCGCAATGATCTCAGTTTCTTGAAAAAAGGTACTCGATGAAATCATTTCGGAATAAATGATTAAGTTGCTTAGGACTTGTCAGGTAGCCACCTCATTCTCCGGATACGAGTTTCTAGGTTTTTCTTGGGAATGATTGAAAGGTAAAATTTACTTCGTCAAAGATTAGGAACTGCTCAAGAAGTTTCTCGATTGAACCTAAGAATATTTAGAGTATCTTTTCTCAAAATATGTTGATCATGTTTATTACAAAATAGCCGTCAATTTGAACAAAGAAAAATAGATGATTTCGCAAACTAACACTAGCAAATGTACTCCTTCGAGCATGTATATCGCTTTGATTATAAATGAACTATTTTTTATTCATAGCTGAGGGATAATGTCTCTTATCTACCTTTATATTGAAAAATTATCAAATTCTGAATATCAATCGACTCATACTTTGGCAATCCAACATAATAATCTGAATATGTTTCACACTCAAACTCAAAAGAACGAAGTTGTGTGTAAGATATGCGAAATAAATAGTGTACTTCCAAACTTGTACCACATTCTAGTGTACAGCAAATATGATTTACGTGTATATTATGATTTATAAGAACCACTCTTAACTATGAGAGATGTCTAACGCTCTGGAATCAACTCTCAGAATCAGCTAATTTGATGAATATATTTCTTCCCCATAGTAAAGCATAAGTGCTGAAAAATTCTCATATATACAGCGCCCAAAAATTAACGCCAATAGTGGAAAATTCAAATTATGTCCGAAAAAGTGTAGATATGCTGAAGAATTATTTTTCCCGTAATCTACCATCCCTAAGGAATGCTTGAGAACAATTGAATTGAAAATGGTACTCATAGAAGAGGAAATAAAATTAATAATGAAAAATCTAAAACTCTTGGAAAAAAACAAAGTCCCCTTAAACCTTTTATACCAGATATTTTCAACCCTGGCAGGAAAGATAGCATGACATCTACGATTCATACTTAAAATCAATGACTTTATAGTATTCTGATCCATTGCGTTTCAAATATCAATCTGCCTGCTCTGAATCTCAATCACAGTAGCTTGTTGATTTTGCTGGCTTCCTAATCATTCATTGAGAATGTCGGCCGATGGAATTGGAGTCTGGACTTCATGCAAGACACGCCATCCAAGTTATTTCGTGATTTTGAAGGAAGTTCCTTGCGATATGAGCTTGTTGACATCTGGCGTTATCATGCATAAGTGAAAATTTTTCGCCCATGCTTGCTACAAATGGTAAAACATTTTCTTCTCAATTGTCTATGATGTTCCTGAACATTTGGGGTTCTATTATTTACGAGGACGTGATCAGTGCAGGCATTCAAAGAAATCACCCTCCGCACCCTTATCGAACCTCCACCAAACAAGGTAAGTAAAAAGCTGCTCTGATCATATCTCTCATTTCGACGTCTGTACATTATAAAACGTTGATTTCAAGAAAAAATACAAAATTTCGACTCATTTGTAAACGAAACGCTCTCCCTGTCAGCTTCTAACTGATTAATATAGCAAAATGATGATCCTTGTAAAATTAGTTCGGGCTCTTCGATGATCTGAGGTTAAATCTGGGCCTGGGCTTTCAATCAAATTCCCTGAGATGTTTTCACCTTCAAATGATGATTTGCATTCCATTGTACTTCCGACGCTGCATTTGGAGGTTTCTAGCATCAGCGAACCGTTGTGTCAACGAAGAAATTCTTATGTAACGGCCATGAATCGCCAATGTTGCTCGAGGTTGACCTTGCCAAGGTTTCTTTCATGGCTTCCAGTATCTATGTACCTGAGGATCATTCTGGAAACAGTTTAATGGGACACCTGAAACCTTTGGCCTATTCTTGTATAATTCCAACCAAAGTCATCTAACACCACTACTGTAGCATACTCTACCGTGATCAAATTACGTGATTCGCTTTGCATTATTACCGAAAATGAAAATTACAAGAACAACAAACGTCACTAGCAAAAATTGATCAACAATTGCTGTTATTACCAAGAAAAAACATCTAACTTCGTTGATATACGTTTAGACGAACTCGAATAAAACATGTATCTACCAAAAAAAAATTCGAAATTGTACGTCAATTTCTTGGCGCAGTTTACAATATAAATCCAAGTTTCCCAGCATAAATCTTTCATAATTTCTTCTTCATCAATCTAAATATTTCTAGCCGCATTATGTTCAGTATTTTATGTGAATAGTTCAGATTATTAATATGAAATACGTAATTAAATACAAATATTAGATTTTACTGTGTTTTACTATAAAAATCATAAAATCTTAACACTGTAACTGGAGTTTCTAACTGTAATTCATCGACAAAAGATGAAATTACATAGAAAGTCTTGTAACAGCAAGGGATAATGGATATTCAGAGGAGAGCTATTTGAAAATATCGAATAATCGGGATCTACATAAATATTTCTGGTCGATCCAACTAAGGGATTATCTTTTACAGAGAATTTTGAATATTTCTGTATGTTAAAGGTGATTAAGATTCTACTTGGGAAGGCAGATGAATAATTTTTTTGTCAAGTTTTAAATCATCTTCATTAGGAAATGAATGACCGATTTGAATGCAATGGTTAGGTTGAATCTCGTTTTTTATATGTAATTATCAATGAACGACCAGGCTGAACTATAAAATGAAGTCGATTGCAATCCGGATAACTCATAAACTCCTGATTTTTTAATGATTTCAACGCAATCTTCGACGTTGAATAAAACTCTTTTTTCATAACTTTTGATGGGGTTGAAATGCAATCTCAAAATTTAAATCCGAAAGATTATTGACAATATTTCAACTTACTCTTGCAAAATAAGGAATTAATTTTTCGGGTGTTTTACATTTTGTTGTCAGATATATTTGATTAATAGCTAATGATATTTATTTTCTGGTTTGATCATTTTGTTCATCAACCAATAGTCAACAGTTTTTTCATGCAATAAGTTATCTGGTTCTAAGTAGAGTTAAAAATTTTGTTTTTTATATTCAACGAGAATGTCCGCTAGAACATATTTCCATGACAAGACGACTAGGTTGTTCCTATATGCATCGTTGAGCTGAAAATAATTTTGTCCTGGAAATAACTCTTGATGGACAATAAATTCACAATGCGTTATTGGTAATTTTTCGGATAACTCTATTAACTATTGACAAACGGAATATCACAGCGTAACTTTAGGATTATTATCTTGTCCTTATATGAGACATATATATATATATATATATATATATATATATATATATATATATATATATATATATATATATATATATATATATATATATATATATATATATATATATATATATATATATATATATATATATATATATATATATATATATATATATATATATATATATATATATATATATATATATATATATATATATATATATATATATATATATATATATATATATATATATATATATATATATATATATATATATATATATATAGGAGCGATGAAATCTGAGGAGCAGGCTGACCACCTAACACGACCGTTTGTCGGACGGTTAGTCAGACTGGTCGATTTCTGAAAATTTGACATAAACAATTCTTCAAAAATCTTCGAAATTTTCTCTTTGAACTCCCAGACTGACTTATGTAGATCCCAAATATTCTAAGTTTTCAAATTCACATACCAGGAGCGATGAAATCTGAGGAGCCTGACCACCTAACACGACCGTTTGTCGGAGAAATTTTCTTTGAACTCCCAGACTGACTTATGTAGATCCCAAATATTCTAAGTTTTCAAATTCACATTACTCCTCGCTGCTACAAGACTTATAAATACCTCTTTACTTTCTATGTAATTTTATATATCTGACGTTGAACGTGAGTGCGAAATTGCTGGGGCAATATTGAAACACTAAACTTTTTGTTAGTAAAACATAGTAACATGATTAACTTCAATGTGGTAAGGCCTAAAACGACTCAATATGTGATATTTATATCATTTTGTTCCACTTGTAATGAATATATTCCTTGAAACATTTCTTGCATAAGAATCAAAGCCAGTTTGAAATTGATAATATGTAAAATTGCAAAAATAATAGCATAGTGTTCTTTCAGATTCAGAATTATGTTGTCGAAGGTATCAGTTGACGTCTTCTTGAAAAAAAACGGAAAAATGGATTTAGCACTAGATGTCTAAAAGATTTTGCTCACCATTTACGGTATAAAATAAAAGAAAACTGCAAAGAAAATTACACGTATACTTCATCTTCACAAAACTATAGACCATTAATGCGAATAGGATGTAATAGTCGACTCATTGCCTATGTGAGTATGGTGTAATTAGGTCGACCTTGCCTTTCTATGTTAATTTTGGAAATTGTTTCACTTTCTCTCTCTCTTCATCTTACCGAAAAAGTTCTATTTGTAACATTGAGCCTGAAATCATTAAACCTCCTCAAGATGCTAATTCTATCCTCAGATGAATGGAAAAAAGCATCATTTCTTGATCTGAGTAATTAATCAGAAATTGAAAAATCATTATGAACAAAAGTAATGCCCAAGATTCATGGGTAAATCACATCTCAATAATATAACACCCAAATCCAGATTCTAATTATTACTTCACTAATTGGTCAATTACGCAATTTTGTTGCCTAGTACGCAAAACAGATAATAATGATTTCCGACATGTAATTATTTCCATGGTTCTTAGAAACCAAACATTCTGTACACTATCATAACCATTCTTTTGCCAATCTATCATGGTGATTATAAGGAGCATCGCTTAAAAATAATGTGTCTGTGAGGAAAGGCCGGTATGAAACTTTCAGTGACGATAGGCTTAGTAGGAATTCGAACTTCAGATTCATGGGAGTTCTAACCGAAGCTAACTCAAAAATTTAGGTTAGGTTTGAATGAGTCAGTATATTTCAAATATTTAAACTCACACCTAACCAAATCCATTCTAAATGGAGTCTACTATCACCACATTCACAGAAAAGCAAAAATTTAGGTTAGATTAGTTAGTTTATGTGCGGGGGTTTTGTGTGTTTCCTCCATCGGGCGCGTCCTCAGGTGGTGGATAAGGTAGAGATAGTGCTCGAGGTTGACCTTGCCAAGGTTCCTTTTCATGACTTCCAGTACTCTCTGTACCTGCGGATCATTCTGGAAACAGTTCAATGGGACAACTCAAACCTTTGGCCTATTCTTGGGTAATTCCAACCAAAGTCATCTAACACCACTACTGTAGTATACTCTACAGTGATCAAATTTCGTGATTCGCTTTGCATTATTACCGAAAATGAAAACTTTCAAGAATAACAAACCTTACTAGCAAAAATTCATCAACAGCTACTGTTATCAATATGCAGTTGTTCTTCGCAAAATCTCAATTTATTTTTTTCATTTTCTTTCTCATGACAGGAACATGTGCGCAAAGAAAAAATATCTAATTTCGTTGACATACTTTCAAACGAATTCGAATGAAACATGTATCTACCAAAAAAAATTCGAAATTGTGCGTTAACTTCTTATCGCAGTATACAATATAAATCCCAGTTTCCCCGAATTAATCTTTCATAATTTGTTCTTCATCAATCTGAATAATTCAAGACAGATTTTGTTCAGCATTTTATGTGAATAGTTCAGATTATTAATATGAAATACGTAATTAAATACAAATATTAGATTTTACTGTGTTTTACCATCAAAAGTTATGAAATCTTAACACTGTATCTCAGGTGGTGGGTAGGGTAGAGTCTCTAAGATATGGGTAGTAGGGGCGAAATGAAATTACTGCCGTGGACCAAAATACATACAAGTACTGCCTTGTAAAGAGGGTAGGGATCCTCAAATGCTTTGAAAAGGAAAACCCTGGGAAAAAACTAACCTGAAGCGTTGTAGCAAGCGGCTGTAGGTGCTATGAAGAACATTTACCTAGCAGAAGAATTAAATCGAGATATGGTATGTATAAAAAACATATATAACCCCAGGCGGGAACCGTAACTAATGGAGAATACCCCCAATTATCGATATCTAGAGGCAGCGAGGAGCGCATGTCTTCATCATCTGCGAACTTCTTACTAAAACCAGAGAAACTGGAACGCTTCACAAAGAAGAATTCTCACAGATACTTTCTTTATAAGATACACTCAATTGGTCTAATTCACTGCGTTGACTCTCTAAGGAGGGAAAAGTACTGAGTACATTCTTTGAAAGTACTAACGTGGATATATTCAATGCAGTAGGAAGTCATTCACGATTATCAAAACCATAATAAATAACAAATAGTACAACCTCGAGAAGTTGATAAAGTAACAATATAAAAAGAGAAATAAGACGCGATCAACATATTCCAATATACGGTGTAGACATCCAAATAGGCATAAAACATGAAATGTGTTGCCGGGATACGCAAACACAATGGTGCACCGATGAAGGAGAAGGAGAACTTCTAGACCATGAAATTTTCACTGAATATAAAAAACTGAAACGGTACAAAGTAAAGAAATGTCCCGAGAAGTCGTTTTATAATACTAAGGTGCGAGTTGGGAACCCCTTTGATAAGAGAAACTCACTAGAATAGTGATTGAAAAGCCGGATTATATAGAATTTCTGTACAACGATGGATTTTCAGAATTTTTGAAAACCGAAGAAGATTTTGAAGTAATTGAAGTGATTTAATGAAGCAATATTGGAATTAGAATATTTCGAAGATAGAGTTGCTTGGAAAGTCGAAATATCATAAAAACGATCTTGTCAAATATCGACCGATCTGCCTAATATATACAATGTCAAAACTATCTGAACAATTGTTTTGTATAAGATAAAAGGCCAAATCACAAAGAGAGATCGACGCACGAAATGCATTCAATACAGTAAACTGAAACTCAACAAAATACGATCTGGCCGGAACTAATCTGACGGGATACCTGCTTGAAATAATAGATAATAGATAAATAAACAATAAGAAAGTAGAAACAGATCCGAACACTCAAATCCAAACCACTGCGACGGTTCCACAGGGCTCAGTCCTAGGATATATACTGTGAAACCTATTCTACAATAGATAACTATGGAGATGCTGGTGGCAACATTTTTTCAGGACAGAAACGCACAAAGAGGAACAAATATAGAAAAATTGTTACTATGAGAATCAAAATAAAAGGATCAATTAAAGCATCTGAGCGCTAGACAGCCATTTAAATTTCAGGAAATATGTCCAGTACACGACTGAAAAGCACAGAAAGTCGCAGCTGCGCTTACATAGTTGATGCCTCGAACAAAAGAATCCTCAACGGACAAGAGAGCGATTTTATCTTCAGTAGTTGAATCCAAGGTGTTATAGGCGGCACCCGTCTGCCACAAAGCATGCAATATAATTAAACAAACCACTTAGTGTTCAGAGAAGCAGTATTAATAATGCAGACCTATAAAACGCTTCCAACAGAGGGTATCCACAAAAATGATGGGTATTCTAGCCCTAGAACGGGCCAAAGCAACAAAATCAACGATCTAGACTAAGAAAAAGAGAAAAGAATGCATAGGTAGCAAGAAAAATGCCACCTGCGGATGGGTGTATTAAACCCTGGTTGAAGAGGAAACACGGTAATTTAAAACATTTTGTGAATCAAATGATCACTGGACACGGCTGCTTAGAGGTGATTAAATATAACATACAGAAAAGCGACACAAATAATGCTTATATTGCAATGGAGCAGTGTGTTCCATTGTGGTAAATGGCATACAGAGAGACGAGAAACCAAGACGAAACTAAAGGTTGGGTTAGGTTAGTTTACCTGAAAGAAGAAAATCTCATAGAGCAAATGATGAAATATGGGTAGAGCTGGAACTCAATGAAAGCACTGATCAGGAAGATCCTGGATGAAAACATGAATGATGAAAAGGAAGACAAAAGGCGAACATAGGTAAAAAAATTAAATGACGCAGCTGGTAGAAAGAAATAAACTACCCCACTTCATGTATTGCTGAGAGGCAATAGCGAGACCATATCATAGAGGAGATGGGAGACAGTTTTTAGTGGGTATGCATCCCCCTTAAGGGAGTGAATTCAACATAACCAGCCGCTGAGTCACCTAGCCGAGTTTATACAGTTTTTTCACCCCACTCAACAAAAACAGTATGAGGTTTAAATTTATGCTAATCCTATTTTTTTACATTTATTCTCTATATCAATTTCCTTCTGCTAAATAAATAAAGTACTTGGACTAAATTGGATTAGGTTCAGAAATCAACATCCCCTTTCAACTTTATTTGCAGTTAGCCGTTATTGTTCGAAATGACTTGGTGCAAAACTTTTACGATTTTTATAATTACACCAATCAGAATTTAAAACGAATTCTCAAAAGTAACATGAAATTCAAGTACGTATTCTTTGTTCATAAAGTATAAATATCAGAGTTGAAATAACAAAATAGCTACCATTGAACGTATGTGCTTTTCACACGAGAAATGAACATAATTGCAAGTTCTTCTATATTCCAGGAAATTTCACCACTGTTTTGATAGTCTTCCATTTATAATAAATTATAAATTTCATAAAAACTGCTAGGGAATGTTCCCGAATTGAATGTTCGAGGCATTACCACCGTTGCTTTATTAAAAATTGAAAGCATGCGCCGATTTACATTGAATTTCATAAATCGTTTCAACAAAATATCCTCGGTGCGATTTTTTGTGTTTGAGGAATAACCAGTCTCACAGAGCAGAATCAGGTGAATACTATGGTTGTAGAAAGATATGCAGTGGAAAGACTTTAGCGAAATAGCTACGAATACAGTGTGAGACGTCGCCTTATAGTGGCAAAAATTCTGGCTTCTTTCTGCGAATAGATTCGCGCAAACGACGCATAGCGCTCAAATAATATTCCTTCCTGACAGTTTTGCTAGGCAAACGGAATTCACAATGCACCACGCCACACCAAAATTCGGAAATAAGTCACTTTAATCTTTTTCGGCCATTTAGCCGTGATTTTTTGGTAATGTCTCAAATTTGGCACGATATTCACTTGATTAATGAAGTGTATCCATGTCGTAAGCAAAGACTCAAGTCTAATTACCTAATCATGCTTTTCAGCTTATCCTTATAATCAAAAAGCATCGTTTCACCCAATGTAAAGCTCAAAACATATTTTTGGAACCAAACGAGATTTGGCTTTCTTCAAAATTTAGTGACTTTTTTGCTCAATAAAATCAGACATTATAAACAACGCGAAATCACTTGTTTAGAAAACACAAGCGTACTATGAAACTGATGATGAAATTGACATCGTACAGATGTCTGTAATACTTGTACCAATATAAAAGTTAGTTGAAGTGAAAATTGCCCTCAGTTGTTTCTTTCACTTCCCTGATATATTAGTTTGCGATATCTTCTTGTTCTATCACGTCGTAAAATTGTTGAGAGGGATGTATATCGAATCAGTTACTTCCATTGAAATTTCAGCTACGTGATAACTGGCTGATGTAATATCAAAACACATTTTTTCTATTTGAGAGAATAATATGATATGCTATTTTTCTGTGAGAAGTTCTGTCTCTGGTTTTGGGAAATGTTTTGTTTTTAAGGAAAACTTCTTCGTTCAATCGTCTGGGAACTTTTAGCAAGCGAAAATGGCCGTTTTGTGCAGAAACATTTCAGGACACAGTTGCATTTCGTCTTCTTCAGCTGACGAAATCTCTTCGCGTAGGTCTTACCTTGGATCTAACGCCTGAAAATAGTTGATTTTGAAAAGACAATCTCTGAGGATCTGACCACAAAAACAGTCCACAAAGACATCCTCCTTAGATTTTGGATCGATTAAGTGTTATTTACTTAAGGGCAAATTAATATATCAACAAATTGTTGATATATTAATTTTATTGGTTATAAAATTTTGATTTCTACTTATGACGCAGTGATGGATTAACATTATTTTATGATATCACTTTGATAGATGAATATGTGACCAGAACAAGCTGGTAATTCAAGGAAATAAGACTAGGTAGAGTTAGAATTCAAGGAATATATGTGTTTGTAGACTTTTTGTGTGGTAATATTCTTAATTTTTCTTCAAAAAGCGCTAGACCAAGGTAAAATATACGCGAACTGATTTTTTACGTAGACGTGCATTCGAAGACGAAAATGCAATCGTGTCGAAAAATTGATATTTTTTAATTTGAATTGTTGTGAAGTACTTCAATGTATATAAATATATTTACCTTAAAAATAAAAACATTTCTAGCAATTAAACACGAAACTTCTGACAAAAAAACATTTTTTTCCCTAGAGTGAGAAAGGATGTTCAACGAAGTGATTAATTTGAAATAAATTCCTTTCAACAATTTTACCATGAGACAGAAGAAGAAGAAATCACAAACATAATCAGGTATATGAGAGCACACAATAAGGATAATTTTTAATTTAAACTTTCGGGCTAACCAATTCACGCAAACTGTTTCATTTTTATATTGGTACTAGTATTACTGATATCTGTGCCAAGTTTGTTTTCAGTATCTTAATTCGTTATATATTTACTCTTGTGTTTTCTTAACGACTTGAAGTGATTTTCCAGTTTTTCACGATATCTGATTTTCTTGAGCAAGAAGTGCTATTAAATTTCAATATTAGTCAAATCTCTTTGTTTCCAAAAATTCTCAATATTTTGCAAAAAAAGTTGAAGTGAAATCGTGCCAAAGGTTGAGCAAGACCAGAAAATCACGGCAAAATATCTCGAAAAGTCAAGTTGAAAGTTTTTTCCGATTATCAGGGTGTGGTGCATTATGAATTCCTTCCGTACGGCAAAACTGCCACAAAGAATATTACAATTACGAGCCGTTAAGTTTTTTTGGTTTTTGTTGCACGATAATGTGCCGTCTTATACTGCACTCGCTTTCCGTACCAATTTCGCCAAAAACTCAACGTATATATTTCTACTACCGCCGTATTCACCTAATTTAGCTGTGTGTGGTTCAGACTATTTCCCAAGCTCGAAAGACCAAGCCGTGGTTAAGGTGTTGAGTGGAATGAAAAAATATACCGTAAATTGGCCCTCGTTTTGAAGGCTATATGTGAAAATCATTATTTAGCATACATCAAGAATTGGAAAGAACGTTGGCATAAGCGTATTGTGTCGGAAAGGTGTTTCATCGAAAGCGAAGAAATAGATTTTGATAAATGAATAGAGATTTCTTTTCATAGCAAAATTCTTCTCAGTTTTTGCTTAAAGATTGAATTGACAGTAGTTGTACAAGGTAGAAATGCATTTGGTGAACAAAAGCTACGTAGCATCACGCATAATGTTACAATGGCGTAGTGGAGGATCTATTTGTATAACTGATAACTTTCGGAAGCTTCAATTCATAATGAAAGCAAAAGGGTAGTCGCAGAGTTACCATTTCTTTATCACTACAAGCTCAGGAAAAGTCGATCCCAACATTCAAGTCAGTCCTTGCTTTTTATGAATTCATTATCCGTCAAACTAATTCTATTCGAATTTCGAATACATGATTTTAAATCTTACACAAAACATTATGTAAATTATTTCCTTAATTGTATTCATCAGACAATTTATTCAGAAACATACAATAGATAGAATAAATCGGGAGTTGAATTGAAAATAACTTTATCATTAATCAATATTTCATTGTAACAATGGAAGTTTCATTAAGGAAAGTCTTCGTCGGCTACCGATGGAGCCAAAATTGCAATATATTTGGAAAGTATTATGAATTTCAATACTACTCGTGTGCTATTGTTGATGTCGCTTTTGTCAATCAATCGTCCATTTTTGAAGACTATTTGATAATTCACAATTGCTCGGTAAATATCCTGGATCAATTAAGGATTGTCCTTAAGGTACAGATTGCTCATTAGTGGCATTGGTATCTAAAACCATACCACTAATGAGCAATTGCTACTTCAGCAGCATGTGTATGCGTCCTTTCAAAGGCATTCTTCATTTCGAACATGCCCATAAATTGATGACCGTGGATCGCTTAAACGTATTGGAAGAGTTCAGTTTATAATATGAACATGCTACTCTTCATTATTTATTCGAAATAGGTAGTGTGCTTTGAGATTGCTCATTTCAGACTAGCTTAAAACGAAAATACTTTCCTTAAGTAAGTCTATATAGTTAAAGATCAAGTTATGCATGTTAAGAAGCAAGCTAAGCATACCCTTTCAGTTGACTTATTAACATACTCAAGACGAGCTTACTCATTAGTTTTATTTATTCAATACACTTAAATGTACCTTGAAGATAAAAATGTCACTTGAAGAGTATGCTTAAAACGAATAAGTCCTTAGCTGAGTATTATTACCACAATCAGAGTATCTGTTTATAATACATCTGCTTGCTAAAAATCTTCTTAATCATGCTCAAGTAAATAACACTGCAATTAAACACGCATGACATTTGAAAGCAAGCTTACTGGACGAAATCATCTTTTTGTTTACAATGAAGCATTTCAAATGCATTGTTCACACTAAAACGTTTCACATGACCAAATCCCGCTTAGATTTTCTGCTGAATTTGTTATGGAGTTAGAATCTTGCTAATTTGCAGTTCTCAGTTCAGTTATCGATAAGTTTTTCAATACAGCTTAAAAAACCTTATATTCAGAGAAAATATTCCTGGGTATTTTCTCGAATCATAGATTCTTTTGAAGCAGAATGTCTCTTCAAAGATAATACAAATAAGTTTCTTTTTCAGAGGACACTGAGTAACATTTCTGTCATATTCATAACGAAACTCGACTTTCAAATCCCGTGTTTTGGGAGAATCTGGAGGTGAACTTGAAATAAATTACTTGTGGAATAAAACTCATTCAACTCCTATTGATATCCAATCTCCTCACTTTATCAGCTTATAAAAGTCATTTTCTTGTCTTGCTGTTGACCAAAATTTTTTCCATGTTGATCGATTATTTATAATTTCATTTTTAGCTCTATTAGCTATATTATATTAATATATCATACTGGGTGAGTCACCAGTGGCGCGGTGCTCTGAAGCTCGTACACTCTTGAAGATTTAATTTTTGTTCGAACGGTATTGAATTGAGAAAGTAAAAATCTACTTCAGCAACTTATTTTGAAGTAAACAGAGTGTCCTTATTTTCTATGGAAAAATCTTGGGAGGTTTTTTCAGATTGGAAGACCACTTTTTTGTTGAAGATTCAAGAGCGTCCTACACTCTGCTATAATATCTTCGAGTAATAAGATTTTTTGGTGAGTAGTTCCGTCACAATATTTTTTTTCCGTATAAAATCATGAAAATAGGCTCTCACATCATCGCATGCTCCTTCGGCCAGAGAGGATGAATACTTTAGTTTTCTTATTGCCCATAGATAGCTTTATTGATGAATTGAAATAGATTATCCTCATTTTACACAGAAGTGACTCAAGAAACTCATTGAATATTGTAATTTCAAAAATATCAAATCTTGATTTTTTCACGAAGAACATCCTGTATTTCATTATTTATGTCAACGTATGAAATATTATGCCATATTTTTGCAGAATTGACCTTATTTTCATGAATTTTCACGGAGACAAAATTGTGACGAAACTACTCACCAAAAAAACTTATTACCTAAAGATATTATAGCAAAGTTTAGGCCGCTCCTGAATCTTAAACAAAAAAGTGGTCTTCCAATCTGAAAAAACCATCCAAGATTTTTTTATAGAAAATCGGGACACCCTGTTTACTGCAAAATAAATTGCTGAAGTAGATTCTTACTTTCTTAATACAATACCGTTCGAAAAAAAATGAAATCTTCAAGAGTGTACGAGCTACAGAGCACCGCGCCACTGGTGAATCA
The DNA here is from genome assembly GCA_013387265.2 of Cryptolaemus montrouzieri. Lineage (NCBI taxonomy): Eukaryota > Metazoa > Arthropoda > Insecta > Coleoptera > Coccinellidae > Cryptolaemus > Cryptolaemus montrouzieri. Next base: position 55,465,794 of record JABFTP020000185.1, on the reverse strand, counting down.
CCCAGTATATTGATATATACCTAGATACTTATTCTTTAATTAAATAAAACAATGATGTTTGAATCTTCACTATATTGTCAAAGCACATAGTGACTTCTTCAGGTAAGTAGTACATTCAAAAGGATGGTGTTCCTTATGTTTTACAGTGGAAAAATAGTTACTCAGCTTGATAAATGACAAGTTGCTTCTTTTTAGAACTGATAACATTAAATAATGATGACGAATTTAGGTCTAATAGGCTACTAAGTAAATTTCCAGAATTTTTCTGTTTATTGACTGACGAATATTGTGGCTAGTACTGAACTTTCTCTATTTCTTCTTGAGATGAAAGAACATAAGAATCAATTTTAAAATATCCGAAAGATTGAAAAGAAGCTATGCATATATTAATGTATTACAACATCATTTAGACGTCTTTACCGGGATTCTCCTGATCAGAAAGCACTATGACCACTGGTAATTCAAACTGCGTGATAATTCTAAGGAAAAAGTTAATATAGTTGATCATAATTTACTGTTGAATATTAAAAGATACACATATGTAAATTTTCAGTTCATATGTAACTGGAACTTTCTTGAATGTCGAATATTTTAACCCGAAATTTCACTATATTTTTAGTTTAATATTTGTTATTTGAATATGAGAGATAGTAACCATATTTTTAGAAACGATAATTTTTCTACTTCTGCAGTTGAACATATGTACTTACCATCACCTGGGGAACTAAACCTTGTTCAGAATATTGCGTAATTGAGTTTGAGCATGAAGGGTGTTTTGATGGATGAAAGCGATTATTTTTCAGTGAACGCACTGCGACTGATGATCAATATCGTGAAAGAGGAAATATCCAAAGTTATGTATCATTAATTTTTTTGAAGTCTACTCCAAATGATCATGTTTTTCTGCTATAATTGCTTTTCACATTGCTGTCACTTTATTGCTGATTGGAATCTGGCTTCAATGCGGAATAAAGCATAAACACGGTGATTTTGACTCCACTTTTTGGTTACAACGCATACACAGGGATTTTTTTTTTGTTCTTTTAAGTCAGAGGTGCTCGAACTCTGAGAGGCTTCAATTATATATATATATATATATATATATATATATATATATATATATATATATATATATATATATATATATATATATATATATATATATATATATATATATATATATATATATATATATATATATATATATATATATATAATTCAACTGAGGAATCCTTGGTTTCAAAGACGAAAAATGTTTCAGATGCTTTCTTTTCAGTTGATCTATCATAAGTTCAATTTACTTTTGAATGTGTTTACTGCGCTTATCATCTCAATTATAGTTTTTCCTTCACCTTGAAACTCCAAGTTAATGGTGTTTAAGTGCATTGTGATGTCAGTCAAAATGCCAAATCAGTCAGCCATTTTTCTTTATTCAACATCTGAGTCCAAAAAAGCTGTTATTTCGGGGAATAATTATTGAAACCTTTCTAGAAATTTTCCTCGACTCAACCACCTGACGTCCGTATGAAGAACTAGATAAGTGTTTTCAGCTGACTCCCTATCTTCCAACTTTAAATTAAAGAGCCGCCGTTGCAAGCTACGTGCACGGATGGAATTCACAGTTTTTGTTGCAATGCCCATAATTTCCTCCGTCTTGAAAACTTTTGAACACACTTGTTGATGTATAATGCAATGGAATGAAAAAAATTAAGGGAAATCTTCAATACCTCGATACAATGCCACAAAACCGTTTTTGTTTCCAGTCATTGCTGGTGCTCCATCGGTTTTAATGCACACTAATTTATATATTGGTAGCTTGTAACTTTTTACAAAATTGAAGAGAACGTCATATATATCTCCGCTACGGATCTTCAGAGGAATGATTGTCAAAAATTCTTCCTTAGCCAACAGGTCATTGAATACCATTCGAATAAAAATTTACAGCTAGGCAGATTCTGTCATATCGGTGGATTCGTCTTAAAGAAAAGTATTTTTATGTTTTATTTTGAAAATCTCCAAATAAAGTCTCACCCGTTCCAATAAATGCTTCCTTCGCAACCGATCTATCTTCCAATGGTTTCTGGTGTTTCGCCAATATATGAGATATTTTAAATGACGCGATCGTAGCAGCTTTTGATTGTTGTGGCTGGTCTTGTGAACATGGTTGGTTTTTTTTTCAAACAAGATATCAAAGCACGTACTTTTCGTTTTCTTAATTCACTGTGTGGCGGAAAATCCTTTTCATAGCTTTTATGAACCGTTTTATCATGCCTCTCTAAGTTACCACGCTTAGGTTTGCAACTGACGCACGACAAATAAGACAAATGGTTCACCATACAAGAGAAAAATCCTTCCTCCCAATCATTATCAAAATGATACGTTTTAGATTTCTTCGCTGAACTCATTTTGAATTATTTTGATAATAAGCTTTGTATCGACGTAGTTCTGCATTCAAGTTACAATTCAAAATGACTCGAATTCCTGCAAGCGCAACATTTATATCGGCGTGAACGAAATTTCGAATGTTCCCGTCAAACGCAGCTTTTCTTTGACAAGTACAGCACGTTCTTTTGATAAAGCCGCCTTTTGCCGCTAGCAGAGTGTTATTTTATTAAGTAATAATTTTTTGTAGCTTGGTTACCTACTCATTAAAAAGTTTTTCCATCTCGAGATCTACTCAGAAAGCACTCGCGATCGACTGGTCGATCACGGTCGACCGTGTGAGCAACCTTGTTTTAAGTCATGTAAGATATTGCTCATGGTTCACCCGTTTCTTCTCGTTTTCGGAGCTTTCGATTTGGAGGCAAGAATGCCTACTGTACTTTCACCCAAACGTGTTTTAGCTCGCATCAAAGCTTGAAATCTTGATATAATCAAGTTCAAACTATAACCGGAAGAGCAAGAATGAAATCAACTTATCGAAATATGGTAATCGTTTTGTAGGAGTTTAATGGAACATCATTAATACAGCTCAATCAAAACAATCTATGTCATTTACAATAAATTATTTTCATAACGATGGTATTCATAAGGCGTCGTTTATGAGTAAGGTCGATTATATATAGTAAGATTAATTTCTATTTCTTCCTAAAGTTTTCTATGTCTACAATATTTATATCTTTCATAAAAACAACACTAGTTTTTGAAACGTGACTACCCCACTGGCTAAGACCAGGGAAAAATGTGCAATGAGAGTCTAGTTCAATATTTGTCACTGAGGTCTTGAAAGAAAATATCAAGGTAATTCTACTCAGATATTTAATTATATATTACATTTATCATTGAAAACTATAGCGAACAATACCAACAAATGCTTGTTTCTATATGTACAATTAATAACACTTATCTTGGTGGTAGTCAAAAATTATTGATCCTGTAGAAACAGATAAGGCAGTGTCGTTGATCTTGAGGAAATGGATTAGGTAGAGGTCTTCTGTTATAGAGTCTCCAATCACCTACCAATTTGAATTTATTTTCCAAAAGTCTCTTGTGTTTTTAGTGCTGCATATGTAGTGAAAACCTCTATTGCAACTTCATATTCATCTAGATATCAGGGCTTCAGATAGAAATTATATTTCGACCTCTGGGCTACTATAATATTAATAGGTACTATAAGGCATTGAACCAGTTAATAAGAAAAAATGCTGTAAGGAAAAATTAAAAATCAGATTTTCAAGATTAAGGGCGGCATTTTGCTTGATGAACTCTTAACTTACCTTATATTTTGGATATAGGTCACTACACAATATTTAAGATATAGATATATTGTTAATTTCCACTAGAGAACTTTTATATAATTTAATTATTTCAAATAAAATCAAAGATGATTTTCAAGTTGAACTCGTTAGTTTGAAGGTTGGCAAAAAAAGAAGGAAGTGAAGATTCTAAAGCCGATGGAATATAACATCTGATATCAGAATATGCGCACTAGACTGTTTGCCATTGGCGTAACGGTTGGGCATAGATGGAGGGTTGATTGTAATTAAGTGTTTTGAATTCAAATAGCTGTGACGTGATTTTAGCAACTTACATTTTATTGCTCGAACAGTGGTCGCTTGAAAATAATTCAAACAATCACGAATTCCTGATTGTTTATACAAGCTGTTCCAACGATAATTTAACTCTCCCTCAACTCATAATATAAAAAAACTCAGAGCAAGGCAGTGGCAGCGGAAAACATGATTTCCAGAGGTAGCATTGTTTATACAATTCTGAGCATGTTTGATTAACGCCCCACCCACAATCAATGGGAATATGGGTCAAATGCCACATCATTTTTTCGATTTAAATTTTCGATATAGGGTATTCCTACTACATAAATATATTTTCAAATGATATTTAGACAACCCTTCCAACCGGATCTATTTCGAATAAATAATAGTACAGATTAACATCGGTATTGAAGAAAGTGTTTTATCATGTAGATTTGAAAGTAAGTGAGGCATTTCAATCGCAAAGAATAATTTGCGAAATCTTTGTTCGAGGGGTCTATACAGGATATCTCATTCGAGGTAATCATTCCGTTCGGTAGTTCGTCGGTAGATCGGTGTGTGCGTAGGGTCGATTGATTTAGATTCATTCGTTGGTATTCTTCAATTTTCCGTGTTATTAAAAACAGAAACTGGCGACAAATGGCATAGAAAGAGTTCAATGTTATTTCAAAAATGAAAAAAATCATTTCAAATTTTTACCCACTTCCTACAGTTCTTTTTCTAAGGCGCTATTTTCATCATTCTAATCACACAATGATCAATATGTTGTTCAAATTAAAACTGCATCACTGTTTTTGAATACTAACAAGAGAAACTCGAAAATGGTATGCTCAATTGATGAAATAGTAAAAATCATGTGACTTCATTTTCACAATATCAGTTGAGCAGAAGGAACAGCCAAAATTCTCAACACAAATCATCAGAAACAGAAGTGAGTCACCAATATATCAAATTTCTCATACAAGTAATTCAGGCAACTGGTTCAGTGGCGAATCGAAAGCATAAAATAGCACGTCATTTGAAAAATGTAGCTGTTGCAGCATCACAAATTTCTTCCGTATAAAATAAGATTGTACCATAAACTAAATGAAGATGACTTCAATGGTCGACGGCAATTTTGCGAAAATATGAATTTTAATCCCAACTTTCTTCAAAATGTGTGCTTCTCTGACAAGAGTACATTCATGCTAAACGGAGTGGTGAACAGACAAAATTGCTGCTTCTGGGATACACAGAATCCTCACTTTACAAAGAATTATATACACAAGCCCTACAAGAATTAAATAGTTGGCAAGGTACTACGGGAACCATCTTGTTGGGTCGTTCTATACCGAGGGGTTATTTTATTACAATTGATCAATCGAGATATTAGATCAATTGCATTTCCTATAGTGCTGTCCCATATTTTGATATTCGAATGCGGAAATATTTGGACAATAATTTTTTATAGATCTGGATCAGCAGGAAGAGACCAATTGAGTAGCCAGTAAGGTTACCGGATTTGAATCCACTCAATTTTTCTATTGGAACATTTACAATCAAAAATATACACTAAGCAGCTAGAAACTTGTGGAGAAGAATTGTGGAAGAATGCCAAATATTGACACCTAATATTTAATTTGGAGTAGTATTTTCAGTAACTTTTACCTAAATTGCTTCATTTCCACTATACCTAATTCAACGTTATCTTCTGTTGATTAAACGTTTTTTGAGTTCCTTTGAATGTGAATTATTAGACCCGATGTACCCAGCTAGGTAATGAATGAATTCTTCGGTTCGGACTTTGTATCGACCCCTAACAAAAACTTTTAACCGAATTCGTTCACAGCATCGAGAGACTATTCCAATAAGGTTTCTCATGATACCCTTTGCGATTGAAAATGAAGGGGGTTGATCCCCGCGCTCTTGAATTAAAATGTCGATACACCTTTTTCAATACTTCAATCTGTACTCCCATTCATTAAAAACACATCGAGTTAAAATAGTTGTTCAATTATTATATGATGATAACTTTTCGTGTATGAAACATCCTACAACGAAATTTCAACACATGCAGATGTGTCGAAGTAGGAGCACCTTGACTAGTTCCGATATGTTTCTTTTCACTGGACGAAGTATCCGTACCGGATCAGTATTTTTGAAGATTCGTTAAATCATAAGGTCCTAACTTTAACTGGTTCAATTACTATAGTGTTTTCTCCCAATAAGCCGAAAAGAATAAAAACATTGGTATCCGTCTCTTTTTTACACTTTATCTCTTCATAGGACTCAAGGGTGCTCTTGTCTTCCCAACTCATAATATATCTAACCTAGACTGTAAAATAGCATAAGGCTTACTGTTTTAACTAAATAAATTGGATTTTGAAACATTATTCTCAATCTTGTAAATAATTATAATCATAAAAAGCCCCTCTATCATCGTCAGAAGACAATGGATATGGAGGGTACAAAAGCAAATTATCTTTTTTTTCAAATGTATAAATTGTTGATATAATTTTCCGTATGATAACTACAGCGCCTTTCTGTAAACCCCGGACAGCCAAATTATACTCCATCTGAGACTGATTGAACCTCTTCATTTCCTTCTTAGCTTTATTTAACAATTCTGATCATTATCATCAAATAAGAAAACTAAGTCAGAGCAATAATCACTATTCACTAAAGATTATTTAAAAATTTCAATGAATTTCAAAATTCAAGTGAAAATGATATGAGATTTCATAGACTCTCCAGGACCTGTGTTAATAACTTATCTAATGTAAAATTGTAAAATTTAATTCAAAAAAAATTAAAACTTCATGGCACTGAACATTTTATGCCCCAATTGAACTTTCAAGGTGCCAACATTGATGATGGGATTTTTGGAGCCTAATAAAGTATATGTAAAATGAACACTAAGAGTTAAAAGCGATCAATCGACTGCGAAATTTTATGTGCCACCAGGTGAGCACATGTGGGGATAGTTTGGGAATGTACCACAATAGACTGACAACTGGAACGTGGATAAATCGTCACGCTATTGAAACACTCCCAGTTGTGAGAAATTAACTAATGCAAAAAAATTGAATTATTTGAAAAATCACAATCAACGGACTATTTCAATAAATATTTAAGGAGCATCATGAAATGCGCAAGTAAAATAAACAAGACTGAGAACTCAAAATATAAAAAGAATGGAAATAAGTTGCAAAATTATATTATATGTCTTGGTGATCAAACCTTATGATGGACGTATGGTACGAGAAAAAAATATGTTTGTCAAGCTCTATATCTCCAATTTCTATTGTATCTCAATTCTGACTCCAATTGGCATTCCTTTTGTTCAACATATTCCATTTATCCTGATTATATCAAGTACCCAGCCTATAATAATAATTAAAAACCCTCAGGGGCTCTGGAACACTGTTTCTGAGTACGGGCTTAGCGAACCCGAGGTACCCAACCTGAACCTGGCAGTAGGTATAAAATGCAACTTATCTAATGATGTACAATTTAAGGAATGAACGGATGAATCGACATTGTACCACCATAACCTCTTGTCGCGTTCAAGATTTAGGAAGAAGGTCTTGTCCAAAAGTGAGTCACATTCTCCCTAGATTAGCGACGGAAGAAGCGTGATATCGAGTAGGGACTGCAACACAAAACCAAATGGGAAACAACGTCAATACCATCCAACCGACTCTTGATGTTTTAACGGTGGTGCAAGCCATTAGGCCTTCGACCACGAGAGCCGGACTCCTAGGAAATGCATGAAGTGGACCCCAGAAATGTATTCCTTCGTTATACGTTCCTGTTACAAAATTACAAACTTGGAATCGGAAATTACAGCAAACTGATACGCGTGACATCTTGCGTTCGTTGAAAAATATCCGGCAAACAACAACAGCAACAAATATTGCAGCACATATCCGAGCAGAGAATTTCGGATCAACGAAGAACAATCGTAAAAATAGTCTACTTGCTTCAGAAACGCTAAAAAGTATACGGGAAGAGGTCATAATGGAACTCAGAAGCGAAAATGATACTTATAACGGTATACCTGCCGGAGTCAATGAAAGTATTACAGATAACATCGAAGCTACGAAAACGAATATTAACATGGAACGTCCTCCTGAGCCGAATCTGCAGAACGAATTTATGTATTTAGCACGATCAGAACTCAACAGAGCAATAACTGAATTCAGTGGTAGTAGCCCAACTAAATGACCTAAACTGCCCAAACTCAAGACGAACAAGAACACCAATATCACATCCTAGCAAGCATAAACTCAGTGTTTGAAGAATACACTGACCAGAACACCTTGGAGAAAATTAACACTTTGATATACTGTGGAGCGGTAGCGGTTCTTTGAATACACAAACAACTAGTCTCCACAACTCTAATTCGATCTGAGCCAAAAAGCGTCAGAAAACCACCATGGCAAGAATGACTGGAGAAGAATATTGTCAATATTAGAGCTGAGATGGGATGCCTCACAGAATTCCTGAGAAACAAAAAGCCCTTAAGGCGCTTGAAATTCCATATACGCAAAATACATAGAAGAATTGATACACCAAACACCCTGATCACAAACAACACATCGACGTGTATATGGACACAGTATAAACTCCAAACTAAGGCAAAGAGGCTCTCAAGATACATCAGTGTACTGAAAAAACAAACATCAAAACCACAGGTTCCTTAAAGCCCAGCCAATTTTCATAAGGGAAATAACAAAACTGTGACCAACAATAACAGAGAAGTACCTGACGCACAGTGCTTGACCGATTATTGGTCATCACTATGGTCCAACCCCAAAGAACACAATAGAGATGCGGAATGGATCACGAATGAATGAAAAACAACGCCTTGATATCAAGCATATACATAACATAACAACAATTGGAAGGCCACAGGTATAGATAATATCCACAATTTCTGGTACAAGAAGTTTGATGAGCTCCATAGAGCCCTAGCGAAACAGCTCACGTATTTTCTTCAACATCCCAGGAAAACACCCACTTTCCTAACATAAGGCTTGACACATATGCTACCTAAGAGCGATAGAACACAGGATTCGTCTCAATATAGGCCAATCATTTGCCTGCCAACACTCTACAAAATACTCGCCTCATGCATATCCAATCGAATATACCAACGCCTTGATGATAACAATATATTAGCTGAGGAGCAGAAAGGATGCAGAAAGAAACACCATGGATGCAAGGAACAACTCATCATCGATTCTGTGATAATGAAAAAGGCACACGTAGGGCATCGGAATGTTCATTCAGCTTTTCTCGATTATCTGAAGGCATTCAATAATACCGAACATTATTGGCTTGTCGAAGTATTGCAACATGAACACTAAGTCAATTAAAACCGACGAGATACCTATACGTCGTGGAATTTTTCAAGGAGACTCTTTGAGTCCACTATGCTTCTGTTTAGCTATGAACCCATTGTCATCAATGCTCAATAGAGCATGATACGGATTTAACATAAAAACAGATAGGAACTATCATACAATCTCCCTGCTGTTATATGTGGATGACATCAAATTATATGCGTCGAACAAGAAATAATTGGATGATCTGCTGAAAACTGTTAGTAAGTTCTCGGCAGATGTTCATATGAAATTTGGGGTTGAAAAATGTAAGAACCTGAACATTCAAAGAGGGAAAGTCATAGATGGTGAAACACCTCCAAACGGTGATATTATACAGTGTATCAGGGATGGCGAAACGTACAAATATCAAGGATACCAACAAGCCAGATTGCTAGACCAAAAACAGTCAAAGGAGAAGATTCGTTCAGAATACAATCAGCGTCTGAAGACTGTGCTGAAATCAATGTTGAACTCGAGGAATCTAGTCAAGCCAATTAACACCTCCGCCATTCCAGTGTTGCGTTACTCATTTGAAATAATCAGATGGACTAAGACAGAATTGGATGATAACAAAAAAAAAAAAGTACAACAATCATCATTCAAAATAGTCTGTGATAAGAACAACTTCAAAGCTGAAAGAAGGAGGACGCGGATTGATAGATGTTGTCAATTTACACACCAAACAGATAAAAAATCTCAGAGAATTCTTCTCTGCAAAAGCTCTCACTTCTGACCTCCATAATGTGGTATCGTTGGCTGATAAGGAATAAACACCACTGAATCTTGCTACCAGAGATGACCTGCTGAATCTTCCGTTCCTATCAGATACTGAAAAACAAGAAAAATGGTCAAGAGAGGAATTGCTTGGACGACATCACCATGAGATGAATCAACCACACATCGACAAAGAAGCCTCCAACAAATGGTTGATGAAAGGAAAATTATTCGCGGAAACAGAATGATTCCTTATGGCCATTCAAGACCAAGTGATCGATACGAACAACTACGAAAAATTTATTATGAAGGACGGAACATCACAAACAGATAAGAGCAGAGAATGCCATATAAGATCGAAGACTATACAACATATTACGTCCGGCTGCGAACAACTGGACAGTTGTGTGTGTGGACTGGTCTATTTTCACAGGCATAATCAAGTGTGCACCATTATCCATCAGCAACTTGCACACAAGTACGGACTTCTGAATACCTTCCGGCCATATTACAAGTATCAACCGGCGCCCGTATTGGAAAATGACTCTATCAGATTATACTACGATAGGCCTGTTATCACTGACATAATGGTGACAAATAATAGGCCGGACATAGTGGTGTATGATAAGAGAGCCAGAACAGAAATGCTGGTGGATGTCGCCATACCGAAGAATAACAACGTGCTGAACAAGTTCCAAGAGAAAAATTCCGAATGCACAGACCTTGCTATTGAGATCGAGCAGATGTGGCACCTCGATAAGGTAGATATTGTTCTTGTCATCATATACTCGACTGGTTTAATACCCAAAACTTTACACGATAGCCTTAAGAAATTAGAATTGCATAAGAATACCTTTATAGAAGTGCAAAAAGCTGATTCTCTTAATACATGTAGGATAGTTAGGAAATTAATGTCAAGTATATTGTAATCGAGCCTATTCCCTTTGATTGCTGAATCTGGGAAAGGAAAAATTATATTCAGCTAACAGCTGAGTTAGTGCATAAGTCCACGATAATGAATAATATATATTTCATAAATTACAACCATATAAAAAAATAACATGATTATGAAGATGAAATTTGTCAATAAAAAAATATATGCTGAACGCAATACACGCTAAAATTCATGACTTAAATATTCGGACAAGTCATAAGGTTCCAAACTCATTAACAAGTACCAACATTGACGTTTGAACAATTTAAAGTTGTTTAAATTTTTTTAGTTTTTGTGGGAATTTGTTAAAAACAGATATACCTGAATAAAAACATCCGTTCTGAAATTGAGTCGGACGGTGAAGTGGAGGTTTGTAATTGAAGTTTCTTTCACTATTTCGTTTATATTCTTCGAACAGAGATGTATTCTGAAATAAAAATATAAGCAACTCGTATATATACACGCTAGTTAAAGTTAATATGTTGTTAGCTCTGAAGTTATTTCTATACGATTCATTGTATCTTGAATTCAGAATTACACGAAGCGCACGCTTCTGTAAAATAAATAACTCATCAACATGTGCACATTGTCACCAGAACACAACGCCATATTTCAGGATGGAATTACTACAAGATCAAGGAATTTAGTATTTACAGTGGTTTTAAACTGGTATTTTCAAATGGAACAGTTGACGGCGTATTTACATTTGACCGGATAGTTTTAAATAATATGACCTGCGTTTTTTCCCTAATCAAAATCAACCTGTTCTTCAGAAGCCAATTCAGAATATTTTTTGCACACAACTGCAGAGTATGGAACAGCTACACCTCGCTCTCTGCTTTTATAAACAGATTGGTATCGTCAGCAAAAGTGACCAATGAGCAGTCCAGATTTACGACAGAGGTAATGTCGTTCATAAACACTAGAAAAAAACAGTGGCCGATAACAATTCTCTGAGCTATACCCATCCTGCCATTGAAGATGGACCTTGACAAGTAGGTTATGCCGTCCCTCTCGATCTCTACTTTCTGAGATCTATTTGAAAGATATATCTTACACCATATTGTTCGAATTTCTCCAACAGAATGTCATGGTCTATTGATTCATATGCTTTAGTAAGGTCTAGGAAAAGAGCCATGATATTTTTAAAATTATCAGATCCCATAAGCACTCTGTAGGTGAAATCGTGCAAAGCCGTAACTTTGGAGCGATTTTTCATATAAACACGTTGACAGTCATTAAACAAGTAATTTAATTGGAAGAAATTAATTATTCTGGACGCCATTGCAGTTTCAAAGATTTTGGAGAAGGACGACAGTAGACTAATGGGCCTATAGTTTTCTATAAGAGTAGGGTCCCTTTTTTTATGAAGCGGCTTTATTAGAGCTACCTCAAAATTAGCCAGAAAATCCCATGAATACATGAATTAGTAGCGATGAATGTCAAAGGTTCAGCGACTTTCTCAGCACTTAGTTTTATCAAACTATTAGGAATTTCGTTCAACCAACTACTCCACTTATTTTTCATATTTTGAATCAAGGATCTCAGTGTTCAATACTGAACTGATAAACATTGACTTCAAATTAGTTGGTGAATTAAATGTGAAGTTGACATCACCCGAATCTGCTCTCAACCTATGAGCAGATTCTGTAGAAAAATTATTAACTGAGTCAGCCACCTGACATTGACTACCCGGTAGCTGTATTTTGCTTACCTTTTTATCTCCCTTCACCTATCTTATGACTTTCTAAATTGTTCTAATCTTATTTTCAGCTCTGTCTACCTGACTTGAATAAACTCCCCGCCCAAATTCAATGAGTAATTGATTGTAAAACTTATTCCTGGTACACTGCTCATTTCGGGAACACCATTTCTTCGGGGTACATATTTTATTTCAGGTACACTGTTGGATCCAGGAATACTGCTTGTTCTGGATATCCCGATTATTTCAGGTACACGTTGATACCGGGTTTTTTGCTTCCTCGAGATGTTTAAGATGAAAATGTGTGTTCCCCCAGTTTAAAATGGTGGCAAGATCCGTACAAGACGTACTCTTCGAAATCTCAATAAAACCAAATAAGAAGTTTCCGCCGAGTAACTTACTTCAGAGCAAATCCTGGATCTCAGAGTAGAGATTTTCCCACATTCAAAATTCCCTCTATATACCATTGAGTTTGACTATTTTCGAAACCATAAAACTTATAGGAGCAACTTCCTTTAGAAGTCAAATTCCGAAAGAAGTAGAATAGAATTTTTACCTTCGAAATACTTATTGCCAACTGTTGCCAAGTCTACATAGGACATTGAACTCAAATCTTGTCACTATAAACTCATGCAGTTGCAAGGTTAATAACTATCTATGACCGAATTTAATATAATCGTTAACATTTCCAAATCAGTCCATTAACAATAATCAAGCTAGTATTCGAACAGAAGTATTAATGGAATAATGAAATCAACATTCATACATGTCTATTTTCACTACATGCAATACAGGATTTCGTAGAATGATAACTTATTCCGATGACCTATAAAATTTCCAAAACGAAACATTCGAATAAAATGGGATTCACCAATAATAATTCGAGTTACACTCCCCACAAGAATTGTCGCATCACCCTACTTTTACGACAATAATATATAAACTTTTAGGTTGGTCATTCAAGAGTCGCTTGGTAACTTTCAGAAGTATAAAATAAGAAGATATCATTCAAAAGAGATGAGTTTATGATGGAAAATTTCAACAATTTTCGAGTTAATGAAATATTAAAAAATTCTACCATCTTCAAACATTCGCGAAGAGACCAAACAACCAGCTTCGAATGAATACTAATCATTTTCAAAATCGAGTGTTTCCTCCCCGGGCCCTAATTACTGCCAGTATACTCCTCGGAAGCCCCTCAAACAAATTTTGGATGTACTTTTGAGTCAACGAGTTCCAAATTTCAAGAAGCAGATTTTCTAGTTGTTGGAGTGTTCTACAAGGCATCCTACTTCGCTGAATTTACCACCCTATGTTGTCCGAAACATGTTCTATAGGATTCAAGTCGAGACTTCTGGCTGGCCATCTTAAAATGTAAATTTTGGCATTTTGCAGAAATTCTGTAACTACTCTAGCTGCATGAGGTCGAGCATTATCATGCATATAAATGAAGTTTTCACCAATCAATGGGCCAAAGAGTACAACAAGGGATTCGAGGATATCTGCGATGTATCTGGCCGCTGTCATTGTTCCATTATTCACTAGGACTAACTGAGTTCTACCATGGAAAGAAGTGCCTCCCCACACCATTACTTAGCCCCCTCCGAAGTTTTCGGTTTTCTGGATATTGCATTGCTGATACCGTTCCCAGGTCGTCTGTATACAGGTATGCGTCTATCATTTGATACTAGACAGAACCTGGACTCTTCGGAAAAGAGAATATTCGAACATTCTGGAATACCCCAATTTGCATGTTTCCTCGCAAACTGAAGTCTTGCACCTCGATGCTCTCTGGTGAAACGCGGGCCGGTAGAAGCCACCCTTGGTCTGATATCGTCTTCTATGAGCCTGTTACTAACAGTTTGCAATGAAATATGCACATTTCTGTAAAGTGCAAGTTCATTTCGAATCATTCTATCCGTACACTGTCGAACCCTTAGTGCAGTTAAACGAAGCAATCGATCATCAACTGGTGTTGTTATCCGAATTCTACCCTGACCGGCCCTTCTTCCATATTCCCCTGTTTCGTGGTACCGATCAATTGCTCTTGAAATAGTGCTTTGGTTAACATTCAACAAGTTAGCCACGTAACGTTGGCTTCGCCCCTCCTCTAGAAGTATTACAATTCATACCACTTCATGATCCCTCAAATAGCGTCCAGGACGTTCAGCAGCCATTACAGTAAATTCAAAGATTCGAAAATCAACAAGAAACACAGAAAACTTGCATTAATTTAGCGTGAACACTTAAGAGAAATTGAATGAATACTGATAGTCAAATAAACTCATTCTTGTTTCAGACTTGTCTGAGATTATATGGAGACAAATGGTACTACATAGATAAGATTTTTTTCCCCTTACATGTCCGAGAACATAAGTTGAAAAAGAAACTGCGATCGAGCTGCTTAATCGATTGTGAAATTCAGAATACCAGGTGATGCGACAATTTTTGTGGTGTGTGTATATATATGCAGAATTCTCTGCATATATTATTATATTATTAAATATTCGAAATAATCACACTATATCTACGCTATTCATTACTGAGGTAAAGTTTAATATTGATACAATATTACTCATATTACCATATTTTATTTTATTCGTTGAAATGCACTCTTGACATTGAAGTGTCAAAATTTCTGAATTCCTATGCAACTATGCATATGAAATTATTAGGAGATAGAAGTGCTTCTTTGAACGAATTTGAGCAAATGTTCTTTAATTTGGATATTGTGAGGTATAACATACGATGTTGAATATTTTTCATCTTTGTAATTTGAAAAGACGATAAGAAATGTGATGTAGTGAATCATTAAATTAATTTAATTCTCAAAAATAGAAGTCTTAGATAGAAAATGAGTAGTGGAAGAGATTATGAAAACAATAAAATATATAGAACTTTATCTTGAAACCAGTATTGATAAATATCAGATATTGGACATAGCCCACATATAACATATTTCTATATAGACTTTGGTATATCTTTTAGAACGTTCATTGGAAGTATAGGATGAATTTTAAACTTATATTCTACTGGTATACCATTTAGATGCTGATTCTTTTGTCCTTCTAACGCTTCTCTTGTTATGACTTCTGAAATCAAAATGTCATTTCAGAAACTAACCCTTATGCAGAATAATTTTTCACCTTTAACTATATTGGACACATCTGGATGAGGCTCTTCTCCATCCTTCAATAAATTCTGAACATCTTCAAAACATTTCTCATATTTCACTAGTTCAGTACACATCATTTCAAGTAACGCTTCCCTCATCAACCTAACAAAAGTAATATTTTCTTCATCAAACAAGAAACAACCCAGTTCAATAATGCAACTACTATAAGAGTAATCTATACTTAATATGTATTGTTATGCGTAGTTGTGTAATTTTAGTTTGCGTTTATTTATTAATGGTTCCTTTCAAAAGTATTAAATTGCAATCTTGTTTTTAAGCAAGTTGAGTCTTGAGACTGCATATTTCCAACACGCCCAACAATGGTCAGGAGTGTTTTTATATTATTATATTATATACCTTGACTTGATTACAAGTACTACATGAGATGATTGTCAGGAAGACAGAAAACTTTTAAGAAAAAGTAGAAGAACACGAAAACGAGGAAATAAAACAAATACTGTAAACAAGGACGAGAAAAACTGACAAGAGCATTTCCCCGCTTCAGTGAAAAAGAGAACACGAGGACGAAGAAGAACAGAACAAAAGAAGGAGAACAACGGAGTTATCTTCACTCTATCCGAAACGTCAAAGAGAGGCTATCTACCCAACCCTATGAGTAGGTAAGAGTAAAACTACTTGCAATGAGCCAAAAAAGAAAACAGTAGAAAAGGGCGAATGAAAAACGAAGAGGAGAAAGGAAAGATTTTTCCGGTGCTCATCAAAATTAAAAGACCACAGCTAATGTACGACATTTAGAAAGCCTCAAGAGTGTAAACCTTGCATGTTAAAGCTCAAATTCAATGTTGATTCGTGGAAATTTGCTTTAAGGTATAAGTTTTTCCGGAAAATACAGCTCTTTCTTATCGTACTTTTATTCTACGGAGCCTCACGGATTAGAGATATATAAAGGTATGAATGATCTGGAATAAAAGCAAGAATTACGGTTTTGTCAATAAGGATACAGCATCCTCGCATCCTTACAACTATGCTTTCATTCAAACATCTTATCCTTGGTTATAGTGTACAGTTTAAGACCATCCATACATTTACAGATATGAATAATGCGCGAGCAGACGACATCCCGGATTTTTTGAGTGTGAATTCCAGTCCCACTTTCTTTTTCCATTTTAGATTCAGTATGTCTTTACGGTTGTCACAGCCGAGCCAATTCTTCCAGTGTATCGCCAATTTATGCCTCTTGTTCTTCTTGTTTCATATTTCACCTGCTCAGTACACATCATTTTAAGTAAAGCTGCCTTCATCAGCCTAACAAACGAAATATTTCTTTGCCAAATAAGAAACAACCCAGTTCAATAATATAATAACTATAAGAGTAATCCACACTCAATATTCATATTATTAGAGGTACAGTACCTCTGAGGCATTTAGCGTCACTTGAATGACTTCAGTGCTACCTTCAGTTGCCGAAGGCAAACACAAACTTGATTCCAAATCAGCATTCACTCCTCAAGTCTTCTTGCATATTGATCGTCAGAACCTCATCAGGTTCGAAAGGTGTAACACACCGCCATGTTGATTATTGGGATAGTGAAAATTAACTCTGAAAATAATGTTTCTCCTGATATGGCTTTTTTTATACGTATTTCATATATTACAGCTTTGTAAAAATGACACAGAATCTTCGCATCTGATATTTGGCATCTACACAGGGTATTACACAATAGTATGTCACAACTTGGGAGGGTAAATCTATGTGGAATTTCAAGAAAAATAGTTCATATAAACATAGGACCGCAAAAGCTTTATGACGGAGCTACAGGGTGTTGAAATTTCCGGAAAAATTGTTTTTTTCTTCAAATCTCCTGCAGTTTTTGAGATATTCAGCCCAAATTTGTAATGCAAGCTATTTTTCATAGCCACCATCATTACACGTCCTAGATTTTAACTGAAATTCTCAAGGTGTTTTCTTTTCCGATGCCATGTCTCATTTCGCTCTTTTAAATTTTTTTGTAGTACGCCACTGATCATCGTAAGATCAATTTCCGTCACCTTCGTTCAATTTAGAAACTTTTTTGACACTTATAATTTTTTCGTACCTCCAACCTTTTTCGGGTGAGAAGTTATTGCATTTGAATTATTTGAATTGTATGTTATTCGCTAAATAAAGAAAAATAATAGAAATACTCGAAAGGTATGCCCAAAATTTGCTTCTATTTTGATAGCTCGTCTTCTGAGACTCAACTTATACCGATTCAATATCAATCTTAAAAAAAAAACAATAAACTGAATAAATTGCTGGAACTATCATCTACCTGCAAGAATACAGGCCTCTGTCCCTCTTCGCATATTATCACGCACTCTTTGAAATATTGCTGGGGTATTTCTTATTGTGTCACTAGAGGTTATCATTCGATTTCTCAATTCTTTTATAGTGTTCACTGTATAAACTAAACTTTTGAGATATCCCCATAGGAAAAAGTGTAAATTATTTATGTCTGGGGACCTAGGAGGCCATGGTTCTGGCCCACCCCGACCTATCCATCGCTTGTTGAATGTATCATTCATTCGAGAATTCCCTAGCTTTGCCACTGGAATGTGCTAGTGGCCCAATCAAATCATTCCCAATTATTCCGACCCAGACATTTAGTGAGAATCGTTCTTGATGATGAGATTCTTCATTCATTTGATGGGATTTCCTCAACCCAATAATGATTATTGTGAAAATTTGTGATGGCAGTTTTCGAGAAGTTATATTTGTCTATGAATATTATTTCACTATCAAAATGAGCATTTTCTCTGATTTTTTCTAAGAACCATCTGCAAAAATTCAGTCTTGAAGGAAAATCTCGAAGAAGTAGAGTTTGGACGTGTTGAATATGAAACGGACAAAATAAAAAGTCGTGAAAAATCCTCCAAACTAGAACATGTGAAATATTCAACTGATTTCCATTTTTTTTGTACTCACATGAGGATTCGAATCAATACAATTCAGAACTGCTTTCTCAACATTTGGAGTTCTCATAGTTTGAGTTGAACCTTTTCAAAGATTATTTGCAGTAAAAGTACCAGTTTCCTCAATTTTCTGTGGGTATTTGAAAATGTTCGCCTGTCTGGTGTTACTCGACTTGGAAAGCGCACCTGATATAATCGCCTAGCTTATGTTGTGTTTCCGTCAGCCAAACCGTGACACATCATTTTTACGAAATTTTCACCAACATCGTTACTACATTCGCCCCATTATCTTCTAACCTGAATGTTGTACTCTCAATTGTTTCAGATAGAGTAGCATCTTCCTTTTCTAGAGTGTCCAAAAGTATATGTGCATATTCAAGAACAATAATATTTGGAAGCCATGTATCAAATCTGAATCCAAAAATCAACAATATTCATTAAACTGCCGTTGACTCAGGTTCAAAGACCCATTCCGTATTATCCGCCTGGTGTAATACCACCACATCATGCTATAGGCTTCGTGATTGGTCATTTATGACTTAGCTTCGGATGCTTGTCAGAGGATCCAGTTTCCAAAGTGGAATGGATTTTTCAAATGAGATATGATGAGCTCTCCTGAAATGAAATTATCCGGAGGTAAACTCGTTCACCGGTCGGATTTCCGGGGGGAACTGGCTCAGGGGGTTTATAATGGTAACACGGCTAACAAGGATCCCCTGACGGATGCACAAAGTCCCCAAAATTTGATAAGAGAATTCGTCACTAAATTCTGGAACATGAGAGGACTAGGACCCACCAACGTGAATGTGATGGCAGTATACCTGCAGTACACTCAACTCCATGTCCTAGCTCTACCAGAAACTCAAATAATGCCAACAACAGATACCACCTATCTCAGCTTCAATAGCTATGAATTGCACCAAAGGCTTCGATTTGAGGAAGGGGTTTATGTTATGATGAGACTAAATTTGAATTTCAGGAATATTTGTAACTCAACAATTGATAAAGTGAAAACTTACTACAATGAAAAAGTTAAGAATAGAGTCTTGGGGCAGATCAGTGGAAATTGTACGCTCTGGTTTATGGCGAAGGTAGTCATCCGTGCCATCTTTGATTAGAAACGACAATTCTATTGCATCATCGCCTAAAGCAGAGGCGGATTTCTTTGCAAAAATGTTTTCGAAAAGTTCTGTTTTAAATACATCAAATGTAGAGCCACCAAGCATCCCATATCTTCAATCGAATATGTCTGAAATAAAGTTCACAGCAGAACTCTAACGAAGCAGTGGGTCTTGTTGGAATATCACCTGCGCTCTGAAGTTATCACCTGTTTTTAATCGTCCAGATTTCGTATGAGAGCTAGACGTTTCCGGAGAGTAGAAAAGTTGCGAGGGTTCAACCAACTCCAAAGAAAGGGAAGAAATGCCTACCTTAATATTGATATTGATCAGCACTATAGGTTCAAAAGAAAAACTTGCATCATTTTGATATTCAAAATTACAAAATTGAACATTTGAAATTCAGAAAAGATATCTGAACGCAAATGTAAGTAAAATTAGTTGATTTATTTCACCCTTTATGGAAACTCAATCGAATAAATGCTGTGGATTCTCAATGTATTACACCAAACTCTACCTTGTGCTGAAATCGTCTGTTCGTCTGACTCTCCAAGATAGCTTCTCATAAGTATTCTTGAAAATTCTGATAAAATAATTCTACAAAAATAAATCATTTAATCGGAGCAATTCTTCGATCTTCGTAATATACATACCCTCAACTTCTCCTGAATAGGAATATTCCCCTTTGCATCTATCAACATTCGTTCGAATTTAGTAATAGCTGTTATAACTGGGATCAAATTCATTGAATCTTTCAATTTTTCTATGAATCTCAGTGGATATTTGCAAGAAACTTGAAGTTTCCTCATTAAGTGAAATGTTTCATCAATGAGATTACCTTGATCTACTCCATTTAATTCCTGTATAAAAAAAGTCCATTGAACGATACTAGATCCAAAGAACGGAGTGCGCCAAAACAAAGACATGAAGCTTTTATGTGTTTGCTATCTACGTAGTGCAGGCGATTTGAATGTTCGTTAGCTCAAATCAATAGAAGCATTGATAAGTACCATACATATCCGTAGCTTCATCTGCTGTATCCGTAGAAGACATTATTTTGAATATAATCAACTACTTATTTCGTAATAGGAGAGCAACCTAACATGCAATGCTTCAAATAATATAAAAATTTAAATGTTGTTATACAGGACTTGATCAGGCCTGTATAAAAATGTTACACTTTAATACTATATATAATATATAATAATAATACTTTATATAATATATAATAATAATAGAATGTGTTTCAGCCAATTATGGTGACATTAAAGTGTCTATAGCTAACCATCTTTGTTTTGATGTACTCAGATTGTTAGATCTACTTTAGTATTTCTAAGCAACTGACAAACCCCGAAATGATGCAACAGTTGCTCGTATTGTTCTTCTGTATAAAGGACTCTGTAGTAACCCAACGCACCATAATTGAATTTGATCCATTTCTGCGCTCTACATCTTGGAATTTGTACTGAAATTATAAATCTTAACTTAAATCTTTGAAATAAGTTTCGTCGACTGGAACACTCTTTTCTTCTTGTAATGAAATGAATTCCAGGGTTGAATCTCGGTATGTGTAAATCATCCGTTCAGTGCATAATCGGTCCATTACCTTATTCCTGTTGAATATGTTGATAAAATATGCAGGGTATTACATAATAGTATGTCACAACTTGTGGGGGTTAATCTACGTGCAATTCTAAAAAAAAAGAAGAAAATCAAATTGGTTTTTTCTTCAAAACTCCTGCAGTTTTTGAGATATTCAGTCCAAATTTGGAATTCAAGCTATTTTTTACAGCCTCTATCATTAAATCACGTCCTAAATTTTAACTAGAATCTACAAGGTGTTTACTTTTTCGAAGCCATGCCTTCCATTGCCTTTTCAAACTTTTTTGCAGTACGCCACTGATCAGCGTACAATCAATTTTCGTTATCTTTGTTCAATTCAGAAATCTCTCTGAAACTTCTAATTTTTTCGTATCTCCAACCTTTCCCGAGCAAAAAATTATTAAAAGATTGTATGCATACCCTGAAATGAAAGAACTTCTAATTAAAAAAATGACTAGTAGGCTTTGATTTTTTCATTTATTTATTTATTTTGACAGTTGCTAAAGTTGAAGCAATGTCTGCATGAATTGTTTGTTAAATTAACGATTTATTTCAAGACTTTTGAAGTTATTGCTGTAAGAAAAAATGGCTAATTTTACTAACGCCGAATTGGCTGATATCGATTACATGTACGGTCTGGCTGACGGAAACACAACAGAAGCTAGGCGATTATATCAGGTACGCTTTCCAAATCGAGTAATACCAGACAGGCGAACATTTTCAAATACCCACAGAAGGTTGAGGAAACTGGTACTTTTACTGCAAATAATCTTTGAAAAGGTTCAACTCAAACTATGAGAACTCCAGATGTTCAGGAAGCAGTTTCAAATTGTATTGATTTGAATCCTCATATGAGTACAAGAAGAATTGGAAATCAGTTGATTATTTCACATGTTCTAGTGTAGAGGGTTCACCACGACTTTTAATTTTGCCCGTTTCATATTCAACGCGTCCAAACTCTACTTCTTCGAGATTATCCTTCAAGACTGAATTTCTGCCGATAGCTCCTAGATGAATTTAGAGAAAGTGCTCATTTTGATAGTGAAATAATGTTCACAGACGAACTTCTCGAGAACTGCCATCACAAATTTTCACAATAATTATTATTGGGCTGAGAAAATCCCATCAAATGATTGAAGAATCTCATCATTAAGAATGATTTTCACTGAATGTCTGGGTCGGAATAATTGAAAATTATTTGATTGGGCCTCTTTTTTTGCCCAACAGACTAAACGGTTCTGCTTATAGGCAATATCTTGAGGAGGAGTTACCTTTATTGCTCGAGGAAGTGCCACTTTTGGGAGAAAAATAATGTGATTCATGCATGACGCGTACCAGCATATTTCAGTGGAGAAGCTGGAGAATTTTTGAATAATACATTAGAAAACCGATGAATAGGTCGGGGTGGGCCAGAACCATGGCCCCCTAGATCCCCAGACTTAAATAGTTTGGACTTTTTCGTATGAGGATATCTCAAAAGTTTAGTTTATACCACTCCAGTGAACACTAGAAAAATTGAAAAATCGAATAATAACCTCTTGTGACACGATAAGAAATACCCCAAGAATATTTCAAAGAGAGCGTGATAATATGAGAAAAAAGACTGAGGCCTGCATTCTTGCAGGTGGAAGACCAGCAATATATTCAGTTTTTAATTGTTATTTTTTTAGTTTGATATTGAATAAGTATAAGTTGGGCCTCAGAAGACGAGCTATCAGAATGAAAGCAAATTTTGGGCATACCTATTGAATATTTCTATTATTCTTTGCATTTAGCGAATAACATACAATTCAAATAATTCAAATTCAATAATTTTTCACTCAAAAACAGTTAAAGATACAAAAAAATTACAATTGTCAAAAAAGTTTCTAAATTGAACGAAGCTGACGAAAATTGATTGTACATTGATCAGTGGCGTACTTCAAAAAAGTTTGAAAGGGCAAAAGGAGACATGGCCTCGGAAAAGTAGCTTGCATTCTAAATTTGGGCTGAATATCTCAAAAACTTCAGGTCTTTTGAAGAAAAAAACAGTTTTTTCCTGAAATTTCAACACCCTGTAGCTCCGAAACGAAATTTTCGCGGACCTATGTTTAATGAACATTTTTCTTAAGATTGATTACGTAGATTTACCCCCTCAAGTTGTGATATACTATTTATGTAACACACTGTATGCAGCAAAAATGTTAAATGCTAATTTACGTCCTAAATTTACTTTCACATATACAAAATGTTCCATTACAGAGATTCATATCGAAGTTATGATTTTTGATGGGACGTTCGATGTTTCTTATCATTTTTGAACCTGTTAAGCCGAAATGAGTTGAGTATCTCCAGATTAGTATATGGCTTAACTGAACCGTTTTCGAATTAATGGATATTTTGTGAAAACATGAATTTTTTTCGAACATCTCCTGGAATCATCATAAAATGTCAATTTCGATACCTAATTATGCATAAACCTAAACTTCATGAACAATATGTAATTGTTAGAACAGTTATACAGAGTGTTCTGTGATGGAAGTCAAATTTATTTCAGGTTCAAACCTTACCATTTTTCTTTTTTCAAACGGAACATCGTGCATCTTTTGTGACATCAAATGAAAGATGATTTCAATATCTATTGGAATATTCAAAGTTGAAAATGATTTTGCGCTTTATGCTAGAATCTCCACATGATAATTCAAAGTTTTGCTCTAATGTTCTCAAACATGGTCTAACTAGGAACCATATCTGAGAAAAGGATGACTTACATCTTCTATGAAAAAATGTTCAAAATATCTACTTTCTACTTGTATGCACATTTCAATTCGACTCACAAAATTTCTCATCACAATAATGAGAATGTACGGGGTAGTATTACGGAATGCATCTCGAATTATTTGTGTTATATCATCTCTTGTGAGAAAAGATTACCTGTATTTAATGACTACAGCGAAAACAAAATTCCATTACTTATTGAAAATCTGCATTCTCTTATTTACTCAAACATCATTATCTTAGTTGGATGTGAACAGTTTGGCATTCAGGAGAATTAAATCAATTTTCTTTTGACTTTTCATTTTCGAAGTAATTCATTATTTCGAACATTGTTCATTTTTCAGTTAATTATCGTCCATTTTGATAATTTCTTGATATTTTATTTTCAATTTCTCGAAGATTTTCAATAATTTCCATAGATTATGTGAAATGTGCTTTATGCCATAGCAAGTAGTCATTAAATTATTTATTGGCAACCCGAATTCATGGGGTCAATTATCCGAACAGTAGAAATCCTCAAATGAAGTGCTTCAAAAGTATCAAAGGCAGCTCGAGCGGACTGGAACTGCTGCTTTCAAGAATTAGATGAACAAAAACGGTTTAGACAAAAGATGAAGTATCAAAAATTTGTCTGCCAGCAGAAGAATTTCCCAAATAGACATATACGTATACGAAAATTGAGCATTGAATTATATATAAAAATTTGAATTTGGGAGGTTTTTGTTTCAAGGAATTTTACTTAATAATTGCGATTCGTAACGCAATTCACTACACCATAGCTTCTCCAGACGAATTTATGTACAGAAAAAGCTACGGTGTAGTGAAACGCGTTACGAATCGCAATTATTAAGCAAAATTCCTTAAAACACAGTACTTGTTTTTTATTATAGATATGAAAAACTTTTCTGTCTCCGAAATTATTTTGAAATAAGTAGGTATCATTCATATCATACTGAAATAAACCAAGAATTAGGAGAGGTGGATTACGATAGAAGAATATGATTTTGCGAATGGATCCGAAACATCGAGAGAAAAATGAGATTTATTTTGTTTACTCATGAATGTACATTTCATTAGAGGCTCCGTCAATAGACACAAACTATATTTATGATCTATAATCATGAGGGGACAGATTAATACAATTTGCTATTGACAATGAGTTCACAATCATGAACACTACTTTCACGAATCATATTAGAAAACTTTATACATGGAAAAGTCCAGGCGATAAGTTCCGAAACCAAATTGACTATATCATGATGAGAACTAGATGGAGATCTTCGGTAACAAACTGCAAGACCTATCCGGGAGCTTGTTGCGGTACAGACCATCAACTCTTAACAGCTAAAATACAGTTGAAACTCAAAACACCCGTGACGAGATAGCCTGAAAAAGATTGGTCGTAGGGCCTGGAAACAGCTTCAAGACACTTTGAGGACAACTAAGCCAACTCTGATAGAAGAAACAACTCCGGAAGAAGAATGGACAGAAATAAAAACTGGATAAGAAACGCCGCAGAGACAGAACGTTCAAAACCTCCTCTCAAACGAAAACATTGGATCTCTGACTATACATTGAAACTGGTCGAAGAAAGAAGAAAAATTTCAAATAAAGGAAAGGTTGATACTAACAACAAGAAAGCCTTCAAAGAGATAAGCGATGAAATTAAGAGGTCATGTAAAAGAGATAAAACGAGTATTTTTCCAACATATGCAAAGAAATAGAAGTTCATAGCCATTCTAACCAACCACGAGATATTTTTCGAAAAATTAAATACTTGACCGAGAATTCAAACCAAAAACATGGCCTATAGAAAATGAAAATGGTAAACTTGTTACAGACAGAGGAGAAATAGCAGAGACTTGGAGGATCTATTGCGAGAAACTCTACGCCGAAAACGAGGAAATTAATGAACACGAAATAAAAGAATACGAAGAAGAACCTTTCATACTGCAGAGCGAAATTACGTCAGCTATCCATAAACTTAAAAATAACAAATCTCCAGGCAACGATAAAATAACATCCGAAATACTAAAACGAATAGGAGAAGAGGGCACCGAAGCCTACACCACTTGTATAATAAAATATGGAAAACAACACAATGGCCAAGAGATTGGACACAAGGCACAATTATCACAATTCACAAAAAGGGAGTAACAGAAAATGCGAAAACTACAGAACGATAACACTTATTTCACATACGAGCAAAATAATGATGACAATAATCAACGAAAGACTGAAGAACTATTTACAACACCAAATCCCGGAAGAGCAAGCAGGATTTGTTAAAGGAAGAGGACTAGAGAGCATTTGATAAATTTAAGGCAAATAATAGAAAAAGCCAGAGAGTTCAATATACCCCTATACATATGTTTCATTGATTATAAAAAGCTTTCGATAGAGTGAAATGGAATAAGTTGTGGATCGTTCTAGGAATATGGCTGTACCGGATCACTTGTGTGCCTTAGTCATCAACCTATATAATGAAACCAGGGATACTGTGAAAATCAATGAAATACTGTCATCAGAATTCAAACCAAAGAGGGGAGTGAGGCAAGGGTGTATTCTTCCTCCTCAGTTATTCAAGAATCTGGATTTTGGCAGATCACTCATAGGAGGTTGATAAGCCGTCGGTTTCATCTTAAAACATTTTATACATTTTGATAATACAGAGTTGATAGCTCTCCTTGGAGACAATATCCAAAATTGTTGCGTTAACAAAAACTGTAGTTGGCGTGGTCCGACGTGGAAATACTTTTGGTGATAGTGGTTTTATTAAATGTGCGGTCAATAAGCTATTTCTTGGTAAAGGGATGGGATGTTTTGCGTTATAAGGAAGATCAGAATATTTTAGTCGTCCTCCTACACGAAGCAAACCGTCATTATCTTTGAAAACCTTGAGTTTTCTCAAAAATTTGGAAATTTTTCCATCGACAGTTCGTTAGAAAATGTGAATTGCTGAGTATGTTTCGCAAAGATTACTATAGCAGATTGAAGTTCTGCAGTAGAGAGGACCATGGCGCTTTTCCTTAACATGAGAAATATTATGCACGAATCGCAAGACATAAGCACAAATGCGTAATGAAGTTGAAAATTTGGAGAATGATTTTAAAATTTTTCACAAAATGTTCTATTTGCGTAGATGTAATTAAAGAAATTTTCTTTCCTCACTATTCACATCATTCGATACTGAGGTTTCAGAAGGTTCATCGAAAACACACTGATAGTTTGATTCAGATAAAAAGTTTGGACCCTTCAACCAAAATTCATTATTAATAATTTCTGAAGGAAAAATACCTCGGGTTCCAATATCAGCGGGATTATTGTCAGAGTTCACATAATTCCAGTGAGCAAATGGAATTTTTTCCTGTATATACGCAACTCTATTTGCAACAAAATTCTTCCATCTATACGACGGTGAACGAAGCCAAGCCAATACCACTTGCGAGTCTGACCAAGCGCGAATGCTTGAAAAAGTTAATTTATTAGAAAAAGTTCTAAGCACAAAATCGAACAATTTAGCGAGAAGAACTGCACCACATAGTTCTAATCGTGGTATGGAGATTTTTTCAGAGGAGCTACTTTAACATATACACTGAATACATAATGAGAAAGGCATTAGACGGATGGAAGGGCGGCATACCAATTAACGGAAGATGTGTAAATAATCTGAGATTCGCGGATGATACGGTCCTCCTGGCAACAAGTGAGGAAGAACTGACTGAGCTTGTTAGCAGAGTGGAGAGAGAGTACGGAACTTGGCTTGGAACTGAATGTTTCTAAAACAAAAATCATGATCGTGGACAGGATGAACAACAATCAACCAGAAAAAAGCAAATTGATAGGTTTGATGTAGTGCAAGAATATTTTATCTGGGATCCTTGATAACAAACGTAGGAAACGTAGAACGAGAGGTTAAACGTAGATGCGAACTAACCAAGGTAGCTACGAAAAAAATGAATGAAATTTGGGCCGATCGAAATATCGCTATTTCCACTAAAACCAGGCTTATGAAGTGCCTCATCTTTCCAATTCTCACATACGGCTGCGAATCTTGGTCCCTTCGAATGAGCGAAAGAAGAAAAATCGACGCGACAGAAATGATGTGTTGGAGAAAGATGCTTAACATCCCATGGACACAACGCCGAACGAATACATAGATTCTAAAGCAACTCCGCATAAAACAAAGACTTTCGAGTGCAATTCAACTCAAAATATTGAGATACTTCGGACACATCATGAGAAGAGGACCAGAGAATTTGGAAAAAATCATTATTCAGGGGAAAGTAGATGGAAAGAGAGGAAGAGGAAGGTCCCCAACACGATGAATGGATCAAATTACAGAAACAACAGGCCGACCCATGCATTCTCTAGTTGTAATGGCACAAGATAGAAAGGAATGGAAAACTTTCATTGATGACATTTCATTAGTCGCTACATCCTCAGGAGAGGATAAAGAATGAAGAGAGAATCATGAAAACCCACAAATTGTTCATAAAAACAATTTTCAACGAAAGTGATCCCTTAATATTAGGGAAGCGATTGTTGATAATTATGTGGTCGCACCTCATTTCAACAATGGGTCTTTGAATGGCGAATAATTTCTGCGACAGGGAAGATTTTCCAATACCGATTGACATTTTCCGAATGTCACAAATAATGGAATGAAGATGCAATTGCATGAAACAACTGCATTTTAACATCAATGGAATTCATGGAGAGAAATGAAAACTAAAGTTAACCAGGATGAAGTTAATACAAGGGATGGTATGAGATGCATTCCATAATATTACTGTGGACAATCTCAAAAACCCGAAAAAAAATTTGTTCAAGGACTTGAAAGATGCATACGAGAATGAAAGAGATATTTTGAACATTTCTTATAGTGTGCAAATTTAATCGGATCAGGTTCAATTGTAGCATAAAATACTTAATCATTCTGAATGTATTGAAAATAAGTATAGACACCTATAGGTATTGGAATTGTCATTAATTTTCAGTTAAGAAATACAAGGTGTACCATTTAAAATAAAGAATATAATGAGGTTAAAACTCGTCCCTCCTTAATTTGAAGGTACAAGCAGTTGGATGGTGAATACCGTATCTTGTCAGTTATGCTTAATCTTATCTGGTTAGCCATGGTCTGAAATTCTGTTTTAGTCCATTTCAGTTCTAAAACGTTTTAGTTGAGGCAGATACTGAACTCAGCTCATTTTGGGTTGGCGCATTCATAAAAGAACCACGAGTCAAAAATCGATTGATTTCAATGTTTTTCGGTACAGTGGTATTCTTAACACTCCGCTAGTATCGCTCTTTCGTGTTCAAAATTTCTCCTCACTTTATTGATACTGTTCAGAGTGATACCATGGACTGCATGTCATATCATTCCTTGTACTCACTTCTTTCTAGTAAACTTTAGTTTTTACTTCTCTCCATAAATTCCGTTAACTTTAAAATGCAGGTGCTCCATGCAATTGCATCCTCATTCTCTGTGGCTTTCACAGAGAATTCGGAGAAATTATTCGTTGGCCCTTCGATGAAATCAGGTGTGACCACATACAGTGGTCCGTTTAGTACGACTTTGCATAAAACAATCAACCGTTTTTAGCCACGTAATTATATGTTCGGTCAATATCAGCCGCTATCGAAAATACATCCATTTTATACGACTACGCTTACAACGATCGACCGCTTTTAACGACGAAATAACACAAAAAAATGTCCGGTTACAACGACGACCAGTGTTGACGTGTTAACAAATTTACAAATCGTAGGTGAGAAACTATCGGACGCGACTGTTTATTCCACATCAGTGCATAATTCGCAAGCGATGAGTGACGTTAGTGCGTATAAAAATGGCTTCTATATAACGAAAAAGTTTCTCCATTGAAGAAAAAACTATTACAATACAACGTTTAGAAGCAGGCGAGTCGAATGTAACGATTGCGAAGGAGTTCGGTGTAAGTCATTCGATAATATCCACAATTGAGAAAAACAAACACAAGATAGAAGCTTCTTTTAATGCGAACGTTTTGAAACCTAAACGCGTGAACGTGTCGTGTCATGAACAAGTTGACTTGACACATTTACAATGGTTTAAGCTGCAACGTAATCGGGGAATACCCATAAATGGACCTATGCTTCAAGAAAGAGCAAATTTTTTTGCTAGAGAGCTAAACATTCTCAATTTTGATTGTTCGGCCAGTTGGATTAACCGTTTCAAGAATAGACACAATATTGTCGCCGGAAAAATTACTAGAGAGTCTTTATGGGTTAAGCAGAGCGATGTGACAGAGTGGCAAAGCAAAGTTTGGCCTAATTTGGGCGCAAAATTTTGTGATGACGAAATATTCAATGCGGACAAAACTGGATTATTCGGTAAACTAACGCCAGATAAGACATTGAAATTTAGAGGCGAGAAATGCTTGGAAGGAAAACTTTCCAAAGAAAGAATAACGGTGATGGTTGCTGCTAACATGAGTGGAACGATAAAAAAGAAGTTGTTAATTATCGGAAAGTCCAAGAACCCAAGATGTTTTGAAAATGTGCGATCTCTGCCGGTAGATTATGAGAGCGATCACAAGGCCTGGATGACATCTGATATTTTTATCAAATGGGTACGCAACAGCGACCGTGAACTGACTGAAGTGAAGAAAAAGATCCTGCTACTGATTAACAATTGTCCATCTCATCCCTAACTCTGCGACTTGAAAAGCATAACTCCCATTTTCCTGCCGCCTGATACAACATCTGTATTACAACCTATGTACCAGGAAATAATTCGAGCGTTAAAATAAAATTTTCTTTAAAACCTAATTCTGAAACTTGTCGCCAGTCTTGATGCAAATGAAGACACCATCAGTTCCAAATATCCGAATTCACAATACTGGATGCCATTTTAATGATTCACGGCGCCTGGATTAAGCTTTAGTCAACGGCGATTTTCAACTGTTATAAACATGCTGGATTTGTCCGAGACGGTCCTGGTATTGCAGACAGTATCAGTGTTGCTGACGACAGTAATGATGATGTGCCATTGTCTGTCTGGGCAAGAGCTCTGAACGAAGGACTGCCCATAGAAAAACTTGAACAATATTCTTCTGTTGATGATGATATCGCAACGTGGGAGGAGTCAACTGACGAAAATATTCTACAAAATGTTATCGTCAACAGCCAAGATAGCGACGATAATGATGTCGACGACAGCCCAGAAGAAAATTGTCCTACTCCGAGTGTATCTGAAGCTCTAAAAACTGCAGAAGTATTGAACTTATTTGTGCCTTCTAATTTTGATGATGAAACTATGAAAAGTATTATGTCCAGTTTGCATAATGCAATCCGTACTTCCTACTATAGAAATAAAAACCAAATTCAATAAAAATTAAAGACTTTTTGCACTAGATATTCGTTGTCAGTTATATAGACAGATACATTATGTACGCGCACATTATTCAATAAATATTTGGATTTAAATGTAAAATTGTTTTAATGTTTGAAAATGTTGAATGTTTGATATTAATATGTATGTACGTTATATATGTATTTATTTAAAATGAATAAAATATACTGTTCTTTTGTTTGACGATTGTGTGTTTTCGTGACTATAGACAGTATAAGGAGTTGTGTCTATAGACGCAGCAATTCTAATGAAATGTGCATTCATTACTGAAAATAATGAACTTTCGGAAATTTTCATCGTTTTTCAATATATTTTGAATCAATTCGCAAAACTTTTATTCTTCTTTCGTAATCCACCTAAACTAATTCTTGATTCTTTTCGAAATGCTATGATATTCTCCTCAAAATTAAAATTATTTTATTTCTAATTTAGCGCTCAATTGTCGTATACTTAAGTTGGGAAATTCTCCAACCGAAAGAGAGATTATTAGATACTTTCCTCAAATCTGTTCTCGTTGGCCTTATTTTCTCGAAACAACACTTGAATAATTTTCTGCATAAATTCGGGATGCCAATAAACAATTTTTATGAGTATTCGCTATGGCACATACCAGATGTACTAATTCTTCAATAGAATCTACATAAAATTCCGAAAATCTTCGAAAATCTCGAAACAAAAAATGTTACCTCCCAAAACTAAATTATCAAAAATTATGAGAGTAAGTGATAATTAACTAAAAAGAAAACGAATTTCGAAATAATGGATAAATCCGAAAATAAAGATTCGAAAGTTAAATGCTCTTAATCACTGACAAACTGTTCACTTCCAACTAAGATGATGATGTTTAAGGTATTTTATGTACATTTTGTGAACCAATATTTACGATTTTTAAATAAATGAAATGAGGATTTTCTGTATCTGTATCGGAAAACACATACACCTGTTTCAGTGGTTTTCGCGAGAGAACATCCTCATTATGCATTGTTCCACTGATAATAAGTTAAATAAAACAGTATTGATGGACGTTTTCATAACTATTCATAAACAATATGATTTGAAAATTTAACCCTCATGAACATCGAAAAATGTTTATTTCTAAATCAATTATTCATTGTTTATATTGAATTTTGAGTTTTAAAATCCGAAGATTACAATCTTCTACAGCAATTTGATTTGCAACTGAAAAGATTCAATTCCATTAAATATAAGAAATAGCTCTTCTCGCAGAGCTTTTGATTGATGGGTGAAAAATGATGTCGCAGGAAGAATATATCATAAAATGTCATTGTAAATTATGGGCTACTCTATTTTCATTAAGCTACTCGAAATGCTAATTTTGGTCATCAAGGTGACACTTCGTGATTGAAAAATTAGAAGATTGAAGTAATGTTGACAAGTCATCATCATCTTTTTTGGGATTGTCACTTGATATTTGATGCACTGAGTAGAGTATAACTTTCATACGCTTGAAATACTGCACTTTTTTTACTATATTAGTCTACCTATACGCATATTCCTACTGTGAGATGCGAGAACACTATTTTCTTTGGTCTGAGCTCGAGTTTTATCGAAAAAAGGCAAGCCTCATAGTTTCTCTTTTCTTGCCTTTTCAGTCGTCATTTGCAGTTATTTTTTTTCAGTTGCACGTATCAACAATGAGAATAGTTAGGCCCGATTGTGTAGATTTTTAGCAAACCTTAATAATTTGAATATTTTAGCATACAATCATTTCCAATACGTATTATTATTGATACATTTCCAACCAAATTCCTCAAATTCATCTGCATTTGTGAAATCATTTATCAGATAAATTGCCCCTACTGTTTGAAAATGGTGTTCAATTATGTTTTTCTTCGAATCAGTTACTATTATGGCTGATGAGCAACAAATACTTAATTTAAATGATCCGGAGGACAACGAATATGTTCAGTTTTTCATTTTCGAATACAAATTAGATTTATATGAAGACTTTAAGGATGAATCCGACTCAAGTGCAGACGATGAGGAACCATAAGAATACACTGATACTGAAGTGGAGGCATCGGAACCTGAAGAAGGCCATGGTAACAAATACGAAACTGGGACTTAAGATAAAATAACTGAATAGTCTGAGAAAAATCCGTTGCAAGAATTATAGCAAGAATCACAATGTATTACTGCGTTGGACTGGCCTACTCAGAGCTCGAGGTGCTGTTAAGCCTAGTGATGACGAAAATACTCTATATCGGAAGATATAATTGAAATCATCGAGTAGTACACAAAAATATACATTAATAATATCAAAAACTCATTTAAGAGTGACAGGAACGCAATGATTTTGTCATTAAATCTTGTACGCATCCTAAGAACTAACAGATGGTCTTAAAAGAACTATAGGAGTAAAATGAGTTCAGAATGGAAGAAAGAAAAATTACCGATAAGCTACCAGCGGTACATTCTTTTTCAAAAATTCTCAGAGTTGTTATACATCAAGAAAGGATGTTACAGCGGATGAAAAATTAGGATTCCATGGTAGGTTTGCATTCAAACAATATTTCCCTCAAAATAAAAAAATTGAAAACATACTCCCTAGATGAGGGAGATCTGTACCATAAGAAATTACTTCTGGCCAAATTGTCAAAATATGCCACAAACTGAAAGATCATATCTTTTGATCGTGTTGACTCACAAGAATGAGTTTTTTCACAAGAGTATGTGATTGTTGATCACAGCATTCGATATCAATTTCATCTCTATAACTACACAGGTTTCTTAGAAAAGTGTCCTGAGAGATAGACAGACGGACAAGTGGACAACGAAGTGATCCTGTAAGTGTCGCTTTTTCCTTTTAGAGTACAGAACTCTATAAAGCGCACAAGTTAATTTTTGCTACTATAATATTTCACCTATCTTTTATATGGAAATATTTGATGATTTTGAAATCATAGAGATGTGCAATGGATTCGTTTATTTATATCGTTGAAGCGATTGTGAAATTTATACTTTTTAAGATAATCTACAGCAGGGGTGCTCAAACTCAAAATACTGGCGATATACCTCAATATTTTTAGACTACTTATGATCGACTCTGAGAGGCTGCAAGTATATGTGATGCAGGGTTGTCGTACATACACGGTACACCCTACCTATCTACCTACCTAGGTAAGGTATACCGTAGCATATATAGATATTAGCTTCCTGCAAAATATACATTATTTTAGTCAAGGTTTAGGTTAGGCTTAGTTAGGTTCTTCTCTATTATATCAACGACATAATAACATATGGTGTTAATCTTAACTAAAGAGTGATTTTGGATGATGAAGCGTGGCACTGCATGTCCTCAGCATACTTTTCATAAGATGGTACGTAACCACTAAGTGCTTATCGTAAGCATGATGACATATGATCGTCAGTAGGTCGATTGCGATATTTTGACTTAATTATCTTCATTCCAGAAAATGGAGACTCGCACAAGTAAGTTGACCCTAACATTGCCGTTAGTTGAAGGGGATTTGCCTTAGATTCGGATATTTATCTTCAGATATAAAACACCAGAAATTTGTATCAGATGATGTAGCCTTGAGATGTTTATCTGATATAATCTGCACCAACTGATTTTCAACAGAACATGAGTTCATATTAAACTGACCTCAATGTTTCTACATGAAAAAGGATTACTCATGAGTAATGCTTTATTGGCCAATCTACTGCAATCATAAAAATGGATTTCGAATTGTCCCAAAATATTTGATAATTCAGCCTCATACGTAACATAATTCAACTGAGGAATCCTTGCTTCCAAAGACCGAAAATGTTTCAGATCCCTTATTTTCAGTTGATCTATCATAATTTTAATTAACTTTTGAATGCGTTTACTGCCCTGATAATCTCAATAATAATTTTCCCATTACCTTGAAGCTCCAAGTTAATAGTGTTAAAGTGGATTGTGATGTGAGTCAAAAATGCCAAATCAGTCAGCCATTTCTCGTTTTTCAACATCTGAGTGTTATCACCTTTTTCACCTAGCAAAGCTGTTATTTTGGGCAATATTTTATGAAACCTTTCAAGGAATTTTCCGCGACTCAACCACCTGACGTCCGTGTGAAGAACTAAATCAGTGTGTTCAGCTGACTCCTTATCTTCCAACTGCAACTCAAAGAGCCGCCGTTGCAAGCTACGCGCACACATGGAATTCACAATTTTTGTTGCAATGCACGTAATTTTCATTTTCGAACTTGTTGATGTATAATGCAATGGAATGAAAAAATTAAGGGAAATCTTCATTCGTTCGACAGAATGCCACATAACAGTTTTTGTTTCCAGTCACTGCTGGTGCTCCATCGGTTGTAATGCACACTAATTTATATATTGGTAGCTTGTAGTTTTTACAAAATTGAACAAAACGTCATATATATCTTCGCCACGGGTCTTCTCCTTCAGAGGAATGATTCTTCCTTGGCAAATATGTCATTGAATATCATCCGAATAAAAATACACAGCTGGGAAGTGTCTGTCATATCGGTGGATTTGTCGAACTGTAAAAAAGTACATTTCATGATATCATGTTTTAGTTTATCTGCCACGTCCTGACTCATGACTTCAATACGCCTGTGACAGTCGGACGAGATAACTGAAGTTCTCTAATAACAGACAAGATTTCTATTTCATTTTCGAAATCTTCAAATAAATTCTCACCAGCCTCAATAAATGCTTCCGTCACAACCGATCTATCTTCGAATGGTTTCTTGTGTTTCGTCAATATACGAGATATTTTAAATGACGCGATCGTAGCAGCGTTTGATTGTTTGGCTAGTCTTGTGAATATGGTTTATTCTTTTTTCAAACAAGATATCAAATCAGGTACTCTTCGTTTTCTTAATTCACTCTGTGGTGGAAAAACCTTTTCATAGTATTAGTGAACCGTTTTATGAAGGCCCTCTAAGTTACCACGCGCAGGTATTGCAACTGACGCACAACAAATGAAACAAATGCACTTATTCATCACCATACAAAAGAAAAATTCTTCCTCCCAATCGTTATTGAAATGGTACGTTTTAGATCTCTTCGCTGCACATTTTGTACTTTTTAATGATAAACTTTGTATCGACGTAGTATTGCCTTCAAGTTACCATACAGAA
The DNA here is from genome assembly GCA_013387265.2 of Cryptolaemus montrouzieri. NCBI lineage: Eukaryota > Metazoa > Arthropoda > Insecta > Coleoptera > Coccinellidae > Cryptolaemus > Cryptolaemus montrouzieri. The sequence goes on along the minus strand of JABFTP020000185.1, from coordinate 55,429,002 downwards.
TGACTCCAATTCCTGCAGGCTCAACATTTACACGTGAACGAAAGTCTCGATTGTTCCTGCCAAAAGCGCTACCCCAAATTTCTAGGAAAGCGGCAATAATAAAAAAACTCGGCTTTTCTTTGACATGTACCGCACGTTCCTTTGATGAATCTGCCTTTTGCCGCTAGTTACCTACTTATTAAAATTTTTTTCTTCTCGAGATCTACTTGAAAACACTTGTGATCGAACGTTTGAGCACCCCTGCCCTGGATGCACGAGACTTTTGAGAACGAGAATTTTATGTATCTGAAAAATCATAACCTGCAACAATTGATTTACCAGTACTCAGTCGATATCAGTAACAAAAAGCCTCAAATTTCCTGGAATTTGTCAATACCAAACCTGACCTGAAAAATTACCTCCCTTATACAAATACGTTCTATACAATCAAAGGGTAGTCGAGTGTGTTTTATCGAACTTCTGCTTTGATTTACTAGCGAAAGCGATTGCATTATATAGCTTTAAAACCAACCTCAACACAGATCTAATTGCGCTAATAGTTAAAAAGAATTATCAAAATATGTATACTTTTTATATAATTCAATTTTTCTTCAAGCATGATGTAAATGTTTTCGTAATTATTGCATGATTATGAAGACAACCATGTTCTTGTTTTTTGTTATTGAAAATTTAACAAATTCATTTACCTTCATGAATAGAAGACCTCCTTCTGTGATAACACATCTTAATAATTCAGTTTCAGTCGCAATCTAACAAATATATGTGGAAACGTTAAAAATTCCAAACATTTCGTTTGTCGGCATCCTGCTTAGTTGCACTATTATGGCTCTTGGAGGCTGCGTGCATGGCAGGCAGATTTGGGAACTAGCTCTTGTCAGGAAGGATTATTCTTTGATCTACGGATTTCTGAATAATTCTTCTTGTCTCAAGTTTACATATGTAGACTTCTCGCGAAGTTTATTTCGGAAGATATTTGTCCCATCAAATATTTACCGACGGAAGGTTTTATCTCGGAAACAGAGGCTAAGAGCACTATTCTAGCGGGATTATTGCGCTCGTTTTCTACCGTTGATGTGATGTCTCCCAAATGTTTGGAATTTTCAACGTTTCCACATCTGTTTGTTATTGTTCGTATCTTTCTCGAAGTCCGGTAGCGGGTTTGCCGTATCGGTCCATGGGGGGCGACTCTCATACATATGTACGAGGTGCGTCCTTTCTGGAATCGATAGGATATCCCGATGTAGCTTGATAGGATGCTGAGAAGCGATATGCGACACTGATGAGCTTAGTTGCACTATTGTGGCTCTTAGGGGCTGCGTGCATGGCAGGCAGATTTGGGAACTAGCTCTTGTCAGTCTTGTCAGGAAGGATTATTCATTTATTATATACGGATTTTGAATAATACTTCTTGTCTCAAGTTCTCTTATGTAGACCCCTCATGAAGTTTGTCGCGTAAGAAATTTGTCCCATATATATATATATATATATATATATATATATATATATATATATATATATATATATATATATATATATATATATATATATATATATATATATATATATATATATATATATATATATATATATATATATATATATATATATATATATATATATATATATATATATATATATATATATATATATATATATATATATATATATATATATATATATATATATATATATCTGGGACAAATATCTTACGTATATCCAACAATATATATATATATAATATTTTATCACCGCATTTACAGGTAGGCATTGAGTGTTCATCGGTCGATTACTCGCGAAGATGAACACCAAATAATTGTATCACCACATATTGAGGAATCTCCGAACAATATGAGTGGTGCCAAGTATGACGTCCCTCTGAGCTGCGGAAATGATGGAAATGTCCAACCACAATTTCTTGGTGTTCTCTACGAGATGGACTTCGACCAGGCCGTTGACAGATTTTATAAGTGGCAAAACTATGACAGATTGCAATCCATATATTTCCATCTCACGGTACTTTTCGACTTTTTCGGTGTATGCTCTACTCATATTGTCGTCCGCTGGGATTGTCACGTCGAGAAGGATGGCTTTTTTTTCTGTTTTCAAGAAATCAGCAATATCTGGCCTATTATGTGGCACTAGAAGGTCAGTGATAATAGGGTTGTCCCAGTACAATTTATAATTCTGATCTTTCATTATCGTTTCCGGCATGTACAAGTGGTTTTTCATCTTAACCTTTCCGAGTCCGAGGTTCAATGCGATATGTTGGTGATAGATCTTAGCCATCGCGTTATGTCGGTTGAGATACTCTTTGGGCGCAAGAATCAAGCAAGATGAAGTAACATGCTGTATTGACTCAGGACTCGACAGAGATCCGAGGGAACAGCAAGGCCTGCAATGTGCCTCTGGTATGATCTGGTTGGCACGACATAATCTTGAATGGCTAGAAATCTTCCTTCATTCTCTGCGTGCAAGTATCCCGCAGTCAGATAAGTAAGTGATTTCTTTTTATCTACATTGTCACCTTTCAGACTTTTCGGATATCGTCCATGGAGTGCCTTTAACATCCACTCCTCTTGTAGTTCACCTTGATTTCTGCCCTAGCTAGTTGAAGTGGAGTCGTTTCTTCCAGCTGTCGGATGGACCTATAGAAAGGTAAGCTCTTCCTAGCGAAGTTTCCCCTCACATTCATCAGATTTTGACCATGACATGTTTTCTATGTTGGCAAGACATCTACCACCCTCACCCCTTGGTAGACAGAGCCGGCTTACTGAGCTATGCGAATGATGCATGCCGTACCTGGTGAGCATGGTTCTAATTTTCTGATCAAGCTTGCGTAATTCCATCATTGACCAGTCAACCACTCCGAATGAGTAGGTGATGCTTGAGACCGCCCAAGTGTTCAGTGCAGTTACCATAGCCTTTGAGTTCAACCCTGATTGAAGCACTCGCTTGACCCGGGTGAACAGCTTCGCCCTAAGGAACTACCTAACTTCAACTGTTTCTTGAATACCTAGATATTTGTAAATCTTTCTGGTGGTAGTGCAGAAAATACACTCTCATCATACAAGGTTATTCCTGGTGAAGCCTGACCACCTTTCCCCTTTCAACATTCAGAACAGCACATTTTTCGAGTCCGAGCTCCGTACGTATCGCCTCGCTGAATGCCTCAACTATTTCTAGTTGCCTCTTCATATGGTCTTTCGAGCTTGTATAAGGTTTAAGGTGGTCTAAGTATAACTGATGAGATATACTGATCATTTTCCCCTATCGAACATATAGGAATTGGGACTGTTGATCAGAAAGCAGCTCAGGGGGTTCAGGGCGAGGAAAAACCATAGAGGACTGAGAGTATCCCTCTGGAAGATACCCCGTTTGATAGAAATTTCATCAGTGTTGATTTCCCCTGACTTCGTTTTTATTTGGATGGATGTCCGCCAAGTGCTCATCAGATGCTTGAAAAGGTCCCTAATACCCTGTGACACACCGTACATACCCAAGTCTCTAAACAACCAGGAATGCGGAACATAATCGAACGCCTTGCGGTAGTTTATCCAGGCCACCGAGAGGTTCCGCCTCTTTAACTTTGCGTGTTTTGTAATTATTTGGTCTATAACGATAATAACGATATTTATATATATATATATATATATATATATATATATATATATATATATATATATATATATATATATATATATATATATAATATATATATATTATATATATATATATAACGATATTTATTATATATATATATATATATATATATATATATATATATATATATATGGTTGTCGAAAAATATATATGATATGAGAGCCTCCTTAAATTACAAATTAATTCAGTAAGTTAACACTTCTTCCACTTACTTTCATTGGCGTCCTTGTCAAACCATCTCAGCTGCATATTATCAGTACAACTACTTTTATAAGTTACTGGAATAGTCCATTTGTGCCTACAAGCATGGAATTGGATACAGCTATGACCAAATATTATTTTTTACGAACCCAAAAACAGATTTGTAGTCAGAAGATACATAAAAATTTCTCTGTTCTAGAATTAGACTGTTCGAAATATTGTCTTCTTTAACAATAATCATTGGGTATCTATTTTGATAAAGCCAAGTTTCTAGAAATCTTCCTATATTTAAATCAGGACTGAACTTCTGCATAACCTCAATAAATGTAGATGTGGAAGCCAATTTAAAATAATGTTTTTTCAAGAACTCCCTTGTACCCTTTTCAAATAATTCTGGTGACATTGCTTGTTCTAACATCATAAGAATTGCCGCTCCCTGAAACACGAAGAATACTCACATAATATTCAAATTGACCATAAGCACAGTTTGAATAGAAGACTAATACTTCTTGAAGTTTCTGAAATGATAACTGCTATAAAATTGACACAACTACCGCATTTGAGTCAATAGACTCCCTCTTTATGAATTTTCGTGACGGGCGCTTTTCTATTTTGATAAATTTTTCTAGGAGTTGAAAGTTAGGTTAGAGGTATTATGACTTCAATTCCGTATATCGGGTTAAATAAACTCGAATTTCAATTTCGTTTCTTTGACTTCTGCATTCATTTAGTTTAATGCGTTTTTCAATTTATTTTTGCCGAGCATAACACTGATAATAAGATTTTAGTAGTTGTTTGGCGCTATTTGATGAATAGTCTTCAATTCATGGTTTAAAATTTTTTCCGTTAGAAGTGTGTTCGTGAGTCTTTGTATCATACTGAATAATATAACATTACCATGAACAACCGTTTAATGTTAATAATATAAGCATCCTTTTACACCCCTTTCAACAACATTAGTTATCTTTTCATTAATTACAGGTTTGAAATATCAGAGTTTGTGAAAATAGAAAATTCATGTTAATTGTTTACTCTAGTTGAAGTTGGGTTAAAAGAATTAATGGAATATGGGAGCTTGTTGAAGATAGAAAATTCGTGTTTATTGTTTACGTGTTATAGTTTTGTTCGAGACAATAAAATAGTTTTGTTCCAGACGTACTCAAGGAGTAATATTATATCAGATTGAATGAAATAATTCACATAATTTTATTGTAGTAAGGTCTTAATGAGGAATATGGGTTATTATGTTGATGAGATGATAAATTTATGTTCAACATGAAATGATGCAACTTTGGCACCTTCCACTTGTTAATAAGAGTAGGTAAAGTTTCCGTTTCTTATCAGATATAATTGAAGAACGCGGCAATTTGAAGCGAAAAAACTTGGGAACGCATGAACTAGTGAAGAAAATTTGGAATATCATTCTAGCACAGACCTATGTATCTTGCATGTTTTGACGTCAAAAATGTATTTCGGAGCATCTCGCTAAAGAATCCGTATTCACGATTGAGACCTTACTACAATAAAATCGTTTGATCCAATCTGACATAATATCACTTCTTGGAATATGTGTTTCAAGGACGGGACGTTTATAAGTCATGAAGGTCTGTTCATGGGAAATCCCGTTAACCTCCGGCTAGCCGAAATATTCATGGGCAATCTTAAAACGACCATTCCCAGTAACATAGTTTTAGTTTAGTCAAGAAGGTAAGTAGGTTCATAGCTTTACATTCTTAGATCGGTTTATTATTACATATTGATATTGACGGATATAATCCTTCTTTACGCCATCACAATCTGTTGAATTTTTTTTTAGTACAGTTTATTCTTATTATCGCACACTCTTTATGTCAGGGTTAATTGGTCGCAATTAGGTTGATTTGTCACTATTAGGGTTATTTTGTCTCATCAGGGTAAAATTGTCTCTTTCAGGGTTAGTTGTCACTTCCAGGTATTAGTTTGTCACTTTTAGGTTTCACTTGAATCGCAATTTCATTGTCTTTTAGTAAAACTGGTTTACGATGTTATTAATTTTTTTTCGTCAGCAATCCCTAATCCAGACGTTTGATTCTCTTTTTAACTGATTCATGTTTTTCGATTTTTTTGATCCTGTCGATAATAGGTCGTGGAGTAGGGATGGTCTGCTACAGTTAAGTTTATTTTTCCTCTGTGAACAGAAATAACAATTTGCATTGCAAATAACTGTCGGCCATCCGAATTATTAGCCTCAGCATACAGTTCATCACTTTAATAGGTGAATGGTTTGCCGTAAATTATCTTAATTATAAATTTCTGCATCCTTTCAACTTTTTTGATGTAACAGTCATACGCGCCACCCCATCCTATTATTCCATATACAAGCTGTGATTGCACCAGTAAAAAATATAACGTCTTCAAGTCTTTGATACTGAGGTAGTTTTTCAAATTTTTAGATTTATAAGTGAGTCCCCGTAATTTTTTCAACAACCAGTCGACTTGTTTATCCCATTTTAAATTATTAACCAATACAATCCCCAAGTATTTTATATTCTCAGTTTCAGGTATATTGATATCTGCGACATAAAAGTCACCCATATTAGGCAGTCCGGTGTCGTAGGAGGAAAAGGGTAAGTATTTTGTTTTACTTATATTTACGGTTAGTTGATTGAATTGAAACCGTTATTTTATTCTACAGAAATCATTTTCAACTGCATCTTTCAAATCTTGCCAAGAGCTGTCCTCATACATAACTACGGTATCATCGGCGAAGCTGATAATTTGCCCTTTACTTTTGAATTGGAGAAGACTATTCATATAAATAATGAAAAGTAAAGGCCCTAACACGGTTCCTTGTGGTACTCCGAATGTTATTTCTCTCATAGAGCTTCTTTTATTTTCAATCTCGACACACTATTGTTAAAATAGCTTTCAAGTGAATTATATGCTTTTCCTCGGAATACGCAGACATGTAGCTTTCTCAGTAGTTTCTTATGTGATACAGTATCGAACGCTTTCGCTAAATCCACAAAGATACATAGGGCTTTTTTTCATCCAACCATCTATAAATATTTTGAGTTAGCTCGCGAATTGCATCCTCGGTAGGTTTCTGCTTTCTGAATCAATACTGATTGGAAGAAATCACATTATGTTTGTCAAGAAATTCTGAGATTCGTTTCTTCAAAAATTTTTCAACTATTTTTCCTACGTTTGACATCAAAGAGATCGGTCTATAATTCTTCATCAAGGTTTTATCTGCAGATTTGTATAATGGCTTAATTATAGCAGATCAAAGATCTGGGAATGTTCCAGTTTCAAAACATAAATTAACCAAGTGGGAAATGAGGTAAGGTATTTCGTTGCTTATTCTTTTAAGAACTTCAGATTTTATGCCATCTTGTCCTACAGCTCTATGATCCTTGAGTTCACATATAACCTTTTTTACTTGTTCTGGATCTGTAGTATACAGAAACAATGTCTTGTTCACAAAATCTTCCTCCTCGATCTTTTATTTTCTTTGAATACTTCTCCTAATTCACTATAATATTCGACGAATTCTTCTGCAATTTTACTGATTTCATCAGTTAGCTCTTCATCTGCTCTTATCATGGACTCTATTTTTGTTTCAGGTTTGGATTGATTGCATGCATTATAGACGTACTTCCACAAAGCCTTGTTTCGGTTCTATTCATGTGTAAATGTTTTCGGAGATGCTCTTTCTTAGCTTGCGCTATTAATTTATGTAGTGTATTCCAATAGCTAGTATATTGTTCTTTGAGAATAGCATTGCCTAGATCCTTGGCAAGTTTTTTATATAATTAATTTTTTCTATTTTCAGATTTCAGTACGACAGATGTTATCCATTCTGTTTTACCAAACTTTCTTCTGTTGAAATGTATTATTTTTGCATTTTTATTTATACAGTGCGTTAGTTTCTCGATAAATAACTTCGTGAATTCATTGACGTTTTTTGAATGACTATAGAACCAGTCAATATTCCTCAAATCACCTTCCAGGGTTTCGTAGTCTATGAATCTTTTTACTTCATCAGCTCTTTTTTGAGAGGGGGTAAACTTACATCAATACTCAATATTATAGGATAGTGGTCAGTAATACCACTTTCTACAACAAAGCAGGATGATGATTTGCACATATTTGTCTTTTTTCCCTCATAAAGAAATGGTCCAAGCAGGTACCACTTGCTGGACGAGTGACCTCAATGATATACGAATCAAAACCGCAAGAGCTCAAAATGTTTTTGTATTTTTCGATGAAGTCTTCGGTCTACAATATGTCCAGATTTTGAGCTCCAGTAATCACGTGATAATCAGTAAACTTTGTTTGATCTAAGTAGTTCATTGAAGTTCTATTGAATATATAAGGATATGAATCTTGAGACATTTTATTTTTATACTATCATTAGGGAGTTTTATTGAAATTTCTACAGCTATGATTTGCTCAAGTTTAATAATTTCATATTCAAAATTAAAATCATTACTAACGTATACAATCACTTTATCGTTTTCATTAAAAGTGCCATTGATATAAACAATCGAATACCCAGGAATACTGAAAATTCCGAGATCCTTCACCTGAAAAGCTTCGGTTAGGACAACTACATGGAATCTGTATGGGCTAGTTTCTAACAGAATTTTGCATTCATCGATATTTTTCTACAGTTTTTCATTATTCCGACGATTCAGTCCGTACTCTCTGATATACTGATCCATTTTTGGAAAGTTGAGTCATATAATTTGATAATATTGAACTTTATGCTTTAGTTTTTTTTATTTTTCACTTATTTTGTTTAGATGCTATTCTTGAGCTCGATTTAGCTGGCTCAATATTCGTCATCATTAGTTTTTTCTCGAGCTAGATAGAGCAATATCATCATTCAGGTCCAGATAATGTTTCTGTGCAGTGGGATCAACGTCGTTGTCTTCACTATCTGTTAAAGCTTCAAGTTCTTCGACTGTATAGGTTTTTTGTTTTTGATCAGCTTTCCTCCCTGTTTATATGCTTCTTGAATAGATCTAGCCTTAGCTAAGTGTTTCCTCAAAATTTTAACTTTCTCTCTTTGTAGCGGAGTTGAATCATTCGCTATAGCTATAGTGGTGCCCTTCAATAGGGTTCCCTTGGACATTAGTTACTTTTTCTTTCGGTATGTTGTGAACTCTACCTTGACTGGACAATGCTGATGTTTTCCAAGAGAGTAGAAGTGGAATACGTCCGAATTTTCAATTTCCACCCTGAAAAGAGAGAATGGTTCCAATTTTGAGACGAAGTTTGCTTCTGAAGAAGAGATTAGTTCCTTAAGTTCTGTCCTTGTTTTGGTAATTCCCACAATTAATCCCTTTACAGACAGGTGAAAAACGTCACCTATTATTCCTTTTTTTTCTCTGATAAAGTACGCTTCTAGAATCTGTTTATTGATGGATATTTTCCAATAAACAGTGTAGCAAATGATGGATTAATTTGTATGGACACATTGTGAATATCTTGGTTTGCTTCACAGGCACTTCATACAGCTAGATACTGTGAAACTTCATGAATTTCATAAATCTCAAACGAACTAGAAACTGTACATTAATTCTCTTCAATGAACTATAGGCAGAGTAAATAGTAAATACGAATTTTCCATCTTGCACTAGCCCTCATAGGGTAACAAGGTGATTAACAGTTCCTCTTCACAACATCAAAAATAATCAGTATCTTTCCTTAGTACGATACATACATTCACAAAAATACCTTCAACATCTAACCTAGAATTCAATATCATTGAACACAAGGTCTCTTCCCAAAATAACAGTCCAGATATTATCGACATAATAGTCATTGAGAACAGAAAATTATTGCCTTGAGCCAGGTCGACCCAGACTTCTTTAAAGATGTGTAAAATTTATTCGGATTCGAACTATACCAACTACCTAATTCAAGAAAAACAAATTTGTGACGAACACTTCAAAATTTCACATACAGACTAGAAAGGCCTCAAATTGAATCTACGAAAACCTTCAGAAAAATAAACTCAAAAAAAATACTGAGTACTAAATGAACAAATAGGTCATTCATGTCTACTTAATTTATTCATAGAATAGCTTGTAACTTAGTAGCAGGATTATTCGAAATTCTAATTTTTTTCAATATTTACAAGATCCAGCTACCTTAGCGTTTTTGCCTCGGAATAAAGGTAAGCTAGAAACTTGTAGCAACTTCCTATCCGACCTTCTAAATGTTGTGTCAAAAGTACACATAATCTCGTGTTTGCGAGATCATCTTTTTTAAAAGTTACCTGAAATGCTCTACAGTTGTAGTTACGTGGCTAACTTGTTGAATGTTATCCAAAGCACTATTTCAAGAGCAATTAATCAGTACCGCGAAACAGGGGAATATGGAAGAAGGGCCAGACAGGGAAGAAATCGTTATCAACACCAGTTGATGATCGTTGGCTTCGTTTAACTGCTCTAAGAGTTCGGCACTATACGGCTAGAATGCTACAAAATGAAATTGCACTTTCCAAAAATGGGCTCAGAGAAGACGATATCAGACCAAGAGTGGATCCAACCGGCCCGCGTCTCACCAGAGAGCATCGAATTGCAAGACTTCAGTTTACGAGGGAACATGCAAATTGGGGTATTCCAGAATGGTCGAATGTTTTCTTTTCCGACGAGTCCAGGTTCTGTCTTCGGAGGGGGCTCAGTAATGTTGTGGGGAGGCATTTCTTTCCATGGTCGAACTGAGTTAGCCCTAATGAATAATGGAATAATGACAGCCGCTAGATACATCGCACATATCCTTGAAACCATGTTGTACCCTTTGGCCCAATGATTGGGGAAAACTTCATTTATACGCATGATAATGCTCGGCCTCATGCAGAGTAGTTAAATAATTTATGCAAAATGCCGAAATTGATATTTTAAGATGGCCAGCCAGAAGTCCCAACTTGAATCCCATAGAACATGTTTGGGACAGCATGGAGTGGTGAATTCAGCAACGTAGGATGCCTTGTAGAACACTCCAACAACTATAAGATCAGCTTCCTGAAATTTGGAACTCAGTGACTCAAGAGTACATCCATATTTTATTTGTAGGGGTATACTGGCAGTTATGAGCGCCCAGAGAGGAAAATGATTTTGAAAATGATTAGTCACCATTCGATGCTAGTTGATTGGTCTCTTCGCGAATGTTTGAAGATGGTAGAATTTTTTTTCATTAACTCGAAAATTGTTGATATTTTCCATCATAAACTCATCTCCTTTGAATGATATATTCTTATTTTACACTTCTGAAAGTTACCAAGCGACTCTTGAATGACCAACCTAAAAGTTTATATAGTATTGTCGTAAAAGCAGGGTGATGCGACAATTTTTGTCGGGAGTGTATATTTAAATTTCCTTTTCATATATACAAAGTACAAACTGTACTTTAAGTAGATAAGGTGCTGATGAAATGTATTTTCATTCGGAAATTATCCATTCTTACAATGGAAGAGTAATTGATTTAAGTTTCCTTCTTCTTCATCAATAACTTCATACTCCCGTTGCGTCAAAATGTCGAACTTATTATCAGCATCCTCGTTATCAGCTGTAGTCCTCAAATCTTCTGAAATTTCGAGGTAATATGTATTATCTTCTTTAAGTTATTTTCATATGAAGACGTGTTGAATCAAGCTTATCCATTACACTAACCACAAGCGGAAGAACATTATAATGCTCATATACTTCATCAAGAAAAGCTGATTCAACTGTCCCAGCTTTCTATAAACAGAAATGATCTCATCTAAGGAAAAATGCTTAGTTGCTTTTCTACTTGAAATTGAATCAAGTTTTATAAGAATGTAATTTGAATATATTCAGAATACTTACAAGTGTATTTCACTCAAACTATTTTCAATAACATTATTCAAAATATAATAATGAATGTTTCAGTAAAGGAAATTTAAGATGTAACGATTACTATGAACTATTTGACTGGGATTCATGAATGACCAATATACTATACGGCGAAGCGCTCGCACCATATCTCAAAATCGTCTATTCTTCCAAAAGATGATTTTTATGATACATTCAAATAGCCGTTAACGAATAAAAAGCGAGATATTCGAAAAGCACAAAATTTTTTTGGCATTTGACCTTTAATATATTGACTTGAAATTGTAGTTGGTACGAGTTTACAGTGAATACCTCTCATTCTAAGGTTGACCCCTTATTTAAATCAAATGACTACTATTGCCACTGTATTTTATATTCCTCTTGTGTAACCAAATTATCGACTGTACAAACTACTTCAATAATCTGTAAAAGCCACATCCTGGTAAAAACCGTCATGTGAACTTCTAAATTAGTCTTCTATTCAAAAACATTTGCATAATTGAGAAAATATGTTTGTTTGTGAACCTTTGAATAGGTGAGATCCTGAAATTGTATTTCAACTTCCGCATGTGTTTCAGGGAAATTCCCAATAGGATACACTCTTTTTGGTTGAATATCGAAATTATAACCAAAACCTCGTCTCGGAACTGCTTCTATACCTATCTGAAAAGAAATCCAAATATTATTCTAAAACGAGAGTACTCTTTCGCATCGAAAAATTATGTGAAGGGTAATATTGATCATAAAAAGCATCAACATATATTTCAATATCTTCCCAAAGTATACAATATGTACCTGTACTGCGAATATAAAAAGAGAACTTTGTTTATTGAGTTTGACTAGTTTTTATTTAGTCCTTTTCATTCTTGATTTAGTTATTCAAATGGGAAGAATCTAAACTTAATACTTATTGTATACACACAACCGAATTTATTTGGAATCACTCGGCATTTCATATTATTGATTGTTTTCAACCGTGGATCTTTGACTACTTGTGAGGAATGAAATTTTTTGTTGTAAAAAAAACAGATAGTATGATAAGAAATGTTGAATTATCACCACACGTTCGACATATTGTACTCAGTCCTCATTGAGATTTGAAACTGTGAATTTCAAAATGTAAAAAAGCCTACAGCATAAATGTAAATGCCTTACGTTGGATTGTCCGATGTTCGCCCACAATGGGGGTATCACAGGCGGTGATTTCAAAAACCGACACCCGATACGTGGAGCTATAATCTCTGCAAAAAAGGCCTAGAAGAAGTCGTAGGAAGATCACTTCTGAAGAACGAGACCGCATTTTGTGGCAAATGGCAAGAAGAGACTCTAGTGTGTCGCACCCCACACTCCAAAGGCGATCTCTGGAAGCAACAGGTATCAGTGTATCAGTCGAAACGATACGTCAAAGACTTCGTTCAAAGGGTTTATACAGCAGAAGACCCTTAAGAGTTCCAGAGCTAACCAGCCAACAAAAATTAACAGACTTAATTGGTGTGTCGAGCATCAAAATTGGAATATTGAGAATTGGTGAGATGTTCTTTTTTCGGATGAGACCAGAATTGTTGTTCGATCAGATGACCACCGGATCAGATTCGATTTCGTTTCCTGTGAGTGTAACGGCTGAAAATTAAGTGAAACTAGTGCTGGAGAACATAGTGAGACTCTTGTGAGGTGGCCTGTGTGAGAACTTCACTTTTATGCAAGATAATCCTCCTCCACATACCAGCAACCTCGCGCGACATCATCTTGAAACAGAGGGAATTGGTATTTTGGACTGGCCAGCTTGCTCTCCAGACCTAAATCATATTCAACATTTATGGATAATCTCAAAAGGAAAATTAGATCGCGCCAGAATAATCCAAGAACCCCACAACAGCTCATCTAAGCCGCCACAGAAGAGTGGCAGAATATCACCCCAGGGGAGGTCGAAAACCTAATCCAAAACATGCCCAGACGGATTTAGGCTTGTATCAGGGCAAGAGTAGGTAATACAAGTTACTGTGGTCCAGAAAAAACACCTACTCCGTAAGAAAACAATTTTCAGTTTTTTTACTGCATGCGGAAAAAGTCTCTCATTTTCTTTCATTTGTTTCTTTCTTAAAATAAACCTTGATTTATTTCTTTTTGTAATTGAAATATCTCAAAACCGATCAATTCTTACAATCCTTTGAAATTTTCAAAATCTCTGAGGATTCAAAATATCGGGTTGCTCCATATAAATTTGGTTGTGTACAATGCTTCAGTATAACGTAACAAATTCACCAGCACATCCAATTGTTTAAATCTCGAGATGAATTCAACGATAGAATTATTTCAACATATCAATGTTGAAACTGTGCATTCGACAGAAAAAGTCATCACCACTTTACTTCGAACATAATCAGGCTTTCTGATATTTTCAACTTGCATACCGATTGTTAACCATTTTCTATCGCTTCTGGACATCGTGGTATCATGACAACCGAAGTGTTTTTCTTCTCTTTCGCGAATTTGTTTGGAAATATGTAATATTGGTATTTCCTTTTATTTACTCTTAGATTAAATTATTCTTTAACAACCAATAGGGTATCCAATTTTAACTTTAATGCCTTTATATTTTCGTATTTTCGAATAGTGTTTTATTTGAATTGAATATTTTCTGTTTTGCAGGAATTATTTCTTTAAGATGCTCTATGGGTGTCTCAATGAATATTTCGAATGATTCTTCAAGACACTCCGGGACTACAAATGATTCCCAGTCTATTATTTCTAAGATATTCATATATCGTTTGACTATAAATGATTTTTTCCCAACCGTTGGCCAAGCAACTATCAACTATTGAACTGAAATGTCTGAAATCTGTAGATTAAACGTCACTTGACTATAGGAGTTTTGATGGATCACTTCTTGTGATGACTCTAAATAGCTCAGTATATATATTATGATATCCGAAAGACGTGAAGAGATGAATCGTCCTTGATTTGACGTTCGCGTTTAAATCTTCATCTACCAATATATTAAGTGGTATACTGCTGATTGATTCAAGGACTGTCTGCATCCGCGAGATGAAGATATCAATGTCGGTTGTCTATAGACACATAACAGCATCATTCCAAATTGGAGAATTCTGATGCAAGATATTATTTACCAATAATAATTTCTTTCAGACAATGGAGTGATGCATAGCCAAAATTCTTCCAGATAAAAATTCGGAAACCTTTATGGATATGTAATTTACGAGAATAGCGAGCCCTACATTACAATTCGAATTTTGAGTTTGTTTGAATCATCCGCTTCAAGCCAACGTTCTTTCAGACGAAGATATACAGTACTAATCAGCATCCGTATTGGCGGTTATACATTCTTAATAATCTGACATATCACTAGTTTTAATACACATCTGTTGTTCAACCTATTCCTTTTCAAATATGAGAATTCTGATTATAGTTATATTCAGTATATTATTTTGTTATTTTATCTACCTTCGAATAGAATCTCTCGTCAAGCCATATTTTGATTTGTATTTGGAATTACCACTCAAAGTTTTTTCTTCTTATAATTTGTTCCCTAAAGAGATTATGTAACCAACAATTTCACTAAAATATTCTGGAAACAAGAATTCTCAAAGCTAATCTATACTACAATACAATAAGCATGACTGTTGCAAGCTCCTTCAAAATCAGCTATATTAGCTTGACCGTATCAGCACTGATTATACCAAGCTCCAGCAACTCGAACAGTAACACCTTCACTACTTATGTATAAGTTCCTCTCACAAATATTACAATTCTATCCATTACCAAATCGCAAAAATGAAATTAGTTTTGTTCGAAAGAGTAATAGTCAGACATTGAATCTGTGGTATGCATATGATTTTTCCCCAGTAAATAGTATGTATTCAGTTACAAAGCTTTGTGGGGAGTTGTTTCATGAAGCATACTTGACATAACGTGTATTATTTTGGTTTTAGCATAACAATTTTACATTCGTCGCGCATTACTACTTTCCTAATTGCAACTGAATGGAGCCTTATTTGTATTTAAAATTCTTAATTTTCTACAGTTTACTATAATGATTATACTGTTTCCTTATTATACCAATATGCAGCTATAGCAAATACTGGTTTTGAAAGAACATTTCAACGTTTTCTACAAAGAAACCAATACATTGGCTTTTATGTTCAAGCTTACCAAATTCCATTCAGGATACTGATGATTCAGTCCTTTGGTTTCCATTAGTTCTGCATATCCTTCGTTCAACCATAAATCATTATACCACAAATGAGTGACTAAAACAAAGCAATGGGATGATAATTCAATATCAATGATAATAATGGTAATGGTGGGTTTTCGATAAGTCTAATCTGAAAATGATTTTTCTAAATACAAAGATACTACACTTATAATGTTTTCGAAAGTATTTAGATGTGATGCATATTTGTGTATATAGTATTATACTTTCATGTAAAGTTACCGAAGCGATTCATATTCAATAATCTTGCAAATGTGATATGCGAACATCTACATTGCAATTCTGTTAGATGTGCGTTAAAATGGTCTATCGAGAAAGGCATCAATAGAACAATTATTGACTGTAGCTTATTCAAAAATTCAGTGAAATAGAAAGTCTCTGCGCACAATTTCCCCTTAAATTTGATAATCACCTCGAAAGTTCTATTCGCCAATTGGAAAACCTATTTTCAAGTAAGTGACTAAAGTATTGAGGAATTTTCGAAAAATATTCCACGATTTTTTTAACGATTAAATGATTACGATCAATTATCAATTACTACTATCCGAAGCAATATGAAAAAATACATTTTTTCGTTGTATACTACACAGCTTAAACACTCATTTACCTATATCTCCAAACCACATATGGGAAATCTCATGAACTATCAACTGGGCGGCGATCATTTGATGGTAAATTTTCGACATATCGCTATATCTATTATAAGATACCAAATTGTGTTTCAGTGTTATCAGTCCAAGATTTTCCATTCCCTCGTGTTCAAAATTCTTCAGCTCTATGAAATCTGCGGAAACGAACTTTATTAATCACTTTCGGTAAATGTTACACCTTAAAGTATAGTTTTAACTGGTGCAGCAAAAATTGTAGCATTTTGGCTATCTCCATATTCCTCACACACCCTGTTTTTCTATACAGAATCAATCTAAACGATGTGGCTATCGTTTTTGCAACGTCTTTCGGTGTTCCTGTTTGGCTGTAGGTACATATATGTATATATATATATATATATATATATATATATATATATATATATATATATATATATATATATATATATATATATATATATATATATATATATATATATATATATATATATATATATATATATATATATATATATATATATATATATATATATATATATATATATATATATATATATATATATATATATATATATATATATATATATATATATATATATATATATATATATATATATATATATAGAACAAATTTATATGTAATCACCACATTTTCATTATTGATTGTATTTAAACATAGATCCTTGAATAAATGTGAAGAATGTAGTTTTTTGTTGTAAAAACTGAATAGTATGATAAAAAATATTGAATTATCATCACTTGTTCGTTATATTGTACTCAGTGTCGCTGAGATTTGAAACTGTGAATTTCAAACATTAAAAAGCCTTTAATCTAATTTAAGGATATATATATATATATATATATATATATATATATATATATATATATATATATATATATATATATATATATATATATATAAGAAGATATAAGAACAAGACCGCTTTTTGTGCTAATTTGCAATGAGAGATCCTAGTGCGTCTCACTCCCTACTCCAAAGGCAATTTCTGGAAGCAACAGTAATCAGTCGGTATATTTAAAAACTTACGCCCGATATGTTGAGCTACAATCTCCGCAAAATAGGCCTAGAAGAAGTCGTAAGAAGATCACTTCCGAATAACAAGACCGCTTTTTGTGTCAAATTGCAAGAAGAGACCCTAGTGCGTCTTACACCCTACTTCAAAGGCAATCTCTGGAAGCAACAGGTATTAGTGTATCAGTCGAAACGATACGTCAAAGACTTCGTTCAAAGGGTTTATACAGCAGAAGACCCTTAAGAGTTTCAGAGCTAACCAGACAACAAAGAATTAAAAGACTTAATTGGTGTATCGAGCACCCAAATTGGAATTTTGAGAATTGGCGAAATGTTCTTTTTTCGGATGAAACCAGCATTGGTGTTCGATTAGATGACCGCCGGAATCAGGTTTTAAGGGGTCGTGCAAGACAAGCTAGAGTCCGAGCTGCAAGACAAATTCCGAAATACCAAGGGAGCAGTGTGATGTTTTGGGGTGGCATTATGCTGGGAGGCAAATCAGATTAGATTTCGTTTCCTGTGGGTGTAACGGCTATAAATTATGTGGATCTAGTGATGGATCCCATAGACTCTGGCGGTGAGAATTTCACTTTCATGCAAGATAATGCTCCTCTGCATACCAGCAACCTCGCGCGACATTATCTTGAAACAGAGGGAATCGCTGTTTTGGACTGGCCAGCTTGCTCTGCAGACTTAATTCCAATTGAAAATTTATGGGTCAATCACAAAAGGAAAATTATATCGCTCCAGGATAATTCAAGAACACCACAACAGCTCATCCAAGCAGCCACAGAAAAGTTGCAGAATATCACCCCAGAGGAGGTCGAGAACCTAATCCAAAGAATGCCTAAACTGATTCAGGCTTGTATCAAGGCAAGATGAGGTGATAGAAGCTTCTGCAGTTGAAGAAAAACACCCATTCCGTGAGAAAATACTTTCCAATTTTTTTACCAATTGCGGAAAGAGTCTCTTATTTTCTTCTATTTGTTTCTTTCTTCAAATAAACCATAATTTATTTCTTTCTTCAATTGAAATTTCTCAAAAAGGATCAATTTTAACATTCATGATATATTCTCGTTCAACGAGTAGACGATTGTACACTAGCTGCTCTGTAACCTTATACACATGAAACAAATAAACTCTTCTAACTTAAACAACTACGTTGATGCAAGTTTCTTTTTAACGTAATAAATCGATAAACACAACTTAGGTATTGAAACGAAATAACTACAATACTTTGAAAGAAGAGACTAATGATTGAATTAATATAAACTTGAATCAAACGAATCTCGCTTATCAAATTTCACTGCATTTTCAAGAATGAGCACTTGAAGGAAGCTGGATAGTTGAACCAAAAGATGCTGGACCATGCCCTTGAAAGTGCGAACATCAACCACCCTTCAAATACCATCACTACTCGGATATTCTTTCTCTATTGATCGCAAGTTCCATTTAGCTGAAGAGAATGAATCATTTTTCAAAAGCACTAACCACCCTTTTAACGGATCTGGAAATGGCATGTTTATCTATTTTCGACGCTGCATTTGATTGTTATACATTATTTCAAAGAAGTACCAGGAATTGATTATTTTAAAAATTGGCTTAAAATGATTGTCTAAATTTCTGTTGTTAGTATCACAAGTGTGTTTTGCGATTTTTACAATAGATAGAAATTATCGAACAAACAGTTTGTCCTAAATTTTGTATTGTAAATGGAATTTCATAGACGAATCGCTAAAAATATTACGTGCATATGAGTGATACAGTATATTTAAGAGCGGCCGAGATGTGGTGAAAGATTGACCTCACTCTGGTCGGCCATCAACTTCTTCAACTGAAGTTAACATTGATAAATTGAAGGGAATTGTAACTTCAAAGATTTGAGAGATATACACAATGAACTTTCTATATCTCACGAATCGATTCGTACCATTTCGAACGATTGTTTGGACATGAAAAGCGTTGCTACTCGACTAGTTCAAAAGACCGGAATTTTCTTCAAAAATTGAATCGCGTGAAGTTTGCTGAAGACATGCTAGAACGAGTAAATTCTGACCTCACATTCATAAAACGCATTGTAACTGATGATGAGAAATTGGTGTCAAAGTCGATCAAAAGTCAAGGTAATGTTGACTGTTTTCTTTAGTTATCGCGGTGTTATGCACTTGTAGTTCTTGCCAGAAGGTCAGACGGTAAATAAAAAATATTACCTGTGCGTTATGCAGCGTTTTAGATAGCAAAATTGTCGAAAAAGGCCAGATTTGTGGAAAGAAAACTCATAGATTTTGAACCATGATAATGCACCATCTCACAAGTCTATCATTGTGAATGAATATCCTACCAAAAACTTAACAAATACCATCGAACAACCTCCGTATTCACCTGATATGGCTCCGGCTGACTCGTTTCTGTTTCCAACTCAAATTACCGCTTTGAGGTATTGGTTAGAAGACATAAAAAAGAATTCTCGACATGAACTGAAGTGGATTCCAACGAAATAATATATCCCTGTACATTTTTGACAGAATGTTTAATAATAACCAGAATGCCGACCCCTCCAAAAGGCTTGAATTCTCAATGAGAATTGCCAATGAGAAAACCTATTTAAATTTAAATGAGTGCAATCTAGGGCGGGTAGAAACGATAGCCTCTAAGGTGAGACAATATCCAGGTATTAAGGCCATCAATTTGTGTGAATCCAGACTCATTCCTCTAATTGAACACGAGTTGAGCAATGACTCAATTCGTCATACGCCAGTATTTGCTCTCGAATAACCTTGTGACAAGCCGACTTGACCGACTTGACTCCGGCTTCCCAAAGTCTTCCAAAATGAGGGGAAGCTGGCGAATTGAACTTTAACTCTTTTTTGTATACAACGTCAAAAGAACAACGACTGCAGATATTGTGGAACACACACAAAATTCGTTCTATAATCACTAGGAATAATAGAACATCGTTCCCTCGACATACGAAACGACGAAGGGCGGCCTAAAAAGCTGCTGTTGAAAGTTCTGAGACTGTTTCTGAATGTAGGCCTTTAATAGCGGAACAAACAAATAGACAAAGATGGATTTTCAAATTGCTTTCAAGCAAGTTTTTTCAAGTAAGAAACGATTCCTTTCAATAATAAAAAACAAGTACTGTGTTTTAAGGAATTTTACTTAATAATTGCGATTCGTAACGCGTTTCACTACACCGTAGCTTCTTCAGACGAATGATTATGCAGAAAAATGTAAATGAGAATATAACTATAAATGTTCTTGAGTAATTAAAAGCTTATTGGTTGCTTCTTCTTAAGTGGTTATTTATGACAGGTATATCCAATAAAATTAAGGAATAGATTGCTCCCCGAAAAGATTCAATAGAGGTGAAGGGCTTAAATCGACTTGTTCATTGATGAGTCTACCTGAGTGTTTGTATTTATTTATTTCTAAAGTTTCCCAAAGATCTACCTTCCAATATTTATTATCTGTATGCAAAATTTCAAACTGTGGGTCGAAAGAATGATTATTTTCTAAGAGATGATTCGCGTAATTTGAATCTGATTTTTTATTTGAAAAACTGCGTTTATGTTCCGATATTCTAATATTAAAATTTCTATGTGTTCTACCAATGTAGAAATTATCACAGTCATTGCAATTCAATCTATAAACACCTGATTTATTGTTTTTACCTGGTTTGGTTTTATTATTTTTATATATTTGCCTAAATTATTATTAGTTTGGAAAGCTATGTTGAAATTATTGCTACTTAAGAATGATTTCAGTTTCTCACTTGTAATGCCAACGTAGGTTAAGGTGTTGAATTTTTGTTTCAATTTATCGACAGGGTAAACTTCATTCAATGCGATTCTACTTTGTTTTTTATTTAAAATATTATTTATTAGTTTGGGATTGTAACCATTATTTTGGCTATTTGTTTAATCAAATTTAGTTCTTTGTTGAAATTTTCTGGTGATAGCGGGATGTTAATCAATCTATGAATAAAACTATTGAATGCTGACATTTTATGTTGATATGGATGACACGACGAGTTATGTATTATAATATCTGTATGTGACGGCTTATGGTAAATTGCGAAAACATGTTTTCCATTTTCATTCGAAATTGTTACGTCTAAGAAATTTATCGAATTAATAATTTATCGGTTGTGAATGCAATTTTTGGATGTAATGAATTTATATGATTTTCGAAAATTTTCAACTGTCTATCTGTTCCGGTGAAGCAAATAATGATATCGTCTACATAGCGATACCAGTATAAACAATATTTACTGAGTGGATGATTATGAATTAATTTCTCTAAGGTTATTCATGAAAATTTCTGCTAACAAAGGACTTAACGGATTGCCCATAATCAAGCCGTCTTCAATAGTATAATATTTGTAATTGAAATGGAAATAATTTAGATCTAAACAAATTTTTAATAATGAAAGAATATCTGATTTAATGATAGTATTGACATGATTCCTTTCTAATAATTCTTCGACTAAGTAATACGTATCTTTTGGAGGAATGTTGGGAAATAGATTCTTAACATCGAAAGAAATAAGTTTGGAATTAGGTGGTATAGTGGTATCTTTGATATTGGCAATAAGTTCGTATGAATTTTTGACCGAAAATTCAGATTTAAAATTGCAATGTTTTATTAGCAAGTCGTTGAGGAATTTTGAAAGTTTGAACGAAGGTGCCGTTACATAAGAAACAACAGGTCTAATAGGGTAATTAGGTTTATGAAGTTTTATCAACGAATATAATTCGGGGATTGTGGATTGGAGTTAATGAATTTATATTTTCTTGGTCTGTAATTAATGATTTTGCTGTCGAAATTATGTTTTTAACAACTTTCTGAAATTTTGCGGTAGGATCCTTAGTTGATGTTATATAGTTTCCGGCTGTTAAGAATTCTTCAGTTTTAGAAATATAATCGGTTTTACTAATCGCAATGACGGTGTTACCTTTATCTGCTTCAGTGAATACTAAATCGTTCTTGGTACTATTTTCACGAATTGTTTTTATTATCTTATAATCGGAATTGCAATGAGGTGATAATTTCGAAAAGTCTTCTTTGATGATTTTTGCTGTTTGATGATTGGCTAAAATATTATCTTTGGAGTTTTGAGAATAATTTCGAGTCTATGCCTAACTGTTCAAAATTAGTTTTATTATGTTTTGGATGTAAATTATGTTTGAATCCTTTTTCTAATAGATCTTTTGTGGTTGTGTAAAATCGGAATCAGTTAAATTTGTGAATCTTTCAAAAATTTATGGTCTGAAAATTTATCAGTTGAAGGTTTGGGTGGAGAAATTTTGAATTTAAGTGAATTCAACTTTTTCTGTTGTTGCTGAAACTTTTTATGAATAAAATTTTGACATCGTATCTGGATTCAGAGTCTAAAATATCAAACTCAATAGGGTGCAATCTAAACAATAATTCCGTATGGATTACCTTCAAATATATGTTTGCAACGTCCCTCCTGTTGTAATGGATCTTCATATCCTCTTTGAGCCATATGCGTTGGCCTTTCTCAATTGCTCTTCTTGCTGGTCCACTGTTGTTATGTGTAAAAGCCTCCCAAATTCAAATGATTCCTTTCAAGTCTAAAATTACTGAGAAAACCTTACTTTCGCGAAACTGGATGCCCACTTCCATAAGAAAAATGATTTATATAAATTATAACCGAACCTGAATTCTATTTTCGAAAATGATAACAATCTATCGATAATTTGGTCCCAAAATTGACATATTAGATAATGAATTTCCAGCCAACAGATTTTTCTTTCTTCCGCTTCCACATCTTGTTGATTCGAAGATAAAAAATA
Organism: Cryptolaemus montrouzieri; assembly: GCA_013387265.2. Classification (NCBI taxonomy): domain Eukaryota; kingdom Metazoa; phylum Arthropoda; class Insecta; order Coleoptera; family Coccinellidae; genus Cryptolaemus; species Cryptolaemus montrouzieri. The sequence goes on along the minus strand of JABFTP020000185.1, from coordinate 55,405,600 downwards.
AGATGTAGGCCATTCATCGTGTGGTTGTTTGAGCCAACCGCCTACCCGCCTACCACAAAAAGTGCGTGAAGATTTCTGATGGAAACAATCCACGCGAGGCGCAGTCGGCTGGATTATTAAAATAACGAGCATAAATCTAGAATTGGGAAAAAAAATTAATTTCGAATATGACTAAACCTCTTACTACAAAATGTTAAAGATTTAATCAGAATAAGAGATATCAACCAATCAGTACAAGCAAAATTTGGTGCCTAAAAAACTAGGAACTGAACTCTTGAGTACAAATTTCATCATATTAGAGAGAATATATGTTCAATTCTAGGCATGGATTGTGGTCAAAGAGGTGCTACTCTAGAACCTGTCAATAACAAACTAACACATCTTTACACATCTTTAGTGACAGGATTTTCTAACCCATGATAAACAACTGCAATATATGCTTGCCGAGGTGCTTGGTTCGAATCCGGGTTCAAGTTTTGGATGTTGTCCTTGAATAAGAAAGTGATACTTGGAAAGGGTCGCCTAAAGGAGGCATAAATTTCCGAAGACCAGATAACTTGTAATTCTTGTGGTGGCAGTTATCACTGCACGGTCTAGGAGAGTGGTGCGGAATCCACTATAAAATGCAGGTTCACGATGTAAATGGGCTATGTTCCCGTTAAAAGATGAAACAAACTGCAATCTAACCTCGGTACGAGGCATCGTGGAAACCATGAACTACAATAAAAGTATCACTGTTCTTGTAACCAACACATCTAATGATCTAATCAATCAATCTTATAATGAACTGAGATGTTCAAGGTCAGTTCTGAACTTTTGCCAACATGAACGAAATCTAAATCAAATTTGAATAAAAAATTAAGCATATGATGTGACCAGGGAAATAAATCAAATATTTTAGCGAGATCTGAAAGAGAAACTTACAAGCGAATTTCAGGTGAAGAATCTTTCAACAGTTCAGTGCAGTTACTCGCTCATTTTCTCCATTCGAAACACCCACGGAGTAACAGATCGATAAGTTCATAAATTGTGTCTTTGGCTTCTAAGAAGGAACTACAAGAAAAGGCGTAGTCATCAATGTATGAATTTGACATTATAACTAGGGTTGCTAAAAGAGAGTTAAGTCCCATCTTCAGCTAATTATCGAAGAGTTCGTCGGGCTGAAAATGTTGCTGGTAGAACCCCGCGAACGAATATTAAAATAATACTCCTGATTGGCGATATAGTATCAAAACGCCAAAATATGCGTAACCATTTCGATGCAGGAGTGCTACTAAAATTTGGCGATACCTTGACCTTACATCGGCTGTGATTGCATATTATTTGAAAAGAATGCAAACTATTATACTGCACATATTAGTTTGAAGTTTTGGAACAGTTTGCAAATAATCGTTGAGGGAAATTTAGGACTTGTAATCGACCCATTGAAAACTACTCTGAGAGGGGTACTAGGACTGTCTTCTTTTCAACTCTATTCCTTTCAGGTAATAAACCAACCAACACAACATAGGTGTTGAAACTAACTACATTAAAATGAAACAAGAAACTATATATTAAATCAATATAAACTTAAACTAACCAATGATATTATAACATAATTATTGAAGTCTTTCAATTATTTTATCATCTCTTCTATTCGAATAAACCAATTAATAAATTAACCACATTCCTCACGGTGAATCCTATGTTTTCACCTAGAGTCAAGAGAAATGTTAATGGCGACATGTACTCTAACTTGAAACGAAAGTGGTAGTTTTAATGAAGTTAAGCATGAAAACATTTTTCTAATGAGAAAAAAATCTGTGCCACACGTAACTGAGCTATGAACATAATCAATATTATTACACTTACCCAGCTTAGAAGAGGGATACACCAACTGCGTATATTCCTCAAAATACTCTAGAGATTTTTTTGCTACATTTAACAAAAAAGGGGCTTGATACATATACTCGTCGAGCATAAATATTCGCAAAGGTATATTTCTTCCATCACTACTCCTGTAGTTGAGAGTACTGTAGTTGTATTTAGTTACTATGAAACACATGAGGTACGGAGGTAATGGAGGTGTGGTTCGAAAATCAACTGCTATCCCTTCATCTATTTTGAATGAATCCTGTTATAAGAAAAATGATTCAAACATCTAAATTCAACAATCATTATCACGGCTACAGGCAATTTCTACAGAGCTTTATACGAGATAGGAATTCACAGGTTAACTGTTGAGTTGATAACTAACACAAAAAATAAATCATTGAGTATCATAGTTACGATCGTTTTGGTTAGGTTTATGTATATCAATTTTGACAGATTCAAGGCGACTTCGGCACTTCTGTCGGAAATACAATTTTGAATGTTGAATTTTTCGCTCTTTTAGGATAAGCAATAAAATCATTGCCGTAACGGTATGTACATATGAGGTGATAGATGTTTAACCCTTTCGAGCCTATCGGGATATATGTAACACACTGCAGATCCAAGACATACAATCGGACTATGGTCCCGCTTTGCCTACATTTATTCCGTTTCATTCTCTTCAATACGCTCAGAATCAATAAGGATTAGGCGCATGCGTTTCGGTTTGTTAATTTCATGTTTATGGGGTAGTGACACGTGCTCTCCATAGTTAAATTCAATTTCTGTGGGTAAAAAACAATACTATAATTACAGTTTTGAGTGTAAATGAGACATAAAGGTAGGATGCTTGAATTAGTTGCAAATTCATTTCATTTTATCATTCGAACAATAGTAAAATTCTCAAAAACATATACATTTGTCCCATTTTGTCCACATTTTGAGTAGGAGGTATTTATCTCAACAGATTTCCTTGCTTCTAGATGAATCGCCACCGTAATCCGAAAAAATTCACGTATGCAGAGTTAGTTGCCGAAGCAGAGAACATATATGTCGATGAAGAAGATGCCCAAAGTTCAGATAGTGATAGTGATGGTTCTGAGAATAATTTTATTGAATATCCATTTCGCAATAGTGATAATTCAGCAAATGATAGGGATTATGAGCCAGATGAAAATATCTTGAATAGTGACTCCAGTGATGCAGATGAAGCAATAATAGATGGCAATCTAGCAGAGGACAACCTCAAGACTTCAATCTTGAATGAAAGGACTCGATCCGATGATGAAAAACAGACCCAAGTAAAAGATGCTGACTACTTGTGGTTTCAAAATAATAATGATACTTTTGTTCACCGATTTAGTGTTCCTGATGAAAGAACAATTAAAACAACCTTATCCAGAGACATGAAGGAAGTAGATATTTTTTTGAAACTTTTCCCAAAAAGTCTTCTAATGTTCATAGCTGATTTACAAATTTGAGATTGGAGCAGTTCGGAAAAACTTCAGCTGAAACGAGGCAGCCTACTGACTATCATAAAATTATGGTCACTTTGGGTTGTTCTCTGATAACGTCTCATGACAAGGTTCTCTCTTTCAACTTATATTGGTCGAAGAATGCATCTCTAGGTAATGCAGCAACCAAAAAAGCGATATCAAGAGATCGGTGCAAACTGCTCCTGTCTAAAATTTACTTCAATAATCTAAAACAGCCCGAAGATTCCGGAAAAGCTTACTACATGGAATTAGTTGTAAACTGTTCGAAATACAAATTCCCTAAATCTCGTACAGAAGCAGTACATAGACGAATATATGGAGAAATTCAAAGGGAGGTCTACAATGAAACAGTACCTCCCTATGAAACCCATAAAACAGGGAATAGAAATTTGGGTTAGAAGAGACTCGGCATCTGGATATGTTTACGACCTAAATATATACGCAGGCCATAAATATGTTTTGTTCTGAGTCTGATGGTATATATATAAACGGCAGTAGGGAAATGACAATAACGAAGCTGACGTAGGAGAGAGAACTGTCGAAAAATTTGCTAATACTATAAGGGGTAATGATGTGATCTTATTATTCGACAGATTTTTCTCCTTGGTTAATCTTTGAATACCATTTCCTTTTGTGCGGTTGAAAGCATAATGAAGAACAGAAAATGTCCCAAATTTCTCCAAATCTCTTCAACGGGGAGAAAGCGAATTCAGAGTGAATATTAGTGACACTGTCGTCATTCGATGGCAATATACGAAAGATCTTCTGGCTATAAGTAACTGATTTTCTACGAATGTGGTTACTGTCAATCGCACAATGAATAATGGCACAAAAAATAAATTTTCATGTCCTGAATTGCTGGGGTGGATCTAGCCGACCAAATTACCGGTCTGTACGACTTCAATCGAAATGGTGGAAAAAAGTTTTCTTCAAACTACTTATGGTTTCTATCGTCAATGCTCATGTCTTATATGATGACTTGCATCGAAAGAAAACTCCATTTATACTGTTTCTGATCGAAGTTACCGAAGGACTTATTGCTTTGTCTAAAAAGAGGATCTGCTGCATCATTAGGCAGGCTATCAAAAAAAAAGAAAAACTAATACTGGCCTAAATGTGGGAGATCATAAGCCTATCGAAGGTGTAACTAGAAGGAGATGCTATAGATGCCAACTAGTGAACAAGAAAGCAAAAAGAACCACAACTTTATGCGATATGTGTAATGTTGCATTATGTAAACTTTGTTTTACTCCTTATCAAAGGCCATAAATATGTTTTGTTCTGAGTCTGATGGTATATATATATATACGTCCGACCATAAATGTCTGACAAACATGTCTCGGCCTAAACGGCCTTCTGGAGTTTTCGAAATTGTTGCAACCCTATTAATTTTAGCCATAGTTAAACCTTTTCAAAAACTGATTAATTGAAAACCCGGCTGAAAAGGGTTAACAATTGCAGAGTAACCAAACACTTCGAAAAATATTCACGAGAACAATAAAATAATATATCATAAAAGTAAAATTAACTTAACAAAAATTTCAGAAAATGAATATGCAGCATTCCAAAAGTCTCAATCACGCTACCACATTCGGAAGGTACAAAACCCTACTACTAACTATTTACAGAATTATATAAAACGAAACATATAATCCTCGAATATCTCAGTCATAAGGAGACCAAACTTTAGACATTGAGCACAGAAATAACTGCTCAATAACCTCACATAATGTAGGAGGCCCCCAACACTCTCGCAAACCACGTTGAAACATTTTTGTAAGATTGATAATACCCAACATAATACGGAAAACATATTGGGTCAAAAAGTCTGAATGGTGCCCATGAGGACGCCGTGCATGAAGAGGAATTAAATGCTGTAAAAATCAATTGAGAAGCATTAACACAAAAAAGGTTCAAGTGTTGATGTCATTCGCTACGATTGTTTTCAGTAAACATGACAGTTTGCAGTATTTTATACATTTATTGAACTTATTTTGAAAAAAATATCAATACCAACCCATCATGGGGTCATTTCAAAATATTTTTTCCTCAAAATCTTTTATCGTTCGATTGTTCAATACTGTATTTTCTAAGCGTCAAGAATACGAATGTTATTACTGAGCAAAAAAAAATTACTCACTATCTCCTCCATATTAGAAAGAGCCGTATATGTTTCATTTGGTTTAATCAGGCGAACTGTGAATCTCGCTCTATATGCAGGATCGTCGAAACACGGAAAAACCATTCTTGCATTCGAAGCAGAGAACATACTAGCTACAGACAATCTGAAAAAAAGATAATTTCTCGTTATGCTCAATGTAACTTCAATGTGAAAAATAGTTAAATTTATAGTTTTTCATTATGAATTCAAATCTGCTTAACTTGTTACACATGAATAATATATACCATGTTGTTTTCGTAACAAAGTGTACTATTTGCCATCATTACAGAAAAACAAGAAAATTTTATCACTTTACAGGCACATTATTGAAAATAATCAAGAATAAGTATTTGGGTGTTTGGTATTTGTTTTGATTTTGGACGAATGGATACCTGAATATGTTTTTGATAATAGATATTTTTGGGGTGAACATTTATTGATATATCCTCTTTATTCTATTCTATTTTGTTCGGAAGTGAACTTGGTACTAAATGCATCCTTCAACATGAGGAGTATAATATATAATAGTCCTTAGTAAAATTAATTCACTGATTGACGGTGATCAGCAAAAACGCTCGCATAGGTCGATTTCTGATTTGATTGAGGAGTTTACCTCCAACCCCTCATCCCTTGCGATTGCTGTTAAAGCTCTACTACACTTCTGAAGAAAATTCCAAAAAAAACAATTGATCTCTCAAATACAGGGTATTGAAATACCCATTATTCTCGTCACACCACCCCATAATTTTCATAATGGTTTCCGACTGAGAGGTTGGAAATTCAGCTCGTGTTTAATTTAAAACACCATTTTGAATGGTTAAACATGTGCTCAAGATCTTTTCAAAAAATACTCATCAATATTATGCATGAATTTTGTTGTTGTAACACCCTGTATTTGACAGAGCTTTCGTTTTCCTCCGAATATTTTGCATAGTGATCTAGAAGCTTCATAGAACTTTAAAAAGGCTCCTTACTTTTTATTTTCAAATGGCAACCCCATCTTGCGATTGCTGTTAAAGCTCTATTACGCTTCTAAAGAAAATTTCAAAAAAAAAACAAGTGATCTCTCAAATACAGGGTTTTGAAATACCCATTATTCCCGTCACACAACCCCATCATTTTCTGCCAAAATTGGTTTCCGACTGAGGGCTTGGAAATTCAGCTCGTGTTCAATTTGAAAAACAATTTCGAATGGTCAAACATGTGCTCCAACAACGCTATAATAAGCATCCCATTAACCGTAAAGCATCTGGCTTCAACTGTTAATAGAAGCTTCTTGTTCGAAAAATGAACTTAAAAACGGTAGGACAAACCTGGGAAGATTCAAAGGAATTTATGCAGATCTTCGAGAAAGAGAATACTACCATTATTTTGTGAAATAGATTATATTCACACGACGAGACGCTGTTATTATGTAACAAGTTGATTTTGTTATATGAGATAATAAATTTGAAAGAGAAAATTGGGATCAGAAGGAATTACACGAAAAGCTGCCAAAATATTAAAAATTCATTATGTTGATGGAATCGCTTCTGATAGATGGTAAATATCAGGAGAATTATTCGCAGAAACAGAAGGCTTGGCAATTCCGATCCCAGATCGGGTTGTCTTCACAAGGAATTATAGAAAACACATCACCGAGCAAAATATAGATGATTCTTGCAGAAGGTGGTTTTAATATATCATCATCTAGCTTAGTATTTGCCTCAACAGGTTATTTTAGAAGACATGATGCCGTGGCTAATATTGTTAATTATAATTTAGCAAGATAATATAACCTCTTTCCTAAGAGAAAGCAATATTATGAAAATAAACCTGATTTTATTAGAATTATTTTAGAGACGTTCAGAAAAATATAGAGATTTCAGGTTTGAAAAAAATCTATTTGAACAGTTTCAGAAGCTAACAGTCATCTAATCTTGTAATATTCTTAGTGAGTTTCTTTCCGGGTGAAATAATGAGGTATAGTCTCAGCCTTTTTTTGTAGTTCAGACAGCTCAGAATTATTTTAAAATATAATTTGAAGAATATTTTATTACTAATATTCCTAGCAGGATTTAATTCGATAATTAACATTTTACACAAGTATATTAATGTGAAAACTTTCAAAGTTACTTGACTAAGGCCTATACAATGGATTTTCTGGGGCGAACGCCTCTGACTCTTCTCGTTGGTATATTGATGCTATTGCCTGATAATGCTATAGTTTGTGTATATTTTGCTAGAATCATACTTTTTCATAACATTCGAATTCATCCTAATATATAATCATTCTAGGATATGCTTTGATTATAACCATTGTCTGACAATGCTATTGATCACCAGATGGTACATTCATATCTTGATGAAATCGCTTCTAGCCGTTCCTATTATTCAAGTACATCATCTGTTCATTTAATATTTTCTGGGTGATCTAAAACTTAGTGTGTTTTGAGTTCTGACAACATATCAACCTTATGGAGCTCATTCACCAAACAGCGGTACACTGTTGTATATTCTAATTTAGATATCATGTATCACCCTCAAAAATTGACCCCTACAGGAAAATAAAAATCCAAATAAAAATCCTTGAAATCTCTGATATCAGCAGAATAAAGAAGAAACTGGAAATATTTTAAAATTATCAAAAGTTTATTAAATTTAAGCAACAACACTACTCAAAGCAAAAAATATCACCACAACTAATAAAACAAAAACTATTGAACAAGTACGGTGACATAATAAAAAATAAAACACTGTTGAATAACCTCACACCTCTCCCAACAATTCTGTGTTAATAGTCTCGCTAGTCACTTGGTGCAACATTTTAGCATCACAATCAAACAATTTAAGAGAAAACACTAGACTCAAGTTTTACAAAATATAATGATCAAAAAAATGATTGACATTTGTTTCGGGTTTTATCCCATTTTCAAAAACTTCGAAGAAATTGAAATATTACAATGTCATTCATACCCAAGAAATAGATGAGAGAGGTGGAAACAAACGAAAATCCAGCTGGTTGTTAGTTATTGCTAGGTTATGTTTGTGAGCTCATAAAATTTCTACAAACTCTAATGAATCTAATCTCTTGCTTTTATTACCTGAATAAGAACTATTATCGTTTATTCAATGTTCTGAAAAACTACTTTTCGTTCAATATAAAATGCTCGTCTACTCTAATAATGATAGAATGACCAGTTTGACTAATATAAAAAGCCGGACAATCATTAGTATATAATTCAAATAAATCAATAAAAAATAATAATATCAACATGATATATACGGACAAAAAAACCTATGTTCACTCTGGGTCAATAATAAAGATCCACTTGATCAAAGTGGAAAAAGCCGTGTATATAAATTACTAGCGGCCCGCCCCGGCTTCGCTGGGATTGTATGGCTCCCAGAGCTCTATTTCTAGCCCCATCCTGGCTGCGGCATGTCTCACGCACTACTGGGGATTCTCCTTCTCTCTATATCTATCCCGAAGCTGGATGAGGCGAGCCTCATGTTTCGTTGAGGATTCTTGCCTAACATGCTCTTCTGACATTCACTGTACTACGACCTATGTTCGAACGACGAGGTCTTCCAGATTAGACTTTCTGTACAATAAAAAAACCTTACCTTAAATTACGATTTTCGATAATTTCAAATATTTAATTAATATACTAAATACTAAACTGCCTTAACTTTATTATTACAATACCCTACCTTAAATTACGATTTTCAATGCCTAATTGAAAACACTTGCCTTAACTCTAAATTCAAACCAACAACTCAAATAATCTTGCGTGCGATCGCTGTAAATCATAAGTGCTAGAGATCGAAATGCGGCATTCGCCGCTTTATTTATAGACATGCGCCCGCCGCCAACTACCCCCCCCCCTATGCCGGCCATCCGGTCGGTATCGCCGCAACCATTAGGCCTCTGCATTTTAAATTCCTAATATCTTCGAAAATATTCATTTCAATTACATGCTGTAGAGAGGGCCATAATAATCTATATTGAATGCACATTGTATTTAAGGTACTTAATTAGATAAGAATTAATGCTGTTTTGCTTAAAATCGCTTGGTAGAGAAGCTATCATTTCTCGTAAAAAGCATAAAGGATAAAAGTGGGTATTGTGGGTTATCCCTGAGAGATAGCTATATACCCTGGCGGACTTTTTTGTAGACCTTTTTATTTTGATCTATATCGTAGCGTTAAGTCAGCGTTTGCAATGTAAGCGCAAAAAAATTTGTTTATTCACGACATCACATTAGAAACCTCGAAAAATATCAGGGTTTCTCTATAATACTATGCATGGATTATATTTATAAACATTCCCTAAAAATCACAGAATCTTTTTGAAAACACCGCTTCGAAATCCGTTGCGTAATTTTATCGATTTAAGTATACATAGTGGCAGACAAACAGCGAAAGCGACTTTGTAGTAATAATGCAATGATTTTATAAAGGTCAAACTAGTCGCTCCATCAATATCAAGTAGACGAGCATAAATAATTAGTAATTTATAATGCCTTTTCAGAACATTGTCTAAATGAAAAGCATTTCTTCGATATCACAAAAACCCAAATTTTACATTCAGGTTACAAAACCAATAGATTAGATTGTCAAGGTTCAATCGCACCTCATGGTATTTTCAATAACTTTTCTGTTTTTTGCATAATTAATCCATGAATTAGCGATGTGCAATCGATATTCATCACACTTAAATGTATTTACTGTAGATTACATGACAATATTCATTTTATATTGATTTTTCTTTCTCCTCTCACAACCATTCAACAAATCTCTTTTTGCTTTACTCGATAAGCCGCATCTGTAGCTACCGTCTTCAGTCTAAGTTTAGATTTGATTAAATTGAGAATTACTTGGTGTTGCTTTCGTCTTACGGAAATCTTTTTGAAAATCGCATTAGCGGATTAGTCCCTTGGAAAGTTTGAGAAAGTGAAGTTGTTACTTTCTATTATCGTACCTTACGTACTGCAACCAATACTATCGACTTTATCGGATCCATCACTTTAAACACCCTCACCTTAAAGGCCAAAATTTATCAGTTTCTTTGCTGCTCCGTTTTTTTTCTTTGACCGCCCAAACTGAGTACGAATGAAGACCATCAAACAAGAACGCCGAATACATATACTGCCGGGCGATCCTGGTAAATCAAGAATTTTCTGGCTCTGAAGACGGTCAGATACACTAGGAGGTAAAATTAGCGGAACACTTGAAAATTTAACCAAATTCGAAGTTCGATATTTTTCCTAATTCTCAACCGATATAGATGATTGGTTCGGCAAGTTATAGATCAACTCTTCTGCTTTGTAGAAATCATAAGAGAAAACAAAAAAAAAATTGAAAAAAATTTTATAAAGGGGCAAAACTAAAAGTGTTTTTTTTTTTTGTCAAAAATTCGTAACACCCTGTGGAATTTCGTGGTCCGAGTTGAAACGTACAATATCATGCTATGTCAATACACATCTTCCTACAGTAACGCCCTTCTTGTTTCATGCGTTTATCTCTATTTTTCCAAAATATATTTAATTTCAAGTGGAAAATCACCATTTTGGAGAAATTCCATTGAATCAAGAAATTGTCATTAAAATTCGTCTATCAATTTGGAATTTTCTTATTATCACTCAGGCGTGTCGAAATTGTCGTTTGCGATTTTTATGTTCGAATTGCATTAGTTATTGATGACAATTTGGTTAATTTGGTGAAAATTAGGAATTCATAGGAGATAACAGTCGGTAGGTATTAAAATACACAACCGAATTCTGGGACCATTGATAAAACTTTTCATTTACACATGTGCACACCTTTTATATCAAATATGAAATACAACACACGTTTTTTTATATATGACCACATATACACTTCTTTAAAGAAAGAGAGTTTTCCATTCTTTGATTTGATACAAATTCGATCGGTTGCGGTGTTTTGTGATTCTTTTACTGTTTACGATTCGAAACGGTATTTTTCATTCAGAATGAGATATTTACCACCAACCTCAGTAGCAAGGGCAGTTACATTGATCGAGGAAGGGCGCACCTACCGCTCAGTCGGTTCCATGTTGGGTGTCTCGACGTCGGTTATCCATCGAATCTACCGACGTTACAGTGAAACTGGATTGTACGTGAGGAGGCGAGGACAAGGAAGAAATCGGGCAACCCGCGCTATACATGACCGTTTCATCGAATCATAAGAAATCCTCGTCTTACTGTTGTTTAGGCACGTAACTTTTTACAAGCAGTGGATAACATTAACGTCAGTGTGAGGGCAGTCAGAAGACGATTAAATGAAGTTTGTCTGAGATCATACGCGCAAGCAAGAGCACCAAGACTCGATAGAGCCCATCGGGTAGCAAGATTGGCGTTTGCTAGGGAGCATGTAGCATGGACAATCAATCAGTGGAGATGAGTTTTATTTAGTGATGAGAGCCGATATTGTGTGAATTTCGTGGATGGTAGAGATAGAATATGGAGGCATCGAGGGGAACGGTACAATCAAGCGAACTTCGCAGGAACTGAGCAAGACGGTGGAGGGTCATTTATGATATGGGGTGGCATGTGCTTGGGAGTACGAACAGAACTGGAGATTATTAGCAATGGATCACTTAATGCTCATCGGTATATGACAGAAATCTTGGAGCCCCATGTTGTGCCTTTTGCTCCTTACATAGGGAAAAATTTCCTTTTTATGCCCTCATACTGCGCGCATAGTGAAAGAATATTTCAATGAAGTTGGTATCACACGAATGGACTGGCCGTCGCGGTCACCGGATTTAAACTCGATCGAACACGTTTGAGCATTCTTGGAAGAAGGGTTCGACAACGGAATCCAAGCAACGTTGAAGAGCTGACATTGGCTTTGGTGGAAGAGTGGGATAACATATCTTAACAGATGATAGACAACATCATTGGGAGTATGCGAAATCGTATGCGCGCTGTAATAAGAGCTCGGGGGGTCATACTCGCTACTAAAATCAAATGTTTTTTTTTGTGGGTTATCATGAACATTTTTCTCAACATGTTCATTTCATTTCACGAGTGTATCGCCAGGATACACACCTGCTCTCAATTTTGGACAGGAATTATAATTATTATAGAGTGTCACACAAAAAAATTCAAAAATAAATGTGCAAAATCAACGATTTTTCCAGTGTACTTCGAGTTCTCCCGGAGCGTGAAATTGGCCAGTGAATTTCAAAAATTTTCATTTCGTTAGATTTCCGCTTCTCTAATTTTGATTTTATTTTTTGGCTAACCTCCGATGTTATGCACCTACGCAAGATTAAAAATAAATTCTTGAAATTTGTGACTTTTCGCTTCAAATGGGATATATCTTGTAAAAATGGAGATAAATGCATAAAACAAAGAGGGCGTTAATGTAGGAAGATGTGTCTTGACAGACCATGATATTGTACGTTTAAACTCGGACTACGAAATTCCACAGGGTGTTACGAATTTTTGACAAAAAAAACACTTTTAGTTTTGCCCCCATATAAAATTTTTGTCAAATTTTTTTTTGTTTTCTCTTATAATTTCTACAAAGCAGAAGAGTTGATCTATAACTTGCCGAAAAAATCATCCATCATCAGTTACGCATTATTTCATAAAGCGTACGTGACCGCGAAAGATTTCTATCTGATTTGGTTTCTGTAGTTTTTTGTTATCTCTCTTGGCCCCTCTTTTTCAAATTGAATGAAACTATTACTGTTAAATTCATATTCCTGAGTTTTGTTGTTGATTTAGAGAATTCATTAAATTTCTTCTTATTTCGAAGCAATTACATTTAGAAGCTTATTTCTTATCTTATCTTACTTTACATCATTGTCTTGTGCGGATTAATTTTGATTAATTAACTATATTAGTGACTGTAAATGCACAATTATTATCTTTACTCTGTATGAAACAAAAGTTTAACAAATAAAACCTTAACGAGGCCCACTTTTCTACTAATATCAAATTCGTTATCTCATTATTGGTTAGCAATTGATTTTTTTGGGTTACTATATTCGCATTCATCCTCTCATTTTTATTATCTTATCTTATTAAATGGTCAGTAGTGTTGTTATCTCTTACTTATATGACGCTCGTACAAATGAGAAGAACTTTCAACCCAGTCCTTCTCTACGCATTTTGCTAGCGGCCTTCCTAGTAGTTAGTAAGTAATATGTGATTTGATACGTTTTCTTGATTCTGTATATTCTGTTTGGCACAAGCAAAAGATTTCATGATAAGATATTCTTAGAATTCGTAAAAACTTCATAAGTTCACAAACACATAAGCTGCCAATCTGCTGGATAAACGGACCCCCTTCTACACCTGTAATATAGGTATGAATGACATTGTAATATTTCAATTTCCTCTTAGTTTTTAAAAATGGAAAAAACCCGAATCTTATGTCACATATATTTTTATTCATTATATTTTATGAAACTTGGGATGTCGCCGGTGCGCGATATATTCTTGTTAAACTTGTGCTGATCGAAGAAATTCCTTCCTGACATGATTGATATATGGTTTGAAACTACTGATGTTTGAGAGTTTTGTTATTGAGCTGAAAGTGACTGTGGATTTTTTGGTTTTTCTTATTTCAAGCTCATCAACACTTTCTAAATGTTGCTATTCCTATCATGAAGATTTAAATTCCCTTTTTAGAAATGAAATTTCGAGTACTGACTAGAGTGAAGAAGTCTTCTGTTCTTTTGTTATTGCCATATACTCACAATTTTCTTTCCGTTGGATCAAAATTAGTCTTGAAAAATCCATTGCCATCAGATCTGAGTTTCCCTGTGAAGTTTGCGTATATTAGATGTTCTCCAGGATCAATATACTGCTGATCAGTGTAGAAAATATTCAACAACTCTTCCTGCTCCATTATTTCGTAACTAACTGAGCTCATGCAATTATCTAATGCCAAGAAAATTATCTGGAGATTTTTACAGTTGAGTGTAATATTCCGTATAGAATACTTTACTTCAGCTACTATAGTAATTTCTCCTGAAAAGTAATCTTCTTCCAAGATAGGTCTGAGTTTGACATTATAATGCTTTGGTATAACATTGTGCTGAAGTCGAAATTTGGCAGGAAGATCTGAAATTAATAACAGAAAACTTTTCAACATTTTGATATACAATGATTTAGGAAAATTTATATCCTTTGAATTAGATTTCAGGATGTTATTAATCTAATTCATAATTTCTGAGATAATTTTACATTCTTTTCTTCAGTTAAGACCTTCGAAGATGAGGATGATCATCTCAAAATATGGTAAAAATTGCAATTATATCAGGTTTCTCCAACAAATTCATCGATGTTATAATGAAACAAAAATACTATGTGGTTTTGACGAAAGTTTCTTCTTATTTGAAAGGACCACGTCTACCATTGTGTACAGGATATCCCAATTTCGATATTATAATACGGTAGCTATGTGAAATACTGCAAATAGAGAAAACATGAAGAAAAAGAACATTGGTGTGAACAGATCACAGCTACCTTCTTTGTTTTTGAGTAAATATGGATTTCTCGATTTTCCAGAATTTCTGCATATGCTGATATCTCGGTTGTTATCAAATTAGGTGAAAACTATTTTGACATTCTAGGAGCCATTTTGGGTAGAATTCAGTGACGTAGTCTTCATTAAACGGTTTTCGAATTATTTTATTAACTCATGTTTTTCTGAATGCACACCGTAGATGAATTTGAATAAAATAGGAAGAGCATTTTTTACTCCTTGCAAATATATCATGCATAACAAATTCCTTTAAGATGTGTATTTATCCAGAGATGTTAATAAATAATATGAACTATATTTGCTAGTTCTCAAATCTGCCCGCCAACCACGTAGCCGCCAAGAGCCGCAATGGTGCAACTAAGCAGGATGCCAAGAAACGAAGCGACAGACTGCAGTTTTGTCATTTTTAGGAGCTCATCAGTGTCGCATATTACTTCTTAGCATCCTAACCAGCTACATCGGGGTACCCTTACGATTCCAGAAGAGACCCATCTCGTACATACGTACGAGAGTCACCCTCTATGGCCCGAGACGGTAAACTCGCTACCGGACTTCGAAAAAGCAACTAACAATAACAAACAGATGTGAGAACGTTAAAAATTCCAACACTTGAGGAACATCTTTCTGCAGTCCGTAAATCACATCAACGGTTCAAAACGAGCGAAATAATCCCGATGGATTTGGCGCTCTAGGCCACTTTTCTAGGATAAAGGTAAATATCTGATGAGTCAAATATTTTCCGCGATGAACTTCGCGAGGAGTCTACAGACCGGCGAAAGATGTTCCTCAAGTGTTGAAATTTTTAACGTTCTCTGTTCTGGAATCGTTAAGCTACCTGAATGTACGAAACTGCAGTATGCCGCTTCGTTTCTCGACATCCTGCTTAGTTGCACTATTGTAGCGCTGATGAACAACATTCGTCATCCCCAATCAACAGCTAGAGCAGGAATATAATTACCGTGGTAAGATTCAGCACCTGAATATGAATATGGATGAAATGAGAAACATTTTTAAAGACAAAGTGCTTCATAGAATCAATATGCTGTTGCAGGTAAACTTTGATTCGAAAGCGTTATTTGTGTCGATCAATACTTGAGCAATTCCCAGCATGAAATAATCATGTGGTATACTGAAATGGACTAAAACAGGCCATGAATACCAATATAAGACCATTATTCAGTCACAACAATGGTACACACGAGCTGAGAATGTGGGAAAATATTTCACGTAAAAAAATACACCATTCGATCGTGTAATTCGATCGAAAGCCCTACACAGATTTTTCCAACTAGAGCTCAACAGAAGGCAAACCGTAGGAGTTGCCTTCACTTTGTAGTTATTAAATAGAGATGATTCAACTCCTTAAAATCTTCATATCTCTCAGATATTGTTCCTAGTTCGAGCAAGAATTTTAGTGGAAAATTTGACAAGATGACGAGAAAATAGGATCATTTATTTATTAGAATGAGTTAGTATTGAAAATCGAGATTCTGAGACGATTCCAGTAGATAAATAATACGTTACAAAAGAATCATATTTTTACAAAATGTCGATTAAATCGAAAACGGTTTAGCTAAGGTATATGCGGCTCTGAAAAATATTTACCTATTTCGAGTTAACATGTTCAAAACTGATATAGAAAAAACATAGATATGTTATGAATCTCTATCATGAAATACCCTGTATATGAGAAAATGATTTAAGGACATTCAGAAATTTGCACCAAATATTTCTTCAATATATTCAACAAAAGCAAAGGTAGGAATCTTATAAGCACTTAATGGCCCACGTGAAATTATAAAACGTACCTACTCTTCACATTATTTCTTCTGAAAATCGATTATTTTCAATTCAAACACACCAATAGCATTTCACCCAATTGAGTATACACAGTGAAGGCGGCATCTAACCGCGTCAGTTCTAAGTTTTACAAAAAGTAGAGTATTGATTTCTGCAAGTATTTGTATTAGGGAAACGAACTAGAAAATATGTTCGAAGAGGGCAGCACATATAATAGTGCCTAAGACCTCCTAAGAGAGATGTTTTGTTTCTGTGACCATATTTAATGTAGATTATTGACGAATATATTACCTGAAAATACATTCGTCGTGTTATATAGTTCTAGGGTAATTATTTTGATACAAGTCAAGCCTTAATTCTTTTGAATGAAGAAGTTTAAGATTTCAATTTGCTCGATTTTCCCCAAGAATCGTGTTCAGATATTGATGAAAATAGCAACGAAAGGATGATCAGGTGGAATAATTATGAAAGCACATTTTACATGTTTACACCCTAAATTTTCATACAGGACATCATTACTCATTATTATTAATCACACATTTTGTTCGTTTCGTTCAACAATCTGACTTTTGGGATGTTACTGAGGATTTTTTCATGAAGCTTCGAGCAAAACGTTAACAGGAAGTAGATAAACTAAGATTGTAATAGTTTTTGACAGTACTTATTGACAACTGATATCTATCAATTATGATTATGTTTACCTTCTATCCACGAAAATAAACTTTTCTGATCTCCTCTAAAATTAATAATGTGTGTTTTGGTATTTAGTTATTGCAAACTGAAAGTCTATAGTGACAAGAATAATTACATGTTTAAAAATATTGAAATAAAAATATTGCATTACTGAAAACTGAACGTGATACCTTTCGGCTCATCACATTCATTTCTCATATTCGAAATTCTCTTGAACTTTGTTGATGAATTTGAAGTTAATTAATTAGTAAATAAATCTTCGAAAATAAAATACAGATAATTCATATAAGGAAGCACATGATATATTCAAATTTAAAGTTTATGTTGGCAAATAATGAATATTTTAAGTTAAAACAAACTGAGTATTTCACCCTTTCGTAGATTTTCTCTAAATTACTCTCACAAGAGTGGTGGTAAGTTTTACACTGAAATAATTCCGTAAGAATGTATTCTGAATTTAATAATATTCAGGAAAGCATCAAATTAAATTTATTGATATGAAAATATCAATGATAAGAAACATATGGACAAATAGAATGAAAAATATTCGAATTTGTCTTAGAATATGAAGATATTCCATAACAATATATTAAATATTCTCACTTCTGAAGCCAAAATATACTCACCTTCATTGTGTGCTTTTTCCAGAAAGCCACATAATATAAATATCAAACAATAAAAATGCAACAGGTCATATTTAAGCAGCATTTTGAACTGGATATACAAAAGTCAATAAGCTTTCTTAATTCATTGATATCGAGAACATAAATCAATTCTAAAAATATTAATGTCCGAGTAGAATAAATTATTCTAATATACCTAACATGGAATTTTGAATCTATTGTTCGTCGAAATAGAATGCTCCGCAAATTTTCAATATCTCCTGATACTAACTTCACTAAATAAATGGAGCAACTGAAATGAGAGTTACAACATAAAAAGGAAATTATTCACCATTGTCTGCTCAATATATACAGAAAATTTTTCAATTGTCATTATGAATAATGATCCAAGTAAGTTTACAAAACAGCAACTATCTGATCATGTGGGAATAACGTTTCGCTTATTCTTATTTTTGACTCAAGATTAGATTTACAAATATCTTTCATTATCCCAGAAGTTCAATTCAGTTGTTTTTATTTTCATAGAAGTTTATTTCAGTTGTGTTATAGAAAATTTATTTATATTCTTTTTGTGATGCAATGGCTGTGCTACAATTGAAAATATACATTTCACTTTCACTATTGTTCTTGTTCTGTAATTGTGTTTCGTTCTACAACTTTATGAATTCTTTTTTCTTTTCTTTTATTGAATATAAGAGAAAGTTCTATGTTTTATTGTAATTGTGTTCTGATGCAAGCTTTCATGTTTTGCTATTCAAGAAGGTTGAACTTTCAAGGTTTTGTGAAAAGAAAGCTTGAGTTGATTCACATTTTTGCTGTACTAAATTAAAGTTTCTGTTGTTTTCCCATTCGAATGTATCCTTGGTCCGAACTTCATTGTGTCTATTAAAGTCATTGATCCACTAGGATGTAATTCGGTTATCCTGCTTGGATTTAATAAGGCAAATTCATTGTAAGATGAAACAACGGCGATTTTATCTTCACTGTCACAATCGCTATCTGATCATGATTCTATATTCTAGTATTGCTTGCTCCGAGACACGACCATGAGGTTTCGACATATTCTTCCCAGTTCGTCTACTAGGTAGTCCTGTAGTACTAGAATGGTCTGAGACCTGTTTTTTTATTGAAAATTTCATGTTTATAGTCTGGACATGGTTCAGATAATACCGTTCAGTCAGAAGTCTTATCACTAATAACTAATGATACTAAAACTTATAGTTATATAAACAAGAAATTCTTGTCTATATGGAAATACGAAGGTTAACTGAATTATATACCGTTAAACGCTCTAGAAGTGCCTTATAATAATGTTCAAATATTCGTATAGAGCGTGACGTGCTAAAAGTGCACCCAATGATTGATTAGGTGTTGCTTACTTTGGAGTCGCGGATTAAATACTGTACAGTTGTTGAAGGACGTTCCTCGGATTTGCCATTTTTGGAAGAATAGTCTGAATATACTATGAGATTCGTCATATTTACTCCCTCCTGGTTAAGGATATAAATTGTAAGCGTGTCCCAAGTATTCTTAAGGAACAAAATAAATTTCATTTTTTCCTTACTACTACACAGAATCTCGGTTTTTCACTTCAGTCCCAGGATAGCTCCTAGGCCACTTACATTACCCACACATGAAATCCAGGAATCTTGGCGTGCTGGGTATTGACCTGCATAAATCTGAAGGTTTTTTTTTGAGGATGACTCGGTTTTATCACTGGGAGATAGGTTTTGTTCGTCCTTCTATCGGTTTCTAATATCTATTCAGGGAGGGGCCTGCCAGAGAAGATTCTACCTTCATCCTGGATTTCCATTAAGTCTTTTTAAACGTTCAGACAGGTTTTAGGAAAAGTGTTATCGTTCCCTTTCCTCTTTGGTAGACCTCTGGTTAGGGATTGGTCTGTTCTAACTTCGGGATCAGAATTTGGTTCATTTCCACTTCCCTTTCTCCCTTTCTCAAGGAGTTCTTTCAGCTGTCGGAACCTTTACATAGACTATAATTCCTCCAAACCCAAAGAAGGGAGTGTAGTCGAGCTCATTCAGAGTGCCAAGGGAATTTTCGTATATGGAGATCATCCATATTTGTCCAGGCTGTAGCACGACTTCTTCTGCGGCTGCAATGGTGAACTACCATGAGAACATACCAGATGCTTTAATTGTGGAGGTTCCGTCCCCCCTAAAAAAAACCACCATTGTTTTCCCAACACAACACTGAAGGCGATTCCCCTTATGGAAAGAATGGTAAGACGTTCTTCTTTACCTCTGCAAATCTCACCCCTCTCAGCTCGACTTGAGAGAGAATGAATTGTTTTCTTGTCCAAAGCAGGATCTGAGTACTTGAACAGGTCCCACTCCTCATAGGACCTCAGTGGAGTGGTTACTTTCCTAAGACTGAGATGGTTTGACTCTGGTCTCATTTTGTGAAATTGAATGTGCTCCAATTTCTATATGTGCCTCAGTTTGCTGAGAATCAAGGGTTTTTTACCCTCGATTATGTTTTTTTATTGTCACCTAAATTTTTTACAAAACACCTTTGTTTAGCTGGAGAAAAGGCGGTCCACTAGACCACTGCCCTGAAAGCTAGACCATCTCAGGCATATAAAAACCTTATTCAAACATAAGCTTGTCTCGAACGAGATGTAATATTGCTGTGCATACACTTATAGAGAGGTAGGTTAGATTTACCGTAACCAAGATGAGGAACTTCTTTTTCAATAAATGTTTTAATCATATAAATATTAACTCAAGTCATGGGTATAATAATAATATCATATACGATGCAGAAGAGTTGGAAGTCAATTTGAAGGTAGGATGATTTTTACGAAAATTTTCTTCATTATTAAACACTCCAGTTAACAATGTAATATGAGATGAAATTGGAAAATGCAGATCTTTAAACAATTGTTCGTAAACTTCTAGGTTGAATTCGACTAATACATTTTAATGATATTCTTGAAACTTCCCTCATTCAAATTATTGAGTAAGTTGTTAAGGACGAAATTGATTGTAAATACATTTGATGTTTTTCGAAAAATGAACGTGCTCCTACGAATCTATTCTGTGTTAAATAGCAATTGATAATTAATAAGGAAAAGAATACATGATAGTTTCTCACTGAAATAAAATTATCATTTCAAGTTATCATTTTGTTTGGCAGTGATGAAATCTGTGTCAGCCTAGCACGTTTCAATTGCGTGAAGTATATGTAGCATGTCATCACCTGCGACCATATGCATAGTGATGGCACTAAACGTTTCGCATGTACAGATAGATTTGTATAAAAAAAATAACGAATTTTCAATTCAAATAAACCTTGTAGCTCCAATGTACTTATAGGATCTATCAACTTTCCACACTGTTTATAACTTGAGGATGATCAGTGTTTGTTTGCTATTTAAAACAAACAACTTTATCTAGGACTATCACATGTGTCGACCTTATGAAAACTTCGAGGTGTCAAAGAAAAAGCAGGACAGTGTTGGAAAAAAATTGAGTTTTTTCGGACTTTCATTCATAAGTTCAATCTGTATATCGATATTCTGAATTTTAATATCCTTCAGTGAAGCTTCGAGTTCTGATTAACCAAATCTGACCATGATTTCGAAAAACTGCGGCCCAATAAGTTTGTCACCAGCGTGCACCATACATAAGTTAAAAATCGAATCTGAGAATGTTTTTGCACATAATTCATAAGTTTGCGTACATACTCCATGAAAAATGTACAATGTTACAGTTAGTAGAAGTGATGTTGAATGTTTTGTGAGTCCTGCTGCCTGTAGTAGTAGGTACTGCATTAAATTATTATAGTACCGCAGGCTTCGACATTTAGTCAACCATCGTAGAACATGTAATCCTTTGGGTTCATAGTTGTACATAATGCAGAAAACATTCACAGAAAATTTGCTGGTTCAAAAATCAATAATTCCATAATCTAAGGTTGCGGAACTATATATCTATCTGTTGGTTTTATGGTGTTCACCCTGTCTATGGTTGGAGATTGACGTTTACGGATGACGCAAGATACCGGATGATATTTTTCTTCGAATAATTGAATTCGGAAGTTTTCGTGGATAGAAACTTTTAGGGATCAACGGACAGAACGAGCCCTAATTCCTGGATCCCTGGAATGGTGCCATTCAATATCATGGTATGATTTGGTTAACCAGAACTCGAAGATTTACTGAAGGATATTGAAATTCGTAATATCGATATACAGGAACGTGAACTTATAAATGAAACTCCGAAAAGACTCAATTTATATATATATATATATATATATATATATATATATATATATATATATATATATATATATATATATATATATATATATATATATATATATATATATATATATATATATATATATATATATATATATATATATATATATATATAGGAATATCCACCGGACCGTCCGTAAAAACTTTTTGAGTTCCAATTACAATATCAAGCTGAAATTCATATGCGGACATAACTAGAGATTTCCAAGTGGAGTGAAATATTTTCGAAGCGATACCATTTCCGGTTATACCGGAAGTGGGTCATCACTTTGTTATTTCAAATGGCAATCTACCTTTTTTATTATACATCTAGAACCAACATTTGAGCAAGGCATAAAATACCCAAGTTGTTGGCACTTATCTGTCAAAACTTTTGACCGATTTAATTATTTTTGTTATAAACTCGATTTTTTAGGAGCATTTAAAAAAATTGTAGCTCGTAGATCTTTTGCACTACAGACACAATTTTTGCTTGGGTGGATAGAAGAAGGATCAAGGAATTTTTTAAGTAATCTACACATGTCAAATGTTTATTGCGTTGTTTTGTATAATTTTTTCAATTTAGCCTTTTTCAAACAGCAATAACACCATTTTTTCAAATGACATGTGCCAATTTTTATATCGCCATCAGATGAAGCGTCAAATATCAGATGGAATTGTATCAGCATGTACTATACCCATCTCTTATAGTTCCGAAATAATTTGGGAATATATTGAATTTCGATGATTTTGCAAGAACTAACAGAAAATGCTTTGAATTATTTGAATCAAGTAGCTGAACAGGCTACGCTCACCTGACAGGTGCCTAAAATTAATGTACTTGTCACTTCGTTCATTCGAATTGGATATTTCAACTAGAATTGTCGTTATTTCAGATTGAAAATATCCAAAAAATACAACACATTTGGAATAAAACCACTGGTTATTCAAACGAAAATATATTCAATCTTTTTTAATTCATTTTAGAATGTCAAAAAGTACTGGGAAGAGATTGCAGGCAATTCAATAACCAATTTCCAAATTTACCGTCTATAAGAAAAATAAAATTCTGAAGCATTAGAAGCAATTTTCTACAATTCGGATGGAAAAAAATTGTAGGAACTAAGCAAAAACCAATCATCGAAGATAATTACATTAATACGAATAAATGATAGCAAACATCATAAGAGAAAACTAATTTACGATCTGAATAAATGTTCATAATGGGCCCCATTTTGCTCGATACACTTGACAGCTCGTATACGAACATGATGAGTTGCCCTTCTAGTTTCCTCAGGATCAATATTAGGAAAAGCATTATGATTGCGCTCTAGTAACTCTTCTTTACCTCTTACAGGAATAAGATACACTTCACTCTTGATTTTGCCCCATAAATGAAAATCAAGGGGCTTCAGGTCCGGAGAACGCGGAGGCCATAAATTTGGTCCTTGATTACCATACCATCTATCCTCGAACATTTCTGTTAGCTGCCGATCTACAGCTCCTGTTTTATGTGCTGGTGCACCATCCATTTGGTAATAGCAATCCTTCAGAATGTTGAGGGGAAAGCCATCTGAAAAATTTGCTAATGTTTCTCTCAAAATTTCCAGGTATCTTTGTCCATTAAGATTTTCCTCATAAATGTGATAAGCCAACAAATCATTCATTAAAATTGCAAAAACGTTCACGCTGAATTTATTTTGGAAATCAATAACCTCAATGAAATGTGGATTTTCTGTGGCCCAAAAATGTCGATTCCTCCTGTTGGTCATTCCACTTTCATTGAACGTGGCTTCATCTGACCATATAATTTTTTGCAGAATTGTCCCATCTTCTTGAAGCCGAATTAATAAATTTTCACAGAAATTTGGCCGCTTGGGAAGGTCAGTTGGTTTCAATTTTTGTAGTCTGATAAAAGAATGCATGTTATGTTTCTTAAGGATCCTTTGAATATAAGTATATCTCAATCCAATATCCATTGATGCTGATTTAATGGACGCATGTGGATTGGCACGAAAATACGCTAGCGTATTAATTTGATTGTCGTCGTCCTCGAGAATTAGTTTTCTTCTAGTTTCTATGTATTTTGTTCCTCCAAATTGCAGAAAATTGCTTCTAATCCTTCGAAATTTTGTTTTACTCAAATTTAGGGGCGCCAAATTTAGAAATTGGTTATTGAATTGCCTGCAAGTTCTATCCACGACTTTTTGACATTCGTCATGAATTAAAAAGAGATTAAACATAACCTCGTTTGAATAATCTGCCATTTTATTATCAATCCGATGTTTTTCAAAAATTTTCACTTCAAATTACCAACAATTCTTGTTGAAATATCAAATTCGAATGAACGAAGTGACAAGTACATTAATTTTAAGCACCTGTCAGGTGAGCGTAGCCACTTCAGCTGCTTGATTCAAATATTTCAAAGCATTCTCTGTTAGTTCTTGCAAAATCATCAAAATTAAATATATTCCCAAATTATTCCGGAACTATCAGAGATGAGTATAGTACATGCTGATACAATTCCATCTGAAATTTGACGCTTCATCTGATGGCGGTATAAAAACTGGCACGTGCCATTTGAAAAAATTGAGTTATTGCTGTTTGAAAAAAGGCCAAATTGAGAAAACCATACAAAACAAGGCAATGAACATTTGACATTCGTAGACTGCTTAAAAAGTTCCTTGATCCTTCTTCTATCTACCCAAACAAAAATTGTGTATGTAGTGCAAAAGATCTACGAGCTACAATTTTTTTAAATGTTCCTCAAAAATCGAGTTTATAATAAATATAATTAAATCTGTAAAAAGTTTTGACAGATAAGTGCCAACAACTTGGGCATTTTATGCCTTGCTCAAATGTTGGTTCTAGATGTATAATAAAAAAGGTAGATTGCCATTTGAAATAACAAAGTGATGACCCACTTCCGGTATAATCGGAAATGGTATCGCTTCGAAAATATTTCACTTCAATTGGAAATTGATAGTTATGGCCGCATATAAAATTTCAGCTTGATATTGTAATTGGAACTCAAAAGATTTTAACGGACGGTCCTGGTGTATATTCCTGTATATATATATATATATATATATATATATATATATATATATATATATATATATATATATATATATATATATATATATATATATATATATATATATATATATATATATATATATATATACATTCTACAAAATTGTAACGAAGTAGGATCGATAATTCAGGAGATATGAATCATTGAGGTTTCAGCCAAATTCCACGACACAACCTCTATATCGTAAAGGGAGGGGCCAATTCACAAACAATAGCGCGTTTCGAGTTCACAACTTGATTCTCAATCACTACCTAGAAGAAAGTAGAAAGGTTCCGTTTCCTCATGAAAAAACCTGTATACATGCAAAGCGTCTTTACACCTCCGACTTGCATACCATTACTAAACAACTCGCCTCAAAAATTAGGGGTGAAAGCGAAACTCCGGAGGCCAAATGGTATCTCCATGTGTATCACCTATCATTATGGTCGAGTTCAATATATTGCTAGCACAGAACCGACCTTAATGATAAATAAAAACTCAGTGTCCCGGCAAAAGGAAACAATATGGACAATTCTGCATAGAAACTAGTGCCACGCGTGCCGTTATGTAAAACTAAACTGAAAGGCACTTTATCTGAATTCTAGATTTCCCACGATCGAATTTAACTTGACTGAAAAGGGGTATTTGAACTAGTCTTATCGATGCAGATTATTTCTGTGTCAAATAGACTGTTCAAATATTGAGAAAATAATGAGTATTTTTCACAATAACACTTTCGTTTTAAAATGAAAAATCTCTTAAACCATATATACTGCAAACACGAACACACAAAATAAATTCTTAACACATTTAAATCAAAAATATAAATCACATATCACAGAAAACAGGTACATTCTAACATTCAAAATAAAAAAAAATTCTGGAATATTGTTGTCAGCCATAATATTGGTCCACCACTGCTACCATTGGGGTAAACTGCCTCCACTGCCATCTTCATGGTAGTTACTCATACTGCTTCTGAAAATAGAAAATAAGCAGTACTAACTGTTTCAAGAAGTTTTTATTTGAAAGAATTTGAGATCACTCAAAATTGTTGAATATGGTAATAATAGGCAATTTCATTACTAATCTTGGAAACTAGGGTTGCATTAATATTCCTGATGGATTCATTCTATAGATTGATAGATTCATAGTAGAAGTATAAACCAAATATATAATATTATATACAGGGTGATTCAGGAGGAGAGGGAGATATTTTCGGTGGCGGTAGGCAACATTCCTGGTTTGTTGGAATGAGACATCTTTCTGACCTACGCGACTCCGTTTCGCATGTATAGGCTGTTTGGTGTGAAGTGGCTAAATTTTCAAGACATCATAACTCGGACATCGACACCATATTTAAGGTGTGATAAAAATGTTCCAGTAGCATATTAAAAGAGTTACCTTTTCTCGTTCTGATGATGTATTCGGAATTTTGCTTAAGTGTTGGTGTTGTTTTATCATCTATTCATAAAATTGAATTTCTACAGTCCCGCCCTGTTCGAGAGAACAAATTTTTCCTTCGAATAGTTGGTCTACTAGGTGACTCACAATCCTGAAATTTTCATTCAAATCGAACCAGCGATGTCAGAGTTATGATGTCTGGAAAATTTACCCACTTCACACTTAATAGCATGTAAAAGCAAAATAGAGTCACGTTAGTCAAAAAGATGTATCATTCCAACAAACCAGAAATGTTGCCTACCACCACCGAAAATCTTTCTTTCTCCTCCTGAATCACCCTGTATATTAGTTAATGTTGTTCTTTGAACAATTCTATGAACGAATATATTATTTCTTCTGATGGAGATAAAGGTTTTTTTCGTCAGACCAGCTGAACGAAGAATACTTTTAGTTCCAATCCAGTTTGGTCAATAAAATTTGCAGATGAAAGGGTTGAAGGATCATTGCCACTAAAATCGTTCGATATTTCATTTCCATCATCTAGTAAAAGAGTGAAATAATTAGGGAGATTAGGGAGATTATCCGTCGAATTTTGTTCTTTATCAGTGCATAGATACTTCATGATTTTATCAATATCAGTGCTGTCATTGATCAGTTCATCATCTTGACTAAATACTTCTCGAATATGTTCAACATATGAGTGATCTTCCAAAATACTTGAAATCAAACAGGATGGATATATGAGTGATATCCCATAACTACAGGAACCGAAGAGGATTTATTCAAAGTCTTCATGAAAAATAGCATATTAGTAATTTTTGAAGGATGTCCTATGTTAGAAATCGGACAAGATGGTTCATTGGGAGTCTCTGGCAAAGATGATCTACCGCCAACATTCGAGTGATCATTTGATAATAAATGATATTGCTCGTTAAGAGCGCCTTTGAAGTTATCACTACATAAGAAAAAGTTGGTAGTGTTGGCAGTTTCACTTATAGAACAAAACTCTTTCCACTTCAGACAACTTGATGGATCTTGTCGAGGGAAACATGGAAACTGATATTTGCAGTTCGGAAGACGTACTTGTTGGGGCATGTGAGAAATTTGCAGCGATATTTAATCACTCAAGAAGTCATTCTGACAAATTCGAGAGTTGAGAACCTCAAGAAAAAATCAACTTATCTTTTCGGATCTCTAAAATGGTTTCCTCGGCTACTTTTCTTTTCTCGCCATTCACAGGGGTCCTCTTGTAGATAATAGTCCTCACCCGTCGCACGTAAAAAGGGGTGAACCTCAAAATTAAGAAAAAAACAGATAAGAATTGGTTATAATCCATTCAGGTACCGTAGAATCAATCAAAGCACAAGCTGCACAAAGTATCAGCTAAAACTTCACAAATTCAATTTACTTACCATAAATTATCAAGAGAATTACTAAACTTGTTTCCAAGATACCAGCAACGGAAACACCTGAAAGGAAAATGATTTTGAAAGCAAAAACCGCAAAAATAAAAGGGTTTAGCGGGGAACTGAAAACATTGACATTGACAAACATTTGATAATTCATTTGTCAGCTATTGAAGTTGGATTTACACAGTTTTACACTTGACGTGGTTAAATTAGTGCCATTTATATGTATTATGGAAGACTAGATAGATAGGTGTGGGATCATGAGGGGGTGTTGAATGTTTTGGTCGGTAGCTCGGCCTTATGGATCTTTTCTCTTGCTAGAAAGCATATTGGTGCGCCACACATCTTCAGACATATTATGGTGTTCAAGGAACTTTCGATGGTGGCGTCCTACAAATACGCAAAATATCAATTTCCTACTTTTTGCCTTGATACTTTTTTCGCCTCCGGAGTTTGGTAACCCTGTTTAGAGGCTAGTCGGTATACTTAGTATTAAATTGTACAACTAAGTATTGACTCACATATATAGTCTGCTATCATTGTCAATTTGCTATGATTCTGTTAGGTTCTCTTCAAAGAAAACTTCTGACGCACGTCAGACGAAATCAATTTTGTTCTGAAGACTGAAGGTGGAAAGCAAATTTTCGTGTCTCTACAGTATGATTAAAAAAATTGAAATTGAAATTGAAGAATAATTTTTTTTTCTCTTTTTCATTTCAGTAATTCAGGACACAGTCTATTTTCTAGAAAAAATTATGGTACTTATGAGGTATGCAGTGTCCATTGCCGAGGTGCCGTCGTGATAGCTGATCATGTTCGAGAACAACTTTTTATTGAGGAATTGTTTTTCTCAAAATAATCAAGAAAGTGATTTGCAAAATCAATTTTTCGAGGAAAATTACCTTAAAGATACGAAATGGGCACACTGAAAATAAGTGGCAATCCTGTTCTCTTGTCTTTTATGAAAGAATTGAAAATGTTGTAGATTTCTCAAAGAATCGCAGAGGACTCTGGCTGTATGGTATTTCCTCATCACGAAAACAAGAGAATGACTGCGCTTTGTACAGTGGTTTTCTCCGTATAAACACGTAGTTTTTATCTTTTCAAAAAACTTTACACCGATGTTTGTTTCCACCAATTTTTATGCAGGGATTCTCCAAAAAGAAACCACAGAGTGAAAAAAGTGAATTTCTTCAAGAAATTAGCCAATTTTATTCTTGCTCGTTTACCGAATAAATAGTTTCAACATGAAATCCGAAAAAAATTGAGGATACTTTGTTGCATTTTCAAATATTGAACTGTTTTTATTTAAATTTCAGAGTGATTTTTATGAATTGATATTTCTTTCGAACTGTATTTTGCTATGAGGTAACAGGTTTTCAAATCTATTTCATTTTGGTGAAATCTATGAAATTTCACAAAATGTTAAAGTATTTTTCATTGATTAACCTCACAGAGATCATTTCGAACGTTGAAAATTTTTCTACTGAAGCCGTTATTCAATATTTAACACATAATTTTTCGACAAGTTTGCCGAACCATCACCATGTGAATCAGATGAGCATGGTGAACGGTTTCATCAGGTGACGGCTAGGCTTGAGCACTGGTATAGTGGAAAAAAACTTGATTCTCTATTAGGAGACATTTGCTGGAATTCACAGCAAGATGAAGATGGAGAAGAAGAAGAATGAACATGAATTTATAGGTTTATTTGTTGAAAATTGTTGGAATTGGAATAAAAATTTGAGTTAAAATCATGATTGTGCGTTTAAAATTTTTGATTTAACTATAGGAAATGTGTTTTCTTTTCTCATTTTGAGATTTTAAAGCGAAATTCCCTCGATTTCTCTATTATTTAGACAAAAATTAACGAAAAAATGGCAAAGAAATGGAGTTTTTCGGACATTTTCTTAAGAAACAGTGTTTGGATGAAGTTTTTCTATGTTGGTATAGTTAGAAAAGTTGTGGGCCATGACAATAGCTAAAACTTTGCCGAAGACAGTAAAGCGATATTCCGAACGGTTTAGGAATTACAAGCATATAATGTTGTGAGCTCATAAGCGACGAACCCTACTGAAATCAGCTAACTTCAAAGGCGAATATCTCCTAAACAAGAGCTAACTTTCAAAAACGGTGGTTACCGCTGGATTCAGCGTACCCGATATAGGTTTACTAGGTATGTCTCCCGCGTGTTAGAATTTTGAACTAGCACAGTGTAATTAATCTAATTGTTCTTCTAACTCCATTTTCAAAGCAGAAAATGTTCATTGTATAATTTTACTTTCAATTTTTCCCCTCTCAGTTCTGCGGAATGAAATAAAACGGAAAATATTTCAATTAACCTAGGTTTTCTGATTTTATTTCATAGTTATATATATTCCTGCTACCTGAAGTTATGTAGTATCTTTACACGCTCGTTATATTTCAGTGATCTGAAGATGAGAGTATGTGCACAGAGAAAACAGATTACTTCATGTTTCTTACACGACACAGTACTGAATTCCAATTCAAAACTGATAGTTACAGAATGAGCATGATGAAATTAGATTATAATCTCTTTCTCTCTGAGGTCTATGCGAACTCTTGTTTATGGCGTCCTATACAACTGGAACTTATAGTAGTTAGGATAGTATTTACTAATTGTATTTCTCTCTGAGTAGAATAAGAACGATTGATTCGAAAGGAATTTACTAGGAATAGCAACTTCTCAATTGTACCAAGCGCATACCTGAGGTAGCACATTACAAAGCTCATCTGGAATTCTTCATAGTTTCATTAAAATTCGTTAACTTTCATGGTTTTCGTTCGGGATGATATGGTAAGAATTTCGCTTATCTTCCCATCAGTGGCCTTCGTGTTCTGACGAGGGCTATTCATAAAAACAGAGAAATCATAAGCAGTTTCAAAGTTATTTCAAGAAAATCATTCTTTCTCTTTTGAGCAGCCTGAATCTATAAGAAAAACCTGTCAATTAGAGAATCACGAAGTTCTCTTTCAGTTCCCTAAACTGGGGCTACTTAGGCATAGGGGTTACTTTGGCACGTATTCCAAAAATAACTATTTCGTACTTGCTTTTTTCCTAAAATTTTTAACCTTAAAAGATTTCATCACATTCTATTATGTCATAACGATGCGAATCAATGCTTGATTCAAATGTTTCACTAGACATTTTTTTTCGAATGAACATTGCTAATACTGTAATAGTTAGGCGCAGGAGTAGTGCATATTTCAATATAAGATATCCAGATTTCTAGGAATTCCTTTTTTTTATTTCCGAAAGAGATTTAGGCAGGTAGAAGAAACCCAGCTCATTCGACCTTTCTATTTTGAAAAAAGAGCATATTATATTCCGAAATTGGAGGAATCTTGGAGATTTCAAATTTGTTTTCCAAAATTGAATTTTTTAAATTTAGGTAAGCAAATGTTCTGAAAAATGATGCTTGGTTGTTTTTCATGATTTATGAAGAATTCTATCAAGAACATTCTTTTCAGACAGTCGATACCAAATAACTAATTTTAAGAAGATCTTAGCTGATGGATAATTATTTTAATTTGAGTGAGTTGCGAAAGTAATCCCAAAACTCAGGGCTCCTTCGACATAGTTTTACTGATTTTGATCTTCTTTGCATGTAACTGCATAAACCAATATTTGCATACTTTTCGGCGACCCCAAAATTATTGAATTGAAAATTTTTCTTTTATTGAAATACGTGGCATCAAAATCTCTATGGTAAAGAAATTTCTGAAACCTCCACAAAGTATTCCAAATTTATGAATTAAGAAAATACTATCGTAAGTATGGAATTGAAGAGAAAAAATACCTTAATGTTTGAAGAATGATGGAAAGACTTTGAATTCAAACGTCTTAAGAACAACAATTTCAGTTTTGGAGAAGGCTTTTCCAGTTTTTCGCTCAAGAAGTACAACTTTAGAAATTAATTAAATTCATTTGTCATATTACAAATCGAAAAATGTGTAGGTGACACCTTGAATAGACTTTAATGGAAATAACAGGTGCAAAACCTATATATATATATATATATATATATATATATATATATATATATATATATATATATATATATATATATATATATATATATATATATATATATATATAAAAAAAAAAAAAAATTTACAAATATGAACCTGAGATTATTTGTGAAAATGAGAAATATAAACTTTAATTGGATAAAACAATTCTATGCAACAGAGCTGTAAAACACAATAGGCCAGATATCATTCTTACTGATGAACAGAATCGAATAACATATATAATTGATATTGCTATACCCTACACACAATATACAAAATAAATAAAATGAAAAATTTCTAAAATATGATGCTTGGCAGCGGGATTAAAAACATGTGGAAAATGAAAAAAATTTTTTTCCACCGATTATTATTTTTACAACTGGTGGTATTCCTAGGAATCTTCACAAAATATTGAGATTTTGGGTCTGAAGAAAAATTTCTTTGAACAGTTACAGAAGATAACAGTCATCAAATCTTGTAATATTCTTCGTAGGTTTCTTTCCGATAAAAATAATGAGGTAGAGTCATAGGTTTTCTCATTAGTTTATACTGCTCAGAATCTCATTTCATATTTTATTTATTTGTATATATAAATGTAATATAATTAGCTGACAATTTTGTCATATTTATATTCAGAGCAGTATTCTATTCGATCGTTCATCACCTCACACGAAGAAAACTATGAATGAGTAACATTCAGTGTTACTTGACTAAGGTCCGTAAACTGAATTTTTCCGGGGAGAAAGCCTCTGACACTACTCGTTGGTACATTGATGTTATTGTCCTATGATGCTATAGTTTGTATATATTCTGGTTGATTGATATATTCTCATAACATTTAACGTTATCCTAATATGTAATTATTACAGGATATGTTTTGATTATGACTATTGCCTGGCAATGGTATTAATTACCGGGAGGTGGATCTATATTTTTTCCTGAAATCAATTTGATTGCATGAACAGATATATTGGCAACTCGTCGGGGTTAAACCCCTTTTTTTTATACATATATATTGAAACTTGGAGGAACTAGATCTGGACATTTCTGGACAGAAGGCGGATTTACAACAAAGGCTTCGGGAAGAAATTGAAAGGGATGGTAACAATACTGACGAATTTGTTTTTGAAGATGATTTTTCTCGATTGAAAATTAAAATGGCACAAACTGCTCAAAACTCGGCAAATTTGGAAATTAAAATAATGGATAAAATGCTACGAAATTCTGCAAATTTGGAAACTAAACTGGCCCAGAATTCTGCAAATTTAGAAATCAAAATAATGGCTCAAATTACTGATGTCAATGCTGCACATTCGGGAAATTTCTCTAGAAATGGAATAGAATGCCAAGAAACTAAGAAAAATTCAGGATAATTTTGAACGAGAGTATCAAGAACTGTCCAGAGAAATGGCAACCTTGAAAATAAACAATGTGGAAGTGGATGAAAAAGGTCAAACATCAGAAGCAGTTAGGGTAAGATTGCCTGAATTTGACGGAAGTAAACCGTGGTAAATTTATTTTAAACAAATCGAGGTGATTATTGAGCAATATTCCTGGAGAAAGCTTCTGCATTAGTAGGTGTTCTACAAGGGGCAGCTGTGGACATATTGGAAAAATTATACAAAGCAGGCTTGGGAAATTACACCCTGATTGTGGAACAGCAACAGTCAAAATTTGGAGATCTATATTATGAACACGTATATGGCGACCAACTGAACAACCGTATACAGGGTCGGGAGGAAACGATACGAAACATCCACATAGTCATAGGGAAACTTGCACTGCGAGCTTTTCATGATACTTGACGGTAAATGCGTTTGTAAATGGCCTTAGGGATGAAGAGAAGAAGCAGGCCCTCACCTTATACAGATCACACACTGTCTCCGACAATTTTGTTAAAGCTTGTCAAAGGAGTAAACCAGAGTTCAGCCAGAGTGAGACAAGTAGGAGAAGATGGATGGGTCGACAGGTTGGAGGAGATTGTCAAAACTAACAGACAAGAAAGATCTACGTTGCTGGAATTGTGGAGAACTAGGCGATGCTCGTAGTCAGTGTACTAGAAGCAAATCAGATGTTTCGACAGCGTCGTCGGAAATGTAAAGCCGGTCAAGAAGAAGGGGCAACTATTGACCCGTATCGTTACAGGCCAAAAATTCATCCATGGAAGTCCCAAGAGTTTGCTGTTAGATACCGGTGAACAAAGTCTATAATCAAACCCGGAATTGTGAATAAACCCAAGAGACCA
This sequence comes from Cryptolaemus montrouzieri, assembly GCA_013387265.2. Classification (NCBI taxonomy): domain Eukaryota; kingdom Metazoa; phylum Arthropoda; class Insecta; order Coleoptera; family Coccinellidae; genus Cryptolaemus; species Cryptolaemus montrouzieri. The sequence continues at coordinate 55,371,039 of JABFTP020000185.1, read as the reverse complement.
ACAAAATGGCGACTACGAACTGCTACTGGAGACCCCGCCAGGATCTATGGGGAAGTAAATATTGAAATCACTATAGGCAATACCAACATCAGCCACGTTGTGCTAGTTGCAGATATAGAAGACGATTTAATATTAGGAATGGACATAATGCGAAACGAGTGTTCTGAGCTGGATTTCAAGCGTGGAATCTTGAGAGTGAATGATTCAGAGGTAATACTCCACTGAACAGATGCTGGAAGTGACGGAGTAGGTTTAGCCGACGATGCCACTGTTTCCGAGCGAAGTTAAGTGATTGTGAACGTTCAGATGGTCCGTACTACGGAAGAAAGATTTCTAATGTTAGAGCCTGAAATGAATGATACTGGCGTAGGACGAGGTATCGCACTGGCTAAAGCAATAGTACGGGTAGAACGTAAAGTCGATTATGAACCTGAATCAATATCAATACCTGGTGGGCCATTCTTCTTCGACGACATCAATCATTAGACATGCAGTTGCCTCGGAGAAGATAGACAATAGGAATTGGTGCATTTGTATAGAGTGTCTTCAAAAGATCTAGGTTTCAACCACAGAAGGGATCTGAAAGATTTGATATCGAGACATTTTCGATACAGACCAGAAAAAAAGAACCAACATACTACAACACACAATTAATACTGGAGCCGCTCGACCAATCCGGCAACCGGCACGATGATTACCATTGGCTAAAAGAGAGGAAGCTGACAAGATTATGCAGGAAATGGAGAACGAAGGGATTATTTCGCCAAAGAATAGTCCTTTGGCTTCGACAGTGCTATTGGTAAAGAAAACCGATTGTTTCCACTCGTTTCTGTGTAGACTACAGACAGCTGAACAACATAACGAAGAAAAACAGCAATTCCTCGGATTAATGACACTCTGGATACATTAAGTGGATCTCGGATCTTTTTCACATTGGATTTAAAAAGCGGCTATTGGCAAGTAGATATGACTAAGGAAGACAGAGAGAAGACAGCATTTCCTGTAAAATCAGGACTGTGGCACTTCAACTTGATGCCGTTTGGACTATGCAATGCATCGGCAACATTCAAGAAATTAATGGTAACCATACTGGAAGTTCTATCGTGGTAAACATGCCTGGACTCTTTAAACGACATTATAATAGTCCGTAAGAAATTCAAAGACCATTTAAGGAACTAAGAGGAGGTATTCCAAAGACTCCGAAGTGCTTCATTGAAGTTCAGAGTCCAAGGTCCAAAGAAATGCCAACTATTCCTGAGAGAGGTACGATACCTAGGTAATGTGGTTTCCAATAGGGGTGTAGCAGTTGATCACCAAAAAATCATAACCGTTAAAGAATGGGGAACTCCAACAAATAAGCATGACCTTCGTAGCTTCCTTGGTCTGTGCACTTATTATAGGAGATTTGTATCTGTCTTTGCCAATATCGTTGAACCACTAACTAGATAAACAGGAGGAGAGAGACGTTATGAATGGATGATGAGTGTGAAGATGCATTTCAAGCATTGAAGACAGCTTTAATAGCGCTCCGCTTCTCGGATATCCGTTATCAAATGTAAAGCTCATAGTGGACACTGATGCAAGTAACGTCAGCCTTGGAAAAATTTTGTCGTAAATACAAGATGGACTGGAGTGATAGAGTATTTTAGCGGAACACTCTCAAAGCCTGAAAGAAATTATTGTGTGACAAGACTCTTAACAGTGGTGAAGTCTTTGGAACATTTCTATAAATATCCTTATGGCCGTAGTTTTTTGCTGAGAACTGACCATGCTGCGTTGAAATGGCTCTTAAATTTCAAGAATCCAGAGGGTCAAGTAGCAAGATGGATTGAGAGGCTACAAGAGTTCGATTTTGCAATCGAACATCAAGCAGGTTCCGTTTATAAGAACGCTGACGCGTTGTCACGAACATCCTTTGCAGAAGAATACGAGCATTGTCAAAAAATGGAAGAGAAAGACGCTTCTGTCAACAGGACTACTACCGTGGACAATCAGTGGACTCCTGAAAGAATTGGCGAGGACCAGAGAGCTGATAGCGAATTAAAGTTGGTTATTGACTACTGGGAATCGGTTGATAAGAGACCAATTAGGCAGAAAATAGCAAAATACTCTCCCATTGGCCTCAATGGAATTCCTTGACCAGTGAGAATGGTATTCTGCAGGGACTCTTCGAAACTCCTCATGGTCGAGATAACAGGAGCGATCGTGATTCCAAAATGCAGAACTGCAGACGCCTTGAGAGAAATGTACGATGAGAATATGGAAGGCCATTTTGGTAAAGGAGTTATGGAACAAGTGCCTACCGTGTGCATCCAGTAACGGACCTCAAATAAAGAATAAAGCTCCCATGCGTCAGTACAATGTTTCCTGAGACTACTACTGGAAATAAATACATAGTCGTTGTCATAGACGATTTCAGCAATTGGGTAGAGACGTATGCTTTGCAAAATCAAGAGTTCGAGACCATTGCTGATGTTCTGGTTAAAGAGTGGATCTGCAGGTATGGTGTTCCAATGGAGTAGCATTCGGACCAGGCAAGAAATTTCGAAGGAAGTCTGTTTCAGTTAGCCTGTAAGTTAGTAAACATCCACAAGACCAGAACAACGATACTTCATCCTCAGTCAGATGGATTGGTAGAGAGGATGAATAGAACAATCAACCGATATCTTGCCAAGGTCATCTGTGACCACCAAAGATATTGGGACCTGTATTTGCAATTGTTCTTGCTTGCAAATACTTCGGTTATTCATGAGTCGACAGGAAAGTCACCAGCAAACATAATAATAGGTCGTGAATTGCACTCGCCCTGTGACTTGATGCTTGGCACTCCCTCAGCTACAAACATAGTAGCAGAAGATTATGTGGGCAACCTGCAAAAAAAATTGAATGAAGAAGTACGTCACAACAGACCGGCAGCTAGTGACCGAATGAAGGAAACTTATGATGTCCGAGCCAACAACAGTGGCTATCAAGCAGTAGACTCCGTCTGATTGTTCAATCCACAACGTCAAAGAGGTTTTTATCCAACATTGCAAACATCATGGGAAGGTCCATACAATATCATGGATCTCATTAACGACGTAGTGTATAGGATTGAAAAGCTCCCCAGGGGAAAAACAAGGATTGTTTATTCAAATCCAATGCCGTTTGCTGGCAGTAAAGAGGAGCGCAGTAAGCGCTTCAAGATCAATTCCGGAAAAGACGTTTGAGCAGTTCATGGCAGAGCATGTCTGTGGACACAAGTCTCGCTATGGGGTAACGTCTGAAGAACAGCGAGATCTATTTGTGGTTCTGGAGGAGTATGCTTTAGCGCATTTAGCGATTTGAAAATGTCGAGAGGAGTTGCACTAATGTTTAGGAGAAGGTTTGCTGTACCATTCCTTTTTAGAAATCAAATAACCGGAGATAGTTGTGTATCACATCATCTTAGCAATGAGAGACCTTTTCCATCTGGTCGTGAAGAAGCTCTTTCATGAAAATCCAACAAATCTCAGTATGTGGAAAGCTTTGGTAATGCTTTGTTCAATTTAGTTGGAACAAGACATACGAAGGTTGGCTCTACCTAAGCTGGGATGCGGTCTCGACGGATTAGATTGAAAACTGGTTCGAAGCATTATAGGGATCATATTCAGGTTCACAGGAATTAAAATATTGATCTACAGTTTCAATTCAAACGGTAATTTACGATTTAAAACCGTGGACTCTTACTTTGATAAAACGACTGGTTACCGAAAAGGAGATTCCTGCAAGTTTGGATACATTATAAGGCCTAATCCATTTCGAGACGAAATGAATCTAACAAGGGAGCAGTGTAGCAAACATTTAAGAAGGATCACCTACATGCTACAAAAATAGGAGCGCCTGAGCACAGAGTACAGTGAAAATGATTGGAAAGAAGAGCAAATAAATATAATAAGTTAAGTGTAGAATATATTGTAGTTTATATTTATATTTATTTCTTTTTTCGTGCACGGCACCTTTATGGGCAGCACTCAGGCCGTTTGGTCAATTGTGCTTGCCGTGTTGTATTATTTTGTTTTGTGTCTTGGAAAAACTTTTTGATGAAGCTTGCAAGACTGTTGTAGCTGGGCTCCTGGATCATTCGGGCGCTGAGTGTTTCGTCTGTGCCCAAGGTGTTCAGTCTGGTCACCTTATGAGAGGGACATTCGAAGAGTATGTGTTCCGTTGTTTCGTCATTTTCTAGGCAACAACGGCACCGTGTGGTTTTCGATAGTCTCGTGACGTGCAGGTGTTTGTTGAGTTGATGTCCCGTCAATGGGCCAACTACCATCTCAATAGACTTTTCATCGTTTATATACTCTCTTCAGATATTATATATATTTATATATATATATATATATATATATATATATATATATATATATATATATATATATATATATATATATATATATATATATATATATATATATATATATATATATATATATATATATATATATATATATATATATATATATATATATATATATATATATATATATATATATATATATATATATACTTCCCATTGCAATTCCATCTATTTGTTGAAAAAAGGTTATCAAATTGAAAATAGTTTGTACCCAATATATTTTGTAATACTTCAATAAATTCTTCTTTTGGGATGGAGGTGTGGGTTTTGATTTCATTCCATTTTATATCGATTATTGTTGGTACTATGGTTATAGGGATGTTAGTATATAGGAAATAGCATCTAGGGAATATATTTTGTGGTTGGATGGTACATTTATAAGGTCGAGATGTTGTTTCAGATCTGTAAAGTCTTTTGTGTAGTATTTTTTCTTGTTTATACAGTTCTTCAGTATACTTGACATATATTTCGATAGATTGTACAAAGGGGACTGTACGTATGATACAAAGGGACGCAATGGTATGTTTTCCTTATGAGTTTTTGGTAGACCATATATTCTTTGAGGAAGACTATTGTGTGTTGACAACACACCTCCAACCCAAAAGAAGAATTTATTGAAGTATTACAATATATATTAGGTACAAACTATTTTTAATTTGATAACTTTTTTTCAACAAATAGATGGAATTGCAATGGGAAGTCCCATATCTAGTGTAATAGCGCAAATGGTCATGGAATATTTGGAAGAATCAATTTTGAATGAAACACATTTAGACATCACATTATTCAAAAGATATGTAGACGACTGTTTGCTAATAATGAACAAAAATGAAGTAAATCAAATTCTTGAAACCTTCAATGATTTCCACAAAAGATTGCAGTTTACTTTAGAAACTGAGAAAAATAACAGCATCAACTTCCTTGACATAACAATAACACGAAAAGACAATAAATTACTAACGAGATGGTACCGAAAAGAAATAAACGAAGATAAACTACAATTCAAACCATCACCCATCCCAGAAAAAATGCATTATAAAAGGATATATTGACAGAGCACTGAAACTCACCTCAACACAATTAAGAAAAGACGTATTAAAGGAAACAAAAGACCTACTATGAATGAATGACTACCCAGAAAACGTTACCACCGAAATCATCAAAGAACGAACACATATACTGTACAACACAGAACAAAAAAAGAAAAACGACAATATTAACCCCACACGATACATAACTATCCCTTACATACCTCAACTAACAGAAACCTTCAAGAACATTCTCAAACCTTATAACTTCAAGATGGCCCACTTAGCCATGAATCAAATAAGACACGTACATACAAAACTGAAATCCAAATTACCGCACATGGAGGAAACCCACATAGTGTACGCCATACCCTGCAAGAACTGCGGAAAGGTCTACATTGGACAAACAGAACAACACCTCAAAGAACGTCTCAAACCCCATAAATACGCAAAAAATGACAGCACTGCAGTAAACAAACACAAAAAACAAGAAAAACACGAATTTGACTATGAAAAGACAAAAATTCTTCACAAAGAACACAACAGAAAAAAGAGAGAAATACTTGAGATGACACACATACAAAAAAACATAGACAATTCAGTAAATGACCGAAAAGACATAAAGACACTAAGCTCCATATACATTGATCTTCTCTACAACACAAAAGAAGCACGTTTCGAGAGGGTCAACAATCACAGTTGATACAAAGAACACTGTACAAACAGATCCCAGAAGCACCTGAAAAGTCCATAAAGAAAACAACACCATAGAAAACTTCAACACACATAACCTCCGAAAACTGACATCTCTAAAACAAAGTTTCCACAGTGCTTACGAATAGAAATAAAACAATCATTCAAAGATTAGTGGGTAAGATACATTTTAAGAATAATTTAATATGAATCGTAATATATATCTGTAATATTGTAGATTAAATACTCAAGAAGGAATAAAAATCCCGAAACGTCTATTTTAGATAGTGTTTAAATATTCTCATAAACCTTAAACCCCAAAAAAACAAACTCAATAAATCAATATCGAAATAAAATATAAAAGGTTAAAAATACTAAAACACTATATATATATATATTTTTCTAGAATTTTATGTTTGAAGACTTATTCAAAAATTATCTTTATGTTACTAGAAAATTAGTTTGAGTCTGTTTGAAACAATGTGTCAGAAAGATGAGCACGAGGAAGGGAGCTAATTTTCTTCAACCTTGATTTTTCCTAGTTATCGTATGGAAACAAGGATATTTATCCACGTTCTTCACTAACTATTTTGAATTCAGACAGCAAAAATGCCAAATATTCATATCAATGTTATATTCATTGAATCCCCCAAATTTAAATCGATCAACCGATTAGTGTTATGTCCACTGAGTTAAGTGAAAGTGTCGTGTCACCTGCCAACACCGATCCTTTCATTGCCCGGGACGTTTCCTGCTGAAGCGGAACTTCGGCGTCATGGCGCCTCTAGCTAGGCGCCAGAAGGGTTCCTCGAGATGCTGTATCTCTATGATGCTACGATAGAGATGTTACGTTAGCTAACTTTAACAAGGAAAGCGATGGTGGAAAACAGCAGGATCGGAGTAAATCCATACGAATATACCAAAAACTCGTCAATTGACGAACGAAATCTCTATTATCCATCCTTTACATGTAAAGATTGCCGTTTCAAAAGATTTTTTCAACACTCCATATTTTATATAGTGACATCAGTATGTATGTCTTGCTACTTTAGGCCGTTGAAAAATATTTATAGGACAAATATCAAAACGAAATAATATTGATAAAGGAAAAAATCTTGATATCTCTTTCACTTCTCGCTGATTTTCGAAACGTGGTGAAAGAGGTTTACTGAAAGGTTCAACCGCTGCTTATAGAATGGTTGATACTCATTAACATGATGATAAGGAAATATTGGCTCGTACTAGCTTCAATTAGTAAAAGAAATTTTTTTAAGTCGTTTTCTCTTCCCGTGCTTAAATTCCCAGAGAGAAAAATTAAGAGAAAGTTGATAAATCAATGAACGATGCGGAGTCATACCAATTTACAAGAAAATGAGTACAAAATGGGTGTGATCGGCTGTATGCTACAATAATCTGGATGCATATCATACTCAACTCCTGTATAATTATATGAAATTAAACGACAGATCAATATCTGTTGTGTTCAATACTCGATGATCCAGGAACTGGTTTATTTTCAAAATTAGTTGTAAAAGTTGATTGTTTAGAAATTTTGAATAAATAAAAAACTGAGTTAGCGGCTGGAATCTTTGGCGTTGTATCACACTGTACACCACTGCACCAAAACTTCATTTTTAAATTCGACACGTGTTTTGCGAACTAAGATAACTTCATCAGGATAGTGGAATTGGTGTACTAGCACATTCTTTCTAACCAATTTTATGATCCATTTTCCATTAATGTTAGCAACTTTTTCAAGTGAAGCCTAGGCAAGCAAACTGATTGATCAATTGATTCTTTGATTCTAAACGTCGCGAGCAATATTCAGTGTTTAAAATGGTTGCTCTTTCTTACCGTTACATGAATTGCCCGAAGCAATTATTTAAGCGGAAATGGCCCTGTTCAGAGAAAGTTATAAAATGAGGAATAGATTAGTTTCTAATTTTGTCATAGTGTAGTCCATCGAATACCACAGCGTTAGTTAAGGGATGTCATCTGTAGCTGTCTTAATCGCCTTAAGCTCACAGTAGTCTTTCTAAAACATTCTTTTATTTGACTCAAAATGTATATATATATATATATATATATATATATATATATATATATATATATATATATATATATATATATATATATATATATATATATATATATATATATCCTAGCTTTTCATTTTACACAGCGCTGGAAAAAAGATGAATTGGCTTTTTGAAAATATTCAAAATTTCAGATCTAATGCCTCGTTTTGAAGGAGAAATGATTTGTTGCTGTCCCACGAGTGCTAATGCGTAGCTGGCCCAAAACTGGATCAATGTCGTCCTAGACAGTTCAGTTCATTTTCATTTCTCAATATATTGAGCTATTCTATTCATCCAGGGATAAACGAGCTGCTAGATGCTCAATCATGTGCGATTCAATAGATTGACTTCAGCTTTTGATCAAAATCATTAACCGTCTAAGTGCCTCCTGTAGTATTTGTAGATCAATGCCTAGTACATATTCGGATTCTTTGAATTTACAGATTTGTGTTTCGGGTGGATGAGATTTGTAGGCGCAACTTGCAATTACTGTACTCGTTGTTTGACTGAACAAATCAGGAAACGATTTTTTTTTGCTTCACTATCAATTATATAAAACAGTGTTCATCTTATTCTTAATTCAATGTATTGATTCTATAGAAAAGCCTGTTTATTTTCACATAATGTAAACAAACATTTTACTTTGGATTATAAAAGAAGTTGAAATTAACACTTTATACTCTAAGAATTTTCAACCTTGATGTATTCTCTCAAAAGAAGTGATGGCTTTGCAAACTTCACTAATAAAATTGGAGATAATTTGCTCTGAAAGTCCCATTCTATATTCGATTTCTAGAATATCTAGTTGACTTTTCGAATAGCGATTATTTATATATCTGTATGTATCATACAGAAATCTGATCCATCATTTGTGTTTCTCACTTTTTCACCCTTACTTATAATTACAGCATTTACTACTGTAGATGTATATGATTTAGAAAGTAATGCGAGAGCTCATTCTTCCAACATGTTCTGCTTGATAGTAAATCGCAACATCAACAACAACCCAGTGTGGATCCAGTTTTTGTTACTAGACAGCACCTGAACAAAGTCAAAATAATTAACATGGGTAGATTCTGAATCACAAAGAAATCAAATAATTGTTGCGAGTTGGTCTACTAATCTTTCTAAAAATTATGCTAAAACGATTCTCAAATTATGACTATTAAAATTTCATAATCATATTTGTTGTGCTCTGCTCATAGTAAGGTTTTCAGCAATTATATTTTGAGATCAGTTATGATGCCACCAGTACAAAAGTTACAGCCGATACACTTATATTTTCTGTAGTATCTGGGAATGAAGAATTTCTTATTAATTTAATTCCCATGACACGAATATCTTCGACAAAAATAGTTTTTTGATCGAGGTTAAATTTATTTTCAAATTGACTCAATACTTGAATACAGTGACGGCTTTCAATAAATATGAACTACCGACTGTTCTGGGATTACTGAGATTATTCTAGAAATTAATCAAATATTAACCTGAACTGAATATGAAATTATATGAATGATGATGTATTATTATTCCCAGATAACCTTGTTCTCAATGTGAAATACGTAAACCTTGTGCGCGTACTGAAAATGCAGAATATTGAATACATTGAAAACATAAAAGTTTTAGATACAGATTTAGTTATGAAATCAAAGTTGATATAAAGTAGGTTTTCGAAATGGATTATAATCCAATACTAATGAAAGAAAAGAAGACCAAGATGCACAGTTTTAACAAACAATAATATTAACGCTTTACAATTCTTGAAAAATATGTCGTCTTCAACGAAGAACTGAATTATAATGTTTTATTCGAGGAATCTTGACGAAAACGAAACGTATAATAAATAACGTAACTACTTATGCATTGCTTTTAACAACTAACAATATAGCACCGTAGTTGTATGATTCCTTCAATGTTGTTATATCCATACCTATATTAGCATAATTTAGGATCCCACGTCAAAAATTGTAATTTGAATGAAATAGATATAAGTAATATTCTTCATTAACCTAGTATTTCATTTCATAATACTTACCATTTTCGATTGATTTAATTCTCCAACTAAACGAAATCAATTTCACGTAGAAATTTTCAGTCCTGAATGCGGTTCTGCTCAAAACAGACATTTTTCTATCCTTTTACTCTTGATACTCCAATAGCATAGACTCTACCCATCTGAAGGAACATTAATAACTTTATTTACTTTATTTATGGATGTTTTCGACTACTCTCGGAAAATGACATTTGTCAAAATAACAAAGCCAAATAGACTATGGCGTGGGAATCCATTGAAGAAAGACATTGTTTCACACAACCCGGTTGGATTTCGCGAAAGAAAGGGAGAATGTTTATGTTTTGTTGTGGGACGAAAGGGGAGAGGATTGTTTATTCAGAATTTTTTGTTATTCAGAAACCAAATGCGTTCAGAAAAGTTCACATATTATCCTTGCAAGAAATTTAAATATGTTTAAATACATGTATCTTGCATACTGCCGTGTGAAGAGAAACGTGCTTATGTGCCCTGTCGTTCGAACGAGTATTGACGAAAAATTTGCTCAGACCTAAAACTTCCACTTAAATTAGGTTTTTCGGATGTGTTCATATGCAAATAGTTCACATTTTTATAATTCCACTGAATAGTTTGTTTGATAAAATACTTGTTAGTCTTATTTCAAAGGAATAATTTGATGCTTGGCACATTTTTCTCAACAGAGTTCATATGAAAGTGTTAGGACCAATTGACGAATGTTGTCTTTTAAATGAAGTTTATTGAGTTTTAATATCGAGAAAATGAGAATTCAATCGATAAAGTAAGTTATTCAGGAGTAATCTTCACTCCATAGGCAAGTGGATCATAAAACTGATAATTAACGAAAAGTCCATTCATCACATAAAAAAAAAAGATTTTCGTATAAATCCTTGTTCGGAAGTGTTTGAATCTGGAAGGTTTCTCCAAAACTGCTACTGATTATTGGGAATTATTCCTATCAGTTTGCTTATTAGGGTTTTCTATTGAAGAAACACATTGTTTTACACAACTCGGTTGGATTTCGCGAAAGAAAGGAAGAATGTTTATGTTTTGTTGTGGGACGAAAGGGGAAAGGATTGTTTACACAGAATTTTTTGTTATACAGAAAGCAAATGCATTCAGATGAGTTCGCATACTATCCTTGCAAAAAATTATATAATTAATATATTTAAATGCATGTATCTTGCATACTGTCGTGTGAAGAGAAATGTTCCTATGTGCCTTGCCGTTCAAACGAGATATTGACGAAAAATTTACTGAGACCTAAAACTTCCACTTAAATTAGGTTTTTCGGACGAACTGAATAGTTTGTTTGAAGAAATACTTGGTACACATCGAAGAAAATTATTTTTCAAAAGACAATATTCAACCTTCCGTAGAATGTTTAATATCCTCCCTTGAAGGAGCTAGTTTTCCGATCTACTCTTCATAATCACCGTTAACCGGGGCCACAGGGAAGTGGTACAGCACGGTCAGATGTCACGAATAGGTACAATGGACTGCAGTTTCGGTCTCGTGTGACCTCGTCAGCATTGTCTACCCATTCGTAACACAAGGCTATGCCGTTACCTACTGATCTCAATTCGTTGGAGCGAACGCAATAAAGTAAATGTCACTGCGTCAATTAACGATGATTATGAAGAGTAGATCGGAAAACTAGCTCCTTCAAAGGACGATATTTCACATTCTACGAAAGGTTGAATATTGTCCCTTGAAAAATAATTTCCTTCAATGTGTCTATACACTGCGAAATCTCGCATATAGTAACTTTTTGTTTTGAGATGTTTGTGTATGCCTGGTTGTAAATCACATAGAAATGAGGAGCGTCGGTCCTTCTACGGCCGCTTCTGTCTGAGACGTGAGTGTCACATGGCGGTATGTTATCGAACTAGTGTGACCACTTAACGTTTTTCTATTTTATCTGCTCTTTGGTTTCACCGTTTTGCGGGGCGTTGCAGAGGTAGCCTCTGTTTCAGTTCGTTCGGGGGCGCAGTGACATTTACTTTATTGCGTTCTCTCCAACGAATTGAGATGAGAAGGTAACGGCATAGCCTTGTGTTACGAATGGGTAGACAATGCTGACGAGGTCAAACGAGATCGAAACTGCAATCCATTGTTCCTATTCGTGACATCTGACCGTGCTGTACCACTTCCTGTGGCCTCGGTTAACGGTGATTTTCCTATTAGGATAACTAGCTCCTTCAAGGGAGGATATTTAACATTCTACGGAAGGTGGAATATTGTCCCTTGAAAAATAATTATCTTCGATGTGTCTACACATTGCGAAATCTCGCAGATAGTAACTTTTCGTTTTGAGAAATACTTAGTTTTATTTCAAAATAATAATTTGCTACTTGGCACATTTTTCTTAATAGAGTTCTTATGGAAGTGTTAGGGCGAATTGACGTATGTTGTATTTCGAATGAACTTTACTAAGTTTTAATATCGAAAGAATGACGATCCAATCGATAAAGTAAGTTATTCAGGAGTAATCTTCACAATGAAGTGGATCATAACTGTGCTAATTAACGAAAAGTCCATTCATCACATACAAAAAGATTTTCGTATAAATCCTTGTTCGGAAGTGTTTGAAACTGGAAGATTTCTCCCAAACTGCTAGTGATTATTGGGAATTATTCCTTCCAGTTTGCTTATTAGGGTTTTCTTTCTGTCTTCATTGACTCCTCGATAGATTATTGTTGGTTTCTTGATTCCCGCTATTACAACTTTTGCGGAAAAAAGTTAACTAAACAATGTGTAGGTTTCACCTTCAAAATGAACCTATACAGTATCGGTCAAGTGAGACATTATCGTCATTCTACTTATTTATATTGAGACATTTTACCTTCCCATTTGAAATAATTTTGAATTTTCATCCCTATTACATTAACTCTGAATGAATTTGCCCATTGAGTAGCATTTTTGGAACCTTCAAACTCTTTTTGATTCCATTTCAAAATTTTCAGTGTCATACCCTTCAAGCAGTTCAAGTTGAATTGACAATGAATTAATAGTTCTGAGAGCAGTTATCTTATCAAAATATGAATTCTTCGGCATCTCTTTTGCTTAAGAAAATGCCTCAAAAGTACTGATTATGTCTATTTTTGAATGATTGTTCCTACTTTCATTGAAAGCTATTGTGCGAGAAACTGCTATAACCTCCTTAAACATTTCTCATTGAAAAAAAATTTCTTAGAGAAGATATCTCAATAAATTTGACTGTCTGTCGAAAGCGCTAAAGAATTCTGATTATAAGCTGCTGCATCTAACATATACTGCGGTTGAGGACTATTGGCTTTTTGAATATGTTTCTTCCAGCCACTGCATTCTTACCAATCGTTGTTGTTCTCATGTAAGAGCACTTAGAAACCTCTTATGTTTTTCTAAATTTTCTCAAGCAAAGCATTCTTCATGACCAAAGGTGGTTAACGAAATATTCAATTGGCTTATAACTTCTTAGTATTGATCAAATATATTATAACTCTAAATGAGGCATTATCGGGAGCATGTGAAGCTTACAATATCGAGCGGAAATATTAATTTCGCATAAGTCGTATATATCGTGTAACACTCACGAAATTAGTACTATCGGAACGCAAATGCAAACAGAGCAGAAATAATCAAGATACTGATATTCGAGGATAGAAATAAGGAATGAGAATGTCGCACAGGTGCAAAATGGTGTGTGATCGTTTTGTCATAAACTTATGCGAAATTAATATCTCGTTTCATAATGTTGGCTTCATATACCATTCATTGGCAAAATAGAGAATCACCTATTAGGCCCGCAACTAAGTTCTCGCTGTTTTTTTATGAAAATACAACTTCATTGTGAAAAATTATTACAAATGAATCATTCAAAATATTGCCCATCGCTAGCTACAACATTTTTCCACCTTTCTGGCAGAGCTCGAATACCGTGACATTAGAAGTGTTCGTCTTTTGAGGCTATCTACGAATCAAGTCATTTTTCGAGCACTTTATATAAGCGGAACTGCTGATCAGCCAGACCATGTGCCATCGAACGGAACAAGTAATAATCGGATGGTGCAATATATGGGGAATATGGCGGGTGGGGTAGGACTTTCCATTTGAACGTTTCCAAGTATGTCTCAAAGGGTTTGGCTACATGAGGTCGAGCGTTGTCATGCTGAAGAATTACTTCTTTGTGTCTCCGCTCGTATTGTGGCCGTTTTTCGTGCAGTGCTTCACTCAATAGCATCAATTGAATTCGATACTATTCCCCAGTGATGGTTTCGTTCGGTTTCAACTGCTCGTAATAAATAACACCGACTTGGTCCCACCAAATACACAGCATAGCTTTCGCAGGGTGAATATTCGGCCGATGCGATGACGTAGAAGAATGACCGGGCAAACACCAAGATTTTGTATACTTTGGAATTCTATAATGAATCCATTTTTTATCACCCTTTACGATGCGTAGAAAACCCTTTCTTTTTGCCGCTGGAGCAGTTGTTCACAGGCGAAAAAACGACGCCCAACGTCTCTTGGCTTCAAATCATAAAGAACCCAAGTTCCTTCCTTTTGAATCATTTCCATCGCATGCAATCGCTTGAAAATGGCCTGATGGCTAACTCCTAAGGCTGAAGCAAACTCTTCTTGCGTTTGGCACGAATCCTCATCGAGCAATGCCTCCAGCATATTCGAAGATTTTTGGCCTTCCTTCACGAAGACATCGAAATCACCGTTTTTGAAGCGACGTAACCAATCCCGGCACGATGTTTTACTTAGAGCAGCATCTCCATAAACTTTTTGGAGCTCTCTATGAGCTTCAGCCGCCGTTTTCTTTGAATGAAAGAAGAAAATCAACACTTTCCGCAAATGACGATTATTTGGCACGAAATCAGACATTTTTTCACAACTAAAAGTATATGACGCAAAAACAAAATCACTAATGTGTCACAGTGGTTTGTTCACCATTTGTCTAAGCTTTGTTCAAGACATTCTTGATATGTAAAAATCGACCAGCACTTACTGCTGGAGCCATCTATTGACAAACAGCGAGAACTTTGTTGCGCACCTAATATATAGACTTACATATGATATTCGGTAATGATAGTAGAAGAAATTATCGTGCTTCATCCTTAATGTAATGTAACTAGGAATGTATTTTCTGTTTGGTACAAGTTCTTCTCTATATTGACTCTTCGTTGTGGTAAACGTATTTATGAGCTTTAGTATTATGGTATACACTCTATATTTTTGATGAAAATTTGCGTAATGAAAGTCTTTCCGTCTTTCCGTCTTGTTCGGTACAATTTTTTTTTCTTTGTTCGTAATTTTCCAAAACTATGAGTAAATTAGGAATCATTCAAAGTTCCTATTTTGTTGTAAATATTTTTGTGTATAGAGTGTCCCATTTTTTATGTTTCCGTACGGCTGCTATGTGAAATACTGCGAATAGAGAAATAAGGCCACCGCATCTCCGTCCTTCATTTTGGAGGATTGTTCTTTAGTGAAAAAGATAACATCTATCTTCTTTGTTTTCGAGTTATTCAGGATTCTTCAATATTCCGGGATTTCAGCCTATGCCAATATCCCGGTTGCTATCAAAGTTCGGTAAAGAATATTTTGGCATTCTACGGGCACTCTTCGATTAAAATGCAAAGACGAATTCAAATTTTTTTTTGTTGAATGGCTTCGAATTATATTATGAACTCGCGTTTTTAAATCTAGCGATGGGTGGATGCGGATAAAATAGTTATAAAATTTTTTTCAGTTCCAAATATGTTTAATTTGCCTGACAATATTTTCTCGAGAATGAAAATTCTTTGAACATTCTGTGGTTTCATCTAGTATGCTGTTTCGAATTTACACAAAATACCCAAAATGTTTTCAATTCTATGCTCACAATGAAACTCACTTATAATATGAACAAAAAAAGGTATTTATTAATTAAGAGTGGGGAAATAACAAAAATAATTAGTAACAGAAAACAACTGAAAACTATCTTGAATGCGCGAAAGTGTTTCCATTATTCAAATTACAAGAACTGCAACGTCCACAATCACTTTGTATGCATTTTCAATTTGGATACTGAATTCTTTTAGTTTTGTTTTCACTCTTCTACATCATTCTTCAAACTGGGTTAAATCTGGTAAACAAGGTGGCCAACCCATTGATCCTCTCATTTTTATTCACTGAAAAACTGGTTTGAAGTTCTCAGCAGTTCTTGTCTAGTTTGAGTGCGCACCGTCATGCTGAAAATATACTAATCTTATTCGAGACAAATGAATTTCATGCAAAAAATCCTCAACTATATTCTCATTTCTCATATCAAAATCAAATTCTCCACAAAGATTTTCATCTAAAATTATGTCCGCCGAAACATTATGGTTCATTCACAGGCACTAAACATAGAATCGCCTTGGTGTTGAACACTCACTTCCCGATAAGGATTGACATCGGTCCAATAATGTTCATTATTATGATTGAAAAATCCATCACTGGTGACCCTTACCTCATTAGTCCCTATGATTTACTAGTAGAATTCGAGAATTTCCTTTCGACTTTTTCTGATACCATCGGCTGTAGAGACTAAGATTTCCTCATAAAGTTGAGCTGATTTCTTCTTAGGGTTGTCGAAACATTAGATTTTCGCGTCGCCCCTCTGATTCAAGATGCCTATATGAAATATAGACTAACTTCTTCGTAATATGATTTATTTGAACTTGTTGTAGTTGTTCAATTCAGTTTCAATGTTAAGAATAAAGACAGAACGAATTTTCTGGAGCTGCATCAGAATCACACATTTTCTCAACATAGCATTTTAAAATGTTGAATTTTCTGAAATTCAATATTCACGAACATTTTTCAGTCAAAATATTTCAGCTCATCATTTGTGAATCAAAAATGTGCATTAAAGAATAGAATTATTTTGTCATTCACTGTGGTGGGCAAAGAATTGAAAACAGTTGGGATGATTTGTGTAAATTCGCTCCAGCATACTGAATGAAACCACAGACTGTTCTTTATTTCTGGAGAAAATCACTTTTTTGATGAAATCTGTTAGGCATGTCAAAAACATTAGGAAAGAGAAGACAATTCTCTTCCTATTTTATTCAAATTCACCTATGGTTTACATCGAAAAACACAAGTTATAATTCGGGAACCATTCAACAAAAAACTACGCCCCGATAGCAACCGAGATATTGGCATACTACGAAATCATGGAAAATCAAACAATCTACAATAACACGAAATCGGAAGAAGATAGCAGCGATCTTTTTCCACGAATGAATTTTTTATTTATTATTCATTTTTTAATGGTTGTTGGGTTGATCAATGATTTCGCCGACTATAGCAAAGGACCGAGGTGATAGAGTTGTTTAAAATTTCGTATTTTCAAAGCATTAGTAGATGGATTCTCAATCACATTATTTCGAATAATTACTATTTTCTTCGTAGATCTTTCAGCTTTCATCAGTGTTAGATCCAAACCGTCTGAAGAAGGCATTTCGTAATTACGATCATTCAATGTAGGTATATCAAGTGATTCTACAAGTGTTCAATTATTTAACCAATAACGTTAATACTTCAAATAATTATAGCGGCACACGCAATGTTTGAGTTCAAATTTTCATTTATTTTGAAACATTTCCACTTTTTTCAGCGTGAATCATGAATGATTGTTTCATATGTATGACATTAGTGTTAGAACTGTCAAAGTCAGAGGTGTCAAAACTTTGCTTGAGCGAGCAAAATTCATTCCACGATGTGGACAATGAATTATTTCTACGAGCTGTTTCTGAAGTAACTGTACATATTCCCTGTTATCATTATTATAGTGATAGTCGAACAGATAATATTGTTCGTCGTCGCAGCAGTAGTAGTTCATCATCTTCAGTATCAGAAAATGTAGATACTGAGTTTGATTCCTCAAACAATTGTTTCATTTGCGTCGAGATATTCCAGGAGATTCGAAAAGAAGTATCTTGGACCTTGATCTCAAACGTTCAGATGAAAAGGAAAAGAGCACTGCTGACCGCATAGAAAATGTTTCTGGCCTAATCGATGTTGGAGCTAGGTATCACAAAGATTGCAGCAAGCAATTGTACTCTAAAAAATGGTGTGACGAAATAAGACATGGTGAGCGCAAAAATCACGTTGATAATGCTATGGACAATATTTTTGCTTTCTTGCATAATAATAGTGAAGAGTGCAAATTTACATTTACGGATTTAATGAGATCAACTGAAGCAGACTACATTCCAGAGAAGCGTACGGTAATTGAACGATTTAAAAAAAATATAATGATGAAATTGTGATTTTTAACGAAGGTGAACAAGACATAATTATCTGTTTCAAAGGCTTTATATACAAAGTTAAAAAAAAATCATCTCGTCAAAAAAAAATGATCCTCAAGGAGAGAAACTGAGGATAGTTAGAGATGCTGCAATTATTTTGGAAGACATCCGTTCACGGCGCTATGAAACGAATCAGTACCCACTATCTGATATTTTTTTAAGAGACGTTAATTCTTCAATTCCTGAATCTTCATCAGTTTTAATTTCTGAAATTATTTGTCAATCAAAACGTAAGTCGTTGGTTGCAGCGTGAAGAAAATGTACATCCATTGCTCACTCAATCATTAAAGCAACTCGACTTGCTTCATTCATTTCGCCGCTACTACTCGAGGTTGGATCATTTTTATATAAAAAATATGGTTCCAGTAATTTCATCAATGTTTTTTCAAGATTAGGTTTCTCTGCGTCTTATAATTCAATTTCATTATTCCAAGATTCCTGTGCGTTTTGACCAGCACCTAATATTTTACCTCATGCCTTCTCACAGTTTCTTTTTGACAATGCTGATTTTACCAGCAACACAATTGATGGTAACAATAATTAGTATGCGATGGCTGGAATTCAATGTATTACATCGTATCGTAGTATTGAACATGATACAAGTTTACCACGTGTCTCCATAAGAATACCAACTTCATCCAAATATACTTTGGGGTTAATTCCTCTTGCACTCTACTCAAAAAGCAAAACAATTGGATTGGGAAGAATAAATGTTTCAATAATAGAATATACTAGATCACCAGCAACACTTCGTGTTGCTATATGGTAAATGGTCTTGTGCTTTGAATATTGGTGGATGGAACAGCTTCATGATTGAAGCAACTTCTGAAAATCCTTTCCAAAGAAGTAGAATCGTATGCCGACCGTTTATAAAAGCTCCCTCAACAGATTATGACACTATTTCAACATCACTTTAGCTTTCGATTGAAAAATATAAAGCTTCTCATCAAAAACCTGCATTGTAACGTTTGATCCACCTTTATATTGGAAAGCTCGTGCTGCTGCTGATCTTTCCCCAGATATTTCAAAAGTTGTCGTTAGATTAGGTTCATTAAATTTGCTAATGACATTCATTGGAGGAATTGGATACATAATGTCTGGCAGAGGGCTTGAAAATATTTTCTTCTTTTAGAGCTATGATAAGCACTCTTGAAGTTGAAAAATCTCCTGTCATCATTAATACCTTACTTTTATTTCAACGCATGTATCTGTAATGGTATTGTTTCTGATTTTGTCTAAAATTGGAGAAATATTTCAATTTTACTGGAATTACGAAACTTAACTATTGACGTGTAATGACATTAAATTATAAAAAGGCTAGTTGAAGAAAATTACAATTGACACTACCTATTAATACCTATGCCTAGCTTGATCAGAGTCACTTAATCTCAGTGTGTGAGATCTTCGTCTAGAACCTAGGTCCTAGATATAGCCTTAGGAATAATTCTCATCACTTCAATCAACTAGCTTTATTACAAGATAAATATCCAAAATCACAGTATCTGATTAACAATTTACTATCTCTAATCAAGGTAAATAATATAATAATACAAAAAATAACTTAACTAAAAAAAGGTAACCACTAACAATAAAAAGAGTCTCAGATGAGATGAATTCAAATAACATAGTACAAATTCTCAATTCAAAATAATCTGAGGTCTTCAACAAAACGAAATTTAATGAAAGAGCTCTGTCAACAATTAAATAAAATAGAAAAAAAATTTGATGGTTAAGAGAAACACTCAGCTTTTATCAATGAGATTAATTCCCACGATGATTTGATTTGGTGTTTTACATCAGTTTTCTGGTATTCAGGTTACTTGTTTGGTAGAATATCGTTCGCAATGTGACTCTCCTAGGTGACAAGACTTTTTCCCCAAAAACCTGGTTACTCCAGACGTAAGATAACAAGGTTTGGCATAAAGTTGAAAACTCAAATATCTTGACGGTGAACAAAAAATCTATAACAATACCATATCTCTCGAATATATATTTTTAAAATGAACAGAATGAATTTGACTTACCCTTGGAATAGCAGATATCGATCTAGGTTAATTTACAAAAGAAAATTCGAAATCTCTCCACTTGCTAATTGAAATGGTTGTCGAGGAAATCCGGCAAAATTACCGACTACTTATACGCCTCAGACGATTGGAATTTATCCAGAAAAATCTATGAATACTTGATTTCAATTTCTGCAAATTTTTCACTCCAATCGCTACAACACAGCTCCAATAAAATAACAAATGATTCCGAAGATTTCTAAATGGACAAGAGAAAGAATCTGATGAATTCCGAACTTATATAGACTCGGTTCTATCAAAAAACTATTGATATTCAAAAAAATTAATAAAAAAGCGACATCATTTTCTTCACAACAATAAAGTGGAAACGAAACATAGAATGAGTTACTGTTTTCCGTTCTCCCACAGAAACGAGGAAACGATCTTCTTTCAAGTACTGACTTCACAATTAACCGGCGAACAACCTAGATCAACAGCAGTGACACGTTACGGATATAATTTTCATTGGGTATCGTAAACTGTAGATTCCTAATTCGAATTTCAAACTGTTCCAATATTTCTTGATGAAATGAGATTGAATTATTAATAAAATTATGAATATTGAGTTTAAAAGATATAAATGATTAATTCGAGAAATCGGACTACATATTTTTCAAGAGAATCAGTTGGCGATATTAAACAATATCTGGCGTACGAATTAGCACATTTTCCATTATCACTATTAGCTGAGAATGGCATGAGAAAAGGTACCAAGTCGTCTTTATTTGATGCTTTTACCCCACTAGAGCAATCCTCTGAAAACATGCACATAAGTTGTTTTGTTGTCTATGGTGGTTTCCTATTGAATAAAGTGGTTTGGGATAGAAATTCGTCACTAAACAACATTATTGAAAAGTATGTCAGGTATGTGGAAGAACATTATGGACTATCTGCAACTATCATATTTGTTACTCCGAAGATTGCTGGAACGAAATCTTGGGAACGTCTGCGTCGCACGAAACATCAATCTGCAGAAATTCAGTTTGATAAGAGTACCGTATCAACAATATCTCAAAACGAATTACTTTGTTATGAATAGAACAAATCACTTATAGATTTACTTAAAATTGCTCTCACAGAAGTAGGTTTTTTCGTCGATCAAGTTGAATCAGATGCAGATTCGATCATCGTCTCTGCTGCGCTTAGTGCATCCCAATCTCATGATTATGTCATTATTGTGGCCGAGGACATCAACATTCTTGTATTGCTCACGGCATTAGGAACAAGACAGCCAAACATTCTCCTTTTGAAACCTTTCAAAGAACGCACATGAGATCAATTGTATAGCCCTTCATGTTATATGCATGCAGATTTCATAGCATATATTCATTGCTTCTCATTCATCCTGCTGTTCTATTTCTGTTTTGTCATTCTTGTTGGCGAAAACAGTAAAGAAGATTCTCTAAAAATATAAAACATTCTCAAAAACAGTTTTCATTTAGTTTATTTTCACTGCCTCCGACCCAAGATGCAGCCTCGTTTCCATAGCATCCGAGTTTATCACCAGATACAGCCGTGGCTTGGAAAATAAAAAAATCCGGATGATTGGGACTAGAAAAAGCATAGAAACATTTGGATGCCAATTCAAGCTTTCAAGCCTCTAGCACCCCCAGATCTCATGAAATAGTGTTTTGCCGATGCAAAGGAAATTATGGGACCATGTGTGGCTGCAGTAAAGCTGGTCTCAAATGCTCGACAGTATGCCTCCATTGCTCTGGCGAAACATGTACCAATATAATGGCAATTTCAAAATAAATCGAAGAAAATGAATTGACAGATGAACTTCCAACAATGACTCCAATTTCAACACCCGTCATTCCCCAAACCTTCTCATGCGACGATCAATTGCGTAATGAGCCACAGCTTGGACCATCAAAAAAAGTAGATATATAGAGTAGGGCAGCCGATAACAGATCTAAAATATAATTATGTGGACAATTATATCACGATCAAGGTTTCTGTGGAGTAGGTATACTGGGGATACCACGTTAAAAATACGCGCCAAAAGACTATACCTCATAGGTGGCGGGAAAAAAGTTATAGATAAATAAGTTGAGTTGTAGGTATTGATGTAAAAAAAGTTATTAGTATATAGGGAATATGAAAAATATGTTCAAACGAAGTGATTCATTTCGTTTTAAACGGATTCTCGTAAGAATTGACGAACCCGATCAATTTTGGAGCGTTCAAAATAAATGAAATTAAAAACAATATGTGAAAATGTTCCTCAAAAGATCATCGACAATATTGGTCTGGGATAATTTTTCGATAAAATAAAAGAATGAAAACTAATTATTCAAAAAAAATTTTATGAGAATTTTTCCATTTTTTTACTTTTGAAATTTTTCATTCACAGCAAAAAGTGAAATAGACTTATTTGTAGATAAAGCGATTTGCTACAAATGGTGTCTTGAAATTATTTTGATGAGATGTATTGTTTCCGAGATATTGCGGAAAATATATTTGCATCCCTTTTTTCAAGATGGAGACCGGGGGACAAGGGCTACAACCCCACAAACTTGGAGTTAAGCTTCTATTGACACCCCCACCCCCTCCCACATGTCTCAACAATAAAATTGTGTCTTCTAAAAAATGCAAAGCAAATGTAACATTTTCAATGGACTAGTTAGTTATTACAGTTTGTTCTATCATTTCGGCTAATTTTGCAGTACCTGATGTGAGAACAGTAAAAATTTCAAAAACAAAGCATTTGCAAATACGACCTTTTTTCTTGAGGAGGTAGCACTCCGATCACAACATGTCATACAAGTAAATTTTTTTGAATGTAATAAATAAGTATATGATAATTAATTTTTCCCAGTAGAGATTGAATAGAAGAAGCTTTCGTTCCAGGGATACTCTAAGTTCTCTCGACATTATTGAAATGTAATAATTACAAATTGTTTGTGTTTCATTTATATTTGATATTAAAATTCGTGATGTGTTACAATTTTCAACGTTTTACAACTTATAGTTTTATGAATTAAAGTGGTCTTAGACCCCTCGTTGATGTTGAATGCCACTGTTGTCTTATTTAGTTTTTAGTACTTTTGATAATACATCTCTCTGGACGATGTGACTGGACAATGGGCGACTGCACATCAATTTTAATCAGCAATGCTACTTACACTTTTCCGGTAAGTAAAATTTCAGTGTGCGAGATATTTGGTATTTAGATTTGTGCAACAAAGTTTTTTTTAGAAATATGGCTTAATACTCCTACGAAAACTAACAAACACGACTATTGCAACTTTGGAATAAATTAAATGAACAAGAAGAAGAGCAAGAAGCACTAGTAGGAGAATAAGAAGAGGTTTACGAAGACGACGATGCGAATATAAGTCGCCAGGAAGAACATGATTAAAAAAGAGGAGCTAACAGGAATCCAGGTAATTCAAGGTATATATTCCAAAGAGAAGGATGGCAAAATCTTTGAGATAGGTATATTTTGTTAAATTTAAATTTATAACAACTTCATTTGCTTGGAATTTTTTTTTCTATTTGTAAGTAAAGTTATTTTCACAGCGCGAAATTAGGAAACAAAAAGTCACTATGTTTCTTGGATTGTTCGTCACGATAGGTTTATTTTTTCACAATCGGGCGTTAGCCAAATCCGGTATTTTAGTCACAATTTAGGTATTTTAGTCACAATTTAGGATATTTCTTTCTCACAATTAAGATATTTTTTCCTCGCTCCACTTTTTAAGTTTCGTAAATACTTGGGTTACTAGTTTCAGAGCATACAACTGTCTTATGTCAAGCATTCCTCTTCACTCGAAAATATGCGCCCTTTACCATACATGATTTTCAGGATCCATTTCTGCAAAATATTCAATTCAAATGTTCAACATGGCAGTCATACACTCCTCCCCACCCAACATTCCCATATGTAAGATGTACTTGCACGAATGCGTGATATAATATTTTCAGATGGTTTATATTGATTTCACTTTTGTAGTATTTGAAAATGCCCAGTAACCTCGGAAGTTTTTTTGCCACATAACTACAGTGGTGATCCCACCTCATAAGTCAGTCAAGTAAATGCCCAAACGTTTTACTGTGCCTGAAGTGGCTCACAAATGATAGTGTCCTTGTCAATATTCACTGTGCCTTGCTTTGGAAAATTGGATTCGTAAGAGGTGAAAGTTAAGTATACTTATTTTTCTGCATTGAGTGTTAGTTTATGATGTTTCAACCACTTCCCTATTTCCTCGAAATCTTCTTCCGCTATTTTCTTAGATTCTCTCTTGTGCTGGCCTCATAAAGTACTGTGGTATCGTCAGCGAAACTCAAAACACTTCCACGAAGTTCCATTTGAAGAAGGTCATTCACGTATAATATGAATAATAACGGGCCCAGTACTGTTCCCTGGGGAACGCCGTAAGTAATTTGCCTTTCATCACCTAAATCAGTTACAATTTTAACCACTTGTTTCCTACCATTTATATAACTTGTTAATAACTTCAATGCCACACCTCTGAATCCATATTTCTGCAACTTAGTAAGTAGTTCATCGTGAGGAATGGTGTCGAAGGCTTTAGATAAGTCTATGAATATGCAAAGCAGCGGTACGATCCTATCTATGCGATCGTAAATATACGTAGTTAACTCCCTTATTGCGTCCTCAGTCGATCTGTGTTTCCTTAACCCATATTGGCTCTCCGACAATTGATTGCGTTTGTCCAGAAAGCTTACCATTCGCTGTTTAATGGTTTTCTCAAAAATTTTTGCAATATTGGAAATGAGGGTAACTGATCTATAATTCGACATTTTAGATCTGTCTCCATTTGATGATGCCGTTTTTCAAACACTCTGGAAAACATCCTATACTAAAACATTCATTTATGAGATCAGAAAGTGGAGTAGATATCTCCTTTTTATCTCTTTCAGCGTCTCAGAGCGTAACCCATCATATCCAGGAGCTGTTTAAAAGAGTATAAATTTTGTTTGAGAGAACTTTTTTATCTCGCTGTCTCTCTGTCTTATTAGCATATTCTGCACCTATTTTACTATAGTATTCATTGAATCTATTTGCTATCGAGATTTTATCTCCTATCATCCCATTTTTCGGGCTTCTAATCATCTCAATATCTTTTCAGATTTGACTAAATCCGTTGAAGCGCTGAGAATATTATGAAGCATTTGCCTGGAGTCAAGCGAAGTGCACGCGATTCTAAAACCTCTTCTTATTGCGGGTCATTATTTGTTTATTACTAGATTGTATCAGATGTTACAAGGTATATCACAATAAACATTAGAGAAAAAACTGCAAAGTATAAAGAAGAATACTTTAGCCATGTTGGTTTATTTTATCTTGATGGTCTGCTCAGGCAAACCACAGAAACTAAGCTGATTTTTGAGAAGATGATGGCACAGAATGAAAATTTTTTGAGCAACTATTTCTGCCAAAAGATTTGTTTTTGTTCACTTGTGTAAGATTTGATAAAATTGAAAATAGGACAAGGAGACTAGCTTGTCCCTATAAGAACAATTTTCGAAATGTTCGTGAATAACTGTAAATCTTTTTACACCCTAACTTACGACGAAAAGCTGGTATCGAGGCCGCTGTTAGTTTCGACAATATATTTCAAATGAGCCAGCAAAATATGGCATAAAAATACAAGCTTTGGTTGACTCTAGCCAGAGCGGCCAAATCAATTGAGCAATACTACTGCATACATAGCTTTTCGAATGATTGAACCAATTTCAGGATCAATTGAAATGTCACGATCAAGCCTCTTTGGTTTCCAAAAAAAACATAACGGTTGTGTCGTACATTGCTTAAAAGAACAAGAACATCCTACTTCGTTTATTGCTTCAACATGACAATTCCGTCGACAATACAGGCGACAAGAAACTTGCCAAAATTATTAACTTTTATAATTCAGGCAGGAGTCGATGCAGCAGATGAATTAACAGCTTCATATAATGCTGTTCCAAACAGCAGACGATGGCCTCTTACAGTCTTTTTTGTCTTTTGAATATAGCAGCTATATCTCACAAGTTGATCATTAGTATAATGTGGGTAAATATATATAAATGCTGTATCGAAAAAATGATTCAGGAACCAAGCGTTTTTTGCGCGAAAAAAATTAAAAACTTAGCAGGTAAACAGTATTGGGAATC
The DNA here is from genome assembly GCA_013387265.2 of Cryptolaemus montrouzieri. NCBI lineage: Eukaryota > Metazoa > Arthropoda > Insecta > Coleoptera > Coccinellidae > Cryptolaemus > Cryptolaemus montrouzieri. The sequence goes on along the minus strand of JABFTP020000185.1, from coordinate 55,344,320 downwards.
ACCTAAAACAACAAGCTAGAGCTCGTGGTCGCTGTAGTTTTTGCCCTAGAGATATTGACAGAAAAACAAAATATTTTGCCATTCCTGTTATGTCCCAGTTTGTTCAGAACATAAAATGCTTACCTTGTGCCAAAAAAGACATTGGATAATTCGAGCAATTCAAGCAACACCAATAAGTAGAAATATGATTCGGTTTGTGAAAATAATAAGTAGTCATCTTTTTCTTTTGGTTTAGAGATAAGTGATTGAAACTCTAATTTTTATATACTTGATAGTAATAGATGAACAATTTTTATATATAAATTTTATGTTCTACAAAAAATAGAAATACCAACTAATGCCATTTAATTGGGTATGGGATCTATCAGACCTAACCTGACCGAAAATGTAACTTTCAATCACCTATGTGAATGTACGAATTATCTAAAGTTTTAGCTTTTTTAGTCGTTTTAGCAAACAGTTGTGATATTCGGAACGCGAACCAGAATGCAAATATGTTAAGTTTCACCAAAGAATAAGACGTATTCACCAAAGAATAAGACGAAAAAACTTCATCTGCTCTGACAACAGACAATTTTTGGATTTTTCGTATGGAAGTAAAAAAACTAAATCAAGATGCGATGTGCAACTTATAGCTAAGAAAGCTTTCTTTCTTTTGTTACAAAATTCCATGGCTGGCCCAGATTGCTTCTGAAATTCAATAAACTAATCCTCATTTTTATTTGAGGAAACAACGAGGGATATCTTTCGAATTTTGCAAATAGATATAATGAAATAATTGAGAGATTTCAAGGACTTCAATATTACTTTCCACGGTTCACTCCTGAATTCGTTCGATCCAATTCTGGAAGCAGTTATTCCAATCGTTTGCTGTTACATTCGGAATAGTATTTTGGAAGGCATCAACAGCTTCTTCTAAAGACTGAAACCTCTAACCAAGCAGCTCGTTCTTGATTTTTAGGAAAGTAAAAAAATTAATGGCACTTAGGTCCGACCTGTAAGCAGGTTGATGTAACAATTCGATGTTTTCCTGCATTATATATTCAATTGTTTTCCGAGAAGCGTGCGAAGTTGCATTTGTCTTGGTGACTTACGGTAAACAACTGATTGTGTACCAATCGACAGTAACTGTTCTTTGATCTTGTAATGGAATTGTTGCTACATGACCAGTTTTTGAAACAAACGTTGCGACCATCTATTTGGAGACACTTCGGCCGCGGGTGACTTCTGTTGGTTTTTCTTCCCCCTAGAACACCAAAACAGAATATTGCGGCTCATTTTCTGGTTTGTGTGAGTAAATCCAAGATTCATCTCCACTGATAATGCGGTACGGGCTGTTAAACCTCCCAAAGTCTTCTGACAACAATTCACCCTTGCAGCTTTCTTCTCTTCGGTCAACAGATGCGGTATCCAATGGGAAACTATTTTCTTCAGTCGCAATTCTTCGTGCAGAATCTTCCATACTCAGGTCCTCTAAATCCGCAATGATGCCTTGATCTCTCGATATGTTGTATACCGATCTTCATGGATAATCCTTAGCACAACATTCAAATTGTCTCGAGAGGCCACTGGTTTTGGGCACTGCCATTTGATCGTCGCTAAGCCTAAAACTTTTGCGCTTAAATCCTCCATGCCAACATGAAAATGTTGATTTGTGAGGTGCTTCAATGACGAAAACAGAAATCAACTTACCGAGACATTCTTCTTTGGGTATTTTTTTGAAAATTGTAAAAATGTAAGAAATTTAAAGAATAATTGCCCGAAAATGTACGTTTTAATTACATTTTTCAACTGACTAATCAACTTTGACCGTTTATTGTGGCTAAAACACAGTACACATAGAATTGAAAATTTGCTTTAATATCAACCAATCATAGAAGTTCATTTTCAGTACTGACAGCAGATAATGGTGTCCTACATGTCCCAGTACGCAAATCATAAAGGACAATTCTTGTGGTAGCGATATCAGTCCAGCAACTTCTTTCAATGAAACTAATGTTATTGGCTTCTTCCAAAAATAAAATATCAACGACTCCTCAAAAAAAAATTAAATGAAAATAATTTTTGCTACTACGAAACCAAAATTGAATCATAAAGATCCAATTTTTGTCATTTCCTCCTCAAAAATATTCTCTGTCAAAGAATCAACCATATTTTTAATAAATTTTACTCGATTTACTAGATGAAGATTTGAAGATAAATCTTAGTTAGTGGAAGTTTATCCGAAAAGATGCCGATATCTACGTTCATCTGAGAAAATTGTTACAAGCCATCCACTCACTATATAATGCAAGAATGTCCGTCTGCATTCTAGCAGCACATATGAACCAAGCCAAGGAAAGATTTGAAAATGCGAAGTCATTAATTTGTTCGTAAAGATTGTTATAAGAATCTCTAAAGTACATACTAAACTGTTTTGCGGAGAGTATTTTCATCACCTTACCAGCATGAGTATTCATGGAATAATGATACTTGTAGAACACAAATCCAGCTTCCTATCAGTGAATGCAGAAAAACACATGAATGACTGGGTAACTACTTGGGCGGTTCAATATGCGTTTCGATTATTTTGTCATTATTTCTATAAAATACAGAACCTTGGTAGCAAATATTTGTACTTTTTATCCCCTTTTCTTAAGATGCTGATAAGATTTATTAACTTTCTCTTAAGTATGATCCTCAAAATAGTTTCATTAGCAAATTATCAAAAAACACCATGGAAGTATTTAACACCAATATAAACCAAGTATGTACGCGTGTGATATTCAAAATCTTGAAAATATAAACTGGCAGTGTTGTTGTTTGTTTTCACGAAGAACAATGCCGAACAGCGTTGATGCGGTCTGCAGCAGGATTGAGTTGGAATCGAATCTTTGTTAAATTGTTTAATTTTTTTTTCTTGTTTTGAGGTGTACGTAAATATCTTCTTTTGCATTCGTCAAATATTGATCCATAAAGTACCGTTTTATGATGATTCTTGCGAGAGGCATAGTGTCATATCATGAGAAATCTGTTCGATCATTAGTATTGAATTTATATTTGTGTCGTTTATACGAGGTACGTCAATTAAGTTCGCAGAAGTAGACAATGCTGCGGCGGTTGGTACCTTTTTAGCGTTCGCATTGGTTTAATTCGGAACAGAATTCATTTCTGCGTCAGCTTGTGCAAGTTTCGTGTTGATCGGTTGTATGCTCCGTGTTTTATTGTCCTTTGAACATCGACTTGTTTTGACCCACCGTCGTGAAGATGAGTGATGAAATAACTGAACAAATGATAGGATTAAATTTTTGGTGAAATGCTGCGAAACTTCCGTGGAAATTATGAAATAGTTAACCGGCGTGTATAAGGAAGATTATGTGAAGAAACCAGCTGTCTACGTTTGGGCAAAGTGGTTCAGAAGCGGCAGAGAGTTAGTGGAAGATGATCCGCGTGAAGGAGCTCCCCACCTCACGAAATGGACAAAACCTCAATCGGCTGCGCTCACGAGTGCTCGGAGACCATGGGGTAAGCCTTAGAATGTTGAAAGACGAGTTGGGCAACTACAAGGAGGCGATCTGGCTACACGAAGATTAAGGGATGCGTTAGCTGTGTGCGAAAATGGTTCCCAAAATGCTCACAGTTGAGCAGAAAGAGCTCAAATTGTCTGTCAAGACACGATTTCTTGAATTGATGAATGCTATCACTAATGATGAGTCTCGGGTGTTCGAATACGACCCAGAAAACAAAAGGCAAAGCATTCAGTGGGTAGAGAAGGGGGGGATGTGCCACACGAAAGCTAGAATGTCGAAATCGAAAGTGAAATCTTTACTCATCGCATTTTTCGATATTAATGGAGTTGTATACCACAAATACGTTCCAGCAGGTCAGACAGTCAACGTAGTAATCTACAATGAAACGTTTGAAGGTCCGTGTGTTTCGTGTGCGACCCGAATTGGCGAAGCGCGAATGGGAGCTTCATCATGACAATGCTCCGGCCCACTCGTCATTCGCAGTTCGTGATTTTTTAACCAAAAATGGCATTCCACCAATTTCATCCCCTCCCCTTACGGTCCAGATCTGCCCCCTGTGACTTCCATCGGTTGCCACAGTTGAAGTCCTACCTCAAAGAAAACAGATATAACGGAGTTTCGGAAGTCCAAACCATCACGACGGCGGTTCTGAGAGTCCTATCTTTGGGGGGGCTCAGGGTATACTTCCAAAAGCGAGTTCAACGGTGGCGTCGATGCGTCGAACTCGAGGGAGATTATTGTGAAGGAATATAAGGGATTTTCAAGGATTCATTTACTTTCCGGATCGTCCGGACACTTTCTCGTGTACTTAATTCATGCCTCGTATACTTGCAACAGTGTGTTCATATAACGTGGAAGAGATGGCTTCCTCCCAAAGAAAGGGCAAGTGCGCAGATTTTCCTGTATATATATTCTTTGGAAAAAGAGAGGATTTACAAAAATTCGAATGATTGTATTTACAATAAATGCTTATATTCGCTTTATCCAGCGTCTAGAAAAAGTGGATTGGGGACCTTTAGAACATGGTGATGCACAAACCTCTCTCCATGACATATTCATGAGCTGCTACAAGAGTGTATACTTGAAAAACTTAAAAATTCAAAACCCATACAAGGCGAAAAAAATTATAACAGTGTTCAGATTGCAGAAACTCGGAGTATTTTAGATGCGACTCATACGATCTATAGAGTAAGGAAGGACGAAATCTTGAAAAAGGTAAACACACTTCTCAGGGCCCAGCTAAAGCGCACAATTGAAAATCATCTTAAGACTGAACATATCAGGCAGATAACAAATGCCCCTTATAGAAGCAAGGCAATTTCGAAAATCATAAATTCAAATGTCAGGAAGCACCAGGGTATCCAGGAATTAAAGAACATATCTGCGGATGCACTAAACCAGCATTTTGCCAGTATTGCTTCACAATATGCACCTTACGGTTAGAGTCCTTTCGGTACCTACTCGGAATCCATTACTTTTGCACAATGGCTTTATTTGATATTACTCCTGAAGAATTGGAGTTGGCTATCAGAAGACTAAAAATTAAGGCATAGATGGACATTTATGAGCTAAATGTAGTGCTGCTGGAAACAATCAGATACACTATTGCTGAGACTCTATGCTCTGTGAGAAAAAAACAGATACTGAAGATGGCTAGAGTAGTACCATTTTATAAAAAGGGAGACCGAAAGACTTGAATAACTATAGGCCTGTCATCTCCAAAGTGCTGGATACTCTCCTCAGGGAAAGAATTATCTTACCTAGAAACCACATCTATTATTGGTGATTGCTAAAATGGATTTCTGAGTGGCAGGTCAACAGTCACCGCTATGGCCGGAGTAGTTAAATATCTGATGGAGGCCCATGATAACGAGGAGAAGGTGGAAGTCGGCTGTTGCAATTTGAGCAAGGCCTTTGACTCCATGCTGCGGCAGACGCTAACAATGAAGATGGAGTACTACGGAATCAGAGGAAGGGCACTGAAAGTTGTGGAGTCCTACCTGTGGAACCGATACCAGGTGGTGTGGTGGAACAACTCAATTTCATCCCCTAAATGGATCGACACTATGCTCCGCAGAGTTCAATCCTCAGGCATCTCCTCTTTGTGTTTTATATGGAAATCCTCCCCGTCTGTGTTACATCTAGAAGTACATGCACTTACGCAGATGATACGACCTTCATAAATTAAGCTAGCACCATGGGTGAGGCTGAGAGGTGGTTTGTGGCAGATGGACTATGTTTAAACTTGGCTAAGACGCAAAAACTAGACCTGGGCGCAGATAGGAGCACAGGTGATCAAGGGGGGCTTCTTTATGGAGAGGTCGCTTACCTGGAAGGCACATGTAGAGAATATAGTGAGGAAGCTCGCCTCTGCAATCTACTCAATTTAACGAATTCGCGACATTGTGGACAATAATGCAGCGCTCATGACATACCACGCTTATTTCCATAGTGTGGCGACTCACAGAATACTGCTATAGTTCATAATCTGTAGCCCACAGAATATTTATTCAGCAAAAAGTGCAATTAGGGCGATGGTAGGGGTGCCACAGACTCATTGCTGTAGGGCAATGATTCAGCCGTATGAGATACTCACCATACCCTCAACCTTCATACTTCATGCTCTATGCTATATAAATCAGCACTGGCATGAGTATCAGACACACTCAGTGGTTCACCTTCACGACACCCGAAGAAAAAACAACATAATTCTCCCAAAATTCTAGAAAACTTGAACACTGAAAGGCTTAAAAATGTTGGAATGAAGTTATATAATGGACTAACAGAAAATTTGAAAAAGGAAGGTATCCGTTACTTCAGAACGGAACTGGTCAGGGAAGTCTGCTACTCGGTAGAAGAGTTCTTGGGTATAACTTCGTGCCCTAAGTTGCCTTCTTAAATGATGTCCAAATGTGTGTACTGTGTGTTGTTTTTTTTCTGATAGTTTTTCACATTTTTAAATTTATATTTTGTATTATATTACTTTTTGACGCACCATTTCATTTGATTTTCTACGACTCTTTTGCTACGAAACCTAAGAGGGTTATTATTTTTCAAAATGTACCGAGAAATCATTTTCAAAACCAATGGTTAGCTGAAAGGGTAAAAATTACTGAAAAGTTTCCAGATTTACAGGAAAATTTGAATGTGACTGTTTTAGGTATGCTCAATAACAATTATAGCAGATAATTTTTTTCAAATCAAAATGGCGGACCAAAAAGCATTGAAAATTCTTCGAAAAATTTGTTCGATATCCCAGAAAATTTTCATAGTATATTTGAAAGATGAAGAATCGTTGGAATATGAAAAATACTGTTCGAAAAGACATGAAATATTTAAAAACTGTACTACACAGAGAGCTTCTCAATTTTTAGTACCTTGTGATTTTCTCTGCTACGTTGAGAAAATTGAGAAATGATTCAAATATTATTCCTTATGTTCTGCTCCGATCGTATTTTTCTAATAGATTATGTGAATAATATTCAGCTTGATATGTTATTGTCTATTGAAGAAACTCCGCATAATGTCAATTGGTAACTAGCACTTGATCCAGGAATCATTTATATATCTGAAAAAATTAGCAACTCAGAAAGAAAAATGGCATCCTTGAATATCCTCATATATAAAGTTAATCAAAATGATTTCGATAGAAGACTGCACTTCAGCGACATCATGCTACCAAATTATGACCGAGATGTGAGATAGCTTTGCCTCAATAACTTTATTCTTGAATATTTCGACTTTTTATCGCAATGGTGCAGTACAAAGACAAAATTGCCGATTTTGACTCAAAGAAAATCTACATGGATTAAGAAGAAGATAGTCGATAACCTTCAAGAACTTAATGTATGAGCCTCCATATTGAAAGACCATTTTGTTCGAAGAATATGTCACTGTTAAAACCTATTTGAATTTTTCTGGAGTTTGAAAATTTGCTACTCTAAGTGACTCTTTATTCTGATAAAAATAATTCTCATATGCCTAGTTAAGTAATTTGATTCCAAAATGATGGAATGCCGCCTCACTGCTCAAGAAATCTATAACTTTCTCGATTTTATGGAATAAAAATGGATGGTTAGCATCTGCCAGCCAGGTCTCCTGATGTGGTCCCTCTTATTAAAGCGTTTTTCAAAATCTAGGCTTTATTTTAATGCATCAAGAAATATTTAATATCTCAACTACCGCATAAGAACGGAAATTAAAATATTTCAATAGAGATGGAAATTTATTTCTAGACTTGGCCTTTGTCAACTTGCCGACTAGACAATGGGTACATGAAATCTTGATAATCATTTGTTTCATCATCAACACATCATTCGTATTTCATAATTAATAGTTCTTTGTTGTATTCTTTTTTGCTCATATCCATTTTATTTCTGGGATTTTACAATTGGCGATCGCTATTTCAAAATGGCTTAACTGAAAAGCACAAGAATCTATGAACGCACAGACGTGAAGAAGAGCTCTCCAATAATATATTGAACGCAATATATTTTCGTTCAAAAAAGACACCTGCTCATATTTTTGGCTTCCTACAAAGAGCTAATAAATATGATCAGACGCTGAAAACATGAAGAACAAAATCGAGCAGTTCCAGTGTTCTCCAAAACATTTGAAGATTACTAAAGGAAAAGTCCTTAATTACATATAGTAATTATTTTCTCTTGTTATAGATATGCCTTAGAATCTTATTTTCCTTGTAATACGCCTCAAATTTACCACGGTTGATTGAAATAATTTATGATGCGCCCAAATATTGAGCGTTTTCCACTATTTTTTTAGTTTTCATCCAACGGACCTCGACTGGCGCCGTTTTTCGGGGAAAGATTGGCGCCATTCCCGTCCCACAGCCCTAAATGCATCGGAACTCCCCTTCTATTGCCAACGCTGAAATAACAAATTGTTATAACAGAGATGACAAAAAAGGCTTGATTTTTTTCGCGACAAGCACTCTGTTTACCGAGTGGATAATTGTTCCAGTATTTCGTGATATTCGTTAGACAAGAAAAATATATTTTAGGATAAATATACGAGTCATCCTATTTAAAATGTGAGATTACAATCGGTATAAAATGTTCAAGTATTTCAATTTACTGACATTATATATAAGTTACATAATTTCTAACGTAATTCTCTTGGATGCTCTCTGGATAGAAATAATTATAGTTACTTTGAATTTGAATTCGAATTTCAAATTTTCTGGTGACAAGAGAGCAGTGCGAAATCTATGCACAAATAATTTGACATTATTATTATTATACTATCGTGCTTTACCTCTGCTGTCAGCTGGATATAATTTACCTTTCCCAGATTCAGCAATCAAAGGGAATAGGCTCGATTACAATATACTTGACATAAATTTTCTTACTATCCTACATGTATTGATAATTATAGCTTTTTGTATTTCTATATAGGTATTCTTATACAATTCTAATTTTTAAGGCTATTATGTAAACTTTATGGTATTAACCCAGTCGAAGAAATGATGACAGGAACGATATCTATTTTATCGAGGTGCCACATCTGCTTGATCTCAATAGCAAGGTTTGTGTATTTGGACTTTTTCTCCTGGAACTTATTCAGCACGTTGTTATTATTCGGTATGGCAACATCCACCAGCATAGCTGTTACGGCTCTTTTATCATACACCACTATGCCCGGCCTATTATTCATCACCATTCTGTCAGTGATAACAGGCCTATCGTAGTATAATCTGATAGAGTCATTTTCCGATACGGGCGCCGGTTGATACTTGTAATATCGCAGGAAGGTATTCAGAAGTCCGTACTTGTGTGCAAGTTTCTGATGGATAATGTTGCACACTTGATTATGCCTGTGAAGATAGTCCGTATTGGCCAGTTGTTCGCATCCGGACGTAATATGCTGTATAGTCTCCGATCTTATATGGCATTTTCTGCACCTATCTGTTTGTAATGTTCCGTCCTTCATTATAAATTTTTTGTAATTGTTTCGATCACTTGGTCTTGGATGGCCATAAGGAATCCCTCTGTTTCTGCGAATAATTGTCCTTTCATCAACCATTTGTTGGAGGCTTCTTTGTCGATATGTGGTTGATTAATTTCATGGTGATGTCGTCCATGCAATTCCTTTCTTGACAATTGCCCTTGTTTTTCAGTATCTGATAGGAACTGTAGATTCAGCAGGTCATTTCTGTTAGGAAGATTTAGAGGTGTATATCCCTTATCAGCCAACGATACCACTCTATGGAGGTCAGAAGTGAAAGCTTTTGCAGTGAAGAATTCTCTGAGATATTTTATCTGTTCGGTGTGTAAATTGACAACATCTATTAATCCGCGTCCTCCTTCTTTCCGCTTCAAAGTTGTTCGTATCACAGACGATTTTGGATGATGATTGTTGTACTTTGTCAGCATCGTTCGGGTCTGCCTTTGAATATCCTCCAGTTCTGTCTTAGTCCATCTGATTATTCCAAATGAGTAAAGCAACACTGGATTGGCGTAGGTGTTAACTGCCTTGACATTGATTTCAGCACAGACTTCAGACGCTGACTGTATTCTGAACGAATTTTCTCCTTTGACTGTTTTTGGTCTAGCAATCTGGCTTGTTGGTATCCCAGATATTTGTATGCTAAGCCATCTCTCATGCACTGTATAATATCACCGTTTGGAAGCTGTGTTTCACTATCTATGACTTTCCCTCTTTGAATGTTCAGGGTCTTACATTTTTCAATCCCGAATTTCATATGAACATCTGCCGAGAACTCACTGACAGTTTTCAGCAAATCATCCAATTGCTTCTTGTTCGAAGCATATAATTTGATGTCATCCATATACAGCAGGTGGGAGATTGTATGATAATTCCTTTCTGCTTTTATCCTAAATCCGTATCCTGTTCTATTGAGCATTGAGGACAATGGGTTCATAGCTAAACAGAACCATAGTGGACTCAAAGAGTCTCCTTGAAAATTTCCACGACGTATGGGTATCTCGTCGGTTTTAATTGATGTATTGTTCATGTTGACCTGCAGAGACGTGCGCCAGTGTGTCATTGTTGTTTTCAAGAACTCTACCAGGGCTGGGTGAATTTCGTATATCTGCAATACTTCAACAAGCCAAAAATGGGCGGTACTATCAAATGCCTTCAGATAATCGAGAAAAGCTGAATGAACATTCCGATGCCCTACGTTTGCCTGTTTCATTATCACAGAATCGATGATGAGTTGTTCCTTGCACCCGTGGTGTTTCTTTCTGCATCCTTTCTGCTCCTCTGCTAATATATGGTTGTCGTCAAGATGTTGGTATATTCGATTGGATATGCATGAGGTGAGTATTTTGTAGAGTGTTGGTAGGCAAGTGATTGGCCTATATTGAGACGGATCCTGTGTTCTATCGCTCTTTGGTAGCATATATGTTAAGCGTTGCGTTAGGAGAGTGGGTATTGTCTTGGGATGTTGAAGAACATACGTGAGCTGTTTCGCTAGGGCTCCATGGAGCCACAACCAGTAGTTGTGGATATTATCTATACCTGTGGCCTTCCAATTGTTGGTCGCTCGAACTACTATTGTGATTTCTTCCTCCGTTATTCCATCGAAGTCCATATGTCTGATATCGAGGCGTTCTTTTTCATTCGTGATCCATTCCGCATCTCTATTGTGTTCTTTGGGGTGCGACCATAGTGATGACCAATAGTCGGTCAAGCACTGTGCGTCAGGTACTTCTCTGTTATTGTTGGTCGCAGTTTAGTTATTTCCGTTATGAAAATTAGCCGCGTTTTGGAGAAACCTTTGGTTTTGGTGTTTCCTTTCAGTACACTTGACGTATCTTGAAAGCCTCTTTGCTTTTGCTTGGAGTTTCTGTTTCAAAGTGTCCATATAAACGTCGATGTGTTGTTTGTGATCAGGGTGTTTTGTGTTCGTACCAATTTTCCTATAAATTTTGCGTATATGTGATTTCAAGCGCTTTAAGGGTTTTCTGTTTCTCAGGAATTCTGTGAGGCGACCGATTTCTGCTCTAATATCATCAATATCCTTCTCCAGTCGTTTTTGCCATGGTGGTTTTCTGACGCTTTTTGGCTCAGCTTGAATCAGAGTTGTGGAGATTTGTTGTTTGTGAAGTCGAAGAACCGCTACTGCTCCACAGTAAATCAAAGTGTGAATCTTCTCCAAGGTGTTCAGGTCGGTCTATTCTTCAAACACTGAGTTTACGCTTGCTAGGATGATATTGGTGTTCTTGTTCGTCCTGAGTTTGGGCAGTTTAGGTCATTTAGTTGGGTTACTACCACTGAATTCAGTTGTTGCTCTGTTGAGTTATGATCTTGCTAAATACATATATTCTTTCTGCTGATTCGGCTCAGGAGGGCGTTCCATGTTAATATTCGTTTCCGTGGCTTCGATGTTATCTGTAACATTTTCATTGACTCCGGCAGGTATACCGTTATGCGTATCATTTTCGCTTCTGAGTTCCATTATGACCTCTTCTCGTATGCTTTGCAGCGTTTCTGAAGAAAGTAGCCTGTTTTTGACGATTGTTCTTCGTTGATCCCAAATTCTCTGCTCGGATATGTGCTGTAATTCAGGATATTTTTCTATGAACGCAAGATTTAACGTGTATCTGTAAGCTGTCATTTCTGATTCCAAGTTCGTAATCTTGTAATAGGAACGCATAATGAAGGCATTCATTTCTGGGGTCCACTACATGCGTTTCCTAGGGAATCCGGCTCTCGTGGTCGTAGGCATAATGGCTTGCGCCGCCGTTGAAACATCAAGAGTCGGTTAGGAGGTATTGATGTTGTTTTCCACTTGGTTTTGTGTTGCAGTATCCCTACTCGGTATCACGCTTTTTCCTTCGCTAACCGAGGGAGACTGTGACTCACTTTACGAACAAGACCCTCTTCCTAAATCTTGAACGCGACAAGAGGTTATGGTGGTACAATGTCGATTCACCCGTTTATTCCTTAGATTGTACATCATTGGATGAGTTGCATTTCATAACTACTGTCAGATTCAGCTTGGGTACCTCGGGTTCGCTAAGCCCGTACTCAGAAACAATGTTCCTGAGCCCCTGAGGCTTGATTGTTATTGTTATTATTATTAATATCGTGGACGTGTGCACTATCTCAGATGTTAGCTGGATATAATTTACCTTTCCCATATTTAACAATCTAAGGGAACAGGCTCGATTACGATATACTTGACATTAATTTTCTTACTATCCTACATGTATTAAGAATTACAACCTTTTGCATTTCTATATGAGTATTCTTATGTATTTCTGATTTCTTGAGGCTATCACGCAAACTTTTGGGTATTAACCCAATAGAAGAAATGATGACAGGAACGATATCTATTTTATCGAGGTGCCATATCTGCTTTGATCTCAATACCAAGGTTTATGTATTTGGACTTTTTCTCCTGGAAGTTGTTCAGCACGTTATTATTATTCGGTATGGCGACATCCACCAACATTGCTGTACTGGATAATGTTGCACACTGGATTATGCCTGTGAAAGTAGTCCGTATTGACCACTTGTTCGCAGCCGGACGTAATATACTGGATAGTCTCCGATCAAATATGCCTTTTCCTGCGCTTATTTGTTTGTAATGTTCCGTCCCTAGTTATAAATTTTTTATATTTGTTTGTAACGATGACTTGGTCTTGAACGGCCATAAGTAATCCTTCTATTTCAGTGAATAGTTCTCGTTTCATCAATCATCTGTTGGAAGCTACTTTTTCGATGTGTGGTTGATCAATCTCATGGTGATGTCGTCCATGCAATTTCTTTCTTGACCACTACTCTTGTTTTTCTGCATCTGATAGGAACTGTAGATTCGGCAGGACACCACTCTATGGAGGTCAGAAATGAGAGCTTTTGCAGAGAATTATTCCCTGAGATTTTTTATCTTTTCGGTGTGTTAATTGACAACATCTATTAATCCGCGTCCTCCTTCTTTCCGCTTCAAAGTTGTTCTTATCACAGACGATTTTGGATGATGATTGTTGTACTTTGTCAGCATCGTTCGGGTCTGCCTTTGAATATCCTCCAGTTCTGTCTTAGTCAATCTGTTCATTCCAAATGAGTAAAGCAACACTGGAAATGCGTAGGTGTTAATTGCCATGACTAGATTCTCCGAGTTCAACATTGATTTCAGCACAGTCTTCAGACGCTGACTGTATTCTGAACGAATCTTCTCCCTTGACTGTTTTTGGTCTAGCAATCTGGCTTTTTGGTATCCTAGATATTTGTACGTTTCGCCATCCCTCATGCACTGTATAATATCACCGTTTAGAAGTTGTGTTTCACCATCTATGACTTTCCCTCTTTGAATGTTCAGAGTCTTGCATTTTTCAATGCCGAGTTTTATATGAACATCTGCGGAGAACCTACAGACAGTTTTGAGCAGATCATCAAATTGCTTCTTGTTCGAAGCATATAACTTGATGTCATCCATATACAGCAGGTGAGAGATTGTATGATGGTTCCTATGTGTTTTTATCCTTAATCCGTATCCCGTTCCATTGAGCATTGAGGACAATGGGTTCATAGCTCAACAGAACCATAGTGGACTCAAAGAGCCTCCTTGAAAAATTCCACGACGTCTGGGTATCCCGTCGGTTTTAACTGACTTATTGTTCATGTTGACCTGCAGAGACGTGCGCCATTGTTTCATTGTTGTCTTCAAAAACTCTACCAGGCTGGATGAATTTTGTATATGTGCAATACTTCGACAAGCCAAGAATGGTCGGTACTATCGAATGACTTAAGATAATCGAGAAAAGCTGAATGAACATTCCGATGCCCTACGTGTGCCTGTTTCATTATCACAGAATCGATGATGAGTTGTTCCTTGCACCCGTAGTGCAAGGAACAACTACTGTTGTGATTTCTTCCTCCGTTATTCCTTCGAAGTCCATATGTTTGATATCAAGGCGTTGTTTTTCATACGTGAACCATTATTATTATTATTATTATGATATTTGTTTTCTATAAATGTCATTTTACCTTTCTATAATTTTAATATTTAAGAAATTGAGTATTTTCTTGCATATTTTGACTTCCATATTGAAATGGACCGTATCTTAATATGAATTTGAGAATTTTGAGAAGAGATGCAATTGTTGATCAGTACTGTCGAAATACAAAATATATCAACAAGTCTTTTATAGTAATGAACGAGAAATGTTCATCTTCAAGTTTGGTCAAGAAGATTATTGAAAAAAGGGTTTTGCTATTTGTATTTATGTAGAAGAATATTGTTGAGAAGTAACAACTTCCTATGGCTTAAAATATGATAAGAATTACTACAATATCTCTTTATTTTGGGAGCAAATATAAATTAGCCACAAATATCATATTTCACAGAAAAATTTAAATTCTTCACTTGAGGCTCATATTACTCTTTCAATTTAAGGTTCAATAGCGTTATCTTCGGCGTGTTCATTCATTCTGTGGCTGGTGTAGTGTAGTAATACACTAGTGTCGTGTAAGGTAGAAGAGAGATCTCTGTATTTTATTTACTCTCTAGGTCTACCACAAAAACGGCAAGAAGGATAAAGGACGTCTGAAAGAAATGTATTTCGTTTCATTCGTGATTCTTCTTTCAAAAACAATAAAGTCCAGATTTTTAGATTATGAGTAGAACATTTATACTAAAAATTAAGTGGCCCTTCAACTTTAAATAGCAGCCATTGAATTTCAAGTCTATCCGTTTTTACATCTTGCCTAACTTTTCCTGTGTTCGATAATAATTTTTATAACTTTTCAGTACTCTCAAGCCTTCAGACCTAATTTTAATTACTTGAAACGTATTATGATAATAAGAAATTAAACGTTGTATTATATCACAAGAAGCTTATGGAAAATCAGGATTGCAATTTCGGTCTCTCGACCATCTTCATCCGACAACAAGTATTGAACTAAAGTTGAAAATACTTACATATATAAACAGGTAGATACAACATAAATAAGGGTGCAAACAAGAGGTAATAAACTAATTATAATAATACAGCTATTATCTGAAGATTTCATATAGGGACGAATAAGCCGTGCTATACTGGTCGTTCAAAAGATTATCTCTATGAGGAGTTTGTTGCAGTTTAAAAATTTCGATGGTTTCCAAGAAATCTAACTTTCGTCCCTTAGGTTTTCTGTGAATAATTTATCAGTCTTATCTTAACTATTAGCAAATTCCTGAAAACTACTTTTTATTCCGTTTTGAAATGACATTTGCAATCTTTCGGCTGATGGGGCCAAAATATATTGATGAAATATATTTATTTCAATTAGATGATTCTATACGTTGGTGAATATTATGATTTGCTATTACTGTTTGGTTTTCTCGGATCATTCCGTTTATCATATTCGAGGATAACCATTGTTCCTAGCTATTTCTTTAATAGTTGACACTTCCTGTATATATTTTCTTCGGATAATGGCAGAGAGAAAGCCCTATGAATCATTGTATTAACGCAGCGTATTTATTAGATTTTGGGTGTGTTGAGTCATAAGGGATGCAAATATCAGTAAAGGTGGGTTTTCGATATATATCAAAACTTAGTGTTCTTATATGAGTGGTTCTTAGGTCTAAAACTGAATTTGATTATCGACTTCTCGCTCTATTTTGAATTTAGTTTTGGGATGAATGCTTTTGATGTGAGTTAAAATTGATCTAGTTGTCTATCGGTATCTATGAAACATACTGGTATAACGTCTACATATCTATACCAAAAATGTGCTAATTTTGATTTGGAGGAATTACATATGCCTTATTCAATATATGCCATTAAAATGTCAGCAAGTAAAGGGCTCAATGGTGATCCCATCCGTAGACCGTGAGGTTGTTCATAGAATTTGTTATTCAATTTAAAATAATTCTGTTGTAGGCACAACCGGATTAACGTATGATTTCTTGAAGATTTCTGAGACCTATGGAAGGCATTCGTCCCCTGAGATGTTGTGAAAACATATTATCTACATCCAAACTGATTACATATGATTGGATTGGGGTTTGAACCTGTTTCAATTTTGTGTTAATTGAATGGATTAGAGAATATATAGGTGTGAAATTTGTTGAATTTTTTAATACAAGATTTAATTATTTTGTAATTTATATACTGGGATGTTCATGAATGATATAACTGGACGTATTGGAGCATTGTCTTTGTGATTTTTCATAAGGCCGTAACGGTCCGGGATTTATATTTATGAAAAAATTGACTAGTTGTTAATAAGGTACCTGAGGCAATCAACACCCTTTTTCTAATAAAGCCAATTTACCGAAAACGTACTTTAATTAGTTTTATTCGAGTCAAACGCTCACGCACAATTAGAACACACCAACAGGAACACACTAATCGCGAGCGCCAGCCGCTCCACCCTACATCTTGCCAGTTACCCGCTGTGTTTCCGAAACTCCGGTTGCAGACGCCACTGCTCCACAAAACTTCAAGTTTCCAGATGTTTTATTGTACATTTTTGTTTGCTTTTATATTTATCGTGTAGTGTAGGTTGTTCTCCTTATATATTGTTCATATTTCAAAGAGAATTTGTATATACTTCAGTGCAAAAACTTCCGAATACCAAAAACCTCAACTCAGGTATTAACGCCCAGTCAAATGACCGTTGGGCGCTATTACCATACGTGGGCGTTACTAGCTTTCCTTACACCTTCGAAAAAGTAGTTGATACTTATTTCAATTCTGTTGTAATTCTACTCTAATAACCTACATTGTTATATATATTATACTATTATAATATCATAATAATGTGCATTGTAAAATTAAATCTTCGATAGAAATATATGTCCAGAATCTGAATTCAAAATTATCTTAAATTCTCTCATTTTATTGTGCTGCTCTTGTCTTTTGTTACAGTAAAGTATTTTGTTAATAATTATATACTCATTATACAGAACACCAAAATGACACCACCTAGCCCGAAGAGTAGAAAAGAGGAAGTTATGGAGAGAAGAAGGAAGATCTCATAAAATTTTAAGTACTTAATAGTGTAGATGACTGTGACTTACATTGTTGGGCATGATTTTCCTGCTACCTCAGGGCGCTACTGATCATAATTGTTCAATAACGCATATTGTATGTTTGAACATAATATATTTTTATGCACATAAATATTCGATCTGCTATTATTTTCTATAATTGTTGATGTCAGAACTCAAAGTTCTGTGAAAAATTATTACAATTGAAAGTTTCAAGTTACTTTGTGCGTGTTAAAAAATTTCAGTTAAGAAATGTCAAAGTTTTCATATTAAATGTTGATTTGTTACATTCATATCTACCTCAGAAAGAAATTTATGAATGATTCTTATGTTTTATTAGATTATTTAAACAGAAAGATTTCTTTTTACTCGGGTAGAATCTGATTTTGCAAGCTGGCGCTAATCAATATAATATTTTTAATAACGCCCAAATAACGGGTTTTAATATTACGTTATAAGCGAGGAAGTATTAAATAATTACACTTCTTAACTATCATCTTTCAATTCAGAAATATATGTTTAATTCTCACATGACAAGGTTGGGTCCATTTCAAAAGCATCCATATTAAGAAAAATATTTGAAGTAAGGTGGGTGTTAATTGCCTCAGGTACCTTATTATCGGTGGGATTTCTGTTAGAGCTGTTCTTAATGCTTTTATATATATATATATATATATATATATATATATATATATATATATATATATATATATATATATATATATATATATATATATATATATATATATATATATATATATATATATATATCTATATTCTTAATGCTTTATATATATATATATATATATATATATATATATATATATATATATATATATATATATATATATATATATATATATATATATATATATATATATATATATATATATATATATATATATATATATATATATATATATATATATATATATATATATATATGATTTGGCTTTTGATTGGTCTGCTTTGGTCAGAACTAAATCGTTGCTTCGAATTTCTTATTTTGAATTTGTTACGGCAACTGTGACTTTTTGATGATTTTTGTTGTAATATTGACCATTTTGAATGATATTAAATTAGGCTCATCAAGTTGTTTTCGTGCGCAACTGCGAATTCCGCGGACAAGGTTTCTTTCATATTTTTAATAATATGTTGAGGCTGAATTTAAGCCCTTTCTCTAACAAACTACGTTCAGAAGTTGATAAATCAACAATGCATAGTTCTGTGTTACTCCAGAAGTAAGTATATTTTCATATGTTCACTTCAATTTCACTTCAACTATCATGATCATCTGAAGAGAATCAGATTTTCGAAATCTAGAAAAACTACAAGGAAGAGAGAACTTGCATAATCGATTTGCAGAATATCCGCAGGCTTAGAAAACTTATGGAGTCGACCCATGTCGACTTCTTCGGGCGATCAAATATTATTTCTCTGAATTGAAAAAATCTTGAAACCGTTGCATTCAACGGAGAATGCAGTTTTGTTAATTTTGTTAAAATAATAAGAGTTCAGAATGCCATACCTAGGTATGGCCTTCTACATCTATATATCCGATCAATGCTCAACATATAAAAAATCATCCACTGCAAGCATTTCTGTCTTCGAAATTGTAGCCAGATCCATGCTATCTGAGATAAACTAGAAATTGTAACTAATAATGATAATCGATTTATTTGAAGGTGTCTAAGTTCTCGAAGCTCCGGATATAGAGAGATGATAAACATTCATTTCAGCGACTGAAATTTCCATACGCAACTTATTGTCCAAAAATAAAAGTCGGCATGAGCGATGGTCCCCTTCGAAACAAAAATCGAGCTTAAACGAGAGAGCGGGGGTTCAAATATCCGTTGAAACACCCTGTATATTCAATAAAGCACCTCTCCACTGATATGTGCTCATATTTCTCCATTCCTCATGAATATGATCTTAGAATTCCTCCTGTGTTCGAAATAATACAAGATATGTCGCCAGTAAATCAAGCGGGTCTTCTTAACCCTTTCCTAAATCTGTATGTTTGATTTTCTTCAGATAATACAATATTCTATAAATGTGTTTTAAAGAAAGCAGGGACTCGGGCAATCTAATCCACGTCCATCCTTCCTGGATCTTATAGGCCATGACTTTGTCCAATATGACATTCATCCGGAAGAAAATCATTAATACAACCGTTCATATATAATTGAATCTGAGGACAAACATAACACAGACCTCTGCCGGAATCCGGCCACCACCGTGTCAGAACGGGATCCTTTCCACGCTGTGTCACGGAGGGTGTCTTTTTTTCAATTAAGGACTTCTTTCGATTTCTTTGAATTCAATCAAGTGAAGCTTTCGACTACCTCAGTCCTTTGATCTTCCCTTAGTGGTTGTAGTTCAAATATGTATATATGCTATCTCTGTTATCGTCCGCTTCATTCGCACCTCTCGAAGTAGCACAATGTATCATCATTCGATAATCATCAAAACATTTCTACTCTGTTTTTTAGTCCCTAGTCGCTCAAGTAGCCTCGACTACAGATTGATGTGACTATAGTATATCATTTTAATTCTGAATCCTTTATCTAGTTCGATCCCTATAATGTTGACACTCTCTTAGACTATATGGATAATCGGGGAATCTGCACAAAAGTGTATTAATCTCCATTATCTGCTGATTCTTGCCCTATTCGTTGTTCTTGGGTTATCCGTAAATCATTTCCGAAAATCATCTGTGTTTCTAGGCGTCTTTTAGTTCAGCTTTTTCTTGTGGGGATTCAAACATTCTAGTGTTTGTCAAAATTCAGCGTTCGCCTGATTCTATCAGAACATATTATTTCTTAGTTGTTCCATTGAATTTCCTGAGCCAGTGAAGCTCTAAGGTTTGACTTGCCGTCCCTTTTTTTTATTCGCAGGTGAAGTGGTGATAGTCCAGCAATAAACTACATGCTTGAGGTAGGAGGTAGTTTCATAGCTTCTGTTATGCTGTCTGGAGTAATAGCCTAGAGAACTTTTACAGCTGCCTCGTGCAGGCGCTAAGTATCATTCTCTTTCAGTATGCACTGATTTTATATATAATAATTGGTCATGCCATTTGATAGCAGATTCAGTTATTCAATATTATTTATATATAATATCATTTATATTATCGATCTTCCATTGAATGTTGAGGGGAACTCTACGGACGCTGTGATGTATGCATATGATATTAACGCTTTGTCCTCGTTGGTGCTCAACTCGGTAAAAAAAGATGCAGGGACAATTATAGAGAGTGTAGAAAACTGGTGTTCACAAAATGCAATACCAGCAAAACAGGCTGTATATATTTTACCAGACAGAGGTCGAAGCAAATATTTCCCGGCACTTAAAGAAATGATTCTCACGTTATTCAAGTCAGTCCATCAATAAGATTTTTAGGGCTTCAGATTGACAGATATCTGAATTGGTCTGAGCACGTTGAGAGATTGATTAGTAGATTGAATTCTGTTATTTATACCTTTAATGTCCTGAGGGTTGACCTACAAGTTTTGAAAATAGTCTACTCAAATTTCCAGTCACTTATGGATTGATTATCTGGGGTGGTAGTCACTTTGCAGGTCAGATCTGCTTTACTCAGAAGAAGGCCTTACTAGTTTTGCTGAGGATGAGGTTCAGAGATTCTTGTCGGGCGATCTTAAAGAAACACAATATCTTAACTTTCTATGGATTTTACATTTATAAAGTTCTTCTTTTTCTATATAAAAATCAACATCGTTATTTCAACTTCAAGAAACAAAAACAACACTCGACAAATGCATTATTATTTCTATCCTATACATCGTTTGAGTATAACTGAAAAATGCTCAATTTATGTGGGGATAAAGTTATTCAACTTGTTGCCCAGGTTCTTACGTGAGACTAATAACTATCACACCTTCAGAAAGGAGGTATATAAGCTTCCTTTGAAAAGTGAGCCTTATTCTGTTCGGGAGTTTGAAGACTTGAGTAGCTCTTTGAGGCAGGAGTATGGGCACTAGAGTGTTCTGGGGACGTGTTTTCAACCAAATTTTTATTGTGTATATGTGTTTCTATAGTTAGTATATCTGTACTTATATATTTATGCATATACTGCAGTCATTATGGAGAATTAAAAAATATTATTAGAATTATTATTATTGAAAATACGATGGTCAGGCTTTACATTTTTCTTACCAGATGAATTTAGGTACATAGTGCCGTTGAGACCCTATAAATCATCTTGTTAAGGTATTCATAACAAGTGGGTATTTTTGTACACTACTCTCTTGTTGCTAAGTTTGTTGCAATATTTTTGTACTTCCATATAGATGAAAATAATCTTAATTTTGATTAAGTCTCTGTCTCATTGTTTCAAAGAAATCCAACAAAATATAATTCCTAATCAATCTCGACTTGCAGTTCGCTTACTCACACCTTTAATTGGAGTATTTCGTTACTTCATGGTAATTTCCATATGCTTGTTGAATAGCAAAATATTCATCGGAATATCCTTTAATACAGTTTTCTTGTTGTAAGGATAAGTTACATGTAGTATCTAACATTTTGATAAGCCGAATTCCTGATAGGTGTATATTAAAAGTAAAAAATGAAATAAAAATTAGATCGAAATTGTAAGCTCGCAGACGAAGAATCCAGACACAACATAACAATCGATTTGTTCAATCTACGAATGGGATAGTATCAGATACTTATCCTTAGAACTTACTCGGCGGATATATAAACCCGAACATAAATCTTCCTTATCATATACTGTTTCCTCAGATTTGTCAAATGTATTAATGCGTTGCGATACAGAACACAATATACGAAATTGCAATTGCTTTTATCTACATACTCTGCTATTCTGAAAAACAACATAAAGTAGATAGGGGTTAGGGAGAAGCACTGAGAGTTTCTTTCAATCAATCTGGGCATGGGGAAAGCAGTTCCAAGTTTATATCTTTCCTAGATGACCATATATCATCGAGATGGTTATGATACAAATTATTTTATGTACTCTTCCTTCGGGGGAATGTTGTCACCCCACAAAATTGCTGGCTTGGAAGATTGTGAGACAGTCTAGATAGGTTGTGTAATTCAATTCCTTTCCATTCAATTTTAAATTTAAAATATTTGAATTTAAAATTACATATCACGTATTATTTATGAGAGTTTCATAAAATAAAATTATAATGCTAAACCATTCTGATTTATGCTTGATAAGCCATATTTCTTTTGATTTGATTTTTATTTTGAATTGTGAATCATTTTCCTGGTTATATAAAGACTGAACTCATAAATTTGATTTCCACACAGGGTGAATGATTCCATACTCTATGGGTGGCTTCATTGAAATCTCAGAGCCCTGTGAAAAAGAAAAGATGAATTACCAAGTATAAATGATGTACTCCTTTCATATAAATTGAAGATCCATAATCTAATACATTTCAGGTTTTCTTGTAATCCGTTCTTTACCAGTATATCGGGCATTTTCCTTCAACATGTGGTCTCCAATAGTTTTTCATTTAGAATGACTCTTTATGTTTAATTTAATCTCTTACTTTCTTTTAGTACTTTCGAACTAATTTCGATCTAGACCAGGAGGAAGCTGGAAGAACAAGGAGTGAAAATTAGTTTCATATTTGCTTTAAAACAATATTTCTAAATTTTATGATAGATCAATGCGACAATATCAGTTTCAGACATTATCCATTTTTGAATGAAATATTTATAATAATATTTGCATGTTAGGACTCATTCCTTAAAACAAAATGAGCAATATTTTGAATTCGCATTCATTTATAAAAATATCCGATTCCCTTTTTGAAAGTTCTCATTTTGTCAGACAAGTAGGTTTTTGTATGAAGAACTTACTAAAAGCAACAACTTCATTCTATTCACTTTTCTAAATAGCTAACGCATAGGAAGGAGTACACAAAAACCCAATCAATCAATCTCAAAATAGGCAGGCTCCGAAGTTCGTGGATAATTGAAAATATTCCGGAAGAGAGTGATACTTTTTGTTTTCATTTTTTGTTTGGTATAGTAGAGAATCATTAAAAAATGCCCTCGATTGTGCGTTCTCTTGATGATTATTCAGATTAAAATAAGTTGTCCCAGTTCTCGAAGGATTAGGAATAGAGGACTATCACTGAAAAAGTTTTTCAAAACCTCCGTATCGTCATTGAAATTTTTTTCAATATGTTTGAAATAATCGTGACAATGAAATAGAGCATCACTGAACTGAAAGGGTAGAACCTACAGTGAAGATATTGCTGTTACCATCTTGGGTCGATTGTACCTGTCACTGTACCTGCTGCTTCTGTTGGAGATTTGGGAATCACACGTTTATCAATCAATAAAATTTCATTGATATCATAGATTAATCCAGGAGACGCAGCGCCCAAGATTAATTTCTGCGAAATGTTGATGGTTCACATTCAGAAAAATCCATACTTCTTACAAAACATTTTATGGACCGATGGGTGAAAATTTTTGGGAGAAGATATTTTTAACCGGCATAATTCTCATATATAGGCCGTCAAACACTTAGGTACATCAAACACGGGAGCGAAACTTTCAATTTTAAGCTTCCATGTATCAGTTCACTGTACAGAAACCAATATCACAATTCAATTTATGAAGAAAATTTAAATGTTGTAAAATATTTAGAGATTTCAACTACATTCGTTTCGGAATCCCTGGACCATCTCCCGCTAAATGCACTTGCTTCATTTTGATACCAATTAGATCGTCCTTCAGCCCATTACACACCTTCGGTTTTGGAAGAGTTAGTCACTTCTTTGACGACAGATAGACAAAAAGACTGGGTCCATGAAATCGCTTAGCAAGATCTACGGATCTCCAAAGATTTTAATGTATGAGAGTGCCTAAGGAAAACAGTTCATAGTTTGCCGATGAATTGTCGGAAGCATCTCGAATTGAAAGTGAAGCATTCCTTTGAGAACATCGATCCCAATTGAATGCAAAAAGCAATGATGAAGTGCGCTTGCGGACTGAAAAATATTTAGAAAGCAATGGTGGACGATTTGATCATTTAATTTGATTTTATCTCTACTACGTTGTTTATGTTTACGGTTCTGTTTCAATTTCATTTTTCATAAATGTTCGAAATTTTGTTTCATGATTCATGTCGTCAAAATGAAATCATTATCTTCTGAAGTGAGCTAACGACACTCTTTCCATGTTTCTATATTTCATAAGGGACAAAATTTGATTATGATTTTCCAAATTGTTTTCTGCAAGTGGGTCGTAAATTCGGGCAATTTTCTTTAAATGTTCTGCAAGTTATTTGTTGCCATTGACCATGAATGAAAATTAAAAATTTAGAATATCCTCGTGTAAGTAATTATTCGCAATGTTGTTTTATAGAAATAAACGTATACACAAACAAAATTATCGTTATTGTTATTTTAAATAATTTCCATACGTCAAACTGAGGCCTAAATTCATAAAATCTAACATAGAACAATTAGGAATATAGAAGATAGCATCAGAATTAAATCCTATATACCAGATTCTATGTTCCACCTCCTGATAATTTAATTAAACTACAAGTTTTTGACAAAATCGTTATTAAATTAAATTTATGTAGTTGTTCATTGCTATGTTTCGCTAGGGCGGTACTTTTTTTTAGATCTAACGGAGTAGTCGTATTGGTATATTCTTTCATGCAAGCATTGTTCAGTATTACCGATATAGCACGCTCCCCATTACTGGCAACTAACCTTGTATATTCAGTGTGTTCTGTTCTTATGTTTCACCCTTGGCCTTAGAGTGGTGAAAATTGTTTGCAGTATATATATATATATATATATATATATATATATATATATATATATATATATATATATATATATATATATATATATATATATATATATATATATATATATATATATATATATATATATATATATATATATATATATATATATATATATATATATATATATATATATATATATATATATATATATATATATATATATATATATATATATATATATATATATATATATATATATATATATATATATATATATATATATATATATATATATATATATATATATATATATATATATATATATATATATATATATATATTCTATATATTTAGGTCCTCCATCTATATGGCGTATCAAATACTATCATAAACCCCTTGAAACATCTCCTGACCTCTTGGAGAACAAGACTCCGTATACCAACAAAAGAAGGCGAAGCTTTAACTGATGAAATTAGAATCGAAAGAGGTATATTCCAGGGAGATACATTGAGTCCCACGTGGTTTTACTTGGCTTTGAATCCCCTCAGTACCTTGTTGAATAACAACAGGAAAGGTTATGTCATCAATAGGGGAAGGAATACTGTGATCAGCCACCAAATCTACATGGAGGACCTCAAAATATACGCCCCAGGCTCGGAGAAGCTAAGGAAACAACTAGGGATAGTATCGGCCTTCAGTGATTCAATCGGTATGGAGATGGGTATTGACAAATGTGCGGTGGTCAATATGAAAAGAGGAAAATATACAATGAAGTAGAGGGGACAGTGCTCATAAATCAGACAGTAATTCCAGCACTGAATCCAGAGCAGTCCTTTAACTATTTGGGAATGTAATAAGCAATGGGTATCAAAACTGCTGAAGTGAGAGCTGCCTTTGAGGAGAAACTGTTCATGAGGGTTAAACGAATTCTGGATGCAAAATTTAAATCCAAAGTGTTGTTTACTAACATCAACACCTGGTCAATACCTTGTATCGCCTACTCCTTAAAAGTTATAAAGTGGTCGGCCACTGATCTAAGAGCCGTGGATACCACGGTTAACAAACTCCTCACCAAGCATGGGGTGCATCATCCGCATGCCTCAGTGGCTCGGCTGCATTTACAGAGGAGGGAGGGGGCAGGGGATTGTTGCGTCTTGAAAATGTTCAAGAAAACTAAATTCCTAACCTGCGCGAGTATTTCGGATCGAGGAACTCGGCTCTCTTCAGATCTTTGCGCGGCGCTGATCAGAACCTGTCCGCACTCCACCTATCACTTGAGCAATACTCAACTCAGTCACGCACTGAAAATCAGATTAAGGAGGAATGGCTCGGTAGAACCTTCCGTGGAAGATACCCCAATAATCCCCAGAACAACTAAGTAGATAAATCTGCATTTCTGATCTGTTTCCGGAAACTGAAGGTCGACTAGCAGCTGTTCAGGATCAAATTGAGCCAACAAGAGCATACATCAAACATATAACAGGTCGTGACATACCTAAAGACCAGTGTCGAAGATGTCCGAAAGCTTCAGAATTGACTCAGCACATACCTTTGTCATGTTCCATGTTGGCGCCGAAGGAATACCTAAACAGACAAAACGCAGTTGCAAAGCTCTACCATCAAAATATAGCCCTCAAAAATGGTCTGTTGAAACAGCCGGTTGAAAACCATCTTTATAACCCAAAAGAACTTCTTGAAAACACTAGATTCAAATTATACTGGAATTATAAAAACAAGTAATGTGTTTTTTGAACTTTTACTTAATAATTGTGATTCGTAACGCGTTTCACTACACTGTAACTTCTTCAGACGAATGAATGTAGTGAGTAATTAAAAGCTTATTGGGTTGTTTCTTCTTAATTGGTTATTTATGAATAACAATAAAATTAAGGAATAGGTTGCTCAACGAAGAGATTCAATAGGGGTGAAGGGCTTAAATCGACTTGTTCATTGATAAGTCTACCTGAGTGTTTGTATTTGTTGTTTCTAAAGTTTCCCGAAGATCAACCTTCCAATATTTATTATCTGTATGCAAATTTCAAACTGTGGGTCGAAAGAGTGATTATTTTCTAGGAGATGATTCGCGTAATTTGAATCTGATTTTTATTTGAAAACTGCGTTTATGTTCCGATATTCTAATATTAAAATTTCTATGTGTTCTACCAATGTAGAAATTATCACAGTAACTGCAAATCAATCTATAAACACCTGATTTATTGTTTTTACCTGATTTGGTTTTATTATTTTTATATATTTGCCTAAACTATTATTAGTTTGGAGAGCTATGTTGAAATTATTGCTACTCAAGAATGATTTCAGTTTCTCACCTGTAATGCCAATGTAGGTTAAGGTGTTGAATTTTTGTTCCAATTTATCGACAGGGTAAACTTCATTCAATGCGATTCTACTTTGTTTTTATTCAAAATATTATTCATTAGTTTGGGATTGTAACCATTATTTTTGGCTATTTGTTTGATCAAATTTAATTCTTTGTTGAAATTTTCTGGTGATAACGGGATGTTAATCAATCTATGAATAAAACTGTTGAATGCTGACATTTTATGTTGATACGGATGACACGACGAGTTATGTCGTGTAATAATATATATATTAAATATTGGAAGGTAGATCTTTGGAAAACTTTAAAAATCAACAAATACAAACACTCAGGTAGAGTCATCAATGAACAAGTCGATTTAAGCCCTTCACCCCTATTGAATCTCTTCGGGGAGCAATCTATTCCTTAATTTTGTTAGATATACCTGTCATAATTAACCAATTAAGAAGAATCAACCCAATAAGCTTTTAATTACTTAGGAACATTTATATTTATATTCTCATTCTTATTTTCTGTACATTCATTCGTCTAAAGAAGCTACGGTGTAGTGAAACGCGTTACAAATCACGATTATTAAGTAAAATTCCAAAAAACACATTACTTGATTTTATTATTGATAATGGAATTTTATCAAGTAAAAGCCTCCTAAATTCAAAATATACTGGAATTCCACAGTTGTAACTGACAGACCGGTTGCCCATAACAGACCAGATATGGTACTTCTAGATTTGGGAGCGAAAACGGCCCTGATAATGGATGTTACGGTACCCGCTGATGTCTAAGTGAATAACGCCTTCCTCGAGAAGATCTCCAAATATCAAGATCTTGCCTTCGAAATGAAAGAAATCCACCGGTTGAAAAGTTCCAACATATTGCCTTTGGTGATCTCTGTTAATGGGCTTATTGAGATCCATCTTCGGGATAGTGCCAATAAACTGGGACTTGACCGTACACTTATCTCTCAAGCACAGAAAGAGGTAGTTTAGTCCACAACGCGAATTGTGCGAAGATTTCTCAACTGTTCGCGAACTCATCTTGGTGAAAGCGTCCGATGAGTTCGCTTCTTACCCTATATGTTGATGATTTAGAAAAAAATATTTATATATATATATATATATATATATATATATATATATATATATATATATATATATATATATATATATATATATATATATATATATATATATATATATATATATATATATATATATATATATATATATATATATATATATATATATATATATATATATATATATATATATATATATATATATATATATATATATATATATATATATATATAATACAGGGTACTCGAATAGTTCAATTAGAAGTGGTTCTTAACTTCATATTCTATTATATCTCTTCTTTCAGTCAGGGCTCGGAGTAAATAGATCACATATTTAATAATAAGAATGAGACATGAAACTTCAAACATCGTCTACATATAAACAACCACAATAAAAATGATATATAATATCGCGGATGTTGAAATGCCAGGGTTAAAAGAGCAGGGTCCGATCGACTATGTAATTTCGACGAGTTCCCGGGACTTTTTAAGTGCCAGGCCATGAATATCAGTGAATTATGAATAACAATGCGATATTAGGGGTTGAATTCTACGTAAGTCCGCATGCCAAAGCTATGGGGTGCGTCTAGAGATGGTCTTTTTCAGACAGGGGTGGTTCAAGGATTTGACTATTCATCTACCCGTTATTTGAAAATTCAAAATTTGTCATTATTTGAGTTCATGTATGCCAGATTTCCAGAATCTGAAATTTCGAGTTCAAATATCAATTACCGACAAAAAGTTATTAAGTAGTCTAATGTTTGGAAAATAAGTTGAAGCAGTAGTCTCAATAGAATTCATTAAATATAAATATATGAATATATTACACAGAAATAAAAGTGCCGATTCAGTATAAATTTTGTAGAGTAAAAAACTAACTATATACGTTCCCGATGTCGCTAAAAAGGAAAGAGGGACCGGTGGATAATCAACCAACAAAAGATACCTGGCTCGGCATTAGGAGGTGTAAATCTAGTAATTTTTTGATCCGAACACGCAAGAAAGAAAGGGTTCCATACGGATACAAAGTGAATTCTAAGAAAATTATTTCTTGGTGAAAGCAATAAGTTTTACTAACCAAAGAAACTATTTTGAAACTTGAGAGAATTCCTAGCTAATATTTGGTTCTTTGAGCGAGACCTTGATAAGTTTCTGCTTCGTTTGATTATGGTAGATGAAATATAGATTCATTCATATACTTCTGAAACTAAACAGATTCCAGTAAAGCCAAGGAAGTTCCCCTGGTTATCAAAGTGATGACCATTGTCTTCTGGGATGCACATTGGTTTTCGCTAAAAAGAAAAGATCGTAAATTGTGAATACTGCACATCACTGTTGGACCAATTCATCGAGTAAATCGAATCGAAGCGGTCACATCTTTCTAGGAAGAAAATCTTGTTCCATCACGATACTGCCCCTGTCTATTCTTCCGCCAATTCAATAACCATGCTGCTGGAGTTACGGTAGTAATTGTTCTCTTCCACCATATTTTCCTGATTTGGCTCTCATTAATACTTATTTGTGTCGGAGCAGGAAAATATGGCTTGGAGGATCGAACCTAATCAGAAGAAGAATACTTAACGTAAGAAGCAAGATCATCTACACGACTGAGAAGATGATCAACTAATACATAAGTTGCTGCACTTTCATTCTCACGATAGTGTTCCTCGGTCGCAGATTTGTTTATTGTAAAATGAACTCTTCCGCGCTATTGATTCTTGACAACTCCAACTTTCTGGTGGAGTGCGGTAAACTCGATCCAGAAGGTATTGAAAGACATGTTTGAAAAAAGAATAAGAATCACCTGACAAGAAATTCCTCCAGATGTCGTTCTGAATAGAACACGTCAGTGTTGGCCCAAAGTTAATCTAACTTATGATTCAAAATGAATGATTGAAAATCATAATCAAATCATTTGGTTAAGATCAATTAATCATAATCGAATTTAAAATGATAAATATTTAGTGGTATTGCATTCAGAATCGGATCTTTCTTCTTCTGCTTTATTGGATTGGACGTATTATAAGATTGTATTGAATAAATCGATAGACACGAACACAGTAGCAGTTTCTATGAAGTGTTCCGAACATCAAAGCCATGAAAATCCCAGTTCACAAAAATGGAGGATTCAAATGTGACAAATTATTTAGATCAAGCTACCCGGGCGTCATTATATAAAGAAAAAATTCTAAACAATCATTCCATCAGATTTGCGAAATAAAAGAAAACCTAACTACAGTGAAATATTTGTGCATCACCGCTGATACATGGTCAGGGTAAAAACTAAGTTCACTAGATCACACCTTTGGCCGCTAAAATGATTAGCTGTGATTGACACTAAAATACTATTATTACTGGCAATGACTCAAATTTCGTGAAAGCGTTCAAAATATTCGTAGTAAATACGTCATCCTTAATCTAATATGATGAAGATGATGAAGCTTCAAGACCAAGTAGCAGCGAGAATGAGTTGAGTGGAGAAGAACTTGAAGTGACCGAAGAAGAGTTCGGCACAAGACAGGAACACGAACTTGATGACCTTTTGTTAGAAGGAAATATAGCATACGACAATTCACAAAATAGTTATTTTACATTCCATTTCAGGTGATTGCTACTAAGGATGTTCTAGCGTTGTTGACTGATAAATCGATTTGTCTTGGAAAAACGCATTCCACAATAATAGAAAAATGTAACGTTTTATGGAGTTCTGCTGCTCGCCCACAATCAACTGAGGTGAGATACATTATTCTCAGATATGCGCTAATACGACCTGGCATAACTAGATGGAATATTTACCATGATTCTTTAAGAAACATATTGAATATCAAAACTAGTTACTCTCAACTAGCCGGAGTATTTGGCATAACAAACCCATTACGATACTCACAGGATCACGACGACTCCAAATCTAAAATTTTGTGAACCACTTGCTGCAAAATATTTTCAAAGCCAAGAGAAAAGATTGGAATAATTTTACTCTCTTTCAAGTGAACTAGTAAACATTCAGCTGTTGCAACTCTGTCTTACCTAATCTTTAAAATGAAGTGGCTAACTGCCACTAATGAAAAGAAGTGTATGAATATATTTGAATCAGCCATAAGGAAAGAGATATCAAAAAACTCAGAGCTTTTAACAATCAACAATGCAGCCAATAACACACGCCACCAGTAGGACGAGTATTCTGTTTCTATTCCAACTTTGGCAGTGAAGCGGAATCAATTATTGTTAAAAATAGAACGAATCCTTTCAAATTTTTTCGTAGAGGAAAGCTAATAACGAGAGGTGCTTAACAGCTATCCTGTTATAGGCAAAGTGTTTATCAAGTACAACACACCATTGCCGCCCTCTGGCTTGGTAGAAAGCTTGATTGCTTTTGTAACTATATAAACCTAGGTTACACAAATGATCTGACGACTTATTTGAAAAAAAGGTAAAGGTGAAATGTAACCTGAACATCAAGAAATCATAAATGGGAAGATTGGAGATTAGTCGATTGAAAATATTCTAAAAATTAGAATTCAGTGTATTTAGGAGAAGAATTAGAAATTATTTTTGTTTTGTATATTTAACTAAAATATTTCACGATTTCTTTTCATGTTTTATTTCATTTCAATCATTTAATGATAAGTGATTGATGATTAACGTAAAACGTCATGATTGAGATTACTTTGTCAAACATGATTACTCTGATCATGATTAATGTAATCTGAATAAAATCAATTAATTTTAGGGTGCCTTATTCAAGACAATTTATATCTAACAACATGGAGAGCATTTTTAACAATTTTTATAATAATTTCTTTTATATAAGTGAAGTTTCTATTTCGATGTTTTCTGTTTATTGAAACAGATGTCTCCACTTCCGTCAGTTTTTTTGAGTGAACTTGTAACGCGCTGGTTCATCGCGATCTGGGTATCATTTCCTATAGAGTCGAAATGCTTAAGCACATTTTCTGTTAGAATGAGAATAAACTAATAAACTTGCATAATGTCTGTATTCTCCCTGAAAAAGGATCGAATCAAAACTATAAAAATAATTAGGTACCTAATCTGTCATAATTTCTCGTTAATAATTAGGGATGAGATGACATGACATGACATGGCCATTATAATTTTATTGAGATTGCTCTATGATTTTCAAGGGTATTCTGCCACAGACCTTACTTCACGATTCATTAGAATCTTCATGCACAAACACCTACTAAGACAGAAAATTTATTCTTCTCGGAAAATGCAGCGTTTTAAGTCTTTAACAGAAGATGCTCAAAATTGTAATAGTATACGAAGAAAAAAGTCGAAGAGGAGGAGGAGGTATTTTCGGAAGTGGGAGACCAATGAAAATATTTTTGGATATTAGAATATCGTACGGAAGACAATCCGGTATTGTTTTCATTCAAATCGATCAACAATTGCAGGAACTATAGTTCAGAATGCTTGCCACGGAACACCCGATATGATTGTGAAAATTCATTTTTGAATTTCTTCCGAAACTCTTTTTATCAGTGAAAAGAATCAACGTCAGTCAGTTATGTTGGCGTTCGTATAATTCATTATGCACAAATATAATAACGAAATTTAACTAAGTTGGTAGTCATTTCACGTAACTAGTTCAAACAATAAGCAACCTAACAATATATTTGTAATAACAAAAGTACGATACGATAGGTATAATAACGGAACTTTGAATTGATTGTTATTGATATATGTTCCTGTACCCACTAGCATGCAGTGACGAATCTTCACTGAGCACCGTGAAGAACAAATATGTCGCAGCTACGATAAGCTATTATGGCAGTGATCCGGAAGCCTATACAGTCCTATCAAAGAGTTATTGGATTGTCTCTCATCCAGGTACAAATGATGTAGGTATTATGCGAAAAGGAAGAGAAATTTATCAAGGCGCCTTAGATGTTCAGTAGTGTGCATCGATCACAAATTTGTATTTGTCTCGAAAATGAGTTTCTCTATAGGTATAAACTAAGGATACCTTTCTCATGTTAAAATTCTCGAGGTATTATATTTCAGAATCAAAACGTCAAAAAGCCTCAAAAAAGAAGATTTTTAACCTCCATTCTTCAACGCTCCTGATTGAAATTTTAAATTAATGTGCTGAAAATTTAGTTTAGCAGGAAGAATTTCAGTATGAACGATTTCGGCAATAATGAGAAATTCCCGTTTTCATGGTACTATGTTTGAGAGGTCATGAACACCCTGTATATAGAAGGAGTTTCACATTGAAGAATTGCCCTTATATATTAGTTCATGTGTTCAAAGCGATTTCATGAAAAATATAAATTGGAAAGTAGTTGTAGAAATTATAATAGGCAAATAACTATTCTTTTCATCTTTTCCATTTTTTCATCTCAGCGGTAAATTTTATATATTTGTGAATTATTTTGTATATTGTATATACCCTATTAATAACTTCCGAATGAAATGTTTCACTTTGATGACTTTCTTCTTGTAATCAAGAAGTATTGAAAATAATGTGTTTGAAGAATCACAACTTCATTAAATGCCGGAACGGCACTTACGAGAAAATGAGAATTGATACGTTGTAAATCTTGTAAGGAGAGAAGAACTAGTAATAACGTCTTTTTGGAAAGATATGAAAATTATCGATATTTTAGTAAACTGTAGATTTGCCTCTATTATCTATAGCTGAATCATCACAAGCCCATTGGCTTGCCAAGCAAACTGTAGCACATGCGTTTTGTACCCAGTTTACATTTTCTTGACACCAAATAGACGCATTTTCAAGAGCCAATCTAGGCAGTCGTAAGAGATGTCTGGAGTGAAGCTGAACATTGAAAGGATTTCTGACAGTTTGTTCAGAAACTACTACATCACGCATATTTACGGGGTAGCGCCAGAGCCAAT
The DNA here is from genome assembly GCA_013387265.2 of Cryptolaemus montrouzieri. Classification (NCBI taxonomy): domain Eukaryota; kingdom Metazoa; phylum Arthropoda; class Insecta; order Coleoptera; family Coccinellidae; genus Cryptolaemus; species Cryptolaemus montrouzieri. The sequence continues at coordinate 55,309,781 of JABFTP020000185.1, read as the reverse complement.
TCGGACATCGTGGTTGAACGATCTTTGGCTTATTGAATCAGAGATTGTTCTTGGGTGGGAGTGGTTATCCTGGAATGACCTGTATTGCGATCTTCCACGCGCTAGCAGTTTCATTAAAATTGGACCACAACTAATAGAACCCTGAATACTTACCGTTGTAAACTCCCAGCTCTGAGCATATCAATGACTCTCTGCTCAAATATCAAATGCTCCATAATCATTTCATGAAACTAAAATGTTGTTTGGGTGTTTTCAACAAAAGGAAAATCTTGATTTCTACTTCTGTGTGTTAACCCCTCAATATTCAGAAAGTTTCGTTGCATAGAGGTTTTTTTGTGACAATTGTTAGTAGTTTTCAGGTAGATCCTTTTAATAGATTAAAGAATAGGATAGAATCCAATATTGAACTTTTAGGATCTCCATGCACCACAAGTTTTCATCTCAGAGGTCATTTTTCCCAAATACAGCTTTGGTTCTATCTTGTAGATAAAACTTAAAGATTTCTGAAGATTTTCCTCTCAACCCATTTCTTCCCAAAAAAATTGTCTTGAAATGTAATTGAAAACTTTGGTTAGGAAATATTCGAGGATTTCAGTAATCTGGTCAAATGCATTAAATTCGATTTTAATCATATCGAAAAGAGCTGTAGAAGTACAAAATACACTTTTTCATTCTGAAATCGTACTGAAAGCAATCCCTCTCTACAGAAAAAGGACGAGTCTTTTTTGTAGGATTTTTTCAATAATCGATGCAGGTTTATTGTCTGACATAGAATGTCAGGTATGATCGGAAATATCACCTTGAGGAATTCGGTGCTCAGACTCTAAATGTCACTCTTTTTCTTTACTTTAATTTTCTTCACCACATCCTCTAGCTCCACTTTAGCATTGGGGTGAATGAACATGATGGAAGATCATAATTTCACTTTCTGTACACAGTGGTTGGATATATGGGAATCACAGTTTAGGTTTAATACGAAGTTCATCAATAATCAGAGCGATATTATTTATACCGGTTTCAGATCTGTATATTATTCTATTTGTTTCATTCAACGTTTTATGGCGAATATTCCAGCACTTTTGCTACGAGAATCTCCTCTTAGGCAAACTTCACAGAATGAACCATCCATGATTGTATGTAAGGCGTCCTCAACATGCGTCATAGGAGACAATAGGATATCGAGGGAAGTGCGTATACTGATACCATGACTAGTTATTATTGTAGTATTTTAATCGCCTTAATGTGATACTCTGCTGAGAATTTTCTGGCTTCCGTCTGCCTCAAATTCCTCATTCCATTTTCACAGCAGCTGCGTCATCATAGCTTCTATTCTGACTAGATGAAGAATCTTTCATTTCGAAATCGGTTCAGAGTGAGGCCCAGTGTTCAGTGAAGCTGGATATGTCTACTTCATCAATTCAAACAGTTGCGAAAATGTCTACCTCATTTTTAATAAATTGCTAGTTGCTGTTTGTTATTATCAAGTATTTTTGTCTGTTTGAGTCCTGCCCAGTGAATTCGCCCTTTTTGTGGTCGAAAAACTTTGAGGCGTGACATTTACAGGTCTGTTTTCACCTTCAAATAACTCTTCTATCGTTCCAATTCCTACTCCTATTTGAAAGAGCAACCCTTAGCTTTATCTCAAACAGGAAGATGTGAATTTCTTGTGAAAAATAATTAGGTTGGTGAATCATGTCTACACAGATATTCAGAGAAACCTTTCCTAGGCAGATCCAAGCCTCTCTTTCAGCACATATAAATGCTGATGTATCATTGCCTCGGACCATTGAAGAATCCGTTTCTTAGGATTCGGCTTTGATTTCAGTGAGTTTGGCGTTAGACCGAACCTACCTCATAGTAATGTTATGGACTTATTCATTTGCGTACAATCTTTAGTAGTGGTACCTCAATTATGCGAGTCGCAGAATTTGATCTTTCAATTTTCTTTTTCAGTTTCCAGTTCTTTTCTGTTCTTGAGCTCTTCTGGTGCAATTTTTCTTTAGCTCCGTGGTTTGACATTTTTATTGTTCTTGATTTCAACTGAGATATATTGTGCTTTAAGAAATCTGGATTACTATTTCCTCTTGGTTTCTTATTGCCTTTTGCACTATCGCTATATTTATTCTGTTTCGTTGATGTCTTTTGTTCAGCAATAATTTCTTTTATTCCATTAGGGCCTTATTTTTTTCATTTAATTGAGTAATTTCCATATATAGTAATTCTCTGCACCTTCCTGCTGGAATTTGAGAATCATTTCCAATTACCATGTTGGCGAGTGGTCGTTGTTTCATCATGAAATAATTCTATGCACTTCATTCACAATCCAGTGCGTAGACCTGAGTCAAGTACCACTGAATGTATTAATATGATTCTTCTTGTATTATGACGTGATAGATGATGGAATCAAATACTGCTAATTTCGCTAGTTCTCTTCTCATGGACTCAAAACTAACTTTTCGAATATGGTGTGTTCAAATATGCAGATATTAAGCTATCAAAAAAAATTTTATTTGCCACTTTCATATTATTTAACTAAATTTGTTTCAACAATTGCGCACGTACTATGAATGACATATTTCTGTACCCTACCAATCAGTAATGGGCTGATATTTAGGCCGGTAACTGCGTGACTAAGATGATATGATACTATACCCATTGAAGAGAAAATCTTTGATAGGAAAGTAAACTGTTTTAAACTTGTTCCGACTGCTATATGTCTGATTTTATAAGTGATTTTCATATTACCATTAATCAGATACAAAAGCTTTCCTCTCAAGCTCCAAAGAACTACATCCAGAAGCAACAAAAACAAGTAATATTTTTTGAGGAATTTTACTGAATAATTGTGATTCATAACGCGTTACGAATCACAATTATTCAGTGAAATTCCTCATAAACTATTAGTTGTTTTTGTTATTGATAATGGAATTCTACCAAGTGAAAGCCTCCCAAATTGAAATACATCAAGAAGGTTATGTGGAGTTGTTCTTCCGGTAAGTATGGAACTGTTCCAGTATATTTTTAAGTATGTGTCTTCTAGGATGCTTGCTGGTGCAAATTTATATGTTAGTTTTTCTGTTTCAGGTATCAGTTGACATTTTGCTGCCAACGCGGGATGGATTATCTTTCCAACTTTATAGTCAGGTTTTTGTATTCGAATGGAATGACGGTGCTTTCCAGTAATATACTGGACTGTTTCTCGGAGTCTTTCACACATTCCTCAGATGTCATCTGCATGGATAGGTCTCTTATGATATATTGAATATACTTCTTAGTAGGTCCACTTGATCCTGTATAACGATGGTAATTCTTGTTTCTGGGAAGTATCTGTAGGTAATGATTCGACCATCTTTTGTCAGCCATGTACACTAACTCTGCACTTCCTGGATATCGGCTTCTGTACTTATTCAAACGGCCCCTATCTAACCTAATCCTTCTATCTGGCATTTCTAGGTGCATATTGCTCCATTTTAAAACTCCAATATAATATGTAATGACTGATATAACGTAGGTGTTGACAGCGGTAATATTTCTGATATTTAGAGTGGTTTTTATAACGTTCTTCTGAAACATACTTGTCAATTGTTATTATATGAGTCGTTTTGGTTGATCTAATTGAAATATTTGTATAATTCATCGTCATCATTGCTGTTATGAATTCTTTTTGGATTGTTTCATATATCACATCTTGGTGAAGTCTTCCTCTGTTTAAGCTTTGGATCGTACACTTGCGAATATCTTCAGAGAATTTCTCAGTTATTTTAAGTTGGTGATGAAGGTCTATCTTTGTTTACATAAATATTTCGTAGTCAGACAGTGGCAGATCTTGAGCTTCAGTCGATTCTCTCTCTCTCTCTCTCGAATTTTTTCGCCATGTCATTTGAGGCGTGAGTTAATATTTTCTCATCGGTATTCTCTCTATTGTGCGAGCTTTTCGAGGAATTTTCGGACGCATTTATTCAAGATTTTTCCAGGAAGTTGATTACTTTCACCATCCAATAATGGGAAACTTCATTTTAGGCCTTACGGTAACCTATAAAAAATCTAACCTGATCTATATTCCAGCGATCATTTCTTGTGGCGCTTCTGTTTTTGTAATTTCTATGGTAAAGCAAGCTGTTATTACTTTGTAGAAAGTATTTAGATATGTAATGGGTCTATGTTCAGCTGAGTTTTATGAAATCTTCATTTTCGATTGATAGTGTATATCTCCCATACAGCTGGTATGATACTAAGTCTGCATCTCCTATGAATCTAATTTTAATTTAGAGTGTCATTCTATGGAAGGCGAGCATTTCATTTGTCCAAAAGTTCTTAGTACTATCAATTCCTGGGCATTGCCAGTTCTTTAATCTCAGAAATTGATTAATTACTTTTAGCGTTTCCAGTATTATAAATTTATCCGTCATTGGCTATATCCTTTTTTGGGTTCTCTCCAATCATCTCTAGTGTTCTTTTAGTGGCCATATATTTGACCAGAATTATTGTATTTCGTCTCATTTGCGGTATGCCTTGGGTATTATCATCATCTATACACTCTTGTAGACCATTTTCTGATTCCTTCTGTATGTTTACTGTCTTTGTGCGTATATTCAGAACTTTTATTTGACTGTGTATATGTTTTATTATAATTTTCTTTTGGTGAAGAGGAGACGGAATGGAAATAATTGTGACCTTATCTATTATTAAAGAATATCTGATTAACCAAATGAACTATTTTAGTTTAAATCGATTACTTCCTATATTATCTAAAACATCTAAACATTCATTAGTTTCTAAATTGTAATCAGTTTTGGTCATAAAAATAAGTTGCTTCCTTTATCTGCTTGCGTGGATCCAGTAAATATGGCAGTCATTTTAGATTGACCTAATTATTTCGAGATCGGAGTTCAGAGGCAATGACAATTTGGAAAACTTCTTTTCTGAATGATGAGGTTTGGTATTTCAAAAACATACAGTCATTTGAGTTTTTGGAAATATGTACGGAATCGGAATAGACAGAATTAGTTATCGTATAATTAGGACCAATTTCTTGTTATGGAAATTCAGCAACTTTCCGTCAAAATAACGAATCCATCAAAATTTTATGATCTTAAGATAAAATGAACTCTGGGAAAGCGAATTCTTCTATTACTTAAGTGTAATATTAAGTTAGAGTTCTGCTTGTTGAACTTTTCAAGAAATGAAATTTATACATTTGATCTCGGTACTAATGCCCGTATCTATAGTTTAGACCGCTCGAACTCGATATACGATTATACGAAATGTCTAGTAAAATTCTATCTCGAACCAAGATATCTATAACTGCGCAAGCGTAAAAGTAGGCCGTCCCAAATTCAGATGAAATATGTCTTGAGCACGCCTTGACTGTGGAAAATATTATTCTGCAAATTACACATTATTGAAGTAACGAAGTGGTTTACAATAGAAGACGGATCACTAGAACTTTTAGATACTATTGACTATGCTGAAAATACTCAAAATAATCGACTATATGCGTGATGCAGCAAATCCTCTTGAGTTATATAATCACCAGAATTCAAAGCCCCGTAGAAGTTTTCGAAATAAACATTGCAATCACAAATAATCGAGGGTTACCGGTGACTCATATAATCCAGTTGTTAATTTATTTTATATGTTTTGCAACTGACAATTTTCAAGTGAGTTAATTTTATTCTTGAATTTAGTTCTAGAAATAACAAATTAATTTATAGTTGTAGGAAGGAATCATTATCTTAATAAAAGAATTGATTGGTTGTGAAATCACAAAGGCAAATATACAAATTTGTATATTCCAAACTTGACTTGGCCATGCATACCCATGTTTGAGATCAAGTCTGGACTAATGATACGAGTATAAGTATCAAATGCCGAATTCGACAGAGAGCAATATATTTAATGATGGTAACGTTCTACCAATGTTTAAAGAGGCTATTGGGAAGTAAATCGATTTATGTATTTATTCTTTAACATCCTCAAGCCTATTACTGGTTTTATTTGAATGAAGAATATCCTCCTACCTTTTTTTTCAGTATAGACATGAATCTTCTGAAACCAACCTCTTCAGACTCATGCCCACTAGAATACGTCTCTATCATTTTGAAGCTAAGGTTAGGATGTCGTTCTTGGAATAAGATAAACCATTCTTCGCCTGGTAAATTGTTCTTGAATTTTTTTCCTTCCAAAAATGACAACAAAATTTTTTGGGACATTCCACAGTTAGTAGAGCGCAGAATGCAAGTTTTCTTGATTTACGAAGTTGAAATGGTTCCATGGTATTCAAAATAGCCTTTTTGTCAAACTTTTCTGAATGATTTTCACCTCTTTCAACTTCTGTCATTTCAGTTTACCCAAAAAATTGAAATCTCATCTTAGGGAAACAATTGTTATTATACTTAAATCCTTCAATATGGAAGAACCTAAAAAACATGAATTTTCTTTGATGCTCCTTTCCATGCAACTGATACCACATGTTTGAAATGAAAAAAATTCTTGCCTCAGCTACTTATCAAGCTAAATTATAAAATTTTTTGATAATAAATAAAATTTCAGTTTATTCAATTAAATTTTCTAAATTATGATGAATTATATTAAATTATTGTTTTCTTTCCGGATGCCAATGATTAACAGTTTGCTGCGGTTGCAAAGCTATTACTCGTTAAGTTTTGAACTATTTGCAATTGAGAACTAGATTCTTCGGAAAATAGGTGACGAATTCATACTGCTTCCTAAAGAAATGTAGAAAATCATTAAACATGAAAACATTGAACGATAATCCAAAGATATGAAATCACTACCTTAACTAATTTATATAAAATCAGAAGTTTTCGTTACTACTTGTTTTAATTGCTCATGCGGGAAAGCACTGAAGCCGACTATTCTTCATCATACACAATGTGACGTAATATAAGTAGTTGAGGAAGCAATTAAAACAAGAATTTTGAATTTGTTGCATAACATGTCTGATTCAAATTATAGATTTCTATGACACGGTGCTAATAATCTGCGGGGGGTGGCGACCACTCTCCCAAGTAAAATATACAATTTAATCGTAATCAAGAATATACGGTTCACTTAAGGGACAATAATAAATTTCAAGTTTATGCCACGATTCATGAAATAACAGGGTATGGATTTTCTAACACTCATGCTAGCACATGTGGATGATTTAGACAGATATGCAACTAAGCGGTATCGATTGGTGGTTTATATTAAAAGAGAGTTATCGAACATTACCGGAGAATTTCAGTGTTGACATCAAAGATTTATTACTTATTAATTTTTTTAGCATGCATTTTAACGCCTACTTTATTATTTCGATGTCTGAGTAGTGAAAATGCTGAATACACAAGTTATAAAATAACGTGCACTTCCTATTCTGGTTTGAACTGCTACTAAATAAAAAAATAAGGTGAATATATGTTGTAAGGACTAATTTTGTATGCTAACTGAACTGTCGTACTACCTACACCTTGGCAGATTCTGCCTTTCGGAATACGTAAGCTTAAAAAGCGAGAATGTTTAGTTCAGTGTTAAAACTTTGGCTTCTGTATTTATAAATGCGCATGGAACTGATCATTTGAAGAAACTGAATAATGTGCACCCAATACGGTCCTTATGGTGGATAGTATACAGCTCAAAGCGTGGGCGGATTAAAATCATAAGGGTTTACTACTTAACGATATTGCAGGGGTCGGCCTGTTTATTACATTAACTATTCCACTCGTTATAATTATGGAGTCGTTAGGCCGTTGGAGATTGTCGTCTCGTATTAAGCAATACAGAGGCATCATTCCTCGCATTGAAATGGATCTCAGAAAGCCTGAATCGTTTTCCGGTTTCCGAGTTCGATAATCAACTAACATTATTCAGTGTTTACTCAAACAACACACTGTTACTTGAGTTTCTTGTTTTGATATGATATTTTATAATTGGAAATACTAATTGGCATACTTGTCTCCAAAAACGTCAGCTGTACATACAGTCCTTTCATCGAACATATTTCTTTTCAATTTTCGAAGTAGAGGCTTTTTTCATGATCTTTTTCATCGCATTTTGGAGATAATTCGACATAGCTAAACCCTGATTTGTTGATGAAGAAATATTGAGAATGTTTATCCAAATTGTACAGAAAATTGTGCCATTATTACCATATATACTCTCACTTTATATTTACTGACGAAGCAAGTTTATTAGATTACTCTGATGATCCTTTTGATAAAAATGTGAAAATTTGTATGCTCGGATATTTGCTACTCAATCACCCAAAAGAGATGATCAAATTTGGATGATATTTGGCACACATATAGTTCATTATTTTGAAATCTAACATATAGGATACCTTTTACTTCGGAAAAATATCAGGCACTTCTGGGATTATCAAACAACAGGTACCAATTGTATCTATTAGAATTTATCTCAATCTATTCATTAAACCATCTACAAGCCAAATTACAAACAAATTGATTCAGCCGTTCTTGTGCGGTGTTCAGGTTCGTATTGTTATAGTAAATTTTCAGTACCATACATAAACATGAAAGTATTTCTATTAGGCTTTCACAGAGAAGACGCTTAACGTTTTTCAGTGAAATTTGATATGGAGATACCTTGATATTCTGAGACGGATAAGAGCATTTTTACAATTCCACCCAAAACGGTGAAATACGAATTGAAAGATTTATGGGTTATATTCGCATTTTGATCTTAGAGACATAAAAATTTGGAAGTGAGAACTTTGAGTAGTTTTTCGAAAAACTACCACTTAATAAAATGCGAAACAAGAGTACAAATATTTATGTGAGACACCCCCAGATTCAAAGTATTACACATGAAAAATTGTATTCTTGATTATGATTAAGAAACTAGAAAAATTGTTTCAAAATTTCGCGACGACCGTAAAGGTGCGAAAATGATAGTTGAAATTTTGTATGGAATTCGTTTAGTCCTAATGTTGGCACATGAAAATTGATCAAAAGGTAAAGGAAATAGTGTTTCAGTCTTTTTATTGAAACCATCCGTAAAGGTGCGAAATAAGAGGACGATATCGTATTGAAAAATTACTAATGTAATAATCCGAACTAATATCATGAAATTGAAGAACATATTCAAAGGAAGGATATAATATAATATCTCCTGTGTAAATACCAAGCAGATTAGGCATGAATCACGCTGCCCCAGGTCGTCTGTTAATTTGCGTCCATTGTTGAACATAAGCCTCCTCAAGTTGTCTCCACTCTGTTCTATTTTGTGCTACTTACAACCAGTTAGTTCTAATCGTTTTAATATCGTCGTCCATCACGTTGGTGATAGCTTCTACTTCTTTTATCATTGATATTCACTTTAATAGCTTCCATGTCCATCTCTGAGTTCTCTGAGTGATAAGGTGACCTGGCCATTACCATTTTATTTAGCTACACTCGTTGTCATTTGTTGAACCCATATCCTCCAAAGCTCATCATTTCCTATTCTATCCTTCAATGGCACTCCAAGAATTTGTCGTTCGATTCGTTTTTGAACTACCCTTAATATCGACGCTGATTTTCTTGGTTGTTAGCATTTCCGTGCCATAGGTCAGTACAGGAAGGATGCATAGGTCTTTCATCCATTCAAAAGCTGACCAGGCTGATGTTATACGTCATTTTATTTTGCATGTTGGGTTAGATGCTAATTCTTATCTCATAGCTGAGATTTACATATTTGACAAACAAATCTACTGTCTGATCGCGGACAAACAAATTATAGCGAGAAAATAGATTTGTCATGAATTCAGTATTTTTGAAATTCGTCCATAATCGGCACAGGCTTTGTCAAATTCATTCCGCATTCTATATCTTCTACGAAACAAGTGATCTAACTTTTCGCCATTTATAGCGATCCCTTCAATTACAAATGAAGCCTCTTTAAAGCACATTTTAGAGCACCTATAAACAGTTTTGGGAACAATGTATCTCCTTACTACGTTTTTGCAATTTTACTACTATTGTTGCTGTTTTGTAGATGTAAATGAGCTTTAAGAAGCGAGAATCTAAGCGACTTTCGTGAAATGCCTCTAGTATGCTGTCAAGCCCTAGTGTATCGAATGCTTTATGAAATTCGTGGAAAATCAGTATAATGGGTCTGTTACGCTCTATAGATTTTTCTGAAAATTGTTTGATTGTCTAAAGGTGATCCTTTGTTCCGAAGCCTGAACGGAATCTGGCATATTCTACAGGTTGATAGAAGTATAGTTTATTTTCCAATTTTTAATTCTTCTTGTAAAAAGCTTATAGAGATACTTCTATTGACTTATCGGTTTGAAGTTTTCGAGGTGTATCTTGTCACTTTTATTATAAATTGAAATTATTTGCTATAGTGATGATATTTTGCAGGAATTGAAATTGAAGCGAGATATATAGGTTGATCAGATCCTTTATCTTTTCGATTAAAGTTTCACCTCCGAGTTTTGTAGATTCCATTACAATATCGTATTCACTTGGTGCCATGTAAGATTTTCTTGTGACGACGCGTCGTATTTCTTGAATTATTATCTCCAGTATACCCTCAGAGATCTGGTTCTCATTTGTTTTACTCTTCGCTTTATTTAATCGTTATCATTCTTCTCGTTTCCTTTTGTACTGTTCTCCATATTATTGTTCTACATATAAATAATAAATAACCGCTCCTTCACTGTTTTTTATTTTAACTATTCCACAAATTCCGTCATATAGTTTTCTTTTAGAGACTTCTTCATTTTCTATAATTTTTGGTTTTTTTTGTTCGTATATCTCTCCTGATCGTTTTCGATACTTGTTTATTCATATCTCATAATCCATTCAGATGTTGCCATTTCATTTTATCTACCGACTTTTATCCACCTTCCGTTATGTAGATGGCTCTAGTTCATTGTCTCGTGTTCTTTTTGGGCATGAGTTTCGATGGCCACTTGTACAGCTTTCATGATTTTTTGGTCAAGGTTAGGTTAGGTTAGGTTTCAATTATGTTCTTAAAAGCAAATCCCTTGCAGAATACAAATGCTCAACAATATATCTCTGTGCACTGATCAATCCGTAATCAGCAAGCGTGATGTGTTTCCAATGCAAAATACCCCCATAAATGAATTTTGTCTGACTGTAAAAATACTCCTGGTTAGTAGGATACATCCCAAATCTGACATGCTACGACAGTCCGCTCAAAGGATTCAATGCACAAAAAACTGACGTCAAGAAATAAAAAGCCTCTTCAGCTTTGCAAAGTATCTTGAAACAAAAAGTCTCTGGATAGATGAAAGATTTACAGAGATGGAAGTTGAATTGTCCAAAATAAAATGGGATATCATAGGAGGAAGCGAAGCAAGAGCTAATACTAGTTAAATATAAATTCATTCATTTGCTTTTCCTTTTTCATATGGTGTCACTATCTTTTGTTAACACGATAATTCGAGAAGTAAAATTCATTTATAATATTATCAGGATCTTAGAATTATCAGATTGGGTTTTAGAAATATTTGAAATGAACTAAAGCCAATGAAAATTCAAGATTTGACAACTATTTAAAGAGACATAATTCAAGGTAGTATGAATAAATGATTCAGAAGAAACACTATTTTCAAAATATCAAAATCTTCATGGAACGGACAAACCACTAACATGTGTTACCATTGGTAACCTTAAAGAAATGGATGTTATGACCAGGTGCCCTTTTTTGATGTTCGTGATCAGACAACATTGTATGTATTTAAATTCCATATCTTTATTTGATCCGATCATATCATCCTGATGATGATTAGATATCAGCAATTCCAAGTCCCAAACATAACTTTTCTTTTCCACTTTTAGCCCTTTATGAAATCAGAAACTTTCAGAAGTCATTTGAAAAATTTTCACAAGACAAGATATTATACCTTTTGTTCAGCCTTTTTTAGTTTGAACGAATAATATAATACGAATCTTGAGAGAATTTATATTTATTCAAAAATAACGGTTGACTGCAAATATGTATTCTATATGATTTTCGATACCCATGAATATGATTCATCAGAGTTATTTCACCTTAGTTTTCGTTTTTTAAGTATAAATTCGGATAACGCACCTTCAATTCTTCAAAATACCTATGGGGCTTGTAATTTTGATGGATAGACTCAAAAATCATTATGGATTTAAGTGGCAAAAGAATAATCTTTCGATACGTGCAGTTTTCAAATGCAAAACTCTAGAGGTATGCAAAGTTTTATTTTGAGGATGTAATAACATGTTACGTGCACCACTGCATTTTACATGTTGCCTCTATCGCTCTTCAATTCCTACCTATCACTTTTTCCGATCAAACTATACCGTGAAATCATGTTCGACTCCATTGTCTTTTCCCTTCCATAATTTCCATAGAATTCTTCTTTTCTGTATCCCTTCCAATTTCTGATGATTCTGTCAATTGAATTGATTTATTTTTCACTCCGATATAGCTTCAAGAAGATAGCTGATGATTCAATCTTGCATTTTTGTGAAAGTCAAGAAATTGAATGGGTTTTGACAAAAATTTCTCTAGTAAATGGAGGAATTGTCCGTTTATTAACTAAATTGAAGTTTGAGAAGTGGATTGTTAGTTTACCATTAAATAATTTCTCCTAAAATTTTGTCTTTAAGTCCACGTTGTACCTTTCATTTCAACTACTAAATTATCAACATTATCATTCAATTTTTTATTGTTCTCTTATTTTTTTCTTTTCGCTTCAATGAGCCACGTTCTTTTTAATTTAATGAAATTTAAAAATATTGTAACTTTATTAATGAATTGTCATTAGACAGAACGGGTGCATTTAGAGGGTGAGAATACTCCTTACTTATGGAATTGATACTCCTAGGTTAGACCTCCAAGACTAAGCCTACCCAAACTACATTTCTTTTCTTATGACTATGGGAACGATTATCTTCAAGTTAATAGACAACCGAATTATTAACTCATCTTACATACGTTTTATTTTTGATATTGGCGAGAATGTAATTAAAATCATTATTACTCCAAAAGTTGAACTGCATGTTATTGCTTCTCTCCCGCTTATTAAATTCTCGTTTAACGGAGGTAGTTATTTATCTTTGATTCTTAAATTTTGTTTACTCGGTTGGCCTATACCATTAACGCTTAAATTTTCTTTAGAGCGTAGTTCTCAACTTAGGGTTATTTCGAGTTTGTTTTTCTTAAAGCAATTTCCTTTATTTAGGTCTGCTGCCTGTATCTTATCGTTGATGGCTCTTTGAGTAAGTATCTTGCCTAGTGGCAGTTATCGGAGCACCCTTTGTTTAGGTCTGCTCAATTATCGTTTTGCTCAGAGATGCACTTCGTTAAGCCGTCAAGAGCAGTTCTTTCCAGGGTACTAATAATATTTTCCTATATTAAAAGTCATTTTGCTAGAATCATGAGAAATAAGAGATACAAGCTATCTTTTTATCACCCTAAGGTGGGTCCTCTTATATGGAAATATTTGGTGATTATATGTTTTTTCGCCAGTGATCCTTTTCGTGTATGTTCCATGTTTTTTCAGAATTCCAATTTCCGATGATGCTGTCAATTGAATTGATTCATTTTGATCCTTTTCGTGTATGTTCCATGTATTTTCAGAAATTCAATTAAACTTATCAATTTTTGTCAGAACAACCGTTACTTGTACAAATTTTCATACCTGACAATTTTATAATCAAATTAAAGTAATCTTACAAAGTTGAATAAAAACTATAGAAATATCCTTTCCCGTTGAAATTATCATATTATCTTGGTTTTTTTCTCCTTTGGAACAGATAAGATCCTTTGAAAGGACTTATTCCAAGGACTTCTTGAAGCAGAGACAAATCACCTTCTTCCCTAATTCGGAGCTCTTTTTCACGAAAATATGCAATGTAACACTCATACCTTCATCAGCCAAATTATTCGTGGATTAACAAGTATCCATATAACTCACATGAAACTCAATTCAACTTTAACCAATCAAAAGACAAAAACCAGAACAAATCTACGCCTCTTCTCCCTCTGGAATACTTTTTTGCAGCATTGTGCAATGCTGCTGGCTGTAAGAGTCGTTCTATAAAGTCTAAAGTCGTGTCTAAATAAGAGGTTCAAAAACTCTTTATGTCCTTCCCTCAAGTCTAGTAATTAGTCATATGGAGATGAATCCATTCTCACTCAAAATTTTTCTGAACGGTTCAACAGTATGTAATTGCGAGAGTAAATCACGAAAATATTAATATCCTCATCTTGTTTATTTCTTGACAGTAATCGAGAATATTTTTATCCAACGTTTCTCTCGTACCACTGTGTGGTCGATCCAATGCGACGAAACTGATACTTTTGCATTTAAAGGTCTTAACCCCATACCATTCACACAGTGCACCCAAAAGTTTAGTTAATGCTAGATTGTATTGGATATCACAACTATGTCGCTAATATGTATAGCGATTATTACACATGTTCTAATGAATTAAACGGTATATGCTAGAATCTAACAGCTGAATTTTTTTGGTTGATAAAATAATATCATCAGTAACCAGTAATTAATCATTATCTAAAGTTGGACATTGAATGTTGTATTATAATTTTCGAAAATTGATAATATAATTATTCATGAATTAACTAACTACACTAAGAACATTAGAACATTGAAGCCTGTTCACTCTCTTAGCCTATCATTCAAATTTTGAACAGTGGGTAATCAATATCAAAAGCATTGTGGGCTATTTCATATTTTCTTTTATATTTATTATAACGTTCGTTACAATTTATACAAGATTTGCTTTGCAATCTTATATCAATTGGAGTCTGTACAATTTGAATATATTTATTCACCAGTGGATTTATATTCCCTGGTTTGTGATTAAACTGATAACAGATATAACTTCTAACCATATTTAGGTTTTCCCGAATAGTACATGTTCTCATTCTCCGGAATAACATTCCTTCTTCTGTTATTTTTCTGAATGCGAAACCATAGTATTCAACTTTAGCAAATAATGTACTTCTCTTCTTATTTTCTTTGAATAGTCAAACCTTTATTTGGTCGATTTCATTCAAAACTTTCTGATTTTTATAAATTCCATAATTTCCTCCTCTTTGAAGTTCTCATCAATATAAGGATGCTTGTGTAACGTATTTTCGTTTCAGTTATAAAGTGTGAATTGATGGGTTTTTTAGTTTTGTTTGTGAGAATAATTTGATCTTGGATAGTAATTGTAAGACCCTATGTTTAAGCGAATATTAATTTATATTTGATTTAATAATTCTACTTTCTTGTACTTTTGAAAACGAATAATCTTATTTAATATATCAATTTAATACCCTAATATTGATCTAATATCTTCAGGAAGTAAATGAAATATATAATGCAAAATGACATTTGTACATGATCGCGAAAGTTGCTAGCATCAACTCCCCCATGCATCACTCAGATGTATCTGAAGGGTGATGAATCGTCAAAATATGAAAATCCGTTATTCACGGTTCACTATGTCGTTGCGATGCCGGAAGTGCGTCAGCACCGGAAACTTCGAAGACTGTCGACAGAGAGACGAACAAAAGTTCGGGGAAAGTTCTCTATCCTCCCTTGTTTGGTCGGGAAGTCTAGGATAGATTGATATTCGGCGATTTCTTTTATGGACTTGTTTACTGTTGTGCAAGAAAAACGGGTCGTTTACTGGGGTTCTTTTCGATGACTTTTCAGTATTTCCATGCCTTTTCTAGTTAATTTTCAGTTATTAGAACATATAGCTGATGAAAAAGAAAAGAATATGCTACAATTCCGCCAGATCAAAATCTTGTTTGGAAAATCATGTTAGGAATAACGTGAATGAATATATTTACTATTCAAAAAATTACTTCATCATTTTTCACTACTGAAACTGTTAACCGTAGATAGAATATCTCAGAATAAATCATTCGAAAAATTCTTCTGAACTATTCAATTCTAAGTGTAAAGAATAATTGAAAGTTTCCCGTATAGAAATAAAGAATTTTATAATATTCTGAGAACCCTTTCTATACCATTCAGCAAGGAGAACTGTTTATTTCATCTAGTCCCGCTCTTCTTTCTCCGGAAATAGAAGGAAAAGTTACTAAACTAAAAAGATCTGTTAACCTGGGTATTAAAGTGAGCTAAAAAAGCCGTTTATTAAAAGTTCTGGGAAAATTTTCCTATGCCTGGAAATACTTGCTTGTCTAGATGTTTTCTGTATTTTCAAATTTTAACGTGTAAGTCTTTCATTATTTCTCAGAAAAATTGAACTTTCAAGAGAAATTATGAAACTCTTTCACTTCGACACAAAAATATATTCTGTTTACAACATAAATAAGCTTATGCTAAAAATCTATAGATATGGATGAATTTTACTTTTTAATTATCATTTTGTTTTATATCTTGAACAGAAATTTGTTATGAAGTAAGATCTGTAACATCTCAAATGAATGATTCACTTTTTCTGTTAATAAAAACTGTAAACGTTTTTAAACACATTCATTGAGAAATATTCTTTTGAAGACTTAAAAAGAAAATAGAAAATGTTTGATATATAATGCGGCCTACACGAATCTATGGAAACCTGAAAGGCATTTCCATGCACAGCATCAAATTGTCAAGACCTTCTCGTTAAATTGCAATCGAGTAATGTAGAAGAGCCTGTGTTTCCGTTTTGAATATGATTGTTTTACGAGGGAACTCTGTAGCATGCTCGATAAAATTGGGATCAATAGTTCAGCGGGTCAGTCACTTTTTTTCTCTTTCGGAAAATTTCCTGTTATTCTCTCTGTATGTATAGTAGTTGAAACATGCATCAAGGTAGAGTCTTCACAGTCACAATTAGTATATGAGGTAATGAGTTCCAGAACATTTCTAGCATAATCTTTTGCCGATAAAAATGTATTCAGCAAAAGGAGCTTAGTTCTATGACCAAGTGAATTTTCAACCCACACCAAGATTTTTCCTTCTCTGTTGCTGTGAACATCCCGACAATGTTCAATTCGATTCAACTTATTTGTTGCCAGATGATCTCTAATCTCACACTTATGAATCTATATATAAAATGAACTGAGATTTATCGGATAAAGATACAGTTCTCCATTAATTTTGTTTCCAGATGATATGTTATTCAATACATGGATGGTGAAGTCACCGGCAGGCTGAACATAAGACTCAGTTTGAGAAAGAATAAAAAATTTAATGACTGAAAAATGTTGAAAGCTAGTAACGTAGTATAAAAACTCTTGGCGTCATGAATCTAGTATCCCTAGTGCATAATTCAAAAATAATATAAATGGCTCCTGATGAATCATAAAGTTTTGAAACAGACTGTAGACGAAATAAGAAGGGCTGAATCTTCTTTCTTATCATCGATCCAAAACTACATATAACATCTATGAGTCAACTTATTCTCGTCATAAGAAAGATTTCTCTGTCCTCAGTGGGATATAGGGATGACAACTTTTTAAGTCCATTATTTCGAAAATCAAGACATTTGACATAAAATATTCATCATGTGGTAATTCCAACCATGTTAGCTGTGACTTTCAGGAAAAATTGAAAGTTAAGCACCCTTTGTTCATTTTATTCCATACTCTGGTCACTCTGAATTAAGGGGCATTATGCGGTTGCTAGATATTGCACAGAAATTAGTTGCTTCTTCATCTGGCTTAAAGAAATCGACGTTTCTTTTGTCAGTTCAACATAATACTGGCAAAAATTAATAAATGAAATAGAGAGATGAAGAACTTTAAGGATAATATATGAAACAGATTGATCATGTAGAAAGAAGGCAAGCAGAAGTTTGAGAGACTCTTGAAACGAAGTCCTTATAACATTGGGAACAATGAAAGATGATTGTACTGAAAACCTTTAACGCAGAAGGAACACTTTTGATTTCAAAAAAATGGTGATACTTCCAGCATTAACCCATTTTTATTTTCATTGACATATTTTCTTTATTGATGACTTATACTATCTTCAATTATTCATGCTCAATCACAGTTGAAATAGAAAGTACAAAACGGAAGTCACAGCATAAGTTAAAAACATAATTTGAGATAGATGACGTAGAATACATAACATAAATAGAAAAATCAGCAAAGAAACTATTCTGGTGAGTACAAGTATTATTCATACAACATTTTCATTTAGAATTATTCATTTGTAAGTTCCCTCATTCTTAAGGGAGTTTGTTTTAAATTGGATGAATTTTTCACCGACTTAGCAAGACTATGACGGGCAGTGATTACGAGGTTCTTCTACCGAGTGTTGAACGAATGATTGGCACTATGTGCTTTGTATTCTTCGAGTCTAGCCTGAATATCAATGAGCGTGCTATAGACAGATAATAAAGGAAGAATCATTATACTGAGTATCCAAAAGATTGGTGCGAAGATCTGTACTGATTTTTTTTCGAAGAACGGGTACTGTCCTCATCGTTGTACAAATTCCCCAAAGGATAAATCCATAGGTAATGTTTGAGTGAAACAGAGCAAGAAATATCACTCGCAAGCTCATATCGTCATATATTGAATATTGAGTTAAATCACTACTACTGTAAACTATTTTTATAGTTATGCCATCAGAGCAACTTTTGATTTACTCTTAGCATTTTCTCGAATAGGTCATTCCTCCATAATATCGTCATGGTTATTCTATTTAACAATTTTGTCAACATCACTTTGCTTTTTGCATTTTGAATATTGATTTTATTGAATTCTATTGATTTTTCACTTCTTCACTGACTTGCAAGTTTCCAAGTGAAGATTTGTCAATTATTAAACTTTTGAATTTGGGAGGCTTTAACTTGGTAAAATTCCATTATCAATAATAAAAAACAAACAAGTACTGTGTTTTAAGGAATTTTACTTAATAATTGCGATTCGTAACGCGTTTCACTACATTCGTCTGAAGAAGCTACGGTGTAGTGAAACGCGTTACGAATCGCTATTATTAAGTAAAATTCCTTGAAACACAGTACTTGTTTGTTTTTTATTAATTATTAAACTAATTAAATTATTTTTTTCAATCCAACAATAGTTCAGTATACACTCGAATACATTTTTCCTAGTGAAAATGAATCCTTGACTCAAATACTGGTATAGTTCAAAAATGGCTATATTTTTACTGCCACCTTTCATTTGAAGAATTTCCGTTAAAATAATTCTGAATCATTGAAGAGTCTATCTGGATTTCTGCAAAACCAAATTTCTAATACGTCTATCCAAAATTAGATATAGCAGTTTTCATGACTGTATGTACAACAGCTTACTGGTTGAAAGAATGAATGTCTTCCTCGAAACGTTAATAATTTTGTAATCAGAAACTGACGCAAAAAGTTAATCAATTGAATTTCAATGTATTAATCAGCCGAATTGTGAAAATATATTCGATCAAATTATTTTTGAACAATAAATTAGCGCTTTCAAAATTATTTGATTACGTTCACTCAATGTACCAGATGTTTCAAATTACTTGATTCTACGACTTCACCCACTTCTTGAGCAGATCGCGAAAATCCATTTGAGGAGGAACGGAAAAACCGTTTTTCGATATCTTTCCCATTTTTTTGGGATAATAACAGAAATTCACATTTAAAGGATTTAAAAACAATGTCACAATTCTTTTGTTTTCGAATATTTGCCTAAGCGATCAAAATTTTCTAGAAGCGTCTATTCAGACGAATAGAATGATGTTCATAAAAAATAATTCCTGGAAAACTTGTAGAGATATGACACAGAACTCTCTTATTTCTAATTTAAGTAAAGAAAACTTCATTCGGAGAAAGAAGAAAAAAATTCTGCTTTCAAAAATATAAAAGTTTCTATACCGGGTGGTGCAACTAAAACGAAAATGGCTCAATAACTGCTAAACTATTAGTTTCTAGACAAAAATCAGGTACAGGCTAACTTTTGTTTAAAAGGGGACATCTTTTAACACACGGTGATGTTATTTTACATTAAGGGGTGCACACAACTCAATTTTTTGAATAGGGAAGAAAGGTCGAGTGATACCTCATGAGAAAAATGATTCTCAGCACAAATGTGTAATAACTTTTGAGTTTTGACATATTCGGAAGAAGATGTAGGCTGGTTAATCAAACGACGAGTTATTTTCAGTGATTGCAAAATCTGTCGATTTCGAATGAACATTTATCGAAATACTGTTGTATTTTGGGGAAAAATATCTTCAAGCAGTGGTGCTTTCACTACACCCTCTCAGACACCCCCTCAGATCAGGGTGTCAACCCCTCAAATCTTCAAATTGATCAGTTAGTCCTAGTTATAGCTCGTTGGATAGATATTTAGAATTTTCTGATTACAGTGAACAAACTTTTAAATCCGATTACATTTCAATGAGGATACAGGGTGGATCATGGAGAAATTCATACACCTTATAAGAGCATCTTCACGAAGAAGCGATGATCGCTCCGTGTCATCGGTTGAAAGGCAAAAATGTTCCCCATCGGTGGACTGATGGAACGCAGAGATGTGAAGACAACCACTAGGGTAATGGCCTGCACGCCTCACGACCGCATACGCAACCGATCGTCGTATGTGAAAAGCTTCTTAACAGAGAGGTGTAATGCAGATTTCTCAACAACAAATGCGGCAGTTTTCGTTTTTCCAGATTGCTTGTATTTGATGAATGAAATCCGAATTAGTTTGTTTGTTCATCTAGCTGCTTTTCACACTCACTGGTTGCATCCATGCCAGTATAATGGTTTATTCAATAGCTCAAAGAGATGAAATTATTGAATTTTTTTCAGCAATAATACTTGTGAAAATAGAGCAGCTGCTATTTCAATGAACGCCATGATGACAAACATGTAAGTGCCAAGTACATCTTGGAGTTGGTGAAAAAATTTAGAGAAGCTGGCTCTGTTCAGAAAAGGAGAAGAAAGCAGGTCCAAAGACCTATTTCAAATGAAGAAATGGAAACTGCGTTGCTTGGGCAAGTAGCGATTGATCCCACTCTGAGTAAGAGAAAATTGAAAAGTGAAATTGGTTTGAGTCGAAGAACTATTGGACGAGTTTTCAAACAAAACAAATTCCATCCGTATAAAATGAAGATGGTCCAGGAATTTAATGAGGATGACTCCAACCGCAGAGTGCAATTCTGTGAAATAATAAGTGAGCGAATCGCAAACAATCCCCACTTTGTTTACAATATTTGCTTCTCGGATAAATGTACTTTTATTTTGAATGGCACTGTAAATCGTCATAACTACCGGTTCTGGTCGGATTCTAATCCCAGAATCTTTGGTGGAGTACATACCCAATATCCTGAAAAATTGAACGTTTGAGTTGAAATTCTGGAAAATGATCCTAGCTATTTAGAATGTTTTGTTTCAGCAGGATGGTGCCTCCCCACATTTTGCACTTCCTGTTCGACAATATCTAGATCGAGAATTTTCTGATCGATGGACCGGAAGAAGAGGCCCTACAGAATGGCCCCCCGACTTGTCACTATTGGATTTTTTATGGGGCCGCTTAAGGAGCCAAACTTATAAAACTGATCCAGCAGATTTGGTGAATTTACGGCAAGGGGTGTAGTCGAGTGTAATCGTATTACCCCTGAAATGCCACGTAATGTCCGGGAATGTTTCAAGCAAAATCTGTATTTGTATTTGGAAGTTGGCGGCGAACACTTTGAACATTTGTTCGATTAATACTGAGTTGACCTATTAAATGTATAAGGTATAATAAATTCAATTGTTCTTTCAATTTTCCAATTTTCAGTTTTTTCGTACTCACCAACATGTAGGTAGTTCTATGAATAAGCTCTACTATTTGAAAACCGAACAAACGTGTTCTGAATCTTCATCCAAAATCAACAGACTTCGCAAACACTGTATCGCTCTGTATTAATTCACTCTGTATCTTCATCATAATTCTGAAGAAGCAAAACTTTTGTCTACAAAATTCTAGGAATTCTAAAACCTTTCTAATGAGCTATTACTCAAACTCACTGATCAATTCCAAGATTTGAGCGGTTGACACCCTCATCTGAGAGGGTGTAGTGGAAGCACCCTTGAGTAAAGATATTTTCCCCCAAAATAATACAGTAATTCGGTGAGTGATCATTCGAAATCGACAGATTTTGCAATCTCTGAAAATAACTCGTCTTTTGACGAACTAGCCTGTATCTTCTTCCGAATATGTCAAAACTCAAAAATTATTACACATTTGTGTTGAAAATCAAAAGATCTTTCTGATGAGGTATCATTCAGCCTACCTTCTCATTTCAAAAAATTAAGTTTTGTGCACCCCTGCTTAGGGGGTTGAAGTAAAAACAAAATTTGACCTGTTTCTGCTTTTCGTCCAGAAACGAATTGTTTAGCAGTTATTGAGTCTTTTTCGTTTTAGTTGCCCCACCCGGTATATCAAACACTAATCCAGCGGTTTGATGTAATCGCTAGAAATATGACAAGGTTGCAGATGATAAATTTATTAAGGTTCAGTCACTGTCATTTCTTCGAGCTTCACTGAACTGCACAACAGTCCATACGACGAGTTTGGCCGGCCAATATGCTTTGCTTTTAATCTTCGAGTTTCGTGACGATTCCAGAGGCATGAGATAATACTTTGCATAGATTCCATTGCATTTGCGGCATCAACTTGGATCATTCCAGTTTCAAGTTTTCAACCAGATTTCTTTATATCATTCGTATATTCAAATTGGCTAACAGTTTCGGAACGAACGTTTATCAAGGTTTTGCATATCTTTAGCACAATTCGTTTTCTTTTTCCTGAAACTACAGGACTACAACATGGATTCTATTGTATGTTAACACAAATAAGTATTGCAAATATCATGATATTATTGATCATCTCACTTTGGAGTACGAAATAAATTATTAAGGACATGGAATATTTGATATACTTAGATTATTTATATTATCATTCAACTACTCTATTTGTTTCATGAAGGGAATAATGTCGTTTACAGGTGATTCTTTTCCACTATCGGTATTATACTCGACAAAGAAAGATTACATAATCGATGGTATTTATAAAGAATATTCCGTAATCGACGGCAGTCATTAAGACATGGTCAATCGGTTCTTCCTGATTTTACATCCTCTATATTGAAGGTTATGCGTTCTTTTTATTTCAAATAGGTAAATCCTAATTTGACAGTAACAGATCAAATTCTCACAAAGAAGCGTAGGTTATATGTGTTCATAGACAACTTAATGAGCTCTTTAGTCTAGAGGTAGTTCGCCACCGTGTCAACTCTGATGTCTCCTTCTACCACATCCTCTGCCAGGTGCCATACCAACTGAGCGAAGTCGTATCTTGGTCGAAAACGGTACCTCCGTTATATGGATGTCAAAGAAATGAATCAAGACTTTATAGTCTACATATCTGTACTGCTTATAGCCACCGTTATTAAGAGGAAGGTATCAAATGTTCTTGATACAAAGTTAACACAGTTAATACTCTACAAATAGGACATAGAGAGACGTTTTCTACACCAATGTTTATTAACTTTTTCAATGCGATATCATTTATCCTTTCTATGAAAAAAAAAATTCTTCCTAAGTATTTCGTTGTCTTCTAATTTTGAGGATTCAGGATCTGAACATCCACTCCAGATACGTCATACACCAATACAAGTCCTATTAGAATAGGAAATGATAAAAGCTATCAATCCCTTAAGTCATCTTTAGATGATGTTTTTTCTATATCGAGATTCCAGGTCAGATGGAGTCAAGAAATTATCAAAAAATGCAATTCAAGGTTGCCTATGAGATTAGCACTTTCTGTGTTCTATCCTCTTTAGTTACAATCCCGATGGCATGATTTGAATTTTTGGTGATAACTTTTTCGAAGATAATCCCCCATTGCCGTAAAAAACTATTCATCCTCTTTTTTGTGCACATATGAGAATGTTTTTATATTCTCTACTTTAGGTGCGTTAGTCATCGTAGTATTTGTCAAAAATGGTATTCTAATAATTTTTTTGAGACGCCAAGCTCGGGGCACCTCAATGAGATGGAATCATCTAGGCGGTCTCATAGAGAACATGTGTTTTTATGATTTTTTTTTGATTTTAGAGTTTTAGGAGAAAGAATCTCGGTGTTTATGGTGAATATTACTATCTCCATCGCTGTACGGATATTCTCTAGAAGGTGGGCGTCACTGGTTCTGTCCGTTTCTCTGGGGTAGGACTTAGCATCGATACTGTCATGAGTTTTCAAATGAAACCCAACGTTGATACATCGTCAGATACATGCCAGCATTTCATTATTCTCAAATATTCATTGTACATGGACCTATATCTATTAATGTTTGACTGCAAGATTTATGGAAGGTTGGAAATGCTGGGATTTTCGTTCACGGGTGTATCATATAGTAACTCACTGGCCAATTCAAGAAAATTAGTTGTGTTTGTCCAAGGTTTTTAGATTAGTGGTTATTCATTATGAAAAAGAGACTATTACTCATTATCAAATTTTGATGTCAGTCCAAAACACGATTGGGAGAAATCGCACAATTTTTATAGTAAGCTGAAAATGTCGTGGTAAAGGGAATTTTTTTTACGAATTTTGACCTGATATGATGTCATCGACATCAACCCCTCATTCATTAATTTTTTTGGTGAAGTGCTCATTTTTCTGTGTACTTCGATACCCCTTAGTAGAGGGTCCGATTCCGATATATAGGATGTTTAAATGGAGATAAATACATATGGATACTTCTAGGAATTAGTTTACTTACTCAAAACTCTCGGACAGATATACTAATTGATTATGCATAAGGAATAAGTTTTGTGTGGCATATTATACGAGAGCTTATATGATTCTTATCACGTTAATATTCTTTTTAATTCGTTCGGATTGGAGTATTTTCAAATGAAAATGCAATTTAGAATACACACAGGATTATGAACACTGAACACGAATTCTCAAAACTATTACCTCTGAAACGAACTTGAAAAGTTTCCAATGAATTAAATACTTTGTTCGATTGATTTGTCAAGATTCTGCATGATTCCGAACGAAGAATAAACATAAGTTAAAGAACAGAAACCTAAATTTTATTCATTTGATATGTTCAAAATGGGCACCTTCAACAGCTTGATATAGTGCCAATCGGTTCTCCAATTCATTAGTGACATGCACAATAATTTCAGGGGTTATCATTCATTATGGAGTTCGTGCCTAATTTTCGTTCCTGAATCATTCAGATTACCAACTTCTGTTTCATAAACTTTTACTTTTCTAGGTATCCCCAGAGTAAGTAATCCACAGATCTTCTCTTATAAATTTAACGATTTTCCAAAGACCTTATTCGAAAAGATTCGCACTGGCAAAGTATTGTGTAGTGCAGCTCCATCTTGTTGAAACCATATCGACATTTTAGAAAGTCGGGGCGATTGATTTTGGGGTGTAGCATAGCTAAAACGGGAGTAAAATAATTCCTCAGAAGCAACAGTACGTCTCTCCCGTTACATTGCCTTCGAAAAAATAAGATCTATTTTTTTATTATGCAGGCAAAAACATTGAGTTTTTGTGGATGCTGAGTATGATCACGCATCATGATGATTGTCTTCAGCGCAATATCTCAAATTTTGATAATTGACATCTCCCTTCAGGGTAAACGTTGCTTCATCAGAATATAAAAATCTGAATGGAAACGGTCTAATCTCATTAAACAAACTCATGGTTGAATCGCAAAATTCCACTCTGGTCTATATCATCTTCGTTAAGTTTCTGTACGAGAATAGTTTCATATGAATGTCATTTCTGCATATTTATACCTCTGATTGATCTTGTAGTTCAAAGCTAGTTGCCGGATTGGTAGATGTATATTTTCAGAATGAGAAAGTCCATCTAGTATCATCGAAAACCATTAACGGATCCTTCGTTATCACCACAAGCGAGAAATATCACTTCTTTTTCTTTTAAACCAGGCATATTCAAGTATCCAGATTCATAAACAAAGGAAAATGATCAAATCATCTTATGAAAACCATTAGACAGACTAAGATAAACCAACATTAAAACTGCATACCTAGTAGATGCAGAACTAAATAAGTGATCTGCAAGTTTGTGGATTTCAGGTGAATAAAATTCACCTTAGACTAGGTGCACACATATGGAATCCTGATACGGTTTCCTGATGAAAATTCAGATTCATAATTCCGTGAGAACAGTGCAAACTGATTGTTAGATTTCTCACTTCTGTTTAAAGGGAATGTATCCTCAATAAGCTTTGGGATCTCACTCGCATTCTTTTCGACCACTCTGTATGACGAATAAAAAAGAAGTAATTTGTATGTTTAGAATCACACACTCCTTGAGCGAAATTCCTTATTCCGATTCTCACATGGGGGTGTGGGTAGAGAGTTGGGGTTGATTTCATATGTTCACAATTGACTTCAGAAAGTATAATTTCCGAAACAATTAGTATATCTGTCCGAGGGTTTCGAATGAGTGAATTTATTCCTAGAATTATTTAGCCCACTTATATCGATTGAACCACTGTATATAACGGAATTTACTCATTTCAAATTATTATAACGTATCGAAACAGACAGAAAATGCGTACTTCACCATGAAAATGAAATGAATAGGTGTTGTGATTTGAAAGAAAGGTATATGAGGAGATATCTCTCGAAAAACGCAAGAAAAATTTTTCTGCACACGCGCACTAAACCCAAAATGAAAGGAACTATGAATTTTATGCGTTACTTTACACCAGCACGGTATAAAATCGAAATACCATTCACTTATTCATCATCAAATTTCAGTAACTTTAAATACGGTCATATTAAAAATTTTATTGAGTAGAATGTTGCGGTTAGAAGCTTGTTTCTTATATAAGAATTTTCCGATTGCATGTAAAACTTCGGAATGGAACTGTATTCCCGACATTTTCATCAAATTAGCATCAATATCTCTCAATCTTCCTCCCTAGCGTTATCATTTTGGGTTAGACATTTATTTGCCCTGTGATTCAATGAAATTATTCTCAAAGGGAGAGCAATCAACGAATCACTGTATTTAAGTATCATCGTATCTAAAGATGAGTCACTAAAGCAAGATTGGAAATTAGACGATTTTTGATTCTGAAGTCATTAATCAGGTTAGAATCGGAAAGCATGCAACGTTAACACCTCTCCTCTCTTCTCTCGTTTAATTGATTATATATAGTTCACGTGCTTTCTCTCTTTATACTAAACTTGCTACCATTTGATCCATATCCTTATTTATCGGTATGCACGATATAAAATATTCTGCGAAGCTGTCCCCAATTTCTTCTGATGAAAAATACATTAGACCTAATACGTAGCGTAACCATTTTCTATTTTCAGAACCAGCCGGACCGACACGGCGAACCCGCTACCGGACTTCGAGAAAGATACGAACAGTAACAAACAGATGTGGAAACATCTGTTTGATATATATATATATATATATATATATATATATATATATATATATATATATATATATATATATATATATATATACACAAGGAATTACTTATTTAAAACCGAAAAGTGATAATACTATTGATCCGTCTCAATATAGACCAATTACTTGCCTTCCAACAATATATAAAATTCTAACTGCATGTATTACCCAAAAATTTATGCACATTTGGAGAATTATAATATTCTTTCCGAACATCAAAAGGATGTAGAAAAAACACCTTGGTACTAAAGAGCAACTTGTAATTGATTCTGTTGCTTTGAATCAAGCTCAAACTAAGAAGAGAAATATTCATACAGCCTTCATTGATTACCAAAAGGCTTTTGATAGTTCTCCCATTCATGGCAAGAAATTTTGGAAATTTATAAAATTGATAAGACACTTCGTCTTTTTCTTGAATTTGTAATGAAAACTTGGAGAACCAATCTTCATTTAAATATTTCAAAACAATCGTTAAAATCCGAAGTAATTCCAATCAAAAGAGGCATTTTTCAAGGTGATCCTTTAAGTCCTCTTTGGTTTTGTCTTTGCCTCAATCCATTATCTCATGAATTAAATGCTACTAGTTTCGGCTTCAAAATAAAGAGTCTATTAACTGAATTCAAATTAAGTCACTTAATTTATTTAGATGATATTAAATTATATGCCGGAACCAGATCTCATTTAAAAAGTCTACTTGAGATTACTTTCAACTATTCCAATGATATTCATATGAAATTTGGGCTTCCAAAATGTAAAAATCTCTCTATTCAAAAAGGAAAAATCACCTCTGATTATATAAAGATTTCCAATATCGAAATCGAGCCAATGCATCAAGGAGATACATATAAATATCTTGGATTTTGTCAAGAGAAGACAATTAACCATAGCAGCACTAAAGAAAATATTAGAAGTTCATATTACAAAAGACTTAGAATTATCATCAAGAGTTATTTAACTAGTAAAAACCTTTTCAGAGCTATCAACTCTATGCTGTTCCTATTCTTACATCTTCTTTTGGAATTATTAAATGGTCTAAAACTGATCTAAATGAATTACAATGTCAAACGAGGAAAATGCTCTGTAAATATCATAAGCACCACCCAAAGTCAGCTGTTCAGAGAGTTACACTACCTAGACATCTTGGAGGTCGTGGATTAATTGATTTGAATAATCTTCATAGTAAACAGATTTTTCATCTACGTTCCCATTTTCATGATAAACAGAGAACGTCTAAATTACATGATATTGTTGTTGCTTCAGATTATAATCTTACACCTCTGAACTTGACAATGCAAAAGGTAGATTTTGATATATTTGATGATAATTCTAAAAGAGAAAGTTGGATGCAGAAGGAATTACACGGAAAGCACCCTAAAGAATTGAAAAATGATTATATTGATGAAATCGCATCGAATAAATGGTTAGTATCTGGAGAATTGTTTGCTGAAACAGAAGGCTTGGCAATTGCGATCCAGGATCAGGTTGTTTTCACGAGGAATTATAGAAAACACATCATCAAACAAAATATAGATGATTCTTGCCGTAGATGTTTCTGTTCTTCAGAAACAGTTTTTCATATATTATCATCTTGCTCAGTCCTTGCTTCAACAGATTATTTAGAAAGACATAATGCCGTCGCTGATATTATTCATTTTAATCTAGGAATTAAACATGACCTAATTCCCAAAAGAAAAAATTTCACAAATATGAACCTGAGATTATTTGTGAAAATGACAAATATAAACTTTATTTTGATAAAACAATTCTTTGCAACAGAGCTGTAAAACACAATAGACCAGATATCATTCTTAATGATAAACAGAATCAAATAACATATATAATTGATATTGCTATACCCGACACACATAATATACAAAATAAATACAATGAAAAAATTTCTAAATATATGATGCTTGGCGACGAGATTAAAAATGTGGAAAATGAAGAAAATATTTATTCTACCGATTATTATTTCCACAACAGGTGTTATTCCTAGAAATCTTCACAAAAGTATTGAGATTTTGGGTCTGAAGAAAAATTTGTTTGAACAGTTACAAAAGATAACAGTCATCAAATCTTGTAATATTCTTCGTAGGTTTCTTTCCGAAAATAATAATGAGGTAGAGTCATAGGTTTTCTTTAGTTTATACTGCTCAGAATCTCATTTCATATTTTATTTATTTGTTTATATAAATGTAATATAATTAACTGACAATTTTGTCATATTTATATTCAGAGCAGTATTCTATTCGATCGTTCACCACTTCACACAAAGGAAACTATTAATGAGTAAATTCAGTGTTACTTGACTAAAGTCCGTACACTGGATTTTTCCGGGAGAAAGCCTCTGACACTACTCGTTGGTACATTGATATCATTGTCTGATGATGCTATAGTATGTATATTTTCTGGTAGATTGATATATTCTCATAACATTTAACGTTATCCTAATATATAATTATTCCAGGATATGTTTTGATTATAATCATTGCCTGGCAATGGTATTAATTACCGGGTGGTGGATTTATATTTTTCATGAAATCAGTTTGATTGCATGAACAGATATATGGGCAACTCGTCGGGGTAAAATATATATATATATATATATATATATATATATATATATATATATATATATATATAT
This sequence comes from Cryptolaemus montrouzieri, assembly GCA_013387265.2. Taxonomy (NCBI): domain Eukaryota; kingdom Metazoa; phylum Arthropoda; class Insecta; order Coleoptera; family Coccinellidae; genus Cryptolaemus; species Cryptolaemus montrouzieri. Next base: position 55,279,736 of record JABFTP020000185.1, on the reverse strand, counting down.
ATATATATATATATATATATATATATATATATATATATATATATATATATATATATATATATATATTATATAAAGAATTCGAATAATTGTATAATAAATGCTTATATCTATAATTATGGTGTGTGCCAGAAAAACACAAGTGTGGGCTCTGGAAAATGTAACTGGGAAAACCATAGTATCTTCAGTATGATTCAATAAACGAGTGAAAAAATCTGAGGAAAAAACTCGTTTCCCTGTCGCTATTGCACTAGTAATAGCTTGTCTGTTTATGCTGTGTTAGTGTCGTGTGTACATGAAGAGTACCAAAGATTTTTCTGCTTAGCAGCTTCAATTCTCATCTTGCACTCTAGGATTTCCAGACGAAGACAAGGGTGAAAGGAAGGGGGTTTGGGACAGGAATCTGTAACAATGGAAAAAGAAAACCAGCAGAAAAATATTTCCACAATCATACCTGACTCTTATATGTCTAAACACACTTGAATTTAAGAAAAGATTTTACATAGCAAGCAAGTCCATGAAAAGAACTAAGAAAATACATAACCCACGATATTTCCTCTTTCGCAGAGATGTCATTCCGTCGCAGTGTGAGTCTCCTGAAACATAATCACTTCCTTGTTCTTGCTTGTCAATTTTGAAGAATGATCTCGCAAAATCCCTTCAATATTCAAACTCCACAAAACAATTCCCTCTCTGTTTGATCGAGAGAGCCCCGATGGCTAGGTTCGGTCTTCTAAGTGATGCCGATTATGATCTATAGATGTTCTAGAATCATTATGAACCCAATTTTGGGTTGACATCTCCCATATATTATTTCTTCGTGGTTCTTGTTTAATTTAAAGAAAAATTTGTTGAAAAATTTTGACAATCTTCTTAAAAATATGAAACCATGTATGGCGATATTAAAATCAAACACTATTGCCTTAGGATTATGGCAGAATTCACGGCCCTTTCTATACAACGCCGGAGCTGCTCATGTGGCAACAGCACGTGACAGCACGCATGCATTTAAATGATACTATAATATGAAAACGTTTGGGAACATGCTCTCATAATAACAGAGAAATTTGTAAGAACAATACTAATGATCTTAGTAGAAATAGGTAACTGAAAACAATAGGTTAATGATTTGAAGTACAGTAAGAAGTTTCCGTATTTTTGGAGCACTCAGTTGACTAATGGAGTTATTTTTTACTTTGGTATAATTATTTAGCAAGATGTTGGACATAGTTTTCAATAACTTGTTGATCATATCCTTAAACTGTAAGCCACAAACACAGTTATCATAATATTTTTGGGAGGATAGCCTGGTGTTGAAGAAAGTAGAATTGAAATTTTAATTGTTGAGTGAATGAGGAGTTTACGTTTATTTTCGCATTTTAGAGAATCTATTTCAAATTTTTTCGATATTGAATGATTCATTGCATAATATATATGCTTACCAAGTAAAAGCACTGTGTCAGATGGAATAAAAAGCCCTCCCCTATTCAAATCATTTGATTATTTGAAATTATCTGAATCATCCTCAATTTGTGACTGCGCTTGTGGTATAAAATTCGTTCACATTTCACAGAAAGCAAGTTCATTTTTTATTTTAAAAGACCCATTCAAAAAATGAAAAGATCATTAATATTTTTCACCAGATTTGTAACGTTGAGTTGAAGTTCATCACATTCCTAAACATACTTGTATCTAATTATTATATTTTCTAATTGCGACCATCTATTAATTTTGCCACCACCATTAAGAAGCCAATCCAAATCTTCTTTAGATATGTAACAGTTGTTTATACATGCCTCTATACTCAAACCATCTTGCACTTTAATACAGACAGGTACCGTTGGCTTATTTTCCAAATCAACCTGATAAAAACAAACTTTATCACTTGAAACTTCACACTTTCACTGTTGAAATTCAGTTTTTGCCTAAAATAGTCTAAGAACACTGTTAAGTCGTTAATAATGTCTCCACACAGCCATTGTTCGATTTCCTGTTCCTCTCTTTGTAAAAACGTTTTCTTTCAGACAGTATGGTCTTTCCGTACTCCTGGCAATTTCTTGCTTATATAAGAAGGTAAATTGGGAAATAATGTGGGAACTGCCCCAGGTACCAGTGCATACCACGATCTAGATATAACTCTTTCCAGGCCTGTCGTATCAAGATACTTCTCTTCTTTTAAAATAAAATGAGGTTCAAATTGTCTTTCACAAACAACAGAGTTTTTACCAGGAGTCCAGTTTTTTCTGGGAATGTTTTTCATCCAAGTATTCCTCAGCAAGTCATCATTTGCAAAATTAAACACTGATACCTTTTCGTTTTGCGATTTATAATTGCTTTTACAAGCTGGCACTACACACGTATTCAGCATGTTTAGAGTCTCGAAACGAAAACTAAACAGAACTAGACAGACACCATATACAGGTGAATTAGCACCTGATTATTCAAAACATGAAGTGATGTTACACTCAAATGAATAGTGTTCGCAATGAAAACTGTAGATTGTTTGAACAATGCTTGAAACTTCCAAAAACCAATAAAGTACGAAATATCTTTAACGTGCCTCAACCAGCTGTAATCAATGGCCCGCATGATACGCACTCCGTACGGGCCGTCAATAGCCCTGCTAGCATTGTTGCCAATTCTCAGCCGCTCCGGCCTTGTATAGAGAGTGCCGTGCAGAATTCCAAGCTTTTACAAGGTTCTTTCAACATACTACATAAATTTATATACGAAATCTTAGCCTTATATTTTAACGGGCAAAATTTAGGTCGATTTTTGATAGGACGGGGACATTTGTTGTTACAGTATCGTTCTCGTCCTATCAATTTGTTACCCCTGGCAGCTTCTACTCCAAACTTTTGAATGAGAAAAAGGGGTTGTGTGATACCAACTTAAAAAGGTGATTTAATTATCTATATGACCACGTGAGTCTACCTTCTGAAATAACATGCGACGAATTGAAATCGGAAATTGTTTCGAAAAATTCTAGATTTTCATGAATCTGTTCGATCTCTGCTTTGGGAAAACATTCGATCAAAATCGATTTGCTGGATCGGAAACATTTTTGATACTTATTTGAACGTTGGAGAATCCACCCTCTACCTCTTCAAGTACCAACCTGACATTTTTCGAAACTGCGATAGGAGTTGCATGATACCTCATTAGAAAGGTTGTTTGATCCTCAATATCAGTCTGCTTTCAGACTGTGCCAGTAATTGAAAAGTAGCCCTGCTTTAATCTTCTATGATTCTCATGAAAATCTATTATATAAAAAGTAACATATTATTGAGTTTTCAATTCTTTAATCGTGGTACATTCCAATCGCAAATGTTCGAAGGGGTCCCCAATTACTTCCATGCATTGGTACAATTGAAATTCGAATGATATCCCAACATTTTGTAACATTTGTGGTATTATCTGCTGACATACATCAGACTTGAAATAGCCCCATAAGAAGAAATCGGGAGTCATCACATCGGGCAATCTACCCGGCCATTCTATAGTGCTTCTAGATTGAGACAATTTAAACTTGATTTTTAAGTCGAGCCGTGAATCCCCAATTGATATGATGTCACATTGAGCATATTTTTGTTACGAAAGTTGAAATATTAGTATTCATGTTAGAGCAGGTTACCTGAGGAGCGAATAGTTTGTTACAATGAATTGTCTTTTATCAGAGTAAGAATAATATCAAAATTCTGGCAGCCTTTTGCATTATTAGTTATCCTTTCAACGAACGGTTATAGAACCTGATCGATGGATCATTCAAAATGAAAATTCGAACTGAAGAGAAATATATTACTCCCAGCCTATATATCTACAAATATCTTCATGCAAACAACAAGATTCTTCAGGCTAAAGCTTGACAATACAAAATAGTGTCAACATCGAAAATAAGAAACTAGCCAAAGGACTGAAGACAACAATATTATTACAGTCACGCTGTATTACACCCACACAAATGGAATTCATATCAAAAGCCTAGAGTAGAACTGGTTCCATTTCATGGTAACGAGGGGCGTACTTACAAAGAAAGAGTGTATTTACAAACGAAAGAATGATGGAGATACCCTTCCTAGGCCTGGAACCTCAGAAGTTTCAATGAAGTGAATATAGTGAAGGAGTTACATAGTATTCACACAAGCTGCATGCACTGAAAAGCAATCAAAACACTGAGACGGTTACTGGAACTGGCCCAAAAATATCTAACGAAAGCTTCAATTGCAACATTAAGGATCCTAGAAGGCGTTTCACCTAAAGAGAATCGGATTGTCTAATAATGCCTCATGCCGATTCTGTAAGGAAAAGCAATAAACTGCAAACTTATATTTTGCTTTATCCTTTACCAGTGTGCCACTTTCAGAATCGGGTTTTCATGAATCGTAGGATTAACAGAAAATGATCTGTTCAATGGCCTTCCCACTCACCAGATTTGCATTCTGCCATTAATTTTTATGATAACACTTGTGAAGTAGGATTTACAGATCTAATGATGATAATTTCGACGATTTAGGGATAAGAATAAAGTAAATTGAATTCCCTCAGAAATTATATGTAAAGTTATCAATGAATTCGAAGATCGGTTTCCCATTTGTCAAGCTCATTTTGAAAATTTGGATTGTAAAAATGTTTAACAGTCAACTGCATACACATTGTTTTGGTTTGGTTTCATCTTGGTTGTCCTGATTTCTACTTCAACAATTTTTATTAATGATTTCAGAATTTATTATTTCGCGACTTCATTCGCAAGAAATACTAAATTACATTGCTTCTGATTATTTTCCGAATTTTATACTTACATTGACATTCTGTTCGAACACACTGTAGAACTGTAATACGGAAAACAGATGAAATTATTTTTTGTCACTCTATCTTTGTTCACTATAAAGATTCTTATGTTACGGGGTATAGAGGATGAGGGATTGATTTCCTTAATACCGAATCCACTACACAAACGGTTTTTTTGCGTTTAGTTAGTTAGAAGACCAAGCGTTTTAAAATTTTGAATATATCATGAAAAATATCGAATGAATTATGGGCCATTGCAGAACTCTTTACGATAATATTGAATAAGAATATAGGGGTTTTAATATGAAAAAAATGGTCGATGACCTTGAGAAAAAGTGATAACAAAAATCATACTTCACCTAAAACTTTCTTGCTTGTTTGGTGGTCCATGTATTGTATTGTTTTATTATTGTTCCTGATCGTCTGGTTCTCGGTTCCTTGTGTCAAAATTAGAGGCAATTTCTTATCATTGAGAAAATATGATTTTGTTTCGTTGAAATCGAAAATTTAATACTCCTTCCATATTTTCTTTCTTTTTTTTCAATAATTTCATAAATTAAATACACGTTTTTGATTCTTTTGAGGTTAAATTTGTTTTATATAGGTAAATTACAGTTCGCTTTCTATTTTGAGCGAACTGTTTGACTTTATTCCACATTTCTATGTTCCTTCTACAACTATATACCCGTTTCGTCATCAATCCATGCCTTCTCAGGTCTTCCTCTTCGCCGGCAGTTCCTGACTGAGTTTCAGTAGTCTTTCCTCTCATTCTCACCAAATGCCCAAACCATATCAACACGTATCTTTCTATATATTCCAAGACAGATTCTACTTCCAGTTCATTTCTTATATCTCTTTGTTGTGTGACTCCCTTCACTCTTTTGAGGTACTTCGTTTTAAAAGCCTATATTTTGCTCATCTGCACCAAACTCAAAAGCCAGCTTTTGCTTCCTCGTGTGAGAACAGGTCTAAAATGAAGATATTTCGCCATTATTTGTAATTTTTTAATTGTCTTATTTTAATTTATAGTTTCATTTTATTGTGGCAAAATGGATAGTATCATCTGTTTTTTTACTACACAAATTTTACGTAAACCAAACATTAATTAATCCTTGAATTATGATCTACTAGAAACAAATAGAAAGGGGTAGTTAATTTAATTTGAAGCTGGAAGAGATATTTAAAATGAAAATCATAACGCCATAGGAACAAGTTATCTATTACATTCCCTATGACAAGTTTGAGTGGAAACACCTCAATCTCCAACTGCTGAGAGATTTCAATGAAAGAGAAACCAAATTGCATTTCAAATGATGCTCAGCTTGGACCATTTTCGTAGTTGAACTTTTTGAATGGTACCCCTTTTTTCTTTTTCTTTGTTCGATCAAATTTGAGTACCTTCTGCCAAAAACATATCAGTCAAATAGCTGTATTTTCCGATAAAGAAGAGATTTTTGCGATAATAATTCCAATTCATCAATGTAATTCGCAAAAGGGTATTTAAGTTTATACTAATTTCTTTCATTTATAGAGAGCAATTTGATCATTATTCCATCTCGAATAACTCACATTATTCAGTATTTCCGCTAAGAAATGACTGAAAAAGGAAAAAAAAATTCTGAAAATTTGCGATGCAAGCCCTGTCGTGTGATATCATGGAAAATCACAGAATTATTTTCATAGACTTCATGGATTCTGCATCAAATAACGGCAACAGTATTCAATTTTCTACAAAACTTGAGACTGTATGAACTGATCATTAATGTCTATCCCACTGGAGAATTTATGTCATATAGACTTGATTGAAGATATGGTTCATTCAAAATTCGAACACTCTTAAACTTCTCAAGAGTTCAACGAAAAAGTGGTTGAATATCGTGTTGAGTGTAAAAGCGAATCTAGAAACAACAAAACTGTTCAACAAGTTTCTAGAAAAACAGGAATGCTATTAACGAGCGATCAATCTTTTCAAGAAAAACATGACAAACTGATAAATGCAATTAGATTATGCTTTTTTTAAGAACTATTATTCGGTCTGATAGGTGTAGTTTTCACAATATTCGTCATTTCAGAAATCTAAACCAGCAGAATCCGGATAATATATAAGTTTTAATTTGCAGCGTAGATTTGGTAACGTTTATTGCGCGATTTATTCAAATCGCTTGATAAGACCAGTTCTGATGAAGGAAACTTGAATCAGAATAATTGATAATAACTAGTGAGCCCATTAAAATCGCTTTTAATATCTATACTGCTGATATACTGAGCGCCTAATACACTAAAACGCCTAATAAACTAAACGCCTAGTATACTAAACCACAAATATACTAAAAGCCTTTTCGTATCCAACTTTATCTATAATAAACGCCTCATCATATTCACGGATATTCATACATAATAGTTCTTCATGTTATGTGGAACTCCCCCATATATGGCCTCACACATCCTTTGCGAGGCAGTTTCCAGTACTGTTTTGAATACTGACTCATTAACCACAAAAATTTCAACACTATTCATTACTATCCCAATTCAAACAGATACATTCAATTTGAGAATCTCAACCAATTGAGCTAGCATAAGGTAAAATTTGAAAAAATTGAACATTTATCGAAAAAATGTTTAATCATCCTTCAGGCATAAAAATTCAAATATCAAGGACTCAAATAATGTTTCACAATATCTCAATAATAAATAAACTTCAGAAAGATCGATATATAGAGATCCATATTTACAAATTTCAAATTTGCACTCAACTGTTCTCACTCGAATAAAATCGGATAAGAATCTAATAAGATTCGTGAATTATAATTTTGCAAACCAAAATAAATACCAAATAAGGGCTTAAAACAGCAAGCTGGAAGAATTACTTCTGAAGTATATTGATGAAAAAGAAAATAGAAGTTCTTCCCAGATTAAAACTTTTCAAAAGTATCCAAAAGACAAAGGCGAGAAATTACTAATTGAATGAAGGAATACTACTGAATATACCAAAATTTCAATTTATGTGATTGCCCTGTATATAACTTTTTCGTATAAATTCAAACAGACCAACGTTCACACGATTTGCTTACCAGAAAGGACAAATATCTTCTGAATTGAAGTGTTCTTGTAAAAAGCAGAAATGAGGTTCAAACATCCACAAATTTTTGAATTACATTATGAACCTTCATATTCAACAGAATAATGTTAACTACACAGTCTCGATACAACTTTAACTGTGATCCTCAACTGTCAAGTTGTCAGTTAATTTCGAGAAGTCAATTTCTTTCAGGGTCTACAACTGTATACCCATTTCCTTATGTCAATCCATGTCTTCGTAGGTCTATTTATATATTCCAAGACAGATTCGACTTCCAGTTCATTTCTTATATCTTCCTTTCACACTAACCCTCTTCGTTGTGTGACTCCCTTCACTCTTTCGAGGTACTTCATTTTAATAGCCTGTATTTTGCTCATCTGCACCCAACTCAGAAGCTAGCTTTCGCTTCTCTATGTGAGAACAGGTCTAAAATGAGGATATTCTCGTTCTAATACTTTCTTCCTCTTTTTTACAATTGAGTTTGCTAGCGCGAAGTGCAGCTTAGAATAATTTCCTAACCTCCCATATTCCATATCACCATTTTCTTGTATTATTAGCCCTAAACACTTGAATGACTGTACTTGTTCCAGCTTCGTTTGAACTATTTATATATATATATATATATATATATATATATATATATATATATATATATATATATATATATATATATATATATATATATATATATATATATATATATATATATTATAATACCTTTTATGGACCATTACTTTTGTTTTCTCGAATGATTCCTCTTTTTCCTTTTTTCCAACTCTATTGTCTAAACTTGCGAATCATTCTGAAGCTTCTTTTTGTTCTTAATAAATACCATCACATCATCAGCAAATATGCTATGAAATTGTAGGCTTCTGGAGTGACCTACACTACAGGAACGAGTTTACTGCACTCCACCAAAAAGTTTGGACCTGTTGAAATAAGAGATAAGAACTGCCTTTCACTAAATTCTTTAAAATCCCCAGATACCATACTCAATGCAACACGTACCGTATTAGGTTGATATCAATTATGTATTCAATAGCAAAGAAGCATCAATAAGTTTTATGAGAAATTTATTCATGTTGGTTGAGTGTCTTCATTTCAATATTCTTCCTAATCGAAATAGATATCTCCATTCTTTCAAGTTTATTTTGAGTCTGGAAAACTGACAGCCCTCGTGTTCACTACGATCTGGATATCTTGCTCGATAATTAGAATAACTATTTCTGAAAAATAAGCATGTGTCATGTCTGTATTACATGATTCTCGTCTTCCATACTAATTAATACTTCAGTTGTTCCGTTTTCAGTAATTCTTTTGTTCCGTTTCCAGTAATTCACTCGAAAACCGGAATAATGTGAGCTACTCGTACTGAAAAATTAAGACACTTCCTGAGGCTGCAAAAATCATCACAAACACCAAACAGTTTTGAATGACGAAGGTACTTGAATTGAAAGAATAATCGGAAAAAAAGAATTGAATTGAAAAAATATTTTTAAATAACAGATACTAAAACACTATTCAAAAATTCTCTAGTTTCATGGGGAAAGGGAACAGCTAGCCCTTATAAGTGTCAACAGAAATATTGAAAAGTCATAAAAGCCAAGAACATCAGATTCCAGACATACAAAATTCTGTAAATACCTATGTGTTTACTAGAGAAGAATAAGTTTTGTATTAGATATCAGGGAAACAGATCCTTATCTGCTCATAGAAATTGATTATAAAGTAATTTTGTCTTTTGCCAGCTATTCGTACTTTATAGAAATTTTCATTCATTATAGAGGCATGTTCTCGTAGAAATGGTAGTAAATAAGAGAAAAAGACTAGAACTTGAACGAAATCGTAGGGGTTACTATATGACTCTTCTGAATTGCCAACGGAGAGCAGTGGGAGCAACTTGATCGAGTGAATGGGGACCATAAATAACCCATTAATAGATGATTCGCCATGTTTCTCTATTCAGGGCCGATTTCAATAATTTTCTTTCAATCTATAGCTAATATTCTTATGCATGTTTAGTGGAAAAAACAAGACATGTGTTCTTCTTTGTAAAAGAAGGTCATAAATGGAAATTTACACTTTTGCGTTTTTCATTGTTCTCGTATCAGATTCTGAATATCGCATCTGCACTAGAATAAGTATTAAGTGCGAAATTAGCCAAGATTTTGAAATAAAATGTAGTAATCATAATCAGCTAATATTAGCTCTTTTGGACATATCGAACACTGAGTAGATACGGCAAATATGCTTAACAAAACGAAGGATACGACAACATAACCTAGGAATTACTTTTCCGAGCGTTTTAACATGTTAAATGTAGAACAAAGCTTATTTAATTTTTGATGTTTAAATAAACTGAAACATTGTGTGTGCTCCCCCTTTCGTCATTAGTTTTATTAAAGCTAGTAGTTAAATAATTAAGCATTTGTGTGCATTTGTATTGATTCATAAGTACTTCAACGAGATACCCATAGCTATAAGGTTAGCTATAAAATTGTGTATTTTTGCGATGTTTTTTCAGAAAACATTTTTTTCAAGCCTTAGATAGAAACTGCAGCAGAGACATAAAAATGCCTGACTAAGCACAGTCTACTACTATGGCTATGAAACAAGACGAAAATGTGAATCTCTCTCATGCAATTCAAATACAGCAGACGTATACCAAAAACCTTCGAAAATGAAAATCATTCAAAGATTCCGTGAAAGAGAAAAATACAGATGCATATTACGAAGTCACGTGTCGAAAGAAGGTTGTACTGGAAAATGTAAGAAGCACAGTTCGAAAAATATCTCATGAACACAGCGATCCCTGATCCACTCAAAATTTTAGAAAATGGCGAACAAAGAGAAAAAGTACTTAACATGACGTAAAAAATTGCCAAAAAGAATGAGCAGTTATATGCTCAAATATGACAGAAGTATTCATGATCTATTCAGTTCAAACCAACAAATATCAAATTAGCCGGCTCGGTGGCGTATGGGATATGATGCTCGTCTCCTGCGCAGAGTTACCTGGGTTCAATCCCCACAAAGTCGGTGCGATTTTTCGAATTCTGGGAATCACTTGAGTATCCATCTTTCGGAGGAGATGTAAAGCCGTCGGTCCTGTCTAACAGAGATGTGTTGGACATTAAAGATCCCTTCCCTCGACAGGAGAGGGTTCGGCAAAATTCCCAGGTTAGTGAGGTGACAGAATTCCCCGGCGTGTCATTGGCCGAAAGGCGGAAATAGAGCACGTTAAAGGCATGACAAACAAACAATATCAAATTGTAATAATATGAAGACCAAACGCCAAGTTTCATATAAAAAAGACCGTTCCATAAAACGTTCAATCCTATGATGAGTAACTAAAGAAGAGAATATGCGCCTAACAGAAAACACCGTTCTACTGACATAGCGATATGTATGACGATTTCAAAGCAAAATACCCGTTCCTCGGATTTCCCTATCTATACAGAGAAGTTGCATGCCAAATGAATATCATGTTTACTACCTTAGGTCATGAAGAATGTTTACTTGCGAAAAATTCAAAATGCATAAGAGCGTCAGTAGTAATTATACTAAGGACTACAATACAACTACAATAATGAAGAATGCAGTGGCAGGAACAAAAATATCTAATGAGCCAATGATACCCGACAGAAGTATAAGTTAGTCGCAGAAACTAATAATCAGAATTATCTAGCATTTTCGGAAGATCTTCAGAAGGTAAAATTTACTTATAGATATTTTTCGATTTGTTAAAAGATATTTTTGTTTCAGGTACTGATTCTTCCTAGGCCAGATTTATGGAAAGAACTCATTAATTTTGCACCACGATTATGCACCATCTATTGTTGTAAATGAATTTCTGACTAAAAATTGAACAAAAACCATCGAACAACCTGATATGGCTACGGTCGACTATTTTCTTTTTCCAAACCTTTTTGTTTTTTGAATCGATAGTTGACAAAATAGAGAATTCGCAGGGAGAACTAAAGTCGATACAAGAAAAAGCGTATCAAAAATGTTTTGATGATTGGATTACTCGTTGGCTTAAATGTATTAATTGGGAAGGGGCGTAATTTGAAGGCGATACAATAAATTTGGATGAAAAATAATAATATTGCGTGTTTCCTTGACCAATTCATGGTACTTTTTCGACAGAATGTCTAGTCGAAATGATCTTCATTCAATTTTTGAATCATCCTACTCTTATATGAATGAGATGATTTCTTAGAACTTTTAGAATGCTTCTTTCGCTGCACTCAACGTTGGATTAACCATCCTTAACGCCACTTTCATAGTGGACTACGAATATAATTTCGTTTTGTAGTTTGAACAGAGGCAGTTTTTTGAAATTTTGCCATCAGCTGCTAAACATACATGGAATTTACATGATTAATTTTATGATGTTCATTCGAAATTAGGTTAGATTCGTTGTTTTAGCGCAACCAGTACTTCCGAGAAACAATACAATTATTTCAACCACTCTGCCATAGAATAATTTATGATTCTGAAATAATTACAGAGAGACAATTTTCACATTCAAAATAATTTGGATCATGTTTTTCCGGAGCGTGAAAAAGTAAGGAACAAGCATTTGGCTCGGACAAGTGTACCTGATTTATATGAATTCAAGGAAATTGAAGTTTTCTGAATGATATGTATTCAAGTACACACTAATATTGTGACATAACTTAAAAAGGTGGAGATTCTCTATATTTTCGATTGAATGCAGATCTTCTGCAGATGTAAAAACCTGATATGGACATTCAATAATCATATAGTTGAGAGGAAAATGTTTCTGCGGCATTATGAGCCGACTCTCTCTTGTATGGCGGAAGATCATAGGGGCAAACACCTCAATAGGGGACTCTGGAACGAATTTTCAAATAAAAATTGATATTTCCGTACAGAATACGAAAAGCTTTTACATAATTTTCGATTGATCATCTGTTTACTACATAAAATGCAATCACATTCGAAATTTAATATACAAAAATGGAACACTATTGGCCGTTACTTGCTGAAAATCCACTTCAAATAATAAAAAAAATTGATTAACAGTTATTTTTATATATATAGCGTGATTCAGGAGGAGAGGGAAATATTTTCGGTGGTGGTTGGCAACATTCTTGGTGTGTCAGAATGATACATCTTTTTGACTTACGTGACTCCTTTTCGCATATACATGCTGTTTAGTGTGAACTGGCTAAATTTTGCAAACATCCTAGTTCTGAAATTGCTAGTTCGATTTAAACGAAAATTTCAGGATTTTTAGTCACCTAGTAGACCAACTATTCGCAGAGACAATTTGTTCTCTCGTACCGGGTGAGACTGTAGAAATTCAATGTTATAAAAAAAATGATAAAACAACACCCTGTATATCACTTAAGCAAAATTTTGAATACATTATCAGAACAAGAAAAGGTGGCTCTTTCAATATGCCACCAGAACATTTTTATAACACCTAAGGTATTTTATTAAAAAAACATTCATTTTGGAATAATGTTAGATTTCAGACCAATTCTCAGAGACAATTCTGAATACTAGGCGATCAACGTCTGAATTGATGTGAAAAAAAATTGATACAATTACAGTTGATGAAGAATGTTGATTTAGGTAAGGTTAGGTTAGGTTAGGTTAGATTGATTTAGGTTGAAAACGTCAATAAAACCCACAGGGTGTTACATTTAATATTGGTAATCATATCACTTTGAACCTATTCAGAAAATATTCTCGACGCCATTATGGCGACTAGTGAAATGACAATTTGGATACTTTAATCTGCTTCATGTAATTCGGTTCTTGCTCAAAAATCGAAATCTCTCACCGATCATTTAATATTTGACGATTAAAATTGACAAAATGTAGACAATAAGTCTACCTTTCTTTTCACACGGAATTCAAAGGCATCGAGCTTTCATGGATGATGATTGCTATCAAATTTTCAGATCACAACAATCTAAATATTTCTCTTTATTTTTATGTTAAGAAATTATTTGTCTTTCCAAAATGTAGTAACCATAAACGTGTAATAACTCTCTTATCCAAGAACTTCGAAAATGTTTCCAAATTCAGTGATCACATAATGAATACGAAATGTCAGTTATTCATTCTGGTACTTTCGTTTTTCTCACAGTGTTAATATCATTCAAATTCCTTTCCTTATGTAATAAGTGTCTATTGTTGCTAATGGTACGATTTTTTGCTGAAAAACTATTTTACCAGCTGACAGATTATGCATTTGCATTATTATGATTTTCGAATCAAGAATATGCAGATATGGTATTCACTTATGGATTATGCAACGGAAGTGGCATTGCAACTAGATTAAAATACCGAAAACGTTCTCCCCTACGCAGACATCCGAACAGTAAGACTTTTTCTCGAACTTTTCTGTTTTTACAAGAAAATAGAACTTTTCCAAACAGTATGAAGCTAGGAGAAGAAATGTTCAGCCGGCTTATGAAGTTTTCCAAGCTATTGAAAATGACCCGCAAACGAGTACAAGAAAAATCGCTCGTGATCTGGTGTTGACGCAAACAACAACTTGGCGAATTTTGAAAAATGAGAAATACCATCTATGTCATTATCAAAAAGTGTAGGAACTCCAAGAAAATGACTACAACCTCCGTCTGACATTTTGCCTTTGGATCGTTGAACATTATCCACATGTGTATGGAATATTATGTAGCGATGTGGCCACGTTTACGAGAAGCGGTGATTCAATTTGCGCAATTTACATAAATGGTCACAGAAAAATCCTAGACTAATACGCCAAAACCATTTTCAACATAGGTTTTCGGTGAATATTATATGGTTGGGAATGGTGAATGGTTTTTTGGTTAGATTTGGTTTGATCCTCACTTTTTCGAAGATAGACTAAATAGAGACCTAGAATTCCTTAAGAATACGCTACTAAATTTCCTGAATGCAATTGAAATATGAGGAATATATTTCCAATACGATGTGGCATTCCCTCACTTTACTAACAATGTAGTCAATTTTTTTAATAACACTTATCCTAATGGGTGGATTGGTCGAGGTGGAACGATAAGTTGGCCCCCTCAATCAAAGTATTTGAATTCGCTTGACTTTTTTTCATGGAGCTATTCAGAAGATAATGTTTATCAAAATGAAATACTGTCAAGAGAACATTTGATTCAAAGATTTACGGATACTTGTGAAATTCTAAGAAATAATATGGACCTAATTCGAATATCCAATGGTAGCATTGAAAAAGAGCAATATAATGCATTGAGCAAAAAGAAAACCATTTCAATAAAAACTATGTGATAAAAAGAATGTCATTCACCCGAATTATCGTTATGTTCTTGAATAACTCTGAAGTGTTCTTAAAATTATTTCTTTTAGGTCTTTAGGTAGATCTGAGAGCGAATTGACCAAAAAGTATTCAGTATTAAAAAATCAACTCTTCTTCACAAAATTCTCGAAGTGTGATAAAAATGTGTTTTATACGGTCTCAAACGATCTTTTAAGATTTCACACTGAATGACCCCGGAGATTTTGTTTGAGCTATATACTGAATGTTGTTTTTCGATTTTGCCCCTACGATCCGAAGAGTCAGAGGTCAAATTGAACGAAAACATGTTTTTGCGAAATCAAATTTTTTCCACAGTACTCAAGGTGTGATAAAAATGTGTTTTATGTTGTTTGGATTATTCATATTTCTAGGTCACAAATATCTATCAATTTTTTCATTCCAATGATATACAGGGTGTCATTTGGTCATTTAACCGAAAAAACAATTTTTCTCCAATTTTCAATTAAACGTTGAAATTTTCCATCCAAATCGATCAAGTAAATCTACCACCTATATAGTCCGAAGGAGAGCGCGACGTTTGAAAATAAGTACGATTCCGATATACCGAGAGCGTTTCCTATCACCCGTCAAAATATCTCCTCCTGAACTCCCTCCTGAATATATATATATATATATATATATATATATATATATATATATATATATATATATATATATATATATATATATATATATATATATATATATATATATATATATATATCATGGTCTGTCAAGACACATCTTCCTACAGTAACGCCCTTCTTGTTTCATGCGTTTATCTCTATTTTTGCAAAATATATTTAATTTCAAGTGGAAAATCACCATTTTGGAGAAATTCCATTGAATCAAGAAATTGTCATTAAAATTCGTCTATCAATTTGGAATTTTCTTATTATCACTCAGGCGTGTCGAAATTGTCGTTTGCGATTTTTATGTTCGAATTGCATTAGTTATTGATGACAATTTGGTTAATTTGGTGAAAATTAGGAATTCATAGGAGATAACAGTCGGTAGGTATTAAAATACACAACCGAATTCTGGGACCATTGATAAAACTTTTCATTTACACATGTGCACACCTTTTTTTATCAAATATGAAATACAACACACGTTTTTTTGTATATGACCATATTTGCACTTGTTTAAAGAATGAGAGTTTTCCATTCTTTGGTTTGATACAAATTCGATCGGTTGCGGTGTTTTGTGATTCTTTTACTGTTTACGGTTCGAAACGGTATTTTTCATTCAGAATGAGAGATTTACCACCAACCTCAGTAGCAAGGGCGCATCTACCGCTCAGTCGGTACCATGTTGGGTGTCTCGACGTCGGTTATCCATCGATGTAGCATGGATAATCAATCAGTGGAGACGAGTTTTATTTAGTGATGAGAGCCGATATTGTGTGAATTTCTTGGATGGTAGAGATAGAATATGGAGGCATCGAGGGGAACGGTACAATCAAGCGAACTTCGCAGGAACTGAGCAATACGGTGGAGGGTCAGTTATGATATGGGGTAGCATATGCTTGGGAGTACGAACAGAACTGGAGATTATTGGCAATGGATCACTCAATGTCCATCGGTATATAACAGAAATCTTGGAGTCCCATGTTGTGCCTTTAGCTCCTTACATTGGGGAAAATTTCCTTTTTATGCACGATGCGCGCCCTCATACTGCGGGCATAGTGATAGAATATCTCAATGAACTTGGGATCACACGAATGGACTGGTCGTCGCGGTCACCGGATTTAAACCCAATCGAACACGTTTGGGACATTCTTGGAAGAAAGGTTCGACAACGGAATCCAGGCAACGTTGAAGAGCTGACATTGGCTTTGGTGGAAGAGTGGGACAACATACCTCAACAGATGATAGACAACATCATTGGGAGTATGCGAAATTGTATGCGCGCTGTAATAAGAGCTCGGGGGGGTCATACTCGCTACTAAAATCAAATGTTTTTTTTTGTGGGTCATCCTGAACATTTTTCTCAACAGTTCATTTCATTTCACGAGTGTATCGCCAGGATACACGCCAGCTCTCAATTTTGGACAGGAATGATAATTATTATAGAGTGTCACACAAAAAAATTCAAAAATAAATGTGCAAAATCAACGATTTTTCCAGTGTACTTCGAGTTCTCCCGGAGCGTGGAATTGGCCAGTGAATTTCAAAAATTTTCATTTCGTTAGATTTCCGCTTCTCTAATTTTGATTTTATTTTTTGGCTAACCTCCGATGTTATGCACCTACGCAAGATTAAAAATAAATTCTTGAAATTTGTGAGTTTTCGCTTCAAATTGGATATCTCTTGTAAAAATAGAGATAAATGCATAAAACAAGAAGGGCGTTACTGTAGGAAGATGTGTCTTGACAGACCATGATATTGTACGTTTCAACTCGGACCACGAAATTCCACAGGGTGTTACGAATTTTTGACAAAAAAAACACTTTTAGTTTTGCCCCCGTATAAAATTTTTTTCAAATTTTTTGTTTTTCTTATAATTTCTACGAAGAGTTGATCTATAACTTGCCGAAAAATCATCTAAATCGGTTGAGAATTAGGAAAAATATCGGACTTCGAATTTGGTTAAATTTTCGAGTGTTCCGCTAATTTTGCCTCCGAGTGTATATATATATATATATATATATATATATATATATATATATATATATATATATATATATATATATATATATATATATATTTTTATAAAATGAAATTTTGTTTAAAATTATGTTTATAGCCAATTAAATGGATTGCTTGATTTAAACTAGTTTTTTATTGATGAAATTACAATAATCTTCATAAACTCTAATATAGAATTTTTGTAATTTCTACCATTACATCTCATCTAAACCAATAATAATCTATGTAAACATATCAAGTAAAATGATAGTGAAATAGATGAAGGAAAGAAATCTGGTATATACAAACTTAGCTGCGTTAGTTGTAATAAGAATTATATTGTAAATTTTAATATTAAAGTCAATGAAGATGGTCGTAGCTTCATAAATAAAAAGCTTGATTAAAGAAAATCATAATTTGAAACAAAATATTAGAATCTTACATTCTAATCTAATAAAAACTAGATATTAGTTTTGAGAGTCTGTCGTAGGTAGTTTTACTCACGTTGATGATCAGATGATGTAGATCATATATAAATTGTTGAACGTCAGTTGAGTTTTATTTCGTATTTGTCTGATGGATGTGCATTATCGTCGAAACGAGTTACAAATATAGAAATTAAGTGAAAATCAAATTATCTTATTTATAAATCTATACACAGTAATATAGAAACTTGAAAAACTTTCTGAAAAGATTTAATTTATTTATTTTCGCTTCTGTAAAATAATTAAATTTAGGAGATGATATTTACGATATCATCGAATCCAGATAAATGTTCCCTTCGAACCGAACTCAACTTGATTTTGATTTCCATTGTAAAGAGAAAATTCTAGTAGTCTGTATCATCATGATCATGAATGTAGATTCCGTAGAGTCATGTTATTCTGAGCAGCTTTTCAAGAACTTGACCTGTTTTCCCTATTTAAAAAACTTGACGCCTCTGGCGCAACTAAAGGGCTGAAAATCCTTTCAATCTATACTTGTATGAGGATGAATGTTCAGGAAATATTTCTTAAAACCTGTTTTCATTAGGATTCAGAAATGGAATATGAAAAGAAAAAATTTCAATTGTATATCTGAATTAGATAAACATAGATCAGATTTTCAGATGTTTCGGATTCATTTTGATTCGTACAAACTTCAAAATCAATAATTACATATCGCAATATAACATACAATCCATGTCAGTTATTTCACGACCCGAACTAAAACACTCGGTATCAGTTTCTTTTTCTTTTTTCACAGTTTTTTTTATTTGGTTTCATGCATAAGTTCATTACGCTTCAAGAATAACTCATCATGCATATTATCAGCGAAGGCAATGTTTCAGCGCCGCAACCACTCTCTTTTCATGTAGGGTAGACTGCTTTTGCCTTTTTTCATTTGATCAACAATAGTTTTGTATTTTCACCAGTTAACTGAACAAAATATAATTTTTCGTATAAATTATACATACGTATAAACATTAAAAATTTTATCCCTTACAATAAAGGTTTGCTTACACGAGCTAGATATAAAAAAGAGAAAATGTCTCAACCGACCACACCACAGGGGCGGTTGTGACAGAGTTTGGGGTCGAAAGTGACAGGTTCAATAACAGTCTGAAATGGTTTGAAATCACTTTTATCGTAACTCTCTAGCATTAATATAACATAATACTCTTTTCAAAAGTAGGCGATGCTAAAATAGATAACCTACCGAATAGAGGAAAACATGGATTGGGCACGATCAACGAACGAGGAGAAAGATTATTAGACTACAATCAAAGTCAAAACCTATACTGTATGAACACTTTCTTCCAGAAACAAAGACAGCGGCGATGGACATGGCAGAGCCCGGACGGGAATACTAGGAATGAGATCGATTATATACTAACGAATAAAAAACATATTTTAAAAGACGTAGCAGTTATCAATAAATTTAAAGTCGACAGTGACCATAGGTTATTGAGAGCAAAAATAGAAATCGTGGCCAAAAAAGAAAGAAACAAGCTGATACGTCCAAAACGCTTGCCAACAAATAAAGACCTAAAGCAAAATATTGTTCAATATCAATCAGAACTAAGCAAAAAACTAACACCTGAAGAAAACTTAACTCGACTAGACATTAACAGTCTTGAAAGAAAGATAACGGAAGACATACAAGTGGCAACAAAGACCATATGCTACAGGGTAAGAACAAAACCTAAAAAATTAAGCCAAGGCACGCTAAGGTTAATGGAAGAAAGGAAAGTAATGGATAGATTTAATCCAGAATACAGGGAACTGAACAGGGCTATAAGACGAAAGACTAGAAGACATACGAAATTACAACACAGACTATATACAACAAGTCATAGAAAACAACAGTAACATGAAAGTCTTAAAGAGAATTACTAACACCGGTAGACCCAGAATACATCAATTGAAAAACAACCAAGGTGAAATAAAATATGAAAAAACGGAGATAATACAGATTGTTGAAGGCTTCTATACTGACCTGTATTTGTCTAAGAAACCCAAACCTGAAACAACGAATCTTAGTAACATAACAAATGTCGGTTCCGAGGACATGCCTGAGATTAACATTGATGAAATACAACTAGCCCTCAACCAGATGAAAAACGGCCGGGCACCAGGCGAAGATAACATTACAAGCGAAATGCTAAAATTGGGAGGACAGGTCACTTTGGAAGCAATAAAAATATTACTAAATAAATGCCTAACAGAAGGTAGTGTTCCGGAAGGATGGAACAATGCACACGTTGTGTTGTTGTACAAAAAAGGTGACAAATTTAAGATAGATAATTACCGACCTATTAGCCTTTTACCACACCCTTATAAATTGTTATCAAAGATTATCACAAACAGATTGACAAACAAATTTGACAGCTATCAACCGGCAGAACAAGCAGGGTTTCGCAGAGGATATAGCACAACAGAACACCTACAAACTCTTCGTACACTTATTGAAAAATGTCACGAATACAAAGTGCCAATACACCTAGCCTTTGTAGACTATAACAAAGCCTTCGATTCTATAGAACTGTGGGCAGTATTTCAAGCCCTCGATAAGGCTAGAATAGATTCGAGATATAGAAACATCCTACAGAATATATATGAACGAGCGACTATTCAGGTGAGACTAGACGATGACATGCAAACCAAAAAAATCCCGATAAATAGGGGCGTGAGACAAGGCGATGTGATATCGCCAAAATTGTTCACACTTGCAATGGTGGACGTGTTTAAGAAGTTGGAATGGGATAGAAAAGGTATAAATGTGGATGGAAAATTCCTGAACCATCTCCGGTTTGCAGATGATATAGTTCTAATAAGCGATAACCTAGAACAACTCCACGAAATGATGCTAGAACTCAAAAGAACATCGGAAGAAGTAGGATTGGAAATGAATCTGACAAAAACTAAAATAATGACAACGGAGGACGCAATATTGGAAGTCGACGGCAATGTTATAGAAAAGTGAATGAATATCTATACCTTGGACACACTATAAAGATAGGTAAAGACAATCAAACTGCAGAATTGTCAAGAAGAATAAGAATGACTTGGGCTGCTGTTGGAAAACTAGGATTTGTCTTGAAAA
This sequence comes from Cryptolaemus montrouzieri, assembly GCA_013387265.2. Taxonomy (NCBI): domain Eukaryota; kingdom Metazoa; phylum Arthropoda; class Insecta; order Coleoptera; family Coccinellidae; genus Cryptolaemus; species Cryptolaemus montrouzieri. The sequence goes on along the minus strand of JABFTP020000185.1, from coordinate 55,258,345 downwards.
ACAAACAAATCCTATTAACCTCAAAAGAAAAGTTTTTAATATGTGCGTTCTCCCAGTGTTAACGTATGGCATGGAAACCATGACTCTCACAATAAGATCTGCTAACAAACTTAGAACCACACAACGCGCAATTGAAAGAACTATGCTTGGAGTGAGCCTGCGGGATCACATACGTAATGAAGAAATAAGAAGGAGAACAGGCGTAGAGGAGGTAATCACGAGAATAGCTGCATTGAAGTGGAGATGGGTTGGACATGTAGCAAGACAACAGGATGTAAAATGGACTAAGCGAAAAACTCAATGGAGACCACGCTTATACAAAAGGGGAGTGGGGCGCCCCCAGAGAAGGTGGCTGGATGACATAAAGGAAAAAGTAGGAAGAGGATGGTATAATATAGCACAGGACAGAGAGAGATGGAAGCTAGAAGGGGAGGCCTATGTTCAGGAGTGGACAGAGAAGGGCTGAAAAAGAAAAAGAAGAAGAAGAAGACTCTTTTCAGAAGGAAAGACACAGGCTCTTCTGTGTCGGGATTTGATCAGTCTGTTACAGAAAATAGTCCTGCTGGATCGTTCTGTTCAGTATCAGGATTTGATCTGTCAAAAGACTGTGCAAAAATAACTTGTCGGAATAGATTTCGATCGTATAGATAAATAATATTTTTTAAAAAACCAGCCTGAATATTCGTTTCCGTGACAGCCTGAGGCATAGCTGGTATGTCATAAATTGACATGGTTTTGTCCGGGTGATTCCGCATCCATCCATCGCATGTAGTATTGAAGGCTTTTTTCGAATATCCAAAGACAGACCGGTCAAGAGGCTGAAGCTTGTGCGAGCAGTGAGGAGGCAATGAAAGCAAAGTGATTCCGTTCTCCTTACAAAAATCCAAATTGTTGATATGAACATGCGATAAATGATTGAAAGTATTTGAGACAGACAAGAAAGGCTTCATCTTGCATCCAGCCTGAAGGATTTGCAGTTCCAACTGATCGTACTGGCCCGTCATGATAACGAGGGCGAGGAAAAACTAAAAAAGGAGGAACGCTATTTTCTAAGGCATTGACTCCAAATGTTACCGTGACTAACGTGCCGCGTTCAGCAGTATTTGCACCCACTTGCCGTATGCTACGTCTGGCTACGATTTTATCTGGCCTTTGGACTAAAGTTTCGCCTGTTTGATCGATATTATATATGTCTTATTGTTCGTAGGTATTTCTATCCATAACAACTTGCAGATCATCGTAAGAAACTTCTACATTTGTTCCATTAAAGCTGGTTGCTCTTGAAAGGCTGGTAGCTTGAGCCACTCGAACGGAGAGCGAATGATTTCTCTTTTGAAATGAACAGAACCATTCCTCGCCCTCCATCTCATTCTCAACTCATGTAGTTGGTTGTTTTAGATTATATTTATTTGTAAGCTCAAATGCTAGGTTCCACAGCTCTTCACGAAAGAAGAAGAAATAAATATCCGCGCAAGGTGTTAAGTATTCTGATATCTGCTGCTCTGGTTCTTCCGAAAATTGAGCCAAGATGGACTGAATTCGGCGGAAAAAGCTGAATCACGTCCATTTTTAATTAGAGGGGGACTAATTTCTGAAATGATTTTTAAAATCAACCTCCTACCCATTTGCAACATTTTAATCGAAATTGAATATATAGAAAGTGGATCTAGTTGCATACCTTCAGAAATTCCTTTTAATTCTCCATTCAAATATTTCTATCACATCCAAAAATTTGTATTTCAACGAAAATTCGATAATGCCAAAAATCAAATTAAATGCTCAAAATGACCTCCTTTTATATCCAACATTGATACAAACGATTCTCGAATTTTCTTCGTTTCTTAGAAGAACTTCTGGTGTCAAATCTTCGGTCCTTTGTCGCACCTCTTTAAACATCAAAATATACAGGGGCACCAACTTGCTGGAAACGCATCTCTTTCCCTGAAAGACTTTCAACATTTTCCAAAATTTCTATGAACCTGGGATTCATTAATTCTTCAGTGCAAATTAATGTCTCTATTAAGATAACCTCCGATGAAGAAAGGTCCTGCAATAGTGTTTCCATAAATTCCAGCACAAACATTGTATTCCTGAGTTGTTTGTGTGTATGCCTGTCTGAACCAATGATGATCAGGATCATCTTCGTTTATGTTTCACGATCCTGTAGACTGTTGGAGCAGATACACCAGACATACGTCATAACTTTCTGATGGAAGTAGTGTTTTCTAATTGTAGGTGACCAAAACTGCAACTTCAGGTGCTTCGTTTTTTGTTAGCCACCGAACCTAAAGTTAAGAATTAATTCATCAAATATAAAACATACTGGTGTCCTACCTCTTTCGTCGAGGGAAGGGATCTTTAATGTAACACATCCCTGTTAGACAGGACCGACAGCTTTACATCTCCTCCGAAAGATGGATACGCAAGCAATTCCCAGACGTTTGTCTAACAGCTGTGATTAAAATTATTGAAAAAATGATTTATGATTACCAGATGGTTGTGATGAGAACAATTGTGCGTTCCCGACAAAACATTGATGTTTGTCAATATCTCAAACTATTACATTGCCTTGAGAATTAAAAACTTGGAAGTGGTGATGAGATGAAACGTCACTTGAGAATGATAGCAGAGAATTGGAATTGTATCGCTGGATTGATGTCGGATTTTTTTGAGGACATAATTTGATTATAGGAAATATCAAATTTTCTCTGGAAACTGTTGTGTTTGGACTGTTAGTATGATATCAAACGTTCAAAAAGATTAAATTTTTGAGTTGAAAAGCAAACGATCTTTCCAAAGATATGTCACTAGATCCACTTTCCCAATAATGAATTCGAACTTAGAAGCTGCTGAAGATAGGGGGCTGAGTTCACATGCTCTGAACCAACTCAGAAATTCGCACACCTTTAATCAACGTGTCTTAGATTTTTCCGCTACAATCTCTCTTTTGACATAGAGAGGGTTGCAATTTTTGTTGTAACTAAAACTTTCTTTGTGTTTAGACTTTCTGTGTAATATTAAATTTTTTTGAAAATAATATTTTTAAATAGAGAATTGAAACACTTTTCCGAAGATATGTCACTCTACTCACTTTTCCTAAAATGAATTTGAATTTTAATGACTTAGGTACTGATGAGGGTATGGAGTTGATTTTACGTGCTCCGAACCAACTCAGATATTGGTCCCCCTCCAATCAAAAATTTACATGTCTCAGCTTTTTCCGTCAGTATCGAGTGACGTCAAATCACTCCAAATATGTAGAACAATGTTATAGCAGTTTTCAGTCAAGTTTGTATTACCGTATGGAAGTAAATGGCGGACAATTTGAATATTCCATTCAAAATCATTGGATTTCATTTTTTTATTGTATACATAAACAAACAATAACATTTTTCTATGATTGTTGTAGTTTGTGAAAAGGGCTTTCAAAAGACATTCAACAAAACCTACATTCCGTATCTAAAACCTCGAGGTCCTCATCTGAAACCTTGAGGTTCTCATCTAAAACATCAAGGTCCGAATTTACTGGTTAATGCACATAGACGCTCACTACTTCCGAAAGTTACTCTTTCTTCAATAACGCTTAAAATAGACAAGATATTCAAGGTGGTTCATTTGAAATAAAAAATGATTTTTTGCGAAAAAGTAAGAAAGGTTTAACGAGCTTCCAAATGATTATTGCTTCACTACTTTGCCGATTCAATTTTGAGGGGTTGAAGCGCCCTCCCCTAAGAGGTTGCTCTTAAATGCCTCAAATATTTGTCAAAAGATTTCATTCAAAAGAAATCAATCGACGTGTCTTTGCAAATTTTTCATATCACTGCGGGATAAGAAATATACGGGTGTCTCGTTTGAAATTTAACACCCTGTATATCTGTAGAAATATTCATTCGCTGTCAGTTTATTCTGGATCCATTAGCAAAACTCAGTTTTTCAACCATAATCTTCCTAAAGTAATTCGAGTGTAGTTGAATATGTTATCAATGATACTTATTTTTCGATAAGATTTCTGAAAATATGGACTTTTTATATGTAATTCAATATTCAATTTCTGTATATTTGAGTTGGGATTTTCTTTCATAAAAAACAAATTTCTAAATCTGTATCTTTTGTCAAAACTGTTTTCGTGCGTGTTGTTTCTTTTTTCTCGCAACACTTCCAGTGGGATGAAATCGCCGTTTCAAACTTTCGCACAATTTGCCGCATTATTCGTGATGCTTGTTTGCAGATTCTTCAGTAGTATATTTGTCTGATACAAGACTATGAAGAGAAACACAAAAATAAATCAAAAGGCTTTAATTCAACAATTATCTCTGAAAAACAAAAAATCAGAAATATTTAAAATAAACATCACTGCTTACCCGCTACGACAACAGGTCTCTAGCATTGTTATCCTTCTTCTTCTTCTTCTTCTTCTTTTTCAGCCCTTCTCTGTCCACTCCTGAACATAGGCCTCCCCTTCTAGCTTCCATCTCTCTCTGTCCTGTGCTATATTATACCATCCTCTTCCTACTTTTTCCTTTATGTCATCCAGCCACCTTCTCTGGGGGCGCCCCACTCCCCTTTTGTATAAGCGTGGTCTCCATTGAGTTATTCGCTTAGTCCATTTTACGTCCTGTTGTCTTGCTACATGTCCAACCCATCTCCACTTCAATGCAGCTATTCTCGTGATTACGTCCTCTACGCCTGTTCTCCTTCTTATTTCTTCATTACGTATGTGATCCCGCAGGCTCACTCCAAGCATAGTTCTTTCAATTGCGCGTTGTGTGGTTCTAAGTTTGTTAGCAGATCTTATTGTGAGAGTCATGGTTTCCATGCCATACGTTAACACTGGGAGAACGCACATATTAAAAACTTTTCTTTTGAGGTTAATGAGGATTTGTTTGTTTTCAAGACAAATCCTAGTTTTCAACAACAGCCCAAGTCATTCTTATTCTTCTTGACAATTCTGCAGTTTGATTGTCTTTACCTATCTTTATAGTGTGTCCAAGGTATAGATATTCATTCACTTTCTCTATAACATTGCCGTCGACTTCCAATATTGCGTCCTCCGTTGTCATTATTTTAGTTTTTGTCAGATTCATTTCCAATCCTACTTCTTCCGATGTTCTTTTGAGTTCTAGCATCATTTCGTGGAGTTGTTCTAGGTTATCGCTTATTAGAACTATATCATCTGCAAACCGGAGATGGTTCAGGAATTTTCCATCCACATTTATACCTTTTCTATCCCATTCCAACTTCTTAAACACGTCCTCCATTGCAAGTGTGAACAATTTTGGCGATATCACATCGCCTTGTCTCACGCCCTATTTATCGGGATTTTTTGGTTTGCATGTCATCGTCTAGTCTCACCTGAATAGTCGCTCTTTCATATATATTCTGTAGTATGTTTCTATATCTCGAATCTATTCTAGCATTATCGAGGGCTTGAAATACTGCCCACAGTTCTATAGAATCGAAGGCTTTGTTATAGTCTACAAAGGCTAGGTGTATTGGCACTTTGTATTCGTGACATTTTTCAATAAGTGTACGAAGAGTTTGTAGGTGTTCTGTTGTGCTATATCCTCTGCGAAACCCTGCTTGTTCTGCCGGTTGATAGCTGTCAAATTTGTTTGTCAATCTGTTTGTGATAATTTTTGATAACAATTTATAAGGGTGTGGTAAAAGGCTAATAGGTCGGTAATTATCTATCTTAAATTTGTCACCTTTTTTGTACAACAACACAACGTGTGCATTGTTCCATCCTTCCGGAACACTACCTTCTGTTAGGCATTTATTTAGTAATATTTTTATTGCTTCCAAAGTGACCTGTCCTCCCAATTTTAGCATTTCGCTTGTAATGTTATCTTCGCCTGGTGCCCTGCCGTTTTTCATCTGGTTGAGGGCTAGTTGTATTTCATCAATGTTAATCTCAGGCATGTCCTCGGAACCGACATTTGTTATGTTACTAAGATTCGTTGTTTCAGGTTTGGGTTTCTTAGACAAATACAGGTCAGTATAGAAGCCTTCAACAATCTGTATTATCTCCGTTTTTCATATTTTATTTCACCTTGGTTGTTTTTCAATTGATGTATTCTGGGTCTACTGGTGTTAGTAATTCTCTTTAAGACTTTCATGTTACTGTTGTTTTCTATGACTTGTTGTATATAGTCTGTGTTGTAATTTCGTATGTCTTCTCTAGTCTTTCGTCTTATAGCCTTGTTCAGTTCCTGTATTCTGGATTAAATCTATCCATTACTTTCCTTTCTTCCATTAACCTTAGCGTGCCTTGGCTTAATTTTTAGGTTTTGTTCTTACCCTGTAGCATATGGTCTTTGTTGCCACTTGTATGTCTTCCGTTATCTTTCTTTCAAGACTGTTAATGTCTAGTCGAGTTAAGTTTTCTTCAGGTGTTTGTTTTTGCTTAGTTCTGATTGATATTGAACAATATTTTGCTTTAGGTCTTCATTTGTTGGCAAGCGTTTTGGACGTATCAGCTTGTTTCTTTCTTTTTGGCCACGATTTCTATTTTTGCTCTTAATAACCTATGGTCACTGTCGACTTTAAATTTATTGATAACTGCTACGTCTTTTACAATATGTTTTTATTCGTTAGTATATAATCGATCTCATTCCTAGTATTCCCGTCCGGGCTCTGCCATGTCCATCGCCGCTGTCTTTGTTTCTGGAAGAAAGTGTTCATACAGTATAGGTTTTGGCTTTGATTGTAGTCTAATAATCTTTCTCCTCGTTCGTTGATCGTGCCCAATCCATGTTTTCCTCTGTTATCCTTTATAATATTTCAAATCATTACTCGTCGTTACAATATTATTCTGGATTAATATAATGGTTGTAGCTCAATACAAACTCCTCATTATATTATTTACCCTTAGAGGTAACTTAACATAATTGCAGAAACCTAAAGTTTTTACTGTGTAATTGAGAATTAAAATACAAATAATCATGATTTCCATTTCGAACCGAATTCCTTACAACATTTCATTTTCTATTTTTCATCTTTTGGGTTGGATTTTTCGGAAAATCGCATACAGCGAATTTGCACCTCTCAAAATTCATGAAGTAGAAGGTCTATTTTCGTGTCTGAAGTTCAAAATTCCTCCATACCAAATTTTAAGTACATACTTCATGTATGTACTTTTTTTCATATTTCGACAGGAACCCTACACTTCTCCGGGATAAGAAATATCTATTCTGAGGATTAATCTGGTCAATAAAACAAATTTCATGGAAACCCTTCAACCTATTTGTGTTATTGTGTAACAAACATCCAAACTTACAAACTTTCACATTTACAATGTTGGTACAATATCTCCAATACGATGATAAAAATTCAAACTATTATTTCTTGAACTTTTTCATTTCATAGCTTGATCCAATTTGCAAGAAAATAATCATCATTACGGCCCTTCACTGTATACCCCAGAACGTCTCTTAGTCGTCAAGCCTTATTTTGACAAACTAGCGCCCTTCGGGGTCGCTCATGTGGAAATTTGGGGTGTCCTCAGTTGTCAGATCGGGTCGTAAAATGAATGCTTGCCCCATGCCGTAAATTATCGTTATCGCTATCATGATCGCTATGTCGGTCCATCCGTTCGTCGCGATTTGTTTTTATGTTGAGTTTCCGCTTGCGATCGTTATCTCATTTGCAAGAATAGAAAATTAAATAAATATTTCCTCATCAAGAATAAAATTCTTATTGTATTTTTAACAAGGCATATCAAATATAATTTGTTTATATTTATTGTACCAATACTTTGATCGGTATGAATGGTTCATTCGGAAGGATAGAATTTAATTTCGACCAAAAGAATTCGATAAGTGAGTAGTTGTAATTGTCTGATTGCGTTTCATATCAAGAGTTTCTAACTAACTATAGGTATCTTAACACATTCATTCATAGTGCTAGGGCTGCCATCCGCCCGGATTACCCCTGATTTGTTCTGGTTTGAAGGACGTCCGACGAGCCTTGAAGCAGTTAGTCTTAGGTAACTTTAATTTACGATCGTTCAAAACTCCGGCGTTTGTTCCACGGTGTGCCCGCAAAACTATTCAATAAGTATCCATTTAACCTAACCAAATAAAAACACTATATCATATGCCATAAACTATGAATGAAACTCAGACACATTTAGGATAAAATCAGAATAGTGAATTGTTGCCAATTCTTACAATTACATAAGTTAAACTATGTTAATAATGAGGCAATAAGTACTCACTACTCAATCAAATGAAGAATCTAGTCTGAAAAAATCAGCTTAATACTAGACACAAACATAACATTACTTTTATGAGGAGAGAGAAATATTAGGTTTGTGGGAGTTTCTGATTACTGGAATATTATCTGCAAGTTATTCGGCAGATGTTCTGAGAGAGTTGTTCTCCAGAGGTTGGATGTCTGCAAGAATTAATTGAGTTATGCACTGCAACTGGGTAAATCAAATTTAACTGAATTCTACTACAAATCACGATCCTCTAAAGCGTTAACCTTGAAAGTAAGATTTCTCCGTAAGTCAACTTGAAAAACGGAGTCCTCTCCGAACAAGGAAGCTTTAACCATTGGTCGTCTGACGGATACCTTCAAAAGATTGAGTTCAACTAAAATATTAATTGCAGAGAGTCATCCACCTTCAAAAGCTAAAAGAATTCAAGAGAAGCACAACCCGAACAAAATATTACGTCCTGCATTGGTTTGATAGACATTATTTAATACTATAGTTGACTAAATCACTCAAAACGAAACAATGACTAAGATCTGTTTTTGTTAATTGTTATGATATTGAAATTTCAAGTTATACTGACTCAAAACTAAATGGCATGAATTAGAATAGAGATTAGGAAACGTGAAAATTTCTGAATAAGGAGAAAGGGAATTCCTGAAATTTTATATGAATGCAACAACTCTACTAATCTTGTAAGTAATAGATATATTGAAATGAAATAATGCAATGCATTGAAAATAGCTAAGAAAATGGAAAGTAGGAACAAATTGATGAGGTATGAAATTGCAAAATGAAAACAGAGGAGAAAATCTCAGCAAAGCTAATTCAAGCAAGAATTTTGGTTCAAGTCACCCATGAGGTGTTTGAAATATAAAAATATAAAAGCCATCAACTTCATCAAATATTTATAAATTACATATAATACTTACCAGTTATAATAGCGGAAATACACAAGCTTATTGTCAGAAATTGAACAATTTCTATATAAATGTACTGAAAACTGTATCTTTAAATATACTGAAAGTTGAACATTTCCAAGATGTTGACTCAATGGGAACTGAAACAGATGAGAAATATTCAAATTTCAAATTCTCGATGAAACTCGAATGCATGTCACATGGTAAAATGTGTTGTAGACTGGCATAACTGACCCTAGTTCAATAGATGTTTAGGAAAGTAGTGGTGCCCTAAATCGATCAAAGACCAAACATATTCTCATCTGGGCTGAGATACGCCCGAGAGAATTTCGCCAAAAATCCACCTAAAAAAACATCGACATACAGTTGAGACGTATTAAACAAAACAACAAGCAAAGGCATTGAAACAGCTAATCCACCAACCTGTATTTAGACGGACTGATGCTGGTCGAAGAAAAGTCTCTAAAGTAACAACAAGATAGGCATTGATACAAGTTATCAACCCATCCGTATTTACACTCGAGCTGATAAAGAAAAGTACATAAAATCATTATTATTATTACCAATGAGAAGGAGATCAGAACAATTAATATACCCGCACGTAGGAGAATGAAAGTAAGCTGCCGGAAAGATAAACCAATCTATTAGGATGCGTGACTCTACTAAAATTAAGAACAGAAAGAAACAAATTGTCATGCAGAAAGAAAATAATATGTCAAATCCGGAAAAGAGAACAGAGGAATAGCAAATTACCCAGCCCGTATCTAGGTGGACTGATGCTGTCCAAAGAAAGGTGTCTGAGGTAACAACCAGGAGAGGTTTAACATAAGTTAATAATTCGCTCATATCCAGATGGACCTGAACTGACAAAGAATGCCCATTTCTTGACGAACAAACACTGACAAAACTACTTAAAATAAAAGCAAAAAGAAAAAATCTTGTATTTAAAAGAGATAAAATGTCAAATCCAAGAAGGATGGTGATTTGCAAAGAACTCTATCAGATTTTAAATAACTATAAAAATGCGAAACTGTTTAAAATAGGCGTGAAACAGCTTACCAAAAGGTTGCACACTTTTACGCCGCACCTGAGGAAGGTAACTGCCTAAGAAAGTCACAAAGCAGAAAAGTACTCCAAATACTCGAAAAGAAAGGTGAAAGACTGAACAAACACTTACACTCTAATCTAAGTTGCAAAACATAGCATCGCGTGAACAAGAAATTTGGAACATTACAAAATCTTCTACCTCAGTGAAACATTGCAAAAAATTTACTACACATGAGCAGAACAACCCTCGAGTGATAAGAAAAACATTCCCAATCATCTCCCTCACATAGGGAAAAACTTGAAACGAGATGTAAAATACCTAAACAGAATTTCCAAACCAATCTCACCATAAAAAAGCTATAGCCGAGTGTGCTAAATGACAACGCAAAATTTCCAATCTCATAAAAATGTCAGGTGATAGCCAGAATCAAGAATATATATATATATATATATATATATATATATATATATATATATATATATATATATATATATATATATATATATATATACTATATATACGATTTAAAACGAACAAAATTCAAAAATTTCAAAATTCTACAATTCTGAAAATCTCTAGAAGAACTTAAGATACTCAAAGTGGAGCTTTTTGATAGATTGAAGTGGTGCATCAAATCAATTTAAACTAGATTGCATGCAAAAAGTTGGTATTCAAGCCTGAAGAAAGTTCCTCCGTTTAAGGTTAGGGGGCAGGGGGATTATCTTATACCCCCCCCCATCATTGAGGATAAGCACTAGATAGAGCCTTTTTCTTGGAAATGCGCGCGCATAAAATTGGTAAAGGGAACGCCCATTGCAAATGCATCTGGTAAAATGTGCGAAAATGCATTGTATTTATTTATTTAAATCAAGTAATAGAAACATGTGGCAAACTTGCATGAGACATGATTGTAGCCGATCTCAAAAGTGCATGTGTTTATATTATTCTAGGAGACGAGAGCTGTACGGAAAATAACAGTTATTAATTGGTGCCAGATACTTTGACGAAGCCAGTAACTGAATAAGAGAGGAGTTTTTGGGGTTCGTCGAAGTCAATTTCTGCAGCAAATAATCTAATTTTCAAAAGTATTGAAGATGATCCTCAGAAATTCGTAGACCAGAGCCAGGATTGCTGCTCGACGATGCAGGGAAAGAAAATGGGAAACAGAAATGTCTTCGAGAATTTTTTCCAATACAGAATTATCATCAAGAGTCATTTAAGTAGTAAAAACCTTTTCAGAGCTTTCAACTCCTATGCAGTTCCTATTCTTACATCTTCTTTTGTAAGTTACACTATCTAGATATCTGGGAGTCGTGGACTAACTCATTTGAACAAACTTCATAATGAACAGATTTTTCTTCTACGTTCCCATTTTCATGATAAACAGAGACCGTCTAACGGGGAGAAAGCCTCCGACACTACTCGTTGGTACATTGATGTCATTGGCAGATGATGCTATAGTTTGAATATATTCTTGTAGATTGATATATTTTCATAACATTTAACGTTATCCTAATATATAATCAGGAGATGTTCTGATTATAATCATTGCCTGGCAATGGTATTAATAACCGGGTGGTTAAACCCTTTTTCTATATATTTGAACATATATATATAGATATATATATATATATATATATATATATATATATATATATATATTTACATTATCATATATATATTCATGCAATCAAAAACTGTTTCATGATTTATATTTTTAATAGTTTCCTTTGTGTGAAGTGGTGAACGATCGAATAGAATACTGCTCTGAATATAAATATGACAAAATTGTCAGTTAATTATATTACATTTATATAAACAAATAAATAAAATATGAAATGAGATTCTGAGCAGTATAAACTAAAGAGAAAACCTATGACTCTACCTCATTATTATTTTCGGAAAGAAACCTACGAAGAATATTACAAGATTTGATGACTGTTATCTTTTGTAACTGTTCAAACAAATTTTTCTTCAGACCCAAAATCTCAATACTTTTGTGAAGATTTCTGGGAATAACGCCTGTTGTAGAAATAATAATCGGTAGAATAAATATTTTCTTCATTTTCCACATTTTTTAATTTCGTCATGAAATTTTCACCAAATAATCTCAGGTTCATATTTTTGAAATTTTTTCTTTTTGGGAATTAGGTCATGTTTTAATTCCTAGATTGAAGTGAATAATATTAGCGACGGCATTATGTCTTTCTAAATAATCTATTAAGCTAAGGACTGAGCAAGATATAATATATGAAAACTGTTTCTGAAGAACAGAAACATCTACGGCAAGAATCATCTATATTTTGTTTGATGATATGTTTTCCTATAATTCCTTGTAAAAACAACCTGTGTCCTGGATCAGCAATTGCCAAGCCTTCTGTTTCAGCAAACAATTTCTCCAGATACTAACCATTTATTCGATGCAATTTCATCAATATAATCATTTTTCAATTCTTTAGGTGCTTTCCGTGTAATTCCTTTTGCATCCAACTTTCTCTTTTTAGAATTATCATCAAATATATATCAAAATCTACTTTTGCATTGTCAAGTTCAGAGGTGTAAGATTATAATCTGAAACAACAACAATATCATGTAATTTAGACGTTCTCTGTTTATCATGAAAATGGGAACGTAGATGAAAAATCTGTTTACTATGAAGATTATTCAAATCAATTAATCCAATGACCTCCAAGATGTCTAGGTAGTGTAACTCTCTGAACAGCTGACTTTGGGTGGATGCTTATGATATTTACAGAGCATTTTCCTCGTTTGACATTGTAATTCATTTAGATCAGTTTTAGACCATTTAATAATTCCAAAAGAAGATGTAAGAATAGGAACAGCATAGAGTTGATAGCTCTGAAAAGGTTTTTACTAGTTAAATAACGGTTTGATTGCAATTCGTCAACTCGTCAACCCTTTTTCGAACATCGTATATATATATATATTTTCATGGTATATATATATATATATATATATATATATATATATATATATATATATATATATAATATATATATATATATATATATATATATATATATATATATATATATATATATATATATTTATATATATATATATATATATATATATATATATATATATATATATATATATATATATATATATATATATATATATATATATATATATATATATATATATATATATATATATATATATATATATATATATATATATATATATATATATATATATATATATATATATATATATATATATATATATATATATATATATATATATATATATATATATATATATATATATATATATATATATATATATATATATATATATATATATATATATATATATATATATATATATATATTATTAATGAAATGCTTACGCTTACGAAAGGGGAGATTAAATTGTTTTCAAATGTATATTGTAAAATACTTAAAAGGTCAGTATCATCAGATAATGAAAACAACGTTAACAACGCTTTAATTTCGTTAAACAGATCATTGGAGTCTATATCCTTATTATCCTGATCTGTCAGTCGCTCTTCAAAAAGAGAGCAATGTTTTAAAAGATCGCTGTCACTTAATTTTGAATATGTCGCTAAAAAATCCGAAAATATTATCAGACTCATTTAATAGGTAAAATCGGGTTTTTAGAGAGCTTATAGTTTGATCTATAATTTTCAAGAAAAAACTAATTTTAAAGGCGGTTTTTGGATCATGAGGGGTTTCATCTCGGTGTTCATAGTCAAACAGCTTTGGTTTAAATTTCCTCCTAACCGTTGGTAATGGTGGAAAGTCTTCTTCAAAATTTTCATTCTACCGAGAGAGTATGCTACATCTTTCTCTTGCACAAAAATTTCTTGAAATGGTTGGTCAGATCTATATTGCTGGAAGTGATCAACTAAATTTTTTAGGTAGGTTTGGCATACTTCAATATTAATTGTAGCACTTTGCATTTGTTTGCTTACAATATTTATATGAAATGAAACGTCATGCCAAATAATAATTCCACAAATGATTTGAAAATTTTTTACAGACGTTAAGAGGAAACTCGCTCTATGTCTTGCATCAATGTGAAAGGAATTATCTTCAGCCACTTCTAGAAGACTTTCGCAAACCTTAATTTAATAAACTTTAAGGGGCTTTATTGCGTCAATACTGCTGGACCATCTTGTCTCATTAGAGGCTTTAAACTTAACCCGGGGATATTTTTTCTCAAAACATACCATCTTTTTGTAGATGACGAAAAAAATTATATAACTCTTGCATAAGATTAAAAAAGTTTATTGTAGCCCCTGACACCTTAGAAGCGTCATTTACTGTTGAGTTCAAAATATGAGCCGCACAAGGTACAAAAAGGGCTTTCGGATTCGCATCAAGAATGCGTTTTTGAAGCCATTATCATAACCTTGTCCCCTAATGTGTTTTAATTCTAAATTCAATTTTTTCAAATTTTCTATCACAAATGTATATATCTCTTCTCTTGTAGAGTCCAGTATTGGATTAAACGCAATAAAACTTTCATTAACTTCAACCTTTTTGAAATGGTGTTAAGGACAACATATTTTCAATGAAATAAAACTAAAGTATTTAGATTTTCACTATATTAACAAAACTATGACCGGTTTTACCACACTGTGGCTTCATCAGATAGATACGAACTAATAAACAGAGTTATTCCTTATATATTAGTCTTATTTCCTACTTAATATTACAATAGGTACAAGAGGTATGTTGGAAAACCCATCGGAGTTGCTTACTTTATGAATTGAAAAGATTGAGTAAAGGAGAAGGATTTAGATCTAATTGATTATTAAGTAACCTACCTGAATTCTTTTCTTTGTTGATCTCTAAAATTTCCAATAGATTGAGTTTTTGTCTGTTATTTTCATTGTGTAAAATTTTGAAATTTTCATTAAAGTTCTGGTTTTTCGAGTAAGTAATTAGAATAATGGCAATCTGATTTATGATAATTAAAACTACGTTTATGTTAGGATAATCTAACTTTGAAATTTCTGAAAGTTCTACCAATATAAATTTTATTACAATCCCCGCAAGACAGTTTATAAACACCGGATTTATTACTTTTATTAATTTTAGATTTGCAATTTTGATATGTCGGCCTAAAGAATTATCAGTTAGGAATGCTATATTGAAATTATAATGCGAGAGGAATGATTTTAATTTTAGAATAGGATTACCAATATAAGTTAAGCTGTTGTATTTTGTGTTAGAACTTTTATACTTGGAAATACTTCCTGGATGGCTTTCTGAATTTTTTGCGTGAAATCATGTTTTCCATCATAGTTGGACTGTAACCGTTATTGACTGATATTTGTTTAATCATATTTAGCTCTTTTATGAAATTATTTTGTGACATTGGGATATTAATGAGTGTATGTACCATATTGTAAGCTGCTAATTTATGTTAATTTATACTAATATATTACAATAATTTATATTAATTTATTACAACAGCAGTCAATAACGGTTATAGTCCAACTATGATTGAGAACATGATGTCACGCAAAAACTTTCAAAAAGCAATCCAGGAAGTATTTCCAAGTATAAAAGTTCTAACACAAAATACAACAGCTTAACTTATGTTGGTAATCCTAGTCTAAAATTAAAATCATTACTTTCGCATATAATTTCAATATAGCATTCCGAACTGATAACTCTTTAGGCTGACATATCAAAAACTGCAAATCTAAAATTGATAAAAGTAATAAATCCGGTGTTTATAAACTGTCTTGCGGGATTGTAATAAAATTTATATTGGTAGAACTTTCAGAAATTTCAAAGTTAGATTATCCGAGCACAAACGTAGTTTTAATTATCATAAATCAGATTCCCATTTTCTAATCACTCACTCGAAGAAAACCATAACTTTAATGATAATTTCAAAATTTTACACAATGAAAATAACAGACAAAAACTCAATCTATTGGAAATTTTAGAGATCAACAAATAAAAGAACTAAGGTGGGTTACTTAATTGACAATTAGATTTAAATCCTTCTCCTTTACTCAATCTTTTCAATTCGTAAAGCAAGCAACTCCGATGGGTTTTCCAACATACTTCTTGTACCTATTGTAATATCAAGTAGGAAATAAGACTAATATATAAGGAATAACTCTGTTCATTAGTTTGTATCTATTTGATGAAGCCACAGTGTGGTGAAACCGGTCATAGTTTTGTTAATATAGTGAAAATCTAAATACTTTACTTTTATTTCATGAAAATATGTATATCGATTTTCATCAAGTAACGACCTCCTCAATCAAAAAAAAGGACAATATACCTCAGAACACTACTAATTTGCTCAGTATGACTAGTGTCTGGTGTACAATCTAATATTATTGAATGATATTTTGAACTGCTAACCATTTCTAAAATATTATTTCTTACTTTGGACGACCATTATTCAATTATTTCATTCGTGTTTGCACGTCTAAATAATGAGTTATTTTAACAGATTTTTTTTGAGAGTTATACATTCGGCTAACGTGCTGTCTCCTCACTGAATCAAAAGAGGCAATCAATTCAACAGCTTTTAGGAAATTTCCATTATCATGTTCGAAAAGCAATTGAGAAGAACCTTAAAATGTCAAGCATTGTGTAGATTACACAACAATCGCAATAATTCCTTCCAAAACGTCTCGCCAATATTTTTTCCGTTTCTAAGATCCGCAGATGATGAGCATTAACAGTCATAGATGTCTCCAACAGTTTTCTTAAATTTACCCAAGTGTTTATATAACTGTTGTGTGAAATTGACGTTTCGTGTCTTTTAATTAGCAAAGACAAGTGTTGCCAATCAGATACTCCATTTGTATCACAAAAAGCGTTAGGAGTTTTACATTCACAAAACAACTTACAACAAAAACAAAATACAGAATCTTTAGAAATAGAGTAAATAAGCCAAGCCCTTTCGACTTTTTCTCCATTTGCTAGATTTCTTGCAAAGTATTTTCACGAAAACTTTCTCATATCTTTATTACTAGGAAAGCTAAAACTGATGTCTATCAAGGGCGGACCACGTTTAACCATTATTCTAGCCATCTCATTGGTGATTCTTTCGGGCCACAAACCGGGGTCGGACGGAATTATATCGATGCTAGCCTCATTACAGCCTTCATCGAAAGTGTCACTTGCAGCAGGTATTTCGGTAGCTGACATTACCGAACTTTTTACACAAGCTGAATTACCTGAAGTGGATTGTTCAAGTGCTGTAGACGAAGATGGTGTCACGCTTCATCGGGCTCTGCATCAGTAGAAGCTGTTTTGCTGCTACAACCGCTGCCACTTGTTACAGGACCTGATGTTACTGTTGAAATTTCAGAAGGTCCACTCACGGTTATTGATATTATTGATTTAGAATCTTGAGATTCGGACGATTCGGTCGTACCAACAACGGTAGTCTCCGTGGAATCTCGATTGTTTTGCAAGAAATGCTTTAAAGATCTAACCGTTTTTCCTCTTTCTTGTAGTCTCAGTTTCTTTTATTCGCGAAACTTCGCACCTGAAGGTCTTCTTTTTTTATCCTAAAAAAACAAATAAATAATTAGTACTCATGGGAATTCGGAATCAACTTCTAAAGTAACCACAATAATAAGCACCATGTGGGTAGGGTAGGAAATATTCTTAAAAAAGTAACTAAGTAGCCAATAGTTTTTAACCCTTTATAGGGCAGATTATCATGAAGTTAGATATGGCCGATTAAAGTTTGCATATTTAAGTAAAAAGCAATTTGTTCGAGCCCTTTCAGCTTAAATCCTTTCAAAAATAAAGGCAAAAGAGATATTGAACTAATGTGATCTACAAAATGGTTTTTGAAAATATCAATAGCATAAAAACTAAGCGAGTTATGGATAAAACCAGTTACTTTATCAAACTCGTACATGACATTTCAATTAATAAAAGATATTTGGCTAAAAAATTAATTTTAACCAGTATCCTATAAAGGGTTAATGTTGATAGTATAAAGTAGGGAACCATTTTATATAAAATCAAGCTTTTTAAAAACTCTTGTGGCGAGGCATCGCTTTTATAGCGCTCCAGGCGTTATTCATGTCGGTACAGGAAAAATCAAGAAACTGCCGCCAGACATGTTCTCGTAACATAGGAATCGGCAGTAACTGAATGATATACTAATAAAATTCCATGTGTATTTATACCTAATCCTATTTGATTCCTCAACTTTTATTTTAATATTTTTTTTGGACCCTGGGTTTTGGCGCGCCTAAAGGATGGCACCCGTGTGCATTGCACACTTTGCACATATGATTGCGGGGGCCCTGAACCCTTGGAATATAAACTCTTTCAATTATATTGTTTGTAAGAACAGACTCGTGTAGATTGATGGTTTCTACTGGAAGAATTTCTGCTATTATTTTAATAATGTGAGACCTTACTGCAATTATTTATATATATTATATCAGCTGGCGCGAAATTTTCATCGCCAAAGATATTGTATTCACAGGTTTAGTTTTACTACTGTCTCGAAATGCATACTGATCGCTGAGCGGACATGCAGAACTCATTCAAGAACAGGTACTCGACAGTATACAAATAATTGAGATGTACTGGGGACTCTCCGCTTTACCCAAAATGTTCACATTGATCAGGTCAGCCCTACATTATGATTTTGTTATGAAACCTAAAATATCCAAGTGTTGATTCGAAACTTGATACAATTTTGTTTTTCAAGGAAATATAATTCAATTTAATATAAATCAATGTTGCTCAACTATCCTAGAAATAGTTTTAATAATAACTTTCATTTCTTTCTTTAATCAACGTTGTAATAAATATAATGGGACAATAAGGGTACAAACACAAATCAAAGGTTATTTGTTTGCTGATAATAAACTCTTATAAGCGCCGATAATTAAATTAACTTCCAAATACAGGTGGACACAAACAAAGCAGGTCGGTGCTTGTTCTCAACGCATATAGACGCTGAATTTTTACCAGAATGAATCTTTAATTCATGGCCGCTGCTTGTTTGTGCGAGCTGTGCATTTAGTCGTACGATTATAGATAAATGATGACTCATATAAAATTTTAGAGTGACAGTTGCTTTCACATCGGCCGAAAACCTGCTTTTTTTATGTTTGCAGCCTAATACATATCAGCGATGAACTCTATATTATGCTCATTATAAGGCAATGGAGGTGTCATGACACAAAAGTTAATATTGTGAATGTATAATTTTTCTCAATCGACTAAAGATCGGACACCATCTACAAGCCTTGTTTCTCACACTGACCTGTCCACTGTACAGAGTACTACATAGATATATATAAGAACAACTATATATAGAAATATCCTGGAAAAAAATGCATCGGAGCATCTCGGTGAAAATATTTTCAAGAAGGCAGTACTACCGAAAATCGGTTTTGAATATAATATCCTGTAGGTATATTAATCAATTTCAAGATTCTAGAATAAATTTCAAACAAACTTTTGATTACAAGAAGAAGAAGAAAATAATGTCTGTTCTTTGGGAGGTGTATCTATTTGAAGAAAAATTACTATATATTGCTTTTCGGAAATATTTAGTTGGTTATACTTGAATCAAGATATCATTGAAACAATATACATATTCTAATCAAGTAGGGTCCCTTCTATGAGAAAGCAAAAAATATCGATGAAGAAGTTACTTTTATAGAGGAGTTGACAAGCTATCCTGTCTGTTTGTGAAAGGTAAAAGCACTTAGTACACCCATCTTTTTGGCAGAAGATTGTCTATTCAGTTATATCCGCGTTGCGCCTTAAGCTCATGTTCATAGTTGGGCGAAATTTTAGAATATTGGTCCACAATATAATCTTGATTACTGGCGTAATGGTGAGTAGCAATTACATTTTAAGGTCTCAATATATAAAAGTAGTTGCTTTGTATAAATTAGTGCATAATTTCGCAAGATTGGAAACTCTCAGTTTTCTGAAGTTGGGAAGTCCCATCTTGGGATACCTACTTTTATATTTTGAAATAAATGCTACTTTTAGTATATTTTTAATTTTTTATCTGCATTCTTTAGATGACTCCGACAAATTCTAACTATCAACGAAAAGCATATCATGGTAAAAAGTCGGTTCGAGACATAGTAGAAGCTGTAAAAATAGTTCAAAACCATTAATTGTCATTTCGTCAAGCTGAAGAACAGTACAGTGGACTCAGAAGTACAATACAACCATAAAAAGCTAACAATAAAAAATAATGACAAATACTTTGGACGATATAGAAAAGTTTTCTCAGACGAACAAGCAAAAGAAATTGTGGAATACATTTTAGAAACGGAAAAGGCTAACGTTTGTTTCTGCTTCGGCTAATAAAATAAAAAATAATTTCAATAAAGCTGATGAAATAGCATCTATTTAAATCAATTTACGGCTTCTCAAATAGGTGTAAAAATATGGGTCTTAGGAAACCTGAAGCGACATCTAGAGCAAGAGTTTGACTATAGGTTTTTTTTAATCTGGGAGATATTAATGGAAATACATAATTTCCTCAGATCGAATATGAAACGATGATTAATCGGGCGTAATGACCGTTAATAAATTACAAAAAGGTAAGATAAATAGGTGACTAGACCAGTACTAACAGAGGAACAAACTATTGTTGGTTCGATGAGTTCGAATAGGCATTTTTTGGCACCTGCGTTTATAGTCCACAGTAAAAAATAAAACCTGAATTAAGGCATAATGCAAGCTGGATGAATCGTGATGTCTTCTTACAATACATGAAACATTTTGTTGAACAAACCAAACCACCAAAAGAAAGGCCGTTTGATCTTTTATGACCTACTACGATTAATTTCTCACTAGACGGTTTGAAAACTCATTGTGGTCTCATTTTCGGTTTTTACTAAATTACGTGGTCAGTTTCAGAGGTCTTCGAAATATCAACAATTGTACAGACAGCTGTGAATGGATTCAGAAAATTAGGTATCTGATCATTTAAAGGTGATATAATATTCCAAGATTGAGAAATTGAAACAGTCAAACTGCCACCATATATTGATTCAATTAGTTAGTAAAGCTTATTGATATCAGTGCTTTACCATTGGCTAAAGAAAAGAAATCTCTCATCCAGATGATATTTGAAGTCTACTATTTTGACAAAATCGCCTACCGGAAGGATATCAAATATCAATATCTGGTCAATCTCAGGTAGATTACATAAAGCACAAAATGGTTCGAAATTCAATTCAGTTTATAATGCAAAAATTGAATAATATACAGGGCAGCACGTTCGAAATAAGCAAGCTTATACAGATTTCCGGCGTAAAGCGTAACCTGAAATATTATCTTCAATGAATTTTGGTCGAGATGAGCACATGGACTCAGATGTATTCATCAATATTCAGAGCATTTTTATGTATAGCTTTTTCTTTATTCGAAGATTGAGTGCAGGTGGGACACTATGTATATTAAATTCTTGAATAATGGAAATTTTCAGGTTAAGCCTTTTTTCTACTCACTGAGAAACTTCTTTGATTCACGTATAATTCAGTATTCAATATTTTCAGCACATTCAATATTGAAAAATCTTACACTCACTTTCCCATTGGGTGAGAAATAAATCAATAAGTCTTATTTCCTATAGCTCATGCTGGTTACGCCACTGCTCGAGAGCGAAATTAGTTCAAGGCATTCCCAAGGAAGGGCGCCACTTACACTCAAGTGCAACATTACACCTTGCCAAATCTACGAAGGCAACTATTGTAAGTTAGGAAATAAGAAATACTTAAACTGAATAATGTCTTTTTTATTACCTGGACTAAAATTAATTTCTCATATAAATATTGAATCAATAGTTGTAGAAGTAGCCTCAATAATGTTGAATTTGAAATTAAGCGTTTCCTATCAGATTTACAGGAGGTGTAGGAAGTGCCACAAGATGTGGCAACACAGACGTATAATCTAGTAAAGGATTCTCTGTGAACTGGGCGTGTTGGTTTTCACAAATAATCGAAGGTTTATGTGTATTTTTATGAAAATGTGCTGGTTGAATAATTAAGTAAGGTGAGTAAAAACATTTTTGATCTTATAGACTC
Organism: Cryptolaemus montrouzieri; assembly: GCA_013387265.2. Lineage (NCBI taxonomy): Eukaryota > Metazoa > Arthropoda > Insecta > Coleoptera > Coccinellidae > Cryptolaemus > Cryptolaemus montrouzieri. The sequence goes on along the minus strand of JABFTP020000185.1, from coordinate 55,236,104 downwards.
GTTATGCATATATACAACATATGTGGGGTTGAAAATACGAGTCCACTTTTGTGGTTTTACTACATCTGTGATTTGTGTTACTCAATTTCTAATTCCGTCAATAACTCCGAAAGCTATGAAAATATTCTGTTGAAATGATGAATATATGTAATATTCACATATTATATTTGTTTCATTATATACTAACTTCTAGCTTTATTTTTGATTGATATTGTTGTCGTTTTTGTTTATTGCCTTTTATGGTTAACATGCGCCAGCTGACAGCTGTATCTATTTCTATGTTACTTTAGTTTAATCATAATTGAAATCATTCGGAAATATCCCTCGAAATTAAAAGAGGGTTCGTATGAAACGAGCCAATAATATGAAATGTTTGGCAAATTTTAGTTTTGTTTGAAGACCAAGTTCAGTTTGCTTCCTAATCAATAGATTTGACGTTCCTGCTCTTGCCGTATTTTAATTTACTTCATTCTGTTTCATACCACTCTTCCCTAGTTTGTTTGTTAGGGGAGGTTACAATCTCTGACAGTGGTGTACGCATAAGGTTTCTAATATTATAATTCTCCTAGTATTCTCAAGTTTCTAACGTCCCCGTAGCTTTTATTCATACGAATTTTACCATTCCTATTTTTGGTGATATGGAAGAATTGAATAGTATCTGTTTAACGAATTCAAGTTACGAGTTAATATCTACCTAAGCTCATCTTTATGTGATACTCTGTCGTTATTGATTATCCCTGCATTACACAACGAATGCGTCCAAATGAATTATTCAGTTTCTATTGAAAATGATTATAAATAAAAGAGGCAGTAAAAACTAATCTACCGTGAAGCAACCAGCATAAAAATACTTTCTGCTTGCTCTATGCTACAAAGTGCAGAAATTATATCGAAATATCACCTTCACAGGTTTTGAAATTTTAATATATAATATATATAATCATATATATATATATATATATATATATATATATATATATATATATATATATATATATATATATATATATATATATATATATATATATATATATATATATATATATATATATATATATTTATTTATTTAGCGTGGGATCCAATCAACTATCGCTATTTCCATTCAAGAAGTATTAATGCTAAAAGAGACATAAGCGTAGGCGATGTAGGTTATGTTGGACGAAACAGGTATATGCTCCATCTCTTGAATATGTGGGTACCGGTGAATATCTATGCAAGAATTATAGAGGATGTAATTGATTGCTTTATTTTGTTGCCACTAAATTAGTGGCAACACATGAGTTTTTATATCGTTTTTGCAGTGACTAGCTAGAAGTTCTAGTATATCAGGTTAGGAAAAATGAGGTTTCTAAGCCACGAAAAACAGGAACAATGTTGATCATTATATTTATTATGAGGATTTATATGTCAAAATGAAGTTTATCAATATCGAATTCCTTATACGAGGCTTGTCCTGAAAGTATTCTACCTACGTTCATATTTGTTCTATGGTGATGTTCTATTTCGTCTGACTTCTTCGAGGCAGTACCCATTGGATTGAACAACATGCTCGAACTCCACTTTCAGTTCTGGAAGCAGTCAAGGTATTTGCTTTTCGGTGTCGCCTTCAAAGCATTTTCGCATTCGTTATAGTAGTTTGTTTGGCGCCGTTTCCAGGAGGTAAACACAATAAGACGGGTTAAAATTACGTATTGAAGAACATTTTTTGCCTTGTGAAGATTTCATTGAATCATTACAACAGCGTGTAAGAAGAAATGGTCCCCACTATTAACGTCGTACTTTTCATCTGCAACAGTCAAGTAAAGAAATCATATTGAAAATACATATAATTTGTCAATGAACCTCAAAAATTATAGAAAAATAGAATTCTACTTTCGGTAGAAATTACGCGAAAAACTGATTAATTTCCTTATTTTTTCAGACACTTTTGCAATAATAATTTAACTTTTCTTCATAACATTAAGGTTCACAGAAAAGCTTAGAGTAAAAAGAAAAAATCAGTTTCAGCCAAATCAAATCGTAATTTTCAATTTTGAAAATGTTATTTCAGTAAAATGCGTCTAACGTTTCGAATACCGAATTACGGTATTTACGACTGACTGATCGATTCAAGGGGCTCGTCAAGCTTTCTGATTCTGTTCATCTGTTATAGTTTTTTGCAAACCTTATGTGCTTCCTTGATGGTATACACATCCGACCATGGGAATTTCAAAGTAATATGTAATAGATAGCACACTAAAGGCCAACCGCTCTCGTATGTCAGCCTGCTGCATAGTGCGAAAGTCTCGAAAAATGACAAAAAAAATAAAATCAACCCGAATTTTGCTCAGAAACCTTTACGAACGTTATTTATGGGAAACTTTTTAGGGAAACCAAAAGAAAGCGATTTTTTCGATCACCTTATTGTGTTGTAGCTATAAGACCTTGTGCTGCACGAGGCTCGATGAATGTGCTAGCGCATCATCACGATGAAGAGGTCAATCACAGCGTTCCCAACACTATGCGCATTTTCTTCTTATTGCGTTATGCAATTTTCAGAGCTTCAACATAATATTTGTTGTTCATTATCTCTCATGGTCAGCACAATAAAAAACAGCCTACATTACTCCGATTCTAACGTGCTTTTTTTCGGTCGTGGCTCTAATGGAGGCTTCCACTGATTAGATTAATGTTTGGTTGGATTGACGGATTGGATGATACATCATAAGTTATAATCTTTTCAAGCCGATTATCTTCATTATTGAACATTCTGAAGTTGTCATTGGTTTCAATGCAGTCTTTCTGCGCATCGCGCAGCAATTACGAATTGAATTTTGCACACAGTACCATCCGAAAATTTTATTTAAAAGTCCTCCAAACACTCATTTTTGATTTTCGAAGATCACATTCTAGTTCTAGCACTGTTAATCTGTGATCCTCATTGATCCCAAGAGACACACGTTCGATGTCATCGTCTGTATTCGCCGTCGAGGCCTCCCTATAGCATAGATACATATCAACAGATGTTCGGCCGTCTTTCAACAGTTTATAGCATTTTTTTCTTTGTGTTTTGCCGAAATGCTATCCTCATCATTTAGATTGTTTCCGCATGACTCTAGTCTAGTTGAAAACAAAATTTTACACAAATTCGTTCTGATTATTGCGTCATTCTTTGAAAGAAGAAAATACTACACCATTTATAAACCAGGGTGTTCCGCCAGTTACAAACGCCTTCAGGGAGACTTACTGTTTATATTATGTCATCTTCATACAAACTGACTGTACAAACGATTCTCAATTATTCCCATTGAATCTTCTTGCCGTTGCTTCACAATTTCTATCCTTTATTCAGTCGAGTAAAATATTTTCTGATTGATCTTCTACCAAACTAAAACCATTATTTTAAAGATGACAATTCCGGGATGAAAACAGAAAAAGATTCCATTCTTGAAAACTAGCAAACATGGAGTTAATTTGATTACTAAATTTCTCTCATAATCCGCTAAAGATGCGGAGAAGACACATCAAATTTGTCATTTTAAATTTTGAAACCTGATATTTTGACAAATATTACCATTTCTTTAGATTTTTTAGAAATTGTTAACTTCGTTAACATGTTTGGGTGACAATCTTCTCTCTTGTTTGTGAAAAATTGAGGAAAATTCGTAAAAGTTTGTTCACACACCAGATTACCTACAAGTCGTTCCGAATCCGAACATTTTGAGTAATCAACTCAATGGGGAATCTCTGTGATGAAGAGTCAACTTGAAAGTATTACAACAATCTTTCAGAGAATTGGATTACTTTTCCGATGAGGTACTTACGGAGGTGGTTGGTTCCACAAATTCCAATTTCGCTTGTGCTTTTATACAGACTTCAGTCTACCGAAATTAATCAATTTTCAGAAGTATTTCGAATTTAATTTAACCTTTCATAAGTCTAATATTCGAGTAGAGAATTGAAAGACCTTTTCAAAGAAGTGAAACTGGATTTCTTTTTGCCTGTAATGACTTTTGAGCTGGGAGATGTTTCATGCTCCAAATCAATTAAAAAAATGGTGCACCTCTAATAAAAAATTGTTGGTTAGTTAGAGGGGGGTTATGTTTTCGTTCGGACTTGTGTATGTCTGAACCTTAACATAACCTAACTTGCAATATGGAAAATGGAAGTGTATATACCATATTTATATTTCTTAACCATAAATCATTTCGATCAAATATCATGGTGAGTCCAAATGAGGACATTGTTTAGAACTGGCTGAAATATTTAATTGGGTGAATGTTAGTGAAAATGAATAATTGTTATGAATAATCATCAAAGCAATGTCCTTAATAATTTGTTAAATCTACTTCTCACTCTATAGACGCAAACAAAGTAATGATTATTTTAACCGATGACCAAATATATTGTAATGCAGATAACCTACACTATTACCTATTTCTTCATGATGATCTAATAAAACATTTGCAAAGGATCCTACATTTTACGTTATTGGTTCCTTGCGTGTCACTATCAGAACTATTTTTCGCAATCGTTCCGGCGCTTGAATATTGTTGGTTTTGAATAGGAAACCTGTTAGTCAATAGACTATTGATGAAAGACCTTCAAGTTTCGATTTTCACTAGTTTCATTAATATGTGAGGTTTTACAGTAAAACTTTGTTTCAGATTTGTATTTCAAATTTCTTCATGAATGAAAGTACTTCTTCAAAAGCATGATAGAAAAAATAAGAGTCAATATAATAAAAATCTGGCAAGTAACGAATTTTCATGGTACGAACTCTTAAGCATAAATTAACATAAGTTATTCTAAAAATACGTTGAAAAAAATCTTGTTCATATTAAAATATGAATTGTTAGGGTTTTCTCATGAAAATAACTTGAAAGGTTTTCGAAAATAATTAATGTTGAGTTGATTCTAAAAACGATACACGTTTATTAGTAGAAATATGAATGAACAAGCCTCATCTGCTTAACCGAGATTCGCCTAGACTTTCACAGCGTTACATGAGTGACATGTGAATGAAAAATTTCGATGTAGAAATTTCGAGGGAATTATAATTAGTGTCCGACCGAAAGTTCGGTTTTGGTTTCGGTCGAGTTTCGGCAAAAAACGAGTTTCGGTTTAGTTTCTGTTTCGGCAGTAAACCTGCCGAAACTATGACCGAAACCGGGAGTTTTCGCGCTGTGCTCGGTTATGTTCGGCGCGGTAAATTCCATCCAAGCGACGAAGACATTTTTGTTTGTGTTTGCAGTACGTTTTGTTTGTTGTGAGTTTTCGTGATTTTTTTTTTAATTCGGTAAGTTTTATCATGTGATATAGTAATAAGAGTAGGTAGTAAACATCGAAAAATAATTTAATATAACAACCTAATACATAGATTAAAGTAGAATCAAGTTTAGCGTAACTATCTAAATATTTTGTGATTAATTTAACTCATTCGCGAATGCTTTATGTAAACAAACATTAGTTAGGTACTTGGTATCTAATATAGTTCACTAATGGTGATAATATTAAGGAATTAGAGTTTCAATGTTCAATTTAATAAGTATTACCAATATAACCAAGTAGTAGAGAACAGTTAGATAATTTTGTTTTTTGCAAATTAGCACACTTATACTTAAATGAGTAGGTACTTACATAGATACCTACCTAGGTATCTGTATAATAAAATTAGTATTTCATTTCTGTTTTCGATTTAAAAGATTACTCATAATAGTCCACGAATATAAATAAATAATTTGAAATGCATTAGGTACTGATTAAACCTAATAGACAATCTTTCTTTTGTTGTAGTATTCAATCATCATTTATGAAAGGACAATGTCGTTAAAAACAGCATTTGGCAATTTTTCTAGGAAAGTTCATCTGATTCATCTAAAGCTGAGTGCAAACAGTGCAATGAATTATATTCCTAGGAAGTTGCGAGCCTAGAAGGCAAATTATTTCCGGTTTGAAGCTACACTCGTCTAAATTCCATGAAACAGAGCATAAGCAATATCTGAAGCGTCAGTTGGAAATCGAAGAGCACAAATCTGAAGGTAAATTAAAGCGATATGATTCACAAAACTCAGTAACCACCATTGACAGTGGCAGTGGTAGAAAACTGGTGCAGACCACCATCCCTGACATCGCGTACGCACAGAGGCTGGCTTCAAAATCATCAAAACGGCCAGATCATCATGAAATATCACGCAGAATTGATAAAAGTAACATGGATTTAATACTTGCCGATATGCTTCCATACTCTTTAATAGATGGCGAGGCATTAAAAAGACTCAATTATACAGTTCTTCATGGTCCCCAAAAGTACAATATAAAATCAGAAAAATATTTTAGAACCGCTTTGATGCCACAAACTTACGAAAAAGTTACAAAAAAAGTACAGGATTTGATTACTAAATGTGAGTGGATCAGTGGAACTTGTGATATATGGACAAATCCTCCTAAAACATTCTCACTCTTAAGTCTCACTGGCCATTTTATTGTTGGTCCAAAATGCTTTAAGTTATACTAGGTGCTCAAGTACTCGAGAATGACCATACTGGATTATATATTGAAGAAAAATTACGAGAAATGATAGACAAGTAGAATATCGGTAATAAACTATTTCTACTTTTGCGTGACAATGCAAAAAATATGGTCAGAGCTATGCGGGGTCAATTTGAATCTATAGGCTGCATGTCACACATATTATAGTTGGTAGTAAAAGATGCATTGTTTTCAGAGGAAGAACATGAACAGGTCATTGAAACTTGCAGACATATCGTAGGGCACTTCAAACGCAGCGACCAGGCTTCTAGAAAATTGACTGAATGTCAAAATCAATGCGGATTACCAGTGCACTCATTAATTCCAGATATTGAAGTTAGATGGAACAGTAATTACAACATGTTAGCATTTTTTTATGAAGATACAACTGATACAACTGATCTGTCATGCATTTCCCTTGCAATTCCTGTGATATCACTATTAAATAAAAGCTGCAAATCAGAGACGAAAATGAAAGCGAAATAATGAGAAACATGAAAACACGGTTGCATGAATCAATGAATCGACGATGTGCATACGTCAAAGGACATTCTGCTTTAATAACTTCAACATTACAGGATCCAAGATTTAAAGTACATATCTGACTTCTGATGAAGTTGACATTGCCACTTTGGAAATAGAAAACCGTTCGAGGATTCGCAGGGACGACGTTAGCGATACAATAAGTGAAAACTGTCATTCTGGAGAACCACAGCCATCTTGTTCATCTAGAATAGCGTCTTCCGAAAAAGTAGAAGGGCTTTGGGATGCCCATGATAAATCTACTTGTAACTTAATAGATACCTCTGGTGTGGATAACAGTGAATGTTCAACACAAGTTAAGCTATCTATTCAAGCATTCTTTTCAGAGCCTAGGTTACAGAGAACTGCAGCTAGTCCATTTTTGTCTTTGAGAAAGGTGGCACTGAAATTCTTGTCAGCTCAACCGACGACTGTTATGTTGATAAACTGTTGTTTCTTACCTATAATATTAGATTGTTTAACTATGAATATTATTAATAATAAGAAATAACAATTAATTACACATACCTACTTGAAATTATTATCTAGTTTATAATTTAGTCAAAATAAAAGCTAAATTATTTTTTGTTGGTGTCATAAAAATAACGAATTAAGTTCAGAAGAAGTTAATATGTTTCTAAGATACAAGTGATTCATATTGTTTGGTTTATTACTTAAATATTAAGTACCTACCCTATAAGTATTGTGTTATTAATTAACAACTTGAATGAGTATTTAAGTAACAATTTACATCATTTTCGAAGCTATGTGATTAAAAAAATTAAAACTGATTGATTATAATGATAATAACGTTTTCTTCATTTTTCCTCAACACATGATCTTCGTAAGAAGTTGCCAAAATTCAGTTTCGGTTTCGGTCGTAAAATCCAGTTTCGGTCGGACACTAATTATAATATGAAGGTGGACGTAACCTAATCTATTCGATGCATATTTTAAACCTGCTTCTGCCTTCATAATGTACCTGCGATCTACTTAATATTATCATTATAATATAACAAAGTACTGGAACTCTAAAAAATATTTCTACTAACAATGATGAATTAAAATACTCATAGTACTGGCTAATTCATCAATATATATTCACTGTTACTTCACTTTTCTTGGTACACTGGATTTCACCGGTGAAAAAAGCCTGTAACGTCACTAGTCCCAACAAGCTATATTTTTGTGCAGGCCTTGAATACGTCATTACAAATGATATGTCGAAAGTCCCCATCGATCCCGCTTGTTCGTTTTTTCTTATTCGAGGTCAAAGGTCACACATTTGCGTATATCTCTGAAACAACGAGAGCTATCGAAAAATAGTTCAGTCAAAGTTTGTAGATCGTAAAATTGTCTACAAAAAAGGTCCCAACCCTTTTCTTCTACAAAGTATCGCTTTCGAGATATCGTGACTTTAGACCGCAGGAAAGTCGTATTTTCGTCTATATGCACACATTTCCGCACCACCTCGGAGGTAGTGTACACGGCGCTTTTTTTTTAACGTGGTTTCCCCAGTAGGAATACCCCACAATATATTTTGATCGAGAGAATGTAATGGGACACTATTTCATTGATGAAATTTAAATTTAATGAAAATTTTAACAGTAAGAAAATTACATTATCATTCATCATCAAATTCTTTATAGTCACTCGTTTCTTCCTCTTCACCGTCTTCTTCCTCATTTTGCTTTTTATTCTTATACCAAGCTTTGCTGAGGACGTCATGCTGATTGTCCATGAAGCAAATGAATGTTAAACTTCCCAATTTCTCAGTTATAATGATTCTATTACCATACTTTAACTTGAGTTTTGGCTTAATTGTTCTATTATCGATCGATGGTTCTTTGCAAATATCATTCAATTCTTGTATTGAAAATTGGCAATCATCATGATTTCCAATAAATGCAAATATTTCTTCCATCGCTGTAGTAATAGAATCACTTTCAGGACGACCGATTTTACCTCCATTAATGGGTTTCAGAAACGAAATGTAACAATCACTGTGATACTTAGCCTCAGCAGCAACTAAGTCATTTTCATACTGAATGCGGGCAATGACACTTCTTGCTAGCTCATCAGAACGAGTCTGATCTTCCTTCAAGATGGTTTTCTTGAAGTCAAGGGTTGAAACTTGAGACACTCTTCGTCGAAGATGCTGCGGTTTTTTTTCATTTCATTTATCTGCTTCTTGCCACAGAACAAACAGTATTTCTTGAAACAAAAAGACGATTCATTACCTCGTGCTCTAGTACGAGGAGGACTAATCCCAGATGTGGTAGCTATCTCCGCCTCACGCTGTCTTTTAGCTGCAACGATGCTGCTCTTCCAGGTGTATGCTTTACGACATTGCTTATGTATCGTTACAGATGTTTTGTCCTTCGAATATTCATCGAACACATCACCTCTTTCAGTACTTGAATCCATTAAAATCTTTAGCCCACGATCAACAACAACAATTTCACTTTCAGTCAAAGATTCATTGCAAATAAAGCAAATTTCTGACATTTTTACAAAATTTTGTAACGGCACTATTTGAAAAGAGAATATAGTTCACAAACATGTCTATTCACTACGAAAAACCGTTCAAAACTGACTGCATTTACTAGAGCTATGTTCTTCGGGAAAAGCTGGTTTCGACCAGAAAAATGGAGTGTCGTAGGCAGATGTTTCTCAAGGCCAACCGCCCAATAGACTTATGGGGACAGACGATGACTCACTCAGAATTGTAAATGTTTCACGTACTTGTGTGCATGGGGCAAATAAAACTATGTTCTAATATTTTTTGTTCAAATGGTTAATCCGATGATGCAAACTGGCCACTTATGAGTGCACATTCGTATTTTCTATGTTTAAAATAGCCATAATTCGAGAACAGTGCACCGTAGAAGAAATAGTGTTGAGATCTTTTTTTAGACAATTTTACGATCTACAAACTTTGTATGGTAGCTCTCATTGTTTCAGAGATATACGCAAAAAAACGCAAATTTGTGAGCTTTGACCTCGAATAAAAAACAACGCACAAGCGGGATCGATGGGACCTTTTGATATGTCATTTGTAATGACGCATCTAAGGCCTGCACAAAAATCCGGCTTGATGGGAATTAATGCAAACTGAGTCATAATTTATTCTAGTTTTACTGGATTATACTCGTTATACTGAGATCATTCGTTGATAGTGTTGAAGTTAGCATATTATATTTTGATAGTTTGGCATATTTTGATAAGAATCGATGTCGTCCTATGTATGATCATTTTCGGATATAATTATAACTTTTATTCTTTGTCTGCCATTTAGTTAAAAGGCCATGACTATTTTTCATAAAACGTGATTACTTTAATTTTTTCGAAGCTGGACAAATTCTCCCATATCTCATGTTCATTTAAAATTTCTATATTCTCATTCTCTGAAAATTCTTATTAGATATAACTATGAGTTATTACTAAAGCGCTTCGCGATTGCCATAATGTTTGGCTACTATTGATGTAAGAATTAAATAATTGTTAAAAAGTTTTTCGTGACATCAACCTTGAATGTCGAATAAATGATGAAAGCATTATGCCATAATGAGAATAAAAAATATCAATGAATTCTTTCAATTCTCAGTTCATTGAAGAATTCATTTATATATTTTTTTTGGATGCAGAGAAATCCATAAACAAGAATTTATCTTTATTTTCAAGTCTGAATCGTCTTGGAATATTTAATATTCAGATGAATCAATTTTCAATCTTCTTGTTTTCTGTTACCAACTTGCCAGAAGGCAAACTGAATTTATCCCCATAAGTATGCGCGGATGCATCGGAACATGTAAATTTATATTTCTGCAAGTGGTAATTATAATCTCTTTGAACATTTAGAAAGTAGTATGAAAACCATTGCCTGTAGAATATTAATGTTATGAGTTTTTATTAATTTTATGTAATTAGTGAACACTGAACAGAAAAAAACACAAGGTTCGGTTAATGTAATAATTCGACCCTTGTTCTCACAATTGAAATAAAAGCTACAAAATGGGCATAGATATTGCCACTAATTGAAACACATTGTCCAATTTTAAGCTTCCGGAGGTAAAATTTATTGTAATTCTAATAACACGACGTTAAGGAAAGGATTACAGAAATCGCATGACTAATTTCTATTTTCACGTTTGTGTTTAGATAAGAATCCCGAGGTTTATCTGTTCCGGTTTACTCACAGCACAAAGGAAGTAGACACTCATAGCGATAACATAAGAACTCGCACATGAGGCGTGCATGTAGTTCCAAACATTATTCCATGAAGTATTTGGTAAAATGAAATCGGTATATGAAGGCATTGTTGGTTGCCTTTAGCTGTTCTAGTTATCTATGTCTCCTTCCTTTCTTGAGGGGGTATTTTTCAAACTAGGATGAAAAAATTGAAAACATTTTTACAATATATATATACAATATTTATTGATTTTTGAAGTATGTGAAAAAATTTAAAAAAAAAAGTTAAAAATTCATCCAGTGAAGTGGGGTTGCCCGTCAAACGGTGCTACCTGGTTGACATGATTCCAACCCTTGTAGTGATCTAAATTGAACAAACAAAAAATTCTTAATTAGTAAAAATGTGGCTTTTCCTAGACCTTGGCCGAAAAAAAAATCACAAACTGGCGTCCACTTGAGAAAAAAAAGTTTACTCCTGTTTTTCGACTTTTACGAATTTTTGAAAACAACTTCACTAGTCCGGACACTCGCTATATCGGGCACTCCAGTAACTCGGGCACGCGACTCATTCGGGCACTGAGAATTTTACCTTTATAATCCGGGCACGTCGACGCCGGCTGATATACAAACAATAATAATTTTCCTGTCTGTACATGTATGTATGTACTTGTACTATCTAAGAGTGGCGAGTATCGTTCTACAGTTTTATTTTCCATTTCAATCTCGCCAGTGGTGTGCATAATGGCTCCAACCAAGAGAAATCATAAAACGCTCACACTGGCAGAGAAATCAAAAGTAATAGATTTTATTGATGATGAAATGATTACTCGTCGAATAGCAGCAAAGTTCACTATTTCAAAATCAACAGCGTTTGACATAAAAAGAACAAGAACAATAAGGAGATTTATATCCAAATCGTATCAAGGATAGGAATTAGGGATGCACCGAGCAAGGGTTTTCACAAAAAGCCGAGTATGGAGCTCTCGGCCAAACAAAATTACTGTATGCCGAGTATCATGCCCGAGAGCTCGGCTGGTCCAACCGGGCCCTCGGTGTATCCCTAGGAGGAACATTATTTCAAATTTTTCTCGAATTTATTCTATCCAAACTATTTTTGTAGGAAAAAGAAAAATTATTAGAGAAGCTGATAAACCTGATGTTGAAATCGCATTGTATAACTGGTTTCTTCAACAACGCAACGCACTTGTACCAATTTCGTCAGACATATTGAGAGCAAAAGCCAAATAGTTTTATGAACAAATCACAGGAAACAAATGTTTTCCGGCAAGTTCGAGATGGTTAGATAAATTCAAGCTTAGACATGGAATTCGTTTCTTGAAGGTTTGTGGCGAAAAACTTTCCAGTGATGTTTCTACTCTTATACCATTCAAGGAAAAATTTCTATCGGTTGTTGAACAGATGGAATTAAGAAAAAAACAGGTGTATAATGCTGATGAATCGACCATTTTTTGGAGATGTTTACCAGACACAACTTGGGTTCATCAAAGGAACAATCAGCACCAGGTCGAAAAGTGTCGAAAGACCCCTTTACATTGATGCAATGCTGCAACGGGGCCAATTACCTTTACTAGTCTTGGGAAAAGTGGCAAATCCACGAGCATTAAAAAACGAAAGTTCACTACCAGTTGTCTACGAAGCATCTACCAAAGGATGGATGATCAGACCATTATTTAATGAATGGTTTAGAACATTTTTTATCCCCGAGGTGAACATTTTTTTAACTAAGATTAACAAGACCTCTCAAGCTCTGTTGGTAGACAATGCACCATCGCACGCACCTGAGGAAGAGGTTAATACTGATCCAAACTTCAGAGTTATTGCCACCCAACTGTACTGCCTTTCTCCAACCTATGGATCAGAATTTAATTCAAAACATTAAAGTCTCTTATAGAAACAATCTTGCCCAATCTTGGGAAACCATTACTTCAAAAAATATTAGAAAAAGTAGGACAGTATTGTGACATGACACTACAGAAGTAGAAGAATCAGATGATGAAAATATTCCACTCTCAGAGCTTCAGAAGAAACTTCGTCCAATCAGTGAAAATGATTTGAAAAATATTGCCGAATCATTAAAGGTCATCGATCCAGAAAATGACTCAATCATTGAAAACATTACCAACTGGGCTGTGGGAGACAAAGAGTTTGTTATCGATTTGACTGAAGAAGAGCTTATACAGGATGCTTTAGGAAGGAATATTGAAAACGTAGAGGAATCTTCTAACTCAGAGGATGGCTTAAATAGTATGGTAAAAGTGAAACATGCAGATACTATCAATGCGGTCTCCCTAATTATCAGTTGGGCCGAACAGAATAATCTTCCTATAGAGGACGTATTGCTCCTGAAAAGGCTCAAGGAAAAATCATTTCAGATGGCAGCATCGGGAAAGGTTCAGAGTAAAATCGATGGATATTTTAAATGTCATACGGAATAGCATGTTGTTTATGTACACTAGCTTATATTTCAATTCTATATTTTCTATGAGGGAAGGTTATAATGAATAGAAATTCTATAATTTGATTCTGTTTTATGATACAAACTATTTTTTGTTCAACTTTCCGATATTTTTATAATAAACTGTGCTTTAACAGATTTTGAGTTCTATTTTTGAAAATGAAACAAATTCATGTCACTTCAGAAATTCGGGTATTTCGATAGTCCGAGCATGCGCCGGAACGATATCTGCCCGGACTAGTGAAGTTGAACTGTACTTCAAATTAAAATTCTTCAAAATCCAAGGTCCAAGTGATAAAGAGATTTATAAAGAATATTCTCACAAAATTTCTAAGGAATCGGTCAGATAGAACTTGAAATATCGTATCAGCCACCTCAACAAAAGGAGTTTTGAGAAAAACGCGTTTGAAGTTTGAGAAAGATTTCCAGTAGAATAACTCAGATAATAATATCTAATACCCACTTTGGATTAAACAGCGATCCCATATTCATAGATTGGACCTTTTTCTTCCTCAAAATCGAGATTTTGTGAAGTTCTTTCTTCTAAACGAGCTGTTCTGCCTGCTTTTGAAGAGCAGAATCTCGTAGTTCAAAGCGATTAATCCTCGGCCGGCTTAGGTGCCGCGTCACAAAATCCGCAGTATCTCCCAAAATAATTCGAATTTTGAGAAATCCTTTCAAGAGCATATTTTTGAAAATATGCAAAAATTTTCCAATTTTTTAGACCTGAATACCCCCTTAAATTATTGTAGATCCTGCATTTGAAGAATTTCCTGTATTATGAAGCTCCAATTTTGATATTCAATTAGTTTATCAAAACTTTAATATACGTTCTACCATTTATCTTTATTTAATTAATTGAATCAGATCAGGAGTAAGCAGTCGTTTTTCCTCACTATTTCTTAATGGATGCATATTTTGGACATACCGTTATTATATAAATCCGATTTCTTACCGATTTTTACCACATTCAACAATTTAGATCTTTAAATTAAAAATTAACTAAAGTATTATTAATAAATGGTACAAGTAACAATACGTAAAATAGAATCTCTTAGTTGAGAAAATGGAGCCCATAAAATTCATGCTCAACATTTTCTGGTTGTTGGTGATGGTCACCAAGAGGCTTGATCGATTTGTTGCTTGCGAGCGTTGTGATCTATATAAACAAAAAATTTGAAAATTTGAATAAAAGACACTTAAAGTCGTTACAAACCAGAATTTCCATCGATATAAATCTTTATCATATTTCGATATTTCAGTAATCTTAATATTTTTATTCACCACGTTTTACCGAAAGTACTAGTGAAAAATGGCTGATTTCGCGATAAGGAAGCTCGAAGGAATTATCGGAAAACGGTAATTTACATCGACAGTAAGCTGACCGTAAGCTGCTTGAAATCGTTGCAGCAGTACATGTCATATTCACGTCAGTACTTTTACATACTCAAATAGATTATCCGTTTAATATTATGCTCTGACACCTACGGTTCTCCGAATTCAGTTTTGTCGATGTGTATTGGAAATGATTAAGCGAGACAACCATATTTTTCTGTCTGACAAAGCGAACTTTAAAAATAGTTGGTTATTAAACAAACGTAATTGCCATTATTCAAAGCCCGCATTGGTTTATGCTAATTGTTAATCAGGTCCATTATAGTTTTAATGTTTGGTGCATTGTAAACGGTTACTGAATTGATCCATGTTTTTGAAGAAGCCCTGACAAAAGTCTTTGCAAATCTTGAAGAATATGTTGAGCAATGTATTGATTCGAACTCGAACATATCTGCAGATGGATGGTGTTTCGCCACAGTGTGCTCTTGTGGTACGAAATTACCTGAATCAAGAGTATCTTCATAAATACATTAGTCAAGGTGGAGGTAGTGCGAGGCCGGCACGGTCACCAAACTTGACATCACCCAATATTTATTTGAGGGAATGTCTCAAGAATAAATAAGAGATTATATGATTGAGTGTATACGCGATTCTTGTAAAGCGAT
The DNA here is from genome assembly GCA_013387265.2 of Cryptolaemus montrouzieri. NCBI lineage: Eukaryota > Metazoa > Arthropoda > Insecta > Coleoptera > Coccinellidae > Cryptolaemus > Cryptolaemus montrouzieri. Next base: position 55,220,405 of record JABFTP020000185.1, on the reverse strand, counting down.
TCTAATAGATGTTGTCGACAGTTGATAGCTTTGAAAAGGCAGTAAAGAAAGGTACACCTATACAAGCGGGTTCTGGTAACTTCGAATATCTCTCACAGTGAACATGTGTAGAGTTCACGTGACGACTCCACACTAGCTTATGTATCACGATTGCCATTAATGAGCGCTATTCGCGCTTGGTCTCACAAAAAAATATGACCCATCTACATACGCGACGTTCACGGTTCTCAGTCACTTTCGTGCGTTTTACAGGGACGAATGCCGAAGTTATGGTCGCTGTTGCTGTAGTACTGTGATAATCTAGCTTAATACCGAGAGTAGATCCCATCTACATTTGTGCTTGGTGATGGTCGTCTATTTTTTCTGTAAATCCGTTACGAAACATGGAAACGCTAAGAATTTCCACTCTTAATGTAGAAACAGAAATTAATCAAATATCTTATTATGTATATTATCATGGAATCAATCACTAAAAGTAGCTAAGTCCGAAATCTAATATTGATATCGTGATATTTATTTTTATAAAATAATACTAATATTTACGAGGTTTCTTCAATGCAAACCTTTACTTCTTCTACTGATACGTAGATGATAATTAACAAAAGCAATGTTCAAGAAAAGAATGACATGGAATACATCACCTTTAGATTAATCAACCACACATCGACGAAGAAGCTTCCAACAAATGGTTGACGAAAGGGGAACTATTCGGGGAAACAGAAGGATTCCTTATGGCCATTTAAGACCAAGTCATCGCAAAAAACAACTACGAAAAATTTATAATTGAGGACGGAATATTACAAACAGATAAGTACAGGAAATGCCAGATAAGATCGGAGACTATACATCATATTACGTCCGGCTGCGAACAACTGGCCAATACGTACTAAGGGTACTAGAAGTGCGAAAACTTAATAATAATAATAAATAATAACATTGACAATTGACAATTGAAAGATCACAGGTATAGATAACATCCACAACTTCTGGCACAAGAAGTTCAATAAGCTCCATGGAGCCCTAGCGAAACAACTCACGTATGTTCTTCAACATCCCAGGAAAACACCCACTTTCCTAACACAAAGCTTAAGATATATTTGAATTTGGGAGGCTTTTACTTGGTAAAATTCCATTATCAATAATAAAAAACAAGTACTACACTACACCGTAGCTTCTGAAGTGTAGTGAAACGCGTTACGAATCGCAATTATTAAGTAAAATTCCTTAAAACACAGTACTTGTTTTTTATTATTAAGATATATGCTACCTAAGAGCGATATAACAGAAGATCCGTCTCAGTATAGGCCGATCACTTGTCTGACAAGTCTCTACAAAATATTCACCTCATGCATATCCATATCGAATATACCAACACCTTGATGACAACAAAATATTAGCAGGGAGCAAAAGGGATGCAGAAGGAAACACCACGGGTCCAAGGATCAACTCATTATAGATTCTGTGACAATAAAACACGCACACGGGGCCATCGGAATGTCCATTCAGCTTTTCTCGATTATCCTAAGGCATTCGATAGTACCGCCCACTCTTGGCTTGTCGATGTATTCCAGATATACAAAATCAATCCAGTCCTGGTTGATTCTTGAAGACAACAATGACACACTAGCGCACGTCTCTGCAGGTTAACATGAACAATTCGTCAATTAAAATCGACGAGATACCCATAGGTCGTAGATTTTTCAATGAGTCCACTATGGTTCTGTTAGGCTTTGAACCCATTGTCTTCATTGCTCAATAGAACAGGATAAGGATTTAGGATAGAAACAGAGAGAAACTATCCAAAATCTCCAACCTGCTGTATATAAATGACATCAAATTATATGCTTCAAACAAGAAGCAATTGAATGATTTCTGAAAGCTGTCAGTAAGTTCTCGACAGATGTTCATATGGAATTCGGGATTGAAAAGTTAAAGACCCTGAACATTCAAAGAGGGAAAGCCATAGATAGTGAAACACAACTTTCAAATGGTGATATTATACAATGTATGAGGGATGGCGAAACATACAAATGTCTGGGATACCTACAAGCCAGAGTGCTAGACCAAAAACAGTCAAAGTAGAAGATTCGTTCAGAATACAGTGAGCGTCTAAAGACTGTGCTGAATTTAATGGGAAAGTCAAAGCTATTAACACCTACGCCATTCCAGTGTTGCTTTACTCATTCGGAACAATCAGATGGACTAAGACAGAACTGGATGATATTCGAAGGCAGACCCGAACGATGCTGACAAAGTACAACAATCACCATTCAAAATCGTCCGTGATACGAACAACTTTGAAGCGGAAAGTAGAAGGATGTGAATTGATGGATGTTGTCAACTTATATACCCAACAAATCAAAAATCTCAGATAATTCTTATCTGCTCACACTTCTTATCTCCACAGAGTAGTATCGTTGGCTGATAAAGGATATACTCCTCTGGATCTTGCTACTAGGGATGACCTGATGAATCTACCGTTCCTCTCAGATACTGAAAAACAAGAGCAATGGTCAAGAAAGGAATTGCATGGACGACATCACTATAAGTTTAATCAACCACACATCGACAAAGAAGCTCCCAACAAATGATTGATGAAAGGGGCACTATTCGCGGAAACAGAAGGATTCCTTATGGCTATTAAAGACCAAGTCATCGCTACAAACAACTACAAAATTTATAATTAAGGACGGAACATTACAAACAGATAAGTGCAGGAAAGGTCGGAGATTATCCAGTATATTACGTCCAGCTGCGAACAACTAGCCAATACGGACTATCTTCACAGGCATAATCCAGTGTGCAACATTATCCATCAGAAACTTGCACACAAGTACGGACTTCTGAATGCCTTCCAGCCATATTACAACTATCAACCGGCGCCCGTATTGGAAAATGACTCTATCAGATTATAGTACTATAGGCCTGTTATCACTGACAGAAGAGATCCAGAACAGCAATGCTGGTGGATTTCGCCATACCCAATAATAACAACGCGCTGAACAAGTTCCAGAAGAAAAATTCCACATACATAGACCGTGCTATTGAGATCAAGCAGATGTGGCACCTCGAAGCAGATATGGTTCCTGTCATCATTTCTTCGACTGGGTTAATAACCAAAAGTTTGCATGATAGCCTTAAGAAATTAGAATTGCATAAGAATACCTATATAGAAAGGCAAAAAGCTGTAGTTCTTAATACATGTAGGATAGTGAGAAAATGTATGTTAAATATATGTAATCGAGCCTATTCCCTACGATTGCTGAATCTGGGAAAGGTAAATTATATCCATTTAACAACTGAGATAGTACTCAAGTCGACGATAGTATTGATAATAAAAGAAGTAGATCAAGTTATGCAATTGGACAGAATCACAGAAAAGATCTCAAACATCTAAAAGAAGAATAAAAAATTATATAAATCAGCAGGCCTCCATTAAGGAAAGCTAATAATAATGCTAAAGGAAAAGATATCATCAATATTCTAAATAAAGCCATGAAAGAAATTATAGAAGAAAATACTGAAAAATATATAAATATAACCATCTTAATTAATCTCATATATGAAACTGCACCCACTATACAAAATATACTCTTACCAGATTCCAAACGTAAGAAAGGGAAATGTATTGAAGGACACACACCAATGAAGAAGCGGGTACAAAAGAAAATCAATGAACTGAGAAAAGATCTAATACATTTGCGAGACTGTCGAAACCCCAACCTAAGCTCCAAAATGAAAAACCTAGAGATAGCACAATTACACTAAATATCGCATACAAAACAAAAAAGATTATGCTAAATCATCTGAACTGAAACAGTACATACCAGCGAAAGCATATAAAATTAAAAGATCGAAGTAATCAACATCAACGAAATAAACAGTTTTCAGAGAATGGGAGTAAATTTTACAACAGTAAAAGATTGAAGAAGACTTTCAACAATACTGGAGGAATTCATGGAAAAGAGATGTCATATAAAAACATTATACAGATTATATTGATGAAGAATATGAAAAGACTGCCAATATAAAGCGAACGAAATAACAACAATAAAATTTGGAGCAGCACTCAACAACTCTGCAAACTGAAAAGCACCAGGCATTCCTAACTTCTGGTGGAAAAAATTAGAGGCTACATATAAGAATTTAATAACAGTCTACAACAAATTGAAGAAGGAAGATGGCAATATATCCAATTGGCTTGCAGAAGGGAAAACTCACTTAATCCCAAATACAAAATCCTCACAGAAATTTATTGGATAGACTTTACACCCAACTTCATGAAAATTGCACGGCTGCAGCTGTACTTCTAACAAGTGTTTTAATACAAAAAGATCCCAAAATGATTGAAAGAAATCTCTTTTGCCAGGATGGATTATCAAAAAGCCTTTAATATTATCATAGCTATAAACCACGAATATATTCAGTTTATCCCCAATTATACTGTCATTTGTATCGAAAACAATGACCGCATGGAAGACTGACTTGCATCTATCCAATGGCTCAACATCGTTAACAGGTGAATGCATAAAAATATAGACTGGAATCTTCCAAGGAATCTCAATTTAAGCCTGAAATACACCAATACAGGATACAAATGTGAGAATGAAAAACAGAAAATAAACCACCTAATATATATAGACGTCCTTGAAATGGTACCTCAAAATGGCGATGAACAAACTGAACAGTTGAAAATAGTAAATCAATTTAGTGATGACGTACATATGGAATTTGGACTTGAGAAGTGAGAGAAATTAAGTTTCATCAAAGAGAAATTACAAACTAAGGAAAATGTACAAATACTTCCAGAAACAAGCATTAAATCCAGAACAAAATGACGTATATAAATACTACAGAAGAGTGAGCGCTGTTATTAAGACCGTAGAGAACGCCTAGAACAAAATTACATCTTCAGCAGATCCCTGTCATCGAGTACAGGTTTGGCATCATCAAATGGATACAAGCAGAAATCAGGAAACTCGATAGACAAACTAGAAATATACTAAATAGGCATGATGCATTACACTCTAGAGCCGACATGGACTGTCTATATGCTTCTAGAAATAAAGGAGCGGGAAGTATATAAACCTTTGTGGGTAGCTATTGGATCTTTATTGTGTGGAAAATTCGATGTTATTTTATAAACCAGAATTAAATTGAGACGGAGAGTGTTTGAACAATAGGTTGTAATTATATGCAATAAAGATATATTATTATTATTATTATTATTATATAAAACAGCTACACCATCGTCATCGAAGAACTTCAACAATACGTGAAACTTTCGAATGACATTTGTATAGCATACAGATAACACACAAAATTAAGACGACAGAAACGTCAATGAAGGCGCAGCCACTAACCCAGATGAATCTGAAACAGAGGGATAATAATAATAAATAATGAAAGAAAAGTTCAAATTAAAAAAGAAAGAACAAATGAGAAAATGGCGCGAGAAGAAATACACGGACAGATAGTAAAAGAAGTTGAGAAATATTTCATGAACACCAGTGATACGTGGAAATCATGCCAACCAAAGATAGAGGCAATAGCTCTCTTAACAGCTTGTCAAGATTCAGCCGTAGCAATGAACTACATAGGGGATAGGCTTATGAAAACCTGCATCGACACAAAACATAGTTTTTTCCGCGTTCATAGTAAAACTATGTATAATGTAGTATTAGGCAACCCATCTTGGCGAAAAAAGTTTATTTGGACTGTTATAATACATCACATCACCTGCACAGGAAAATTTGTGAGGAATGTGACATGCAATTGAGACAGAAATGGTATGACAAGCCCCAGATCCAATTGTGGACACCTCAGAAATCACCATCATATGAGATACTGAAATCCAAATTGATAGAGGCATCTCCGTCAACAAACCAGACATAATAGTGAAAAAAAAGTAAGACTTTTTATTTATTTATTTATCTATTTTTTTATTGTTACAAAACACCCTACAGGATAGACCCAATTACTGGGGTTCACAAAAAGTTATAACAGACAAATGAACAGAAGTGAAACTGTCATACGAAATGAAAATTAAAACTTTGATAAAAATTCAGGAGAGAGAATAAAACTCACCTAAGACTACAGAATCGTAAAATATCATGACTACTACTACTACTATGAGCATGATTCAGATCTAATGAGATCAATAACATTTTTTTTTGAAAGAAGAAAGAGGTTCATGAAAAATATCTATACTGGCAATATGCCAATTGTACAGACGCATAATTCGCAAGAAAACAGAATGAAAAAATAAACTAGTACTAGTAGAAAGTGAGATAATTAACAAGCGGAAAACTAAAAGAATGATTTAAAAATCGATAAAGAAATACAGTGTCGAAAAGGACTCTCCTCTGCTCCAGGCTTAAGATTTTGTGAGGACGCAAACTTAATTGATAATTATGGTTAGGACTGAAAAATCTAAAGTTGAAACTTTTGAAAAACTTTCTCTGGACTCGTTCAATTCTGTCAATATACTTGTAATAGTGAGGGGACCAAACAGGTGCAGCATATTCCAAATAACTCCTCACCAACGAGAAATATAGCATTTTTAAAGACCTTGGATCATTGAAACTTTTAGTAATTCTTAGAACGAAACCCAACATTTTGAAAGCCTTAGAAACTATATGATCAATATGATACTCAAAGGACAACTTAGAATCAAGATATATACCAAGATCCTTAATTTGGTTTACCCTCCCAATTACAAGTCCATCAACAGAAAAAATAGCATCGAAGACATTGACATTCTTTGTGAACCTTATATGCTTTCACTTATCAATATTTAATTGAAAATACCTACTTTTATAAAAAGAGAAAAGTCCGTTAAGATCACTCTGAAACCGCAAAATATCATCATAGGACCGAATAGCACTGAACACTCTCAGATCGTCGGCATATAAATCATATTTTGTATAAAGAAAACATTCCGAAATATCATTAATGTAAATTGAAAATCAAAGGGGACCCAGATATGACCCTTGAGGAACACCAGAGGTGACACGAACGAAACCGGAATGAGTGCCATTGAGTGCAGCATACTGCATTCTATCCGACAGATGCGATTTTATCCATCACAGAGAGGAGTCCACCACACCAAAGTCCTCTAGAACCCACAACAAAGTTGCATGATGTACCTTATCGAAGGCCTTAGCCATGTCTGTGTAGACGGCATCAACTTGAATACCATCATCGAAACTACTACTTATGAAATAAGCGTAAGGAGTTAAATTAGTTAACACCGACCTATCTTCGAAAAACCCATGTTGAGATTGATTCAACTTGGAACCGGATGAATGAAAAAATTTATCAGTTACTATTGCTTCAAAAATTTTACCGAAATAACTTAGAATAGACACAGGTCGGTAATTACTTATTTCATTTTTCTTACCACTTTTGAAAATAGATACGATCTATGCCGCCTTCCACTTATGTGGAAAGACACCTTGTACAAAGATTTGTTGAAAATAATTTGAAGTGGAGTCGTCAAACTAACAGGACACTATTTTATAAAAATTGGTGGGATGGAGTCCGGACCTGGACCCTTCGTGACATTCAGTCCCTCGATTTTAGCTTTGGCATCCATCAGATCTATCGTGTTAAATGTAATCGATGAAGAAGATTTATATCTACTTTGGTAACGAACAGGTTTATGCGGATCTTCATAAACACTAGAAAAGTACTCAGAAAAAGTATAAGATATAGCCGAACTATTTTCTGAGATTTTTTTCTGGATTGAGGCATCCTCTGGCTATCTAACTCGCCTACATAAGACCAAAAGAGCTTAGGATTTTTCACAATTGCCCTCTACAGAATATGTTTCTTATGATCTCCTTCAATTAAGATTTTACATTGTTTACGCAAAATACAAAAATTTTCACACAGAAAACGGTCTTTGAATTTTTTAAATCTTTGATGTAAGTTAGTTTTTTCCTTAATGCATTTAATAGTGTCTTTACCAAACCACGAAGGAAATTTATCACACTTAACAGATCTACGAGGTACATACTTTTCATTAACTATATTCAAAGCAAAATAAAATGAATCAACACATTCATTCACATGTAGAACATAACAAAGTTTTCCAATTCAAACTTGACAGTGCCGAATTCATCGCTACATAGTACGCGTTGAAAAATTTGTACATCGATCTAGATTTGCTAGGAGTTTTATCCAAAGAAAATTTTGCATACACTTCTAAGGCGGGATGATGCCGATCCTCTGAAACGAAAGTCTTATTCACTAATAGATAAAGCGATACAATCCGATTATAATATCATTAAGAAGGAAACAAAAACCAATTGTTATCGGTGCAACGGGGCTAGTGAACGGGTTTTATTGTATTTAGTAGGTTATATTCCAAATTTGAAACTCAAGAATATGATTATTTGCCTTGTATAACCGTTTGGAGTTATTTTGCTATTTATTTTTCAACAAGAGGTTTCTATCATTGCACGAAAATGTCAATTATTTTCATTTATGAACAATCATGTAGTCGATTTAAAAAGAGTTATTTCACTATTTGAAAATACTCGGTTCCTAAATTCAAAATCTAGTTATGAATCTCAACTCATAAAATTGTTACTGCTGTAGTGACTTCAACTAATTCGTTTATTTCGGTGCGTGATTCATGATCCTCTCAGTTTGCGTTTCATTAACGTAAATTTCTCAACACAAACACATGCAACTGTGCCAAGACTACCGAACGGAATTGCCACATTTATAACAGATTGTTATGGATTTTGGATTTCGAATTCAGGTTTGTATGAGTCTGGAATGAAGAACGATACGTATAACCCAGTTATGTAGATATGAACGACGAAGGAGATGTAGTAGCGAAGGCTTTGTAATGTATTATCATTTTTAGTTCTCAGGGCTTTGAATTCAATGTTCAGTTAGTCCTTTTACAGATAAATGTGGAATATGAATGTCTTGCTGTTAGGTTGAAAGTCTATATTTTTATTATCAATAACTTGCGTTTTGTATGCAGAAAAATGTTTGAGTTCATCCAAATATGTTGAACTCGAATGTTGAAACTTTAGGAGAAAAACGTGTGCCTTAATCCCATCCGGAACGACTTTCTTTCCACTCCAAATACAATTCGAAATTATATAACTTCCTTCAATGAAAATAGTGTAAGATGAGGAATCAAACAGAAAATCTTCATTTAGTATTTTAGAAAAAATATACCTTGAAAATTAGTTATAAAATACTGAATCATGAAATTATTTGAAAATTAAAAAAATATTTTCGTTAATGTTTTCCTATCGTGTACAATTATTGGTTCATTAAAGATGTCGAAAGATATCTTGTAGTCACATTAAAACCTTTAGTAATTTCGAACCTCCTCAGTATATTCTAATAGGCTATTTTACAAGTTCAAATTAAATGATAACATTATGGTTTAATTGTGTGAGTGAAAGAATAAAGTCAATTGTTAAAAAATACAATGCTTTCGGAGTTTCGTCTTCATTGAAGACTACAAAAATGTTCAAATGAGTGATTTGAAAAGGTTTCATTTCCTGCAGTTTTTACATTTTATAAACTTTGAAATAGTCACAGAAGTATTTGAATGTGGTTTATCTTGTTGATTATAAATGTTTGAAATTACCGAAAAAATTATCATACAATTTCGAAATTTTATAATTGCCTACATGACTAACAAATAAATAATTTTATGACCTAATCGTGTTCAGTTTATATGTGAGGAGAGCTTCAGAAAATTGTCCGCAATATTTTCGTTAGTCAACGTTGGCCAAATATTTAAAAAAAATCAATTGAAAAATATTTTTTTTATCGAGGCATCATTCTTTCAAGTGTTTAAATATTCTGTTTTAGGTGTTATACTCTGAAGATTATGCGCTCTTGTAAAACGAGGCTCGACATTCAATGTTGAATTAGGATTATAAGTAGGAAAGGTAGAGTTTGGTGAGTTAGGCCATTTTTATCGGTAATGTTATCCTCTTCGAGATTTTTTATGTTTATATTTCTAAATTTTCAACAGTTTTTGAATCATTTGCGAAAAACTAAAACCCTTTTTCTTCAACTTAATTAATATTTCAGTAAACGCCATCACTAAACAAATGAACATTGGCTCATATGTTTGAGATGTTTTTCAAGGATAAAACAATTTTAACTCTAATGATAATTTAATATATGCAATTTTTAAATTTGGGGATATACACCGTAAGCTTGTAATATTCAATTCAATAATGTTGCATATAATTTTCATTTGTTTTGATGAAATTTCTACGTGTTATTGAGGTTATATAACCTACTTTGCTCTCGACTTCGTTAGTCTGCTCGAATCTCAATATTGCATATTCATACTGGTATAAATACTAAAAGTCTCATAACGTTTCGTTACGGACAATTTCTATCATTTCGCAAGTCGCGTTTGGTAACTTCGTTTTAAAAACCCCTTTACATACTACAATTCTATTGGAGTCATATTTTTCAATTTTTCAAATACAGTGATCATACTTTTGGCTTCATATGTAATGAGAATCTCTATCATAAAGACGTTTTTGATGAAGTTCGTTCATCTAATTTTGGAAGACGTACTCATTTTGCTTACTATGAGCTAAATCTCCATAAAATTTCAAATAGATTCATTTCAATTTGATGAAACTTTAACAGAAATAAAAAAATGCCATTGTTACCGGTTTTCGGTATATCTCGATAAGTTTCGTCTCGATGGATATTTAGAATGAATCGGAAGATATTTTCCCCATCTACAACTTTCTAATATAACTTTCTTAGATAGGAGTTTTACTTTTTGTTTCATTTACAAATGTGTTTTTGGGAAATTTCTCCGATTTCCGCTAACTCGGAAACTCATAGTATTTAATTTTTTTCCATATAAAACATATGATGGTGATACTGATATCGTTCCTTCGTGAAAGAATTCTACATACAGTGAGATCCAACGAATATTTACCGCCCCCTCAAATCAAAATGGACTGATATTGGCGGAAAAAGCTGAGGGGCAACAATTTTTGATTGAAGGGGGACCAATATCTGAGGTGGTTTGGAGCATGTAAAATCAACCCCCTACCCTCAGCACCACCTAAGTCAAAATTCATTATAGGAAAAGTGGGTCGAGTGACATATCTTCGGAAAGGTCTCTCAATTCTCTATTCAAACATAGTATCTTCATGAAAATTCAATATCACACAGACAGTTCAAACACAACGAAAGTTTGTATTCCAACGAATATTTGACAATGCTTGAAATCCATTCAATGATACAAATGATTCTTGAATTTTCTTCTATTCTGAAATTTGAAGAACTTCAGGTGTCGAAATTCTGCATTCGGTGACGATTCTTCTCCGCAGCTCTTCTAAATTTTCAGGTTGTGTAACATAAATTCTCGATTTAAGATGACCCCTTAAGAAAGAAGGACTCGAATCAGGTGACCTGGCTGGCCACTCAACTATTATTCTTGTGCCAATCCATCGACTAGGGAAATTTCTTATCTTTATAATATAATATTATTTTTATGAACATTTAATATCACTCAGAAAGTTCAAATACTATCAAAGTTTGTACTTCAACGAAAACTTACCACCCGGTGCCAATCCACCAACCTGGGAAATTTGCTTCCAAATATTGTCGCACATCAACATCAAAATGTGCTGGAGCACCATCTTGCTGTGAACATATTTCAATCTCTAAAAGAGATTCATCATTTTTCAAAATTTCTGTGGGCGTAAGATTTATTTTCCCAACAACTGCAAATATGTGTATCCATCTACCATCGATGAAGAGAGGTCCTACAATATAGCTTCCATGAATTCCAGCCCAATCATTCAATTTCTGAGTCGTTTGTGTATCTCTGAGGATTCTGGGATATCACAATATTTTCACTTAAATTTTCACAAAATTGCAAGCGGCGATCAGGATTGTCTTCGTTTCTGTCATGAACTAGTTTCACCTTATAAGGTCGTGATGTTTCACGATCCTATAGACTGTTGACGCTGATACATCAGACACACGAGATCATTGTCTGATGGAAGTAGTGTTTTCTATTTGTAGGTGGCCCAAAATTGCCACTTCAGTTGCTTCGTTCCGTATAGGCCAATGTTGAACTTCAAGTTTTTTTTGCTAGCCACCGAACTCGTAGTTGAAAATTTATTCATCAAATATAAAACATACTGGTGTTCTGCCTGATTTCCCGAATGGTTCATATTGAAAATCCTTGGCGTTTCTGTGGCACAACTATTATTTCGAAAATGAATTGAAACAATTTCAATCCACTCATGAGTTAATTAAACATTTACCAATGTTTGTCTAAGAAATGACAACTGAATTCAAAAGTACTGCGAAAATGCGAAACAGATTCATCATTACCACATTGTTGTCATGAAGCAATTGTGCGTTCCCTACAAAAGATTGATGATTAATAATATCTCAAATTATTACATTTCCATGAAAATTGAATACTCTGAAGTGCTAAGGGGAACAAACATCATTTGAGAATGCAGAAAATTAGAATTGTATCATTAAATGGATGTCGAATGTTTTGAGAACTTGATTCGATTTTAAGCATTGTCGAATTTTCGTTGGAAAACAAAATTTCGTGGTGTTGGGGCTTTCTGTGTGACATTAAATATTCATAAAGATACTATTTTTGAATAGACTATTAATAGACCTTTCCAAAGATATGCAACTCGACCTACATTCCTTGTGATGAATGTTGACTGTAGGGCTTGATTTTACATGCTTCGAACCACTCAGAAATTGATCCCCCTCCAATCAAAAATTGATGTGTTCAACTTTTTGCGACGTAAATTTCAATAGATAACCGACTGGGACGGAGGCGATTTGAGGACAGAGGCGCGATTATCATTGAAGCGCGCAAGGTCATTCATTTTTGTGATTCTTATTTTCTCGCGTGCTTATGGAAATCCAACACGTTTTACTTTTCAAGCACGCAACGTGTGTGTGCTTGCGCCCTTATTGAATGCTGAGTATTCCATTCTTGTTCTTGCCATAACTAATACTTGCGATTGAAAGCTTTTACTTTATTCGTACATTAGTTTGCAAGTGGAGAAAAAGAAAATACTTTACGCCGAAATCATCTCCTCACTACATGATACTACATACAATTAGCCTCTTATTTTTCGAAAATGAATTGCAGTAGCGTAAATTTCGATGTTATGATTTCATTTACTCTCAATATTTCCTAGACCTTTTCAGATAAGGGGCAAAAATTAAGACATTTCGAGTTACCTTATGGCAACTTCTAAGTGCGCGAATGAAGATAATCGGGCAGAGATGAGATAAGCGTCGTGACGATCGGGGAGGTGTTTTCCGCCTCCAGCTGCAGGGTGCCGCCGCCCTTGAGGGATCCTGGTTGCCCCGCTCCGCCGTTCGAAGTCGCTCTGGGAAAAAATCGCTGTCTGCGGCGCCCGTCTGACGGGCGGCTTGTGCCGTCGGGCCTCGCAGCCAGCGTAACAATTCTGCCCGGAGTTTACAATCCGTTTTTACAGCCTCCCGGAGCCGTAAGTTCGCCGCGAATGGGGCAGGATGTGGTAAGGATAGCAATACATCATAGGAACTTCTACAGTTCCTGCTGGCTCTTTAGCATACCTATAAAGGATACTCTAAATTTCAGAGTACTTTTTATAATATCCGACATTTTTTTCTTTCCTACGTGAAATATTTCATGTCCACTTCGTTGGTTGGTGTTCTATGGTTTTATAGCTATAGACTGTATAAAGTATATAGACTATATAGTTAGTTTTTGGCATGTTTATTACAATCATTTATGTTCCAATTTTCACTTTTAAATAAATCTACATCAACTTTAGGGTCATTTGATATTTCACAAAAAAAATTGAATCAAAAGCTTCAACACCATTGCTATTCTTCAGAAAAATTTGTTGATATATATCAAGAGACAATGCCTCCGCCAAGTCAAGCGAACGCACAACCGTAGTACCGTTTCTCGACTCAATTTAAGGCATTTATCACCCCTTTCAACTTTAACTTCATCTAACTAAATGAACTTACTTTACTAATAGTAACAGTTCCTTTAGTTTGTCACTGAAACACTCACCTATCATCACAGTTGTGATATACTTCTAAAGGACGCAATCTCCAAATTTTGAATTCGATTAGGTGTACCAAAAAATCGAAGGAAAACCAGAAACATCCTGAAATTTCATTTTCGTTTTCGAGAGTTTAGATTCAATTTTTTCGCGGTTGGTAAATTTGAGAGTCTCCACAGTATGTTCATTATAAGAATAATAATTTGTTATGTAATAATAAAATTTCCACCTTTTTCTTTGCATGAATGCAAGTCTTTGAATGATATATTATCCATTAAATCAGTGATAATGATTTAGTGCTTTACGCGTGTTAACGCTACACCTCAGCTCAGTTTCGTTCATAACTAAGTGCGTGTTCGTTTTCGTAGTTTCGTAAAGAATTTCTTATCTTAATGACGAAGGTCACATGATGAGGGAGATGCAAAGTTGTTATAAATTGTGATACACTCGTTCAATGAATTCGATTGCAGTTATTGATTACTGGCATCATTTGCTAGTAATTTGCCTATATTAATTGAGTAAAATTTACCCTAAATATGAACCATACGAAAAGAAATCCCCTGAAAGGGATTAGCCTAAACTCACTTCTCGGTTTGCGTGGTTGTAGAGCGTGGTAGTGTATGAGCACGTATTGGCAATTGTACAAACTGGAGCGTCCGTGCCAACCAGAAAAGTTAATTTCCTAGGGATTATTGATCGTGAGCAAAACTGTAAAAAGCAGCACCGCTATATACATTCCTGCAGCATGACGATTAAAAGTTGACCAACCTATTTTTCCGGTGACCAGTCGGCGCTGTCATACTCTTAAGAGTTCTGTTTCGTTGAAACATTTCGGCATAATTTCCTTTTAGTTATCGTAAAAAGAAAAAGATAGAATTTTGATTTATTTCACAAGAACTAGTGACTCCGTATACGTACTATGTTGAATGTAAATACTATGAGGAAAGCGAACTTTGTTGCATAATATTGAAAAATACTTCCTGATTATTACATTATCGAAGTTCAAATGTTGAGATATCAAAATCTTAAATCCACCCTCTGTAGCACGATTTTAAAATTTCATAATTTTCTCTTAATGGTATTTTCATCCTCCATGACTTTCGTCCTTCCAAATACTAATAGTGCTATGTCTAATACTGAAGATTCATTGTTTTACCAGATCGCAGATGAAATGTTCTTCCTCTGAGTTCCTTGCACTTTTGAGCAGTTTTACAATGATCTTCTTATCGTATTTAGACGGAAAGTCTAAACGGCGAGATTACTTCGGAATTGGAAACTTCGGTCTCTCGGAAGGCGATCGCAACGATCGATCGATCGAACATTCGGAAGAAAGCCCCGAAATTTTCACCAATTTTTCTTTTCTTGTGGTTTTCTGCACTCCTTCTATTTCAACTTTTTATAGGATCATTACTGGCTCCTTCTTTTTATTTTTCATTTCTTTGGCTTCTATTTCGTTTTTGTAGGGACTTGCTGTTAACTCTATTGTCGTCTTACTTCTTTTCTTAATTCTTTCGATTACTGCTTTTTATAGAAGTGATAGGAGATAAGTCGTTGAAGTAAAACTCTATTTGACTTTCGATTCAATAAATTTCTGCATTGTTATTTTCGGGTGCAGATTCTTGACATATATTGCTGAAGGTCCAGGATGATCAATGCGTAGCGTTGTAGTAGGAGGTAGTGCGTTAGTGTCATGACTTAGGTAGCGGTGGTTTCATCTTTATGAGATACCGGGCCTGCGACGTAATCCTGGTTCGCGTTGTTGCTTCAGTACCACCAGCAGAAACTTGGTCTAATTGGATGAAAATTTATGCTAATGCCACTAATTATTCATCTTTGATGACATTTTTATCGCATGGCCACAAACAAGTAGCTTTGAAACCATTAAGTGCTCTATTCATTCGGTTACGCATTTCCGAGAAGTTCCGCTATTAGCCAGTTTTATTAAACTGCTGGGGTTTGAACATAACCAAGTATACGCTGCTTCGTTGTAGCTGTTTTTTGGTGATTTAAAAAACTATCTGTCTGTAAGCTGTAGGCGATATGTTGTATGAGAAAAAAAGAAACAGCACAATAATATCATAATCACGAGCCTACTGATCAGCTCCGATATCATTTCCATTATTGCCTAAGTGGTACCGGTACGACTAACGATTTTTCCACATGTAGGACTGTTGGCATAACCTAAAAAACGACTGTTTGATGAAACTCAAATTAACGGCAAATTATTTTATATAGTATTCATTTTTCTATTCCCAGGCCGGCGAACCGCTCCTTGTATATATTTACTAACACGACTAAATAGTTCCGTTCTACGCCATTAAATGACTCTTTCCATGCACGTGAGTTCTGATGTTATTGGTGGACGACTTAGACTGTATTACGACAAAAGCAACATTACCATATTCAACCTTCCTCTTCTATCACTATAAAGCACAAATCGAAGCCAAATGTAATCGTCGCGCGTTCAGATAAGTCAGCTCGTAATACTGATTTGGAGGATAGGTCAACAGCATATATCTCAAGGGGATGAAGGTGGCAATTATATGAGATAGTTGTGTTTTCGCTTCAGTAGCTGTTAAATCGTATTCCTGGACTGCTTTAATAATAAAACAATAGCACAGGTTCTCCTGAGCGGTAAAACTAAGTGAATTCTCTTTGTGAGAAGAAAATAATTATTATCCTCTACCAAAACCCTGTCCAACTAGACGATACTAAAAGGCCTTGTAATGGTGCATTTAAATCCTGAAAGCCCTTGCAGCTAACCCATGGACGAATTTGCTGAGGTTGCAGTTGCCCTTGAGTGATATCTTAAACGATATTTGCATACAAGTTAGGAGCCGAACTCGCGTCTCAGACGGTTATCTAGTGATCTGAGATATCTTCATGTACCAAAACATAGAATTTAATACAGACGATTAAGGAAGTCGTTGCGCAAGGAACTCCTATCTCTGTCCTATCAAATATCGGAGTACCTACGTATTCTCCAAATATTCCATCGGAGCCAAACTAAAGTAAATGAAATAAAACTCCATTAGGTTTAAATCATACGCATTGTCTAACTAGCGACAAGATGCTTTTCAGAGAACACTGTGCAACTTACTTGTATCTGAAGACATACAAAAATCCCAAAGAAACATCAATCTCTGAATTTGATCACGTTTATTTGTTTAGTCTTATTGGCAGTGGTCATGATTGTAAAATGGATTGAATATATATCTTCCAAAGGTTATAGCGTTGGCCCAATAAGTTCATATTTGTTTCCGGTTAGCGTCACCGGAAGAACGTCCGTTGGCAACACAATCTATAGTTCGGGCTTCACGAAAGAGAGTTAGGCGACTAGAATCGAGATGCTTTAAGTTATAGAACCATCTCTTATTTTTTACTTCTACGTACTAATGAACCCTTTTAAGCTTCGGTCGGAGTATGAAGTTAATAATCAACTAATAATGAAAAGTTTTGATTTAAGCAAATATTTCATCATCATACCTTTACATGTGCAATTTAATCTTTCATTTTAGAAACTTAACTTCTGCATTTTTCTGTATTTCGTTTCAATGTATAGGAAGATCGAAACTCAGTATCAAATGCTATTATATGAAAAGGAAAAACAATAGCAAAAATCTGAAAATAGATCCTTGAATGGAATTGATTAGGAAAATCCGTTTTAATTGAAATCTCCAAAATTATTATTGTTAATGTGCATATTGCAAAGTTTTCTTAATACTTTTCGGTCGTATCTGTTCCGACAAATTAGCTCCCTATGTACCAAAATATAGAAAAGTTTCTGGCAAAAAATTAAGGTTTCTTTACTTTCTAAAAATGAAGAAATATGTAAATTTCGCTTAAAATACACCCTACTCAATCCCGTCCCATTTGAGAACTTCTTTTGGAGTTCTTTCTGTTGTCTTTGCTTTTCCTATAATTCAACTCATCTAGTTTTCAATTTGAATCGCGAAGGCCGCGGCCAAATGGTTTCATCGAATAATTAAAGAATCGTCAACCGTCAATCTAAATGTTGTTGCCAATGGATGCGGCGAATGCTAGTCTGAAACACAAACCCTGTAATTGGAAAAGTGTTTTACTTAATTGAAATAATTAAGTTGTATTTATTTCATACCAGAATAGATATTTTAAATCACATTGAAATTTTCAAAAACACCGCTAATATATCCTTTAGTAGACATAAATACCTTGTAGCATAGTCGAACTGTGATGCAACTTTGTGGTAGCACTTTGGTGGCGATAGGATAATTTTGTCAATCTTTATGAAAGTATTATAGTTCGATTAAGTTGGATGACAATTCATGACAAATTTCTTGAATAGGTGCTTTCATAGATACTAATTAAAGTAACTGACTTGGTTTCATATGGCATCTGATAAATTCTTACTGTGCAAGGACTGCGTTCCTATACTTGGCATTTTTTACATTTCATGTTTCTGGATTGTATATTATATATTATATATTATAAGGTGAGTACAATTGTCTCTTGCTGATAGCTACTGCATTCAGTATGGCATAAAGGAAATTATATTCAGGTATTTTTTAGCTCACTAAAAATTTCTAAAAGCTATCAGCATATTGAGATGAACAAAAATGTATGCAGTTTATTGCGAGTAATTCGGGAACTACTTTTTTTAAGAGTGTTAGGAATGTGCTACCACACACAGTTTTCATCCTGCGATTGTTGCGCTTTCGAGCTTCCGACCCGGTCAATCCGTTCCTCTTCACATATCTACCACCCTCATGACATTACCTCATTCTTTCTTCAAGTTCATATCCTTGTATTCCTTACATCTCTTTCATTCTTTTTCATTATATTTCTCGCCATCTTTCCGGCCATATTTTCGGTATGTAGTCCCTGAAGTCTGATACACCATAGTTCTTTATATAGACCATTCTTTGCATGTGAAGAAAGTGTGCTCTACATCGTCTTCCGCCTCCTTCAGTATAAACATGTCGCATCTTCAATCTTGTTAATTATTCTCAAGTAAGATTGAAAAAACCATGATCTTACAATAGCTGTGTTATGTAATAGCTCCCCTGACCATGTTTCCTGCAGTAGAAAAGTCTCAGATCTTGTATCTATCTTCTTGTTCACTTGCCTTCTACCTTTTCTGCCATAGATGCAAGGTTCTTTTTGATTTTTCGAGCACTAATTTCTGTGTCCTGTTCCTTTTTGTCACTAAGAGGTCAAGCGGTATCACGACGGCTTCAGTGATTCAGTGATATCAGTGAAGATTCTGTATACTTGACATATTTCATTCCAATTTTCTTCTGTAGGCTATCTTTTATTTTCCTATATTTTCCAATACCTTCCTGCCAGACTGGCGCAGCATACATCATAGTAGACCGTGCTACTTATGCTATTAATCTCCTCTAAATTTCGCAGCAACCATTTATTCTCGGCAAGATTCGTGTGAGAGCCGTTATCAACTTTCAACAGTCTGCCTCCAGTATATAGGGGCCGAACTTTAGGAGTTTGTCATTATTTTCTCCCAAGGTTTTTCGCCTGGTGTTCCTTCTCTATTATATGGCCATCTAACTTCAGTTTTTTTTGTTTGTTTTTTTCTTCCGCTCAATGTAACTATTTCAGTTTTTCAGCTGCTAACTTAAGCTTATTTTCATTTAGGTGTTCCTGTATCAATCTTACTGCTTTACTAGCCTTCAGTTCGTGTTCAAGGTCTATTCTGCCAGTCACGACTATAGCCATATCGTCGAAATAGGCCACGGTTGACACTTCTGTAGGCATTTTTATACCACAGATGCCATTATAAAATATGTTCCAGAGCACGCGGCCTAATATTGATCCATGGGAGACCCCACAACTCATTCGATATGTTTTCCATCATAGAGTATTATTCACTTGATAAGGTAGTTTCCTATCAACTGCTGCAAATGTTCAGAAAAGCCGCCTGTTTCCATTTCATTTTTCATAAGTGTTAAAGGCGTTTTCTATATCTAGCCGAATCAATATTCATAGTAGTCTTGCTCTCAACGTCTTCCCCATTTCAAGCAGATAAATGTTTTTTTATTGTTTCTACTGCATCCGTTGTCATTTTGCCTTTCCTGAACCTAAATTGTTTTCCTGATATCATTTTCTGATTCTCAATTTCCTCTTCCAGCCGTACTGCTATAAGTTGTTCATATAGCTTCTCCCTTCTCAATTAGAATTAAATATGCTTGCTTCCATATGCCCTGGAAACTCCCTCTTTCCCATAGACTATTCAGTACCGCAATGATGTATTCGTAACAGATCTCGATTACCAGCTTCATAATCCAGCTGGAATCATGTCAAGCCTTGTCGCTTTTTTGTCTTCAACTTCTTGCTGGTCGTATTGAGGTCTTCACAGGTTGCGCGCTTTGGCTTTTCGAAAACGATGCTGAGTGGTTCACTAGTTTCTCTTGTTGTAAAGAGGTCCATTATATCTCATTTACTCTCTCTGGCTGGATTAGTCTCGTCCCTATCTTTGTTTTATCCATGACGATCTCATACCCGAGACCGAAGACATCCGATTCAACATATTCCACCGTTTGCTTCCAGCTTTTCCTTTTTCTGTCTCTATCTACACTTTCAGGTCCCCTTTCTGTGTACGTCCTCATATTTTGCTACATCTCTACATCTTCTACTTTCTCGTTTCTTCTGCTCTGTCATGAAATTTCGCTTCTTTCAGCTAGACACAGCGTTCGCAGTTCCTAAATTTCGTTTGTCCACGAGTATTAGTTCCTGGGATTATTGCCTTCTCTTTTGGGCGTCAATAAGTTGCAAGCTCATACTATCCTTTTCAAGTATTCTTCGGGGGCGTTTACTGTTATGTTTCTTCTTCTTTTCTCATTGCATTTTCAAACTTTTTTGTATCCATCTATGCCATAAACCATCTTATGGTTTGCCATCCACTTCATCACCATTGCTTGGTATATTTAGCAGCAGAATATTGCTGTCAGGTGTGGTTGAATGGTGCTCATGTCAATAAGATTGATTCTCAGTTGAACTGTTTTATGAGAGTTATAACTGGATGTATCCGTTCAACTGCTACCCCATGGCTCCCGGTTATTTGTAATATAGTTCCTTTCCATATTCGCAGGAAATTAGCTCTTAAATCGTCTTGGGATAAGTATCACTCATTTCCAGAAGTTTTTCCGATAATACACGATCTTCAAAATCCACCTAACCTGAGATTGAAATCTAGGAAACCTATTTGGTCCATTGACTTCCAAAAAGGTTGCAGGTTTCGATATAAGTAGGAAAAATTGATGTACATTAAATCGTCTCAGGACAGGACATGGTCGTAATAATAGTATGTTGTACAAATGGAATACTGTAGAAAGTACGGCATGTGAATGTGGCGCAGCTGAATAAGCAATAAGGCATTTAGTCCTCGATTGTCCTATTTACCATTTTACGGGTGGTTTTCATGAAATTCATTCCGTTTCAGATAATTTCATCAACTGGGTAGAGAACTTTAAGTCTATTTAGGAGATTAGTTTTTGCTCCCCCTTAGTGTTCCTTTTCCCATGGTGTATATTGATAAGGCAAGGGCTACACCCATGTAGGACTTCATTCCCAAAAGGTGTATGAGATGTTACCGGTTGAAAAACAGAGGAGCATTAGTTAAGTTCTTAGATTCAAGTGAGTTCAGACATATAAGAGTTAGGTATGTTTTGATGAAAGATTTTTCTGCTGGTTTTCTTTTTCCATTGTTACAGATTTTTCCAGTCCCAATCCCCCTTCCTTTTCACCCTTGTCTTCGTGAAGAAGTCCTGGAAATCATGGAGTGCAAGATAACACAACATAAACAGACAAGCTATTGCTAGTGCCATAGTGACAGGAAAACGAGTTTTTTCCACAGGTTTTTTCACTCGTTTATTGAATCATACGTAAGATAGTATGGTTCCCCTGTTACATTTCCTGTGCTCACACTTTAGGGGCAATCGTAGGAGACATGATGCGAGTTTAGATGCCTGATTAAGGAACGGGCATGGTCTGTTTTTTCTGCTGGTATTCTATTTATTCGCTTGTTTTTTACGATTGCGTTTTTCCGACACACACCAAAGTTATAGCTATAAGCATTTATTGTAAATACAATTATTCGAATTGTTGTAAACCTCGCTTTACAAAGAATATATATATATATATATATATATATATATATATATATATATATATATATATATATATATATATATCTTTTTCTTGTCCTAACTCACCTAACCTAGACTATCCTTCGACTACCACTAATACGCTTTCGCAATAAAGTCACCTCCTAACACAATGTTTTTTCGTTTAGTTTATATGTCATCCCTAGTTCTCCCAGGTACTTTTGAAGACGTCATCTCCTACTTTAGAGCTTACGTAGCAACTATATGTTCTTGTTTCTGGTATTTCTACCCAGACGTATCCATTTCCTCTTCCTGTTTCTATCGGTATTTCTTTATTGTTAATTATCCTTACTGCCGAGTCTTTCCTCATATCGGTTACCCAATCTCTTTTGCTAGCTCTCTCGAAATTTGGTTCGCTAACTAGGATGATGTCAGTTTCTAGGTTAGGTAAGCGACTTTTGCCGATATTTACTTGTATCAGTTCAAGGACCTTTCGCTCAGCCACACCCAATTTTAGGAATTCAGAAACTACGAAAATTTAAGAATTATCAAAATATTCTCAAAGGAAACGACATTTTTGTTAGAAGAATCTAATAATCTCAATTCAAAGTTTACATAAAGGGATCTGTGCATCCTTATGACATGGCACAATACCCAAAAAAATGTAAAGTATTGAATATCAGTTTGAATATTAACAAAAAATATAGTGTCAATTTTCTAAAGAAGTCCCGTTGAAATTTTTTTAATTGATTTTCAAAAAAGTTGGCAGTTGTCAACTAACAAAATTCTTTCGGAACTCCGTCTCCATTGAAGCCCACAAAGTGTATGTAACTAACAGCACATTAAATTGTGATTTACTCGTGCCATAAATTTTATGAATTATTTTTAAATTTTCAAAATGAATTGTAAAATTCCAATTTATTTATTGCATACGCTTCGAAAATGTCCTACCATTTGTGTAGAATGAATATTCGATTTATGAGTCGACCGAACTCACATTCATTAAAAGCGAAACACATCAACGAATTATATTCCTATTGTTTCGACATGTAAACATCATGTCATTTACATCTTACTGCATGATGCTTTTTTAGCCATCGAAGCGTAACAATCATTAATTATCAAAACGATCAAACACCCCCTAGTTGAAATTTCAACCCCTCTATGCATCGAAGTTTTACCATATCTCCGATTATCTTTCAGCGGATCATACACATCTACGATACTGTGAGCTCAATAAACTCTATCCTTCCTGTATACAGGGTATATTTACACTGTGATTACGAGTGCCCAGAGAGTCTTTAAATTATCTAGGGGCGTGGGGATGTGGCCATGGTTTTTGCAACTGGGGACTAATTAAGTGTGTTTTGAATTGGTCGTGTGTCGACTTTGGGATCTTGTCTGATTTCTACTGGACTATATTTACCTTTGACAAAGGATGGATAATCATTTACATATATCTAGAAATTGTACTTCACACGGTTATTGAATGTGCTAATAAAAATGGAGATATTGAAATATTTTCTTAGAGAAACTATCTGTATACGCCGTATTTAGTATTTATTGGGAACAGATAAGAATTGTCCTGATCATGGACTTACGAACTGAAAATTTATAATATCAAAATGAAATAAAACAAATTTGGATAAATTGTGAAAATAACAAACTAAAAGAATAAATTTTATGTTAATACCTCTCTAATAATCTGATAACAGCATTACTTCTGTCTGGAATATTACGGGTAGCTAGATAGATAGATTTCATTTTCTCATCAAATTTTTTATTAAACGTCACATATTTGGGATGAGATGCTTTTTCATTATTTCATATTTGAAAGCGACCATGAACAGAAATAATGTGGCATTCCACAGAAACAGAAGATAAATGTGAGTGAAAATAATAATATAATGAAGTTCACAAAATCATTTCTAAGAATAAATCTGGTTGAAATTTTACTTTGTGACAGATATTCAGGTATTCATAGATGGAGTAGCACACATTTTTCAAAAGGAATGACTTGATGGTACACTTGAGGATTTTTTACCTAACACCATGGATAGATGCAAGGAGACCATTATGGAGTTGATCGCTACATAATTCAAACCCTGGGCAAGATAGAATCCATACCAGGCCACAACTACCCAGCACTGGGTACAGTCGACGTGCTTGTTTACTTGGGATCGGAACATATCTCGACCTTCGTGAATATAGCATAGAATCGACAAAACATAGCTGGATGGGACAATAGTCTTTATTTCTCGAATAGACTTCTACAGCTATGATGTTCCGGTACCCCAGCCAATGTCCGTAGAGGCTTCTTTTGTTCAAGGAAGATATCTAGCGCATTAGTACCTGCTATCCCTAAAAGGATATCGTACTGTGAAATTTGGCGTGGTGTACCACCACAGCAGCTTTCTCACCCACAGGGTGACTTATTCTGTGAATTGTATATATTGCACTCGAAAAGTACTAACCTAGCTCCTCAATGTGCTTCGATCATGAGGCACGCCATCCGAGTTGAAGGTATAATTACATGTTTCGACTGTCAAAAATTGTGTTATGCCCATATTTAAGTGGATCAAATTTGGTTCAAACGAATCAAGCGCTTTCCTCATTGACCCTACGGATTTCATCTACAACTGATATCGTGTTAGGATCGACAAATAGACGCAATCCGTCTGGGTCAACGCTCCATGGCAGATGTTTATATATAAAATGAACAGAATTGATCCCAATATAGAACCTAGCGATACATCTGTTGTGACCTCTTCAAATAGGCTTGGACAATTATCTCATTGATTAGACCTGTTTCCTAGGTGTGACTTCAAGATTCTGTGTATTTGGCCCCTGAATTTATAATATTCTATTTTTAAAAGATGAATATCTATATTCATATAGTCAAATGCCTTATTCGAGTCGCAGCATTTTTGTTTGTAAGAGATTTTAGAATAAAATATACTATATATATATATATATATATATATATATATATATATATATATATATATATATATATATATATATATATATATATATATATATATATATATATATATATATATATATATATATATATTCTGGTAGATTGATATATTCTCATAACATTTAACGTTATCCTAATATATAATTATTCCAGGATATGTTTTGATTATAATCATTGCCTGGCAATGGTATTAATTACCGGGTGGTGGATTTATATTTTTTCATGAAATCAGTTTGATTGCATGAACAGATATATGGGCAACTCGTCGGGGTGAAACCCCCTATATATAATATATATAATATGAAATAGTGGGCAGGATTGATGCTGAGGGCAGAAGTTTCCAAAATGTTTCCTATCTTCCTTTTGTGA
Organism: Cryptolaemus montrouzieri; assembly: GCA_013387265.2. Classification (NCBI taxonomy): domain Eukaryota; kingdom Metazoa; phylum Arthropoda; class Insecta; order Coleoptera; family Coccinellidae; genus Cryptolaemus; species Cryptolaemus montrouzieri. The sequence continues at coordinate 55,194,888 of JABFTP020000185.1, read as the reverse complement.
ACTGGAACGACTCTAGCTACTTTCATACAGGTTGGGAAAACGCCCTCTTCGAAGCAACGATTTATGAAGATATTTATCAAGAAAGACGTTCATGCTTTCCTATAGATGTACTTCCGGTACCTCTGTATGTGTACTCGTCGACGTTTTATGGTTGTAGATGGTAACGAAAAGCTCGTCCAAGCCATCCTCGATGTGACATATTTGAAGAGAGAGGGGAGTGGGCGAGTTATGATCAATTCCGTGATCTTGAAGAGGGCGAGCTTTGTCGCCTATAAAAATGGAATTTTCATCAGAAGCTGCCTAAAAGTTCAGTAAAATAGTGTACAAAATATCTAATATATCTGCCAATTAAATCTATGGATCCTAAACATATGTCATTGTCGTCGCCAAACCTCCCTGTTGAAAACATCATTCTCTTCTAGATCCCGGACCGCCATCATCTCTCTTAACCCCACTCCATGATTTCCTAGATCTTCCTCGCCTCCTGTGTCCTGGGGGAGTTCATTGAAAGTCTCTTTTCGGCCATCTGTTCTCGGGCTTCTTCAAAACGTGTCCGAACCACTTGAGACTACCTTTCTCAATTCCTTGCACCACTGTCTCTTCTGCGCTCAGATAGTCTTAACCGTCAGTACCCTCCCTCTCAAATGGGCATTCAAAGTCCAGAGCTCTGAACTATAACATAGGACTGACTCAACCAATGCATTTCCTAGTCTCTTTTTCGTATCTTTGGAAATATGTTTGTCCCACCACAGGCATCCTATGATCTTTTTACTACTTCTTATTCTTGCTTCTTCCTTTCCTAGTCCCTCGCTATCTATCAAGGCTCCAAAGTACTTAAAGCATTTAACTTGCTTGATTGCCACAGCATCGTTTATCAGGACTTCAAAATGTGCATCGGTATTTACTGCCAAATACTCCGTTTTCTTGAGACTAACCGAAGTCGCCATTTCTTGTAAGCATCGTAGAGTCTCTTTATCATGAACTCCAGATCATATGAATCCTGCGCAAGAACTACCTGGTCATTCGCGAAACTTAGAGTGAAAAGATGTTTTTTTTCCTATCGGAATACCCATTCTTTGGCAACTTCTTTTCCATTGTCGTAGTGATACCTCCACATGCGGTGACAAGCTGCATCCCTGTCTCAGCCTCTTTGTAGTTTTTATTGGTTTCGACAGCCTACCACCAACCTTAACGTATGCGACATTATCTTCATAGAGCTGTCTGATTATCTTTATTAGTGCCTTGTCCGTATCCAACTCTTTCAGAACATCCCATAGCAGGCATCTAGCGGTGAAATCGCAAGCTTTTTCTAGGTCTATAAATGGTAGATGAGCTTCTTGGTTGACCGATATTTTCTTGTTGGATGACGAACAGGTTATCTGCACATGAACGCCCCGGTATAAACCCGCTTCGATCCTCACTGATTTTGTGCCCGATATTTTCTCTCAGTTTTACTGATAATATTCTACCGAAGAGACGACACAGCGAACTGTTGATACTCAAACCCCTATAGTAGTTTGGATCTTTGCGGTCCCCTTTCTTGATAACTGAAATAATATAAGCAGGTTTGAATTCCTGGTATTTTTTCCGGCAACTGCACTGATTGAAGAAATCAACAATACGTTTGATGAGTGGCTCCCCACCATTTTTCAAGAGCTCGACATTACCCGGACCAGGGGATCTTCTGTTTTTCATTGTAACCAAGCTCTGTTTAACTTCTTTGGCAGTAAATTCAACGCAACCTTGGGTTTCTGTAGGAGCCACTTGCCCCCTAAATTCAGGTCTCTTTTCCACTAACAAATCTTAATGTATTTCCCACTTCTCAATGCTGATGCTTTGATTGAATCTATCAGTTTGATTAGTTTTCATTTGTTTAATTGTTCGTAATACTTCCGTACTACAAGCACCCCTTATCAGGCTTTCTACCTCTTGGCATTTCTTCTCCCAGGTTTTGGTTTTCTGTTTTTTGATGGCTTGACGCGCTTCTCTGTTTTTTGCTTTGTATTTTTCCCAGTTAACGTTGGTCTTATCTGACAGCCACCTGTGATAACATTTTTTCTTCTCATCAATTGACTGTTTCACTTGGTCAGTCAACCAGGTAGGTGCCTTCTGAATCTTCCTTTTCTGCTTATACCCCAGAGCTTCGTGCGCCGCTCTTTTTAAAGCCAACTTGATGTTACTGTATTCCTCTTCGATATCTTCTGGGGGTGGAGCCTCTGCAAGAGCAGAATCGGGTCTTCTCTGGTATAGATATTTGATGCTTTCCTATTGTAATAGGTCTAAACAGTATCTTTTCCTTTCATCTTCACTAATGCTCGTTCCCTGTTCTTCTGGAACGAGTCCCGTTCTAGTTCAGTTTCGAGATGCTTGATAGGGAACCACTAGCTTAGCGGCAACCAACCGGTGATCCGCAATTAGCACCCCTCTTTACCCTGCAGTTATTTATTTTCAGCTTGGACAGCTGTCTCTTGATGACATAATCGATAACCGATCTTTGACCGAGAGGTGTCTTGCGTGTACCGGTGACTCATTTTGTTTAGAAAGAAACCGTTCAATTTGTAAGCCATATAATTCGCAAAAATCTATGAGTCGTTCTCCCGAGTCATTGATAGTTTGCTCCTCGAATTGGCCCAATACCTTACTGTCATCTCTGGAACCCACTCTAGCATTGATATCTCCCAAAATCAGGATATCCTGGTGTGGCTTGATTCCTGCCAGAACATCAGAGAATTGCGAATAGAAAGTGTCTTTCGTTGCTAGAGTCGAATCGTCAGTTGGTGCATATACACCTACTACAACCGTTTCCAAGCCATATATCATTAGAGTAACTGTTAGCAACCTTTCAGATATAAAATTATAATCAGCTATATGTCGTTTCAGCTCCAGTTTTCATGACCATTTTCTATTTGCTCAATCTTTCTGGTACTCAGGAGAGATAACTTTTTGTCCATCTATCGAGCCTGTGTTCAATTTCAAAATAGAAAAAAAATATATATATATATATATATATATATATATATATATATATATATATATATATATATATATATATATATATATATATATATAAGATTTGATCTTAAAAATTTCTGGTTCTTTTGTAACCCTTTATCTATTTGGTTTAAATGTCAGTTATCAATCTAGATAGATGGACAGAAAAGTTATTTCTCCTGAGTACCAGAAAGCTTGAGCAAATAGAAAATGGCCATGAAAACTTAGAGTAATCGTGAAGCAATCGCAAAAATTTCTACTTTGTTGCGAACTGAAAGTTAAGACGGGCTGGACTTGTTTCCATATTTGATCTACTCAGTTTATCATCATAAAGTAATTGTAATAGTCAACGTATTCGTGTTTGGAGAAAGTAGCATTATTTCGGGATAGTTAGATAAAGATAAAGGTGTTGAAAAGTCTCAAAGGGCTGGGATATCGATCATGATTAGAAAGCGCTATATATATATATATATATATATATATATATATATATATATATATATATATATATATATATATATATATATATATATATATTTTCAAATCGCCATATCTTGGATAAACATCTAAGAAATTTTCATATTATTCTTAGTCATATCATCATCGAACACTTTTGTTTGAAAAGTATTCTTCTTTTCTAGACAACAAGAATTAAATAATTTACAGAAGTTTATAAAGTTTTGCTAAGCTGATTTCTCAGACTTGATAACGAAATCTATATTTGGCTGTAGGCTCTGCCGAAAGGGGTTTTTTTGTTTCCGTATGGAGATTTTCTGTTTTCATTTGGGAAATGTCTGATGTTATTGATCTCATTTTTTATATTATGATAAACTTCTTAAGCATGCATATTCTTGTAATCATTCTGAATGGAATATTGCTAAACCATCATCCATAGATTTACATTGATGATAGTCAGGTACCTCAGCATCGAAAGCTTCGAATTTAAGAAAGTGAAAACTGAAACTGCATTCTGTTGTACCAACCACGGATTGATGAAGAACATAAGTGATTAGGTAATTATCAACTTCTAAAATGACGAATAATAGATAATTTATAGTTTTGTTTATTTATTTCCGTTCTGCATCTCCAAGGAACCAAACACTTAGTTAAAAACTTACAAATGAACATGAAAAAATAAGTTGATCGCTCATGATATTTGGAGAAAATTAATATGCTGCAAAAATAAAATCGTGAATGTTATTATCACCTGAAATTAATCTTCGAAATCATGAAAAATTTGATCAAGTAAATGTACAAATTTTTGTTTTTCTTATTTGAAAGGGGAGATGAGGTTTGCATTTGAAATTTCGATCGTATTCGGCATTCGTTGTTGTATTATCTATCAAAAACTTACCGAGAGTCAAATTCTCAAATCAAATTGAACAGAATAGAAAATTTCCTTGAAAGATTACGAACGAAAAGTAAAAGTTCAGTTCAATAAGATGAAGGATTATATCCGTTCATCAATTGACCGAGCTAGTCATTGCGTAACATCTAATGACAGTATATATGCAAGGGGATGAATTCAATCAATACGTATCTATTTATACCCTTGTATAGACGACTATGGGGCCCCACTCACATTCGAATGACAAGATTCGCGTGTATCAATTATTTTTCCCCGCACTTCCTACTGTCGCATTACCAAAAAATATCGGCGTTCGCCCTTATCCCCACCCAAAAGTAACCCTAAGGGCGTTTGTTATTCTTCACCGCTACATAAACACACGAAAACTTTTCAAAATCGAATTATTCGCATCCATATCGCCCGTCTATTTGTTGTTTTGCAATAGCTTCAATTTGGCGAACATTTGAGAGGCGCCAGTTTGGCGCCATGGCTCACATTGGTCCAGCAATCTGCAACCCCTCCCTGCTCTATCTTTTCAGCGCCAATGGAAATGTTTCGTATCTTTACCCCATGTCCAGGGGTTGCTAGATACGAAAGATAGTCTTGATAGTTCGTTGTTGTCGTGGAATTGCGTCATTCTCATGGTGAACATCGGTGTGTGCAATTTCATCTGAAACTTTGGGATCCGGCTGATATTCATTTCCTTCTGTCTGGTTGTATGCTGCATAGTAGAACAGACAGAAAAGTTTCCTCAGATACTCTGCCGCCAGAGGTTTCTATTTACCAACGTACCTCGTACTAGATGTGGCAGAACGGCATTATGAATTGCTCGTAAGTAGATTTATTATTTGCCTTAATTCTTTCTCTTATATAATTCATACACTCGTCTTACCACCTTACCCACTTGATGATATATATTCTCCTGGTAATTGCGATCTAAGAAAACAATACATTTTTGATTCAAGGACACCTTTTATGTAAAGAAAAGGAAGTTATGTCAGAATGATTTGAACTACCATGCCGTAAGGGAAAATTTTGTTTTCAATTCAGTATTGTTGATATTTTATTTTTCTTAATTTTACCATTTATGTACTATGAATATTTATGCTTACCTATTTTCACCTGGTAATCAAGAACGAATCAAGATTTTCAAGATTTATTCTTAGTTTTATGCCAGTAGGTCAAAGAATCTCGATAGCCTTGCAAGGTCAAAGATGAGAAATAATGATAATACCATAATTCCCAGCATTCGGCGACTGCTATTTCAATTTATGTAAGTTATGAAATACTAAATTGTCCATTCAGAATTTAATATATATATATATATATATATATATATATATATATATATATATATATATATATATATATATATATATATATATATATATATATATATATATATATATATATATATATATATATATATATATATATATATATATATATATATATATATATATCTGAAATAGTTCGATCAAAGTATTCAGGCCCGCATTTCTATTTTACCCTCAAACTTGTAATCTACCAATAACAGTCTGTATATTAAATAATCCAGTTATTCGTTCAATTCGGAAACTCTTTTGCGTTTTGCATTTTTTCATAATTCACTTTTTTCGAAATGATAATCATTAAAAACAGTAAGATTAGAGATAATCTGATCGAATCAGATCAAGCAAATATGTCTTATACAATTGACGTCTTTGCATTCTGAACTTTCTCAATGTTGATTACTTTTTGCGAAACTCTTTTCTCGTATCGGCTATTGAATTGAACTTTTGCAACAATTAAGGGATAACAAGTAATCAGATTATATAGATATATTTTAGTAATTATCTCGAAAACAGTGACAGATATGAAAAAAATTGCTTGAGACAAAAAAGTTTTCAAATTAAACGATTTGTAGATATAATATACAGAATACGTCAGTGACGCACCAAGAAAAAGTTGTGGGTGCAAAAAGGGAGCATAATCCAGGAAACCATATGTGTATACCTTCACATGTTTGTTCGTAGATTTGCTCAGATGAACCGCGTATTGAATTTTATCCCAAAATCTGTTGATATACTATTGTCCAATTATTTTCAATAATTAATATCTACAAAAAAATGACATAAACGAAAAAAATTCAGAAAATCGAAAAGTTTTTGAATAGGAAGTTCATCTAATTTCAATTTCGAGATATGTCAGTGGCCCACCAAAAGAAAGTTGAGAGGCCAAAAGTAAACGTGCCCAGTGAAAAATTGTACCTTTTTTCTAGTCTCAAAGGTTAGGTTTGTTTGGTGACGCAGATTTCAGTAGATAACTCTTTTCAGTGAAAACTTTCGAAAACTGTAATTGGTATTACGAAAATTATAATTTGAGGGTTTCCATTGATGTGTTGATACAATAACAATATTTATTCAAATCAATAAATGAAACTTTGCATCACAGCTACTTTAGACTCTTGTGTTAATTTTACACATGATTAGGTATGTTTTACGTGCTTAAAAATACGATTATCCTAGCGTCCATATACACACAACCAAATTTATATGGAATTACTCGATATTTCACATTATTCGTTGTTTTTAACCATGGATCTTGGACTACTTGTGAAGAATGAAGTTTTTTGTTGTAAAAAACCTGGAAAGTATAATAAGAAAGTTGCAACTGTGAATTTCAAATTATAATCAAATATATAATCATAATTGAAAATGCCTTACGTTGGATTGTCCGATGTGCAGAGAGGTCGAATAATTACTCTCGTTGAAGAAGGCGTGACACAGAAGGATAAAGCCTCCACAATGAGGGTATCACTGGGGGTGATTTCCAAAACCCCGATACGTGGAACTACAATCTTCGCAACATAGGCCTAGAAGAAGTCGTAGGGGTGCTTTTTGTGCCAAATTGCAAGGAGAGACCCTAGTGCGTCGCACCCCATACTCAAAAGGCAATTTCTGGAAGCAACAGGCATCAGTGTATCAGTTGAAACGATACGTCGAAGACTTCGTTCATGGGCACACATCAGAAGGCCCTTAAGAGTTACAGAGCTAACCAGACAACAAAAAATTAACAGACCTAATTGGTGTATCGAGCACCAAAATTGGAATATTGAGAATTTGCGAAATGTTCTTTTTTCGGATGAGACCAGAATTGGTGTTCGATCAGATGACCGCTGGATTCGGGTTTTGAGGGGTCGTGGAAGACAAGCTAGACTCCGAGCAGCAAGACAAATTCCGAAATACCAAGGGGGCAGTATGATGTTTTGGGGTGGCATTATGCTTGGAAGCAAAACAGATTTGATATCGTTTCCTGCTAGTGTAACGGCTACAAATTACATGGACCTAGTGCTGGAGACCAAAGTGAGACTCTGGCGAGGTGTCCACGGTGAGAATTTCACTTTTATGCAAAATAATTCTCCTCCGCATACCAGCAACCTCACGTGACATTATCTTGAAACAGGGAATCGCTATTTTGGACTGGCCAGCTTTCTCTCCAGACCTAAATCCTATCGAACATTTATGGGATAATCTTAAGAGGAAAATTAGATCGCGCCAGGATAATCCAAAAAGCTCACAACAGCTCAACCAAGCCGCCTCAGAAGAGCGGCAGATTATCACCCCAGAGGAGGTCGAAAACCTAATCCAAAGTATGCCTAGACAGATTCAGGCTTGTATCAGGGCAAGAGGAGATAATACAAGCTAGTGGGGTAAACAAAAAAAGCACCTACTCCGTGAGAAAACAATTTTCATTTTTTTTACTTCATGCGGAAAGAGTCTCTTATTCTCTTTTATTTGTTTCTTTCTCAAAATTAACGACAAATTATTTCTTTTTTCAAATGAAATATCTCAAAAAGGATCAATTCTAACAATCCTTCGAACTTTTCGAAATTCTTGAGGTAATATTCAAAATATCGGGTGATTTCATATAAATTTGGTTGTGTGTATGTGTATACATATATACATACATATATATATATATATATATATATATATATATATATATATATATATATATATATATATATATATATATATATATATATATATATATATATATATATATTTACAATAATAACGCTGAGCTACTTTTTATTTTGTACATAATTTTATAACCGCATTCTCTCAACCCAATTTTCTATCGCTCTCAGAGAAACAGTTGACTCTTATTTCGTTGATAGCGCTCCCTATATTGGTTTGAAGTTCATACAAAGTTGTTGGTTTGCTGGAGTAAGCAATCGATTTTATGAAATTTCACAGAAAAAAGTGCGGCGGCGTGAGAACAGGCGATCGAGGAGGCTAATTGACTGAGCCATTTTTTGAGATATAAGTCTCTCACCGAACTTGCTCTTCAGCAAATGTATTGTTTCGGTCGCTGTATGGCATGAGGCTCCGTCTTGCTGGAACCACATGTCATCCAAGTCCAGTTCATCAATTTATTCGGTGCGCAACAAAGTTTTCGCTGTTTGTCAATAGATGGCTCCAGCAGTAAGTGTTGGTCGATTTTTACACATTAGTGATTTTGTTTTTGCGTCATATACTTTTAGTTGTGAGAAAATGTCTGATTTTGTGCCAAATGATCGTCATTTGCGGGAAGTGCTGATTTTCTTCTTTCATTCTAAGAAAACGGCGACTGAAGCTCATAGGGAGCTCCAAAAAGTTTACGAAGAAGCTGCTCTAAGTGAAACAATGTGCCGGGATTGGTTCAGTCGCTTCAAAAACAGTGATTTCGATGTGGACGACTGTCCCCGTGAAGGAAGGCCAAAAATCTTTGAAGACACTGAATTGGAGGCATTGCTCGATGAGGATCCGTATCCTACGCAAGAAGAGTTTGCTTCAGCCTTATGAGTTAGCCGCCAGGCCATTTCCAAGCGATTGCATTCGTTGGGAATGATTCAAAAGCAAGGAACTTGGGCTCCTTATGATTTGAAGCCAACAGACGTTGAGCGTCGTTTTTCGCCTGTGAACAACTGCTCTAGCGGCAAAAAAAGGAAGGGTTTCTTCATCGAATCGTAACTGGTGATGAAAAATGGATTCATTAAAGCAATCCAAAAAAAAACCATTGGGACTGGTCATGCTTCTACGTCGTCGCCTCGGCCGAATATTCACGCTGCGAAAGTTATGCTGTGTATTTGGTGGGACCAAGTGAGTAAAGCACTGCGCGAAAAACGGCCACAATACGAGCAGAGACACGAAAAAGTAATTCTACAGCATGACAACGCTCGGCCTCACGTTGCCAAACCTGTTAAAACCTACTCGGAAACGCCCAAATGGAAAGTCCTACCCCACCCGCCATATTCCCCAGATATTGCACCATCGATTATTACTTGTTCCGTTCGATGGCACATGGTCTAGCTGATAAGCAGTTCCGCTCATATGAAAAGCTCGAAAAATGGCGTAATATTCGTGGATAGCCTCAAAAGACGTACACTTCTACCGTCACGGTATTCGATCTCTGCCAGAAAGATGGGAAAAAGTTGTAGCTAGCGATGGGCAATATTTTGAATGATTCATTTGTAATAATTTTTCACAATAAAGTTGTGTTTTCATAAAAAAAACAGCGAGAACTTAGTTCCGGACCTAATATCAAAAACTCACTACCTAATAGCTACAAAAATGCATAAATTTTTTGATCAGTATAAAAATTATCAAAATCTCAGTTTTGTGAGTAAGGACCTCATTTTTACCATTCGGATACATTCGCCTACAAAAAGTCTAGTACTAGTGGAAAATTTTATGTCTGAATGGATAACAATAAAATTAGAGAAAATCTCAAACGTATTTTGTAACCGTACATCAAAAGATTGGAGTGATAACCTGACGTTCTTTCCTGTTCATCAAAATGAGGCCAGCCACGCCTTTCTGAAAAGTAAACACAATTATGTTTTATATCTTTCGCATGTTCCTTGTCATATAAGAACAATGAAAATCCTTCAGTTCTTGTTTTTCTCCTAGTCGGCTCCGGCCTTTTTAAATTTGTTCGACCTTTTCGATATTACATTCAAATGTAAATACTTACTCTAATTTGTTATTTTGGATTACAGTTTGAAATTAGTCCGAAGTAAGACAACTAGAAGAAATTACCGTTATCTGAAATAAGGACGAAAGTCAATAGTCAAATTACATTCGACATAATTCAACATGAAAGTACCTAGTCTTCGTCCACCAAGTGTTTCCCCTCAATGGAAATTCCAATTGTAAGATCGATTTGTGAAAAGTTTTGCGCCCTTAAAGATTTTCTTATAGTAATCGCTTTATTTCATTTGTCTAATCAAAAGGTATGAAGTGATAAAAAAAAATTCCTACCCGAAGATGAGAAAGAAAAATAATATCTGTTTCTTTTTCCCCAACTCGAGAATAAACTTGGCAAAATGAATTTTTCTAAAAAATTAAATTAGAAGAAATGTATATAAAGTATACAAAGACATCTTTTGTTATATTTTTCAAAACTCTATCTAGATATATAGAAAAATACGGCAAAAATTACATTTTTCAAATATTTGCTGTATCTATATCGAATTTCCATGAATCATCTGAAATTTTATTGAAATATACCTTGTGGTAAGTAGAAGTAGAATAAGTACGTCTTTTGAAATTTAGGGAATATTCTTAGTTTTCGAGATACTTTAATTTTTCGAAAAGAGGCGTTGGCGAACATCGGCTTCTCCAGCTCGAAGAGTGATCGTATAATAACCATCTCGGCACTTTTCTTTTTCACAAGACTTATACTTTCATGCTATAAAAAATTTATAGCGATTTGGTATTTTTCATTTACCAAAACTTACTTTGAAAGTTTTGGTTTTTGATCGATTGATTTTTTAAGAATCTCCTCTTCAATTTGAATTTTAACCTAGCAAATACGAGATAATTGTTTTTTTGGAAAAATTCGTGTGGTTCAATTTTCATCCTACTTGACGAACAAAATATACTTTCATGCTATAAAAAATTTATAGCGATTTGGTATTTTTCATTTACCAACTTACTTTGAAAGTTTTGGTTTTGATCGATTGATTTTTTAAGAATCTCCTCTTCAATTTGAATTTTAACCTAGCAAATACGAGATAATTGTTTTTTTGGAAAAATTCGTGTGGTTCAATTTTTCATCCTACTTGACGAACAAAAATCTTTTTGTACTCTAAATGAGGTTCTACTTATCACGAGCTGTAAAATTTGCAATGGGTTCTTCTTGAAATAAAACAATGATATTCCAATATTAACTATATTGACGATCTTATGACGTGTTTCACCACATCAGATAGTAAGTATCTGTTGAAGTTACAGTGTGGTGAAACGCGTCATAAGTTTGTCTACATAGTGAAAATTTGAACATCTTTGTGTGAAAAATGTGTATCAATTCCTCAAGTAAATTTAAAAATTTTAAAATCATGGGTTCATTTAAATTTGACAAAGGCACAACAAAATTACGATTTCTCATGGTTTTTCACTCTCCCTTGATAAGTTACATCTCGATCGAGAATCGAAAAATATTTTCATCATCTTCATCTCGCTCATTCACTATTTTTTATTGCATTTATAACTATGAAATATTATAAAAATCTATAAAAAGCCAATTTTGCGAACATTGCGAGTTTTATTCGTCAGTTTCGCCAATTAGTCTCGAGTTGGGTTAAACAGAAACTCATATTATTTCGTTTTCCTATGTGACCATATTTTTTGTTTTCGCCTGGGATTTTTTCTAGATTTAACATTGGGTGCTGACCGATTGATACTTGGGATACTATTGATATATTTAAAAAAAATGTTGGAGATTGTTAATTAAAAAAAAAACTTCAGAAGTTGACAATATCGTAATTTTTCGGTAGTTTGTATGTGTGCAATACTCACTTTTGATTTTACATAAACTTATTGGCAATTCCTCAGAATCTGATACATTCACCGATATTGTACTTCCTGCAGTTTCATCCAAAGCAATATTTGCATTTCTATCTTCATCGACCTCTTTCATCATAAAGGTTTCATGATCTAAAATTTTCTCAGGTTGAATTGATGAAACTGCTGTAGGTATATACTTCATTAGAGTTGTCATATCCCAATCATAGACCATTTCCTCTCTATATTCAGACGGACTGGTATCAGAAATCTTTAACTCAGTGGTAGTGTCATCGCTGCTAACATAAGTCATTGTTGGTTCGTAGTCAAGTTTTCTCTGTATGCTTGGCTCCACGATACGTTCTGAATAAGCAATAAAAACATTAGACGGAGAGGAAATTTAAACAAATGATCATTCCGTCATGCAATATCGAAAGTGTATTAAATAAAATACGATTTTTCGATATATAGATGAAACAATCTTTAAATCTTTCTGATCTTAAAAATAATTTCGCGGAGAATGCGAAAGAATTGTTTTCAACTCTCTGGGCAAGTCTTCATTGTGTTTATGATTTTAGGATTCTTTAGCGTAATATAGACCATAATGCCTCTTGGCAAAATCTTTTTTATTCTTATCGTTTTACGCATTTTGTCACCCGAGTCGTTATTATTAGAAACTAGGGTTCCTTCCTGGCTATGCAAGCTCTAACGACTTCTAAGAATGATTCCAATTCTCTCCTGTAGATATTAATATATTATCCATTTCACTTAGTAAGAAATTCAGCTCACCACTGTTCACTCTAACCTGGAATCTGTCAGTACTCCTTTATTATTTATAGAACACCTTCCATGTCCCAAGGACCTACACTAATGAAAAAATTAGTTCTGCGGGCTTCGCGTAGCCATCAGGCCAGAGATCCGTGTCTATACTCTCGTAGTAAAAAAAAAATCTAAACCTAACCTAATCTACACTAATGAAATAATTAGTTCTGTGGGCTTCGCCGTAGTCATCAGGCCAGACATTCGTGTCTGTATACCCTCGTAGTGACTATCGAATCATGCTTATCGAAGATACATTTATCATTATTGGTTCCATTAAATGTGTGTACGGCCAATACATTATGTGTGGCCAGCTCATGGCAAATATAACTTTGTCTCAAACCATCTACGTTACAAACTGTGAACTTTGTGAGTGCTTTGGGTATTTAGTGTTACAAAGGGGCCCACCACTGCCCATCGGGATCATCATCCTTACTCATGATAAAATGTTCAATCATAGGATATTCTATCAACTTATGACCCAAAATAAGTTCTTTCAAAAAAAGGGTACATCCCCGAACTTCCCATATCTCGATAGTTAGCACTCCAATCTTCATCACACCATTGGTAATCGGCAAGTTCATAATAAGGCCCCATAATTCGCACAGGGCTGTGTATGTATACATTTTCCATACCCATAAACACAATTAGAACAATCTGGCCGTGGTTCAAACCTTTTTGCTTTACACTATTTTATCTATTAATTTATTTTCTCTTATTTGTTATTCTAATATTTTCCAAAACAATATAACTTAAAAACCACCCATAATGTGGCAAAATTTATTTTGGAAAGAAAGTAATCTTTCTGCTAATACTGGTTCTAGCATTCAATTATATTTTGTGAGCCTTGGATATGAAATTTCCTCGCAATGATTGTCATTACCAAATACTTGTAGAAAGGTCGGATTGTTCTCATGGTTATGCCGCTCCTCTGGAGTTGCTGCACACAAACCACTATACTGTTCTCCACAAGTTCTGTTCATTGGACATTTCGAACACGGCAAACCAATTTTGTAAACTGGTTCTCCTTCTATGCTCCCTGCAGGTCCGTAATTGCAAACCATGTAAAACGCATACAAATCTTCTAACACTTCAAAGAAAAAAAATTATGCATATGGTATAATTAAAACGAAATTCTTCAAGATATTTCTGGAAATAAGTTCGATCGTTTGGTAAAATTTCATCTCATTTTTGAATAAATTGATTTTTCAGTATTAAGTATCTACATTTTTATCTTTGATAATTCCAGAATGTGACCTCGAAGCGTTTCATATTTCGAAAGAAATGAAATTAGGATTGCTGGAAATCGATTTTATTTGATTTCCAAAGTTAACTTATATTGAAATAAAAGTCGATGTAACAAGAATAAGATTTGATTTTTTGTTTCAGGGATGTGATATATTAATATTAGTTCTGATCAGATATTCTCAACAATCTATTGATTTATCTCAAAATAAGATTGATTGTCTACTTCTATTTTGTAAGTTAACAACGAAAAAAAACAAACGCATATTCATTGTGGTTTTCATTGTACGATAAGATGTTCAAATTTTTAAGGCAAAAAGTTTTCTCTCAGCAAAGAATAATGCAAAATTTTTGTAATTATCTTATACTTAGCCAGCAGGTTTTGATGAAAATTCACCTTCTCTTTCTGTTTCGAAATCTTATTGTTTGCATAAAATTTTTTATTTAAAGTGACACATCAGAGCTGAAGATTCATTCAAGTAGGAGATATAATTCTTACATTTTGTGATCCCACATCCAATTCGATTTGTTCTAGACCATGCCAATTGCGAGAATTGCTTGGTACTGAAAACATTTTACTTGATATACTAGAAAGTATAAGCTATATTTTGCTTACTGTTTATCTTCCCTATATTGTTCGATTTCTCGAACAGAAATATGTTTGGAAGTATAGAAAACAGTTTCAACCATCTCTGTGATTATTTCTTCAATCGATTTTGGATTAACGGAGACTCTTATAAAAATCAACTGAGCAATATTTTCTCCGGCTAAAACAAGTTAAAGACGATATGAGTTAAAATATTTATATTTTCAATATATTTTACGAAATGAGTAGAGAATCAAATAGAGATTGTTTAGAGATGAAGTCTTCGACAGTTCACGATACTGAAATGATTAACATATGGGTGTATCTATACGTGTATCGGAAGAAGTGTGAAACCGATGGCACCTTATTACGATGAATTCATACCTCCGAATCGTCAAAATAGAATAGGAATAATAAATAGAATGATACACATATCAAGTGTCAGTTGTCATCAGTCACAGGAATAAGACAAACAGAGAAAAGATTAAGTAAACGAAGGAAAATAACCGATTTAAAAATAATATCCTAGTAATGTCTAGTATTAAGTTGCTTTAAAATATAATAAATAACTTGATGATGTGGCTAGTCAAATATTTGAATATTCCATAAGGCTTCAAACTCTATCTGAAATTGTGACTTTTCTATCGTAGTATTTCATGAGATGGATAATAGATCCTAAGGAATAGCTAAATTATTATATCTCTGAATCGGGCCAATAAATAATGGCATTAAGCTAGAATAAAAAGTTCTATCGAAAATCATTGTGAGCGTCACCAGGGCGATGAGTTATGGCCTCGAAGCCGCCTTTCCCGATCTGACGGTATATTTTATTGTTATGCCTTACCGGAGTTTTGCCTGCACTTGTCATATTGAAGGATGCACTTATTGGCGTAGCACTGAGCGAAATAGGCCAATTCGTCATCCCAGACCTGCAAATTGAAGTAAAATCAATTTTTTCGGTTCGATTTTTGTTCATAAGAAAGATAGAGAAAGGTTTTAGATCACTTTCATTTCAAATTATCTTTCAACTTTTTTTGTTGACGACGTGGTGTATTATATTTTAGACTAGCGAAATTGGTCTTAATATCCAAATAAATATCTCAATCCAATCGTAAGTTCGCCATTTTTCAGCGGTTTCTTTTATTTCGGGCTACCGTAAACTTTTAACCAACACTAACCTAGCCTGTCTACCCCAACGCAAGTTTCTAAATTGACTTCATTCGCCGATTTCTTTCGTTTAAGGTATCAAAACATCATTAATTTCTGAAATAGGTATTCTATCATTATTTTATTCTTTTCAGATATGCAAGTCGAGCACTCAAAATATGTTCGTTGCTAAGATTACCTTATTGGAACCTATTATCACAATTCTATACGTACTCCACGGCTACAGTATGGAGGGGGGTATAGGTGTGATGGCTCAAAACCACTGCGACCCTTAGAGTTTATCGTACATCGTAGTATATCCTTTGTCTAATTCTTTCGACTTCTTTGTGTTGAAGTCTAGAAGAGCTTTGTACTAACTCGGTCATTTTACAATGCTTCTAGTTTATTCCTGTGAATATGCTTTGTAACTCGGTATTCATGCCACAGTGAATTCCTGGACATACAAAGGGTATGTCCGCCCCTGCTCATCTGCTATACCGTTGTCAATATACACCTCATGATCCGAAATCCAGACTAGTTCTACTCTGTCATCCAGTCGCTGGTAGTTGAGGCAGTGGTACTCAAATATATAGCTTAGGATGAGAACTCGCTCTTTAGACTTGTAATACAGCCTGACTGTCAGAGAGTATTCAAATTGTGAGTCCTTTGGGGGACTTTTTCCTTTTAATCTTGACAGTCTCTTGTATTACCAAGACTTGTTCCTGAAAAGTAATGGAGCTTGCATGAATCAATCTCCGTAGCCTGAGACCTAAGATTCCTGCCGCTACTACGCGTTCGTGTTTTTAGGGTTCTTTCGGTTTCAGCTCTTTCTTGGGTATAGTAACAATATCTTATCTGCTTATCAAAGCTGAGTATTTGCCTGATTCTATCCGAGATCCATGTTAGTGTTATATACTGCTGTCTCCCTAGAATCTCTAGGTTTCCACTAAGTTGCTACTCTTAAACAACAGTGGTAGTCCGATTATTAATTCCAAACTTGTCGTGAAGATAGTTTTCAAATTCCCCTGATATGTACAAGGAACCCTGATTTTGGACCTTGTTGATTTGTCTTCTGCGGATGCTGATTTTCGTTCAATTTAAACATACACTGAATCTCTGAAAGATGATTAATCTACTTTTTAAGTTTAAATTCAGAGAGACATTTTGCGTATGAGATCCATGTTCGTCTCGCCAAGCGCCTTGAGATCCATAGTGCCTTTGTGGATCTGTCTACCAAATACCTTGTAGGAATACTCCAAGGTATTTGGTGTGGTAGTGGGATTTCCATCTGTTTCATTAGTATGAGGAGATATTTAAGCGTTCTACCTCTGATGGTTTTTGAGATATTTATATTCTCGTTTCATTACTCCAGTCACAGGTAAAGTTTAGAACAAGAGTTTACAGGTTATGTCCCATGTTTGTCCGCTAAGGGTATTGATAATTCATCTACATAAATCCTAATGCTACGAGTCCCTCGTTTTTGAGGAGTTGGATAAGGTCATCGGGGAGTAGGCATCAAAGAAGCGGGGGCAAAACAATTCCCTGCGAACATCACCTTACAGTCGATATGCTCATCCTTTGCTGTACCAAAGCAAATTGGATCGTTCTGCTTTCCAATGAGTGGACTATCCAATTAATGATCACTGTGGCGGTTCTTGTTTTCATCCAGTACCACGAATTTGTAGTTGACATTGTTGAAAGCGCCTTTAATGCCTATGAAGGAGCTGAGAGCCTTATCGTCGGCATCCGCCGTCTTTTCCACGTGTCTTGGGAAAATTCATATCTCTATGAAAAATGAGGTATCCATAATTTCCATCTTATGGAAGTCTACTCTACTCTACTACCTTGAAACTTGACGCTTGAAAAATGTCAACACTGGCTTTGGCAACTTTGTTAGCAACAGCAGATGATAATTCAATTTATCATCTGATATGAATTTGGATATTCATTCGAATGTTTTGTATGATATTCATTGAGGAAATGGAATGACCTTTTGAAATTTTTTAATTGTAATCTTTGATTACAGCATTGAATTTACTTATCTTAGACTCCTGTTCAAACATTTCCAAATTTTCAAAGATTACAAACTATTCGAAGGATAAGGTAATAAAATATCCTGGAATTTTATTACCATTTCAAGTAAATCTCCTGCTTGAGGTTGAGTAGCTTTGTATTGTCCTGGAGCTTCACCGAATGCTATTTTGTCTCTGTAGAAATTATGTACATTCAAAACGAAATTTTTAATTTCTCTAGTTATCTGGAATTTCGTTCTAACTTTGCATTCTGCACCTACTGTGCAATCCTGAAAAATCAACAGTACAGTATGAAATAGAAAAAAGAATTTGCATCTTTCACTCACGTTATGCAGGGTACACATGACATGCTCTATAGTGTTGTTCTTGGTTTTACAAGGTAGTTTGCAATAGTCAACATTCATTGCCCAACATTGAAACTCAAGTTTTAAGATAATGCATAAAATTATATTAAATGTCAGTGTTATGAGGAACATTTGTTCATGTTTCTTATTTTGAAGTTCTTGAGTTGTCATTTGTAACCGATGACAATTCATTGCAATATTGCAATTTATACATATCTCAACGAAATATAAATTTAGCTTCCTTTATCTGATAATATATGGC
Source organism: Cryptolaemus montrouzieri (assembly GCA_013387265.2). Classification (NCBI taxonomy): domain Eukaryota; kingdom Metazoa; phylum Arthropoda; class Insecta; order Coleoptera; family Coccinellidae; genus Cryptolaemus; species Cryptolaemus montrouzieri. Next base: position 55,176,303 of record JABFTP020000185.1, on the reverse strand, counting down.
ACTACTAGATTCGTAACTAATAGTTCGTAATACGTCAAAGATTATTTTATTCGAAAATTCTGTCCTGGGAATTATCATTTTAAATTCCTGAAATTATTTGAATATAACCTGCAAATCAGATTTCCGTTATTCTTTTTATTTTAATTATCATTTCAAATTCCTGAAATTATTTGATCATGACCTACAAATCAGATATCTGTTATTCTTTTTTTAATGAAGAATTTTAAAGAAATTAAGGACTGTAAATTAGGAGAACAATTATATATATATATATATATATATATATATATATATATATATATATATATATATATATATATATATATATCTAGAGGTTGCTGCATTGGCTCACCAGAAAGTTGATCAACGGGGAACATCATATCCGATAATATTTTCACAAAGACTGTCTCTTTTTTTTGCTATGATATGTCATAACATCTTTTTCGATTTGTGATATGAAATTTATTATCTTTCTCTAATGAGTTTGAAAGGAATTCTTAATGTATAATTGGAAAGGAACGTTTTCAATTTTTAATAGTTCATCAATCCATTATGTTCTTTATATTAAATTTTTCATACAGGTATCTCCGTGTGTATTTTCTATAATTATTCCATCAACTTCTTCTATCCATTTGTATCTATAGAAGGGTAGTTGCAGATAACTGAAAATAATCTTTCAAATCTTGTTTTTCTGAATACTTCTTGATGGTTATCTTAGTTTTGAGTTGAACTAATAACTTTTCCTGGAGGTAATTTGAATATCATTTATTTTCTTATATACGCCAGTATTATAGAAATTTGAATTCATCGTATCCTAGACTTCAGTACTCTACAGTTTTACATCTTTTCTTACATAGCTACGAAAAATTTCATTGCAACTGATTCTAACGTCATCTTAGGAATCAGAATATCGATTTCTAACTGAACTATTTAATCATACACAATCATTTTCGTCCTCGAATGGAACCTCAATATATGCACTTAATGAAGCATTTCTCCAACTTCCAACCCCATAAATTGTCGAATTTTCCCCTTCGGATATAATATGTCATTCGAGGAAAGCGAACTCTGGAACGCGATACGAAATCATGGGGAGAAAGAAAGGGCTTGAAAGTAGTTCACTCGGGCAAACATCAAGATCAGTACTCCAACTCTAGACACCGGACCCGAAGTTTACAGAACGCGTGCATAAGCGCGTGCTATCGATTATGGAGTCCTACGACGCCGCACCGCAAGACTTCGACGCCTAACGGTCGGACGCTGAGGTTGCTTGGAAACGGGGCCGTCTGACGCCCTGTGGGTTTTAACATCCTCGAAGACCAAGTAAAATGGCCAATGTAAATTCAAAGTTTCTATGTTTCTATTTCAGAAATGACAAAAGAACTCAAGCTATAAGGCAGCATGACAAATATAAGTGCATAGTGGGTTCAGAAAACTATGAAGATGATTCTTTATTATCCAGGATTTCGTAATATACCATCATAAATATTCAATTCGAATATAAAGTTATTTTGTATATCGTCCCTCAGTACCACCCTCTCTAAATTATTTTGAAGTAGAATCGTGCTCATGGAAGAGGACTAGAGAACTGAAATGGAATGCGGTATAAAAATATTTGATTTATAAAATAAGCTAGTCAAAATAATTACTTTAATAATTATTGTTCATTTAATTAATCCAAAATGTTGATGAAAATGTACTCATTTCTTCAGGTAGTATATTGCTCACCCTCAAGCCTGAAACAGAGTTAAAACTATATTTTTAATTCTAAGTAGACAGAATTAGTTTTAACTAGCGCTAAAAAAGTAAATATTAACATTTAACTAGTACAGCGATTTAGAATGACGTTACTCAAATACTTTTAGAAGCACCGAAAATTTGAAATATGAAAACTAGCTAGATCTACTTCAATACGAATTGACACTGCAACGTGCTAGTATTAGAGTTACAAGTTAGACCTTGAAATATCATAAAATATATCAATGGTTGATTTTCATTCTATCAGAATGCTCTAGCAGGTGATCGTTAACTAAACCAATTCAAACGAATTGTGCGAATTTGAAAGAATACCAAGTTAGTTAGAATAGTTGAAGAAGGATCAAGTTGTTTGTTTAATTCGATGTTAATCAAGTGGTCGACCTCATCTAGCTACAGTTATCTGGAGAACTTCAGCTTGACATTTAATTCTTTTATCTATTTCTGTTTATTTCATTTTTATTACAAGAATTTCAAGTAAACACAAGTCTTCATAATGATTAATTTCCCTGCTGACATCCCTTGAATGGTAGCACTTCCATTCGTTTCAATAAAAAAATTTCTTTGGCGGTTATATAATATATTATTATTCTTTTCCATAGGGTAACTAATTTATTTAATAAAGGTATGTGTTATTTAAAATTCCGAGCAACAGTAAATTTTAACATATCTATGCCAACGGCATTTACCCTCTAAATACGGTAAATTTTGTAATATCTGAAAAGTGAAACCTGAGATTAATTGAGCGCATGGAGGTAAAAATTCAAAAAGAAGGATGATTACAGAATATTTTGGACACTGATTGTTGGTGAATCTCATGATTTCCCGTACTTTAGTTTTTGATAGTAACACATCAAAACAACTTCCACGAAAGATGTTGAAAAATATTACTTGCATCTTTTATTGCCTTCGAAATGGTCATTTTCATTTTCAATTTCTTCCCCAATTATTTGTAATATATACATTTCAATTAATTTTCATAATGAATTAAAGCTACATATCTCAATCCATCCCCGCCTACCATGTCTAAGCCCCTTCCGTAGTTCACCCCATATCCACCCTCCGTGGAGCGATGCATGATTCAATTATCTGACACGTAGCAAGTCTTCTATTTGGCCTTATCAGTTTATTGACTCGCCAGCGTGTTCACCAAACGAGTTACTTTCTTCATTCGATTGTGTACATCGTGGCATGTGTCACTAACAAGCTAAAGCTGGCGTCACGACGAATTCAAACCTTTAAGCGGATCATACACGTACGATTGACGGCACCACCTGAAAATTTCACCTTCAATTAGCATCGATTTTTTTATCAAAACGTGTTTTCACTGTTTTATTATATCAACTATTCAATAATGTGGGATCAATTAATTTCTTCCTGCTGCTGATGTTGTAAGAAAATTTTTTTTCCATCGCAACTATTTCGATGAAACTTTCTTACCATTGTAGACATTTAACTTCAAAACTGCTTTTTACGGATGAGATGGATATTATTACATTACGATTTTTGCATTTTAACGGTGACTTAAACATGTTGCCTACTCGAACTCTGGGATAACATATAAAATTTGTAACATTGCTTTCTGATTTCCGAAATATAAAGAAATAAGTACTTTACGTAATTGTTCATCAATAATTTTATCGCAGAGTCATTGGTCGTTCAAAGGACATGAAATACGCAAACCACAAAAATTGTCGCATCACCTGGTATTCTGAATTCCGCAATCGATTAAGCAGCTCGATCGCAGTTTCTTTGTCAACATATTTTTTTGGACATATGAGGGGAAAACATATTTATCTCTGTAGTAACATTTGTTTCCATATGATCTCGAAGACGTCTGAAACAAGAATGAGTTTATTTGACTATCAGTATTCATTCAATATCTCTTCAGTTTTCACGCTAAATTAATGCAAGTTTTCAGTGTTTCTTGTTGATTTTCGAATCTCTGAATTTATTGTAATGGTTGCTGAACGTCCTGGACGCTATTTGAGTGATCATGAAGTGGTAAGAATTGTAACACTTCTAGAGGAGGGGCGAAGCCAACGTTTCGTGGCTAACTTGTTGAATGTTAACCGAAGCACAATTTCAAGAGCAATTAATCGGTACCACGAAACAGGGGAATATGGAAGAAGGGCCGGACAGGGAAGAAATCGGATAAAAACACCAGTTAATGATCGTTGGCTTCGCTTAACTGCACTAAGAGTTCGGCACTGTACGGCTAGAATGCTACAAAATGAAGTTGCACTTTCCAGAAATGTGCATATTTCATTGCAAACTGTTAGGAACAGGCTCAGAGAAGACGATATCAGACCAAGGGTGGCTTCTACCGGCCCGCGTCTCACCAGAGAGCATCGAGTTAAAAGACTTCAGTTTGCGAGGGAACATGCAAATTGGGGTAGACCAGAATGGTCGAATGTTCTCTTTTCCGACGAGTTCAGGTTCTGTCTAGTATCAAATGATCGACGCATGCCTGTATACAGACGACCTGGGGAACTGTATCAGCAATGCAATATCCGGCAAACCGAAACCTTCGGAGGCGGCTCAGTAATGGTCGAACTGAGTTAGTTCTAGTGAATAATGGAATAATGACAGCGGCCAGATACATCGCAGATATCCTTGCAGCCCATGTTGTACCATTTGGCCCATTGATTGGCGAAAACTTCATTTATATGCAGGATAATGCTCGAACTCATGCAGCTAGAGTAGTTACAGAATTTCTGCAAAATGCCGAAATTTATATTTTAAAATGGCCAGCCAGAAGTCCCGACTTGAATCCCATAGAACATGTTTGGGACAACATGGGGTGGCAAATTCAGCAACGTAAGATGCCTTGTAGAACACTCCCAACAACTAGAAAATCTGCTTTCTGAAAATTGGAACTCAGTGACTCAAGAGTACATCCAAAATTTGTTTGAGGGGCTTCCGAGACGTATACTGTCAGTAATTAGGGCCCGGGGAGGAAACCCTAGATTTTGAAAATGATAAGTAACCATTCGATGCTAGTTGATTGGTCTCTTCGCGAATGTTTGAAGATGGTAGAATTTTTCAATTTTTCATTAACTCGAAAATTGTTGATATTTTCCATCATAAACTCATCTCTTTTGAATGATATCTTCTTATTTTACACTTCTGAAAGTTATCAAGCGACTCTTGAATGACCAACCTAAAAGTTTATATAGTATTGTCGTAAAAGTAGGGTGCTGCGACAATTTTTGTGGGAGTGTAGTTTCTGAGATATCTGAAAACATTAAATATCTTTTCTTTTCATCGTTAATTGTTTATATCTTTCGTAATTTCTATGTGCTAATATATAAGTTTCGGAACATTTTCTAGGCATTATTCAAGATCAAATCAGCTATTATTCATATTTTTAGGAGCATTATCATTATTTTTCAAGAATAAATAAAAGTCCACGCAATAGGTTTTTCTTTGTTGTCTTATCATCTGATAAAAGGTTAGTTAGCCTGTACTCAAAAGGTTCAAATACTGATTCAAAAACACAATGGATTATTAACTTTAAATAGCTTACAAATTTAAAATTTATTGTTATTGTTATTTATTTGTTTTTCATTCAATTTTATTGATCTAACCTAACCTAACCTAGCCTGTACTTAAAAGGTGCATCTTTCTAAGAAGTGACCCAAAACTCTCGGTTTAATTGAAGCATGGTTCCTATGCAATATTTACTCACAATTAATGCGAATTCTTGCGAATCGAGACTCTAGATAATAATAATTATTGGAATATTTTAAGTGTAAACCACCAGCTGGTATCTTTCTGATATTATTGTCAAAAGTATAGTATTTAGTTATTTTTTTTATGAGAAAAAAGGTACGCAACCAATAATCCTACATTCGTCTCTTTCTCCTCCTGATGGTCTTCCTGGTATTAAACATAAAAATTTAAAAAGAATATTGTATTCACATTCACCCCAGAGATATAAAACACTCGTGCCTTAAACGTGACTCGATCCCAGCGCAGAAGGATAGTTTCTTAAATGACTCACTCACGAACGACGATATAATGTTTAATAATTTCCACAGATATTACAACGTATTCTAGGCTTTTCAGTCAAAGTTTCGAATATAATTTTCTATATGTGTAAAATATACTTTGGTTTGTTCTGGTTTTATTCTTAATAGCATTGGATATTTATCTTTTATACTGATATTGTCTAAAGAGTAACACATTTAAAATATAACGATTATTTATCTTTTTGAATTGTAAATATCAGTGATTGCTTCGAAACCAATTGCGGTGAGGTCTTCTACTTCTCGTATTCATTGTAGAAACGAGTAGAAATACAAAATACTCGTTGGTCGTGAGTCTGCAGCATGAGCAGTGTAGATCTATTCAGTTTACTTTGGTCATGTCAAAAAAGCATTTTCTTTAAACATCTTAATTGAAGATATTATATTTATGATAAATTGAGTACCGCATGAAATTTGCAAAACTTTACTTTGGAAGTAACAGAACATAATTGATCAGGAAAAACTAAATTGTTATGTCCTCTCAGTTATTTCTATGGAAACAATGAAAATCTTCAAGTTTCACACTCGGCGCTGCATCTTGCGTCGATAGGCGTTTGTGCTCGACGCCAACCGCTGTCGCTTTTCGCATTTTCAGCACGTTCATGTACTTCGTTTCGCCGCCGAGATACGATGAACTGTTCGATTTTTTCCTTTCGTATTATTTGTTTAGGATCCTATAGATATTTTCGGGGAAGTTGTTGATTATTTTAATAGTGTTTTCGAGGGCGCGACCCTAAAATGTTATGCTTTCTTGTGTATCAGGTGACTGTGCGGCAAGGGTGATGCGATTTGTAAACACAGCTGATTAATTGAATGCAGACAGGGTAACCAACCCATGATTCAAGACAAATCAGCCAGCCGCCATGGTTTCTGAAGGAAATTCATTCTGAATTTTTATAAAACTAATATTTTACTCCTGCTAAAATATCAACATAATATTATTTATGTTTGAGATATTAGATACTACAGCTTTATTGACAGACAAATACTAATTTCTTCAACAATTGCAACTCATTTTCATATTACCTCAAACCAAGAGGAATTCATTAATTCATTAGTTCAATTCAACAATAGAGAAAAATATTTAATAGGTATACTCGTACTATGACATCCGAAAAATTGACTAAAGGATCGTAAGCTGTTGGTTCTTTCATTCAAAAAATTTTTCTGCCATATCAACACGATTCTTAAATATATTGTAAATTTCATCTAGATATTTTCTATTTCTCAGGACTGGTTATTGAAATTTTCATATAATCAAACTGGGAGTAACAAATAATAGAACGCATAAAAATACTTTTAAATACCTTAGTCTCCATTGAGCATTGAACGTCAAAATATTGGAAACATTTTTGAAATAACATAATTTAGTTTTAATTTTTTCATTTTCAGTGAACCACCATCTCTATCAGCATGTCCTTGTCATTACGAATCAACCTCATCGAGGGAAACGTCACGAAAACCATCGTTTTCGATTCGTCTACAACTGTTTACGATGCCTGCCGTATCATTCGCGAAAAATGCACCGAAGCGAGTATGGGACAACGTAAGTATAAAAATGAATTTTGTTTTCAATCACTTCTGATTATCTTTCTGAACATAATTCTGAAATGCTCCTGTGAGAGATAAAATGTGTTCCTCAATAATTCTATACGAGTATTTAGATGTGTCATTATATTTCAACCTATGTACTGCTGTAGATCAGGGGTGTTCAAACGGTCGATCGCGAGTGCTTTTAGAGTAGATCTCGAAAAGGAAAATATTTTTAGTAAGTATATAACTAAACTACAAAAATCTATTGCATAATAAAATAACACTCTTCCAGAGGCAAAAGGCGGCTTTATCAAAAGAAAAGCCGCGTTTTTTATTCTTGCCGCTTTTCTAGAAATTTCGGGCGGCGCGTCTACAACGTATCATTTTAATAACGATTGGGAGGTTAGTTACTTTTTCTTTTGATGGTGAAGGATAAGTGCATTTGTCTTATTTGTCGTGCGTCAGTTGCAATACCTAAGCGTGGTAACTTAGAAAGGCATCATAAAACAGTTCATAAAAACTTTGAAATGGATTTTCCGCCACAGAGTGAATTAAGAAAACGAAAAGTGCGTGATTTGATATATTGTTTGAAAAAAGAACAAACCATGTTCACAAGACCAGCCAAACAATCTAAAGCTGCTACGATCGCGTCATTTAAAATATCTCGTATATTGTCGAAACACAAGAAACCATTCGAAGATGAATCAGTTGTGAAGGAAGCATTTAATGAAGCGTGTGAGACTTTATTTGGAGATTTTAAAAATAAAACAGAAATCATGTCTGGTATTAGAGAACTTCAGTTATCTCGTCCGACTGTCACAAGGCGTATTGAAGTCATGAGTAAAGACATGGCAGATAAACTGAAACATGATATCATGAAATGTACATACTTTTCTTTACAGTTCGACGAATCCACCGATATGACAGACACTGCCCAGCTGTGTATTTTTATTCATGACATGTTGGCTAAGGAAGAATTTTTGACAATCATTCCTCTGAAGGGGAAGACCCGTGGCGAAGATAAATATGACGTTTTATTCAATTTGGTAAAAATCTACAAGCTACCAATATATAAATTAGTGTGCATTACAACCGATGGAGCGCCAGCAATGACTGGAAACAAAAACGGTTTTGTGGCATCGTGTGGAGCTAATGAAGATTTCTCTTAATTTTTTTCATTTCATTGCATTATACATCAACAAGTTCTGTGTTCAGAAGTTTTAAACACGGAGGAAATTATGGGCATTGCAACAAAAATTGTGAATTCCATCCGTGCACATAGGCGACTCTTTAAGTTGCAGCTGGAAGATAGGGAGTCAGCTGAACACACTGATTTAGTTCTTTACACGGACGTCGGGTGGTTCAGTCGCGGAAAATTCCTAGAAAGGTTTCAAGAATTATTGTCCGAAATAACAGCTTTTATAGACGAAAGAGGTGATGACACTCAGAAGTTGAAAAACAAAAAATGGCTGACTGATTCTGCATTTTTGACTGATATCACAATGCACTTAAACACATTAACTTGACGCTTCGATGTAAAATAAAACTATTATTGAGATGATTAGCGCAGTAAACGCATTCAAAAGTAAATTGCAACTTATGATAGACCAACTGAAAGTAAAGGATCTGAAACATTTTCCGTCTTTGAAAGCAAGGATACCTCCTGCAAATATATTGCAATCGACTAACTGACGATTATATGTCATCATGCTTGCGATTAGCACTCAGTGGTTACGTACCGTCTTATGAAAAGTATGCTGAGGACATGCAACATCCAAAGTCACTCCTGAGTTAGGTTTAACACTATGAGTGTTTTCATTGATATTATAGAGAAGACCCTAACTAAACCTAACCCAAACCTTGACTAAAATAATGTATGACGGAAAGCTAATATCCATATATGCTATGGTACACCTTACCTAGGTAAGGTGTATCGTGTATATAGTGTTGTATATACCCTGCATCACACATACTTGCAGCCTCTCAGAGTCGATCGTAAGTAGTCTAAAAATATTGAGGTAGATCGCCAGCAGTTCAAGTTTGAGCACCCTCTGTTGTATATTATCTTAAACAGTATAAATTTCACAATCGCTTCAACGATATAAATTGACAAAATCATCAATCATTTCCGTATGAAAGCTCAGTGAAATATCATAGTAAGAAAAAATTAACTTGTGCTCTTTCTAGAATTCTGTACTCTAAAAGGAAAAAGGGGCCCTTACAAGATCACTTCGTTGTCAATCTGTCCGTCTGTCTATCTCTCAAGACACTTTTCTCAGAAACATATGTAATTATAGAGTTGAAATTGATATCTAATGCTCTGATCAACTTTCGCATACTCTTGTGAAAAAACTCATTCTTGTGAGTCAACGCGATCCAAAGATACGACGGTTTATCTTGCAGTTTGTGGCATATTTTGACAATTTGACCAGAAGTAGTGTCTTATAGTACAGATATAGGAACAATTCCGAAAACTGTAAATTTGAACTTATATTAAGAAAATTTTTTTTTGCTGAAACAAAGGTGTTCACCTTTTTCTAACAATCGCTGCTTGAAGCTATAGAGTTGAAATTTATGTCAGATACTTATGTCTGATGCCCTTTGGCCAGTGAAAAAAATCAAACTCTTCAGTTAACGCCATCCGAATTTACTGCCCTTTATGTCGCATTATTCGGAGCAACTCTCAAGAGAATCAAAACCTATAGCGTAGTAAGCTTTGACCTGGAAACATGAAATTTATTGAGTAGAAACATCTTTTAGCACGGATATAGGAAAATACAAAAACTGTAAATTTGTAGTTACATCGAGAAAAAAAATTGTTTTAATAAACGAATTCACCTTCTACTAAGAAACACGTGAAGCTACCGAGTTGAAATTGGTACCAGATAAGAAAAATATAGATTTATAGTTGCTTCACAAAAAAATTACATATTCCCATTTTTTCAGAATGCCGTAGGCGTATAAAGTTGAAATTAATCAATCATTCATGTTGTCTTGAAATCATGGAATTCTGCAATACGAAATATTTTGAAGCATTCAACGGAAGGAAATTATAACTAAAATAATTAGAAGCTATGCAATAAATTGAATTAAATTAAACGAACACGGTTTGTATCAATGTCAGCAGATATCTGATGACATATTTACGGTGCTTTTGATTGTCTGAATATTGAATCTTTGAATTATCGAATTTTATTGGAGAATTTCCAAGTCGACGTCAATAATCTTCATTGATTTCTTTAATAAATATGTAACTATTGATATACCCCCAAACTCCTACGGAAGCTTCGAAAATTAATAGAAATTATAATATGACAGAATTGATGTATGTCGGTTGCAACGGAACCAACATATTTGAATTGGATTACTGGGGCAAGAAAACTCTGTTAACACTAAAAAAAATCTCATTAACAGTGGTTAATCAATTGCCAAAAGGAAAAAGATTATGTTGAGGTTATTGAGGAAATACCAGTCACACACTCGTAATTTCTTAACATACTAATATTTAACGATTATGAAAACTAGGGAGGTAGATGAAAATAAATTCAATAAAACTAATCGTTGTGGGTATTCAATACTATTGCCATTGCATCATGTATGCATGAGCCACAACGCCTAGGGATACTTTCTCATGCATTAGAGATTTGAATGTTAGTGAGCGAAGCAAGGCATTCTATGAAATTTTGTTTCAACTACTGTGGGTTGTTCTTGTATACAATAAATCCTTCTTGTATACCCAAAGGAAAAAGTTCAACGGTGATGAATCCGGCGAAGGAGGTTGTAATCTCAATGGTCACCTAGTTCATAGCCGAAATTTAAATTAATTAAAACGAAAACGGCCTTGATGTGGGGTAAAGCTCCATCATCCGTTCACTTGAGACAAAAACCGTGTGAAATTGTCTTATCGGATAATACTGGGTAAATACATTTTAACACATCGTTAATGGGGAATGAGTTTACGTGAATATCGTTAATGGGGAATGAGTTTACGTGAATATCGTTAATGGGGAATGAGTTTACGTGAATATATTTTCGAAGGAAAGAAAAATACTCTATTTCATGAAAACAAAATGACTTGTGCGTAATATTTGAAAAATCGTAAGTTTTCATTATAAATAGAAAACCAAAAATACCTCTTCGAAAACAGTTAACGAAATTGTAAAATTTTCAACATTTCCAAATAAATCGAAAACTAAATAAGCTAACTTGAATATGTGGTTTTCTGGAAGAGTGGTATGTGGAAGTTTGTTCGGTTTCCTAATTATAATAATTTGCCCTCCTTGTAAATTGTTCATTTCGATTAATTTTAATACCAATGTAACTTTTCATCTAATGACGAAATTATTTTAAACTTATGGTGAATCAAATTGAATAGATATTTCCTATCTTCGAGTAAAAAGGTTTATCGAAATATGATTATTTATCTGGTTGAATTGAAGATCAATTCTGCCTCAATACAAAATAAAAATGTTGAGAATCAAACTATCACACGTGAAGAACTCCATTTGAATAAAGTTTTCCAAACCAGAGGTGTCGAATACATTACTGTCATACTATCAAGCTACGTTTAGACTGAATTGAAAATTGAATTTATATTGATTGTTAAAATACATCTTGTCTTGATGCAATGGTTCTTAAGATGAAAATGTCAGATTATTGTTTTCAAACATTTGCAATTTCTTGAAAATTTTTCTTTTTCATGAAATCTGTTAGACCCTTCAAACGAAATTATTATTACCGAAAGTTCATTTGACCCTACAGAGGACATACTATTTTATATGGATCGACCAATATCTGTTCAGTGAAGAAGTTTCGAAGAATAAAGGAGTCCAATATATGGATATATTTTGTAGGTTCTCAGGAATACATTGGACAAAATAATGGTTTTCTTCATTTCAAACATTCATTCATAATTATCAGTTATCAAAATGCTTTCGTTGCACCTAGTTTGTATGTTATATATGTAAGGTATTGTATTCTCTATACTATGGTTTATCAATATCGTATTTGGTCTATTGTGCTCCTTGTTTGGAGAATTTAATTTTTCGATTGAAATAAAGCTTGCGTCTTTCATTTTCCAATACTTCCGTCTCACGGGAGTGCACCGTGAGCTTTAGGCTCTATTGTACATTCTTCTTGTGGGCTTAGAGTATATCCTAAATAAAGATGATACACTTTAAAGGAATATTGCCTTTGTTATTATCAGATAATAAGCTAGAGTTCAGAATTCCTGTTCTATTCCTAAAAAGAACAGAAGATGTGGTCAGTAAATTGTGTGCAATTTCTCCTTACTGTTTCTGCATGTGTTGTAATCGTTCGGGCCGATTTTCGTGAAGGTTTATTTATATATATATATATATATATATATATATATATATATATATATATATATATATATATATATATATATATATATATATTACATAACTCAGTTACGATGCTCGCTTTCTTCAAACTCGTTGTGATCTCGGAACCTGACTGTCGCAGAGTATTTTCATCATAAGTCGTTTAGAAGTTTCACCCTTTATAATGTTGACCCTTTGTTGTATTGGCTAGAATACTGCCTGAAAAATCAGTTTGCACAAAGACTTATTGGTATCCCTAGAATGATGCGAAAATAGGTTGTCAGAATAGCAACAACATAAAGTATATTACTCTGAAGAGTAACTACATTTTTTTTGTATATTATATTTAGTGGTATCATACTAGTTTTTTTATATTTGAGGCGTTGTAAATACGGAATGCGAATTCAATAGATTGATTGATCTGTAATTAAATTTCATTGGTATAAAACCTATAAATGAAAGAAAATTGTATACTCAATTTTCCTTTCAGCTAAAGACTACGGCCTTTTCCTCACTGACGAGGATAATAAAACTGGAGTTTGGTTAGAGCCTGCAAGACAACTGGAATATTATTTATTGAGAAATGGAGATCTACTGGAATACAGGAAAAAACTTCGAACTCTAAGAGTGAAAATGTTGGACGGTAAGTTCACTTAACGTATATTTTTCATCTATGTGTATGAAAACTAATAACTTTCATTCAAAATTCACAACAATGCGAAAACTTCCTATTATACCTGTCATACTTCACATTTCCATTCAGAAGGCGCAAACATTCATACTAAATAAGTTGTTGAGTATCTGGTACTCGAAAATATCACTTCAACTGGTCATCTGTGTATATAATTCGGAATTCTTCAGTTTTTTATTTTACCCTTATTATGCACAACGAGGTAATGTTATTTGTTTATTACGTATAAAATGTCAAAGATTAATCAATATTTTTACTAAACAAATTGATCATTCAAATCTAATAAGAAGCTTTCAATCACTATGCAATGCGATCCATAACAAACTAGCTTTTGTTTTTGAAAGTCCTGAATAGTTGGACGACTTTGGTCCGATTATTGTCATTCATCATCAAAATATAAAATAAAGACTATAAATATCAATTAATCCAAAATTTTTGATGTTTGGAAATGTTGCCAGTTTATCTCATCATTGGAGTGATATGACGATGCACTAAAATTTGAAGATATTACTCCTGCAGCCTTATTTTTAAATATTTCACTATTCTTCGAACGATACGTATTATCCTCCTATGAATTCTCGTTTTCCAAACATACGATTAGTGTTATGTCTAGATCGTCCGTTCGAAATCGTACTTCAGTACTAAATACATATTATTTCAACTCTTTCTAGTTGAAAGACGTTATAAGTTAATCTTTTCTCATGGCTAAAAGATGGCCGTCTAGTACGCCAATAAGCCCAGGAGATTGCGGAGACACTTTTGCGCATTTCTAAATCGAAGTTTCGATTAGGACATTTTGAGGTTAAATTTGGGAATTTGTGTCCTCTGAGTCATCAATCTTCCAATTGGGCCTGGTGATTTCAAGCGATCATACTTCTAAGTATGAACTGTGCCCAACGCTGCAATGCGTTTCGTCATTGATAGGGAGGCGTATTATATATCAAATATTTGATTATGCCATGTGTACTAATACTGTTCACATATGGTACTCTGTTGTTCAAAATTTACCAAATATTTCAAAATTGACGGTTAATTCGCTAAGAATCTTCATCTGGAATAAATTAATAGCTGAACGTATTTTCCTGTTTTTCCATGTTGTGGTTCGAAAAAAGGCTAACTCAGTGGAGACATTCACATACCATACATGAAAATTCAGCACATCAATTTTTGCGGAACCGTTTGTTTAATTAATTTTCAATTATTCAATAAAAAACATTGTAATTCTTCTGGTCACATCTTAATTTTACCTTTCCGAGGAATCAAAATTTCAGAATCTTTAGATATATATTGAAACCATAAAGAAGTCACTACTTGAATTCCCATTGTAACCATAAAGTTAAAAGTCACATTGATCAGTTTCATGTTTTTTATTGTGGTTCCTATATTACAGAAAGAATTTCTGATATAAAGATGCCATGCGAATGTTTTCAAGAATATTATTTGGATTCTTTTACTTATAAAAGTTGAATTTTTGCTCTATATTCTGATCAATTGTTTAGATTTCAATATATTCTAAAAAGCACTTCGACAATGATTAAGTTCATTCTTTGTTTCTTGAAGCTGCTCAATAGTTCCAATTTATTTTCAAAGTCAATTGAATTCATGGTGAGTACACGAAATCCCTTTCGTTATTCAACGGTAATAAATGAATATTGATTACATTATGGTTTTTCTTTACAGAATCAGTGAAAACGATGTTGGTTGATGACTCCCAAATAGTCGCAAACTTAATGGTGGTTATTTGTACAAAACTTGGTATAACAAATCACGATGAATATTCCTTAGTTCTGCAGGAACAACCTGACAATCAAGAAAACATAGACAATCGAAACTATGGAACCTTGACACTTAAACGAAAAAAAGAAGAAAAAATTGAAAGAGATGCTAAAATGGAACAATTGAGAAAGAAGTTACATACAGATGATGATGTTCCATGGCTGGATCCAGCAAAAACGTTGAGAGAACAGGGAATAGATGAAAGTGAAACAGTTATTTTGAGGAGAAAATTCTTTTTCTCTGATCAAAACATAGACTCACATGATCCTGTTCAGCTAAACCTACTGTATGTGCAAGCAAGAGATGCCATTTTAGATGGCACACATCCCATTACAGAATCTAAAGCTTGTGAATTTGCTGGTATTCAATGCCAAATTCAGTTTGGCGATTTTGTGGAAAACAAACACAAACCGGGATTTTTAGAGTAAGTTATGTTAAATTTCATGAAAACATATTTGATTTTGACTATGGTTTTGCCTGTTCAAATACATTTAGGTATATTTGCAATCAGATCTGTCTCCTCAAAAAGTGAAAGAAAGTTTGTCAAATATTCAAAGTAGTTATGAAACAATTTTTTTGGAGAAATTGCCTCCGCTACTTAAAATAGTCCTCATCATTTAATTTAGAATTTTTCAATTTTTAATAACGTTGGCAAAGTAGATTTTCCAAAACTTGAAAAATATTCATTTATAACTACAATAATTTCCTCGCTGGACGATAATTTCTTTTCACCCAGTCATATTTCCAAATTTGGCACAGAGACAAACTGTTGCGAAGAGGCAACGCATACACAGAGCTTCATACCTCAGAGCTTTCCTCAAAGCTATCTACTCACTATATACCCTAGTCATGGGGAAATGTTAAAAGTTTAATTTATACCAAAAATGTGTAATAGGTCTTTTGATAAGCCTAAATCATCACTTGAATAAGCATAACCCCCTTTCTGTTAAAAATAGTGGAAGATAATCATAGACACTTTCTTAAGAACTAAAATTTTACTTCATGAGAAACATTTTGCCTATTGGTCAAGCAAATCCACAATTGATGGAGTACACTCCTGGCAAAGATGTGGAAGGTGCACTAAGGGCTTAACAAATAGCCTTGGACATAGAAGGGGTATTCGACGAAAGCTCCCCTAAATCCATCAGTAATGGTCCAAGAAGCAAAGGAGTTGAAACATCTACCACCAAATCGATGAAAGTCATGCTCAAGGCCTGTGTTATAGCGGCCACATTAGGAGACACTGTATCAGTATTGACGCTAAAAGGATGGCCAGAAGGAGCTGTCAAACTCCTTACTATGGACAATAGTTGTTGATAGACTTTTTGAAAGAAAGAAGAGCACTGGCTGTAATGCAGGAGGATATGCGGCCGACCTAATTATCATCATTAGAAAGAACCCTGACGGGTTTTATCGAACCTAATGCAAAAAGCTCTAAATGCTGTGGATGAATGTTGTGCTGAAGAGAGACTCAGTATCCATCTAGATAAAACTACTCTAATTTCATTATCAAATTATTACATTAAACTGAACCCTTAAAGCTCCACTTCTGAATGGACATACCATAGAATGAATGTTCTACGATGATGCTAAGTATTTGAAAGTAAGAGGCTCAACTGGAACAGACCAATAATACTATCTTGTGATCTGAAAGCACACTTGGAGATTCTGGCCTATATAGCTCCAGAATTTCTAACAGAAACATCGGATTAACGCCAATAATGTATAATGTTCATACATTCTTTAAATGGCCACAGAAGACCTCATTGCATCAAAAGAGAAAATAGGTCAATGGGATCTGATATCTACCAGCTGGTACACATATGGATCCTAAACGATTAACTGAACAGGTACGAACATATTTGACCATGAGTACTGGGCATAAGTACCCTTACGTTTGTTTCCTACAATCATGTCAGCAGAAACACTTAATGTGCGTTTTTGCTGCTAAGTGGGTCTATGGAGGAATCTCAAAGGTGCACAGATACTAAAAGGCAGTCAGGCGGTGATTAATGCTTCAAAACCTCGAATATATCAGAGCGTCTTCGCCTGGGAATGTCATCAATCTCTAAAGCACACTGGTGTGTGCCTTACCACGAAAGTATAGAGGGTAATGAAATTGCTGATAAACTGGTTAGATGAGTTGCTAAAACCACACTTATAAGTTTTGAACCGTTGTGCAGACGACATGAACTGAAATAGAGGTAAGAACTTAGCTGAACATAGCACTCGAGAGAAAGTCCAGTTCTTCAGCAAGTAAAAATATTTATCGATTATTCATTAAAGACTATAAAACTTCGGGACATATCTAGAGACGAGAATAGGACAATCATTGACCTACTGACAGTAACAGGGCACAGCTCACTGGAATACCATGTGAGCAAAATGGGCAGCCCAGAAACGTAAACGTGTAGAGTGTGCAATGGTAGTGACTGAAATGCTGAGCTCATTCTCTGCAATTCTTCTTAATAGATATGCTCACTTCGGCAGTACTAGAACCGAACGTGGTGAAAGCAAAAACTCTCTGGGAGATTCTCCACTTTGTAAAAGAACTAAATTTATTGACAAAATCATTAGCGGGATTATGAACAATAGATCAGCGTCCCTTTATAATGTAATGTAATTTAACGTTGTTATCTTGAAGATGATCGCTCTTAATTTCTGTCTGTCTTCTGATTTACTAACGATCTTGGCTTGCCCGCGTATACCTTTCCAATTTGAAATCCTTCTGAAAAAAAAACTCAAAATAACAAATTGGGTGAGCATGGATAATAAGTAATATCATTGTTCCCAAAATGGGTTAATCTAGGAACTTCCAGAGATAATTCTCAGAAAATTGTACATCGTGGGACTATCATGTTTGAATCATATTTTTCTTATTGAGATATGTTGTGGACAAAATTCAGGAAAAAAGAAAGACTTAAACATATCCGCACACTGACTGGTAGCCCTGATATCCTGCTATTTGTTCAAATCTAAACAGACGAACTGGGGGTTTCTTTGTCATAATACTACCAGCTGAATGATAACTTTCAAGCCATAATATAATCGTGTTACGTTAGATTAGGATAGAACTACATTGAAATGTTTCCGAAAGTCTTGATGCATCAGGGTATGATTTCACATGAAATTGCGACGCTCCGTGGTTAAGACTAATATAAAAATAATAATCATTTTTCGAACCTTACAAACGAAAAAATCTGCCCCCACCTCCATAATTAACATAAATAACGCTGTTAGAGAATTTACTGACGCTATATATCACTTATCATATCTACAAGAAACTTGCAACTCTTGAAATATCTTCCATATATTGATAGTAGATAATATGAAACCTTCTATTTTTAGGCCGAAGGAATTTCTTCCCCAATCCTATGTTAAAGTTAAAGGCATAGAGAAAAAAATTTTTGCTGAACATCGAAAACATCAAGGATTAGACGAATTGGAAGCTAAGGTACTCTACACCAAGAATGCCAGAGCTCTGAAAACCTATGGTGTAACATTTTTCTTAGTTAAAGAGAAAATGAAGGGTAAAAATAAATTAGTGCCAAGATTGTTGGGTGTAACAAAAGATTCTGTTCTGAGATTGGATGAAAAAACAAAAGAAATATTGCAAACTTGGCCATTAACTACAGTGAGAAGATGGGGTGCTAGTCCAAATACCTTTACCTTAGATTTTGGGGATTATTCAGATCAATATTATTCTGTTCAAACTACAGAAGGAGAACAAATTCAGCAAATTATTTCTGGATATATCGATATAATCCTGAAGAAGGTATTGTGAAATATTATTTTCAACTTTTTATATATATATATATATATATATATATATATATATATATATATATATATATATATATATATATATATATTCATTTATTTCTTTATTTATTTAACATTTCAGAAACAAGCTAAAGATCACTTTGGTATTGAAGGAGATGAAGGTTCAACTATGTTTGAAGAGAGTGTAGCACCACATAAGTAAGTGGACTTCGATTAACTATACTAATTGAATATTTCAATTTAAAACTTTTTTAATTTTTAATATATTTCATATCTAATGAGTTGAGCACTTGTTTCAACATAATTACTCTTAAAGCTTAAAACTTGAGTCATTTTATTCATAAAAATTAAATGTCAAACTCTGAAATGGTTTTCACTATATAATGGGAATACTTATATTTTTCTCAGACAAACCAGTAGGAATAGTATTGGGCAGAATTCAATAAATACACCATTTAACACTTGTTAATAACAATATTTTTACAGGAATCTTGTTTACTTTTGAACCTACCTATTCATATTTTCTTTTTTGTTCCTTAGAATAAAATTTGAGTATTTTGATTGCATGAATTGTTCATGTGTTCTGGATTCTCGAACATTATCACAACATGAACATTTGATAGTATAGCAGTAATCCAACATTCCATCATTTTAAATGACATTTATTATCAATTATAGACCAAAGGTAATTTATAGATCCTATAACTGAATAATTGTTTCAGGGCTACAATTGTTCAACATGAGACTAGCAAAATAGGAAAAATCAATACTGAATCATTGGCAAAACCAGCTATTATGAGGGCCGGAACTAATGGTCAGTGGATTTTTAAAAAATTTTTTACTCTTCATAATTTTTTTGTTACAATTATTTGGAATTGAAATTTTAATTTTCTTCATTTTCATGTTTTATTTGTATCAAATAGGGGAGAAAACGTTTGTTACTGGGGTTATGAGTAGTCCACAATTACCTACAGTAGGGGGACAAGTGAATTTAGGACATGCTCCATCTACGGTAAGAAAAATTTTAATTATTGCATCCAACTAACAATATAAGCGTCAATAAGTTGCTTGTGGAAAAACTACATATTACTAATATCTAGCTTCAAATGAAATCATTGATTTTTCATTTCACTCAACCTCAATTTTAGCTGAATATTCTATAAGATTCAGTTTTCTAGTAATTAAAAATGTTTTAAATTCACTGTCTCAAGTTAATTCCTAGATTTTTCAATTGTGTGTATTGAGATTATGTTTATTTTATCATCGATTATTTCGTATTATAAAACTCAGATTGATGAAAACATTAATTTGAAAATTTGTTTCATGCATTTGATATGGGACCTAAGGCAGAGTAGGTACATAGAAATTTGTAAATATATAGCTTTGATTGTACAATATTCGCACATCAATCATTTTCCTCTCAATAATGCATGATTTTTAACTGAAAATATATAACATAGCAATTCCACTCTGCCATTTTTTATTTTTTCTTCAAAAATTTAACGTGCTTATTTCTTATTTATTCAGTACATAGCGTGTAAATGATTAAGTATAAATTTTTAATTTTACTGACTCATCTCCTTAGGTTTAAATTAGAAGTTCCATTAACGATCTTAAAATTTTAGGCTCAACAAACAAAAGTGACATCAGTCCTCACAGAACCTCAAAGGGCTTTAATATCTACTATAACTCAAACACAAACGAGAATAAAAGAATCAGAATATGAGCTTGAAACCAGAGCTCAAATACCCGAACTTGGAACAGATGCTTCCTCAATGAAATGGAAACAAGTTACACTGGATACTCGTAAACAAAATGTTGGTTCCTCTATTGCTGCAATGAATGCTGCTACGGCCCAAGTAGTAACGCTAACATCTGGACCTCAAGATGAAGTCGATCATACTGCTGTTGGTGCTGCAATTACAACAATTGGAAGTAATTTACCGGAAGTTACCAAAGACGTTAAACTGATAGCTGCTCTTATGGAAGATAAAAATATGGGTGAAAAACTCTTGGATGCCACAAGGAAGCTATGCTTTGCATTCAGTGATCTTTTGAAAGCTGCTGAACCAGAATCCAAGGAGGTAATGCAATGTTCTAAACTTTAAGGATTTTCTCATATATTTCTCCATTCATATCACGTTTACTTTTCATTTCAGACAAGGCAATCCTTACTGAATGCTGCAAGTAGAGTAGGTGAAGCTAGCACTCAAGTGTTGGCGACAATCGGTGAAGATTCTCCTGAGAACAAAGAATTACAGGACATGCTTCTTTCTTTGGCTAAAGTAGTGGCTAATACTACTGCAGCTCTCGTTCTTAAAGCGAAGAATATTGCGTCAACTTGCGAAGACCAGCAAACCCAGAATAGAGTTATTGGAGCGGCAACTCAATGTGCTCTTGCAACTTCTCAGCTTGTGGCGTGTGCGAAAGTGGTTGCTCCTACTTTAACTTCTACAGCCTGTCAAGAACAACTCACTGCAGCAGTTCGAGAAGTTGCAAGAGCAGTGGAGAACTTGGTATCAGTTTGTAACGAGTCATCCAGGGATGAAGAATTGAATGGTCAACTTAAAACTGCAGCTTCTGAAGTAACAAGAACTCTAAATGATTTGTTGAATCATATCAGATTAGCTTCTAGGGAAAAAGCAAGAGAAAGTGTCCAAGAATATAGCGTAGAAGAAATATACACTGCTACTGATAAATTGACAGCAGCGTCTGGGGATCCTAATGAAATGGTGCGCCAAGCTAGACGTTTAGGACAAGCAACTGCTCAGTTAATACAGAGTATCAAAGGAGAAGCAGAAAAATTGCCTGATTCTGATATCCAAAGACGATTATTGGCAGCAGCTAAAACATTGGCTGATGCAACAGCAAAGATGGTTGAAGCTGCTAGACAATGTGCTAATTATCCTCAGGATGTGGTATATCAAGATGCTCTTAGACGTACTGCTGAGGAACTAAGAGATGTAACAATTGTCGCTGCAACAACTCCAGCATTGAGGGCAAAAATGGTTGAAACCGTTCAAGTTTGCGCTAGAAAAGCTGTTTCATCTGCAACCCAGTGTATAACAGCAGCTCAATCTAGCAATCAGTATAATACAAATACTGCAACAAGAGAAACTCTCATCAGTGATACTCATGAGCTAGCTGAACATATACCCCCATTAGTTGATTCAATGAAAGCTAATGCAACTAAACCCGAAGATGCTTTCATTCAGAGTGAACTTATGTATGTGGCTGAAGTTTTTGTACATGTAAGTTATTATTATTCTTAAAATCAATTAATCTTTTCATCACCTTATTTTTCCACAGCCAGCCGTAAGATTTGTTCAATCTTCACGATCAGTGTTACCAACCTTGTCAGACCAGGCTATTACTGAACGTCTCTCAATCACTAGTCAGCAATTGAACTCAGATTTGAGTGAACTGCGAAATGCTATAACTCGTGCTAAACCAGCCTGCCAAGGTCTTGGCTTTCATGCCGCCTCCCAATTAATTGAAAGTTTACAGGAAGAACTTAGAGAATTTGAAAAAGCTGTCCAAATGCATGCTTTGAAGCCATTGCCTGGAGATAGCACAGAAAAAGGTGCTCAACTTATGAGTTCAAGCAGCAAAGCTGTTAACCAAGGCGTGGCTCAGTTAATAAGCGCTGCTGCACAAGGAAATGAACCATATACAGCTCAAGCTGCTAGAGATACTGCTGAAAGCCTTCGAGCGCTCAATAGTTCTGTAAGAACCATTGCTGCTACTTCTAATGACATGGATATACAAAAGAAGTTGATTTCTTCCAGTAAGGATGTTCTTAGTCATTCAGCTAGGCTTATTGATGAAGCTCAGAAAAGTTTACATACTGTTGGAATCACACCAGGCTTACAACATTCAGCTAAAGGTTAGATAATAGATAGATAGATAGATAATATATTCTACAATATTGAGTTATTAACTGGATATATGTTTTGGTGAACATTTACTAGTTGTTTTCTTTATTTTTAGGTATTGCAGAGTGCTTGAGCAAGACAGTTAGTTGCTTACCAGGTCAAAAAGATGTTGACAATGCTATAACAAATATAATTGAACTGACTTCTACCATTAATACTAATAAATTTCCGTCAACTTCTAAAAGCTATGGAGAATTACAACAAGAACTCAACACTGCTGCTGCTAATCTCAATGAAGCCAGCTCGATTGTAGTTGTTTCAGTTAGGAGTCCCACTCAGTTAGCCTCCAGTTCTAAAGATTTTTCAGCAGCTTTCTGTGACTTGTTAAATGTTTCTCTTGAAATGGCGGGTCAAACTACAGATCTAGAAATTAGAGGTCAGATGGTTCATTCTTTAAAAAGTGTCTCTACCAGTTCCAGTACCTTACTAACTACTGCTAAATCACTTTCTGCTGATCCAAATCTGCCAAATGGAAAGAATCAATTAGCAGCAGCCGCAAGAGCTGTTACTGACAGTATAAACTATTTGGTGAATGTATGTACATCTGCTGCTCCAGGTCAAAATGAATGCGACAATGCAATCAGAAAAATTCAAGCAACAAGACATCTTCTTGAAAATCCTTCAGAACCTGTGAATGAATGCACGTATTATGAAGCATTAGATGGTGTTATTGATAAAAGCAAAGTTCTAGGTGAGTATTGAAACTTAAATCTCTGAATAAATATTAAATAATGGTCACTTGTAACAATATTACTCTTATGCTTGTTGAGATGACAAGTTTTTCATCATCATTTTACTTTCCATCAAACTTTCATTTGTTCTCCTGACTTCTACGGAAATATTACTTTTAACCATATTTTTGTATCAGTGACTTTACTGTGAGGTTCAGATTAAATATAAATTCAGAATCACTAGAAACATGGTGCAAACTGCTTCAACAGAAAAATAACTGACAGTATTGAAGAAATTTCAAAGATAATATGCCTATGTGAATAGGAACACAAAATATTATAAATTGTTTCTGAAAATTTTTGTTGTTCTTTCATTTGAGTTTGATAGAAAGAAAAATTTCACTGTTCTGTTGCTTCTGATACAACAAAAAATTTGGAAAAACTTAGCCTGCGAATTAGCATTTTTTCATTTGTTCTTCTTGCACCTTTAATATGAGTTTATTTATCGTTATTATGTATATAATTGATTTCCTATATTTGTGTTTTCTCATTACTGAAAAATGTATAATGCTTTCATTCAGGAGATGCCATGACTGGTATAACAAGTAGTGCCAAAATGTCTGAACATGAGAAATTCTGTGAAAACATCAAAACCTTCAGTGGTGCCATTTGTAGTTTAATTGAAGCATCAGCCCAGAGCGCATATTTGGTAAATAAAATGCACAATTCCCTGTAACAGAACTAATTTATTCAATGTTTTGCAGATTGCCATCTCAGATCCGACTAGTATAGCTGGTCGCCCTGGTCTAGTTGATCAAGCACAATTTGCCCGTGCATCCCAAGCCATTCATCAAGGATGTGCAGCCCTATCATCTCCTTCTAGTCCTCAAAAACAAGTACTTGACGCCGCAACGCTCATTGCAAAACATACAAGTGCTCTATGCAACTCATGTAGAGTTGCTAGCGCAAAAACCTCCAACCCAGTTGCTAAGCGTCAATTTGTGCAAAGCGCTAAAGCAGTTGCCAATTCTACTTCAGCTCTTGTTAAGCAAATCAAGGCATTAGACCTTAATTATTCCAATGAAAATAGAAAGAATTGTGCTACTGCCACTGGTCCTCTATTAGGTAAGTTTGTATCTTTGTCCTCTCTCTAATGTACTTATAATTTCGAATATTTCAGATGCTGTAAACAGCCTTTGCGTTTATGCTAGTTCTAGCGAATTTGCCAGTATTCCTGCTAGAATTTCTCTTCAAGCACGGCAATCTCAGCAACCTGTTTTGGATCCAGCAAGTCGTCTAATTGATAGTTCTTGCTCTGTTATAAATACTGCCAAAAATCTTATTGTTATGCCTAAAGATCCTTCAACATGGCAGCAGTTTGCAAGTACTTCAAAACAAGTTTCGGACTCTATGAAGCTTTTGGTAACTAATATTCGGTAAGTACCACTGATTCATTTTCTCGAAATCTTATATAGCCAAGATAGAAAATAGAATAGAATAGAATAGAAAAATGTTCATTGTGCAATAAAATAAAATTACAAACAAAGATTATTACACAAAGGGTAATATTCGCTGAAAGCGTTCTTCCATATTACCAGTAGAATTTCTTCAAATTGTTTCCATATAAGCTGCCAGAACAAAAATTCAATCTGTTGTATTTAGTGATTTAGTTATATTCATCCATAATATCTCAATCAATACATAAAGCTGTTGAATATTTGAACCATGTAAATACATAATTTTAATGTGTATCTGGTACTTATTTCACTTAAATTAATATTGCAAATGGGATTTTTGATCCAAGAAAAGTTCAAGATGACTTTAAGTTTCAGTGGACAAAATTGTGACAATTCCAATTAGTATCTTGCTCTCATAAAAGCTGAATTCCATATATGGAACAGATTCAAAATTGTTTGGCCAGTCTTATGTTTGAAAAAAAGATCATAGTTCTTTGTTTATTTGACTTTTGCAAAATATACTAATTCCAGATTGCTTTTAATAAGCATTTAGTCCTATGGAAATTAATTAGATAGATACATTATATTTATTTCTTCTGTATTTTCCTGAGACAACATTTTCATAATATTTTTGTTGTCTAGTAATAATGCTCCAGGCAAGAACGAATGTGAAGTCGCTGCGAATACTATAACCAATCATCTTAGAAACATTGACGTCGCATGTATGGATGCTGTTTCTCAGTCATTAGCACCCAGAAAAGGGGCCACTCTACCAGTTTATAGTCAACAGGTAGAAAGAGCAGCAGCCGGTTTATACGACACTATAGAGCCCTTGAGACATGCTGGAAAATCTGAAGCTGAAAGTATAGGGCATGCTGTCAACCAAATGGTAATGTAATATCTTTAATTTTAGAGATGAACTGTCATATTAATCTCGAAGTAATGTTTATTCATCAGTAAATTTTATTGACAGGTGCAATACTTTGAACCACTTGTCCAAGGTACCATAGGAGCTGCCTCTAACTTGAATAATTCTAAACAACAAGAACAATTACTAGATCAGGTGAAATCCGTGACAGAATCTTCTCTCCAACTAATTTATTCCACTAAAGATTGCGGCGGCAATCCTAAGGTATCAAGATTGACAATATGTATTGTTTCTTCTATTGATTCAAGTTGTTTTCAGGCTATTAACATTCATCCAGATATTGATGAATTTGCCAATTGTAGTAAAGAGGCTCTACAGGAATTGGTTGCAAGTCTTGAAGCAATTTCTACTCAAAGTGGTATTGTGTCTGGTGTAGTCGACAATCTGACAAGAGCTATGACACGCTTATCTGATAATAGGGCATCACTGATCATTTCGGACACTGATAACTATGTTGACTATCAGACTCGTATGGTGGAATGCGCTAAAGATATTGCAAAAACAGCCAGTGAAATGGTAATTTAATAAACTCAATATGTATAACCAACTTTTCAGTTGAAATAGTTTGTTTTTACTTCTACATAAAATTGAATGTAAATGGAATTATAAAGGAAATAAGGAATGTTCTCAACTTTCTGCAATTCATTTTTACAAACATAACTGGTTTCGATCCTTAAGTCATTTTGAAGTACATATATATTATGTACTACAGATGATTATTTTTTTCGATGTTTATTATGTGGGCTTTTATAGAGTTTATTGTTTATTATTTCCAAACATTTCAACAGATTTATTTGTTGAAAAATAATATGCTAAGGTTAGGCCCAACTCGAGAATGAGGTAGTTATCTTCAATTCTGGAAAATAGTTGGTAATACTATAAGAAAGTGAACCTAGTTGAAGGATGCGTATGTATTTTTGGGGTTTTCTTCAATGATTTAATTCATTTGGAAAACATTTTTTATTTTATTTCAGGCTTCAAAAGCATCCACTGATACTCAAAATTTGGCACCTTTGTCTGCTGATTTATCTCACAAATATACACAACTTGCAAGCGACAGCATCGGTGCTGCAGCTGCTGCCACTAACGGCGAAGTTGCCCTACGTTTGAAAGAAGTTGTTCAACAACTTGGAGGAGCATGTGTTGAATTGGTCCAAGCAGGAGGACAATGTTTGATCCAAAAAGATGATGTTATTTTAAGAGAGCTAGGCGATCTGTCAAGGAATGTATCGGAAAAAGTTGCAAGAGTATTAGCAACTTTACAGTCTGGCTCTAGAGGCACTCAAGCTTGCATCAATGCGGCTTCGACAGTTTCCGGTATTATTGGCGATCTAGAGACAACGATAATGTTTGCTACTGCTGGAAATTTGAATCCAGAAAATGAACATGAGAGTTTTTCCGATCACAGGGAAAATATTTTGAAAACTGCGAAAGCTCTAGTAGAAGATACGAAGACATTAGTAGCAGGCGCTGCATCTACCCAAGAGCAGTTAGCAGTTGCCGCTCAGAATTCGGTTTCCACAATTGGTAAGTGGAAATTTCCCTTTTGTACAAATAAAATATCTAATTGTTACAAAATTATTCATGGGAATTTCATTTGGCAATATATTCTATATACTTGTATCACAAATTATTGATCATTTTCTTATTTCAGTGCAACTGGCTGAAGTTGTAAAATTTGGTGCATCAAGTTTGGGTTCTGATAACCCAGACTCTCAAGTTATGCTAATCAATGCTGTAAAGGATGTAGCAAGTGCTCTTGGGGATTTGATACACGCCACTAAAGCTGCAAGCGGCAAACCAATAAACGATCCTGCCATGTCTCATCTGAAAGAAAGCGCTAAGGTATTACGTTTAGTTCGAGCTTATTCTTAACAGTGTTTTTTTAATCCACCATATGAGTGTGTTAACAAAGCGTGAACCTCCTTTAACTTATTCCAATTTTTCAAAGTTTACTTTTAATTGCTTGTATTTGAGCTCTTGGAGAATGATAAACTGTAAAATGTGTCATAAATATCCAATATTGTTTTGTGTTCCATGAAAATATAATTAACTTCGAAATAACCGCATTTGAAATATCCTTGATGCTTCATGAAAGGTCAGTTCAAGCATTTTATGTTGAAAAATGCTTCTTCATCTGCTGATCAAATATTTTCAAGCCTTCGACACATTTTTTCATTCTTTAATAAAAAAAAGGAATTACACTGTGTTAATGCAAATCTTTTCTCAAAAAAATGGACAATTTATTTTTCATCTCTTTGTTTTCATTATTAATTGTAAAATATGTAATCAGAATGTATATAAGCGGTTCAATAACAAATTAATGATTCAACATAAAAACAATGAAAATATATAACAAAACTAGAAATATACTACTTAGTTAACATTACATAATCGTTAAATAAGCTTGTTTAATAATTGTTTTCTGAAAAAAAATGGTCAAAATCTTCAAGTTACATGAGGAAAATGAAGTTGATAGTTTTTCTAAAACCAAAATAATCAGTTAGACAATGATGATTATCAATATCATAATATTTCAAACAGACAAATATAAGATGAACATTTGTGTTTCTATATTATGCCTTCTTATTCTTAACATTTTGCATGTGTTTTTGTGCTTGTTCTGTTTCTTGTTTAGTAAAGTGGGGTGGACTTTAACTATATTCATTTTAATAAATGAAAATGATTTTCACATTGCAATAAATTCATATTTTCAATATTATTGATATCCCCACAAGCACTTAACACATTTGCAAGTTGAGAATAATCAACATGAATGAGTCTAAAGTAATTGAGTTCTCTTTCATGTCTGCTAAATCAAAAACCAATTTTTGTGATAAAGTCCACCTTTATACTCAACATGGCTTGACTGATTTCGATATTAATATAATGATGAAGGAAATATAAATGGAAGAGTATTGACTAAAATATAAAATATCTTGAAGCTCCACAATGTTGATAATTTTGGTACTATTTATTCATCTTCACAAATTCTATTTTTCTTACATGAAATAAATGGTTTCTTTTCCTAAATAAGATTTCTTCCTGATATTTTCTTTACTTAGAGTTCTTAGCATTTGCGTGATTAACCTGGCCAGAAAAAGTATATATGGTGGATTCTTAACACATATTTTTGGTAAAATTTGGCAGATGCCAGGAGATTCTGATACTGATTGGTGGATTTCGGACCAAGAAGAGGAACTCATCAGGCTTTTAAGCGACAGCAAAGAGAACTTGAATTCGGACTCTGGATTACAAACAGACATTACGCAATGTTTAATTTCAATTGCTTAATCAATGTTTTTGTGTTGTGCTGCAAGGGAAAAATTATCTTTATAGTGTCAGTTTGAAAAGCATCAGCTAATGATTGGGAAGTAAATACGTGATTCATTTTAGAAAGTATTCAGAAAATCATTTTTAAGAGTTACTAATTATTTGGATACTAATTCTGAGTTGAATATATGAATTGAAATTTTTCCCTTGTTTTTCCCTTTTTTCTTCTATATTTAAATAAGCGCATAAATATGAATGCATTATCTATTTTTTATTTTTCCAATTCTTTAAGTCTGATTTTATTTTAATTTCTCCTGTGAATTCTAATTTTCGTATCTCTTGAATAAATTGTGTGACTTGATGGACAATATGTATTATATTTTACAACATAACCATCCCTGAAGTAAATTTTGGTATTGGTATGTATCTTTAAAATTTTTGTTGTCGATATAATTTATTATGGTGGTTATATGGGATGCATTTTCAACATTCATTGTCATTCTTACTATTTGTATAACTAACTCATTTCTTTCATTTCAGCTATCTTTGATATATCTACAGAAATTGTAACAACTAAGAATGAATAATATCTAAGTCCCTTATCTGACATTCAAATTTATTTTGGGAATACATAATATTCTTTATTTGTTATAACTTCTTCTATTTCATATCAAAAATTCTAAACGCATGCTGATATAAAAAAGATAATCAAGAAATATCTCATTTCTTACTGTGATGTTTTTGCAGGTGATGGTTACAAATGTTACTTCATTATTGAAAACAGTTAAAGCAGTAGAAGACGAGCACACGAGGGGTACAAGAGCTTTGGAATCTACAGTTGAAGCTATTGGTCAGGAAATGAGAGTAAGTGTAGACTTATTGATTATGAAGATAAATGTTATGACACACATATTTTTGCAGGCGATCTATTCTACTGATGGTTTCAAAAGGGAAGTAACTGCTGAGGACATTGTTAGAAGTACTAAGGCTATTACCAAAGCTACTGCTAAGGCAGTTTCAGCAGGAATTAGTAATAAGCAAGATGATATTATTGCAGTAGCTAATTTGGCAAGAAAATCAATTTCTGACATGTTAACTATATGCAAGGTAAATCACTAACGAAACAATAATCTTTTGAGATTCATTTTGCTTGAATTTCGTTACTTTCAGAGTGCTGCCCATTATCTGGCAGAATCTCCCGAACTCAAAGATCGTACTCTCAGTGCTGGTCATGACTGTGCACAGCAATTTAGAGAACTTCTATTAGCGATTCTTCAAGGAAATAGTGCAGATGCCAAACATACATTACCTCCTATTTCAAGGAAAATTGCACAATGTGTGACTGAACTTGTTAGTGTCGCAGAACTACTTAAAGGTAAAGAACATTTAAAGTTGAAATTTAAAAGATTTGAACTAGAAGAAATATCGAACTTTGAATAATTTCGAGATTCTATTTGGTGAACAAATTAATACAACTCTAAGATTGAAATTGATGATGACATTTTTTGACTTTGCGGAAACTGAGTAACAAACTAAATGTATGTAATCTTCCAGTTAGAATAATTATTTCAAGAAATTTCCTCCATTATTGAATGTTAGTATTCTCTTTGTGCTACTCCTCAGATCTGATGCATTAGCAAATAATTTACTACAAGTTTCACTTTAATATTCAATAATTGAATATAATTGATTCGTGGGAACAATTGTCTTCAATAATAATTTTTGTTTTGAATGAGTTAAGTTTTCCTCACAAATTTCTCTGGAGGCTTAAATTTTTCAGTTCTTATGACTATGTTGAGGTTTATAGGGTTATATTGCACTTTACTGTTGATTTAGTTGCAATAGTTTCATTTAACAATTAGCCTATAATATTAATATCTTGCCTATGTGAAGACAGATTAATGAATTGCTGGAACTGTACACATCTTGCTTGTTGGAAAACTTATACAAGAATGATTTCTGGCTGATCTTACAAAATGTGTATTAGTTTTGTTAGCTTCTAGGAAGTAAGGGTCTGCTATACGGACCTGACCTATCGTGACGTTCAAGGGATTACAGAAATATTTAACAGACCCTAAAATAATAAGAGCCATAAAACAGAAAATATCTACCAGTTTGCAGGCAGGCAAACGATATTTTGAATGAACATGAATTAATGAAAGTATAGAATTTGAAGTGAATATGCAATATAAAAATTGAATATTTGACTAAAATAATTAGTAGTGATATGTAAATATATATTCATGGTTTGGAACAGACTGCAAAATCAATATTGTTATTTTTGCAATAGTCATTTATATAATGAATAACCCTCAGTGTTAGAGAATAAAGTTATTGATTTAGTTCGAGACTCTCATGCATTGGGATTGTTCAGGATAATTGTCCAGTTATTGATTTGATATTTCAGTGATGTTGTTTTCAATGTTGAAATCTAATTGATTTTGCTTTCTCAGATATTGCGATGTTCTTATAAAATGCCATATAAATATAACCTACTCTACGTTTTGTATAAAAGAACTACTTCAGTTAAATCAATGCATTAATAATTGCAATTAAAAATCATCCCATACCAAGTAATATCGTTACTAAATCACAGAGTTGATGTAGTAAAGTTTCTTTCAGAATGAATAATTCTCGGAAATATTCCAATTTGTGATTAATTATTGCAGTCTGACGTCAAAATTTGTTCAATAATTCAGTTGAAAATCCTATTGAATATTAGTCACAAATAATCTTTCAAGTCTATTGCATGATTTTTTAATTTTCGTTATCAATATTACTAATTATGTTTACCAATTTAGGTTCTGATTGGGTTGATCCAGATGATCCAACTGTAATTGCAGAAAATGAGTTATTAGGGGCTGCAGCCTCCATTGATGCCGCTGCAAGAAAACTTGCCAGTCTTAGACCAAGAAGATCTCTTACGGTATGTTTTTGTCCTATTTTTTATATTTATTTGGTCTACGAGTTCTGAATAATTTCAGCTGATAATGTTTGAAATGTTGGTTTCTATAAGATATGTTTGATATTCTTGGTTGTTTTTTATGATCACCCAGGAATCAAACATATTATTATAGAGATTGACAAGACCATCCACTGATTGGTAAGTGATTTTGATTTTAATTTTAGGAGTTTTTGTCCTATTCCATTACTAGCACCCATCATTTCATGAAAGAATTTTATCTTTGAATACCCTTCCAATATTTGTTAAACGGTGTAATGAGAATTCTGGGAAAATAAATATGTTTAATTTATTATTCATTGCATTTCATATCCGAAATTGCATTAGTTGCATAACTTGCATAACTTGCATATTCGGATCTATGCGGTTTTGATAATAATTTAAGGTACAATAACGAAACAGAAGCATTAATACGAAGTTTATATCCAAGTGTAACTTCAAAATTTTGCATTTAAAACGCACCTCAATTGAAAAACTGTATTCATATAAGCACTTAGACACCATAATCTCTGAATTATTAAGTGTCCATTAATTTTATTCAAAGCGTTATTAATCAATAGATATAAATTTTGATATAGTCAAAATACAGACTCTGTAAATAGATATTATTCATTGAAAAAGGCCGTTTCAGAAAATGTCTTCATTACAGTTTAATGCAAGTGGTAACCTTAATTGTCGGTAATGAAGTGTATTCCACTTTGAAGTACTATATATGTAACCCGTAAGAGGTTTTCCTTTTATCTATTTTTGGGAAATTGACTAATAAATTTTGGAGAAGCCAATGCTAGAGGAAATAATTGCGTTATACTGGCAACAACTTAAGTCAAAAAAAAAGGACCAAGACTAGACCAGTTCACTAGGTTACTAACAAGATAGGAATAGGATGTGATAGTTTATTTTACTTAGAATTCAAGATGGTCTTGTCATTTGGAATGAACTATTCCCTTACTAACATTCAATAATATGGAATCAAACTCTTGAAATGGAAAATGGCCTTTTCAGATACCAAATATACGCATCTTATTATCTTGAGAGAGATTAAATTTTGTTTTGAATAATATAGACACAATTCAAAAGCGAATAATACAATATTTTTGAAAAATCCCTACTTTTATTATTACTACAAAACTGTATGACAGACAGATTGTTCTAAGTTTAAACTCTCAGTTAATCTCTTCAATGTAAATTTTAAATACCCAACATAAAATTTATATAAAAGAAAAACTTAAAGGAAATTTTCTTATATCTTAAATCATAGAAATTTAAACTGCTATTCACCTATTACCGCCGAGTGGCGGTTTACTCGATTCATGAACAACATATTGCATTCCTTGTGTTCAAAACAAAACAACATAACAATTTTGTAATTTCGGTTTCGTTTTTTCCTGTATTGTTTACCCAAAATTAAAACGGATGGAGGACAAAAATAAATAGAATGTACATTGTCTTATCAGAAGTAGTACCACTAAAATGAATGTATATTGAAATTTCTAAATTCACTTCTTACTTTCAGACTGAAGATGTTGATGATTCTCTAAATTTTGATGAAATGATATTAGAAGCAGCGAAATCTATTGCTGCCGCCACCTCTGCATTAGTAAAGGCTGCCAGTGCAGCTCAGCGAGAACTTATAGATAGTGGAAAGGTGTCCCGGACACCTGTTTCATCATCTGATGATGGTCAGTGGTCTGAAGGATTGATATCAGCGGCGCGATTGGTGGCTGCTGCTACCCATAGTTTGGTGGAAAGTGCAAATGCTCTAGTGAAAGGTAAAACGTGTGTTTATTTTAAAAAGCTTGTAAGCAGAAAGATAACAAAAGTTTCGTTATTATTGGAAATTCATTTGCAGCATAAGTAAAATAACTAGTGACCCCATTAAGATCGCCTTTTATATCTAAATAGCCAATATACTAAACGCCTTTTCATATCCAACTCTATCTATACTGAACACCTTATTATGTTCATTTCATTATTCATATTTTTACTTAATAGTTCTTTATGTTACATGGAAATCTCTCATATATTACCTCAGTCATCCTTGAGTAACCAGCTTCCAGTATTGTTTTATGGATACTAACTCATCAACCACACCAATTTCAACACTATTCACTACTATCCCAATTCAAAACGAAACATTCAATTTGAAAATCTCAACTTCAATTGAGCTAGCATAAGATGAAATTAAAAACATTTCAACATTGATTCAAAAACAAATTGTTCAATCACCCTTTAGGTATAGAAATTCAATCATCAACAACTCTAATATTAATTCACAATATACCAAATTTTTAGTTCCAAAAGTATTAAATATATACTTCAGGAAGATCAATATATGCAGATCTATAGTTTCAAATTTTAATTTTTACTCAACAGTTCTGATTCGTATTAGATCAGATAAGAATCCAATAAGATTCATGAATTATAATAAACAAATATGAGCTTGAAACAGCAAGATGGAAGAATTACTTCTCAAGTATATTAATGAAATAGAAAATAAAAGTTGTTATCAAATTGAAATTTCTTGGGAGTATCCAAAAGACAAAAGCGAGAAATTAGTAATCAAATAAAGGAACACTACTGAATACATAGAAATTTCACCTTATGTGATTGCCCTATACGTAACTATTTTGTATAAATTCAAATTGACCAAAATTCACACAATTTGCTTACCAGAAAGAACAAACATCTTCTGAATTTCTTGTGGAAAGCAGAAATGAAATCCACAAATTTGTCAATTACTTTATGGACCCTCATATACAGTACAATGATGTTTACTATATGTCAGTTGTAGTGAAACTGTTTCTTGTAATTGTTAATTTCCTAGATTCTTAACTGTCGAGTTGGCAGTTGGTTTCGGGCAGTTGGTTTCGAGCAGTCAGCTTCTTATAAACTTGCTCTTTGACAATTGAAGTTTCTATTCTTCAATTTTACTTCTCTTCAGTTCACTTCTTGTGAAACTTTATAATATACTATGAAATGAAAATGAAAGGAAGATATTGCATTAAAACAACTTTATATTTCCATATTATGTGATGAACATACTCATTTTACACAATTATATAAAATACCTATAGTACAACTACCTATTACAAAAATTGTCAAATTGCATAGCATTCTCCAAGTAGTTGTTGAATTTGTTCCAAAATATGATTCACATAAGCAGCAGCTTGTTTCCTGTGACCTTCATAAATACTGGATTGAAATTTGTGGTTGTGCAAAATAAAACTTCATTTATGCAACT
Organism: Cryptolaemus montrouzieri; assembly: GCA_013387265.2. Lineage (NCBI taxonomy): Eukaryota > Metazoa > Arthropoda > Insecta > Coleoptera > Coccinellidae > Cryptolaemus > Cryptolaemus montrouzieri. Next base: position 55,140,922 of record JABFTP020000185.1, on the reverse strand, counting down.
TCTACATATTTGAACATCATGTTTCCCATTATCAGACACCTATAACAGAGAAACTTTCAACTTCAAATCAATGAGGAATTCCTGTCATTCATTCAACAACCTTGATAAAACTTCCTGAGAAACAGTAACTATGAGTTATAAATAGAAAGAACTCACAATAATCCCCTTTTGTGCAAATTTGAGATCTTATTTTCTTTGGTTCAAACTTGAACATTGTCAAACATATTGAATCTCATTAACTTTTACATTTGGATAATTGAAGAATAGAAATGTACCTCTTGAATAAACTGAAACGAAAATTCAATTTGAAATGACACGGTCATATTGACATCCAGCTTCAAATAATTTAACACACATATAGCCTTTTGTGGATAGCTTTCAATATTCATATGATACATACTCTAAATGACCTAGCGAAAACATTATCGAGTTCCTTCCAGAAAAAATATTATACAAAAGAGCTCAATACCTATTAATAGCAACTCAAAGGATATCCCATCATTTTGTAAGATCCTCCAATTGATTCGTAAATCCAGAACATTTTTCGATGCATAGAGGTTAAAATAACCATGAAAGAAAAATGAAATATGTAAATTCTGAGTACATTTCTTGAGCATGCCTAAAATATATACATTAAAATACATGAATAAACCTCAAATTACAACCACTTACCTTTAAAACATTATTGTAAGTCTCCTTAATTCCTTTTTATTATAACATTCGGTTCGAATCATATTGTTTAGGTTAGAATAACCACAAAATATTGTTTGTGAAATTTGAAAGTAGTCGTTTCTTTCCTTGAACAAAATATACATTTGAATTGACCTACTTGATGTAGATTTATAGTGGACTCGCTGACCACTCTCCTAGAGTATGTGTGCAAAGATAACTGCCACCTCTCAGGATTACTAATTGTTATCTGGCCTTCAGAGGTTATGGACCAATTTATTTTTATCAACTATGATGAAAAATGTAAATCAGGAATCTATAAACTCAACGTTCTTGTGATAAAATTTATATCGGTAGGACCTATAGGAGTTTTGGCATAAGAACATCTGAACATAAACAGCTTTTGATTCAAATTATTCAACATCCATGACTTGAACCCAAAAGGATTCCTGAACCAGGCACCATCGACAAGCATATTCCTACATACTTGCTCAATAACCGTGCAGCTACTGTAGGCGGCCCACAAAATATTGAATTTATGAAATTTGAAAGTATGTCGTTTTTCTTGTAGATTAAAGTTAAACCTTGAACAAAATATACATTAACATGGATAAAATAAACATCAAACTACGATCACTTACCTCTAAAAGCTCATTTCAAGTTTCGTCAAACTTTTCATTCAAACAAAATTCGGAATTACTCATTTTGACAGATCGAATATAAGACTAATTGAAATAAGGTTAGATCGATTGTCACTCAGAAAAGAGAGAGCACTATATTCTAGATGTTGTTAGTACCGAAATTATGTTGGTGAAAATTAAAGTTACTAACTATTTCCATCTCACTATTTTCGTTCAGAAGAGAGAGAGAGAGCATTAAATTTTACACGTTGATAACGCTCACTTCCGACATTGAATAGCGATATAAGGGGCAGAAGGAGCGGTGACAGGCTCCGCTCCCGTGTTTCCGGTCTTTTTCTCGAAAATATAGGTCTCAAAATTCGTACCAAATTTGAAAATTAAATCTTAAGTAACGATTTCTCTTCGCGGACCCGATCTCGAGATATGTAGGAATCGTTCGAAGGTCGAATCCTTTCTCCCGGTGACCCCGTTTAAGCAGGATGGTTAAAACAAAAACCCGTATTTTGACAGCTCGAGGTTTGTTTGTTTCGGGAATTTCTGGGCGTCGGAGATTTTCGAAATATGGAAAGTAGAGCGAAAATTTGCGAAAGTCGGCCGATAGCCCTCCGTCCGATGGAAGATTTTTCCGTTTTCCCGTGGTTTTATGAGAATCTAACTATCGCGGCGCAAAATGCGAAACACGAGGCTTTTTCGTCGTCCAGGTTTCGTAGTGATCGAAAGCGATAGAAATATTTTGTATAGCTGCAAAACTCCATAGAAATTATCCCCTCCATCCCGGAGATTTCGGAGACTTATTTTATTTTCGCTTTTTCGGAACTTTTTCCCGGAATTTTCGCCCGATCGACCTCTCCGATCGCCCTCCGAAAGATTCGAGTTATCGATTCTGAAGAAATCTCGCCGTTTCGACGTTCCGTTCGCCGGGGGCGACGTTTCGGCGAAATTTTTCGAAAAATCGTCGCGCCTCCGTCGTTCGAGCTAGGGACTCCGAATTTCGCTCGGATCTTCCTCAGACGCTTCTCTACTGGAAAAAAATTATTCGCGGGGGCCTAAGGCCCCCGCTTTTCCGCACCGACCCTTTCTTCCCGCCCGGTTCAAACTCCAACCGTCCCCTCCACTTTCCTCGAAATAAGGCTTACTGCTTTAGTATTATATGGATTATTTTATCAGGTAGAAAATATAAATGGGCTTGTTTCTTATCTTGTACTTATAAAAACAAAACATATAAAGCTGACAGGTCATTCTCATTGCTGCTCGTTGTTGTTGAATATCCTTCTGAGCACAAGAATGGTGGCGAATAAATTTAAATGTGTTCTTGATATGATATTTGGAACAATAGAACTACAAGTTGTCATCGAATGGGCGTTTGGTATATCTGAGTTCTTAATTTATTATACAAGTGAACACTTTAAATTGATGATCTCACTATTTTCGTTCAAAATAACAACTAACAAAAATATTATTTTTTATTCATCACCTATTTCAGGTCTTGGTAGTGAAGACAAACTGATTTCTTCAGCCAAACAAGTTGCTAGTTCAACAGCGCAACTTTTGGTTGCATGCAAGGTGAAAGCAGAGGGGGATACTGAAGCTACTCGAAGACTTCAACAAGCAGGTACAGCAGTTATCCGTTCAACTGACAATCTTGTTCGAGCCGCACAAAGAGCTAAGAGTGTTGAAGAGGAGAGATGCTTAGTACTTAACAAGAAAATGGTTGGAGGTATTGCACAAGAAATCGATGCTAGAAGTGAAGTTTTCAGAATTGAAAAAGAACTAGAAGAAGCAAGGAATAAATTGACTGCTATTCGTCAGGCCAAATATAAATTGAGAGCCTTTGACACTTCAGGAGAAGATACTGATCAGTATATCAGTCCTGCCCAAGAGGGAGAGACCTCGCGGTGAGTCAAAGGTGTGTGGCTAACGGTACTAATTTTTTACACTTCTTAATAAGCGTTAAGAAATTTCAGTTCTACGTCACAATCAAATTGGACACATTCATATTCAAATAGTTATTGCCAAATATATTTTTTCCATGTTTATCTTTTTTTTTCTGAACATGGAACAGCTGATACTCTTGACGCTTGCTTATTCACGTATTTTTCTTCATTATTGCGAACTAATAGTATTGTCATTAACGAGAATAATTATAACTGAAATGTAGTATTAGTACAGCATGGCTATTGAGAAAGCATGTTCTATTCTTGTTTCAATCTCCAAAATGTTTTATTTTTTGTTGATAAAAAGTAGATTAATTCTTCTCTTGAATATCATTCTTTGTTTTTCATCAATAATTGTTTTCCAGTTTAAGCTTCTAAGGTGGCATTGTTTCCGTTTTCAAATTAAAAGTATTTCTGTAAAATCGAATGACGTACGTTTATAGGTTGTAGTCTTCCCTTTATAGTTGAAAGGCGAAAGATCAGATCTTGAGTAAAATATATAATGATATATATATATATATATATATATATATATATATATATATATATATATATATATATATATATATATAACATATGTATATATATATATAATCGCTAGATAAAAATATAAAAAATATATTTGTATTTTCACAAATAATCTGCCGCTAAGTTTCTATATATATATATATATATATATATATATATATATATATATATATATATATATATATATATATATATATATATATAAATAAATACAATGAAGAAATTTCTAAATATATGATGCTTTATGACGAGATTAAAATGTGGTTAATGAAAAAATTTTATTCTACCGATTATTATTTCCACAACAGGTGTTATTCTAGGAATCTTCACAAAAGTATTGAGATTTTGGGTCTGAAGAAAAGGGAGTTTGAACAGTTACAAAAAAACAGACATCAAATCTTGTAATATTCTTCGTAGGTTTCTTTCCGAAAAAATAATGAGGTAGAGTCATAGGTTTTCTTTAGTTTATACTGCTCAGAATCTCATTTCATATTTTATTTATTTGTTTATATAAATGTAATATAATTAACTGACAATTTTGTCATATTTATATTCAGAGCAGTATTCTATTCGATCGCTCACCACTTCACACAAAGGAAACTATTATAAGTAACATTCAGTGTTACTTGACTAAGGTCCGTACACTGGATTTTTCCGGAGAAAGCCTCTGACACTACTCGTTGGTACATTGATATCATTGTCTGATGATGTTATAGTGTGTACATATTCTGGTAGATTGATATATTCTCATAACATTTAACGTTATCCTAATATATAATTATTCCAGGATATGTTTCGATTATAATCATTGCCTGGCAATGGTATATATATATATATATATATATATATATATATATATATATATATATATATATATATATATATATATATATATATATATATATATATATATATTAGTATGTATGATAAATCAGCAAGTTAAAATTTATTTTGCATTATAACAAAATTCCAGCAATTCCTCCTCTTCAACTAAGTTTTAGATCATTTGTGCTTAGTATTTAGTATTTCTATACATCAGAAACCTAAGCCAGTCTATAGTAATAGAAAAAGTATAAAATTCAGATTGAGTACTGCAGACACCTGTAGAAATTTTTCTTAGAGAAATGTCGTTTTTTTTTCAGGTTTTATCAATCCGACTCTCTTCAAAATTCCTTGAAATATATGCCTACGCCTTACGCTGATTCTTATTGTCATCTGGAAAGTCCTGAAAAGGTTAATTCTCTGGAACGCAATAAGAAAAACCTTAATTTGCTTCAATCTCATATCAATGAAATAGATTCTGCTGCATATGCAGGTAATAAGAACTATGAACAAAGTACATATGACGATCCCAAATATAGTAGAACATACACAGATAGGATTCCAACAAGTTATGGAAAAAATTACAGTGATGCTTTATATGGATCTAATATGTATTCATGTAACCAACCTGATTATAGACAAAGCTATGTACCAACCTCTCCGAAAACATATGAAAATGCTGACAATAGATCTTCTGGAATAGTGTATAGCCCAGGAAAATATATAATGAACACATCCCCAAAGCCATTTGGAGTAGGTGGACAAAATACAAAAACTTTTGATTATACTACTACGCCATCGCCAACTTATGAGAAGAATTATCCCCGACTATCTGATTTCAAAACACAATCACCAGGAGATGGGTATTCAAGTTCTGAATATAGTACAAATACATACAAAACTCCTACTGGTTATAAAACAGAATCTTACAAATACGAGGCCTTCAAAAAGTTGGATCAGCCTATTTACCAATCAATAGAGGAAAAATGTTACACAAATACTGCCAATAAAGATCGAAATACACCCTCAGAAAGAAAGTTCGAGAGTATAAAAAATGGTACTGATACCCAATACCAATCCTCATTTTCTTCAAATGTGGAGCTAATTAACGAACCCCCAGTTTTCAAAGATACTGATTCATTGGAGCAAAAAATGTTGAAGAAATCTGTTACTCAACAAATTTTCGAGAAAAAGACTGTTTCTACCGTGACATCTAGTAAACAAGAGAGTTCAACAAAAACTTTTGGATTTAAGTAAAGGATATGAAATAAAAGGAGTCTGAAATCTGTGGCGCTATAACAAGATTGATTTTTGTTTATTATATAAGGTCCTCTTCAAACGAATTCGCGTTAAGCCTTATATCTGCCATACTAATTTGATCTAAACTGAATTTGTTGCTTCCTGAATTTGTGGCCTTAATTTTTGGTGCTAGTTTTTGATATAAGATAATGAAAATTATTCAAATGTCTACCAAAATTCTGCAGTGGATAGTTTGAACATCTTTGAAACAGAAATGTATATGAATGTATAGATTAATATAGTAGAATTTATAAATAAAACATTTCTGAGCTTGCAGACTTGTAAAATTTCATGTATAACATTGCTCGCTTCCTTACCAAATTTTGTCTAACTTTATAACTTACTTCTCATAAACTTCATGAGATATTTTTATTCGAATATGACACAAATTATATATTTTAGCTGCTTTACTAATTATCAAAAATGAATCTATCAACTACTTATAAATTGGAGTTAACAAATTTTAATTACCTACATTATTGTACTTATAAAATATTTGTGCAATTATTCTTCAGTCAGTGCCTGTGTATTATAAATACAATTTGAATTTTATGCTAATGTTCTTTCAGAATATTTACACATGTGTGCCTTTAAAAATGATTGCTGATTGATATTTACTTTGTATTAATGTGAATATTTGGATTGTTTTATAAAATTCATAAAAAGAATCGTGTAATCAAATTTTAATATGTACAATAAACTGTCAACTAATACTTTTTTATTTGCTATATATATATATATATATATATATATATATATATATATATATATATATATATATATATATATATATATATATATATATATATATATATATATATATATTATATATATAAAACAGTATTTAGATTGTGCACTTCAGGAGACACTAGAGAGTAACTTTTTCGCCCTATAAATATACAGACATCGGCATTCTTCCACTCTGAAATATAGTCGGAAAACTTAGGTTAATTAAAATATTTTCCGTTCGATTTCATTCCGCAGAACTGAGAGGGAAGAATTGAGAAATAAAAGTATTCAATGAAAATTCTTCTGAATTTAAAATAGAGTTCGAAAATCAATTAGGTTCATTCTTTTTCATGTTCATTACGTACCTTCAAATTCGGAACCAAGGGTAATCCTGTCTTGTATGATGACGAGTTCTGCGCACCCAAACGAGTCCTTCAGCTGTTTGCCGAATGAACTTGAATTTTATAGTGTTGTCAGATTTGAGACATATTCTTTGATTGGAATTATTCTCGTGTTGCCATTGGAATCACCGTGAGTTGAAAGATGTCCCTTCAGACAAAAATTGACATTACACCACATATATATATATATATATATATATATATATATATATATATATATATATATATATATATATATATATATATATATATATATATATATATATATATGTAAACTTGAGACAAAAAGAATTATTCAAACATCCGTAGATCAATGAATAATCCTTCCTGACAAGAGCTAGTTTCAAACTTAGCGGCAGACTGCAGTTTCGAAGATACATATATATATATATATATATATATATATATATATATATATATATATATATATATATATATATATATATATATATATATATATATATATATATATATATATATATATATGAAAATTCTTCTGAATTTAAAATAGAGTTCGAAAATCAATTAGGTTCATTCTTTTCATGTTCATTACGCACCTTCAAATTCGGAACCAAGGGTAATCCTGTCTTGTATGATGACGAGTTCTGCGCACCCAAACGAGTCCTTCAGCTGTTTGCCGAATGAACTTGAATTTTATAGTGTTGTCAGATTTGAGACATATTCTTTGATTGGAATTATTCTCGTGTTGCCATTGGAATCATAAAGTGTCATTTTGTTATTTCTATTTTTAACAAATTATAATTGAGGAATATTGCATGATAATCCATTTCCAATATGTATACAACAATTTAACAGAATAAGAAAATTACAGTTTTAATTTATAATAGCTGTCCATACTTTCCCAAAATGTTCTAGATTCAATATTTGATCAATTAACGTTTTCACCATTAATTACTAAACATAGAAGCTGGTTTACCATATAGAGTAATAATTTGGCAGTGTGTAACGGTATTTAAATCATAACTGAGAAACACAAAATGAAATGTATCAGCAAAGTAGCAAATCATCTAGTATTCTTACCACCTCAATATTAGGCAATAATTTCACACATACAATCCAAGATCTACGTGACATGATCCCGACAGTAGTGATGTACTCTGCATCTCCCGTCATAACAGAGAGGAATATTCAAATGGAAATCTCTTCAAACCAAACCTAACCGAATCTCAAACCTAATTTAAATTTATAATTTTGAACATAGACCGAGTATATAAATCATCTTTGGTATGAACAAAAATTTTGCATCGCCAACTTAGTTATTGTTATTAGCGAATTGGGAATCTGCAAAAATTGCCTACTAGAACTCCGGAACCGCTAATAATACGAGTGAGGTGAGTGCTATAAAAAAAAATAAAAAATGCTGCTTCTGTAATACCGGGTGGCCCGATATGGTTGTTTCAGAAGGAAAACTACTTTTTGAGGAAAAACTGAAATTTAAAACTGACCCCCGTAAAAAATGAGCTATTAAATTTTTAGATACAAGTATTTTCGTGATAGGTGATGTTGAGCCAAGCCAATCGTCACTGTTCATGGCCTTATTGATGGAAATTGCAAAAAAAAAGATTGTTTTGTTTTTCTTTCGAAAATATTTCAAAATGTCTAAGGGTGAAATGAACAATTAAAATGAGCAAAAAATACAGAGTGTGTCATTTGAAAATCGAAAGTTGGTATCGTTTCCAGCATAAACGGAAACTAAATGTCAAACATATTGATGTTATCAAATTCAAAATGTTTTTTTCTATCCGATTCCAAATTTCATCAAAATATTCCGAATAGAAAAAAAGTAACATGGGTGGTCCTAGTTTTTTTTATATATGAGACAAGAAGTCTTTGCTGACTCGTTGAAGAGGAAAATGTTATGTTATTGGGAAAGCAGCAATGGGAATGAAAAATACTGTTGTTTCTTCTACTCGAGCTTTCGACTTTATTTTAAATCTTCATCAGGAGCTCTACAAAGACAACTTACATAAGTGATAAACCCTTCAATTTGAGAAGGAACAAACTTACAGAATTTGAGGTTAGTTCCCTTAAGTTCTTGTCATTTAATGACATGAGACAAGTCAGGCTGAGTGAGGATTTTATATTCAAATCAAAATTCGTCTTCTTTTTCTAATCGGAATTCTTTCACCAGCTTTAATGTGAATATGCACGTGCTTTCAAGGCGAACGTTATAAAAAACTGTAATGTCGTTGTCAACTAATGTGTCTAATCAGCTGACCACGGTTTTATGGTCTATCCAAAAAGAAGAAGAAAACTGGCTACAGTAAAATGTTCACTAAGCCGTGAAGCAGGGTTAAACGAAATTCAAAACTTATTGATGTCTATATTTGTACAGTATCAAACAATTTTATATAAAAACAGAGAAGAACGTCAAATTATTAGAAACTAGAGGGCAACCTCCCAAAGGTTACATTAAGTTAAACTATTTAAACCAAAAAAGACCACACCAACAAGGCTCATGATCATCACAACCCAAAGTTGACGAGTAGGATAGACCAAAGTTCATCTTTCATTATCAAAATGATTTATAAGCCTGAAGCGCCGTTATTCTTACAGTCTTAAATCTAAATCCTGAAGGGCAGAATATGTAGGTAACAGGAGAATAAATAGTATAGTTATACCTTAATTGCTTAAAAGGGAGAAAAGAGGAAATATATATACTACTCATTCAACGGATTTTTCATTCAATGGTAAATACTACAAACAACTTATAGGTACACCAATGGGGGCCATCATTTCACCGATACTTGTCCAATACGTTATGGATAGACTCCTAAGATCTTGCCTTGCCACCTTACCGTTTCAGGTACCTTTCTGCAAAAAGTTTGTAGACGACCTCATCGAGTCAACAGATTTTTCCATGAGAGCCTGAAATCTAAGAATCAGATCTTACTGCAGGATATTATGCAGATGGCTTCACTAAACAACTGACCACGATCCGGAATATTGTAGACAAAATTTTTGCTTCATCTGCATTGTGATGAAGATACATGGTGAATTAATAGAGAGCGATACAGTGTTTGCAAGGTCTGCTGATTTTGGATGGAGATTCAGAACACGTTTGTTTAATTTTCAAATAATAGAGCTATTTCATAGAATTACCTACATGTTGGTGAGTAGGGAAAAATTGAAAAAACGATTGAATTTATTATACCTGATACATTTTATGGTTCAACTTGGTATCATCCTGCTAAAACACAACATCTTCTCCTAAATAGCTAGGATCATTTTCCAAAATTTCAGTTATGGCCGGATTCATTAGTTCTTCAAGTAGTTGGAGATACATTTCTCCCGTTAGATTTCCTGGTCAGAAAAATGTCCCAATCAGACGATTCCCATAGATGCCAACCAAAACATCCAATTGTTCAGGATATTGGGTATGTACCCAATGAAAGATTCTGGGATTAGAGTCCGACCAGAACCGGCAGCTATGACGATTTACAGTGCCATTAAAAAAAACATCCACCCAAGAAGCAAATATTGTAGAGAAAGAGGGTATTGTTTGCGATTCGCTCACTTATTATTTCACAGAATTGCACTCTGCGATCGAAGTCATTCTCATTCAATTCCTGGACCATCTTCATTTTATACGGATGGAATTTGTATTTGAAAACTCGTCCATCAGTTCTCCGACTTTGGACATGCTCTCATTTCCTATTCTGAACAGAGCCAGTTTCTCTAAATAATTCCACCAACTTTGGCATTTACATGTTTGTCGTCATGGCGATCATTGAAAATAGCAGTTGCCCAATGTGCACAAGTATTATTGGTGAAAAAAATCCAATAATTTCTACTCTTTCAGCTATTGAATAAAACATTATACTGGTATGGATGCAACCCGTGAGTGTGAAAAGCAACTAGATAAACAAAACAAACTAATTCGAATTTCATTCATCAGGTACGAGCAATCTGAAAAAAAAACAAAAACTGCCGCATTTGTTGAGAAATCTGCATTACACCTGTATGCTTTCGGATGAATATTTTTCTGTAACGAGAACTTTACTTGAGTTCGTTTCATTTCAACCTTGGATACCATGCTGTTAGTAGAGGCTTTTCACCCTAAATTTGGAACAAAAAATATGAAGAAATCGAAGAACATACTGAAAAGAAACGCGTTTCCACCTAGTTTTTCAAACCACTCATAAAGAAAAGAATACATGAAATATAAAATACAGAATAAAGGTAAAAAGAAAAAATAGATTTTAAATACATCGGCCTCACTTATACACCCAGACTGTCACAACAAATTGATAAATGCCTAGAAAATTACATCAAGATTGGACACAAACCTAACAACTACTGCAAACAATTTTCACTACTCTAAGGTCAAGGGTGAAACAAAAGAACAAAACACATTGTATATACTTGTATATATTTTATTTCTACATATTTTGCTCATGTACGAGTTCTTGAATCTGAAAGCTACGACTTTTAAAGGAACATTCTAGAAATGATTGAAATCCAACCTAAGACAGTGAATTCAAGAGCTGACACCCTTGAATAGATTGCTGCAACCAGTTATACTCAAATATTAATTGTTATTGCTTGTTATTGTTGTCTTGCTTTTTCTTTTGTTTTAGCAGTGATGAGAATGCTGTCAAGAGAGAATGTGTAGGGTGAATAACTTTTAACGTAAGAATTGTATTATGTGTTTTACTGAGGTTATGATTTTTAATTTAGATAATAATTGTGCAAAGATGAATGTTTTCTGATGATGGCCTTGTGCCGAAACGCGTAAAAATTCTCTGCAAACTATAAGCTTTTAACCTCAAACACTTTCCGGTCTCTTAACCCCGATTCCCAGTACAAACATTTGTTTATTAATGAAGGAAGGATTAGCAAATAAAATTAACTTAACCTATATATATATATATATATATATATATATATATATATATATATATATATATATATATATATATATATATATATATATATATATATATATATATTCGTCGTTTTGAACTTAAGTTCCTTTCGATGGTTTTGGCGACGTTTCGATGCAATCTCATGCACCATCTTCAAAGCCGGTTGACGTTTTCGTTAATGCGTCTAGTCCGGTGTGGCACTCCTATATATAACTTATCGGTTGCGCAAATTGTAGTGGGTGACTTAGGCGTTCAGTGGTGGGGAACTGGTTCATCGAGAGTTCGTACTTCGACTCTTCCTTCTGGAATGTTGACCGCTGGTGTTTGGGATTTCTTCGATGATTGGTAGTTGCTCAGCGCCACTTTCCAAGACTGCGACAGGTTCAGGGTGTCATCTGTTTTATTGAGATTGTTTCGTAGTTCTATTTCTATTGCCTCTCTGACACCTATATCACAATCAATACCGATCCTACCACATACTTCGAAGTAAAGACAAAAAGGTCATAAATCTTTCACCTATTCCGGAAGAAGACAAGAAGAGGCTCATCCCAAGAGAAAAGTCATCGAAAATCCTGAGAATCTATGGCCTCCCAAAATCCACAAGTATAATATACCGCTCCGTCCAATAGTGAGTTCAATAGGTTGCCTAGTCCAAGAGTTAGCAAGATACATAGCTCGAAACATGCAGCCAGAAGTAGAACAGTCTAATTCCTATAAACGAGGCATTAGACTCGATTGGAATGAACTTTGATTTTCCGCCACACTGGCTCGATCTCGCCGTTTTTTGGAATGCTAACCTCAGAGCCGTAATTTCACCTTGTACATGTTGCTGGTCTGTTAGTCGTTCTGATCGTTTAATTAGAGTTCTAAGGACGCCATTCAGTTGAGATGGGTGGTGGTGGGAGGCAGCGTTCAAACATCTATCGGTGTGTGTAGGTTTCCGATATACAGTGTGGCTCAAGTTATCTACTTCCTTCTTGAGAAGCACGTCTAGGAAGGGTAGCTGTCCCTAATTTTCCTTCTCCAAAGTGAATCTGATACTACTTTTAATGTTATTAAGGTATTCAAGGAAGTTGTCTAGTTCCTCTTCCCCATGCTGCCAAATCAGAAACACATCGTCCACATATCTGAGCCATAGCTTAGGTATTAAAGTTGCGTTCTTCAATGCTTGGGTTTCATAGTTCGCCATATATAAGTTAGCTATGACTGGTGAAAGTGGGGAACCCATAGGTGTACCTCTTATTTGTTTATATTTTGGACCGATATAAGTGAAGTAGGTACATTTAATGCAATGTTCGGCGAGATCGAGCCAGTGTGACGGAAAATCATAGTTCATTCCAATCGAGTCTAATGCCTCGTTTATAGGTATGTTGGTGAACAAGGAGACTATGTCTAAACTAGCTAATATATCTTCGTCAGTGATTTCTATTTGTTTTAATCTCTCTAGGAAGTGGGTGGCGTTTTTAACGTAGGAATTAGACTGTTCTACTTCTGGCTGCATGTTTCGAGCTATGTATCTTGCTAACTCTTGGACTAGGCAACCTATTGAACGGGCGGTATATTGTCCTTGTGGATTTTTGGGAGGCCATAGATTCTCGGATTTTCAATGACTTTTCTCTTGGGATGAGCCTCTTCTTGTCTTCTTCCGAATAGGTGAAAGATTGATGACCTTTTTGTCTTTACTTCGAAATATGTGGTAGGATCGGTATTGATTGTGATATAGGTGTCAGAGAGGCAATAGAAATAGAACTACGAAACAATCTCAATAAAAGAGATGACACCCTGAACCTGTCGCAGTCTTGGAAAGTGGCGCTAAGCAACTACCAATCATCGAAGAAATCCCAAACACCAGCGGTCAACATTCCAGAAGGAAGAGTCGAAGTACGAACTCTCGATGAACCAGTTCCCCCACCACTGAACGCATAAGTCACCCACTACAATTTGCGCAGCCGAGAAGTTATATATAGGAGTGCCACACCGGACTAGACGCATTAACGAAAACGTCGACAGGCTTTGAAAATGGTGCATGAGATTGCATCGAAACGTCGCCAAAACCAAAGTATATATATATATATATATATATATATATATATATATATATATATATATATATATATATATATATATATATATATAATATATATATATATATATATATATATATATATATATATATATATATATATATATATATATATATATATATATATATATATATATATATATATATATATATATCATATATATATATATAGATATCGAATAGAATTTGTCTCAATTTTTGTATTGCAAATGGAATTTATACTGCCATCAAAAAACGTGAATATGAAAGGTACAGTGCATTCTACTGCGGCCAAGATGTGGTAGAAGATTTGCCTCGCTCTGGTCGGCCATCAACATCTTCAAGTTAATATCGATGAAGTGAGGAAATTGATAATAGAAAATCGTCATTTAAGTTTCAGAGAGGTAGGCAATGAACTTTTGTGTCTCACGAATCGATTCGTACCATTTCTAACGATTGTTTGGGAATGAAACGCGTTGCCGCTCGACTAGTTCCAAAAGACATGAGTTTTCTTCAAAAATTGAATAGCGTAAAGGTCGCTGAAGACATGCTAGAATGAGTCAATTCCGACCCTACATTCATAAAAGGCATTGTAACTGGTGATGAGACATGGATTTGACATGCAAACCAGTTAACAAGCTTCGAAATGGCGCCTTTCAATTGAACGAAAACGAAAAAACTTTGTTAAAGTCGATCAAAAGTCAAGATAATGTTGACTGCTTTCTTCGATTATCGCGGTGTTGTGCATTCGGAATTCTTGCCAGAAGGTCATATAGAAAATAAAGAATATTAACAAGGTGTTATGCTGCGTTTGAGAGAGCAAATTCGTCGAAAAAGGCTAGACTTGTGGAAAAAAACTTTTCGATTTTGCACCACGATAATGCACCATCTCACAAGTCTGCCATTGTGAATGAATTTCTGACCAAAAACTCAACAAATACCATCGAACAACTTTTTTCAAAACTCAATTTACCACTTCCAGGTACCCGTTTTGAATCGATAGAAGACATAAGAGAGAATTCGCGGCGAGACCAGAAGTCAATTTCGGAAAACTTTGAAGGCGATTCAATAAATTTGGATGAGAAATAAATACTTTGTGTTTCATTGAACAATTCCCCGTACTTTTTGACAGAATGTATATAAATATAAATATACTTGAATGTAAGCCATTGGTGAATAAGGAAACAATAGGAACACTACTTTTTGGTCTTTCCAAATAAATATGGCCGGAAAATTCTCTCAAAAGTGTGAATTTTTCCTGAATTGAAAATAATCTGTGCACTCTTCATCTAGTATGCTTGTGCGAAATTATGCCAATTGTTTTCAATTCTATGCTCCAAAGAATTAATGTCAAAACATAATATTAAATTTACGTTGTGGATGCACAAACAATTAGCAGAAAACTTTTTTATTGATAAACGTTCGTGAATTTCGAAAACATTGAAAAATCCGACCTTTTAGAATTTGATTGGATTCTAATGCATCTTCGGAAATTTATTCTGTTAGTATTCCTGATAGGCGTCAACCTCACAAATCAATTTTCCAAATATTAAAGCGGAATCTCACAAACACTGGTTAGATAGCTCCAATCTTATAAGATGAAGATCTTATCTCAGTTTCTACAGCCAGGGGATTGTGACTGAAGGCTAAAATTTGACCATGGTATTATGAAAAGTCGAGAAAAAATCCCGTGTTCTACCTGTATATCATATGGACTGATGAAGTAAGGGATGATTCAATCGCAATAATGAACCAAGGGCTGTAGGATCCCTGTTCGTACAGGAAAACTGGGGTGGCGAAATCTATTTGAACATGCATGAGAATTTGATTGATCCTCTCATATCAGTTATAATCGAAGGTGATCCAAATTTATCTGAACATAACGAAATTAGAATCTCGAGTGTACCAATGAAAAGAAGTAAATGTAACGAAATTGAATTTAAAGAACGGCAAGAAAATTTAGAAAGATTGAAGATAAAAAAAATTAAGAACAAGTATAACAGAAATGACTTTTACTGGTTAAGCCCAGGGAAATATGAGCAATGAGACTCTTATTCAATATTTGTCACTGAGGTCTTGGAAGAAAAGTCGAGGAAGTTTTGCTCAGTTATTTAATGGCATATTATAATTAACGTAAACAATGTCAACAAATGCTTCTTTCTATAAATATACAGTCAATAAGACTTATATTGGTGAAATAGATGAGGTAGACGCCGTCTATGTTATAGTCCCCAATCACTTAGGGAGTTCAAATTCTAAAAAGTTCTTGAATTTTACTGGTGCATATGGGGGAAAACTTCTATTTCAGCTTCGGATTCATCTGGATTTCTGGACTCCAGATAGAAGTTATATCTCAACCTTTGAGCTTCACCTACGACTTTCCATCTACGACTCTCCACCTAGGAATCTCTATCTACGACTTTCCACTTAGGAATCTCCACCTAGGAATCTTCACTAAGGAATCTCTACCTAGGACCTATATTTTCGATATAGGTCACTACATAGTATTTAAGATAAAGATTTATCTCTAATTTTCACTACAGAATTTTGATATCATTTAAGTATTTCAAATACAATTAAAGAGGATTTTCAAGAACTAATTAGCTTGAATGTCTGCGGCAGAAAGAAAGTGCTGGGGAAGGTTCGGAAGCCAGTTAGACATATCATCTGATAGCCGGATTATGCGCATCAGACTGTTAGCCAGTGGCGTGACACAGATGGAGGGCTGACTGGAATCGGGTGTTTTAATTCAAATAGTTGTGACGTGATTTTAGCACGTTACAATGCCATTTCGAACATTACATAATAGTAATAGTAATGTACCACGATTAAAAACTGAAAACTTAGTGATAAGTTTCATTTCATAATAGATTTTCATGAAATCCGAGCAGTGTTATTCTTTAATTAAAGCACTTAGCAGACTGATATTGAGGATCAGGTAAACTTTCTAATGAGGTTTCACACAACCCCTCCTCATCATAAAAATTTTCGACGTGGTTGATAGGGTAGGAGGTAGATACGCAATATAGGTAATAAAAACAATTCTGGATTTCAATCCGTCACAAGTTATTTCGAAGGAATCTTTAATTAATTTAATTAAAAGTTTTCGGGTGGAAGCTGCCAGGCGTAGGGGGTTGATAGGGGGAGAACCAAATATGTAACAGAAAATGTCCCCCACAAATCAAAATTTGACCTATTTCATTTTGAATAATGAAAATACTTTTGAGTGTTTAAGATAGTAATTATTTATTGTATCCTGAATTGATCCAAAACTTCAGCAAATTTGAGATAGTCATATATATATTTGTTGAATTCTTCAGAATATGCAGTATAAGTAATTAAGTAAGTATAAGTATATAAGTAAGTATAAGTATATGAATAAGTACATTAATACATCGAAATATTTCCTTAAAAACTAAGGACAAGTGGAAGATCTTATTTATTTCAAAAAACACTAATATCGTCAGGAATCCGTCGAGTCTTGATCATTTGCTTGAAGAAATGGGCTGAGGACTTTGGTGTTCTAGTCCTATTCGGGCTATTGAAGTCGACTTTGTACAACCCAAATTTTACTCTGAGAAAGGAAAAAGTATATTTAATTGATATGTTTTTCAAATCGTCTACAAATTGACTCTGACAAGCTTGTTTAAGTACTCCAAAAGATTATCGCACCCCTTAGTTTTCAATGATACAAACAATTCTCCGATTCCCTTCTAATATTTGGGGATACAGTTATCAAAAGTCTGCATTCAGAAATGATTCTTATCCGCAGAGATTCTAAGATTTCAGTTATGATGGCATAAACTTTTGTTTTGAGAGATGAAAAAGTTGAAAGGATTCAACTTGAGTAATTTGGCTAGCCACCCAATAGGTCTTCAGCTGATCCACTCCGACCGGAATGGTTATCATCTATAAATTATCGCACAGAAATATCGCAATGCGGAGGACCACTGTTTTGTTTTCATTGAGATAACCTTTGATGAAGAAAGGCCTCACAAGATAGTTGCCATAAATTCCTGCCCAACCAACTTCTGTGGAGTTAGTGTACGAAACTACATGAATCAATGAGGACTCTGGGTATCCCAATATTGACAATCATGCCTATTCAATTCACCCTGTAGGTACTCTCAGAAGAACAAATTTTATATAGAAGATAAGGATTTCAGTTTAATTTTCACAAACTTGCTCGCGATGCTCGGAATCATCTTCGTTTAATTCATGAACTCATTAAAACTTATACGGGTGGAAACTTCAATAGCCTAAACGGTAAAGAATCGCCGTGCAGCAAATCTTTCCATCGCATACAGAAAATTTTGTGCGAACAAAACGCATAATTGAGTGTAATTTATAAACAAATGTCATCATAAGTGTTAAAATCTTTTTTGCATGAATATCGCATTAAATTATGCATCTTTCATGCGCAAATGGTGGAAAAGTATGATAATAGAATAATAGAAAAATAGAACTTGGTGTGTCCAAAAAAATCTATACAGGATATTCGTTTTGGATGTTTCATTACGGCAGCTATATGAAATATTGGAAATGGAGAAAAATGACCCGCCCATCTCCATCCTCAATTTTGGGAGGACAGATCGTAGTTATTATATTTTGTATTAGGGTTATTCCGGTTTTCTCGATATTCCGTGATTTTGGTATATGCCAATATCTTGGTTCCCATCAAAGTTAGGTGAAAAATATTTCCACATTCTACGGGCACTTTTTTAAGTACACTGCAAGGATGTTTTCAATTTTTTTGCGTTGAATAGTTTTCGAGCAATAATATGAATTTGGGTTTTTTCAAATGTAAGCCTTTGGTGAATTTAGAAATAATAGGAAGAATATTTCTTCTCTTTCTAAATATATGTAGCATGCTTCACAAGTATCCTGAAAAATGTAAATTTTTTCTGAGTTGAAAATTCTCTGAATCCGTAGTGGCTTCATCTTGTCGGCTTGTGCGAATTTATACAAAATATCCTAAATGTTTTCTATGGTCACAACGATAAATGTTGAAATTAATCCATTTTAAAGTCATGTGGTTATTTCACAAATAAATAGGTGAAAAACCGGCTCGGTGGCATGGACGTTAGGTCACTTGGCCTCAGCGCAGAATTATCTGGGTTCAATCCCCAAAAAGTCGGTTCGATTTTTCGGATTCTGGGAATCGCTTGAGCATCGATCTTTCGGAGGAGATGTGAAGCCGTTGGGCCTGTCTAACAGAGATGTGTTGGACATTAAAGATCCCTTCCCTCGAAACGAGAGGGGTTCGGTAAAATTCCCGGGTTAATGAGGTGACGAATTCCCCGGCGTGTTATTAAAAGAAAGACAAAAATAAATCAAGTTAAAAGTTCAAAAAAAATATGTTAAGACGTTTAAAACATTGAAAAACTCGACATGTTAAAATTGCCACGTTCAGATTGGATTCTGATGCATCTTTGAAAAATTATTCTGTTCATTTTCCTGACATGAGTGAAGCTCATATGTCTATATTCCAAGGGTTCAAACAGAATCTCATAAACTATGGTTCTATGGAAGCACACGCAGAAAAAAGTTACGATAAACTAGATAAGGAACAATTTACTACTGAAGTTTTGGGAGCTGTTACTGCGAATCACCCAATTTAAAGCAGTCAACATGATGTAGAGAGAGCTATACCATCTAATGCTTCATGAATCCTCAGAATAATGAGTTTCAAACTCATAATATGATGAAATCTTAGTTTTTACAGCTAGGGGATTAGTGAAAGCCAGAATTTGACGATAGTATAAGGAAAAGTCAAGGGAAAATCCCGAGTGAGGGATTATTCAATCGCATTAATGAACATTACTGATCTGATGTCAATCCACACCGGGAAGTGAATGTTCAACACCAAGGGCGATTCGGTTTTAACATTTGGTGCTTGTGAATGAACCACTGTTTTTAGCATCCGTTTCTTTTTACTGAAAAACATCGGAAGGAAACTTCTGTAGGATATAATGAATGAAAATATAGTGGAGGGGTTTTCTGGATGAAATTCTCTTGATTTGAAAATGTTTTATATATTTCTAGCTTGAAAACAGTTGATATGATTAGTGTAAGTTCGCATAAGCATAGCAGCTGAAACCACAGAATCCACAAGTATATATTATAATTCGAAAAAAAAGGTCAAAATAGTTTTCATCTAACTTTGAAAGCAACCGAGATATTGTCCTCGAAATTTCAATTCCTATTTCTACATCAGCATTCTCGCACCGCATGAGTAAAAAGAAATAATGAGTGTTGAAATTGTATTGAGTGAAAATAGAAAGCCGTTGGTGGTTGTCAACAACTATAAATATTCTTGCCAAAAAACCTTGAGAACAAGCGACCTGTTTGGATAAAAAATGTACGAAATTCAATTATACATTGGGCCACTGGATGCCAATATAACAGAAACCAGACTCAAAACATTGCCATGACTCCTAGTTACCATCTTTGATTGTCAAATTGTGATTTCTGCATGCAAGAGAAAAGCTGTTGACTATTTGTCCAAAAAGCCAGCCAAAGTAATTCGATGAGTTTTCCGAAATTACTTCTTCGATTACTGAAGTTGATATTAGTTACATTGGAGGAAATTTATATAACGCTTGAAGGAAATTACTGTCAGCGTTACCAATAAGTTTGAAGGAAACCTTTTCAGCGCTGAGCAAAATAGATATCGAACGAGCAGGGGCGAGGAGTTTTCATGCATATTTAGTATCTAGGGGACAATATAATAGTTTTCCCCTGTATTTCTAATCTTTATTTTTTGAATAATGTGACTCGTATATACTTGGATGGTACATTTCTACCAATTTTTCATTATCAATGGATTTTCCAATGGACACTTCATAACAATATTATATTGTGTATTACCAAATAAGCATCCAGACACATATGAATGTTTCTGAGATCATTGTAGAGTTTGAAATTGGCAATTGAATAAGTTTGGTCTACAACAAAGATTATATACATAATGAGTGAAATTGGATCTTGGTTACGAATGACTATTGCGCTTGCATTCGTGAATTCACTTGAAGTAGGAGAAGCTCTAGAAATATGGGCCGAAAGTTCGGTAACACTTACCCGAACCCTAAATACATGTAAATCATTACATCGAAATTTCAATAATGCATTTTATAGTTGGCGTTCTAATATTTTTGTTTTCTTCGAAAAATTGAAAGAATTTCAAATAGTTACTCACATAAAGTTTCCAAATATTCATTTACCACATAATATCATAAAAATTCAAAGAATTGCTAAAAATTCTCCGTCGTAAATAACCATTGGCAGATGGTATGCTGATTTCAAACGTGGTCGTAGGACCGAAGACGCAGAACGCGAAAGGCCAAAAAAGGTGATCACGCCAGAAAATATCAAAAAGTGCTGAAAATTGTTATGGTTGATAGCAAAGTGAAATTGAAAAAATCATCTGACATCCTAAAAATATCAAAAGGCACATTTTTCAATATTTTACACAAAAATTTGGGCATGAAAAAAGTTTTTCCGAAGTGGGTGTTTGAGGCATTTAAAGCACGATAAAAATGATTTTTTGCGTCGATATGTGACCATAGATGAAATATGGATCCATCATAGCACGCCACATTCGAAAACAGAATCTGCTAATTGAAGAACAGAGGGCGAAAACCGCTGAAAGCTTCCAAATACCCAACAATCCGCTAGCATGATTATGACATCTGTATTTTGGTATACGCGTGGAATATTTTCCAACAACTATCTGACGAAAAACAAGCCGATCAACAGTGAGTGTTATGCAGCCTAAGTCGACCGATTAACTGACAAAATTGAGCTCAAACGACTTAATATGGAGAAAAGAAACATTGTTTTATCAAGACAATGCACCAATCCATAAGTCCGTGAAAACCATGACAAAAATCAACGATTAACGCTTGGAATTGTTGCCGCACCCACCCCATTCTCCAGATCTGATACTTGATGAACTGGGATGTTCCCTGATATTTTACTGAAATGAAATTGTTCCCAGAAAAATTTTGCGCTTAATGATGACGAGTGCCTTTTAACCCTTTTTTCTTATGATTTCAGAGTTAGGTGATCAAAAACGGTCCTTGAATTGAAAATTGATCTGTTTCAGCGGTTTTCACAAGTTTTCAGAACTACAGCTACAAAATTTGGTTGGAACACAGTGTATGAGTCAACACTGCGCCATTAGTCTACGTCAAGACAGTATGATCAGTATGTCGAATTAAAAATTAACTAGTGCAAAAAAAAAAGTTTTCGTTAAAAAAACATATGAATATATTTACGTATATCCTAATGCCCATTCCATATTATCTAGTAAACTCCAAGCTGTATATTTTGTATATTACATCCATCCTTGATTGCATGTAGCAAAACTGTCAGAAATTCCTGTGAAATAAATGAGGGAAAAATTAATTGACATTCAAGAAAAATATAAATCAGAAAATATCGCCAACCAACGAGAAACAAAACTGAGATATATATATATATATATATATATATATATATATATATATATATATATATATATATATATATATATATATATATATATATATATATATATATATATATATATATATAGCCCTACCAATTCTAAAGTTGTTCCATCTTACACGGCAATATTCCATTTAAATAAGGGTGTGAGTATATATTTAGGCTTTTATGTATTTTGTATAGGCCACAACTTTCGGAAGATCAATTCCATCACGGTGGATTATATCTCCCCACTTCTCACTGTCGTACATAGAACAATGCCATATTCATCATTTCCGCGATTTCTGAATTTTCCTACCGTTTCTGCTCAATCTGCTTTCGATCAACATATTGGGAAATCTCAGTTCATATTGGTTACCCTGTATATTTCTCATCCCGTAATGATTGAAAAGATCAGCCAAAACAAGTCGAATGATTTTGTCTGGAGCAAATTTCTAGCGTTTATTTGACGCTTTAACTCTAGGATGGGGGTGCTTCAAATCTTCGAAATTCAAAAAGATGAAGGGATCTCGCGACACTTCATATCAAAGCGCATTACGAAGGGGGTTATGAGAAAACTAATTTCAACGAATCTCTTTCACACAAAATCTCTGTTCACTTAAAACGAGTCGCCTTAAATATTTCAGCTATTAGAAAAATATTGGAGTTATTCAGCGCCTGCGTGCATTAACCAGTGAATTTTCTTTCCTTGAGGTTTTAGAGCTGGGGTGCTCAAACTGGAACTGCTGGCGATCTACCTTAATAGTTTCAGACTACTTACGATCGATTCTGAGAGGCTGCAAGTATGTGTGATGCAGGGTTGTCGTAAATTCACGATACACCCTACCTACCTACCTACTTAGGTATGGTGTACCGTAGCATATATAGTAGATATTAGTTTTCCGCACAATATACATTATTTTAGTCAAGATTTGGGTTAGGTTCAGTTAGGTTCTTCTATATGATATCAATGAAAAAACTCATAGTTAATCAAAATTGCGAGTTTATTGGTTGTTACGAAATAAAAGAGTTACATATGGTGATAAACTTAACTAAGGAGTGACTTTGGATGTTGAAGCGTGGCACTGCATGTCCTAAGCATACTTTTCATTAGATGGTACGTAACCATTGAGTGCTAATCGCAAGCATGATAACATATGATCGTCAGCTAGTCGATTGCCTGGGCCGAGTCTGTCATATCGGTGGATTCGTCGATTTGTAAAGAAAATTATGTACATTTCCATGTTTCGCCAATATATGAGGTATTTTAAATGACGCTATCGTAGCAGCTTTTGATTGTTTGGCTGGTCTCGTGAACGTGGTTTATTCTTGTTTCAATCAAGATATCAAATCACGTAATTTTCGTTTTCTTAATTCACTCTGTGGCAGAAAATCCTTTTCATAGTTTTTGTGAACCGTTTTATGATGGCTCTAAGTTACCACGCTTATGTATTGCAACTGACGCACGACAAATAAGACAAAATGTACTTATGCCTCACCATACAGAAGAAAAAATTCTTCCTACCAATCTTTATTAAATGAAACGTTTTAGATTTCTTCGCTGCACTCATTTTGTACTATTTAAGAATAAACTTTGTATCGACGTAGTATTGCCTTTAGTTACAATTCAGAATGACTCCAATTCTGCAGGCGCAACATTTATATCGGCGTGAACGAAAGTCTCGAATGTTCCTGTCAAACCCGAAATTTCTAGAAAATCGGCAAGAAAAAACGCGGCTCTTCTTTGACAAGTACCTCGAGTTCCTTTGATAAAGCCGCCTTTGCCACTAGCAGAGTGTTACTCAAAAGCACTGCGATTGACTGGTCGATCGCGATCGACCGTTTGAGCACCCCTGTTTTAGACGATAAGCAAAATAGGTTTAGTTGTAATGTCCGCCTTTTGAAACTTTTTTCAAATTACACCAATCTTGAAAAGGTTTTATTGTTTCATTTGAATTGCAATTTTTCTCTATCAATGAGAAAGAAAAATTCTCAAAACTATTTAAAGATAAAAAAATTGACGAAATCATTTGATTTGATTTAATTTTTTATGTTTAGAAGAAAAGGTGTCTGATAATACGTTTGTTCGATATTTTGATGCATTGTAAATCAATCATTGAGTAAGTACTTTGCTGAAGAGATTACAATTTTAAAAATAATTATGGTGTACATATTGCAAGATCTTGTTGAGTTAGTAAGCCTTTATCACCAAAATCTTAATTGCGCCCGAGTAGCTGCAAGTATATTTAACGTAACGCCATAAGTAAGTAATGGAATTGATATCAAAATTTATTCAGACGAGATTAGTAATAAGTAAAAAAAAAGGACGTCTATCAGAATTATGAATGATAAAGTAGCAGCTGTGAAGGTATTTGAACATGTCCAACTTATACTTAATACTCAAGCTGTATGACTTTCTGCAGCTTACGGTGCTAGCCAATCTAACGTTTTGGGAATTTTATAAAATACACACTACAATTCCGTAGATGATTAAATTAATTTCTGAATTAAATCATGATGATTCGGAGCGGAGGCAAAGTATATCGAAATTATGGCCGATCGTTTCAACAATAAGCTGCATCTCTTGTAAAACGTTTGCTTTTCTGACGAATGCACTTTTTTATTTCATGGAGACCATAACCGGAATAACTGTAGATTTTGGAGTTATACAAATTCTTTTGTATTTCGAGAAACCCATACACAACAATTGGGCTTCTGTTCATTCCTGGTAATTTAAACGGCGAAATTTATTTCTATATGCTCGCGAATGCAATTGATTGATAACAGAAAAGTAGAAAACGAACGCCTACTACTTGAACAAGAATTGCATTTGCAGCCAGACCGAGTCTCCCTCACTAAGCCGTAGTAGTTTCTAATACCATAATTTGAAATATCCTGGTCGTTGGATTAGATGAAGAGGGCCTGTAAAGTAGCTTGGCCGATCTTCTAACCGGAACATTTTCCTGTGGAAACATCTTGTGTGCAAAATTTTTATGACACTGTTTGAGAATTTGGATGATCTATACCAGCGTTGATCAGTGTCGGTCAAATAACTCCAAATATGCTGTACCATGTTAGAGACGGTTTTCAGTCAAGAATGCTTTATTGTATGGAAGAAAGTGAACGACAATTTGAACATTTGGTTTTAAATATTGGCTTCAATTTTTATTGTGAACATGATAAAACAATAAAAATTTATGTGAATATTATAGTTTGTAAAATAGGTAATCTAAAGACAACACTGTAAACCTATTTTTCTTATCTAAAACCTCAAGGTAAGTGAATTTACTGGCTATTGCATACAGGCGCTAACTACACTCGAAAGATTTTCCTTCTAAACAAAAAATTGATTTGTTTTACCATTTTTTCAATAATCTTGAACATAGCAAAAATATTCAAGGTCAGTCGTTTAAGGTGAAGAATGACTTCAGCAAATAAGATTAGTCAAAGTTACTCATCTCACACTTCGTTGTAAAGAGGCTTCGAAGAGCTTTCGAGTAAAATGTTAGATTTTCCCATTCAAATTTTAGGGGTTGATGCGTCTCCTCTAGAGGTTTCTCGCTAAAGACTCAGGTATGTCAAAAATATCCTGAAACAAAATCATTCGACGTGTTGGCAATTTCACCTATCACTACGGGATAAGAAAAATGCAGGGTGGTTCGTTAGCTCCTTAGCACTCTAAGTATTACCTGTCTCTTGACAAAATAACTCTAAAAATATGTTTATCCTGACTATTTGAGGAAAATCGGATTTAATTTCCTCGTTAATTAGTTTGAAAATCGAAGTAAAAAGAAGCAGTCCTAAAAGGCTGGAACTTCAGACCCATTCAAGGTTGTCAAAACATATTAATTATCAGCGTTATATTTATGTCTTATGGATTGTTTGTTAGTTCAACGCAGTGTAATAAATAGTATCCGAAAAGAATTGTTTTTCCCGAAACGATATGTAGTCGGTTTCTCATAAGCTAGTCGCCTTACACTTGGAAGACGCAAAACGATGTTGTGACTAAGATATTTCACATTTTTATTGGTGCCTTACAGGACCATTTGAATCTATTTTGCCGCACAAATGCTTCATTTTGTTCAATTTATTCATAGATGATTTGTTTCTATCTGCATCAATATCATCATATACTCGTCCTAAGAAACTGCTTCCTCTGATTCTGAACGATGATCACTTTCAAGCACCATTTCATTATTAACGGTTGCATCGTAATCACTTTTCTTACTATCAGATTCATCAAACCATCTCTTCAAATTCAAACAACTGGCCATGATTCGAATGTGACTACATTAAATTTTGTGACACAGAGCACCATTTTCTTGTTAACGTTTGCATAGTAATCATTTTTCTTACTATCAGATTCATCAAACCATCTCTTCAAATTCAAACAACTGGCCATAATTTGAATGTGACAACATTAAATTTTGTTACACAAAGTATGTAAACAAACTCAGTGAACAACTAACAAGCATAAGAGGTGAAGGTGAACAACATATAGAACACACATGAGAACGAATTGAAACTGCTATAAGGCAGTTTGGAGATAAACATCTAGCACAAAACACAACGAAGAAGAGGCAACCTTGATGACTGATGACATACTAAAATAAATGGATTTGAGAAGAACTTTTGAAAGTAAGTGTCCACAAAATTATTTGAAAGTCCAGTAGTCAATTCGTTCTAATATGAGAATAGCAAAGGAAACTGACTCTTGAACGATGCGAAGAAATTGAGGTATTAGATGCAAAACACGACAATTTCAATTTGCATAAAAAGTAAAAGAAACGGCAGGTAACTATAAACACAAAAGTTATTTACTAATGGAAAAAGCGACAATATTCTTACATCAACAGAAGATGAACTGAAAGAGTGGAGTCAGTATATTCAGAATCTTTTTAATGACGATAGAACTGCATCCCATTACATCAATTTAAACGATGGGATCGATATAACAAAAGCGGAAGTAGAACATGCTATTGCAGTAGCAAAAAGCGGCAAGTCACCTGGACCTGATGGAATTTACGTAGATGTTCTAAAAGTAATTAATGAAGACAACTCCCTTTCCGTACTGGTGGATTTATTAAATAATATTTATAGAACAGGAATAATACCCAGAGATTGGTTAAAATCAACTTTTGTTACCCTACCCAAGAAACCCAGTGCAAAGTACTGCAAAGACTACCGTACCATTAGCTTAATGAGTCACGTACTAAAGATACTCCTGAAGATAATACACCTTAGAATATATCGCAAATGTGAAGAAACCCTTAGCGATTCTCAGTTTGGGTTTCGGGGCGGCTTCGGAACAAGAGAAGCCCTTTTCAGTATCCAAGTTCTGGTACAGCGTTGTCGTGATGTTAATGTCGATGTGTTTGCCTGTTTTCTTGATCACGAAAAGGCTTTCGACACCGTGAAACATAATAAGCTAGTTGATATACTAAAAGAACTGGGATTGGATGGGCGTGATATCCACATTATAACCAACCTGTATTGGAATCAAACGGCAACCGTCAGAGTGGACAATAATATATCAGAAGAAATAAAAATAAAGAGAGGGTACGTCAGGGTTGCGTTCTTTCGCCCCTGCTTTTTAACCTGTATGCAGAGGGAATATTTAGAGAAGCTCTGGACGATAAAGCTGTTGGAGTAATCGGTCGGAGTCAAGGTCAATAACTTAAGATACGCTGTTGACACAGTTCTACTGGCTATAAACCTGAAAGATTTGCAGGAACTCGGAACGTCTGTGGCGGACCACAGTTAATCAATGGGAATGAAACTGAATGCGAACAAGAAAAATGACTAGCAGAAAATGAAAGACACATAGACTGCTAAAAGAAACTTTCAGTTGGGGACGAAGTTATTGAACGTGTTGTCTCTTACAGATACCTGGGATGCCATATAAACAAGGATTGGGACATGGCAGATGAAATGAAGAGCCGCATTGAACTAGCTAGGCGAGCATTCACAAACATGAAAAAGTTCTACCAGTAGACAGCTGAAGGTTTCCTCGATCAGATTATTGCGGTGTTACGTATTCAGTATCCTCCTATACGGTGTCGAAGCGTGGACTCTTACAGAGGCCATGTCTAAGAAACTGGAAGCCTTCGAAATGTGGGTTTATCGAAGAATCTTAAATATTTCATGGACCGACCGAATTACAAATATTGAAGTCTTACATCGACTGAATAAGGAAACAGAGGTTTTAAATACAATCAAAAGAAGGAAATTGAAATACTTTGGTCATGTTATGCATAACGACAAATACAATATGTTACAAATAATTATTCAGGGAAAAATCGATGGTTACCGGGCTAGGCCGTCGTCGAACATCATGGCTTAAGTAGCTTCGGCAGTGGTTCGGACAAAGTACATCTTTATTCAGAAAAGCTGCCGACAAAATTCAAGTCATGCTTTTGATCGCCAACACTCTAGGTGGGCATGACACGTGAAGAAGAAAGTATGTGGTGCGGTCTCTTCATTTCATTAATATCGCTATCCAAAGTACATTCTGCCTTTCTCATACGCACTAACCTTCTCTTCATTTCATTAATATCGCTATCCAAAGGAAATACACTGTCAACCTCAACAAAAAGTTACAGGTATTGGGATCGCTTTCAATAAAAATTTATTCCATAAAATTTTAATTATCAATTTACCGTTGACTGTTGTAATTGCTACTATATTCCATATATTGCATGTATTTCACATGCATTCTTTATTTTTATAATGACATTAACTAAATTCATCTTCGATAATGAATAATAACCACGCGTTCTAGAATAGTCGCGCTCGGCTGCAATTAGCTGTGTGAATACCTAGAACAAATGTACCCCCTGGGCCGAAGAGACCCGAGCAGACCCGAATGGGTTACCGAGCGTTTCACTGTGGTCCCATAGCACGAAACCAGTCTGACGGCCTAATGAAGTTTTACTGCTCAGTACAAGTTAATCAATGAATGAATTGATTATTTTGAAACATCTTATATTTTCAATGAAATAAAACTATGGTATTTAGATTTTCACTATATTAACAAAACTGTGACCGGTTTCACCACACTGTGGCTTCATCAGATAGATATAAACTAATGAATAGTTATAATATATATTAGTCTTACTTTCTACTTGATATTACAATCGGTACAAGTACAATGTTGGAAAACCAATCGGAGTTGCTTACTTTATGAATTGAAAAGATTGATAAAGGAGAAGGATTTAGATCTAATTGAATATTAGGTAACCTACCTGAATTCTTTTCTTTGTTGATCTCTAAAATTCCTATAGATTGAGTTTTTGTCTATTAGTTTCATTGTGTAAAATTTTGAAATTATCATTGAAGTTATGGTTTTCTTCGAGTAAATGATTAGAATCTGATTTATGATAATTAAAACGACGTTTTGCTCGCATAATCTAACTTTGAAATTTCTGAAAGTTCTACCAATATAAATTTTATTATAATCGCCGCAAGACAGTTTATAGGCGCCGGATTTATTACCTTTATCAATTTTAGATTTGCAGTTTTTCATATGTCGGCCTAAAGAATTAACAGTTCGGAATACTATATTGTAACTATAATGCCAGAGGAATGATTTCAATTTTAGAGTAGGAGTACCAATATAAGTTAAGCTGTTGTATTTTGTGTTAGAACTTTTCATACTTGGAAATACTTCCTGGATTGATTCTTGTAATTCTTTGCATGAAATCATGTTCTCAAACATACTTGGACTGTAACCGTCCTCTCACATTATAATTTCAATATAGCATTCCGAACTGATAATTCTTTAGGCCGACATATCAAAAACTGCAAACCTAAAGTTGATAAAGGTAATAAATCCGGTGTTATAAACTATTTTGCGGGGATTGTAATAAAATTTATATTGTCAGAACTTTCAGAAATTTCAAAGATAGATTATCCGAGCACAAACGTAGTTTTAATTATCATAAATCAGATTCCCATTATTCTAATCACTGGCTCGAAGAAAACCATAGATTCAATGATAATTTCAAAATTTTACACAATGAAAATAATAGACGAAAACTCATTCTATTGGAATTCTAAGAGATCAATAAAGAAAAAATTCAGGTAGGTTACCTAATAGTCGATTAGATCTAAATCCTTCTCCTTTACTCAATCTTTTCAATTCATAAAGTAAGCAACTCCGATAGGTTTTCCAACATACCCTTGTACTTGTACCTATTGTAATATTAAGTAGGAAATAAGACTAATATATAAGGAATAACTCTGTTCATTAGTTTGTATCTATCTGATGAAACCACAGTGTTGTGAAACCGGTCATAGTTTTGTTAACATAGTGAAAATCTAAATACCATAGTTTTATTTCAATGAAGATATGTATATCGATTTTCATCAAGTAACGACCTCCTCAATCAAATTATTGAAAAATCTTACCTTATAAAAAACCATCCTGTCTATATCTTTCATTTGACCATGATCATGATATCCATTTTCGGTTATATAGACTATAGGATTGTTGTACTCCTTTGCCACCCAATGTAAAAGTTTGTAGAAACCCCAAGGAACAGTATTTTCATTTGGTTTCCAATTAGAATCTTTCCCAGCTATTGCACCAATATCTTTATAAAAGCATGGATCACCGATTGCATATTTGTGCTTTGCAGATAACACTGTATCATAATGATTAAGGCCGAAAAAGTCGGCACTACCCTTTAGATTGTTAATTTCTGTTTGCATAAGAGCGGGTAACCTTGATTGAGTAAAATTTTCTAAGATACTCCTATCTTGAACTGTTTTCTTCATGATTTCAGGATAATCCCCTTCTCTGGAAAAAATTGGATGGGCAAACCATCCAAGCTGAAAATAAATAAAGAAGCAATTTTTTTTGAAATATTATTGAATAAATTAAAGTAGTATTTCTCAACCACCATTAAGGTTAAAGCAATCCGCCACAAATTATACGTTGAAGTACTTTATTGATGAATATTGTGGGATGGAATTCAAAAAAGTTAAATTCATCTAAGCTAATGCCTATATTTCTAGTGATGAGATTGAGGATATTTTATTTATATCAGTTGATGATCCTTGTTCAAGTTAATTTTTAGAAAAATTTCCATAATTCTTCACCGTAGGATAGTACCTTGAGAAAATGAATCATCGACAAATGCTATGTGGGAAGTATTTCGAAATTAAACAGGAATTAGAGAGTATATAATTGTGGAAGAAAGAGAAGATGTATGCAACAGATATACTGGAAATGCTATCTCAATTTCTTATCCAGTAGTGAATGGAAAAATTAGCCAAGACACAACCAACGATTTTGTTTGGGGGATATCTTTTGACGGACGTAGTCCCACCCCTCAGAAAATTTTATGACTTCAGTTTAATCTGACCGTCCATCTCCGCAACTTTCAAAAAGGTATGTCCGATTTCACCTAACAGCTCCGCAAGAGATGCGACCCTACTGATAATAAGGGGTTATCAAATTAGAGCCAGGTACCTACAAAAGGCAGATTTACCAGGACAAGAAAACTCAAACATACTAAATCAACTGGGTTCTTCATTTAATATACACGGATACAAAAGATTTAAAATATTTCATAAACCACAAGGAAATCTAATTTTTCATTTTAGTTAAAAATGATTCTGCTTTGATGAATTCTAAATCATTTAGATCCTTATTTTTATAACTCAGTAGGAGATCATTCAAAAGTGTACAATTATTACCTACTATTTTATTTAACGAGGAATTTTGAACACTATTCATTTTTGCATATGCTGCTAACTGAAACCTAACCTAACCTAACCTAACCGCCAAGTTTCAACATTGTTTTTCGACTTATATGCAGAGTGAAACTTAAAGTTCTCATAAACTATTAATTCACGACCTTGCTGGCTTTTAATCAACTCCATTATACGAACACACGTATTTTCCACTACAGGTATCTATGAGAAATGTCAAATGTTCTAAGAAAACTAAGATACTGGAAGATAGGGGTTGGTATCAATAACGAAAATGATCCTACACAATTATTATTACTAGGTTTTTCCAATGTGGGGCTGAGCGATGCGCCGGGGTCAGAGCTGATTAGGAAAGGAATATACTTTCTTACGAGACCAAGGTACATTTGAAATATTTTGCGGAGGTGGACTGTTAGCAAAGGACATTTTACAACACAGGAATAAATAATTGATCATTTTATGGAGTTGGATTACTTCGCTGTTAACGTATGTTTGAGGCTTTGACTCCCTAAAAGGGAGGCACCAACCCTTTAAATTAAATAAGACTAAGGGATCGAGCGTTACCTCCTTAGAAAGCTCTCTGAAGATATATTACAACGATGTAAGAGAAAAGTAATTTTGACAAATCTTTTTTGCAAAAAATAATTTATATCCAAATCGAGCGACTTTGAATGTTTTGGCTGTTAATTGAAAAAAGGAAGACAAATCAATTTTTGTTTTAGAGGGAAACTTTCTGAGAATAGTTAGCGCCTGAGTGCTTAACCATCAAATTTCTTTGCTTGAGGTTTCAGATAAGGAAAGTAGGATTTGTTGTAATGTCTTTCGAAATCCCTTTTAACTGACGACAATAATCTTGAAGAGATTTTATTGTTTTATCGTGTCCATAATAAAAAAACGAAAACCAATTATTTCAAAACTAATGTTCAAATTGTCCTCCATTTTCTTCCATACAATAAGTAGGAGCGTGAGAAAACATGTAAATGATAAAGTTCCCTCCAACGAACTGAGGCAGAGGCCACTCACCATTGCTACCGGGAAACCGTGATAACAAAGGGTAGATAAATAGAAAACTTCAAGAAGTCACACTAGTTCGACTATTCATCGCAACGCTACACACCGTGTCAGCAAGAAAGCGGCCTGTCGAGAGACTAACGCTCCTCATTCCTACCTGGTTGTTAACCGGGTTACAGTACAATCTCAAAAATTACTACTCGCAAAATTATCGCTATATGTGTAGACACAATATCTTTATAAAGCATGGATCACCGATTGCATATTTGTGCCTTGCAGAACACTGTATCATAATGAATAAGGCCGAAAAAGTCTGCACTACCCTTTAGGTTCTTAATTTCTGTTTGTATAAGAGCGGGTAACCTCGATTGAGTGAAATTCATAAGATACTCCTATCTTGAATTGTTGTCTTGATGATTTCAGGATAATCCCCTTCTCTGAAAAAAAATTGGGATGAGCAAACCATCCAAGCAGAAAATAAATAAAGAAGCATTTTTTTGGTAAATTATTGAATAAATTAAAGTAGTATTTCTCAACCACATTCAAGCTTAAAGCAATCTGCAACAAATTATACGTTGAAGTACTTTATTGATGAATATTTTGCGACGGAATTCAAAGAAGTTGAAATTATCTAAGCTAATGCCTATATTTCTAGTGATTAGATTGAGGAATTCAAAATAGAAGGGCAGATTTAAATTTTATTTATATCAGTTGATGATCCTAGTTTCAAGTTATTATTTTAGATAATTTTCCATAATTCTTTATCGGAGGATAGTACCTTGAGAAAATTAATCATCGACAAATGCTATGTGGGACGTATTTCGAAATTAAAAAGGAATTAGAGGGTATATAATTGTGGAAGAAAGAGAAGATGTATGCTACAGATATACTGGAAATGCCATCTCAATTTCTTATCCAGTAGTGAATGGAAAAATTAGCCAAAACACAACCAACGATTTTGTTTGGGGGATATCTTTTGACGGACGTAGTCCAACTCCTCAAAAATTTTATGACTTCAGTTTAATCTGACCGTCCATCTCCCCAACTTTGAAAAAGGTATGTCCGATTTCCCCTAAGGGCTCCGCAAGAGATGCGACCCTACTGATAATAAGGGGTTATCAAATTAGAGCCAGGTACCTACAATTCAAAGAAGTTGAATTTATTTAAGCTAATGCCTATATTTCTAGTGATTAGATTGAGGAATTCAAAATAGAAGGACAGATTTAAATTTTATTTATATCAGTTGATGATCCTAGTTTCAAGTTATTATTTTAGATAATTTTCCATAATTGTTTACCGGAGGATAGTACCTTGAGAAAATAAATCATCGACAAATGCTATGTGGGACGTATTTAAACGTTAAAAAGGAATTAGAGGGTATATAATTGTGGAAGAAAGAGAAGATGTATGCTACAGATACACTGGAAATGCCATCCCAATTTCTTATCCAGTAGTGAATGGAAAAATTAGCCAAAACACAACCAACGATTTTGTTTGGGGGATATCTTTTGACGGACGTAGTCCAACTCCTCAAAAATTTTATGACTTCAGTTTAATCTGACCGTCCATCTCCCCAACTTTGAAAAAGGTATGTCCGATTTCCCCTAACAGCTCCGCAAGAGATGCGACCCTACTGATAATAAGGGGTTATCAAATTAGAGCCAGGTACCTACAATTCAAAGAAGATGAATTTATTTAAGCTAATGCCTATATTTCTAGTGATTAGATTGAGGAATTCAAAATAGAAGGGACAGATTTAAATTTTATTTATATCAGTTGATGATCCTAGTTTCAAGTTATTATTTTAGATAATTTTCCATAATTCTTTACCGGAGGATAGTACCTTGAGAAAATAAATCATCGACAAATGCTATGTGGGACGTATTTCGAAATTAAAAAGGAATTAGAGGGTATATAATTGTGGAAGAAAGAAGATGTATGTTACAGATATACTGGAAATGCCATCTCAATTTCTTATCCAGTAGTGAATGGAAAAATTAGCCAAAACACAACCAACGATTTTGTTTGGGGATATCTTTTGACGGACGTAGTCCAACTCCTCAAAAATTTTATGACTTCAGTTTAATCTGACCGTCCATCTCCCCAACTTTCAAAAAGGTATATCCGATTTCCCCTAACAGCTCCGCAAGAGATGCGAGCTTACTGATAATAAGGGGTTATCAAATTAGAGCCAGGTACCTACAATTCAAAGAAGTTGAATTTATTTAAGCTAATGCCTATATTTCTAGTGATTAGATTGAGGAATTCAAAATAGAAGGGACAGATTTAAATTTTATTTATATCAGTTGATGATCCTAGTTTCAAGTTATTATTTTAGATAATTTTCCATAATTCTTTACCGGAGGATAGTACCTTGAGAAAATAAATCATCGACAAATGCTATGTGGGACGTATTTAAACGTTAAAAAGGAATTAGAGGGTATATAATTGTGGAAGAAAGAGAAGATGTATGCTACAGATATACTGGAAATGCCATCCCAATTTCTTATCCAGTAGTGAATGGAAAAATTAGCCAAAACACAACCAACGATTTTGTTTGGGGATATCTTTGACGGACGTAGTCCAACTCCTCAAAAATTTTATGACTTCAGTTTAATCTGACCGTCCATCTCCCCAACTTTGAAAAAGGTATGTCCGATTTCCCTAACAGCTCTGCAAGAGATGCGACCCTACTGATAATAAGGGTTATCAAATTAGAGCCAGGTACCTACAATTCAAAGAAGTTGAATTTATTTAAGCTAATGCCTATATTTCTAGTGATTAGATTGAGGAATTCAAAATAGAAGGGACAGATTTAAATTTTATTTATATCAGTTGATGATCCTAGTTTCAAGTTATTATTTTAGATAATTTTCCATAATTCTTTACCGGAGGATAGTACCTTGAGAAAATAAATCATCGACAAATGCTATGTGGGACGTATTTCAAACGTTAAAAGGAATTAGAGGGTATATAATTGTGGAAGAAAGAGAAGATGTATGTTACAGATATACTGGAAATGCCATCCCAATTTCTTATCCAGTAGTGAATGGAAAAATTAGCCAAAACACAACCAACGATTTTGTTTGGGGGATATCTTTTGACGGACGTAGTCCAACTCCTCAAAAATTTTATGACTTCAGTTTAATCTGACCGTCCATCTCCCCAACTTTGAAAAAGGTATGTCCGATTTCCCCTAACAGCTCCGCAAGAGATGCGACCCTACTGATAATAAGGGGTTATCAAATTAGAGCCAGGTACCTACAATTCAAAGAAGATGAATTTATTTAAGCTAATGCCTATATTTCTAGTGATTAGATTGAGGAATTCAAAATAGAAGGACAGATTTAAATTTTATTTATATCAGTTGATGATCCTAGTTTCAAGTTATTATTTTAGATAATTTTCCATAATTCTTTACCGGAGGATAGTACCTTGAGAAAATAAATCATCGACAAATGCTATGTGGGACGTATTTCGAAATTAAAAAGGAATTAGAGGGTATATAATTGTGGAAGAAAGAGAAGATGTATGTTACAGATATACTGGAAATGCCATCTCAATTTCTTATCCAGTAGTGAATGGAAAAATTAGCCAAAACACAACCAACGATTTTGTTTGGGGGATATCTTTTGACGGACGTAGTCCAACTCCTCAAAAATTTTATGACTTCAGTTTAATCTGACCGTCCATCTCCCCAACTTTCAAAAAGGTATGTCCGATTTCCCCTAACAGCTCCGCAAGAGATGCGACCTTACTGATAATAAGGGGTTATCAAATTAGAGCCAGGTACCTACAATTCAAAGAAGTTGAATTTATTTAAGCTAATGCCTATATTTCTAGTGATTAGATTGAGGAATTCAAAATAGAAGGACAGATTTAAATTTTATTTATATCAGTTGATGATCCTAGTTTCAAGTTATTATTTTAGATAATTTTCATAATTGTTTACCGGAGGATAGTACCTTGAGAAAATAAATCATCGACAAATGCTATGTGGGACGTATTTAAACGTTAAAAAGGAATTAGAGGGTATATAATTGTGGAAGAAAGAGAAGATGTATGCTACAGATATACTGGAAATGCCATCCCAATTTCTTATCCAGTAGTGAATGGAAAAATTAGCCAAAACACAACCAACGATTTTGTTTGGGGGATATCTTTTGACGGACGTAGTCCAACTCCTCAAAAATTTTATGACTTCAGTTTAATCTGACCGTCCATCTCCCCAACTTTGAAAAAGGTATGTCCGATTTCCCCTAACAGCTCCGCAAGAGATGCGACCCTACTGATAATAAGGGGTTATCAAATTAGAGCCAGGTACCTACAATTCAAAGAAGATGAATTTATTTAAGCTAATGCCTATATTTCTAGTGATTAGATTGAGGAATTCAAAATAGAAGGACAGATTTAAATTTTATTTATATCAGTTGATGATCCTAGTTTCAAGTTATTATTTTAGATAATTTTCCATAATTCTTTACCGGAGGATAGTACCTTGAGAAAATAAATCATCGACAAATGCTATGTGGGACGTATTTAAAAGTTAAAAAGGAATTAGAGGGTATATAATTGTGGAAGAAAGAGAAGATGTATGTTACAGATATACTGGAAATGCCATCTCAATTTCTTATCCAGTCGTGCATGGAAAAATTAGCCGAGACATAACCAACGATTTTGTTTGGGGGCCATCTTTTGACGTATTTTTGAGGCTTTGACTTGAGGAGGCGCATCAACCCTTTAAATTAAATAAGACTGAGGGATCGAGCGTTACTTCCTTAAAAAGCTCTCTGAAGATATTTTACGACGATATGAGAGGAAAGTAATTTTGACAAATTTTTTTGCAAAAAATAATTTCTATTCCAATCGAGCCACTTCGAATACTTTGGCTGTTTTCAAGATAATTGGAAAGCGGAGGAACAAATCATTTTTTGTTTTAGAGCGAAACTTTTTGAGAATAGTTAGTGCCTGAGTGTATTAACCATCAAATTTTTTTACTTGAAGTTTCAGATAAGGAAAGTAGGATTTGTTGTAATGTCTTTTCAAATCCCTTTTTACTGTCAACAACAATCTTGAAAAGATTTTATCGTTTTATCGTGTCTATAATAAAGAAAAGATATCCAATTATTTCAAATCTAATGTTCAAATTGTCCTCCATTCTCTTCCATACAATAAGTAGGTTAGTAGATTAGACAGAGCACTCCAAAGGATCTCTTCTTCTAATCTAACGACCAGGATATTGTAAATTGGGATATCGGCCCAGTGAAGAGTATTTCTGTCCTGTCGGAAATGCAATGGATGTTCAAATAATAGGGGATAGTTTATTAGTTTTTCTGTTATCAATGGATCAATCTCATTTTCGAGCATATCGAGATAAATTTCACCGTTTAATTATCAGTAATAAACAGAGGTCCAATCAAGTGGTCACCTGAAATTCCTACCCTAACATTTAGCTTTTCCGAATATTGAGTGAACATTTCTCGAACAGGAGGACTTGTACCGCTCCACAATTTACAGTTATGCCGATTAACCATTCCATGATGTGAATAGGTGCTTTAGTCAGAAAAGCAGACGTTATTCAAGGAATGCGGGTTATTGTTGATGATTGTTAATTTCGCAAAATCCTTACTTTCGATCCAATTGAATTTATTTAATATTGAACGAATGGAACTTGTATTTATGTAAATTTTTGAGAACGTTAGATCGGCTAACACCGGGAAGATAGCAGAAGTTTGTCAAACAGATTACGTTGAAGAATTTTCAATCAAGGAACAATATTCAACCTTCCGTAGAATGTTAAATATCCTTCCTTCAAAGAGCTGGTTTTCCGATCCATCCTTCATAATCACCGTCAACCGAGGACACACAGCAATGGCACAGCATGGTCGGATGTAATGGATATTAGCAATAGACTGCAGTTTCGGTCTCATTTGACTTCGCCAGTATTGTATACCCATTCAGAACGTCAGGCCACACTGCCACCTACTCATCTCAATTCGTTGGAGCGTGAGAAAACATGTAAAAGATATTGCGCCCTCCAACGAACCATTGTCACCGAGAAACCCTGATAACAAAGTGTAGATAAACAGAAAAATTCAAGAAGTCACACTAGTTGGACTATTCAGCGGAACGCTACACACCGTGTCAGCAAGAAAGCGGTCTGTCGAAACACTAACGCTCCTCATTCCTACCTGGTTGTCAACCAAGTATACAGTACAATCTCAAAAATTACTACTCGTAAAATTATCGCTATATGTGTAGACACATTGAAGAAGTTTAATTCAAGTTTTCAAATGAGGTATCATTCGAAATTCGTTAAGGAATTCATCGTTAAAATCTCAAATATACGCTAAAAGATTTCCTACAAATAAACTCATTCGACCTGTTTTGGCAAACACTACGGAATAAGAAATACATCGGTTTGAGTGGAAGCCCCTGTATTTGATGATTGAAATTTTGAACGTAAAATATTCCGATTGAAACTTATTTGGTTGTTGATAAAGAAAACAAGAACAATAATTTAACGATAAATAGATTTATTATTAAAACACGAAAAGACACACAGAGTGGTGCCCTATACCTCTACCTTCCATAGTTTTCAGTCATTTATGTGGGTATCTAAAATAAGATTTAGAACATATGAAATAATGGTCATAGATAACTAATTAATATATATGAATGGTCTGGGTTATTTATTCTTAACAAGTTGAACTGAGATGAGAGAG
Organism: Cryptolaemus montrouzieri; assembly: GCA_013387265.2. Classification (NCBI taxonomy): domain Eukaryota; kingdom Metazoa; phylum Arthropoda; class Insecta; order Coleoptera; family Coccinellidae; genus Cryptolaemus; species Cryptolaemus montrouzieri. The sequence goes on along the minus strand of JABFTP020000185.1, from coordinate 55,101,026 downwards.
AATACTCGAAGAAGCGCTATATCCATTTTATTAACATGGCATGACAACCCTGAAACAGAAGAGCGTATTTTCCTGCCAACAGATGTTGTTTTATATGAATCTGCTATCCAAGTCGTTTCTCAATAGTTTCCTAAAAATGTTACTACAAGTGTATCAAGCTCTCTTCGAGCTTCTTCTTTGTAATGGTTGATAGCTCAAAATTTTGCATTAAATATTTCAATATTTAATACAAAAGGAGTTATCTTATTTAAATGTTCAACCTTATTTTGAGATTGAATTATATGTTTTTATATAAAAGCAATGGATATGGAATGAAAAAAGAAAACAATGGATTAGAAATTGTTGATAAAAAGTATTTATAATTTCCACCAGGAAAATTATTCAGCATTATCTATTGACATCCTATTGATGATATATATTCATGTCATCATCTGCAGACTGAAATTTTCCTCCTTGAACGAATGAGATATAAAGTTGTGTAATTTCGAAACGTGAGAAATTGTTAATTATTTTCGAAGAAAACGGAAACAAAAATCAGATAACAAGGTTACTTTGTTGTTTCTGTAGAGAGTTCTTTCTTTTTACGTTGAGAGTTCTTGGACAACAATGGTCTTACACGATAGGTTTCGAATAATCGATTTTAGTAGAATAATTTCACGAATGGAATTTTTTATTATGTTTTTACTACCAACAAACAATTTGAATTAATATGACACTGTTACCGTAGTTTATTTAATCATTGGGCTACTGTCCAAGTACAAAGTGCCATGATATTTTCAATATGTAGTTATTTTAATTTGAAAAAAACAGATATACATTAGGTTCATAAACTATTGAAATGGAGTAATTATTTGTATGCTCTGAAAACTTGGAATTCACATACATCACTCATTGAGAAGTGCCGTTAAAATTTTGTGATTCTAGGTAATTAAATTTTTTGGGGTAAAGTGTAGAACTCCCATATTATCAGTACTAGCAAAATAGTGGCCATTTTGGATGCAGCTAATATTCCGTCATCTTTATTTTCCATGAATGATGTCCTTTTATATAATATAATATATAATTTAGGAGGAACGATCAATTTAACCTATGTAGAAATTATTGCAGTCTGGACAAGATAACTCATTTAATCCTGATTTATTTAAATTTTTATAGGATTTTCATCGTTAAAGAGGAGTGGTGACGATTTATTTTGAAGTCTGAATGCAATTCTAAATTTCGATTTCGAAAGATTATATGCTAACCTAACCTAACCTAACCTGTGTAGAAATTATTGCAGTCTGGACAAGATAACTCATTTACTCCTGATTTATTTAAATTATTTATAGGATTTTCATCGTTAAACAGGAGTGGTGACGATTTATTTTGAAGTCTGAATGCAATTCTAAATTTCGATTTCGGAAGATTATATGCTGCATTTTCACTTATCTGTTCAAGATATATTAAAGGGAGTAATTTTTCGGATTTCTTGTACTTATTTTTCAAACGAGTCACTCTGTATACAGGGTGTTACATAATAGTATGTTACAACTTGAGAGTGTAAATCTATGTGCAATTTTAAGAAAAAAAGTTTTTATAAACATAGGTCCGCAAAAGCTTAGTTACGGAGCTACAGGGTGTTTGAAATTTCCGGAAAAAATTTGTTTGGTTTATTTCTTCAAAACTCCTGCAGATTTTGAGATATTCAGCCGAAATTCGGAATGCAAGCTATTTTTACAGCCCCCATCATTACACGTCCTAGATTTTACCTGAAATTCACAAGGTGTTTTCTTTTCCGAGGCCATGTCTCATTTTGCCCTTTCAAAGTTTTTTGCAGTACGCCATTGATCAGCGTAAAATCAATTTTCGTCATTTTCGTTCAATTTAGAAAATTTTTTGATATTAGTAATTTTTTTGTATCCCCAACCGTTTTCGAGTGGAAAATTATTGAATTTGAATTGTATGTTATTCGCTAAATGAAAAAAATAATAGGTATGCGCAAAATTTGCTTTTATTTTGATAGCTCCTCTTCTTAGACTCAACTTATACTTATTCTTTATCAAACTAAAGTGTCCCCCACCTGCAAGAATATAGGCCTCTGTCCTTCTTCGCATATTATCTCGCACTCTTTGAAATATTCCTGGGGTTCTTATCGTGTCACAAGAGGTTATTATTCGATTTCTCAATTCTTCTACGGAGTTCACTGGAGTGGTATAAACTAAACTTTCAAGATATCCCCATAAGAAAAAGTCTAAGCTATTTAAGTCTGGGCACTTAGGAGACCATGGTTCTGGCACACCCCGGCCTATCCATCGGTTGTTGATTGTATTATTCAAGAATTCCCTAGCTTCTCCATTAAAATGTTCTGGTGCCTCGTCATGCATGAACCACATTATGTTTCTCACCAAAAGTGGCACATCCTCGAGCAATGAAGGTAACTCCTCTTCAAGAAATGGCCGATAATCGTTTGTCTGCTGGGCAAAAAAAAATGGCCAAATCAAATAATTTCCCCGACATTTAGTGAGAATTTTTCTTGCTCTATCTCTGCACATTATTTTACTTTCAAAATGAGCATTTTCTCTAATTTTATCAAAGAACCATCGGCAGAAATTCATTCTTGAAGGAAGTAGAGTTTGGACGAGTTGAATATGGAACGGCTACAATAAAAAGTTGTGGAGAATCTTCCAAACTAGAACATGTGAAATATTCAACTGATTTCCAATTTTTCTTGTACTCAGATGTGGATTCAAATCAATACAATTCAAAACTGCTTCCTCAATATCTGGAGCTCTCATAGTTTGAGTTGCACCTTTTAAATGATTATTTGCAGTTTTGCAGTAAAAGTACCAGTTTTCCTTAACCTTCTGGGATATTTGAAAATGTTCGCCTGTCTGGTGTCGATTTGGAAAGCGCACTTGATTTAATCGCTACCTTCTGTTGTCTTTCCGTACCGTACCGTACATGTAATGGATATCAGCCAATTCGGCGATAGTAAAATTAGCCATTTCTTCTTACAGCAATTACTTCAAAAGTCTTAAAACTATAAAACTAATCGTTAATTTAATAAACAATTCGAGCAGACACTGGTCCAACTTTAGCAACTATCAAAATGAATGAATAAATGAAAATAATTCAAAGCTTACTAGTAATTTTTTTAATTAGAAGTGCTTGTAATTCAGCGAATGTATACAATCGTTCAATATTTTTTTGCACGAGAACGGTCGGAGATACGAAAAAATTACAAGAGTCAAATAAGATTCTGAATTGAACAAAGATAACAGAAATTGATTGTACGCTGATCAGTGGCGTACTGCAAAAAAGTTTGGTAGGGCAAAAGAAGACATGACTCCGGAAAAAAAACACCTTGTAGTCTCTAGTTAAAATTTAGGACTTGTAATGATGAAGGCTGTAAAAAAAAGAATGCATTCCAAATTTGGGCTGAATATTTCAAAAACTGCAGGAGTTTTGAAGAAAAAAACAATTTTTTCCGGAAATTTCAACACCCTGTAGCTCCGTAACGAAGCTTTTGCGGACTTATGTTCATATGTACTTTTTTTTATATAGCACGTAGATTTACGCCCTGAAATTGTGACATACTATTATGTAACACCCTGTATGTCTTATCCTGTAGTAATTCTTAATATTCGATTTCATCATTACAAAATTCTGAAAATTCTAACATGGTACAAAATATCAAATTATGAATGATGCTCGATGTGCCAATCCTTTTGATTCTTTTTTCACTATCCGAGTTCCATTAAACGAAAACAGAATTGAGTATCAGAAAGAAACTAAGAGCTCCAAGTATTTTCCAGAAATACAGAAAATTTATATTCACTTCGATTCTTTTGGAATTCCATTTGCTCAGCAAATTTAAAGTGGGTTCTCAATATTGATCATCAATTTTATAAAAATTGAAAAACAAAAGTTGCAGCATTGTTCCAGGAGCTTCATCACATTTCATTTGTAGAAGATCATAGTCTTCCATTATTCTATTAATATCTCCTAAATGTCTTCCCTTGAGTTCTTCTATTAGAGTGAAATTGTTACAACATGCAAGTTCTAATTACCAGGTAGGTAAAAAAATTAAGATTAGTTAAGAAAAGGAAACTCACTGTCATTTGCATAAAACGTTCCGAAGTTTGTACATCTTTGGGTTTATTTGTTTTTGGTTCACTCCAAACTGAAGATAAGCTGATACCAATTTTGCCTGGAGGAAGAATGAATATTAAAACTTGAAGATCCCAAATTACAAAATTCACTGGACAACATAATTCAAACTTATTTGTCACACGAAAACCAAATTTTTAATGAATGTACTATGTGCACCAAACAGTAATATCAATGGAAAAAAATTTGACACATCAGGTTTCTTTGTGAGATTAAGACATATATTTTTATGAAAATCACTAACACTTACAGAAATATTCCTTCAATACAGATATCTGTATTTTATTTCGATAAGCATCAAATGTTTCAATATGACGTCACCCTTTTGATTAACATGGTACTCAAATGGGTGACGACTAAGATCAAATTCAAGCCTAGGAGGCAGTATCGGGATCTAATTGCTCTTTGCTCTGTCAGAATACTTCCCAAATACTTATATTTCTCAACTCTTTCAATTTAAGAATTATTCAGAAATAGCTTGGTGTTTTGTGTGGATCGCGGCTAAATATCATAAATTTTGTTTTATTGGTATTTATGTTAAGACCATAACTTATTCCCACTGTATTGATTTCATTTAATAATTCTTGAAGATCCTCAATTTTGTCACATAAGACAACTGTGTCGTCTTCGTATCTAATAGTATTAAGCAGGACGCCATTACCTTCAATCTATGGTCCACATCCTCCAAAGCCTCCTTAAATATTCGGTCTGAGTAGAGGTTGAAAAGTAAGGACTCCCCGTCGTATCTGATCAAATGTTATTTTTCCTTCGATACGCACCTCCGCCGTCTGTCCCCAGTTTTCAATTATTCGTATATCTCGGCTGTCCAGTTGTATTTACCGAAGCACTCTGTCGAATGTCTTCTCATAATCTATGAAAAAGGCGAAAACATCTTTACGCTGATATCGACATTTCTGGAGAAGGAAGTTAATACCAAACAAAGCCTCACAAGTTCCGAAAGCATTCCTGAAACCGATCTGAGCGTCATCAAGATCGAATTCACACTTCCGGCGGATTCTGGCATGTATAATTCGTAAAATGTCTTCAAAAGATGACTCATCAGACTCATCAAGCGAAAGTCACTGCATTTCTAAGGTCTGGGTTTTCTGGGGATTGTCACAAAGGTGGATCTGAGCCAGTCATCTGGGATCAACCCGGTGTTATATATCCAATTAAATAATTTAGGGACTAGTTTAACGTTACTCTCGTCTATGAGTTTCAGCATCTCTGTCGGTATTTCGTCCGGGCTTGGTGATTTTCGGCTAGGTGTCACAGAGATGGCATGTAGTACTTCCTCGTTAAGTATTTCTGGGCCTTCCATATTTGCTTCGTTGTTTGGCAAGGGGGTCTGTCGTCAGAAAATAATTCATTTATATAGTTTTCCCATGTGTGTCTGATTTCCTGTTCGTCTATTGTAGGTAGATTTGATGAATCAAACACAGTAGTTGGTTGTGATTTCTTGTGTATACCAGAAATACCTTTTAGTTTTTATGCATGCAGAAATAATCATGCTTTCTTTCAAGTTCCTCTATTTCTCGGCGCATTTCTTTCATCCATCTTTTCTTGGCTTTCTTGACTTCGTACTTGATGATCTTCTGCAGTCTTTTAAATTCTTGCTTGTTACTTATAATCTGTCTTCTCCTTTCCATCAGCGCCAAGATATCGTCGGTTATCCACATTTTTTTCCTGATGTTCCTTGATCGTTGTAGGTGACTTTTACATGTCTTGGTCAGTGTGCTCTTCAGTCCCTCCCACAGTAGTTGAACGTCTGCTATGTCATTGTGTTTCAATTTGTCGAGTTTAGCATTTACCTCTTGCTGAAATGTTTCTCTTACTTCCGGTTGTTCTAGTTTCTCAAGATTTAGTGCTTTACAGTGTCTATTTTTGCACACTAATTAAACTTCAGTTTTATGTCTGCCCCTAAGGGTACATGATCCGAGCCAACATCTGCTCCAAGGTAGGTTGTTACTCTTTTCGCACTGTTCCTAAAACGTTCATTAACCAGAATGTAGTCTATCTGAATTCTAATGGGTTCCTGTTCGTTGATTTCCGCTGGTGATATCCATTTACGAAGACGTCTTTTAGGAAGACGGCAAAATTCGAACAGTCTATCACATCGTCGATTGCTTGAGTCTAACCCAAAGCTTCCGACCAAGTCAGTTCTTCGGCCCTGTCCAATCTTTGCGTTATAATCGCCGAGTAAAAGTGTCAGGTCATCACTACTGAGTTTTCCTAGTAGCTTATTGAGTAGCTTATACATGTTCTGGACCTCTTGGTCATAACGACTATCTGATGTTGGGGCATAAATTTGAATTATGTTAATCTTGAATGGTTTTCCTTGCATCTGAATCAATATGATTCGGTCTATTATGGGAGTATAACTAATAACATTTTTGTTGTAAGGGGAGGAAACAAACACGCCGACACCATTGGGATGATGTGGATCGTTGGGTTGGCTACCTGAATAATATAGCGTGCCATGTTCATTTTGACACTTTCCTGAGTTCGGCCAGCGGAGTTCACTAATTCCCATTACACCAACCTTCAGTATTAATGCTTCCTTGATGACGTTGTCGAATTTCCCTGTGGCATACAGGTTTCTGACATTCCATGTGGCAATTCGTAGTTTTGACTTTGCTATAATGAGCCGGGAGATTCTTCGCACCCTTGCTCATTGAAAAGCTGCCTGGGAAATTTTAACACTGGGGTGGTTTCTCGTTGCCTTCCTCTGTTTTGAAACAGCCGCTCCTAACATAGAGTCAGACGCTGTTGGCAGCCGCCCACTCTGGGTCAGACGCTGCCATGCCTATTGGTCTGCGGAATGTATTTGATTTCCTCCTACCACCCATATCTGGGAGGCTTCCTCCTATTCGCCACCTTGGGGACGCGCCCTCTGAAAGTTTCAGGCTCCCCCGAGGTCTGTTGGCTGATGACAAATTTGGGTACTGGACAGTGTGTTCGCACTTGGTTGTAACGCTTTTTGCTTGAATCAAACAAAAATAACAATCATTAATATGATTTTTTGGTTCCGTCCAAATCATTGGTATACCTATAGGTGAATGTCTAGATTCTTGTTCAGCCCAACTTAGTAAGAGTATTACACACGTTACACAACATACAGGGTGATTTACGAATGATAGTACGTAGCTCAACTGTAGTTAGATTAACCAACTCCTCCAGTAGGGGAGTTCGACTGGGCACTCAGTATACAAAGTAAGAATAACTCTTGAACACATAGGCCGATTTCCTAAATATTTCGTACCAAAAATAACATGGCTGATGTTAACAACACTGTTTGTAGACAAAAATCAAATAACAGGACCGGGCTGAAAAAAATTAGTTTTTCCTCGAAATAATTAAGCAAACACCCTGTACATGACTTCTCAAGAGTTCTTGCACACGGTTTTAATCAGCAAGAATTGCTCTAAAACATGAGCCTGCTGCGAAACTGTCGCACTCCACTAAATTTTTTTATTGAGGTAATTTTGAGGATAAGTCAAAAGTTTTGTTTTGGAAAAACTTCGCGATCACCAATTGTAACTTACTAACTTACATTCCTACTAACAATTCAGCATTGGGTATTTATTGTTTTTGTCTCGCGAATACTTCAGCTAATCCTCTCCCCACAGAATGAAGTCGAGGGAAGAATTACAGGGGTGTATTTCCAAAATTATACTATTTTTTATTGAAAGAAAAAATAATATACGTCCATGTTATCTAGCAGGAAGTTTTCCAATTCCATGGACATATAACAACATTTTCTTTTCACGAGTTGTTGTCAATTAAACTAATTGACTACACAAACCTAAATAACCTAAATACCTAAGAGACATTTCAATTAATATTTAGAAGATCATTAATGCATCATTTAGAAGACATCAATCCAAGACGAATATTTCACGTTGATAAAAACTCGAAATAATAAAGAAAAATTTATTCGAGTACAGATTAACCTCTAACAAAACAAAAAATAACTAACAAAAAATGAATTTGAAAAAGTTTCAAATTTTCACAAATTCCTCCTACCTTTCGTACACATATACTCGAGCGAACTGCCAGATACCCAACTGATTTTCTAATAACATCCGGATGGTTTCAAGTAAAATCACAACCTTCCTGAATTCTTTGAATCAGAGCTATGGACAAAATTCCCCACAAAAAAAGTCTGAACTTGTAAGGTCGGAAGATCGCGGAGTCTAGTTATGAGGATCCCCTCTTTCAACCTAATGTAGCGGAAAGACAGTATTTAGATATTCTACCACATCATTAATGAAATGGGGAGGTGCACCGTCATGCTGAAATTACATACGTCTTGTATCTCCTTCCAGAGAGAAAGCCGATAAATGGAATGAGTTGATGAATGGTATAAATTTTCGTCATTCTAGTAGAGGTTCCTGGGATTTGTTGAGGAAATTAGGTAATGCTGATTCCGTTTCAGAATCTCCGTCTAATATGAATCCGAATTCTGTAGCATCTAGGCTTGTTTATGTCTCTGAAAGTGTGAAGATTAGTAGATATGACAGGAATAGTTGAGGATTTATCGAATCCTTTTGAGGAAGAAGAGCTCAAATCTGCAATAAATCTACTAAAGTTCGTAAAGCTCCAGGATTTCATGGCATTTTCCTGAATTTTTTGAACATCTAGGAAATAACGCTAAAAAGTAGGTACCATCCTTTCACAATGACATACTCAGCTCGGGTAGTATTCCCGTTGAATTTAGAAAGGCTAAAGTTATTGCCATTCTCAAACCTGGGAAAAATCCAGAACTTTCTAGAAGTTATCGTCCTACCAGCATACTTTCTGTGTGTTTCAAAATTTTAGAAAGACTTCTTCATCAGAGGTTAGAACCAATCATTGACACAGCTCTGTCCACTTCTCAGGAGGTTTTCGGAAAAACTGAAATTGTTCTGATCAAGTTTTAGGTTTACCTACTTTCGTTGAGACAGGATTTCAGTGTAAACTTAAAATAGGCGCTGTATTTGTAGATCTCTCTTCGGCATATGACTCAGTTTGGAAGGATGGTTTAGTTTTTTTTTGAAGTAGTTCAATGTGAAAACTTGTGAAGTTGATTGAAAATATGTTATCTGATAGAAGACTTCGAGTTTTTATCAGTGATAATGGCAGTAGATTTTGCACTCTAAATGATGGCCTACCTCAGGGATCTGTTCTTTCACCTTTTTTCTTTAATTTATATATGTCTGACATCCCTGAAACTTCCTCTACAAAGTTTATTTATGCTGATGATATTGCTTTGGTTTTTCGACACTATGACTTCGAAACAATTGAGCAAACACTGACTTCCGATTTGGAAATTCTGAACATTTTCTTCAAGAAATGGCGTTTATGTCCAAATCCTTCGAAAAAAAAGTTTTTTGTTTTCATCTGAATAATCATGAGAAGGATCGGCAACTAAGAGTATTCTTCAATCAATCACTATCAACTCATAATTTCACTCCAACATATCTTGGTGTAAAACTTGATCGTTCTTAGACTTTCAAATTTCATATTGATAAATCATGTCGGAAGTTGAAAACAAGAAACAATATACTACATAAACTAGCTGGATCTAATTGGGGCGCCGGAGTCTCTACTTTGCGAACTACTGCTTTAGCTTTAGTATATTCAGCAGGAGAATATTGCTGTCAGGTGTGGTTGAATTGTGCTCATGCCAATAAGATTGAATCTCAGTTGAACTGTTCTATGAGAGTTATAAGTGGATGTATCAGTTCAACAGCTACCCCATGGCTCCCGGTTATTTGTAATATAGTTCCTTTCCATATTCGCAGGAAATTAGCTCTTAAATCATCTTGGGATAAGTATCACTCATTTCCAGAAGTTTTTCCGATAATACACGATCTTCAAAATCCACCTAACCTAAGATTGAAATCTAGGAAACCTATTTGGTCGATTGACTTTTTGCGTACACGGGTGAAGGCTGTTGATCTTTGTAAAACTGAATGGCAGGAAGTTGATGTTTTCAATGAAGTTCTCATAGAGAATACTTCCAAAAGGTTTGCAGGTTTCGATATAAGTAGGAAAATTTGGTGTACATTAAATCGTCTCAGGACAGGACATGGTCGTAATATTAGTATGTTGTTCAAATGGAATACTGTAGAAAGTCCGGCATGTGAATATGGCGCAGCTGAAGAAACAATAAAACATTTACTCCTCGATTGTCCTATTTACCATTTTACGGGTGGTTTTCGAAAAATTCATTCCGTTTCAGATAATTTCATTAATTGGGTAGAGAACTTTAAGCCTATTTAGGAGATTAGTTTTTGAATCTGTTGTTGAGTTAAGGTGATTATGGACTACTTCCCCGAATGCTGTATGAGATGTTTCCTGTTGAAAAACAGCGGAGCATTAGTTAAGTTCTTATTTAAGGCTAGGACTGCTACCCTTTAGGGCTATATTTCCATGGTGTATGTTGATAAGGCAAGGGCTACACCCACGTAGGGCTTCATTCCCAAAAGGTGTATGACATGTTCTCTGTTGAAAAACAGAGGAGCATTATTTAAGTTCTTAGATTCAAGTGAGTTAAGACATATAAGAGTTAAGTATGTTTAATGAAATATTTTTCTGCTGGTTTTCTTTTTCCATTGTTACAGACTTTTCCTGTACCAATCCCCCTTCCTTTTCACACTTGTCTTTGTGAAGAACTCCTGAAAATCATGGAGTGCAAGATGACAATGAGAGAATGAAGCTGCTAAGCAGAAACATTTTTGGTACCCTTTTGTACACACGACACTAACACAACATGAACAGACAAGCTATTGCTAGTGATATAATTTCTTTTCCAAATTCACAAAATTCTCGTAAGCCTAGAATCTCCTTTTCGTAAAATATACACAATTCAAAATTGTTTTTTCAAATTTTAATTACACGTGTTGATCGAGTATCGACCGGAAATCATCCAACACCTATCTTCCTGCAAATTCTCGATGCAACATCTTTTAGTCCCGACGTTCTCACGCTGCGAAAACTGTAGCAGTGCTAAATAAATCGACACGTGGGTTTTAATAAAATAATTAGTTCGCAAGATTTTCAAGATCTTTAACGATCCGCGGGAATCGATAAAACTGAAACTAATGCACTTTTGGCGTCAGAAAAAGAGGGGAGTAGGAAAGTTTTCCGAGAACATAAAAAGGCCTGTTCCATCAGAGGAGCGGCATTACTATCATCAATTATTATTACTATTAGTAGAAAATACAGAAGGGTTATAAGTAAAATAATGGAAATGGATGAAAAGCTCGATGGATGCATGGAAAAGTTCAATGAATAGTGATGTTACAGAAGAACATAGAAAATATGGAATCCATGAAATTAAATCTGGAGAATGACCGAACTGGGCAAAATAAGGGTTATAATAAAAGTTACAGGGATGTTTTAATGTTGAAGCCAAGTGAAGAAGAAAATGTAAGTAGCAAAATAACTCATGAAACAATTATCAGTACCATTGATCCAGGCAAACAAGAAGTAGGAATAGATCAGTGCAAAAATGTAAAAAAGGGGCAGTTGTCATAAGATGTAATAAAGAAAAGTCGACAGATATTTTGAAAAAAGCATTCTCAAAGAATTTGGTGATAGATATACAATGGATAAACCTAAGCCAAGAAAACCTAAAATTATTGTGAGAAGTGTTGAAGAGTATGTAGTAAATAAAAATGATGATCAAATTGTAGAAGCAATAGTTAAGCAGAATGAATTGATAAATGAATCAGAAAAATTTAAAATTGTGAAAAAATTCTCGATATAATCAAATTGGGTTGGAGAAAACGCAAAGCTGAGGATAACCATAATATTGTGAGATGTTTCCGATGTGCTTCATGTCTTCATTTTGCGAAAGATTGTAAAGGCGAGATGAAATGCATTCGTTGTTCTTCTGGACATAAAACAGAAGAATGTAAGTCAGAAGAGCTGCGAATTGCATTATTAAGGTTCAAACATTGAATATTTAATCAGAGACTGATCATACGACAGCAAATATCCTTGCTATTGGAGAATTGTAAATGCAATTGAGCAAAAAATCGATTTGACCGATTAGCAATGGGAGAAAATGGGTGACTATTGTGCATTTGAACTGTTGTGGTTATTTTAATAATAGAGATGAAGTGATTGAGCTTATTAATAAGTGGAAGTCAGTAATGATGACTTTCACTGAAGCTAATAATGATGATAGTGTTGATCTTTCTGAACTGAGCCTGTATGGATATAACATGGAAACTTGTAGCACAACCAGTAGAAGAACTGGTGGTATTATCATATATATGTAAAGCAAGGGTTGAAGTATAATTTCGTAAATAAAAGTAATATTGATGATAAGGTCTGGTGGCTATCCATTAAATTCAGGATGAAAAATACGAAGTATGGGTTGTTTCTAGATTATCTGGCATCTCATTTCAATGAAGTTATAGAATTTGATGAGGAATTTATCATGATGGGTGATTTCAATTTTGATATGGCTGGAGATTCATTTCTTATCACAAAATGTAGGAGTTTGATATATAGATAGTAATAATAAAAACACAAAATGTCAGGTGCGTAGGACACCAAAATTAGTGATCATTGTATAATTACTGCTCTCCTGGAATCAGAATCACTCGATCGCATGGAATTGGAAACCAGTATATTAAGCTATATAAATTTCAAGACAAAATCCGAAGTATGGAGTGGAAAAACGAAACAGATGGTGTTGATCTGCTCTCAGATGATTTCGTTGAAAATATTGTGAAAGTGATTGCTACTATGTGCCCAGTTGTACAATACAAAACAGGTATAAAATTTAGTGAAAATAAATGGTTCAATAATAACATCAGAAAGTTGATCGCGAAACGTGATGAGTTGTTTGAGGTGGCTGCATTCACACAGAGGGAAGATGACTGGAATAAATATAGACAGGTGAGAAATGAAGTGACTATGCAAGTTAAGACTGCTAAAAATAACTATTCTCTTTCTGTGATTGATGAAAATAGAGGTGATTCAAGAGAGTTGTGGAAAAGACTCAAGAGATTGTTACCTAGAAAGATACCCAATAGCAATGGGGGGTTATCCAATTTCAAAATGTTCATTCATCTAATGAAGAAAGAATAGCCGGTGAATCTAATTCATATTTTATTGATAGTGTAGATAGAATAGATCAAAAGATTTCTAGGATAAATAAAATGATTCTATTTTACAGAAAGTGTGTTATTATTGCAGGTTCTAAGAATTTGAACTTGTTAGTATGTGTGAACTCAAAAGAGTAGACAAATCAATAAAATATAAAAATGGAACAAGTGAAGGCATAAGAGGAAGTATTTTGATTGATATATTTAATGTGGCAGGTAACAGATTGCTAGATGTTGTCAATTGTTCGTTTACCACTGGGGTTTTTCTGATGAACTGGAAAACCAGAACAATTGTTCCTGTTCAAAAAGTATTGAACACATGTAAATCTGAAGAATTTAGACCGATAAATGTTAGTCCACAATATGAAAAGTTGATAGAAATGGTGATCAGGGAACAATTGATAAATTATTGTAGATTGAATAAAGTACTTTGTAGCAATCAATCAGGTTTCAGAGAAGATCACTCATGTGAGGCAGTTATACAAAAAGTATCAAATTTATGGATTAGGAAAATAGATGAGGGAAATAAAGTTCTTGTTGTGTTCTTAGCTTTTCGTCGTGCATTGGAGACAACATGTAAATATATACTTATATAAAGAAATTGAAAAAATGGGATTTGGTAATAAAGTATTGAAATGCTTTGAATCGTATGTGAAAGATAGATGTCAGAGAGTTTGATATGGTAATAACTTGTTTTCAGAATTACCTACTAAGCATGGGGTTCCTCAAGGAACGGTCCTAGGACCTATACTATTCTTATTGTATGTGAATGATATGATAAAGTGTATAAGGCATTGTGAAATTACTATGTTTGCTGATGATACTATGTTGTTCATATGCAGAGATGATATCGAGGAGATGACTCGTAAAATGCATGATGATCTGAGTTTACTGTATGCTTGGTTTTGTGATAATCGATTAAGTGTGAATATTGATAAATGTAAATATATGATTGTAGGTACTATGTATAAATTGAATCAATTGAACTGTGATAATGTACCTGTGAATATACATAATTGTAAATTGGATAAAATCACAGAATTTAAGTATCTTGGTGTAATATTAGATGAATGTCTCACATTTAGATCCCATGCTGGTATATAAGAAATAAAATATCTGAAAAGTTATACCTCCTAGGTAGAATTGGAAAGTCTCTCAGTGGGTTTGCGAGAATATCTCTGCATAATGCAATTGTTCAACCCCATTTGGAGTATTGTGCCACTTTATCTATTAGTTTGCCAAATGGTGATATTAACAAAATTCAGATTTTACGGAACGAAGTTTATCTTAAAGTGCAATAGGTACACTTCTATAAATTTGATGTTAAATGTTCTGAATATACTGAGTGTCAGGCAGAGATTGTGTTTACGAACGATGGAGTTCATACATTAAATGAAAAACAACAAATTACCATCTTATTTGTGTCAGGATTTGAAGTATGTGAATGAAGTTCATTCATACTCCACAAGGTCTAGAAATGATTTTTATATTGATACTTGCAATACTGCAAGAGCAGGAAACTGTCACTTTTACAAGGGATTGATTCAGTATAATAGTTTACCTGAAGAAATTAAAAGTTTTGAAAAGTTTACCGAGTTTAGGAGGTTATTGTTGACATATATCAAGAGTCAATTGTAGATTATTGTTAGGTATATTTTTATGTAGTCAGAGACTAGAAAATTTCCACAAAAATTAAAGGATTTTGTGCATTGTATGGTATTAGCATTGCTAAATAAACGATATTATTATTATTATATTATTATAGATTATTATTATTTTTAGTGAAATTCTGGTATTATTAGTGAATTAGATTATCATTAGTAAATCAGTGTATTTGGGAATTAATGAATTAATCAGTACTCAACCTAGACCTTAGTTAATGCAGTATCAGTAAGGTTTAGTGTTTTCAGGTGTACCGAGGAAAATAATGAAGCCCTCAAATCTTGTGAGGTAATTTATTCGATTTCCTTTCTAATAAAACTGTTGTTAACTTTATTTATATCCAACTACTACTTTTTTGTCATGATCTAGTTTTTCTTCTAATTTGTGAATAATAATTTCTATATGACTCTTTTATTATTTGGTCCTCGACAGAGCTACCTTCTAAAATATGATCCCCTTAGTTTCTGTTGAAAAAGAACCGGGAATTGGTCAACGCAACACAAAATATCAATTTTCATCCAAAATAATGGTATCACCTTCGAAGTGGACCCTTTCCAAAGTAATACATTCACCTACTCCAACGAAGAATTCAATCAATAAAACATTTTTCAGTCGCTTTCCGAAAAAGACTTCAGTTCTCGCCGCAAAATCCCTTTTGTGTCGATTCAAAATGGATACCTAGAATCGGTTATTTGAGTTTTGGAAAAAGAAAAAAGTTGGCCAGAGCCATATAAGGTCAATACGATGGTTATTGTTGGTATTTGATGAATGTTTGGTCAAAAATTCATTCATAATGATAGCCTTGTGAGGTGGTGCATTATCGTGATGCAAAACCCGTGAGTTTTCTTTCCACAAATCTGGTCTTTTTCGACGAATTTGCTATTTCAAATGCCACATAACGTAAGATAATATTCTTCATTTAATCAAAGAAAACAGTCAACATTACCTTGACTTTTGATCGACTTTGGCGTGGTTTTTTTTGTTTCGGTTCAGTTGGAAAGCGCCATTCTGAACCTTGTTGACTGGTTTGCATGTCCAACTCATAAACTTATGTCTCTTCGCCAGTTACAATTCAATTAATGAATGTGGAGTCGGAATCGACTCGTTCTAGCAAGTTTTCTGAGATCTTTACGCGATTCAATTTTTGAAGAAGATTCAAGTCTCTTGAAACTAGTCGAGCGGCAATGCGTTTCATGCCTAAAAAATCGTTTAAAATGATACAAATTGATTCGTTAGATACAGAAAGTTCAATGCCCATATCTCTTAAACTTATATTACGATTTTTAATTACCATTTTCTTCACTTTATCGATGTTAGTTAACCCATAAATTGCATGAGGCTGAAAAATGATGAAAGTTCAGTTCTTTTTTTATTTTCTTAGTATTTAGTAGTCATAATTATATGATCAATAAACAAAATACACTTAACTTTTATATGAAAAAAATTAAGCGTCATCCGATAAATCGGATTGTGCGCACTGGTCACTTAAAATGTATGAAAATTTTTGAAACATAATTTGGGATGTAATCCAACTCCACATTTTGTGCAAATGAATTTGCCCTTTCCACCGCAAAATCTGTATAGTCTTTCGGTAGTAAGGTATTCTGGCCAGTGATTAAGACCATCGTAACGAGTATCGTTCATTGGATTTTTCATCAGCTTACCTTTTGCTGAAGGTTTACCGTAAGTTTGTAGAAGAGACATATCTATATTCCTCCTAGAAATCAGAAGAGAAGCACAATACTTCTCTCCTGGACAGATTCTTTTCATCAATAACCAGGAATTTGTCACCAATACATCCAATAATTGGTAGAATATTGGCCACCAACATTTTTTGTTGACGCATTCTTGTTCTACAATTAGCAACCAATTGATACATTTTATCGACGCCACCCATGCCATGGTTATAATTCACAAAAAGGTTTGGTTGAGTAGCAGATATTTTTCCTTTACTTCCTTTAGACCGTCTCGAACACTTTGTTTCTGCAATGGTATCGAAATTGGTGGCACAAGTAACTACCTTGTTATTCTTCCATCTGACAAGGCACACTGTTTTCACTATACGTACCCCTCTCCTGTTTTTGCATAGCAGATTTTTCTGTGAGAGGACATTTACCAACTCTATTGTCACGGATAGTTCCAGTTGTGCAGTATCTAGTCGATGTCAAGTGCTGAAATAACTGTATTGAAGAAAAGTAGTTGTCAAAAAGAGAACTTATATCCTTGATTCGACGGAACACTCGCAGAATTTATTAGAGAAAGAACAATACCGCCGCCGATTCCAAATTCTTTAACCTTGTCACTTTTTCCTCGAAAGAAACCAAGTAACCATCGCTGTTACAAAGTGCCCAATTCTTAAAACCAAATCTGATTGGTTTTTCTTTTATATATTGTTTAGCAAAATAACGGCCTTAATATGGAATCATAGATTCGTCTATCGATATATTTTCCAGTAATCCCCCATGTTGCCGAAAACTCTCATTCAAATGAGTTATTAGAGGTCTGAGTTTATACAAACGATGGTCCTTGTCATAGCTGAATTATCATTCAAGTGAAAATGAATGAGAAAATTTGAGGTACGTCATCCAGTGTGGACCAATACAATCTTTTATTGGGATATTTGGCATATCCTGAAAATAAAAGACCACCTATGAACACAAGCAACTCCTCCATGGATGCATTCAAAGGATTGTTTTTTTGGCTTTAGTAAGCAATTATTTGTCTCAAAATTGGTGATAGTAGCTCACTGTTGAAGAAAAGGTTAAAAAAATCTAAGGCAGATGTTGCCTTTTCTTGCAATTTCTGATGGTTGCTTTACCACACAAGCTCGAGTCATATTCATAATTAGTGGAAGAACTAGCAACTGGTTCAAGCAATTGTGATGGAATGTCGTTTTCATAAGAATCATTTTCTATATTTTTAACAGAACATTCGCATTGAGCACTCAACATTTTCGGTCTTAGGTGGTTCAAATTTCCATCAGGCTGATCACTGCTATCTGAATCTCAGTCAGCATCTTCCCCATCGTCAGGTGGAACAGCATATATATCCATTCCATCATAAAAATCATCATTTTCTACGATATCCAACAATTCAGAAAGAGAGAGTCTGAAAATGAAAACATTTCTTGGTACCGAAAGTTTTGAACCTCAAGAGCTGACTTGTGCATAGCATCCGATATATCGGATCTCAAGTTTAAACCCATATATTTTCGAAATAATATATATCTGAGGCTAGTATTTTCAAGATACAAAAATATATACTTTCAACTCTTACATGTCTGAATTGATGATCCAAGGGTTTTGAAAAAGTAAAGAAATTAGAATATACTCAAACCAAACCACCCCCGGACTTTTTGGGTAAAGGGCTTATCCATCTCTGTTCAAACTTTATTTTCCTTTTTCGTTCACTCAGTCACTTCAGAAAGTCCCAAAACTATTACACGACACGTTCAGTTTGATATTGCACGTGGTAATAATTTTGAGTTTATATTGTTGTGCATGTTTGGTTGTTTAATTGATAAATCCGATAAATCGGATTTTATGTACTAATGGGTAACCTCAGTTGAAGATGTTGATGGTCGACCAGAGCGAGGCTAATCTTCCGCCACATCACGGCCACTGTTGAATGCATTGTACCACTCATAAGCACGTGTTTTCAATATAGTCGATTCATCGTAAGTCTTCTGTAACATTTTCAGCGATTCCACACGAAATTCCATTTGAAATACAAAAATATAGACAAATTTTTTATCCTTTATGAAAAACACACTTGTGAGAACTGACAAAATCGAGCAACAGTTGTGCCAACTTAGCAAGAATAAAAATGTTGACAACCATTTTGAGCAGATGTCATAAATTATCAATTCCCCGATACTGTTTTGACATACATACAGGTATTTATTTTACTAATCAACAAATAATACATACCTAATCTATCCTAATATTACTAATTCATACTTTATAACTCAACAAACGAATCGTAGGTGTTTGAAAAATAAACAAAATTTGCATGCTGTCTCTCTGGCATATAGTCCAGTCATTATCAATTAGGCAAGAATCTCGGAATTCCAGATACCTAGCTGTAAGTCTGTAAGCACTTGTATATTGACACCCAAAAGTTGTCTCAAAACCTACATATGGTAGGGTGTAGGCAACTATTAAATTTCAACGCCAAAGGTCACAAAAATCGTTTTTTGCGCTTTTTTTGTAAATAATTTGTATAAATTTGTATTCTGCTATTACAATATTGTAGAGTACAAAATTCTCTACAAATTTTGTATACGGTGAACCGTTTTCGAGAGGGCGGAGAGAGCGCGGCCACAGTATCACTTTAGGTCAACCGGTGCCTCCTGTCAAAAACACGCCATATATAGTTGATGAACTATCGATAAATCAATGATTATAAATATTTGTCAATTTCTATTAACTACTATATTATATTTTAACATTTTTTCATGCATTAAATTAAAAACTAATGAAATGAAATAATGAAAATGATGTGACGTTCATTATTGATGGCGGATTTCTTCTTTATCATGTTATATGGAGCAGACAAGGTACTTTTTCTATTATTTTGATAAATAAATGAATTATTTACAAAGGCATTACAGTTTCAAAATAATTGTTGTATTTGACAGATATTCAGACTACAGTAAGAACGTAAAGCTATTGTTACCGTATTCACTACGGTATCTCACCATACATCGCTCTAGGCCCTCCGAATAAGCGTGTTACCGTGTTAACCACGCTTTCTTAATTACAGACCGCCAAGTAAGCCCATCGACCAGGCGAGGCACAGAACGTACTCTGGGCCTACCTGAACCGAGGGTTTAAATATCAGTGCATTTCGGAGACTCTCGCACTTTCTCTTCAACGACCTCTTCGAATACACACTGTCTCAGAAAACCGGCTGCAGCACGCGTTGCCACGAGCCGGCTTTCCGTACCCACGCCATATTGCCAAACCGCCGTTGTTTACCAACGAACCACGTGTTTTTTTATTTCATTTTAAATTTACGTTTGTAAAAGTGTTTGTGTTAACCATTAGTGTTCCCATCGTGTGTGACCCCATCCCGGTAGCACTATGAAGCAGCAGAGTAGAACTGCTGGACTTTAAAAATGTATGAAGTCTGTTTGGAATTTTTCGGCCCAGAGAGTATTAGATAGTGGAACTCGAACCTTAGTGGCAGTCCATAATGCTCCTAAATCTGTGTAAAGTCTCGATCATCTTCGTTATATGCTTTAAGTCGAGTCTACAAAACTTAATAAACCTGCGCAGCTCTCAAATATTCCACCAGTAAGTGCAGCTGCTCATCAACATTTGAATCGTGTATATTATCAAGTTCAAACTTGGTTAGGGCATGATTTGGAACCTCAGGTATGGGGTTGGGCAATGCGAAACGATTTTTTGGAGCTTATCATGACAATTTTACTACCTGCTCCAGAAGATTTGCTAAATACAATTTTCTGCAACTGCAAGAGTGGTTGTGGTTCGCGATGCGGATACAGGAAAACGGGATTGCAATGCTCTTTATATTGTGGCCAATGTTATGGGCAAGCGCTTGCCTCAATGCTCTACCATATCAGAGCGACATTAACCTAGAACCTTTGACCCCGAAATCATGGAAGATTTTGAGACAAATGTCGTTGAAGACGATAATGCAGAACAATTTGAAATTTACCAGTAGCCGGAAGACGACAACTAAGAGGAAGAAGATGATTAAAATTATAATTTGTAGTTTTTCTACCCTTCATTCCATTTTTACTTTTTATAAAAATGAAGGTATTGAATGATATTTTTCAATAAAAGATTGATTCACAATTTATTTGTTTTTTTTTCATCATGTAAGAAGTTATTGATATTAATAAGGACAATTCTGCAATTACTTGGGCAGGTAAGAGTTGTTAAATAAATTAATACTGAATAAAAAGAGGATAGGTTAGGAAAAATGATACAATATAATATAATAGTTAATATAAATAGGTGGACTTACTCTAATGACTGGACTAATACGATTAAACGTGAGCGATCCAGCCAAAAAAGAACACAACATTTTCAAGGAAATACTTGAAGGTAAAATTGCATGTTCAATGTTCGGAGTACAGATAAATGCAGCCATGATGTAACAATTTTCGAAATGTACATTTGTAAGTCGATTGAACTGTGTGTTCTTGATAGATTTTGGGGAAAGAAGATTCGCACAAATAGATCGAAATAAATTACGCTCTCACTTTCAATGAAATACGATATGGGATTGAATAATTATTATCTTTATTTTCTGTAGACCAGATTATTTTGTACATGAAACACACAACTTTAAGTTGATTCCGCTTTGGAACGCATTTACTTCCAATTCTGTCTCAGCGATATCCCCGCTAAAGTTTTTCATAACACAAGTTGCTAACTGTCGGATATCAATTTCCATGAACAAAACAACAACTAGCGACGCTAAAATAATTTCGTTGAAAATCTTCATGCGATACCTACAGTTATCCTTCAAGTTGGAAACTATTTTTCAATTGAATAAAACAATAATGTTTGAATTTTCACTATATTGACAAACTTATTACGCCTTTTACTACACTCTGGCTTCAGCAGATGTCTAGTACATTCAAAATAATAAATAACAAATATATTACGTTAGTAAAACCAGGTACCTAGCTCAATAAGCGAAAAATCCCAAATTTTTCTAAGTATTGATTTTCAATGCTTCCCATAGGTTCAGTTTCAATCTATTATTTTCATTGTGTAAAATATCGAAATTATTATTTAAAGTATGGTGTTCTTCGGATAGATTCAATTTTGAAAATCGAAACTACGTACTTAGACAGCGTACTTAAAAGACCAAAAAAAAACTCGTATAAATGTTGAGCTATGATGCTAAAATTTGGAAGAATATCCATGACAGATGTGGCAATCTACCAAAAATAACTCGAATTTTACGATTAAGCCTGTTACGACACATAGCAGTAGCAACGGATGATTTTGCGATACCACCACCGGGCAAAATGGTTTAGAGTTTAGACGAACCGCAGGGAATTTCATTTCCTACAGATTTTTTTACTACAATTATCTGAAAGTTTTGAAGAAAAAATGAGAATAAAAATCAAAAATAGGGATGATGGACCTGTCAAAATTAATATCAAGAGCTCAAACCATAACTATAACTATGAATATTCTGAAAGATATCCGCTATATACCTTCTAAAATATAAATATTCGATGTTTTTGGCCAGGTTAGATTACATTTCCGGGAGGAAGGGGGCATCTTGCGTGCTTGTTCTCTTGAAATATTATTGCTGGAGAAGAATCACAATAGAATTTTTCTATAGATCCTTTGTTTTCTGTGATGGTTTTCTTGCAGAAAAAAACGTTTTAACCCTGTAGTAGTCGCCCTATGTTTTGTAACAACAGAGATTGCACGCGGAGTGAAAATCCACACCGCGATTTTCATTTTTTTCCTCCATTTAAAAAGTCTCGAATGAAAGAATAGAATATTCGAAGCATTAATTTTATTTAAGTAACAAAAAAAAACAAGATGAAAAGGGATTGGACATAGAAAATATAAAATATAAAAATCTTCATTTTCATAAAAGCTGAAGAAAATGATTAAATTAACTAATCGGCATCCTCTTGATTTTTTTAGAAGCATTCCGAACACACTAAAGTGGCATGCTCAAGGCAAAAGAATATTTTACAACTCTTGCAAATTATCTCGTGGGTCTGTTCTTCGCCCTATCGCTCACCCCACACCATCATCGTTAGTTTTCTGTCGGCTCTGGTCGTTACTGCTTCGCCAAGTGCTCTTCAGTTGGATTATTCTCTTTGAGGATTTCATTCATTCTTGTAGTCAGACTTCTTAGTAGGCTCTTTGACAACCTTCGAACCTCCACATAGGTTTTATGAGCTCAAAAATTCCCTACACTTAATTTTTGAATTCGGAATATTACTCTTGAAGATGATGAGGGAATTTATGCCACCAATATTTAACAGAGAGTAATATATAACCATTGGCCAACGTCGAGTATTACGTGCACAATTGTATGTAGAACATACAACTGGTTGACAGTATCAACTGCTCCCTTTGTTGTGTTAGACATCATAACCATCTCTGGTTTTCCAGTAGTGTCATCAATTTGGTCGTCATGGTGCATACTAGAGACGAGTTATATATTTTAACCTTTTTTTGGAATATAAGAAACGAGTGTCACATGTTTGTGATAAGCGAACATTGAACTTTTTATTGGTCTTTTCACAGGACCAGAAGAATCAAGTGGCAACTCTCGCTTATTTTTTTCTGATAGTTCCGACCACAGTGAGCTTGAGATCTTTCTTAAATTTTTCCAGAAGATCAAAACTTGTGAACCAGTTATCCACAGTTACGTTCCTTTCAGTTCCTCTTATTGATTCGTACATTCTTTCCATTACAAATTGTGGAGAATTGCTGACTTCATAAGACCCTGGAGGCTGTTTTCCAACATAAATTTTCAAATTTACCGAGTAATATAGTCACATCACATAGCGCGAATATTTTGACGCCATATTTGTTAGGCTTGTCAGGTATGTACTGGCGAAATGCACATCTTCCACGAAAGGCCTCTAGCTTTTCATCCACAGTTAGATAATGAAGAGGAATAAAACCGTTTTTGCACTTATCAACAACAAAAATCTCAGAAACATCTCTGATTGTCGGTTGCTCGTCTCAACTGTCTAGTTTCCAAATCAACGAAACGGATGTGTCTCAAAAGAAATCTAAAACGCCGCTCAGACATCGTAAGTCGAAATATTTCAACACCAGTGCCGTCGGTTTCCCACAAACTGTTGGTATTCAGGTTGTTACTCTTCAGTACTCCGGCCAAGTACAACAATCCAAAGAGCGTTTTTATTTCCGAAATGTCGGTCAATTTCGAATCCCTTTGACGGGAATAATTCATGGAAGATTGTTGAATATGTATATTGGTATTGTCGACTATTATATACAGTAGTTGGTCCGGAAAAAAATTCATAAAAATAAACATTTAGTCGTACTTCGAGTACCAAGCAATTGAGTTACAAGATTTTCCGATCGAGTTCTTATAGTCTGTATCGGTGTATGTTTCAGCCACATTGTCTTCCCATCTTTGCCCTACAAACTTTGGACCTTCATTTACTTCTGTTTCTTCAATTTCGAGTTCATTTTCGGAAATATCTTGCTGGCTATCTCTGTTAGCAGCATCACATTCTATTTCAGCGGGCACCTCTTAATCTTCAGAATCAGCATAGGTTTCACCCTCATCGTCATCGGATAAAGAAGACTCATCTCACAAACGCTGCAATTTTTCTTGTTCCTTTTCGTAAGAATAATTCATTGCAAGATCAAACACGAACAGCCGGAAAATATAAAAACAAACACTCTTATCTTGATAATATCTGTAACACTCGTAGTCGCGCGCGGACTCTCACTCCGCAAAAATTTCTGTATCCAGCACGCCTTCACTTATAAAACTCAAACTCAGTACTAGGATAATATACGTGATTTTAGAAAGGTGAATAAATCGGGATGACTTCAACCGGGGGGGGGCAAAGATAGCCACGAATTTGCATCGGTGCAGAGCGAGGGTCCGCGCGCGACCACTGTAGGATTAATAGCAATCAATTCACATTCTCCGTTTTTTATATCAACACAAGAGGAGTACCATAACTCAATCTGCTTAATTGGCTGTCAAATCAATATTAATTGACGTATGAGTATGAAATTCATGTTTGTTCAAATTACAGCATTATCTAAATATGTTATAACTTGTGAACTAGTATCACCACTTCATTCATATATACTGGACTTATCACTTCGTCCTCGTTCAATGATTTACAGAAATGAAACCGTTGTTGTTGCGTATTTCGATAAGACAAATTCCATACATAGAAATGAAGTACGCAGTAACTCAATATTACCTTTCTGTTCGTTTCTAAATTCCTTGTCGTAAATATGATAAGCTTTAGAATGAGCAATTAGCACAGTCTTCCCACATAAGTAATCACCTATTCCAGGCAGAGAAATTTCTGGGTCTAGCCCATTTTCATTGTTTGATGGTTCACAGACAGAAAGCGGTTCATTGATTGTGATCCAAATTTTCACACGGTCTCCAAATAATTGAAAAGCTATTCTTGCAAACTCTCCAAAATATTCCGCAGTTTGGATATTAGCCCAGCCACCAAGATATTGTATTTTTTTAGGTAAGTCCCAATGATATAAAGTCACCATTGGTTCGATTCCATTTTCTGTCAAACTGAAAGTAAATTTATTTGTATTTGAAATGACCCAGTCTGACTATTCAAACATTTACATTACGACGGTAGCTATGTGAAATACTGGAAATACATAAAAATAACCCCCCATCTCGAAACTCGTTTTCGAGAGGAAGAGGTAAAGAGAACGCAGCTATCTTCTTTTGTTTACGAGTTATTTCGGATTTCTTGATTCTCAGAGACTTCGGCACTTGCCAATATCTCAGTTGCTATCTAAGTTAGGTGTAAATTATTTTGACATTCTACTAGCATTTTGTGGATAGAATACAGAACGCATTCAAATTTACTTTTGTTAAATGGTTTCAGAATTATAATATAAACTTGTAATTTTTTTAATATAAACCATAGGTGAATTGGGATACAATAGGAAGGGTATATTTTCATACTTCCAAATATATCATATATAACATGCCTCACAAATTTTCTTCAACAACGTGAATTTTTCTACAAATGAAGATTCTTGAACATTGTGTTGTTTCATCTAGTAATTCTGTTCGGAATTTACATAAAACATCCCAAACATTCTCAATACAATGTTCACAACAATAAATGTCAAAATCGATCCATTGTTCAATTCACAATGTTGATTCATTAAAATTAGCTGAAAACGTTTTGGAAAATGTTCGAGAAATTTTGAAATTTGACATGTGAAAATACTGCGTTCTGCTTGAGTATAACTCTGATGCAGCTTCAGAAAACTATTCTGTTCGTTTTTCTGACAGAAGTAATCTCCCAAACTGAAATTTCAAAGATTAAAGAAAAAAAATTACAAGAACCAAGATAATGAAGAAGTTAGAATGAAAATTCTCAAACTCAATTTCATTATGTGACGCTTTATTTTCGGTGTCTCAGTAATGGGGGTCAATTATATTCATAGTAGGGGCTAATTCAAGAACAAAAACACTATACACGTTGTCATATCAGGTAAAATAACTGTTTATTCAACTCAAAATTATATAAAATATTTTTCTTTGAATGAACCAGGAAAATCAAATAATCGATACAGTCTTGAGAAAAATTTATTCATATATCATGAACAATGTTCGACAAAATGCATATTGACTCTACATAGAAAACTGTCAAAAAAATACAGGTGCGATGAATGGAAATCGAAATAACTCATTCGTAAAAGATACCACATACATTTAACTTACGACTGTGAAGTGAATTTTAAATAGGAGAAGCAGAATAAAGTACTGAACTACCTTGAAACATAATTCACGATTGTTTTCTCTGGTGGCATGTATAAACTGGGGTAGAAGACGTGCATCACTCAGAACTCAGCAACTGAGTAAGCCATTCGCTTACTCCAAGATATTCAACGTGCGAGAGTCCAGAGTTAGATAATCACAAATTGTCGGCATAATTATGTATGCTACACCACTTTCAACATCTTCTAGGTATGATAAAAGTATAAGACATTTTTTCAATAGAACTCAGCGACTATGTAGAGCGTCTACGTACCCCGATTAGGAAAAACAACTACTCAAAAATAGGGGCCACTTCATGCTGAAGACACAACGAATTGGGTAGGGCGTCCATCTATTTTCAATAAAGGGAAGCAACTACCCATACCTACAGCACAACGAGCAGACGACAGACGCAAGCTCTGCTCTGTACAACACACTACAGTACAGTAAAATGGTGGACTCTGGAACTCACACAATCTCATCTTAATGATCCGGTGAGATCTGGAACTCGAGTCGGTAGCGGAATGCGCAGACCTGCATAAAACTCGATAGTTTCCAGCTTCAAACTCGATACTCGTTTGATCATGCCAACTAAATCGATGTGGTCGTTCCTCGTTTTCTATTGTCTGTTTCTGTCTTGTCAGTGTTTTTCTTTACAGCTACAATAATTGAAGGGAAAATTGTACGAAACGGAAACCGTAGGCAATTTGAAGCAGATAATGCGTCACCAAAATTTAAGGTTCATATAGTCCTCAGAAAAAATAAGTTTCAACCTTATAAGATGAGAAAAGCTCAGTTTCTACAGTTAGGGGATTATGAGCGACGAGAAAATATCGAATACTACTAAAATACCATATGGACTGATAGGAAATGAGGGTGACCACAGACAGATTATTCCATCGTGCATCTGGTCCGATGTCCATCCACATTGGGGAATGAATGTTTAACGCCAAGGGCGATTCTTCTTAAATATTTAGTGTGCATGAATGAACTATTTTTTTTGGCATATGTCATTTTGTCCAAATCATCGTGGAAACTTCAATATGATATAATAAATCACAACATAGGCGAGGGTTTTTGAATGAAATTCCCTTGACTTAGTAAATTTCCAGCATAACGGTGCGTTCCCACACCAGACAAATATGTATTAAAACTTTTAAACCTGTTTTCGGTTATAACTAGATAGGAACGAGATGAGTGAGATGGCCACCAGATTTATCACCGTTAGATTTTTTCTCCGGGGCTATACCAATAATTTAATATATAGATGAACCCTTAATGATAGAGAAGATTGAAATAAAACTTCAGAAATTTTTAGCCTCTGTAAACAATATTCAAATTCAAAAGAAATCATTCTGGACGTTGTAATTCTTGCATTTTGAACAATAGAAATACTTTCGATAGTCTTTTATTATTTCCTTATTATTAATTATTTCTTATATTTCCCTACTCATGAGTAATAAATAACTCTCGTTTTTTCTTATTGTAAGTGGGATTGATAGTTTTGGGTATAGAATTGAAAATACTTGGAATGTTTTGTGTGAAGTCGCATGAATTTTCGTTTCTTTTAAATACACATTTTCGAGGAAATTTTACAGGCATATATATATATATATATATATATATATATATATATATATATATATATATATATATATATATATATATATATATATATATATATATATAAAATTATATATATATGTCCTTAGAATGTCACAATATTTTCACTTAACATTGATAGCAACCGAAATATTGACATATGCCGAAATCCCGGAAAATCCAGAAATTCGGAATAACTCGAAAATAAAAGAAGATAGATGCGATCTCTTTTCACCAATGAATTTTCCTAGAAAAACGAGAACGGAGATGAGGTGGTCGATGAAGCCTCGAAAAAACTTTGAAAATATATAGGGTGGCTCGTTTGAGATGGAACACCCTGGTTGAACATTTTGGTGCCAGCGTTATTACAGAATCAAGGACCATAGAATAGCTTTTTGAGCTGTGTTCGATTATACATATACCTGTATACTATAAGTATAATAGTATTATCATAATAAAGAAAATCATAGAAAACTCTTAACCTTTTGAGGTTTTCTAGAAGTCCATTATTCCTTGCATTATTAATCAATTTTTGAAACTGCGATCAATAAAGAGAAATAAAATCTGTATTTTAGAGATACCTGTTGATGAGATTGTCATAGTATTTCACACCATCGCTATTAATTCGGTTAGAGAATCCTGTTGGTAAAATTCTTGTCCATGACAGAGAAAATCTGTAATGGTCTACACCCAAATATTTCAACAATTTAACGTCGGTTTGCCAGAGATGGTAAGAATCGCAAGCAACGTCACCGTTCGAATAGTCCATTATAAATTCAGGATGTTCGTGAGGAAATCTATCCCAAACACTTTCACCTTTTCCTGTGAACAAGTTATAATAGATTCTAGCATTGAAAATATAATTTGATTGAGGAGATCGTTACTTGACTTGAAAATATATGATTTACTATTTTTAATTGAATAAATCTATGATGTTCACATGTTCACTATATTCACAAACTTATGACGCTTTCCATCGAATTGTGACTTCATCAGATAAGTAGTATGTTTAGAAGGATGATGTGCCTTATATCATACTTTAGTAAAAGCAGGTACCTCAATAGAAGAAAAATCCAAACTGGGTTGCTTTTTTTAAGAACCAAAATTATTTGGTAATGGGAAGAATTAAGGTCTAATTGACTATTAATTATATTTCTGCAATTTTTGGTTTATTGATGCATCCCCTAGGGCCAGTTTCGATATATTATTTTCATTATATAAAATATCAAAATTATAATTAAAAGTATGGTTTTTCCTAGTAGATGATTTGCGTTTTGAGTTTTATTTGTCAAAATTGCGTTTGAGATCTGACAACCTGATATTAAAATTTGTGAAAAATCTACCGATATAAATTTTATCACAACTTCCACTAGAGAATTTATAAACACCTGATTTATTTCCTTTGTGAATTTTAGATTTACAGTTTTTAATATATCTTCCTATAGAGTTATCCGTTCTGGAAGCTATATTCAAATTATGAGATGAGAAGAATGACTATAAATTCAAACTGAGTTTGCCATTATAAATTTATATATAACATTTAAGATTGGTCTCTTTTATACTAGGAAAAACCTCATGAGTTGCATTTTGAAATTGATAAGAGAAAGTATCATACTAGAAATATAACCATTATTGAACGTTATTTGTTTCATAATATTGAGCTGTTTCAGAAAATTGTTTTCTGATATTGATATCGTGGTGAGTCTATACCTAGTTTTCACTTCCAAAGTGAACTTCATATTAGGGTGCATTGAATTCATAAAGGTATTGAAGGAATCTGATTATCTATTTCTATCTGTAAAATAACTGATTCTGTCATCCACATATCTAAACCAATAAATTCACTGATTTTATAGCAGATGATCATTGAAGTTCAAATCATTTTGTTCTAAACATATTTTAAAATATGCATAAGATCTGATTGTATACTGGGGATTCACGTTATTACTCTGCATAACTTAATCAATTTTATCGCACATTGAGATGAAACACTCGGGTAGCGATTAACTACATCAACATTATATGTACACTATGTTAAATTTTTTTTATTAGATCTGAAGATTTTTTGATAGAATCTGATATTTCATGAATGGAATGATGTCTGTAATATAACGTGAAAGTTTGATTGCTGGGGCTGTAACCGTGTAAAGGTGCCTTTCCATTGGAGCGTTTTTTTTTCTATGAAAGTCATTTAGTTTAGGTTGAAACACTCAATTGATGAATATGAAATCTATTTTTATTGATTTGGTATCATCAGTGGAATATTTGTGTTGTATATTGCGATATTATTTCTTCAAAACCACTTACTATGTTGTTCGAGTATCGAAAGCTAATATTGCACAATAACTGGACGACTATTAAAAGAGACTTAAAAGAGAGCGGATTTATTCTGCAGGATATTCAACCAGATTCAGCGTGCATTCTTAGTGCATTTTCGCTAGTCCTAGGGATTGTTGTTATATTCAGTTACTATTATTGTTTTCATCACAAAATTATTGATGTGCTTTTTTGTGGACAGTGAAGTGAAAGCAGGTAAGTCTAAATTGTTCTGTTTTTCATGAAATTAATTTGATTCTATTGGGAATTGACAGGATACTATATTAGATGGATATACTAGATTTCCGACTTTAGGTGGGAAACATTCATACTTTGGTTATGTAAACGGTGCCTTTAGTTTAGAGTTTGAAATGGAATTCACTCATTGTTCATCAAATTCTTTCTTGAGTCTGATATTGCAGTTTATAGTGAATAATCATTCAAATAATTACCTTCTGATTTCTCAATAATTTAATTGCTGACAATGTTGCGTCAAGAGTGCTCATGTTAAGGACAGAAGAACTTTCATGTAATATCGTATGGGCTCAAGGAATCATTTCAGTTTGAAGAATATTCTGCTAAAAATTCTAATATCGCTCAGTAGGGCTCAAAGAATCATTTCGATGTGTGCTGTTCCTTTTGATTTGAAAAAGACGTATTTCAAGAATGGATCCGGACAAGAGATAAAGCTGAAACTCCCAACAGTAAGATACGAAAAATTCACAAAAGAACCCCTAAGAAAGAAGGATCGAAATGTTCAAAATCAAAATTGGTAATAATGTGGCTGGAAAATATTCCAAAAATACCCAGCCACTACTGTCAAGCAGAAAGCAAGCGAATGTACGTTGAGGATTGAGCATATGCATTAAGTTTATGTTCAGTGGAGCCAAAGTAATAATCTTTACGCTGCAAAGAGAAGAAAATTACTCGAAGTATTGGAGGCACAAAAAATTTCAATTTTGAAACCAAGAAAAGACCAGTCTGACGTGCGTGTAGCATGCAAAGAAGGAAATGTTACCGAGGACCAATTTCAACTGCATATTACAAAAAAAATGGAGCAAGAGTCGCGAAGAAATTGGCTATCGATGAAATGTCATCTGATGTTATTATGATATTACAAAATGAAGTTAGCTGTTCACAACTTCACAATTTACGTGAAAAATACAAAGGATGTATACATGTTTGTGTGGCACGAAGGCGAGGGTGGAGTTGCCGCTAATAATATAACTAGTTGTATAGTAAGTTTTATTCGGGAAAAATGCTCATCCTACAAGAAAATTATTCTCATATCAGATGGATGTACTTCTCCGAATAAGAATAAAATACTCTGTAGCGCTCTATTGAATATTTTGTCAGGCATGGGAATTGAAATTCGGCAAATTATTTTGGAGAAAGGACATACGATGATGGAGGTGGGCAGAGTGCACTCCGCTTAGAAAAAAAAACAATTTAATTCTCCAATATTTTCTCCCCCTGATTATATTAATCGAATGAGATTAGCAATACCTTCACAGCCATATAAAATAAATTACGTGGAATATGGTTTTTCAAAGATTTCGAAAATGTTCCAGGTAATTTTGTAACTATTAGACCTGTTGAATGTGCTGATGATCCTATCGTTAATGATATTCGAGCATGTCACAGAAATGGAGAAGTTAAATATGAACTACGCCACACAAGATTTTGCCACAAAGAAGAGTGGGTGTGATAGAAAATTTTCAAGTGGAGGTACTATACACTTCTCCAATTAAAATTGATACATCTAAATAAAATAGCCTTCAGTCGTTAAAAAAATATATGCACAGAGATTATCACGCATTTTATGACTTTTGTTGAATCAGACACTGAAATGTGATCTCATTTTTATACTTTTTAAAGAAGCCGTTCTCAAATAATAAGAATGTACATTCAGTGGTGCAATAAATTAAAAAAAACGCTATGTGATCAAAATTATGGTAGAATAGAGTCACCATACCCTAGAAAAAATGTATCCATGTGCTTATTCTGCACAAAGTGATTTTGAAACACAGTTTCATTTTCAGCTATGTGCAGTAAATATCTTGTAGATATTTTGTAACCTCAATGCTCTGATATTTACGACAAATTGATGAAAATACAGTTATTAAAACTCCCAATTTGCTAGATGGTTAAAAATTACCAGTACTATACGGTGTGACTATTGAAAGAACTGGTTTTTCGTGTATACTGTGAAGTTGTACCAAAACACATGGCGATTTCTGAAAGCGCAACGACGAAATACGATATTGACTGATTCACTCTTCGATTCAAGGAATTTTAATGTAATATTATCAATTATTTTCCTCCTCCTATTATCAATTAATGTCCTCCTCTTCAGGTATGTACCTGCTTCTTTTAAATGTACTACTCGTCAGATGAAGCAACTGTGTGATGAAACACATCCTAAGTTTGTGAATATAGCAAAACAACAGCATTTTTTTATTAAATTGAAAAATGTATATCAATTTTCAATCAATATTATACGTTGATTTTATGTATTAGCTGTAGATTTTCCTAATAAACTTGAATATCGATATAAAGGGTGGAATAATGAATTTCGTCAGAAAGAAAGAAGAAAATGTTTTTGATAAGGTTGGAAGATATGGCTCATTGAAACATCGACAAAATATGGAAAACAGCCTATATATCGTAAACCAAAAGAAATGGAAAGAAAAATTGCCTGTTTAAAGTTAGCCTCTTTGCGTTTTATCACTTTCTGAAGTATTTCCGTTCACTCCGGAAAACTCCAATTCTAAAAATTTCGAATTCATTTAATCAGAATAAGCATTTAACATGAGTAAATTCATTGCCTACTACACAATTTGAATATAGTCGTTATTAATGTGCATGACTGTACTTGAAACTGTAATTAAGACAACAAATATTAGAGAACTAGAATATCAACTTATTCTCTATCTAAAGTATCACTCACCACTTGCATTCCAACCACCTTCAATTTGAAAGGAAGAAGTGGCCACTCCAAATTTAAGATATTTTGGAAACTTATCTTGTGCTTTTGCATGTACATTATACCATAAGAAGAATACAATACAGAAAGCATTGAAATTAATCATAGTACCCTGCATTTTCCTGTGCAATCTGAAAGTGGAATGTGAAATGAAAAGTTTCAGTTTATCATTGGAATGCTTCTTTCAACTTATCTGTAAATATGTACGTCGATTGAGATACCAATATTTTTCATTGATAGTGCTGATATGTTTCAATGAAATCTGAATGTGGAACATTAAATATTTCCTCCTTACCCTTTACAGAGTGTCTAATATTAATGTCCCAATAACTAGGGATCTAATATTTCATCAAAGTAATGCTACTTTTTTATCTGAAATTATCCCGTAAGATCCTCCCCTGGTGAAATATTCATCCCCAAATGTAAGGCAAAAATTGTTTTCAATTAATCAAATCTGTTCGGTTCAATAGAATTCAACAAAATCCAAGTAACAAATAAAATTTTACATTACAGTGTTATTCGTTTTTCAGTTTCGTTTCAAAGGATCAAGGTTTGAACTGCTCCTAACGTTCATTAACCCTTAATTTAAAATTAGATAAAGTTTTTCTAAATCAAAAGAAATTTTGAATTTTTCTAAATTCATTGCCTGAAGTAAGGTAATTCAGTTTTCTACCCTTTGGGGCTGAAGAACAGAGAACAGTTTGGATGCAATGGGTAGATTATGTTCAGTCTTGTTTGTTTTTAAGGAATGAAGTTTGGTGTTCTTTATATATTTCTTTGAAGGAACGACCACTCTGACGTATGCATTAATGCAGTCTAGATGAAATAACTTATAAACTCCTGATTTATCTGAGTTCTCCATTGAATTTTCAGCACTAAATAAGATTGACGACAATTTATTTCGATGTCTGAATGCAATTTAAGATAGGGTTGTTGTTGACATTTTCACTTATCTCCTCAAACTGTTATAAGAGTATGAATTTTTCTAACGTGTTGGTATTTATAATTGGATCTATTTGGCTAATAGCTGTAAGTAATTGTTTCCGTTACTGTTTTGTCAATTGAGCCACGATCAATGGTTTCAATTCCTTCACCAAGATTTTGTAATGATAAAGGTAACGGAAATACTTTGTTGTTCGTTGAGCTATAAACTGAAATTTTGTTAATTTGGGTGGTTGGAATTTTGGGTGTACATACCAGGTATGTAATTATGAAACCGGAATTTTTTTGATAGAAAATACACGTTTATTGTATGAAAATGATACAAAATAGTTCATTCAAAGTATTGCCCATTGCTAGCTACATATTTTTCCCACCTCTCTGTTAATTTGTGGATACCACGTCGAAAAAACTGTTGATCTTTTGAAGCTTCGTAAACTAGTCACTGAGCCATTTCCGTAAATTTTCGTTAGCAACGAAGCGTAGCTCAGCAAGTGTATGTCCTATCGATGCAAATAATTTATAATCGGATGGAGCCAAGTCTGAAGAATAAGCCGTATGCGGAAGTATTTCCCTCTCAATCGTTTCCTTGGCCGGTTTTGCTGTATGCGATGATGCATACTCATGAAGCAAAATCACTTTGTGTTTCCTTTTTAGATACTCTGGGGCTTTTTCATGCATTTCTCTATTCAAATCGATCATTTGTCGTTGGTAGCGTTCAGTATTAATTGTTTCTTCAGGTTTTAGCAGCTCGTAATAGATCACACCCTTCTGGATGCCTCCAAACACAGAGCATTGTCTTCTGTCCATAGCGATTTGGTCTTGCAATCAATGTTGCTGGTTCGCCTGGAATTACCCATTATCTTTTACGTTTGAGATTCTTCAAATATATCCACTTTTCATCGCCAGTCACAACTCGATAGAAAAATGATTTTCTATTGTACCTGGCTAGCAGCATTTTTGCAAATGGTTTTCCGATTTTCCTGCTGTCTTTCATTCAGTTCATGTGGAACCCATTTTTTCTCCTTCTGAATCTTTCCCATGGCTTTCAAACGTATGAAGACGGCTTCTCGTGTCACATTCAATTAATCCGCGAGTTATTTTTGAGTTTGAGCATCATCTTCATCCAACAATGCTTGCAATTCGTTACGTTCATACTTTTTTAGTGGTTTCCTTGTTTTTCGTTTCTCACGTCAAAATCGCCATTTTTGAATTCTTCAAACCACTCAAAGCACTGTGATTTACCAAAAACATGCCCACCGTAAGCTTCGACTTCGACAATCATTCGATGCGATTCTGCAGCAATTTTCTTCAAAGGATAACAGAAAACCAATGCTGTCCGCAAATCGTAGTTTCCAGGCACAACATTCCACAATTTTTACGCAAATACAAACTATGCTGTTATGTTTTCTACTATTAGGTTTTCTAAAATTGCTGAGGTTAATTGTGTCATTTGAATGGAAAATTAATAGATTTAAAAATGAAAATTGATCGTTTTCCTCTTTAATTTAAAATTTGAATATTATTTACAGTGACTACCGTTTGAGAATTTGGAAAAATGAATGGTCCAGCAGTACCCTTCAAGGAAATAAATATGTCATCGGCGTATCCATACCTAAGATGAATTTTCAGAGGCAAGTTTGAACTTAGTCCTTTTTTTTATGTTAGACATGAATATGTTTATCCGCTAGAAGGAAGCTTAGTAGAGACCCAATCGCAAAACCGCTAGTTGTTCATATATCACAATGTATCAGAGGCTTAAGACGTGATTGTTCTAACATATCAGACGTTTAGTTAATACTTTCCTTCCTCTGAATGCTTGAAAATATGTTATCTTCATCTAAGCTTAGGAAATAGGAATTGTTCGGTGAAGTGAAGTTCTCTAAATTTAGGTTTATTTTATTGAATTTTTGATTGTTTCTTTAGGAGTGAAGTTTGCCATCCTTTTGAATATCATATTTAATTCTTTTTATAATTTGTAACTGGGACTACTAACAAATTGAACAACTGGGCGGATCGGAACATTTCCTTTGTTGGCTTGTATCGGATCATATAGTTGAGGTGGGCTTGGATGCATACTTGTATAATAATAACGAGGCTTAGTTGTTCGATATAACATTTTTTAGCTGTAGGATCATAGGAAATTTCTAGTCATTGTATTTTGTCATTAAAATCATTCATTTTGTCTATGTATTCTAATTTTTGAATATATCTGCTTTGGTGTTCGTAAGAACTTCGGTCCGAACTTTTTTTATAGATTTTATGATGTTGACGGTTAGATTTTCTTCTTTAATTTTAAATTTTCTGACAGTTTTGTAAATTTTGAAGCTTTTATTTATGAATTGGTTTTTAATAGCGCAGTAAAGGATTCAACTGTTATTATTGAAGAATTTAAAGTTCTTTAGATTGCCCCAGAAGTTAGAAAATGCAATTACCTAGAATCAGTTAAAATTTTCAAATCACTTTTCAATTATCTCTTTCAGATAATGTACAACTAGACTGATTCCAAACATTCGATGGATTATAATGATATTTCCCTTTCAATGGTTGATTACTGCATACCTTATATCTGGCTTATCCAAATAACGGGCTATTATATATTTCATGTCACTTTGTACTTGGATTTCATACCGTTCGATGACGAACGAGAGTCCGAAACGCAGTAACAGTTATGTGTTAATGTAATATATTTGTTGCCATAATTATTTGAATTCTAAATACACAAAATCTAAGCGCCTGGCGAAAAGCTTTCTGATTAATTTTCTCCATTGTATATTCATAAGTTTTTTTGACAAATATAGTAGTCGTCTTCGGAATAATTATTGTCTGTCAAATTTGTACAATAATATTCTGTGTTTCGTTGATGGAGCATTATAGCGAGTGAGAATTTCAACTTTAGGGAAAACTATGATATTCTCAACTGTTTTATGAAGTGTAATATAAAAATGTCAATGGATTAAGTGATTTTCACTGGGAAAAGTAAATAATCATGGGTTGTTACTTATTAATAATACTACTTCGTAGGTTTCCGTAGTGAAGGCAAGCTTGTATCAAACCATTCGGTGGAATGAAAAACAAACTGATTAATTATGGATTATACAAAAACTCATCAAAAAAACTATAGAAAACCTCAACGGAAAACTGATGAAATCAATACATTAGCATCAACTGAAATGGAAATAACTTGCTCAATCCAAAGTAACATTACACAGCTCTACAAAAAAATTTTTTTTATTGTTGCCCTGGATATCATCGCAAATTTTTATGTTTTCAAGTGCCCAGACTACGAATATATTCATGAAAGTTCTCAATGTGCTCGTATTTTCATGATTTTTGCATTTCTTATATTTTGAACAATTATAAGCTTGTTAGAAAATAAATTTTCCAGTCATGATTAGGCTTCTGCGCAACTTTTTCGCGCATACAAACATCACCTGATCCCCACTCTCAGACCCCTTGCTCCACAGAACAGCTGAGATCTCAGTTATTTGACAATATTGAAGTACATATACACGTAAATCTGGATAAAGTGTCATGGATTAATATTTTGTTTCAATTACTGAATATCCATTCTTATATATTTGTCTTCTAGTCTAAAATATGAGTTCGTCACGAAGAAAGTGTAAATATTGTAGTGATTTATTTTGTTATACTTGCGGTGTTTATATACCAAAAAACAAAAAGAAAAATCACAGACTTTGTCAAGGAGACTTATGTTGAATATTTTGGTTTCAAAATGGACAAATTAGGTAAACCATGGGTTCCTAATAAAATTTGTAAGTCCTGTGTTGAGTCTTTACGGTTGTGGAAAAAAGGTGAACGTTCTGGATTAGACTTTGGTATTCCTATGATCTGGATGGAGCCTACGAATCATTTAGATGATTGTTACTTTTGCGTAGTAGATGTTAAAGGTTTTAATCGAAATCAAACGTGGAGATACCCAGACTTACAGTCTACGAAATGTCCGGTTCTACACAGTGAAAATCTCCCTCGGCCCATATACATTTCAAAAGTAATTCGCATGCCCTCAGAAACAATGATGTTACCAAATTCACAGAAATCAGGACCATCTACTAGTGGAAGTGAATGGGAAGGTGAAACATCTACGCCAAAGTTATTTTCTCAAAATGAACTCAGTGATTTAATACGTGATCTCAATTTATCAAAACAAGGATCAGAACTGTTAGCCTCAAGATTGAAAGAAAAAAATTTATTGGCACCAACAGTAACAATTACAACATACAGAACGCGAGAAAAAGAAAATTTTTAGTGAAAATGAAGGATTAGTGTATTGTAATGATATCGCGAAGCTGCTTATAGACAAGGGTTTAAAAGAGTACAAATCTACTGAATGGCGCCTTTTTATTGATAGTTGCAAAAGAAGTTTAAAATGCGTCTTATTGCACAATAGAAATAAATTTGCATCAATTCCAATTGCCCATTCAACGAAACTCAGAGAAGAATATGAAAATGTAAAATTAGTTTTAGAGAAAATTAAATACTCTGAGCATCAATGGCCGATCTGTGTGAATTTAAAAATGGTTAATTTTTTACTTGGCCAACAAAGTGGATATACAAAATACCCTTGCTTTATTTGTATGTGGGATAGTAGAGCAAAGCAACTTCATTGGGAACAAGATGTTTGGCCTGTAAGAAATTCTTTAACTGTCGGTAAAGCCAACGTAATAAGGGAGCCGCTGGTGAGCAGAGACAAAATCATACTTCCACCATTACATATTAAGTTAGGTATGATTAAGCAATTTGTAAAAGCGTTGAACAAAGACGGAAATTGTTTTAATTACATTTGCAGAAAATTTCCGAAGCTTAGTATGGAAAAATTGAAAGGTGGAATATTTGATGGTCCTCAAATACGGCAATTGATGAAAGACTCAGATTTTATCAAAGTTATGACTGTTCCGGAAAGTAAAGCTTGGAAAAGGTTTGTGTTGGTTGTCGAAAATTTCCTAGGTAACCATAAAGCAGCAAATTATGAAGAAATTGTGCAAAATATGCTGACAAACTTTCAGACTTTAGGAGCAAATATGAGTATTAAGTTACACTATCTCCGCAATCATCTAGACAAATTTCCGGATAATTTAGGAAATTATAGTGAGGAACAGGGAGAGCGGTTTCATCAAGATCT
The DNA here is from genome assembly GCA_013387265.2 of Cryptolaemus montrouzieri. NCBI lineage: Eukaryota > Metazoa > Arthropoda > Insecta > Coleoptera > Coccinellidae > Cryptolaemus > Cryptolaemus montrouzieri. Next base: position 55,061,647 of record JABFTP020000185.1, on the reverse strand, counting down.
AAAAGTGATGGAAGAAAGGTATCAAGGTCGATGGGATTGTCACATGATGGCAGATTACTGCTGGTCTTTGAAAAGAGATTGTCCCCTGAAAAATTATAGAAGAAAAGCTCATAAAAGGCGTTTTATGGAAATATGTAATATATTTTCGACATTTTCCTCTTTATTTACTTCGATTTATCCGAATTTCTCAAAACATAACTGACATTATAAATATATCTGTTATTTTGTTTCTTGTTTTACGTTTTTGGTTATGTAAAATGAAAATAAAGATTTGAAAAGAAATCAGAGCAAATCCTACAAAATCATTGATAGTTTCACGAATTGTGTGCATCAATAGACCCAAAATCCATTTCATATCTAGGGCAACAAAACCATTGTAGACCAGTGTTATTAAATATCTAAGTACAGCCCTATATATCAATTTCACGAACATCTCAATGGTTTACTGCAATAATTCTGGTAAATCCCTTCCTCAATTTATGAACCCATTTGTTCCAAAATTTCTCTAAATACGAATCATAAGTGAGGAACAAAATTCATGCTTTATGATGTTAACTAAACCTAACCTAACCTATCCTAAACTGCCTTTCTCAACATATGGTGTATTATTTATTGAAAATGAATGTTACCTTCATTTAATGTGTCTGGCTTATTTTATTACATGGCTCTACATGTGCAATCGAGCCCTTTAGAATGTATTTATCGTTCATGTCTTGGAATGAGGCAACTATAAAATTTAGAGGAAAACCAGAACTTTCGGAAACTAGACAATTCTTGATAATTTTTGTCGACCAATGAGATGTATTCTCTACCCGAATCTAATGGTTTTATATCTAATAATATCTTCCTGCTCTTTGGACAGCCACTATATTTTGTATAAACCTTTAGCCCAGTTTTCTACAGTTAGTATTCGAGTTATATAAATAAACTAAGATATAATGAAGTGTTCAAAAGACTTTTCAAATTTTACAATTCATATCTAGTGTATGCAAAATATAGTCGCATATTCCGCGAGTCACAGACACCAACGTTTCTCACGTCAGAATTTTCAACGATCTGTTGTGTATTTTGTTTCATGAAATATCCCAATTGTGTATATAAAACAGAATTCGATCCCTTAATTGGCCTAGTAGGAGTTCACGAGAAGTACAAGTTTAGTAAACATAGCCCAATCTTCCAGGAAAGTTGAAGAACGATAGAATTTGTCTCGTGGGAACGAACATGTAATTCATTCAAGGCACGATCGGTTTTAGCGTGGTTTGCTTCATTCGGGTTGGGGCTTGGAATTTCATAATTTCGAGGGAACTCTAGTGAGATATTCATCTATAATTGAAGATATTATGCCAGAAATAATGAATGAAAATCTTTTGGAAAAATACAACACCAACAGGACGGGGCCACTGCCTATAATACACACAAGACAATATCTATCGAACCCATCATCTTAGGGTAGAATATTCACGCATATCGTCATAAAGGGAACAACGTAATTTCAAGATAGGCTCGTCGTTTGACTCAATGCGGTACGTATATAGGATCCAAAATTTGTACCAGCAATGTGTCGAATTCAAATGCACTAATAATATAAATAATATAAAATATAAAAATGCAACTTTATTATTTCGTGTTTTCCAACATTAGGAAGTGATTTTCAAATGTTTCAATAGATCTCACACTTTATTTTCCTTCATCGGCTACTGCGAATCGATTTTTTTCTCATCAAAACAGAAATGTTTTTATTTCATTTTCGAAGGAATGTTGGTTATCTTTTCGATAAAGCAAATTATCCATAATACTTTACTGATTCTATAGATTTTTCACGGTTGCCCTTCCAGAAATAATATTATATACTATTTATAACATCAAAATAACATTTTTCGTCTTCCATCAAAATTAAATACCAAAGTGTCATATATATTTGTAAAGGTATTAACGGAATGTATTCGATTATGTAAAAATATACAGGGCGTTCTATTGAAAAAACTATATCTTCAGTCTATTTAGTGCATATCTATTCGTATCTCGAAAACGGTACTATGAAAGTTTTGTTAACTGAATCATGTTTTATCAAAAAGTTGCACCACTTCATGGGAAGCGCATCCACATATCTTCATAAGTTTAGATTTACTATTCAAGAACAACGAATTCGGAACACCCTGTACTATTCTTTCTAGCAACATTATCATATTTGCGATGGAAACAGCATAAACCAGGTTCTTAAGGTTAATCCAGAAATAAAGATCCAGAGAATTCTAGCCAGGAGACCAAGGAGGCCGTGTTTCATTTCCGGCATAGGTATCCATGAAAATAGATCGTGTTCAAATACTCTCCAAAAAACGGTTGAGCTTGATTGTGCCTAAACCACACCATCTGCAGTGATGCCAGTGGAAATTGGTATAAAAGTTCTGGCGAATTATTTTGCAAAAATTTCAAATAGTTCACACCATTCAATGGAAATGGTAATACAAATGGCTCAACGAAAGTGTGACTAACATATCCAGTCCAGATATTTATTTGGAACTGATGCCGTATTTGAAAAATGGCATAAAGATTTTCTTCAGTTCAATTATGTAAATTGTGTAAATTCGTAACTCCCTCTATCCGAAGGCCGGCTTCGCTGCGATAGAGGATTTATGTCACAAAGGCAGCATTTTGTTGAAGTTTTTCTAAAATCAATTCGAAAAATGCTTCGTTGCTGGAAAGCCTTCTGAGGAAAGTGATTGAACTTTTACAAGTGGTGAGAAAGAGAAAGCAGAAGCTTTCTTGAAATGGATGGATTTAGACGTATTTAATTATGTTGATAACCGTCTGTGGTATTCGTAGAAGATTCCGGAGCTACATTCAAGAATATCTTCTTCAGGAATTTCCAGAAACCATTTTTTGGAGTTAAACCTGGTATTCTGGCTCAATTAAATAAATTAATATTTCAGGGAGTACCTAAGTCCATGCAAAGTGTTGAGCAGTGTATACGTTCAGCATTAAAGGAAGAAACATTTATCTCATGACTTTTCAACTGACAAATGTAGATAAAGGAACTTATATGACAATTATTATTGATAAGTCATTTAATTTGTATCCAAAGCAGATGATTGACAGCAATGCAGAGGCTTCTGAATAATATCATTGTTTTCCTTATTCTGTTTATATTATGGTATAGTGTACATGGAAAATCACAAAATAAATTTCCGGAACAATTGAAATTTGGGGTGGCAACCGCCTCCTTTCAAGTGGAAGGTGGTTGGAATGCGAGCGGTGAGTGTATTTAATGAATTACTTTGGAAGAACACAGTTCGATCTACAGTTTGTTCACGATTTCATGTGACATCTAATAATTTAGTTCTTTGAAGAGATAGAGGATTGGCGAAAAGAAGAAAATTATCAAGTATAAAATGAGCCCACTTGTTCATACTATTATTTTGCTATAGAGTGTCTCAATATACAGGATATCCCAAGTTCAGTGGCCTATTAGACGTTCATGGATGGAATAATGCTATCGTTCTGAAATTTTAGTAGTTGATTAATCTGGCACGAAACTCTATTTCTGAAATATTTTCACCTCAATGGTACTTCCGGTTATACTTGAAGTGCATACCAACTTTGTTATTTAATATAGAGCACTCTGTATATTGATAATTAGTTCAATAACATGAAATATCCTATTTTCACTTGAAAATTATCGACTTCTCACTTTTCGGAAAAAATGGTATATCTCGAGAACGGAATGAGCTACCAATATAATGAGAGATATTTTGCAAACAAGAAACCATGCGGGACATAACTCATATCCGACTGAATCTCAGTCAGTATACAAAGTGCCCTTTTTCCGCCTCACATTTCGAAACGAAGAAACATCGAGAACTACGTTTTTTCATATATTTTTTTTATTCATTAGATTTGCCGTAAAAATTTAAATGAAGTTCCCCAAACATATCCTGTACCTGAGATTTCAAGTTTTCGACTGATGGCGAAAAAAACAAATTTTGCGTCACATGTTCAGATTAAACTTTATCGTTCAGCGTTCCTCAAAAATAAAAATCAATAGGCGTTAGGTTAGGTGACCTTGGAGGCCTCAAAGACGAACAGTTCGTTCAAATCCAACTATCTTTAAACATATCAGTTAAAATTCGAAAGTTTTCATTTGTTTGATGAGCTGGCGCTCCATAGAGTTGGTATCAACAATGCCTTGATTCAACTAATGATGAAGTGTCAACGAAGTCACTTACTACCATCTTAAAAATCTCCATATAAAGTTCAGCACTTAAGTTTTCATTATACTCAAAATACGAAAATCTGTTGTCCTTCAAAAGTGCAAGCACATTTAAACTAAATTTATTTTGAGGATTTCTTTCTCTCGTAATATGAGAATTTTGGTTGGCTGGCCCAAAAGTGTGAGTTATTCCGGTTGAAAACTTGTGTTCTGAGAAGAAAGATCTCGCACAGTTCTATTCGAAGCTGTGGATCGACAGCTTGTAGAGTTTGTACCAATAAAAATTTATAAGGGTGCAGTTTATGTTTCTTTAGAATTCTGTGAATACTACTATGAGATGAATTCAGACTATGCTCTGCTATTGCCAATGATACACGTGGATTAACATCAAAGTAAGCTAGAACCGCAATTTCATTGCCTTCATCGTTGACTACAGGCGATGAAAATTAATTATTATGGTCCGTTCCAATCGAAAGAAAATTTGTAACGTATCTCCTGAATTTTTTAGTTATCATAGACGGCATATTTGGATATAATTCGTTAAATCTTCTACAAGGTCTACTCACTTCAGTCTTATATCTCTATGAATGAAAAATAAATTAAGTATTTGCTCATTTGTGTAGCTATTGTCTTTAAACAATAATAGATTGTTATCTATGCACAGGGGTCTGTCTATGCTCTGGGATATGTCTATACACGTGCAGACATCTGAGTCTCCCTTACGTTCTCTTCAAGATGGCCGCCGAAGTAGTTGCTCCTGATTTGGTCTAGCTGAATATTCAGCTAAAACGACTGAGCAAGGATGATTTAATCTCAGTGATAAATTCCAAAAATAGCAAGTTGAAAAATGTAGCTAATAGGAGTGAAGATACCTTCGGTAAAATAAGCGACATGTTAAAAATACACTTTCTTGGCAATGTGAGTGAAAATGATTTTTGTGAAAATCATAATTACACATGCCTATCGAACGTTAATAGAAATTTAGTCGAAGGACAATGTGAAATGTCGGTTGTTCATTTGAAAGATTCTGACATGTGTATTATTTGCTTTCACATGCCCCCACAGGGCAATTTTTAACTTTTTTTGGAAATTTTAGAGAACATATTTAAAAGCTTGCCCCTCAAACGTAATATTATCTGTTGTGGCGATTTCAATGTAAAATTCAATAGCACTGATAACAGGACATCAGCCTTATATGTTTCATTTTGTACGTTTGGTCTTTTTCCACATATTTCCTCCCCAACAAGGGGCAATAACTGTTTGAATAACATATATGCCTCTAATGTTATGGCCAGTGTAGTAAGCATTGAGTTTTAGGACCACGATGCTCAAGAATTTGACATAAATATCCTTGTTAATCCTCCTAAATCATTGATTTCCAAAATTAGGCCTCTCACTTAACATGGTTTCAATACTATGCATCATAATCTCCATGGCCTAGACTGGGACTTCTTGAATAATGAACAATCGAGGTGTAATGATGGTTTTGAAATGTTTCATGATAGATTTCTTCACTCCTTCGATACAGCTTTTCCTGAGAGGAAAAGTACTGATGGCAGTGGCCCTGATCGTCGTGTTGGAGGGTGGTTTAATAAAGCACTTGCACAATTGAGAAGGCGTTTGCGATTCGTAGATAAACTATATAAACAGTCTAGAATGGAAGATTTTGGAATATTGAGAAACAAATAAAAGTATACCTATCGTCTCCAAATAAGGAAAGCGAAGGTCGCGCATAATGAAGGTTTGATCAGCAGAGCAGCGAATAAGTCTAAAGAGTCCTGGAAAATTGCTAACTCCTGAGTGGTGTTAAAAGTCCGAACCCTCCGATGTGCTTGACGCTGACAGATACAATGAGTATTTCACAACTATAACCGATATCTTATCGTCTAATATTCCAATATTCGATACAGTATGAGGTTAGTCAAAATGTTGTTTGTGATGCAGCTGAATCTTTGGGGGCTCTAAATCCACTGATTATTATGGCTCGTCTACTACCATCCTTAAGAGAAATATCAACAGTATAATTAGCACTTTAACCATTCTTATAAATAAATGTATCAGAGAGGGCACTTTCCCAGAATGCCTCAAAGTCTCTAAAACGATTTCTGTATTTAAGAAAGAGGACATTGACGATATAAGAAATTATCGTCCAATTTCTCTTGTACCGGTTTTCAGTGAAGTTTTTGAGAGGATACTGTGCAACCAAGTGGTAAGCCATTTTGAGGGAAGGGGGTTCTTCTCATCTGACAAATTTGTTTTCAGAAAGAACAAGAGTACATCTGATGCTGTTTTGTCCTTTATCATCAGAACAGTTGAGTGCTATGAGCTAGGTCTTCATTCACTCTTAGTTTCCGTTGACTTGTCGAAAGCATTCGATTGTATTTCTGAACATAAACTTTATACAAGCTCCATAAGTACGGTTTCAATGATATAAGTCGAAGCATCATATCATTTTTTCTTTCGGATAGAAAGCAACTCGTATATGTCAATGGTAAATACTCCAAATGCTTGTCCGTCGATACTGGAGTTCCACAGGGGTCCATTCTGGGGCCCGTGTTGTTTTTAATTTTTGTGAACGACTTTCCATATTATGTCGATCAGTCTAGCGAAACATTGTATGCGGACGATGCGACTCTGTCTGTCAAGAGTAGTGAGCTTGAAGAGTTTAGGGAGCTATCCGATGAAGTTAGTGAACGGGCACTTTTATGGTTTTCTACCAGCGGTCTGAGTATGAACGTAGAAGAAACCTGAACTATATTATTCACCTTGAGAATTAGGACTGATTTTTATGGCTCTGAGATAGTTGAATTCTTTGGCACTTATCTTGACCTTACCTTAAAATGGGATGTACACGCAAAACATTTCTCCACGAAAATTATTAAAAATACATTTTTACTTCGAAAGTTAGCTTCTGCCGTTTCTGCGACAGTTTTGAGAACCGTCTATTTTTCGACGATAGAATCTCACTTGAGATATTGTGTTGTTGCCTCCCGTATGCAGCTGTTTGGACTTCAGCGCCAAGCGGTAAGGGAATGCGGCAAATTAGCTTTTAGAGACTTGTATATTCTCACTCTTCCTTCTCTCTTCATCTGAGAATGTCTAGTCTTAGCTCACAAAAACAAAGATCTTATTTTGTCTAGCTCAGATATACATAATTATGACACTAGAAACATGAAATATCTCAGAATAGATACGTCCAGACTTAGTAAATCGCAAAATGGTCTGAACTTCTACTTCAGAACTTATTTCAATAATTTGCCCCTTCAGGTGGTAGACTTTTGGAGGAAAATCAAAGAAATCCTTATTACAAATGTGTTCTATTCTATTGAAGAATTTTTGAATTCTGATGTGTCTGTGTTGTAAATGTTCCTTTAGTTATAAGGTATTTTATGATATACAAAACTTATGTATCCCATATTTTGTTATTCTTAAGTCTATACGCAATATAAACAAACATTATCTGACCTGAGCAAGCAAACTTCTGTAATATTGTAAATGCACCAATAAAGTTTCTTCTTCCTCTTCAATTTCAGGTAGGTATTTAAAATATTCGTTTTTTCGCCACAACTTGAAACCTCAGGTACAGGGTATGTATGGGGAACTTAATTTACGGCGAATCTAATGAATTGAAAAAATATGGGTTACAATTTGAAAAAACCTAGTGTTCGATGTTTTTTCTTTTCGAAGTATGAGGCGGAAAAATAATTACTCTGCATACTGACTGGGTTATTTCATGAACGAAACAAGCTAGACTTGTGTTTGGTATTTTTTTTCGTAATTGGAATAGTAAGTGTTATCGAACCAGAAATCAATATACAGGGTGTCCTATATTGAATACCAACATTTGTATGCACTTCCGCTATAGCCGGAAGTGCCAGAGTTTCGGATCAAAATCAAGCACCAAAATTTCAGAACGATAGCATTATTAGTTCTCCATAAACGTCTAATAGGCCACTCAACTTGGGATACCCTTTTCATGTCGCCAGAATATTGAAAAATCTAAAGGGTCAAAAGGTTATTATTACTAATCTTCCTAATGATTAAATGAAAGAGGTTTGATTTGTTTCTAAATATCTGACGATCTAACTACACCTATTATGTTTGAAGACATCGACGATAACTCATTGAATGGTAATATAACATAACTAATTAATACTTTTTGAGATTGTTTCATTGGAAAAATGTTTAATTCGAACTGAAAACTTGATAAATTCTGACGAAAATTAAATTAACTCAATAAACCCAAAACAATGTACATCTTCTAGCAATAATTGATCTAAAAGTAAGAAAGTAAATAGTCTGTATCAGCCTGCACTATTACGTAGAATTGAACTATGTGGGGAAATTTCTTTTTTGTTCAACGGTTTTTGAGTTATAATGCAAAATTCCATTTTTTGAATATAGGCAACACTAATTTTGTTGAATGGATTTTTTTCCCTTCAGAGATATATCACACATGAACTCAATTTTTTCATTCCGGACGTGTCTTAATGAAAAATCAAAAATTGCATGACTTTTTCCGAACTTTATCCAGTAACTCCCTTGTCTGAGAATTGACTCAGATTTGAGTACGATTATAACTTTTTTCTAGTTTACCGAGAAAAACGGTATTTTTTAGGGAAACGTACTTTCTGATATTATTTTATATACAGAGTGCTCAAAATCACTTGATAACTGAATAAAACTAAATTCGTTTTTTCAAATACGAGTACCTATCGTTTTATTTCATTAGAACCTTATTTTAAATTGGTATTGATTGGTATTAGGTTTCCCTGAAACTAAAATCGCTCCGTTTGATTTTTTTCCGATTCTATCAAAAACCTGCAGTTCAGTCGGAAAATTAAACCATTAGGCGGTGGAACATAGAAGCAGACAGAGATGATTTAATACCTATGCCAGTTTCTATGTACCACAATGTTTCATCTAAGGTACTATGAGTTATTATGTTATTAGCAATTACACTAATGGCAAATGAATACTCAAATTACGATATTATGAATTTATCAATCAAGGCCAATATCAAACAACAATAACTCGAACTTGCAGATCGAAAAGTACCCAACTTTACGACCAATTTGCAGAAAACAATTCAGAAAGTTACGATCAAATTTTGTCATTTATGGAAAATAAACAGCGAAAAGGGTAGAGTACCAACAATGAAGATATGCAGATATCGCAGTGGGTTATTTTTATGCTAATTTGTATGCGTCGCTACATGCTGTTGTTGCAGATTTGTTGAAGTTGACCAAGAATGATGAATACATTCATAATATCGTCGTTTGAGTGTTTATTAGTTTAAAAGTTAGTAATATTGCTATTTTCAAATAACTTCTAAATGTCATCCTGAGATCGATATTCATAGAGCTGAACATAGAATATTGTGAAACATATAAATTGGCATCGAAATTGAATCCACTCTGTCAGTTTCTATGTTCCACAATTTAAAGAATTAATTTTCGGAAGGAGCTGCAGGTTTTTGGTAAAATCAAGAATAGAATTGATAGAAGTCATTTTAGTTTTAGGAAACCTAATATCAATCAACTAATTTAATATACTGTTCTGAAAATGAAAACATTGAATAATTTGTAATTTTTATTGCAAGAATTGATTTCTGAGCTGTCATAATGACACAGATACTTAAGCTATTTAAATCATACTATGTAAATTCTGTAAATTCACGTACTCTTACTAGGCGAAATTAGGTGAAAGTTATACAATTTTCGATTGCTCATGAAAAATGATTGAAAGTAATTGAGTGTACCTGTGATATATTTTCAAGAAGGAAAGAAACTCGATTTAACGAAATCAAATGTTTCATATTTAATAAACCACAAGTTGGCACTTCAACTCAAAAACCATTGGACAAAAACGAAATTTTCGTACTTAGTTTGATTCGATTATATAATGAAACCATTTCTCCATAACTTCAAGAATAATCGAGATATTGGCACTTTATTGATTCCGAAAATTTCAAAAATATACAAATAACTCGAACACGAAAAAAAGTGAATTGAGTCCTTGCGGTAATGAATTTCTCAAGCTAAAAACACGGGGAAGGAAGAGGTCATTTTCATCTATTTGCAATTTCACATAGCTGCAGTACTGAAACGTCGAAATCTGTCCACCTAGTACATCACTTGTATGCTTTTTTCTGTAGGCAGATTCCTACAGAATGTGTGAAGGTTTCCAAAATTTCATTTGAACTCTTCTATATCATTATAACTTTCTCTATATAATAAATCCTGGGATAGTGCCAGAGAAAAAAAACTAGCGAAATACTGGCTTAAAAATTCTGTGACATTTCTTGGCTGGTGTGACAGCACACCGTCATGCTGAAATTATACTAACCTTTGAGAGAAGCGAATTTCATCCAAAAATCCTCAGCTATGTTCTCATTTATTATATCATAATGAAACTCACCGACTAAAACGAAGTAGGCCAAAACACGGTAGTTCATCAACCCGTATCAAAAAAACAAGACCAAGTCGCAGTTGGTTCCCGTTTGGGATTTACATCGGACCACTAATGTATCTCAATGTGATTGAATAATCTGTCACTGGTCACCCTCACTTTGTCAGTACACTGGCAGAATTGGGGATTTCCTCTTGACTTTTCCTGAAATCTTCTAGCCGTCGCTCATAATCCTCTGGCTGCAGAAACAGCGCTGTCTCATGTTGATATTTATTTCTTCTGAGGATTCGAAAATCCTTCAAATTATTATCGTCTGCAAAAGTTGCCAACATGAATTCTAGGGATTCGCAACTGTTCTAAAACATCCTTTGTAATTTCTTCATTTTCTGGTTCATTGTATATTTTTCTCTAAGTGCTTTGAAATAGCCAGTGTTTATAATATTCTGTTTCAATCTTTGAGATATAGACTTCATGTTGAGATTATACATTTATTAAAAACCACTGAACAAAAACTTTTTCGAGACGTCTTTGCATTCTACTCAAAAAAGTTTCCGTAGAATGTCGAAATATTTTCACCTAACTTTGATAACAACCGGAGTATATAGAAATCCCGGAAAACCGAGATATCTGGAATAACTTCAAAACAAAGAACATAGCTGCTGAATAATGTAGGCAGTATAAACACCTCAAAAAAGTCTAGGGAACACTCCTGAATATCGATATATCGTATCCAGAGCGATCAATATGGATGATTTTTTTCAAGAAATGAACACCCGCATCAATTTCTCAACAAATTATGTAGAGTGCCGCAACAGATTTCTTTTTCTTTTATAAAAAACTAAAAATGCAGCAGATGCGACGCTGCTTTTCAATCATTTCATGTATTCAGTGTTTGAAATCAGTTAGTTGGCACTTTGTTTCTGTTGTAAGCACAAATAAAAGATTCAAGTTTGTGATTCGACCATGGAAAGACGACATTTGAATAGACAAGAGATGTTACGAGCCGTTGGCATGTTCCAAGCTGGGAGCTCACAACGGGAAGTATCCAGGGTTCTGGGAAGTAGCCCAAGTGTCATAAACCGTTTATGGTCGCGTTTCAATGAAACAGGTAGCGTAGAAGAACGCCATACAGGTCGTTTCAGGATTACTACAGTCGCCCAAGACCAAGCCAGAAGAGATCGTACTACCACAGCATCTCAATTAGCTCAAGAGCTATCACGAGTTCATAATGTATAAATTTCCGACCAAACTGTGAGAAATCGACTGCACGAAGGTCAACTCCACTCTAGACGTCCTTTAAGAGTTCCACAACTGACCCATGGAAATCGCGCTGCTCGTTTAGCTTGGTGCCAAGAACACGTAAACTGGGATCAAGAGAGGTGGGCCACAGTTCTCTTCAGTGATGAATCTAGATTAAGTTATTATCCCGATTCGGGAAGAATTCGAATATGGAGGTAACCTGGAAAGCAAAACCGTCTCCAGCATGCTCGAGAAGTTGTTAGACAGGGAGGCGGATCAGTGATGTTTTGGGGAGGTATACGCCTTGGTGGAAGAACTGACCTCGTTTTCATACAGAACAACCTCACGAGAAATTCTTATGCAAATGAGATAGTTTTACCTGTAGTGGTACCGTATCTCCAAACAATGGGTCAAAATCCACTCTTCCAACAAGATAATGCCCCTCCTCATCGTGCAAGAGTTGTCTTGAACATTCTTGAAGAGAATAATATATATCTTCTACCGTGGCCATCCTGCTCCCCAGATCTGAATCCTATCGAGCATGTGTGGGACACCCTAAAAAAATCTCCTGCGTCAAAACGTCTTCCATCATGAACAGGAGCTTCGATTAGCAGTTCAGGGGGCTTGGAATGACTTAGGCCAAAATGTAATAGACAATTTAATATTGAGCATGCCGCAACGATGCCAAAGTGTCATTAATAACAGAGGTGGACCTTTTGTGTACTGAAAAATATAAGTGCTTCCATATCGTTTCGACAATATTAGTTCAGGATTTTTTGTTGTGTTTTACCAAATTTCGTCATTTTCAAATTTCAAATTTTTTTTTTATTATAGGAGCTTTGGAGAAGTCGAATATTATTTTGTTTTCTTGAGAATACATTATATGCAATACATCCTAACAAAAACCGAAAGATTTCTATAAATTCGAATCATCAAATTCATATTTTAAAGATATTGGTAAGTGTTCCCTAGACTTTTTTGAGGTGTTTATATACCGGTTGGCTCAGCACACGGAAGATTAGTCACATTTCGCGACCGATTTTGAAATCTTATTTTGCATATTAATATGTAGTGCTGTAGTGACTAAAAACTAAAAATATTTTAGACTATACAGGGTGGCCATTATTAAGTTACATACTAAAGTAATGATTTTTTTTAGATAGGACATCCTATAATTTGTTTCATTTTCGTCTTCAATATTGATTTGAAAGCTTCAGGTATACAACTATTTTGATAGTAATTATTGTTGCTTCAACATATGACATATTTTGTTGATCTATGTCGAAAACGATTTTTTAAGTTGGGGCTCCTTCAAATGTCATTTCATTGGTTTCTTTTCAAATAGCATACTTATTTCTGAAGGGTCGAATGAATAGTTTATAATAATACATTTCGAATGGTACCTAGGTTCCCTATACCTATTTTCAACGGTATCGAAGATATTCGAAAGTTTAGCCAATTTTTATCGAATTTCAAGAAATATTCCAATTTTCCACTTCAATTTATAGCTTAAGCTTACACTGGCTTTTCCCCAGAATTTTCATTTATTGATTTCATCATACTCAGTGAATCAGATTCCATTATCGACCTAATTCCAATGAAGAGATCATGCTCAATACAGGCAAATTTCATCGAGGTAATTAAACAATCGAGATCTCTCTATCGCATTCCCTGTAATTAGCTGTTACCTACTTAATCCTAATCAATCTAATGTTGCTGTTTAATATTAGGGGATCAAGTATCCCTGCATAGTGTTCACAGTTTCATGTTCCTTTTACTATCGGTTGGAAAATTCCAATATAAATAATGTTGCTATTTGATATAAATTTCAAACTGAGGTCTTATCCAATACAAGAACGAATTGATACGATTGCCAACAGAGTTAACTTCGAAAGATACCCGAACTCAAGACATCCAGACATAAATTCCCTACAAAAACTACTACAAACATTTCGTTAAACCGGCAACGTAGCTCATAAAAAACTAACAGACAAAAGCGGAAGACAGAAGATGACGAAAACGAAATGACAGTTGTAGCGACCGCCGTTGAAATTCTAACTACTAATCAGCGGAAGATTGCCGATGAAACCGGAATTAGTAGAGGAAGTGTATCCAGAATCTTGAAAAAACACGGATTCCATCCGTCTCTCGTTCTAGTCCACCAGGAGCTATGGAAAGTTGATTTTGAACGTCGATTTGCGATCTGTTTATGGATGTATAAATGATCGGAAGAAATGAAAATTTCGCAGAAAATATAATGTTACCGAATGAGTGCACTTTCCACAACAACTCCTCAGTGAATCTGTCGTCAGCCGTACACGCAGCATCCATGGGAGGTAAATACTTGTGGCGCAATCAAAGGCCCGCATGTCATCGAACCATTTTCTTCAATAAACACCTAACCGGAAATATATTTTCGAGCTATCTTCGTGATCATCTACGAGAATTGATAAAAGATGTGACGATCGACGTAAGGCAAGGAATGTGGTTCCAATTGGATGGAGCTCCTGCACATTTCACTGCCATTGTCTGGAATTTCATGCATACACATGGTGGATTCGGAAATTGGCCTGAAAGATCGCCTGATCTAACTTTCCTTGACTTTTTTTATGAGGGTATGAAAAAGAAATATTATTTATAACTCCGCCAACGTTGGTTGACGATATGAAGGAGGATAAGAGAAGCATTTCTATCGGTAACACCAGAAGTGCTAAAAATCGTTAGAAGATCATTTGAAGACAGTTAAGGTTAACATTGTGTATGGTTCAAAATTAAGGTGATTTTGAACATCTTATGTGAAAATGATATGGAAAGTCTTTCTATCTTCATTTTACAAATGTGTCGATTTAATTATTAGGTTTGAAGTATAAATTAATGTGATATTATAAACTCGAATTTTTGTCAATTTTTTTACTAACTAGTTGCTGGATGGTTACGATTCAAGACAATTGAATACAGGATCGATTTCCTTTTTTTTTTTCTTCTGATGCAGCAATCGGATGAGATGAAAATTGGAGTGAAGAATAGGAATTTTCCTGTAATTTGATAAAAATCGAAACCACTGAAAAAACGTATAGACTGCCTAGGTACCATTCGAAACGTATTAAAATATACCACCTACTCAACAGTTTAGATATAGAGTATGCCATTTGAATTAAACAGTGAAATGAGATTTGAATGAGTACTAACTTCAAATCTCGTTTTCGAACATTCTCTGTAACATAAATCAACGAAATATGTACTATGTTCTAGCAAATGTAAACTATCGCAATAGATGTTCTTCTGAAGCTTTGAAATCATTATTAAGGGACAAAAATTCTCTAGAAAACAAAACTTCCTCAAATTTCAGGCAATGTCAAATATTTCAAAAACTATTCAAGATAGTTATACGGGATTTCGCACAAACTCACCTTCATTTTTTCTCACAATGTCAAAAATGAAACAAATTATAGGGTATCACATTCTCCCATCCACAATGACATGGTGGTCTTCGGGTTTCAATTCGTGTGTTCTTTTGCTTCTCGCAACGTTTCGGAAAGTTATCCCTCTCCATCTTCAGGCGTTGGTACTTCGTAGAGTTCGCGATCGTAACTGGTATCTGTTCTGAGTTTGTAGCTGTGTTCTGTCATGTTCATCGCTGTTGTCCCTAGCTCCTCCTCTTTCGGTTGTTGCAAAACTTGTCTCTTCGGTAAAATGGCTTTCCAAGTCGCTGATAGACTTATCGTTTCGTCTCGTTTGTTAAAGTAAAGGTAAATTCTTTTCCATCTCGATGGATTCTGGGATCGAACATGTCGTGTCCTGTGTTCAAGGAAGAAGAAAACACCTTTGACGAACGAGACGAAACGATAAGTTTATCAGCGACTTGTAAACCATTTTACTAAAGACACAAGTAATGCACCAATCAACAACCGGAAGAAATGATTATATATATATATAAAAAAACAACATTTTTCAAGTCACGCTTATATATTTGAATTCTTATTAACTCAAACGTTCGAAGTAAATATGGTGATTCTAGTTATACTAGTTATAGTTAAATATGAAAATTATTTCAGGAAAAGGAGAAAACATATGGGACAGATTGATGCACAAACATCCAGAATACGTGGTGGATCATTCAAATGGAGACGTTACTTGCGATTCGTATCATCTCTGGAGAACCGATATTGAAATGCTGAAAGATATAGGTGTACATTTTTACAGATTTTCTCTATCATGGACTAGAATTTTGCCTACAGGATTTTCCAACCGAATTAACAGCGATGGAGTCAAATATTACAACAATATCATAAACAGGTAGCTACGAAACCTCATACTCGAATTAATTGATTTCGTCTTAGACCTTTTCAGTGGAAAGAAATTCAAATTTTCTAATAACAGTTCTTGAAATAGAAAAAGAGTTCAACTCACAGTTTCAGACACCCTCAGCTAGCCATCAGTGGACCTTTCAATACGAGAGCCAAGGCTTGAATCTGACAAACAAGCTGACCGAGGTAATCAAGCCACGAAGCTTCTACCATCCCTACCCTTGTAGGAGGTTGGAGGTAAATTTTAATGTAGAGTGGCCACAGTAGACCAATGGTCGCAGAGGAAGAGCTGGCAATCGGTTGACAATCAGATTTATATTTATCTATATGGTTGGACATTCATGAAATCAACATTTCAAACTATCAATACTGAGGTTTTCTGCCCCAGGCCCTCACAACTAATATAACCTAGCCTCACACTATTGATTTATACTCATTTTGGTCAATCTTATTGAGACCCGAAGTCCTGGTTCGTTGAAATTCAAAGTTCAACAAAATGATCTCGAAAAGAGCAAGATCTGCTGCAAGTGGACTACTGGCTCGTTGTCTCCTTTTGTGAAATTCCATATAGCCTAATCCGGTTCAGATGAGGACTAAGTTGAAGTCACCTCAAGATAACGATTCCTTCATCATCTAGGTAATTTCTCAATACTACGGTACTAGGCGGTCTCGAAATATGAAGAGATAATCTTGACCGATAGAGACAGAAGATATAACATGTTCGCGTAAAATCTACATGCTGGTGACTTACGTGACTGGCGAGATGAAAATCAATACGAGTATTTAAATATATGCCCTACAAAGCCATCAGAGAACCACTGCCGAAAGAAATGGTTTTCGCAATGTTGCACTGTGAATATAGTTTGTTTACACATCCAAAAGTGCATCATTAATTATTATTGAACAGCATTTGGAATAATAATTCCATATAACGTTTCCCAATTACTCCTATACTAAATACCTAATACTAAACTCGTTTTCGAGAAAACGGGAGTCAACTACACATAGCTTTGCAGTAAGCCTAGCACCTGCATCAGGTCCATATATATATATATATATATATATATATATATATATATATATATATATATATATATATATATGGGACAAATATCTTCCGCGATAAACTTCGCGAGGAGTCTACGTGTGTAAACTTGAGACAAGAAGAGTTATTCAAAAATCCGTAGATCAATGAATAATCCTTCCTGACAAGAGCTAGTTCCCAAATCTGCCTGCCATGCACGCAGCCCCCAAGAGCCACAATAGTGCAACTAAGCAGGATGCCGAGAAACGAAGCGGCAGACTGCAGTTTCGCCCTTATTAGGAGCTCATCAGTGCCGCATAGCGCTCCTCAGCAACCTATCAAGCTACATCAGGGTACCCCATCGATTCCAGAAAGGACGCACCTCGTACATACGTATGAGAGTCGCCCTCTATGAACCAACACGGCGAACCCGCTACCGGACTTCGAGAATGATACGAACAATAACAAACAGATGTGGAAACGTTAGAAATTCCAAACATTTGGGAGACATCTTTCTTCGTGAATCACATTAACTGTAGAAAACGAGAGAAATGATCCCACTGGAATAGTGTTCTTAGCCTCTGTTTCCGAGACAAAATCTCCCGTCGGTAAATATTTGATGGGACAAATATCTTCCTCGATAAACTTCGCGAGGAGTCTACCTATGTAAACTTGAGACAAGAAGAATTAATCAAAAGTCCGTAGATCAATGAGTAATCCTTCCTGATGAGAGCTAGTTCCCAAATCTGTATGCCATGCATGCAGCCCCCAAGAGCCAATAGTGCAACTAAGCAGGATGCCGAGAAACGAAGCGACAGACTGCAGTTTCGCCCTTATTAGGAGCTCATCAGTGTCGCATATCGCTTCTCAGCATCCTATCAAGCTACATCAGGGTACCCAAATGTTTGGAATTTTTAACGTTTCCACATCTGTTTGTTATTGTTCGTATCTCTCTCGAAGTCCGGTAGCGGGTTCGCCGTTTCGGTCCATAGAGAGCGACTCTCATATGTATGTACGAGGTACGTCCTTTCTGGAATCGATGGGGTACCCTGATGTAGCTATATATATATATATATATATATATATATATATATATATATATATATATATATATATATATATATATATATATATATATATATATATATATATATTTCGAGATGACGCGTCTCAAAAGGAAGTCAAATTCTTCGTCACATATTTTCAAATTAACAGATGTTCTTGAAGAAAAATTTGCGAAATAACTTTTTCTTTTACTTTAAGTGAATGGTGGGATATATTTGAACAACTGGTATCGATGCTTTTCTTCGATCTATAATACTGTGGTTGCCTAGAATCGAGTGTTTATTCTGCGTATTTATTATGACTTCCGAAATCAGGATTCCCAAATTTTAGCTTCAAGGAGAATTCCTCATGGATGAAATAGTCTTGAACTGTATTTCAGAACTTCTGAGAAAATATAACAATAAGATAGAAACAAAATTACAGTTGAATACTCAATTTTTCTCGAAAATTTGCACAATAACTCATGTTTTTGATGGATTCTTTATTCTTATGAGAAATAATGGATAGAATTGAAGAAACTTGAATCCACCATATCTACAAACAGTGAAGATTCAATTCAAATCCATTGCATTTGAGGTTCTCTGTACATTTAGAAAAGCAATGCAGTTTATATTTTGAGACCACAGAATATGTCAAATGTTTTGAAAACTATCTAAAGTAGATAAAGGTAATATTCGAGGAATTTTGCTCAGAGAGATATTAACCAGACACTCTGCACATCTTATCGGTGACAATCTACATCAACGTCACAAAATTAGCTATTAATTTACGAATTTCTAAATAATTCTTAATTAATAATCCAATTAATAAGAAAATTCGTATTACACTTTGATTTGCTATACACCATAAGTATTGTATCAATAGATAATTAAAAAGGATTTTCTTTGAGCAAATCAAATTAGCATAGTTTTTAACATCTTTCTGGTAAAGTCACCTGATCTCGTTTTTATCCATCATCTTTTAATGTTTTTGAAATTCTCCTTCTCAAGTAGAATAAGAACAAATTATAAACTGTTCGAATATGGAAAAATGATGCCTATTTCGCCGTAAAACATGGTTTTAGTGATAACTCGCATAGCGTATTCATAACTGTATTCCTATGATCAGAAGACGATAGTTTTCTGATTACATATACTACGATGGATTATGTATTCTGACTATAATCATTGCTAGACAATGGTTGATGGATATATTTGTTTCTTGAAACCTTCACTTTCATGAACAAATTTATGGGCACATAACGGGGTAGAATCCTTCTTTTATATGTGGTTAGAGGGTTCAGAAAATATCATCCGCTAAGCTGTTTCAACTTAGAATAAATTTCCAAAGTATAAGGCACTCGCAAATTTGATCGGTATCAATGTTAAAATAGCACAGCGACGCTTTAAGATTATATTGATTGGATCCCAGTCGATTTAATACCACAATAAAATCCCTATCTGTCTGAGTCTAGCGATCCAGGGTGGTGTGTTGTCCCTATAAAACGAAATAAAGTATGTCTTCCCTTATTATGACTGGCCTGCAGAATATTGAAAGTGGTTATAAATTTTCGAAAAAGATCAGTTTATGGAAATTCAAATATTTGCGGTGTTGTCAAGATAGCAAAACAATCTTCCTCTTCGTTACTAAATATATCTTTATGAGCCGGTATCCAGTAAAATTATTGTCTAGTCTAGAGTTGATGTCATTGTTTTCTGACATTTTTTTCATAGAATTTGAATTTTTTTATTTCAAGGATATATAGATTACATTTGATATCAAAATTTAGCTGACTCAATTTGAGTAAGGTGCTCTGAGAGTTCGAAAAAATAATTCCTTTTTTTTCGAGATCACTTTGAAAGTCATTCTGCAGTGTAAATGCTGGAAATTTTCGGTAGGCTTTTGGAGATCTCAATTTTGAGTTCGGAATAGAAGGAAAGAAGGTCCACAAAGCTGTTGTTCGAAATTTTACTAACTACTTAATTTGACAATGGAAGAGGAAGATTATTCCAAACTGTGAAGTTTTCTACCTATGTCAAAGTTGATTGGAAGTACATGGCACAAGACATTTTAATCGACAGTGAAAGAAAAATAGTTGTCACTTCTGTCAAAAGTGTGCACTACAGGTATCAAATGCTGAATGCAGGTTTAAGAAAACCAAATTATTGGGGAATTTTGAGAATATTTGGAATAAGTCATCTACCAAAGTTATACAATTTTCGGTTTTTCATGAAAACACGTCGAAAAAATGAGTGCACATGTGATATTTTTTGAAAGGGATAATATTTTCAATGAAATCAAAGTACCTATGTTTCATATTTAAATGTTGGACAAAAAAAAATTTCCGCGAGTAGTTCAATTCTACGTAAAAAAGTGCCTGTAGAATGCTAAAAGCCATTTTCACATAACCTCAAAAACTAACGACATATTGGCACTTGACTAATTCCGAAATTTTTCCAAAGGTTAGAAATAACTCGGAACCGAAAAAATTTAGCTGAAATCGGTTGGCGGAACGAATTCCGCGCGCAAAGAAAACACTCTGCCCATCAGAGCGTCTATTTCTGATGTTTCAGTACGGCAGCTATGTGAAATACTGCAAATAGAGAAATTTACCTCCTCATCTCGTTTTTGATTTTTTTTAATAACGTTTTGGTAGAATGGTGGTTTTAGTTTGAGTTATTTTGGATTTATCGATTTTCCGGCATATGTCACTATCAAGGTTGCTGCCAAAGATAAGTGAAAACCATTTTGACATTCTAGGGGCACCCTTCAGAGTAGAGTAGAACGCAGGAACGTATTCAATTTCTTTAATTGAATGGTGTTCGAAATATAATATAATCTTGTGTTTTCTTAAATGTGAATTCGAATAAAATAGGAAGATTATTTTTTTTTCTTTCCAGATAAAAATAATATGCCGCACAAATTTCCCTAAAAATTTGAACTCTTCCAGATATGATACTTCTTTCTGAACATTTTCTGGTTAGATCAAGTATGCTGGTGCAAACATAATCCCACATGTTTTCAATTTTATGTTCACAACAAAAAATGTCAAAATTAATCCATTGTTCAATTCACTTTGTTCATTCAAAAATAATCAGCTGAAAACTCTTTGATTGAAAAATGTACGTGAGTTTGAAAACTTCAATATGTTACAATGCTATGTACAAAATGGGTATGATTCTGATGCAGCTGCAGATAATTTTTCTGATCGTTTTCCTGACAGGAAGCAACCTTTATGACAAAAATCAAATCAGAATCTCAATAACACTGGATCATTCACTAAACAGGATTATGAAGAAGTTACAATGGAAGTTTTGAGAGGTATTAAAGCGAATTCTTCCATTTCATATAGGTAACTTGAAGCAGAGATTGAAATACCAAAATTTGAGGTTTTGCAAATTTTCAGAAAAAATAAGTTTTAACATTTTAAGATGACGAAATCTCAGTTTTATAGCCGGAGGATTGAGCGACGGGTAGAATTTTGAGGTTAATATCGAAAAATGTCAAGAGGAAATTGCGAATTCTACCAGTGTACTATGAGGACTGATGAGGTGAAGGTGACCAGTGACAAATTGTCTAATCGCACTATGTCAATCCCCATCGAGAAATGAATGTTCAACATCAAGCGCGATTTGGTTTTAATGTTTGGAGCGCGTTAATTATCCACTGTGTTCATCGTGGAAATATAATAAATGAGAAGATAGTCTAGCGTTTTTGGGATTAAATTCCCTTGACTCAAAAAATATCAGCTTATGTGCAGTATGAAGGTGCGTCCCCACACTAGTTAAGGAATATCTCTAAACTTTCAAACCAGATTTTTGGTGATATCAGGATAAGAACGAAAGTGAGACGACCACCTTATTCAGCAGATTTAACCCCGCTAGATTTCATTATACAGACAAACCCGTAATGATGTAAAAGAGTAAAAACATAACTTTAGTAATTATTTAGCTTCATTGACGTATGTTCAAATTCAATATGTATGGAGAAGTGTTTCTGGATGTCGAAGTTCTGGCAGTTTGAATAATAGGAATGGTATTCCAGATAGTTTTCATTTATTCCTGTTACAAATTTTTTCTGAGATTTCCCCACTCATGGGTCATGAACAACTTTCGTTTGATTTTGTTATAAGTTAGTTTCATTGGTGTAAGCATAGAATTGAAAACATTTGAAATGTTTTGTGGTACTTCGCATCAGAATATTGGATGAATCAACAGAATATTCAAAGAATTTTCATTTTTGGTAAAATTCACATTTTTGAGGAAATTTGTAAGACATGTTATATTTATATGCAAAAATTAGAATTCCTATTTCCTGTAAATTCATCTATGCCGTTCATTAGAAAAACAAAAGTTTATATTATAATTCGAAAACTATTCAACGAAGATAATTTTTGAATAGGTCCCTTCAATCTACTCAAAAATTGCCCGCAGAATATTAAAATAGTTTTCACTCAACTTAGATAGCATCCCAGAAATTGGTATTAGCCGGAATCCCAGAATAATTGAGAAATCCGGAATAACTCGAAAACAAAAGGTGATGCTGCCTGCTTTCACCCATGAACGTTCCTGACGGAGATGAAAAGGTCATTTCTCTCTATTTGCAGTATTTTACATAGCTGTCGTACTAAATCATAATATCTTATGTTGGAAAACCACTCAATAAACACAAAATTGGTCTCAGTTTTTGAAGTATTCCGTTTCTAAAGATTCAAAGTGATATCGATTCATACTTTAACCATTTTTCCAAGAAGCTGTTCAAGTTGCTTGACCTGGACAAGAAATGATATGTTTAAGTACGTTCATAGAGCTCAAGACTCAACAAATTTGATGATATCATATTGAAGTTTTCCCATTCCTAACCAAATAAAATGATTAATAAATCAATTCTGTTTCAGTTTGTTAGAGAACGGTATTGAACCATTGGTTACTCTGTATCACTGGGACTTACCTCAAAAACTACAAGAGCTTGGTGGTTGGACCAGTGTTCAAACTGCTGAATATTTTGCAGACTTTGCCAGAATAGCTTTTCGTTTATTTGGTGATCGTGTGAAAAGATGGATAACTATTAACGAGCCTTCTAGTATTTGTCTCGATTCCTATGATCAACAAATAGCAGCTCCATTCATTGATCTGCCTGGCATTGGCTGTTATTTGTGTGGGAAAACTGTTCTGATTGCCCATTCCAAAGCCTACCATATTTACGACAGGGAATTCAGAAAAAAACAGAAAGGTAATAGGAATTTATAAATATTTCAATTTATTTAGAGGGTAGTTATGTTTTATTTGAAATAAAGTTGAAAGGTACAATAATTTGGGAAGTAAAAACATGTTCAGTACTATTTTTGCTACTCTGTAGTCCATTCCGAAAAGTTGTAGAGCAATAAATCACTAAGTGACAGGGGCCATGAGCGTGCGCTCACTGTTCGGTTTATCGTTTTCAATCGAATATCCCGTTGCATCAAATCTGCAGGCACCGGTATAACTATGTTATACTAATATGCTGTATCTACTCCATATGAAGTTTCAAATTATTCTACGATGTACTCTCATGTGAAAAATAAATGACCGATTTCTCGATACGATCTTCGGAAATTTGTGACAAATGCAATGCTATATGCTATATGCTATATTTTACTTGTAGGTCTGTAGTCACATCAGTGCACCTATCTTTTCTCGTTAAAATATTACCTACTTGAGAAAGAGTTAAGATATAATTCTTTTCATATCTACTTATATTCCAGGAAATTATAATAGAAAGATATAATTTATGAAGGGTACTAAGCTTCCATCTCTTAACATGTAATTTGACAGTATTGCAAGCACATTTGCCAATGAATGATTACCTGTCTAATGATTAATCCTATTTATTAATTATCTTCTTAAATTTTTCATGATATACAAAAGCCCAAACAAATGTACTACTAATGGAAAACGTGTAAAATTTTATTCCAGTCCTCTCTATCGCAAAGTCAGGAGATAATTATATTACCACCATAATTATATTACCACACTAAGTGGTTCAACAGTCGATAGACAACTTGTGAGAAAATGACGAAAATTGGGAAGTCAACCATCTACAAACTTAATGAGAAAGGAATTCTGAAAATAACCTAGTGAAACCTTCGAAGGTATCTCCAGGAAGAGATGAGGGCTTCAAGATCAACATTCGACTTCAAGCTTAACATTCGAAGACGAGCGCACATTTTTTTATTTCCGGAACGAAATTCCTACTCTTTTCAAAATAAAAAAGTTTCTCAAGGATCTGGATTGGTGGGAAAAGCATAACATAATAGGAAATCAGTTCTTATTGACAGGGAAGAAATTATATGTTGTAGACGAAATTTTTTCAGATCAATCCAAAATTATCGTGCAGAACAGATGAATATTTCTCATCTAGACAAGACTTGGGTTAATGAGGGATATACGGTTCAGAAAGTATGGGTTGATAAAAACGTACAAGTTTCGGATAACCATTCCTGCAAAGATTATTAATAGATTTGTAGATGGACCGAGCTCACGTTTGAAAGCAAACACACTGGTGACGATCACAAAGACCGATGTTTTTGAAGAATATTTCGAACGACTGTTGGATTTAATTCCAACAGGATCAGTTATAGTGAGTTAACGCGAGTTACCATTGGCCTCAAGTGGAAATGACACCAACGAGTTCCTGACGAAAAGCAGACATGATTAGATAGTGCTCTGAAAGGAATATTCAATAGGAAGAAAATATGGTTGAAAAAGAATTTCTTCCAATCGCCGAACTTCACAAGCAATTCTATGAAAAGTATGAGATTGACGAAATGACAAAGAACCGTGAAACTACTCTTCTCCGTCTTCCTCGTTACTATTGAGAGTTGAACCTAATTGAACTGATTTGGATACATGCACAGGATGTGGTAGCCAGTAATAATATAGAGTTTAGGCTGAAGGATCTTAAAGAGCTTTTAAATAACGCAATGAATAATTAGACAGCTGAAAACTGCATCAATGGCATAGCCCACGTGATTAAGGAAGAAAATAAAATGGGGAAACTGAATTACCTTATAACGCCACTATAGGCCCTGATTTAGTGGAGCATGAAGAAAACAGGAGAGATGATTGAAAAGCAACACAGCCATTATTTTGTAAGAACATCGATAATGAGTTATTTGTGATTTAGTATTGTTTTTTGTGATCGATACATCGCGATAACTTGGTTTTGACAAATAAAATCACATTTCTCTACTCTACTGAGTAGTGATTTTGAAGTGGTAACGGGAATAGGTAATTTTATCAAAACGAGTAGAACTATATCAGATATCGATAAGAAAACCAAGGACAGATTTTATAGGTGGTCGGGTATAACGTTGAAA
The DNA here is from genome assembly GCA_013387265.2 of Cryptolaemus montrouzieri. Lineage (NCBI taxonomy): Eukaryota > Metazoa > Arthropoda > Insecta > Coleoptera > Coccinellidae > Cryptolaemus > Cryptolaemus montrouzieri. The sequence goes on along the minus strand of JABFTP020000185.1, from coordinate 55,036,058 downwards.
TATGTACATGTGATTCTTTTAGGTCGATTGTCATTACAAACTATACCTCGTCCAATGAAATATAACAGAACTTCTCAGATTTTTCGATTACCCCCGTTTGGCCTGGTCAGGGGATTTGCATATTGAATGAGCTTTTATTACTCTACTTTTTTTTCTGAGTATACTATACATCATTCGATTTGATTATCTTCAAAATGAAAACTACATCATTCAGAACATAGCATATTCATCAAACAATGGAGCTCGATGCATGATGATGCGTTATACAGGGATATCCACCGGGACCGTCCGTTAAAACCTTTTTGAGTTCCAATTACAATATCAAGCTGAAATTTAATACGCGACCATAACTAGCGATTTCCAATTGTAGTGAAATATTTTCGAAGCGATACCATTTCGGTTATACCGGAAGTGGGTCATCACTTTGTTATTTCAAATGACAATCTACCTTTTTTATTATACATCTAGAACCGACATTTGAGCAAGGTATAAAATACCCAAGTTGTTGGCACTTATCTGTCAAACCTTTTGACAGATTTAATTATTTTTGTTATAAACTCGATTTTTGAGGAACATTTAAAAAAATTCAGCTGTTGATTTTTGCACTACAAACACAATTTTTGCTTGGGTGGATAGAAGAAGAATCAAGGAATTTTTTAAGCAGTCTACACATGTCAAATGTTTAATGCGTTGTTTTGTATGATTTTTTCAATTTGGCCTTTTTCAAACAGCAATAACTCAATTTTTTCAAATGGCACGTGCCAATTTTTATATCGCCATCAGATGAAGCGTCAAATTTCAGATGGAACTGTATCAGCATGTACTATACCCATCTCTTATATTTCAGAAATAATTTGGGAATATATTGAATTTCGATAATTTCGCAAGAAATAACAGAATGCTTTGAAATTTTTGAATCAAGTAGCTGAACTGGCTACGCTCACCTCTCAGGTGCCTAAAATTAATGTACTTGTCACTTAGTTCATTCGAATTTGATATTTCAACAAGAATTGTTGGTAATTTGAAGTGAAAATGTTTGAAAAACACCAGATTGATAATAAAATGGCTGATTATTCAAAGGAAGATATATTTAATCTCTTTTTAATTCATGGCGAATGTCAAAAAGTTGTGGATAGAACTTGAAGGCAATTCAATAACCAATTTCCAAATTTGGCGCCTATGAGTAAAACAAAATTTCGAAGGATTAGAAGCAATTTTCTGCAATTTGGAGGAACAAAATACATAGAAACTAGAAAAAACCAATTCTCGAGGACGACAACAATCAAATTAATACGCTAGAGTATTTTCGTGCCAATCCACATGCGTCCATTAAGTCAGCATCAATGGATATTGGATTGAGTTATACTTCCATTCAAAGGATCCTTAAGAAACATAACATGCACCCGTATTCTTTTATCAGACTACAAAAATTGAAACCAACTGACCTTCTCAAGCGGCTAAATTTCTGTGAAAATTTATTAATTCGGCTTCAAGAAGATGGAACAATTCTGCGAAAAATTATATGGTCTGATGAAGCCAAGTTCAATGAAAGTGGAATAACCAACAGGAGAAATTGCCATTTTTGGGCCACAGAAAATCCACATTTCATTGAGGTTATTGATTTATAAAATAAATTCAGCGTTAACTTTTTTGCAATATCAATGAATGATTTGTTGGCTTATCACATTTATGAGGAAAATCTTAATGGACTAAGATACCTGGAAATTTTGAGAGGAACATTAGCAAATTTTTTAGATGGATTACCCCTTAACATTCTGAGGGATTGCTTTTACTAAATGGATGGTGCACCAGCACATAAAACACGGGCTGTAGATCGGCAGCTAACAGAAATGTTCGAGGATAGATGGTGAGGTTGACCAAATTTATGGCCCTTGATTTTTTTTTATGGGGCAAAATCAAGAGTAAAGTGTATCTTATTCCTGCAAGAACTAAAGAAGAGTTACTAGAGCGCATTTATAATGCTTTTCGTAATATTGATCCTGAGGAAACTAGGAGGGCAACTCATCATGTTTGTATACGAGCTGTCAAGTGTATCGAGCAAAATGGGGCCCATATTGAACATTTCTTCAGATCGTAAATTAGTTTTCTCCTATGATGTTTGCTATCATTTATTCGTAATAATGTAATTATCTTCGATGAGTGGTTTTCGCTTAGTTCCTACAATTTTTATTCATCCGAATTGTAGAAAATTGCATCTAATGCTTCGAAATTTTATTTTACTCATAGACGGTAAATTTGGAAATTGGTTATTGAATTGCCTGCAATTTCTACCCACTAATTTTCGACATTCTAAAATGAATTAAAAAAGATTAAATATATTTTCGAATGAACGAAGTGTCACTTCGTTCATTCGAATTTGATATTTCAACAAGAATTGTCGTTATTTCAGATTGAAAATATCCAAAAATACAACACATTTGGAATAAAACCACTGGTTATTCAAACGAAAATATATTTAATCGTTTTTTAATTCATTTTAGAATGTCGAAAAGTAGTGGGTAGAAATTGCAGGCAATCCAATAACCAATTTCCAAATTTACCGTCTATGAGTAAAATAAAATTTCGAAGCATTAGATGCAATTTTCTACAATTCGGATGAATAAAAATTGTATCTATCCTCTCGCAGGGATATACTCTCCAGTAGTCCGTCTTAACATCGATATAGCTTTTCCCTAAACTATCTTAGGCGACTCTATTTTCCAGATTTTCTTGCTGGAACGCCAAGGTCACCTAGTATAGCTTGCCGATATAACCTTAACCGACAAGCGTCAGTTTTGCACTCGCCCAAGGAGCGAGTTTGTGATGGAAATTCCTAGCCAGTCCCACGAGAAGGCATCAGCTGTCTTCACCACAATGGTCCCCCTTTTCATTGACATACTGACGAAAGCAGACCATGGCGCGGTTAAGATTTTGTCTATCTCATCCCGCACCAGGCTACCAACAATGTCCAACTGTGCCACTGTCATCGGCTTGTCGAGGCATCTCTCGTCGACAATAGCCTGAGTCAATGGGTCCGCCATCTCCGACACGAAGAACTCTCCGATCTTTTTCGATCTCGGATCAGTTCTATCCACTGTCGACTTCGGTTCATGCCTCCCTGATTTATTCCTAGTCGATGACACTTTCGTTGTCGACGTTATTATCACAGAAGACTTGCCAGCTTCCAGGCTTTTAGTGCCTCATGTGCTTTAACTTCCGTCGGTTTGTCTTCCGAATACTTCCAATGTTTGCTCCGGCAGGCCATGGAGACGTCTTCAACATCCGTACCTGTAGTAGACCGCTCGTTGCAGCAATTTATATCGTGCTCGCATATATTCGGGCGAAAATAGCGAAAGGAGCAGTTCCAAGCCCGCCGCAACCTGTTAAGTTTAGAGTTATATACTTTCGGCGGCATTAAATTCTATATAGGATGTGGATATGGATGACTATTATATGAAAGTATAAAAATTTTGGTACAATATCTTTGAAAGGGTTATATTTATCTGTTAAAATAGAGACACTAATCACATTATACGGATCTGATGTATAAAAGTTTACATTCTTGTACATAAACTGATAAATGAAGAAGAATAATATCTCTAAAGTTTTGAAACTTTCAATTTAATACTTGTCCTGTTAGTTTTGATGTTTTATTCATATCGATTTGAAAATTCTAAACTGAAATGGATACATACTGGGGAATAAAGTGCAAGGAAAAAATCTATTAGAAAATGCTTACGGGTATGTATGGAAGGAATATTGGTAGATTCATTCATTCATAAAGCATTTTCCGATGTTCTTTCTGGTGAGCCTAAATGTTAGACTTATCCTAAAATACTGTTAACCCAAAAAAAAAGCGATTCGCTCAAGTTTTTGTTCATTTTGAGTTATCTCTCAAACCGTTTAACAAAAATGATCCGAAGAACATATATTCGCAATTATTCCGTCTGGCCGGCTGAATATACCAATCACTTGATTCGTCTCATTCTAAGGCCAAACAAATAATCAATATTTCCTTAATCATTTTCATATCAACATTTTATTCATTACATTGGCGGAGAGGAAAGTTGCAGAGTCAATCTTCCTTTTTTGATGTTTTGAAATGGAACCACTACCTTGTCGAAGGTGGTGGCATGTAACTACTGCTGTGTGCCTTCTATTCCCCAATGTTGGCAGCAATAAAGCGATCTTTCTGTTAACTGTTTTCAACCATTAAATTATTAATGTTTCTTTTCAAAATATGAATTTTTTCTAGGAAAAATTGGTATAACCATAGACTCGCAATGGGTTGAACCAAAAACGAATAAAACTGAAGATATAGAAGCTGCAGAACGCTACATGCAGATGGTAGTAAGTCAATTTTATGTTTTGATTTTTTGCATTGATATAATATAAATTTATTAATGAAAATAGTTTCATTCAATATGGTATTCCAAAATCAGAGAGATTTTCATAATGTCACTACATGTTTGCCATGTGTGCATCAGTTTGTTTGCGGAGCGACACCTATTCTCTCGTATTAGAAACAAATTTAAAACTGAGTTAATTTGATTCATTCCTTGTATGAACGCTCTCAAAATTTCCAACTTAATATGTCATTTCATTCCCTGTTTACAAGCGTCATAGTGTTTTTAAAAATAGATAAAATTGAACATTGCGCCATAATAAAATTCTTCATTAAGAAGGATTTGAAGGCTATGGAAAATTAGTAAAGAAGCTGAATGTATATGTATATTTCTGAAGGTTCATATCTTCATTACATCATTCGTACACTCCTTCAAAAATAATGGAGTGCAAGAAAACGTTTTTAACGTGCCCTACAAGTCTAGAAGGTGATCCTCGCTGGAAGTAAAAAAAGTGTTACTACTGGGGACATTTTCAATTATGTATATTTTTGATGTTTTAGTAGGACAGTTAACTGAAATATAATTAAAAAGAGAAAAAAGATCAGCGTGCTCCCCTAGCTCCGTCCTTGATTTTCGAAGAACCTTTATTGGTGAAAATAGATCGCATCTATCTTCTTCACAATCTCAATCACTACGGTTAGCCACATTATCTATCAGACAATATTTTGTATTCCATTTGTGGCGGATTTTCGACAGAATTATTCCATAACTGTATTCTCTTCCAAACCAAAATCTTCATATGGCTTGCTATCCTTACTCAGCTCTTACCATATATATTTCGAAAAACCAAGAAATGTAAGCATAGCTGAAAATGAACACTCCATGTCCACCCCAAATTTTTTGTTGAATGGTTCTCGAATTCTAATGTGAACTTGAGTTTATCTGAATATAAACCAGAGCTGAATTTCGATAAAATAGAAGGAGTATTTTTTCTCCTTCCAAATATATACAGGGTGTGCGTGAATTGCGTATACAACATTATACGTTATACCACAGATTCTTTAGCTCGAAATGAGTCGTATTAGGTGAACTTACCTGTATGAAAATTTTCTTCATTTGGCCGCTAGAGGTCGCAAAATCGAAATATTCATTTTCTTATTTTTCAATTAATTCGAGAACCACTCGATCGATAGAAATCATATTTGGTATGCGTAATCAGGTGCTTTATTCACGTTTTTTAGTGATTCAATCAATGTCCTAAATGTTTCACAAGTGTCCCTAATAACTAGAATGTGTTTTTAATCAACCATTATTTTTCAACTGTCTGCGTTTGAGCAAAACTGTTTTAGACATTGTGTAGCTAGGATAATTATCAAACTTTTTTGTTTTTTTGAGAAATTTTGACATGACGAGCGGTTCAATCACAAAAAACAGTTTCTTAATTTCTTAATTTATTGATGTCATTTTTTCAACCATCTAGCAAGTCAAAAATATCACATTTGACCATGTTAGTTTTGGATTTATTTCTGTGTCTGTCAGATTGTCATTTCATTAGGCTTGGCAACCAATTGTTGACACAACAGTGTTCCTCAAGTTCTTAACTAGGTATTTTGATGATTTTTTCATCACTATTAGGCACAGAGATGTAAAGTAGCTCTGAAGTGGTTGATATTGTGATGGTGTACGGATTTTGTCAAGGTAATGGACGTGAAAGTGCGACAATATATGCTGGAAGATTTCCAGATCACATAGTGCCGAACCACCAAACGTTTGGAGAGGCGCTTCTGCGAGTATGGTTGCTTCATGCCCAGGAATTTGGATCGAGGACAAAGAACAGTAAGGACGGTAGAACGCGAAGAACAAATTTCGGACATGGTTGAGGAAAACCCACAATTAAGCACGCGGCGTTTAGGCTTGCAGTTGGTCGTTCCTAAAACAAAAAAGTTGAAAATTATGGTTAATTAAAAACACGTTCGAGTTTTTAAGGACGCTTGTAAAACGTCAAGGTTATTGAGTGGATCACTTAAAAACGTGAATAACGCATCCGATTACGCATACCAAATATGGTTTCTATTGATCTAGTCGTTCTCGAATTATTTGATGAATAAGAAAAAATCTTTGGATTTGGCGACCTCTAGCGGCCAAACGCAGAAACGTTTCATATAGGTGAGTTGTCCTAAATCGAGTTATTTCGAGCTAAAGAATCTGTGGTATAACGTTGTACTTGCAATTCACGGACACCCTGTATAATGTACCTTTACAAATTTACTCAAAAATGTGAATTTTTCCAGGAATTAAAATTCTTTGAACTTTCTGTGGTTCTTTCTCTAATGCTGGTGAATTTCTGAAACTCGACGTGTTAGAATGCTATATTCAGAATGGGTATGTTTCTGATGCAGCTTCAGAAAATTATTGTGTTCGTTTTATAAAAGGGGACAACCTCACAAGTTTATATTCTAACATTGTAACACATTCTCATAAAGACTGATTATTTCAAAGATCTTATGAAAAAGTTCCTATTAACAAGATTATGAAGCTGTTTTGATAAAAGTTTCGAAAGCTGTAACAGCGAATCCTCAATTTCATGCAGGTAAAATAAGAAGAGAAAATCTTAGTTTCTATAGCTATAGGAGATTATGAACGACGGCTACAATTTTGTCGATGGTATCGGGAAAACTCAACAGGCAATCCCGAATTCTACAATAATACCATGGTATCTATATTTTTCATGTGATATTTTAGTTAAAACTTTTTCAACTGTAAAAATTATGTTGTCCATATAGTTTTATTATCACACTAATAAACTATTGAATATTTCTTCAAAATTCTTAAATTCATTTCACGATACGATCCAATTCACTATGGAAATTGGAAATATGCATGAAACACTTTATTTGTTAGATATTAAAATTACGAGAACTGATAGCCATCTTTAATTTTACATTAATCGAAAATCAAATCATACTGGCATTTTTCCTTTCGTCTTGAACTCCAAATGTCATCATTTCATACATCTGTGCATAGATTACTCACGCTTGCCTCTTTCCCGAAAAACACTTTGAAAATTAAAATAGAATTTGGAAAAAAGAGTCCCGCTTTTTATATGTGTCAAACTGGTCGTTTCATCCAAATTTGAGTAAACGAGCATAAGAAATCAACATCAAAAATTTGCAACTAATTGGGAGACATCGTATATAAAGACAATTTCTTAGATTTTACGAGAACTCAAATTTTTCAATTAAGTAACAAAAGTTAGAGATTAGTTCTGTTAGAATTCGTAGAAGTTTCAGCAGCTAGCAAACATAATCCACCAATAACTAACGACCAACTCAATTTCCCTCATTTCCACTTATCGCATCTGTTCTGTATAAATGACGTAATATTTTAATTTTTTCTTAGTTTTTGTAAATGGGAATAAACCGAAAATATATGTCCAATATATTTTCTTTCATTAAATTTTGTGGAACTTAGGCCTAGCGTATTTTTAATGAATAATAAAATGAACCAAGTAACTATGTTTTAACTATCACTAATTTATTGATGTAAAGAATAAAAAATTAAATTGGTTGGACCGGTTTCGGACATACGTCCATTATCTACAACAAGCTAATGAAAACTGAGTACTCATGTACAATACAGGAACTAACATCAATATAATTCTAGTAGAGGTCACAGTAACTTGAATAATGGTGATTGGTAGGTGATTAAGTCTACCTGGTCGTTAAGGCGCTTAACCCTTTCTACCCTAGATGCTTTGAAAATTTCCATTGATTCAAAGAAATTGAGTTCATAAGATTCATCTTAAGAATGAAGAATTTTTAGCTGTTGAAGTTCTGGAAAAGGATGACATTCCTTCAGACAATGTGCAGCTGAAGCTGAATCATATTTTTGATGTAGGAATGACCGTAAATGTTCCTTGTATCTAGCCTTGAAAGAGCGTTCTGTTTGACCTATATAAAAGGAATTGCGCTCAGAACATGTTAATTGGTATACTCCAGATTTTTCAAATTTATCGGTTTAATCTTTTGTATTGAAAATGCCTGACAATCTGCTAACTGGTTTGAATGCACTATGAACTATTTTTACTATCAGACAAAACTCTAGCTTATATATATATATATATATATATATATATATATATATATATATATATATATATATATATATATATATATATATATATATATATATATATATATATATATATATATATATATATATATATATATATATATATATATATATATATATATATATATATATATATATATATATATATATATATATATATATATATATATATATATATATATATATATATATATATATATATATATATATATATATATATATATATATATATATATATATATATATATATATATATATATACCTCTACTAGAATTATATTGATGTCAGTTCCTGTATTGTACATGAGTATTCAGTTTTCATTAGATTGTTGTTGATAATGGACGTATGTCCGAAACCGGTCCAACCAATGTAATTTTTATTCTTTACATCAATAAATTAGTGATAGTTAAAACATTGTAACTTGTTTCATTTTATTAGTCATTATGACTATAAACTATCACGTAGTTCAGGCTTCATCGATCAATTACTAGTGTATTTTAATTAATTAGTAAAAGGGTATCACCATGCAATTAGCTTTACTTTTTTATGTGTATTTATTATGTTAGTCATTCTACAAGATTATTAACGAATTATTTTCAGTTAGGATGGTGGGCTCATCCGATCTTCTCCAAGGAAGGAGACTATCCCGAAATCATGAGGAAGAGAATTGATGAACGAAGTGCTTTGGAAAACTTCGCAGAATCGAGGTTACCCCATTTTACTCAAACGGAAATTGACAACCTGAAGGGTAGTGCAGATTTCTTTGGCCTGAATCATTACCATACAGGGTTATGTTCACATGTCGAGTTTCCTATAAGCGACTCCCCAGCATATTTTAAGGACCTTGGCGTCAAAGTAGTGCCTGATCCCAACTGGAAACCAAATCAAAATATTGTTCCTTGGGGGTTCTACAAGCTATTACGTTGGGTGGCAAAAGAGTACAACAACCCTTTAGTGTACGTCACTGAGAATGGTTATGGAGATTCAGGTCAAGAAGGACTATTGGATACTGATAGGATTGTTTTTCTTAAGGTGACATTTTATGAGTTACTAATAGACCTAACTAGATAATTTTTCTCCAGATCTTCTATGTTTCTTTTTGAAATCAGTTATTTGCATCGCAGAAAATTATAAAAACCGCGATTTAATCGAACATCCGCTAATATTTTGGGAAAATGAATGAATATACTACGTATATTATCTGAGTAAGCGTTGTTGATTAAAGTAGCAATTTTCGACAGTGAAAGTGTCATGGAAACTGAACATGAATTATATTTTAGTTTACGAAGAAATTGTAACTAAAATATTAGTCGTCTTAAATGAACCACCTATTTCATAATTATTACATCAATTTTTTGAAGGCACATTCCAAGATAGTTTCAGTGAGATTTGGTATGCTAAAAATGGCTCTTTCATCATTCTATTCAGGATTTCATGGATAATCTGCTATTTTATGGAAAAGATTGAAACAAAATTAACGTTGGTTGCGAAATTCATATTTTGAAATTGAACTATTTTTCTTTCAGACTGTGTTATCATTTAATTCGAATACTTATTATTCAAATATGAAAAAAAGTTATAGCAACGAACAAGCCATGCATTCATTTATGGATCAGTGATCCTGAACCATAAATGATAGATAGCCAATGAAAGAATTCTATCCCGGTTTATTTTCTAATCCTGGGATTTCGATATTGTATACAGATAACCCCGGATCCAGGGTTTGGTCCTGGCATTATTAATTGGTGAAAAGTGACAGCAATGAATGAAAATCAATAAAATTCTGCCTACAATATTTTGAATCTCAATGCAAAAATGCGGTGCGTTCTAATGAAGAAAATCATTGGAATAACTCGGCTGCTTTGAATTTTTTGTGATTTTCCTCAAAATGATCAATTTTCAGAATTCAATGTTCGGCACCCTTGGCAGTCTCCAGTGCAAATTTATGAAAAGGGGTCATGTGATACCGTTTTGAAAAGGTGATTTCATTTCTTATTGGACAACTGATTACTTACATTCTAAAATAACATATGACGAATTGAAATTGGGAACTGTTTGGAAGAATTCCATGTTTTCATGAATCGGTTCGATCGCATTTTCATCAATCCGTTCCATCTCCGTTTGAGGGAAACATTTGATCAGAATCGGTTCATGAAAAAAATGAGAGAAGCGTTATGTTGGAAGATTGTTAAATTCACTTAATTTTTTCAAATCTATCGACGATCGAGAAACCTTAACACTTTAACTTCGATTTTGTTTCGATGAGTTGAAAATTCTGCCTATCTGGAATGGGAAACACGGAACGTGTGATATTATTCCCAGAAGAATGAGCTGGATTACTTCCGTTTGAATCAATAAATGAAATCTACTTCCACTTTTGATGACAGATGTCGATTTTTTAATATTTTTTCCATGTTTGAAATTTATTCCAAATCTGCTAGATTCAGATACTTTCGGTTAATCGTGACTTATATTGGTAGTACTTTCCATCGTTGTGATAATATGCTGATTTGGTTGAATATAGTGTACACCAGGTGTGTTTTAACTTGAACTGCTGGAGATTTACCTCAATATTTTTAGACTACTTACAATCGAATCTGAGAGGCTGCAAGTATGTGTGATGCAGGGTTGTCGTACATACACGATACACCCTACTTACCTACTTAGGTAGGGTGTACCGTAGCATATTTAGATATTAGCTTTCCGCACAATATATATCATTTTATTCAAGGTTTGGGTTAGGTGATTTAGGTTCTTCTCTATGGTATCAATGAAAAAAATCATACTTATTCAAAATTGCGAGTTCATTGGTTGTTTCGAAACAAAAGAGTTGTATATAGTGTTAAACTTAACTAAGGAGTGACTTTGGAAATTGAAGCGTGGCACTGTATGTCCTCAGCATACTTTTCATAAGATGGTACATAACCACTGAGTGCTAAGCGCAAGCATGATGACTTATGATCGTCAGTTAGTCGATTGCAATATTTAGAGTATCCTCATTTCAGAAAATGCAGACTTGCACAAGTAAGTTGACCCAAACATTGCCGTCAGTTGAAGGGCGATTTGGCCTAGATTCGGATATTTACCTTCAAATATATAACACCAGAAATTCGTATCAGATACTGTAGCTTTGGGATGTTTATCTGATAAAATCTGCACTAACTCATTTTCAACAGAACAATTCATATTAAACTGACTTTCATTATCTAATTCCTCAATGTTTTTACATGAAAAAGGATAACTCATAAATGATGCCATATTTACCAATTTACTGCAATATTAAAAACGCATTTCGAATTTTCCCAAAATATTTGATAATTCAGCCTTATACGTATCATAATTTAACTGAGGAATCCTTGCTTTCAAAGACGGAAAATGTTTCAGATCCTTTTTTTCAGTTGATCTATCAAAAGTTGCAATTTACTTTGGAATGCGTTAACTGCGCTAAACATCTCAATAATCTTTACCTTGAAGCTCCAAGTTAATGGTGTTTGAGTGCATTGTGATGTCAGTCAAAATTGCCAAATCAGTGAGCCGTTTTTCTTTTTTCATCATTTGAGTGTCATCACCTCTTTCGTCTAGAAAAGCTGTTATTTCGGGCAATAATTCTTGAGACCTTCATAGGAATTCTCCGCAACTTAACCACCTTACGTCCTTGTGAAGAACTAAATCTGTGTGTTCAGCTGACTCCCTATCTTCCAACTACAACTCAAAGAGCCGCCATTGCAAGCTACGTGTATCGATGGAATTCACAATTTTGAATATTGGTTGCAATTTCCATAATTTCCTCCGTGTTTAAAACTTTTGAACACAAAACTTGTTGATCTATAGTGCAACTGAATGAAAAAATGAAGAAAATCTTCATTAGCACGACACAACTCCACCAAAACTGTTTTTGTTTCCAGTGATTGCTGATGCTTCATCGTTTGTAATGCACACTAATTTATATATTGGTAGCTTGTAGTTTTTTACTAAATTGAAGAAAATATATATATATATATATATATATATATATATATATATATATATATATATATATATATATATATATATATATATATATATATATATATATATATATATATATATATATTCGCCACGGGTCTTCCCATTCAAAGGAACGATTGCCAAGAATATATCATTGAATACGATCCGAATAAAAATACACAGCAGGGCAGTGTCTGTCATATCGGTCGATTCGTCGATCTGTGGAGAAGAGCATGAATATTTTAGGATATCATGTTTCAGTTGATCTGTCATGTCCTGACTCGAGACTTCATTGCGCCTCGTGGCAGTCGGACGAGATAACTGAAGTTCTCTAATAGAAGACATGATTTCTGTTTCATTTTTAAAATCTCCAAATAAAGTCTCACCCGTTTCAATAAATGCTTCCTTCACAACCGATCTATCTTCGAATGGTTTCTTGTGTTTCGCCAATGTATGAGATATTTTAAATGACGCGATCGTAGCAGCTCTTGATTGTTTGGCTGGTTTTGTGAACATGGTTTGTTCTTTTTTCAAACAAGAATCCAAATCACGTACTTGTCATTTTCTTAATTCACTCTGTGGGGGAAAATATTTTTCATAGTTTTTATGAACCGTTCCATGATGCCTATCTAAGTTACCACGCTTAGAAATAGCAAGTGACGCACGACAAATAAGACAAAAGCACTTATCCTGCAACATACAAAGGAATTTTATCCTCCCAATCGTTATTACAATGATAATTTTAGATTTTTTCGCTGCATCCATTTTGTTTTATTCTATGATAAACTTTGTATCAACGAAGTATTGCCTTCAAGTTACAATTCAGAATAACTCCAATTGCTGCAGGCGCCACATTTGAACGAACAACAGCGTGAACGAAAGTCTCGAATGTTTTCGTCAAACGCATTGCCCGAAATTTCTAGAAAAGCGGCAAGAAGAAGAAACGTGGCTTTTCTTTGACAAGTACCGCGCATTCCTTTGATAAAACCTCCTTTTGCCGCTAGCAGAGTGTTATTTTATAATGTAATAAATTTTTGTTGTTTGATTACCTACTAATTAAAAATTTTATTCCTCTCGAGATTTACCTCAAAAAGCATATATATATATATATATTTTTTGAGTGAATCTCGAGAAAAAAAAAATATATATATATATATATATATATATATATATATATATATATATATATATATATATATATATATATATATATATATATATAATATGCTTTTGAGAGAAGAAAAAAAATATATATATATATATATATATATATATATATATATATATATATATATATATATATATATATATATATATATATATATATATATATATATATCTCCGATAAAATGATTGATGACGTGAGCAATTGGTGTGGCGCTTTGGGTGAAGTTGCCATGATGGAGAAAACAACTTTTGTGAGGAACCACTATTCTCAGGATTCCTCTCATGTAAAAATTCTATTCCTATAAAATTAGACTCGTGCACGGCTGAATGGAAATAACCTTCTATTGTAGTTTAGAGCTCTGTGAAAATTTCATTGAGTGGATCAATAGCGAGACAAATTTACATCGGAATGTTTGTTTTTCTGGCGAATCGAGTTTTCTTTGAATGGCGAGGTGTATCACCGATCGACAAAGACATCATAGATACGCTACAGTTGACGAAGAATCCCCGACGTGAAAATGGCTGGTACGATCTAGTCGAAACGTCGTCAACGACAACCAACGAATGGTCAACACCAGGATCAACGGACGAGATACTGGAACAAGATTTTAACATTTAACTTTTTACTACTATATATCTATATAGTAGTATATATATATATATATATATATATATATATATATATATATATATATATATATATATATATATATATATATATATTTATTTATAGTTATTTTTGTCAATCTTATTTTATTCTTCTTATACAATGAGGATAAATGCATCATTAAAACAAATGACCTTTCTCTTCGAAAATTCAATGGTATGAAAATGAAAGTATTTTTGAAAGGACAATGAAACAAACTATTGAATTTCGAAAATTCTAATTTTAAATAGCACAGCCTTTTTGGTGAATTTTAGAGAACTCAAACATTACAACAATTGTTTCAAAATTGATCATCTACCAGAACAAATGGAAAAGTGCATCATGATATTTGAAATAACAAAGTTAGATTAAGTTTCCGGTACAACCGGAAGTAGTGCAGAACTCAAAATATTAGTGGATGGTAGTTATGTACCGTGAAAAATTTTCAGAAGATCAGTACATCTACTTTGCTACATTTGCGTAGTTTCACTTGAGCCAGTAGTTACAGCGTTATGATACCGAACCTCATAAGATTTGAGTCAATCGAAAATCGCCGAATTCGTTCAAAAAATTTTGATTAGGAAAGCAAATTTTTGAGAAGTTTCTAATTTTGTAATAAATTTTCATTTTCTTTCACCTTTGATTTTTAGGGATTTTTGAAAGCCCTACTTCAAGCGGTACAAGAGGGTTGCAATGTTCAAAAATACACAGTTTGGAGTCTTATGGACAATTTGGAATGGACGCAAGGATACACGTAAATATATTTTCTTTAAACTGTTCAAAATAAATTCCCTCTTCATGCGATTATTTGAATAGAAAATGTTAGTGTGCTGATTAGTAATGCGTTGTGTCAATGTTTTAAGTCAGTGTCATAATGGAGTGGATGAATGGATTTCGAAACTGAGCGTTCAAAATTATTGGTATAATATGGGGTTATTCCAATTTCTTTGAAAGACGGTCTTAATGGCCTTCAGATGAAGAAAGTCTAAATACGAACTTGTCAAAATTACGTTATAGAAGTACATAAGTGTTGTTTATCTTTTTACTTATAAATTTTCAAAAGTGACAAAAATCTGGAATAACTAATCCCAGAACGACGAGTAATACTTCACCACGACAGAAATACGTTAGATCGAATCAAATCGAATGATTATGTTTCAAAAATTATCATGGATACATTATTATATTACAGTTCATAAGGTAGAAATACGTCTAGAACAATATTAAGTATTACAATGTATTGAAAGAGAAACAATGATCAACCTTTAAAACACTTGCAATAGTCGAAGTAATCCTCCATAGTGTATCGTTCACACTGTAAAATAATTTTCGATTATCTATTTCTGAATATTTTTATCAGAGATCGACAGAATATTTTTGGCAGAAAATTATACAATTTCAGATCTACAAATAAAGATTTTTTTTGTAATTAGCTAAGGGTGCATGAAGGATATAAAAAAATAGGAACGCTTGGTGTTGCTAGAATTTTCGATAGCCCGAAAGTACTCAAGTATGAAGATTCAAGAGAAACATCTTATATAAGATATATAAGCCAGAGATGGTCATTATCCCATCATGCTTAAGAACACATTTGCATGACTTCCTGAAACAGATTTGCAGCATAGTTTTCTCGGCTAGTTTCTGTGTCACGAATATATGTTCTGATGATATTGACTTCCCCTAAAAGATTATTCCATAAGATGAAATAAACTCCTATGTCTTGTGAATACAAGGCATCTCAACGGGTAAATAGAAAATATAACAGGCACTGTATAGTTAGGCATGTCTGTCTGGAAAACCACTATTTCAGTTTTTCTTAAATTCAGAAAAAGCTGGTTGTTCAGGCACCAATTTTGGACTGTACTGAAAGGGGAGGCATGGTTGTAAAGAGACGATTAAGTAGAAATCATCAATCAAAGATAAATGGTCACTTTGCTCATCTTGTACAAGCGGATGGCCATTTATATAATCTAGAAAGAGGGGACACCCTAAACACTGCCTTGTGTTACTTTCTCCCAAGATGGTGAATGGGAGTATTCATATATGCATAAGCAAACCATATGGTCGTGATCTTCAATGTTACTTTTAGGCTGCTTCAATTAATTTCCTCTGAATTCACAAACCATCTAGTAATCGAGCAAAATTCGATGTAAAACGCAATCAAATGTCTTAGTAAGGTCAAAAAAAAACCGAACAGAATATGTCCTTTCTCTAATGCATTCAGTTTGAAATGGGTCAGTTCGAAAATTTCCATTTCAGTGTTTCCACCCCAAATAAAGCCAGGTAGTCCCTCACCGTGGAAATCACGTTTTGAACAAGGTAATCAGGTAATCAAGCGAAATTTTGGAACAAGTATTTGAAAAACATATGGACTTGAAATTCCCGGTTCAGCAAATAGTCCCTTATTATAGATAGGTTTCACAGCGGCAGTCTTAAAAGCTTGTCGCAGTAGAAAGATACCCTTCTTGTATGCCAGATTAATGACAAAACAACAGAGGGTGATGCTTCTTTGTCGGTGCCTCAGTAATAGGAGTCAATTTAATGCGCTTTCCTTCCAAGATTGCCTCTCGAGTGCTATTCTTGTATTTTAAAATAGCATAAACCAACTTCAGGAATTAGACTTTCAAAGCTTCAAAGTCTAAAGCCGCGGTAAATACTTTAGATGGAAAAAGTTGATATAAAGTTTGTAATAATGTAATAGGAATAAATTCAAAATAAACACCAGTTACCTACTCCTATCAGGTGAAATAACTCTTCATTCATTTCAAAATTATATCAAACATAATTTTTCAAATAAATCAGGAAAATCAAACCATTGACACAGTCTTGAGAAATATTCTCTCAGGAGCAATGCTCCAGAAAAAGAACATTAACTCTACATTGAAAACTTTGAAGTTGATACGGATGCATTATTTCGCTGAATGTAAAAAGAAATAAATTATTCGTGAAAGATTCCACATACACGCAACTAACTAGCGTGAAATTTACAAATTGAAATTGTTGGCAAACCGTTTTCTCTCAATCTTCTCTGCATCGGGACCGACCGACATCCAAAGTCTAAATATACCTGAAGGAATTAAATACCTGCCTTCAAAGGCGGTAACTATCTTTTACGGATGAATGTGATAATGCTTATATGTTTGGGATTAACGGACAGATCGTTCTATCTGTACTATTGCTCTGTCCGTTACTTTGCATACGGTGTTGAGGTTTTCTACGAACAAGTAGTACAAGATCGTCGACATAACCCACCGCAAGGTGTCCAGTATCGGCAAGGCTCGCCAAAAGCCCACCCAGTACAAGATTCCAGAGAAGAGGTGATAGTACTCCCCCCTGAGGACATCCCCTGTTCACGGTCACCAAGGAGAGCCTCGGGGTGCCCGTCTATAGCAAACGTCTCATCCATCTTGCTGTGGTGTTATTTACTACTCCATTTGCGATAGCCCTTCCTATGCGTCTATCGCATATTTATATGATTAAAAGGTAGTTAGTGCGCATAAAACCCTTTTCACTTTAACAACAAATTACGATGTGCTCCAGTTCGTTCATCATATTCATTTGATTTCTCGATTACTGGATCGCCGATGAGGAAACCTGGAAAGTGGATTTCCGTGAGGAGTTTCAGTGTTCCATCCCCTGTCCGTGTTTAATTTCTTCTGGTAAATTCAGACCTTGGATGTCGGTCGGTCCTGCTGCAGAGAGGATGGGAGGAAGACGGTTTGCCTCCGGTACACCCTCTATTTCGTCGCAGTAATTTGCATGTTTTCATTTTGGATTTTTCAGTGAATCCTTTGTATGTACCTTGGGCCTCTCTGATGTTACCCCAATAAATTTGTATGCTAATACTTATCCCTTAGTTGTAGGACCATCTGCTCTTCATCTTTTGGGCAGTGAGTTCTGCTGTCCAGCACAGATTCTTCTTTTATATCTTTTATATTGTACGAGGCAGATCTTATATATTCGTAGCTGATGCTGGTTTTCAGTGTCTTAATAGCCTCTTTCAGTTCCTTGAGGTTCGATGATATTGTTCTAATTTGTTTTCTTGGGGTACCTATAAGGCACTGGTGGTTATTCCGCTACATTAGTGATATCGAAATGGATATTTGATGGTCGGAGAGGGACAATACTTCTGTGACCACTCTCCTCTCGAATTTCCGGGATGAGTTATTCATTGCATGAAATCAGGTCCAAAATTTTTATATTTGTTAGGAAGAAAATTAATTCGCTTCCTTCGTTGAGAAGAGAACGGTTTGTGCTGTAAAAGTATTCGGCTAGCTTCTCTGCTTTGATGTTATTGCCTTTCCACCTGCATAAGACTTGCTAAGGGTTAGCGTCAAACCCAATGACGAGAGTACAACATTGTCTTTTACAGTAATTCATCAGTTCCATAGTTCTAATGTTAGAGAAGAGACTTCGTACGGGAACTATGCTGAGCATACTATAAGAGTGCCACTGATGTAAGCTCATCAATCGATTCTAACTGCTATCTGGTATCTGAAATAGAAATGAGGTAATATGTGTGTTATAATCTTCTGGGGATAAGAACACTTGTTCTCGGGACCGGATCTCATTTGCAATAGAAAATACTTCTATATTAGGTCATCCGGCTCCCACCAAACTGTTTCCTACCAACTTGTCAGCAAAAGACTATAGCTTTTGTCGGTATTTGGTAGTGTGGAATATGTAGTGTCTAGTTTGGTGTTTTGACGGTTGTGTAATATGCTGGATTTGAGATTATACTTCTATATTATTTCATGGTTTGTTGATTCAATATGTTCAAGTATTAGAGACTTATTATCGGATGAAATACGCTCTTTGAACCTAAATGTTAGCCCCTAATTGGCAGAAATTTAAATGAACAACTTGGAAATGGTAATGCATAAAAATTAATATATTTTTAATTTCAGAGTCAAATTTGGTTTATACAAGGTCGACTTCAATAGCCCCAATAGAACAAGAACTCCAAGAGCCTCAGCTCGTTTATACAAGTACGTTATCAAAACTGGCACAATACCCAACAAGACAGATTTTTTCTTGAATAACTGAAAAGTCAACTTTCTTCATTTCCAAGCTTTATTTTGTAGTAATTTTCAGTTTAGCTAGGTAATATTTCTTTTTATGAATAAAATTGTTCACATTGCATGTAATGCTTTCGGTCATAATATATTAGCTGTTTTTTGTCTCTTTTTTCTAATTGAATTCCTTTTTTTTATGCGCGCTTCCCAGGAATAGGCGAACCTGTTACACCACATAACTAGGCGCCTGGGGGGAATTGAGGTGTCTGTTTACTCGCTTCTTGAGGAGAGCCAAATTGTAGGATGTTGCGAAGATGTTGAACGGAAGAGAGTTCCACAGCTCACCGGCCCAGTAAACGAAGGAATTCTTATAGAGAGAGGTTCGAAGGGGACGTTAAATGTACCGCCATATGATGAGAACTACACTACCTTAAGTAAAACAAAGGCTGCTATTGTGGAGCGCTGCATAAGAACTTTGAAAGCAAAA
This sequence comes from Cryptolaemus montrouzieri, assembly GCA_013387265.2. NCBI lineage: Eukaryota > Metazoa > Arthropoda > Insecta > Coleoptera > Coccinellidae > Cryptolaemus > Cryptolaemus montrouzieri. Next base: position 55,016,279 of record JABFTP020000185.1, on the reverse strand, counting down.
TTATTTAGATACTTCAGTTTGAATGGTACATATAAATGGGTGTCAATTTTGCGTACAATCTTTGATGAGTATAATCACTCTTAACATCGGACTATTGAAGTAGGATCTTGTGATGTTGAAAAACCTAACGAAAAGGCTATTCTGAGATCATCGTATACGAAATCGAAAACTTTCGCTCCCGGTAAATTCGGAGTTGGTGATATTGTACGCATAAGTAAGGCCAAACATATTTTTGAAAAATCGTACACCACCAATTTTACAACCGAGCTCTGCAAAATCATTAGCTTACAGATTACCAGCCCCATAACGTATCTTTTAGAAGATTATCAGGGTCGACCTATTAAGGGTGCCTTTTATGAACCGGAATTACAAAAAACTAGTCAATCTAATGTTTTCTTAGTCGAAAGAGTTATACGTGAAAGTAAAAAGAAGTGATTCGTCGAATGGCTAGGTTTTGACAATTCTCGTAATTCATACATCAGTAAGTCCGATCAACTCTAAACACCTTTTACTCGCCTGATTAAGATTTTCTTTAATTAGGGAAAAATGACGTGGCTAGTCTTTTTAACAATATGTATGGAAACGCACAAAACAACATTCTCTTCTGCATGTTTTTAATTGAGTGGGTTTTCACGTGACAAACTATAATCACCCGATACTGGCTTTCTAACAATATGGAAGCACAAAAAACAACATTCTCTTTACTTTGTTTTTTTACTATATGAAATTAAAATAAATATTAGAGCATTTCCAATTTTTTTTGAATTGTGGAGGCCGTTACTTGATGTAGATCCATGATATAAATGAGATAAAAAACACAAGGTTTCACTTTAATCTACACTTTATTTGAAAAAATTCGACGACGTTTCGCTGACACAGCAGCTTTATCAAGAATGACAAACAGAATGAAGAGTATGGTATTATAAACAAATCGTAGAACAAGTTGGATGAATAACAGGAAAAACCCACACCGAGCCATTGTACAGTTAGTATGAAAGGTAATTATAAAATAATTAAACAAGTTAAGTAGGGGTGAATAATTCACATCTACCTGCTCATTCAAAAGCTTGTCCGAATGTTTGTATCTATTTATTTCTGATGCTTCTAGGAGATCTAATTTTAAACTTTTTGATTTTATACGTAATATGTCAAAGTTTTTATTGAATGAATGGTTTTCTTTCATTAAGTGGTTTGAATAATTTGAATCAGATTTATTTTTATCGAAGCTACGTTTATGTTCAGATGTTCTTATGCCAGAACTCCTATAGGTCCTACCGATATAAATTTTATCACAAGAACCGCAATTAAGTTTATAGATTCCTGATTCACTTGATTTTTCAACACGAGATTTATTATTTTTAATATGTTTACCTAAGTTATTAGAAGTTTTGAAAGTTATATTAAGATTTAGTTTGACGAGAAAGGATTTAATATTTGTACTTGCAGAACCGCAGAATGTTAAACTGTTGAATATTTTATAGTCTTTATGAATAGGATATACTTCATTTATTGCTTTCTGATACAAAGTTGCAGCTTTAAACAGCATGGTACATCGGTTACTCAATTTACCTTTATCAGTAGATGATTATAATAAAGAGTTAAACATCATCAATCAGATAGCCATTAATAATTCATGTAATCCGGATATGATAGATCTAATCATTCGTAAAAACTGTATCAGAAAGCAATAAATGAAGTATATCCTATTCATAAAGACTATAAAATATTCAACAGTTTAACATTCTGCGGTTCTGCAAGTACAAATATTAAATCCTTTCTCGTCAAACAAAATCTTAATATAACTTTCAAAACTTCTAATAACTTAGGTAAACATATTAAAAATAATAAATCTCGTGTTGAAAAATCAAGTAAATCAGGAATCTATAAACTCAATTGCGGTTCTTGTGATAAAATTTATATCGGTAGGACCTATAGGAGTTTTGGCATAAGAACATCTGAACATGAACGTAGCTTTGATAAAATAAATCTGATTCAAATTATTCAAACCACTTAATAAAAGAAAACCATTCATTCAATAAAAACTTCGACATATTACATATAAAATCAAAAAGTTTGAGATAAGATCTCCTAGAAGCATTAGAAATAAATAGATACAAACATTCAGACAAGCTTTTTAATGAGCAGGTAGATGTGAATTATTCACCCCTACTTAACTTTTTTAATAAGTTTTTATTACCTTTCATACTAACTGTACAATGGCTCGGTGTGGATTTTCCTGTTATTCATCCAACTTGTTCTACGATTTGTTTATAATACCATACTCCTCATTCTGTTTGTCATTCTTGATAAAGCTGCTGTGTCAGCGAAACGTCGTCGAATTTTTTCAAATAAAGTGTAGATTAAAGTTAAACCTTGTGTTTTTTATCCCATGCATTTCCAATTGTTTTTTCAATTACAGATGTTTCTCCCTCATTCACATATGATATAAATATCCCACATCCACTCAGTCGTTTCATTGTGAAAGTATACCAACATGTCATTTCAAGATTCCGGTTTTCTTGATTCTAACAGCTCTGCGCCGTCGCTTTGAAGTGAAGACTACCCCGAGTTGAATCTAGTGTTCGAGGGTGATTTTGAGGATGCATTTGTATCGGAACCAAACTAAATTCTACCTATTCGATTGACTGTGGCATCGGTTCAGCGCGAAAGTTCACACCTGCGATTGCAATGATCTACGAACGAGATCGCTCAATCATATCAATCAGCGTGGACGAGTAGAGGACATTCATCAACTTGATGTGTGATGGCGTTGTGAAAATGTGCCACCATATTGGATCTATCACTGTGAACTTTGAGTATAGTGCTCAATTTTTTCTTAAAATTGTTAATTTTACTAGAGGTCATTTTTTTGCCACTAAATATAATGGATATATTCCATTTAATTAATTACTAATCATGCTCTCAAAAATCATTTTAAAGCATATTATGAAAACATCCTGTTTCAATTTAGAGGAATGACTGGAAGGAGTTTAGATGATGCTATATCATTTTTGTGTTCTTTATTTCCAGCTATAGAAAACTTTTTTATGTTGGAGTGTCTACATCATTTCAGAAGCAAAATTGTAGTTGATATGGGGAAAATTCCCTCTGACTTGTGACGGGATAATGATAACGACAATGCTGTAGACCAATTTTTTCAACGATAAATAAAACACAATATTACATTATATGGTTTTTTATTTCACAAGTTCTATTCTAAGGATTTAACAAGTTTCTGTCTACATACAATAATTTCATCTAATTATCAATTTCCACTAATTCGATAATTTCCACAGGTCAAGTATAAAAACTGTTCGGTATCTGATAGAGTTTATCGTCACCATCACGTAGCGCCAGTTTCGTTTGCTCCACAAAAAACACCCTGTGTATTGATACAATGTTCCATTGAGTTACAGTTTTTTCGGTTCCCTCCTTCAAACAGTTGACATAGTCATCGAAAGTGATTATTTTTTCAACGATATTATTCTTAATACCCTTGAATTTTATGACAAGTGGCTCATCTTCTATCTTAAAGGAGTACATTTTCGAACGAATTCCAACAAAGTTGGTTATAATGCTTCCATTACGTTGGCCCTTCACATATCCTATATATTTTTTTTAACTCTAGGAATATCATATACGTTCTTCTCGGGGTAATCACTTGTGTCAAAATATTTATGGCAATCGATTTTAATCATTTCATACGGATCTTGATCAATAATTTCATAAATCAATCCTTCTGTATCAATATAATTTAATTTGAAATTTCTAAATTCAGATTTCATGTACCCATAATGAAAATCGTGAAGAGTTACTTTTGATAGGTTCAGAATAGTAAATCCTATATAAATCGGTTTATTGAACATAATCGACTGTTTTATCATCTCGATGGCGATAAGGTTGTCATTAAAGATACAACGGGTCTCGAATAGAAGCAAATTCATGAGCTTATTAGCATCATATTTCCCGTCCCATTTTCTGACGAGTTTTGACAGTTCGGTGCTTGCGTACTTTCTCCATGGTCTTACCGAAAACGGCGTTGTTCATTAACTTGAATAATTTTCTCAAATTCATTTTAGCACATTTGCGAAGAATAGTATTTTTGTCAATATATATTTTCAAAAATGACGAAAATGATTCTATGAATTTTTTTCAGTATCAGACCCTCTTTCGACACCTGTTTCAAATTCCTATAGTGGATGATGTAACGCTCTTTGCCATAGTTTCTGAGTAATTTTTTATGTTTTGAATTTGGCAGGTTGCGAGTTTCAGGACAAAATGGCAGATGGCAATGCCGATCGTGAAGGTGTTTATGATAATGCAGGTCTTTCTTCAGAAAATATCCAATTGGATTTTCGTCTGGAATAAAGTAGACATCAATATCAGTTCCACCCCATTCAAAATCGCAATAGGGTAGGTGCTGACTCATTTAACACCCATACAAGTTGTTCACGTCACAATAAGAGATGTATTTAGGGGTGTTCTGGGGGTTGAAATTTTTTTATTGTTACTCTCGAAATATTTATTAGAGCACTGACGGATACCTCAATGTATCCCCCGTTCTAAAAAGTTTATCATTGTGATATCTTCAATCAGTTCCAATATACACCCCGTATAATTGAGCATACAATCCCAAGTATACGAGGGTAAGGTTACGTAGCTTGTGGGGGTCAAGTCCATATTCAGTTCGACAACTTTTCCGGAATTTCTCAAAAATATCACATAGCAACAAGGTATCCGTTTTCTGATACAACTCTAAGTAATCTCTTGAAGTACGGCACTGGAATTCATACCAAATTTTACGAGCATGCTTATAATCTTCAGCTGGTACATCCTCATCATTCAAAAGATTATGAAATTTTTCCATGGGAGGTAGGGAGGTCTCATTCGGCTTATCCACATAGTCCATAAAGTCATAGCAAAATAAATCCTTTCTTGTAAGCAACTTGATTTTTTCTAGAGGTAACTCTGCATTCTGCTTTTTCAATTCAATAAATTCTTCTTTAGGAAGATATAAAGCTGATTTTTCTAAAGATGTTCCCATAAAGCGCAAGCTATCAATGAAGCAAAAGCTAATTTTAGAGTTGGTATTGAATTTCGTAAGGCTGATATACTTTTCCATATTCTGAGGGAGTACGGACACATTTTCATTTTGAGCAAGTCTTTCAATGACAAAATGTGAATCATATCCACTCAGATTATGGAAAGTCACCGGTATTGAGTATGATTTCTTGTTATTAAGGTTACATGAGGCGCAAGGCCAAGATTCAAATTCGCTGGTAAAGTGACTATGATGCGCCGCGATTACATCATCCGCTTCAAAGTTTTCATCGCAAATTTGACAACACTCATCACCATCGCTAACCTAACCTAACCTGTTAATAGCCTCTTTAGAGATATACCCTCATTTTGTAAGATAGTCTTAACTGATTCGCTAAAGAATTCTCTTGTAATACATATGGATTAGAATAATTAAAATGTAATTGTAAAATTTGTAAATTCTGACAGCTTTTTATCTCTTCATTATGATGATGAAAAAATATAATTAAATTCATGAAATTAATGTCAAGAAAGTTCACTCACCTTTCAAACAATATTTTAAGTTTCGGTAAGTTCTTCAATAATAATGAGGTAAACAATTTCATATTGTCCTATTCGGAATATAAAATTTATTTCGACACAAAGAATGTATGTCTCGAAGAAATTGTGTATAGTGATTTTGCTGTCTCCAATCTCCTTCTCGTTTTTCTCATTCGGAGAAGAGAGAAGAGAGAGAGAGAGCACTATATTCTAGATGGTGGTAATTCTCATATTCAAATTTCTCAATTATTATTTGTGGAAGTCCGCCGTACATGTTGAGTATATCGTATATCATCATGAATCAAAACCTGTTCAGCGAGAAAATCGGTAATTATAATCAGGAATAATGAACAAAATGTTAACGTCACTATCGTGAAGACATATTCGCAAAAAACGAGAAAGACGAGAATGAATAAGAGTCTTTGAAGAAATTATGCTCGATCGTGTTGGATCTCCCCTGTAACTTCTCTAATATGTAGGGGAATGAGGGAGGGTAGATTAGTCATACTTCAGTGTTTTTGAGTAGTTGAGATTAGAGAGTTACAAGCCAACTACCCCAATGTGAATATCCCCCTTCCTAGGGGGCCTAGGAAAAAGAACCCTTAAAAAATAGAGGGATGTTTTCCCTACGTATAGATAGCAGAATGGCAAATGCGCGATGCAAGATGGCGGAGCTACTACCCTTTATGTCTGAAAATCAATAATTTTTGTGAAAATCGCGAAAGAAAAAAGTGACCCCAGCCTAATTGGCTTTGGATGAGGGATAGGGTGGGTTGAAAGAAGTCGAATGATTCTCATTCGGTAAAAAAATATTGGAAAATGGGGGAGTTATGGGGGAAAATGTAAAATGCGTGATTAAGGGCCTTGTGATGCATGTATTCTGCTGAAAGGGTGTACACCCCATTGAAATCAACATGTAGGCCCTTGTACCAATTTTCATGAGAAAATCTCCACGGGTGTGGGAAATGAACGAAAAAAACTGTTTTTCTCGCCTAACATGGGACGAAAAAATGTATCTGGGCTGTTTTGGTAGAACAACGAGGTGATAAGGCCGTAAAAACTTGTCAGATGGGGTGTGGACCCTCTAGTGTCAGGCAACATAAAAAAATGTCTAAAATGGCGTATGAGGATGTTAAAACGGCCTTTATAGCGATTGAACAGTAGAGACATGAAACATGGATGTTTGATTGAAAATGCGTGAAAAAAGTTGACAAAATGGGGTAATGTTGCCTGTATTGTTGGCGTGTATGAAAAACTATCTGAAATTAGCATGAAAAAACTACCAAGACTGCCTTTCGGTAAATAACATGGCTGTTTTTCAGTTCAAAATATGGGGCTAGAGACGTAAAAAGTTGACAGAATGGTTTAATGAGTTCTATAATGCTAGTGTTCATAAAAGAACTATCTATAGGTATATTCAGTCCATAACGCCCTTTTGTCAGATAACTTTGTCCAAAAACTTGCAAATTAGATCGCTTGAAGTGCCTAAGTAATTAGTTGGTCACATTACAGATTAGTGAACTTAAAATCCATCCATTCATTAGAATGGATATCGTTCACAATCAAGACATTCATTTTCAGAACTTTCCGTAACTTTGAAAATTAATTAGCTGATAGCTCGGTGGTTACATTACAGATCGGTGAACGTAAAGGCATTCATTACTCATGCATTATTAGAATGGATGCGGCAACTTTCTAACGATTGTTGAAAACCTCAGTTGAATGACGGGGAATTCCAAGCGTGTTTGTTAGTGTTATGTTCTCCTATGCTATTTGGGAATATTTTTGGGAAGTGTTTTAATATTTCAACTACCTCTCGATCGAAGTTAATACATAACTTTTAAATGAATATCAGTATAGATAGCAATTAGTGGGAAGAAAATTAACTGGAGGGCGGATACTTCGATTATTAAAGAATATGTTCAGAATACTACCTGTTCGATTAATAAAAAATCAGAAAAAATCCATCAGAGTTCAATTACACCACTTTAACTGTTATCTCCACATCTACTTATACAATAATTGAATGAATTACACTGTCTACACGCAATACCGTTAACCATATCTTCTTGAATTCTAATTCAGCGTAAGGTGCAACAGAACTCCGCATCGTGAAAGTTATCAAGGAAAGATAGAGATGCTGTATTGAATTCCTCTATATCAGATGTCTCCTGCATTGAACGATATATCTTGAATAAAAGTCGGGAACCACATATAGTTATAATGAAAAGAATTATGCGGAACCATGAGATGTCTGTATAATAATTCATATCACTTAAAATGTAAATTCTCGCAGCCACTTATCACGTACTTATCTCTGAGACTAAATAGCGTGATCTGGTTGAAAATAAAAAACATGTATTATTTAAACAAATTTATCATTCATGGAAAACAATGTGATATTTCGACTCTTACATGCGATTGAAGGGTACTGGTGGATACAAATATAATCACGTTATATAAGAACTCATTCAAATCAATTATCCGCATAGCGGAGCTGGAGTTAGTATGACGTATAATGATAATCCTATTCAGTACATATTTTAGGATGACGTCTACGAAGTTGCCGATCGTCTCAGATTAATGTATGCATCGAAATACGCTGAAATACTTCAATTGACAATGAGATAACTGAAATTCTAGAGGAATTGAGAGAATCTTTTTATATATAGTTGTTTGAATATCACTAATTTTCACGATTTATCGACAGATTGATAATGTCACTCGATAAGTTCGGACGTTCATCTCGAAGTATAATTCGTTATAAAAGTCCGAATTCATGGAGTAGATTTCCTCTTAACAGTGACGATGATTATTATTTAGAAAATCGTGAATTGTGTAATGTTAATACACCTACTGTGAATACGGATGCTCCAACGAAACTGTACAAATATCAATCCCTTGAGAGCGTCCTTTCCTCAGTAAAACAAGATATAGTTTCTTTGATTCAGTCATCGATTACAACGTCAGTCGAATACGCTGCAAATTTTGAGATTAAAATTGCTGAACTTGAGGCTAAAATTTCGGCATTTAAGAGCGATATCAATTCGGAATTGGTTAATTTCAAATCGGTCGTTGGGAACGCGATTGATAACAAAATTGAAAATTTATCGTAAGATGCTGGCAAATAAGGTGCACACTTAATCCCATGAGTAATTCAAAGGAGCTTCATCGGTCCATCCGGAAGAAATTTTCACGTAGGGAATCGATGACCTCTGGAAGGCTGGTTTAGGGCAATTAGATCTTTATTCCAAAGAGAACAATAGTTTTCGATTCGTTCTCGTTGTAATTGATTGTTTTTCTAAATTTGTTTTGGCAGCACCTCTGAAAAGTAAAACCGGTCCAGAAGTTACTAATGCCTTTTCTAAAATTCCCAGTCAGAGCAACAGGTCTCCAAAAAATATCCAGACTGATCAAGGCAACGAATTTTTCCACAGCCATTTCAAAGCTCATGATTAGTCAACGTCGGGTTAATCATTACACTTTCTTCAGTAAAACAAAGGCTGCTGATGTGGAGCGCTGTATAGTAACTTTGAATGAAAAATTATTCAGATACTTCAGTTTGAATGGTAGATATAAATGGGTGTCAGTTTTGCCTACAATCTGTGATGAGTGAAATCACTCCAAACATCGGGCAATCAAAGTAGGACCTTGTGATGTTGATAAAGCTAACGACAAGGCTATTCTGAGATCATCGTACACGAAATACTTTCGCTCCCGGTAAATTCAGGGTTGGTATTGTTGTACTCATAAGTAAGGCAAAACATATTGTTGAAAAATCGTACACCACCAGTTTCACAACAGAGCTCTTCAAAATTATTAGCTTACAGCTAACCAGCCCCATAACGTATCTTTTAGAAGATTATGATTTCAAAGCTCATGATGAGTCAACATCGGAATAATCACTACACTACCTTCAGTAAAACAAAGGCTGCTATTGTGGAGCGCTGTATAAGAACTCTTCAAAATCATTAGCAGCCCCTTAACGTCTCTTTTAGAAGATTATCAGGGTCGACCTATTGAGGGTGCATTTTAAGAACAGGAATCACAAAATACTAGTCAACCTAATCCTTTCCTTGCCGAAAAAGTAATACAAGAAACTAAAGACAAGTTATTCGTCAAATGGTTAGGTTATGAGAACTCCCGTAGTTCAAACATCAATAAGTCCGATCAACTCTAATCACCTTCTACTCGCCTGATGACGATTTTCTTTAATTAGGGAAAAATGACGTGACTAAACTTCTTAACAATATGTATGGAAGCGCAAAAAACAACATTCTCTTTTGCATGTTTTTAATTGGGTTGGTTTCCACGCACAAACTATAATTACCCGATACTGGCTTTTTAACAATATGGAAGCACAAAAAACAACATTCCCTTTAGTATGTTTTTTTACTAGTGAGCCCATTAAGATCGCCTTTTATATCTAAACAGCTAATATACTAAACGCCTAATATTCAAAAACGCCTAATAATCGAAACACCTAATATACCAAAACGCCTTATATATAAAAATGCCTAATACACTAAACGCAAAGTATACTGAACGCCTTTCCATATCCAGCTCCAACTAAAATGAACGTCTCATTAGATACGATATTTATATTTAATAGTTCTTTATGTTATATGGAACTCTCTCATATATTGCTTAACACATCCTTATTGTAATGCAGCTTCCAGTATTGTTTTACGGATACTGACTCATCAACCATATAAATTTAAACACTATTCACAACTATCCCAATTCAATTTGAAAATATCAACTTTCTCCTATTGAGGAAGCATTAAAATTAAAACAAAAATATGAGTTTGAAACAGCAAGATGGACGAATTACTGCTCAAGAATATTAATGAAATAGAAACTGAAAATTCTCTTCAAATTAAAATTTATTGAACATATCTAAAAGATAAAGGCGAGAACTTAATAATGAAATAAAGGAACACTACTGAATACATAGAAAGTTTACCTCATATGATTGCCCTGTACATAACTATTTTGTATCACCTCAAATTGACGAAAATTCACACAATTTGCTTACCAGAAATCTGATCAATCTGAATTGAAGTATTCTTGTAGAAAGCAGAAATAAGATTCAAGTATCCACAAATTTGTAAATTACGTTATGAACCTTCATATAGATTACAATAATGTTAATTATATATCAGTTTCAGTACAACAGATTTCCTAGATCCTCAACCCACATTCTCTCACCAAATCTTCATATATATATATATATATATATATATATATATATATATATATATATATATATATATATATATATATATATATATATATATATATATATATATATATTTCCTCAACCATTACTGTTGAGTAATCTTGGTCATCATGAATACTGTTTCCTTGTTAGATGCTTTCATCTGTGTTCTGTATTTCTTCTTTTCCTGAAGAGTTTTTCCTATGTTGTTTTCAAACTATATCTCTGTTTGGTTTTTAGAATTCTTTGAAATAGTTTCTCAATAGTATAAGATCCTTGAAATTTGCGCAGGTCTCTTTTACCTTTTGGAAATATAAGGCCAATACTCCAATCATGTGAGCAGATACATTTTTCCAATCCGTTCTGAATATAGCTGTCAGGAATCTTCTTCCCCTATCTTTGATGCATTTTCTTATATCAACATTGTTGCCACATTATACTGATATACCATTCTTAAATGCTTTAGATACTCTTTCTCAGTCTATAATTTACTCCTTTTTCCTTAGGCTCCTCTCACCTACTACTCTTTTCAGCATTCTGCCGAAAGCTTTCTCCAGAACAAACATTTTGTCTTTTAGTCTGCTCTTCTCTATAACTGGTTGATGGTAAAATGACAATCTCACAAACTTCTAGCATTCCTGAAAAGTGTATTTTTCAAGTTGCATTTCAATTTGTCCTTTCAGTTTAGTGCCTAAAATTCTTTTGCTATAGTGTAAGTCTCCTAAAATTTTCTTGGTTACTTTTAGTATTGGAGCTATAATGGCAATCCTGCAATTAATATGAGCTAGCACATTTTTCCAGGTGTCACTATCATAAGTATAATTCACTCCTCTTTTCCTTACACTCTTCCAGTACTATTCTCAATTTTCTATCAAAAGTCTTCCCCAGATTGAAGAATACCTCAAATTATATTTTGTCCTTTAGTCTGTCCTTTTCTATGAGCTGGTTGATGGTGAAAATGTAATCTAGAACATTTCTTCCTTTCCTAATTGTTTCCTATGATATCTCTAGTTGATTTCTAGAATTCTTCCAAATAGTTTCTCAATAGTATGAGTTCTTTGAAATTTGCTCAGGTCTTTTCTCCTTATTGGAACTATAATGCCAATCCTTCATTCATCAAGAGCAGGTACATTTTTTATATCCCTTCTGAATTTGCTGTCAGAATTCTTTTTCTCCTATCATCAATGCATTTTCTCATCTCATAATTTGTGTTGTCACATTATTATGATATACCAATTTCAAAGGCTTCTGATACTCTTCTAGTCTCTAATTTACTCCTCTTTTCTTTAGACTCCTCTCTCATACTACTATTTTCAACATTCTACCTTGAACACGTTCTCAGTTTATAATTCACTCCTCTTTTCCTTAGACTCTCCCAACTCTCCTATAGTATTCTTCCCAGTTCTCTCTTAAAAGCCTTGCCCACATCAGAGAAAACCTATAATTATATTTTGTCCTTAAATATGTTCTCTATTTGCTGGTATATGGTGAAATTGTGATCCTGAATTCTTCTTCCTTTCTTGAAGTGTGTTTTCCATGCTGTTTTTCAATCATTTCTCTAATTCAAAGACAAACATGTAGTTTATATTGATGACAGAAACATTTGGAAAGAAGTCAAACTTTCTAACAGTATGTGAGAAAGTTCAAATTAACAATTTGTCGGTTATTTTTAAATTGCTGTTTTATATCCCAGTATTAATGCTAGTAATAGTTGAAGGAAAAATTAAAACAGTCATGTATAAAGAACTTCCCACATACTAATGAAAAATTAAGTATTGAGACTAATATCTTACTTCACTGCCACCGAGCTAACTTGCTGTACATATGAACTGATAATAAAATATTGTTATTCTGAATATTGCTGTCATGATTCTTCTCCTATCTTCAATTCATCTTCTCATCCTAACTAAGATATTAACATATTATACCGATTTACCCATTTCAAGGCTTTTGATACTCTTCCTCAATCTATAATTCACTTCTCTTTTACTTAGACTCTCCCATTTTACTCTTCTCAGTTTTCTTTCAAAAGCCTTCCCAGATAATGAAAAGCAAGGAATATCTTCTTACCCTTCAGTTTGTTATTCTCTGAGCTGGTTGATAGTGGAAATGTTATTCTGAACACTTTCTCCTCTCCTGAAGGGTATATTTTCCATGTTGTTTTCCAATTATATCTCTGTTTGGTTTCTAGAATTCTTTCATATTGTTTCCCAATAGTATAGGTTCTTTAAAATTTGCTCAGTTGCTGTTTTTTTCTTCCCCTATCTTCGATTCATTTTCTAATCTCAACATTGATGTCATATCCTCCTGAATTACTTTATAAGACTTCTGCTATTCTTTCTCAGCTTATACATCACTTCTCGTTTCCTAAGACTCTCATACTGCTCTTCTCAGTGTTCTGTCGAAAGCCTTCTCCAGATGAGGGTTAACCATAAATATTTTCTCTGCTTTCAATTTGTTATTCTCTATAAGATGGTTAATTGTGAAAATCCTGAATACACTTCTTCCTTATATGAAGAGTGTATTTCTTAAGTTGTTTTACATAGAACTCTCTCAATTTTCTTCGAAGAAGTCTTTCAAAGAGTTTAGCATTAATGTAAGTCCTTCAAAATTTTCTCAGTTCCTGCAGTCTTCTTTTGCAGTATTGTTTTTCAAATGTAAATCCTTCAATTATTATGAGCTGTTAAACTTTCTCAAACCCTTCTGAATATCGCAGTCAGATCTCTTCTTCCCTTATGTACCATGCATTGTATTATGATAGGTCTTGTTACTTGTTATACATCCTAGTAAAACACCAATTTTAAGTTCTTTGATCTTTTACTTCTTTCTAGATCCACCACCCGATAATTAATACCATTGCCAGGCAATGATTATAATCAAAACATATCCTGGAATAATTATATATTAGGATAACGTTAAATATTATGAGAATATATCAATCTACCAGAATATATACATACTATAGCATCATCAGACAATGATATCAATGTACCAACGAGTAGTGTCAGAGGCTTTCTCCCCAGAAAATCATATATATATATATATATATATATATATATATATATATATATATATATATATATATATATATATATATATATATATATCGAAACATTGGAAGTATCTAGACTTTGTACAAAACTCAGATATCTCCCCATATTTGAATTCTATATTATATAATCTATGTAACAATTATATAATATAAAATGAAAATGAAGCAGCAAACTGGACTAAAACATATAACGTGAGTATCTTTAACGAAAATCATTAACTATACACAGCATTTTTCAAGAAGTAATTGCATTTTCCATAAAATATGTGATTTTCTCGAACTGAAAGTTCCTGTTGTAATGAAGCTTCATAATTTGCTTCTCCTGATTAAGAAACTTTACATTCTGAATGTATAGACTACCTGTTATTCAGTGAACAGCTTTGAATAAATTTCTTAAAATACAGAACTAGTGTTATGAACAGAACTAGCTCAAAACATGTACCTTATGTGTTATGTAAATGTTGGAATATCCTGAAAATCTCAAGTTTTCATGCCAACTACATGAAGAATTGTTCAACAAATAAATTTTGAAGTTAAGAATTGCAGGTAATTTACTTGATCTCTTTCCTTCAGAGTTAGAAATCTGACTCTTTTGTAACTATTATTAATCAGACTGGTTTACTTACACAAAAATATCTACGAAGATTATTATCAGAGAACAGGATGTATTACATTTATATTTACTTGAAACTTTCTTGTTATTGCTTAATATTGTCTTTGCTTATTTTTATTTAATTTTCCAACCTCTTTACAGCGGATCCAATTAATTCTTTCTTGTTATCAGGTGGATTGAAATCTATCAATAAATATTTCAATAAAAAGAAACTACTTATATGCACACAAAGTAAAACTCACTTTCAAAGAGTCACTTTCATACATTTCAACTTGAATAACTTTACTTCAAATACATTGAATTCCATTTACATTTTCATTAGAATAATTAACATACTTCATCGTTTATAAACTGAAACAAAAATTCAATAGAGATTAATACAAAATTCAGTTTAAAATACCTTATTTATTATTGTTCTCTTCATAGAAATACATAGGGTAGAACACCGAATGTAAATATGAATTATGTGGATTCTTCATTCTGCTGAAAAAAAAATACATTAGGATGCATTAAATGTTCGTTAAATTACGTTCACTTACCTTGGAATGATTATTTGAGGTTTTGTTGATTTAAAGTAAACAATATCAATAATTCTTCTTCTTCTCTTCTTGTTATTGGCCTTGGTACGATGAAACCGATGTTCAACGATTCAAAGATTCAAAGATCGCCGTACACGACGATGTCCGTCGTACGGGACGGATATTCAATCGTTTAGTGAGAGAATAGAGGGATATAAGTGTTCGTTTATATCCCGTCTACTCTTTTCACCTATGTTTCCGGGTACGGTCCTCTTTAAAACTTCTTCTTCTTTGCCTTGTCAGATTGAGAAACGGCGGTTTAAGGAGAGTAAGGGAGGGTGATTGGCTCCGCCCCAGTATTTCCGTTCTATTCTTCGAAAATGTAGGTCTCAAAAACCGTCCCAAATTCGAAAATTAAGTCGTGAAATGACGTTTTGTCGTCGGGGACCCGATCTCGAGGTATGTAGGAATCAATCGTTCGAAGGTCGAATCCTTTCTCCCGGTGACCCCGTTTAAGTAGGATGGTTAAAACAAAAACCCGTATTTTGACAGCTCGAGGTTTATTTTTTTCGCGAATTTCTGGCCGTCGGAGATTTTCGGAATATGGAAAGTAGAGCGAAAATTTGCGAAAGTCGGCCGATAGCCCTCCGTTCGATGGAAGATTTTTCCGTTTTCCCGTGGTTTTATGAGAATCTAACTATGGCGGCGCAAAATGTTAAACTCGAGGCTTTTTCGTAGTCCAGGTTTCGCATCGATCGAAGGCGATAGAAATATTTTGTATAGCTGCAAAAGTCCATAGAAATTATCCCCTCCATCCCGGAGATTTCGGAGACGTACTTTATTTTCGCTTTTTCGGAACTTTTTGCCGGAATTTTCGCCCGATCGACCTCTCCGATCGCCCTCCGAAAGATCCGAGTTATCGATTCCGAAGAAATCTCGCCGTTTCGACGTTCCGTTCGCCCGGGGCGACGTTTCGGCGAAATTTTTCGAAAAATCGTCGCGCCTCCGTCGTTCGAGCTAGGGACCCCGAATTTCGCTCGGATCTTCCTCGGACGTTTCTCTACCGGAAAAAAATTATTCGCGGGGGCCTACGGATCCCGCTTTTCAGCGCCGACCCTTTCTTCCCGACCGGTTCAAACTCCAACCGTCCCCTCCACTTTCCTCGAAATAAGGCTTACTGCTTTAGTATTATAGACTAGTGAGCTCATTAAGATCGCCTTTTATATCTAAACAGCTAATATACTAAACGCCTAATATACAAAAACGCCTAATATACAAAAACGCCTAATATACAAAAACGCCTAATATACAAAAACGCCTAATATACAAAAACGCCTAATATACAAAAACGCCTAATAGACGAAACGCCTAATATACCAAAACGCCTTATATATAAAAATGCCTGATATACAAAAAGGCCTAATACACTAAACGCAAAATATACTGAACGCCTTTCCATATCCAGCTCTAACTAAAATGAACGTCTCATTAGATACGATATTTATATTTAATAGTTCTTTATGTTATATGGAACTCTCTCATATATTGCTTAACACATCCTTATTGTAATGCAGCTTCCAGTATTGTTTTACGGATACTGACTCATCAACCATATAAATTTAAACACTATTCACAACTATCCCAATTCAAAGAGATACAATCAATTTGAAAATCTCAACTTACTCTAATTGTGCTAGCATATATATTTATCATTTAAAAGCCTTTCTACTGAGTACCGGTGTAAGGCTTGATACAAAACAGAATTTTACAATATTCGAAATAGAAAAAACTTAATCAAAAATCAAATAATGAAAATCAACTTAAATAATTTACATTCGAAACACTATTTCGCCAGTGTCCCCTATTTTGTGCCATTCTCTTCGCTTCTGTTATCTCTAAATTCTGTCCCGCTAGTATCTTTGCTACCACCCCATTCCACGTTTCCCTCTGTCGTCCCCTTTTTCTCTTCGTCTTCATTCGTGTATCCCAAATAGATTTACCTGTCTTGAGTTATCCATTCTGCATAAATATCCAAGCTGGTTTCGGCCAATTATCTTCACAATACTGTCTACTTCTAGCTGTTGTCTTATATCTTCATTTCTTAGTCTATCTCTCTTTGTCACTCCAAACACATCTCTTAGATACTTCATTTCCATCGAAACTATTTTGCTTTTCTCCCTTCTACTCAATGTCCATGATTCAGAGCCAAAATAATCGGCGCGTATATTGACTTATAAACTTTCAATTTTGATTTTCTCCCGATCCTTCTTTTTATAAGAAAACTTTTGCTGAATGTTCCATAAACTTTCGCAGCACTTTCTCCGATTTCCAAATCCTATTTACCCTTTTCCTCCACTATATACCCCTAACCTAATATTTAAAAGTTTCTACTCTTTCTATGATTTTGTTGTTGAGTGTCACCTTTGGATTATTTCTGTTATTCGATATAACTATAATTTTCGTTTTTCCTTCGTTGATTTTAGGATCATCTCGTAAGGTAGTTAGTCCAAACATCCTTATTGTACTGGAGATCATTTTGGCAAAAATCGCCAAATCATCAGCGAAAGCGCACTCAGTGATTTCAACTGGATAGAAATTTTGAAACCCAAGTGGAGTTTTCTGACTTTAGTTCTCGCCTCTTTGATAATTTCATCCATGACCACTATGTACAGAAGGGGACTCAATACGTCTCAAGCCTTGATCGGTGACAAACTCTTCAGATTCTATCCTCTTACTCATACCACGTTCCTGCATACAGCATATAAGCTTTTTAGTGCCCTTAGAAAATTGTGTCCTATTTGTCTTTGTGCCAAAATTTTCTAAACTCGATGTCTCAATATCCTATCGAAGGCTTTCTAGATCAATAAATGCTATCCACACCTTGAGATCCTGAATGAGTATTTTCTCGGTGATCTGTTTAAGGCTGAAAATATGATCCTGGATACTGTACCCTTCTGAAATCTGCTCTGTGAGTCAGCTAGTTGTTTTTCCACTTTCTGTAACAGTTTCCTTCTAGCACTCTCACATAAACTTTCGCAACAACACTTAGTAAAGAAACCCCTCGATAATTTTCAGTTCACAATATCCCAATTATATATATATATATATATATATATATATATATATATATATATATATATATATATATATATATATATATATATATATATATATATATATCTAATTGTTCTTCGTATTCTATTTTTAGCAAACTGTTTGGTTTCATTCCAATTTGTGCCTTTCTTCTATAATTGTAGAATGTCATTCGTCATTCGATGTCTCTTAAGTTTTCCACTCACTGAGCAGTTCCTGACTTATGTTTGCTATATGCGTTTCACTGGTCCCCTTCTCATTCTCACCAAATGTTCAACC
Source organism: Cryptolaemus montrouzieri (assembly GCA_013387265.2). Lineage (NCBI taxonomy): Eukaryota > Metazoa > Arthropoda > Insecta > Coleoptera > Coccinellidae > Cryptolaemus > Cryptolaemus montrouzieri. The sequence continues at coordinate 54,997,923 of JABFTP020000185.1, read as the reverse complement.
ATATCAACAGATGCCTTTTGATACATTCCAAGAAAGATTCTACTTCCAGTTCATTTCTCATATCTTCCTTTTTCAGTCAGTCTCTTTTTTTGTGTCACTCACTTTACTCTTTGCTGGTACTTCATTTTTATAACCTGTAGTTTGCTCTTCGGTGCCAAACTCAGAAGCCTGCTTTCACTACCGCATGCGATAACAGATCTAATTAATGCCTTCTTCAATTGAAATATTTTGTTCAATTACTCATCTTCCTGTTTCTCATAAATTAGTTTGCTATTGAAGAATGCAGCTTAGAAGCATTTCCTATCCTCTTATATTCTCTCTCGATCAAGTTTTATTTCGACTATTGCCATACATACCTGTTTGTGATTCCTTTCCATGACCATCATTTTCTTTTGTTCCAATCATATCTCATTTTTTTCCAACTCTATTGTCCATACTTGCAAATTATCGTGCAATCTCGTTTTGTTCTTAGGACATACCATCACATAATTTACAATTCCAATTGATTCCAGGCTCTTGTATCATGTATGATGTTTCTCCATTACTTCGTGGATAACATCTATAACAATAAGAAATAATAATTAACTCAACACTCCACCCTGCCTGAGTTCTCAGTAAAAATGAGTCCAATATGGAATTTCCAGTGTTTATATGATTTTTATCTGCTGTATATGGGCTTCTGATATACTTCTTCAGTTCATAAGTCACTCCTCTTTTTCTTAGACTCTCCCCTACTACTATTTTCAACATTCTGCCAAGAGCTTCCTCCAGATCAAGGGAAGCCATTCATATTTTTTTGTCTTTTAGTCTATACTTCCTTATAACTGTTTGATGGTAAAGATGCAATCTCAATAACCTCTTGCATCCCTGAGAAGAGTGTTTCTCAAGTTGTTTTCAATTAATCCTCTCAGTTTGGTTTCAAGAATTTTTTGCAATAAAGTAAATCCCTAAAATTTGCTCTTTGACTTTTGTCTCCTCTATTCAGTATTGGAATTATAATGTCAATCCTTTAATTGTTATGAGCTGGCTCATTTTTCCAAAGTGTTGCCATCATAAGTGGGGACAGGACTGAAATCTACCTAAACACGTTCGCAGTTAATAATTCACCTCTTTTCCTAGAATCTCCCAACGCTCCCATAGTGTTCTTCTCAGTTCTTTGTTGAAAGCCTATACCAGATCAGAGAAAACCTATAATAATCATATTATGTCCTTAAGTCTGTTCTTCTCTATTTGCTAGTCAATGGTGACAATGTAATCTTGAACACTTCTTCCTTTCTGGAAGTGTTTTCCATATTGTTTTCAATTATTTCTCTAATTCAAAGACAAACAGGTACTTTATGTTGATCACAGAAAAATTTAGCAAGAAGTCAAACTTTCTCACAGATGAGGGAAACCCATAAATATGAGGAGTGTTTCCTATGTTGTTTTTTCAATTATATCCCTATTTGGTCTTTAGAATTCTTTCTTTAATTCAAAGACAAACAGGTAGTTTATATTGATGACAGAAAAATTTGGGAAGAAGTCAAACTTTCTCACATACTGTTGTACATTATAAAGCTTTTGCTACTCTTTCTTACTCCTTTTTTTCTGAGAATCTCAAACTACTCTTCTCGGTGTACTGTCAAAAGCCTTCTACAGATGAGGAAAACCATAAATATGGTTTTGGCTCTATAGTTGGGAGTAATCCTGTTGAGTTTGTATCAATAAATAAATTTTCAGTCATATATCCAATCTGTTGTTCTTAAACGGTGGTTAATCGTGAAAGTAAGATCCTGAATACACTTCTTCCTAATATGAAGTGTGAGTTTCTTAAGATATTTGACATATAATTCTCTCAGTTTTCTTCGAAGAAGTCTTTCGAAGAGTTTGGCATTAATGAGTCCTTCAGAATTTTCTCAGTTCCTGCATCCTTCTTTACAGAATTGGTTTTCAAATGTCAATCATTATGAGCTGTTATACTTTCTCAAGACCTTCTGAATATTGCAGTCAGATCTTTTCTTCCCTTATGTACTATGCATTGTCTTATGATAGGTCTTGTTATTATATATCCTGGTGAATTTTAAGTTCTTTGATCTTTTACTTCCTTGTGGATATATATATATATATATATATATATATATATATATATATATATATATATATATATATATATATATATATAAATATTTGTAACATTGGAAGTATCTAGACTTTGTACATATAAAACTTAAATATCTCTTCATATTTGAATTTTATATTATATAATCTTACTTATCTTCAATTCATTATATGATGTAAAATGAAAATTTATGAGCAAACTGGACTGAAATAACATATAACGTGAGTATCTTTAACGAAAATGATCAACTGTACACGGCATTTTTCAAAAAGTAATGCATTTTCCACAAAGTATATGATTTTCTCGAACTAAAAGTTCCTGTTGTGATGAAGCTTCACAATTTGCTTCTCCTGATTTTATCGAGTTTCTCACAAACACCAATAAAAAAGAAACTTTACATTCTAAATGTATAGACTACCTGTTATTCAGTGAACAGCTTTGACTAAATTTCTTAAAATACAAAAGAATGTGTTATGCACAGAAGTAGCTCAAAACATGTACCTTATGTGTTATGTAAATATTGGAATATCCTGAAAAGCTCAAGTTTTCATGCCAACTATATGAAGAATTGTTCAACAAATAAATTTTGAAGTTAAGAATTGCAGGTAATTTACTTGATCTCTTTCCTTTAGAGTTTGAAATCTGACTCTATTGTAACTATTATTAATCAGACTGGTTTACTCAGACAAAATATCTACGAAGATTATTATCAGAGAACAGAGATGTATTACATTCATATTTACTTGAAAGTTTCTTGTTATTGCTTATTATTGTCTTTGCATATTTTTCGTTTAATTTTCCAACCTGTATTGTAATCTAAAAGTAAATATTTCATTGAAAAGAAACTACTTATTTGCACACAAAGTAAAAAACTCACTTTCAAAGAGTCACTTTCATACATTTCAACTTGAATAACTTTCCATATGTGATGAACATACTCATTTTACACAATTATATAAATTACCTATAGTACAACTACCTATTACAAAATTGTCAAATTCCATAGCATTCCCCTAAGTAGTAGTTGAATTTTTTCCAAAATAAGAGTCGGAAAAGTAGCAGCATGTTTCCTGTGACTTTCATAAATCTTGGATTGAAAGTTGTAGTTGTACAAAATGAAACTTCATATGCTACTTCTACATTTTTGAACATCATGTTTCCCACTATCAGACACCTATAACAGAGAAACTTTCAACTTCAAATCAATGAGGAATTCTTGTCATTCATTCAACAACCTTGATAAAATTTCCGAGAAACAGTAACTATGAGTAATGAATGGAAGGAACTCACAATAATTACCTTTGTGCAAATTTGTGATCATATTTTCTTTGGTTCAAACTTGAACATTGTCAAACACATTGAATCTCATCAACTTTTACATCGGAATAATTGTAGAATAGAAACTTACTTCCACTTGAATAAACTGAAACGAAAATTCAATTTGAAATGGCACGGTCATATTGACATCCAGCTTGAAATATTTTAATATACATATAGCCTTAAGTGGATAGCTTTCAATATTCATATGATACATACTCTAAATGACCTAACGAAAATTTTATTGAATTCTTTCCAGAAAAAAATTTTATATAAAAGAGCTCAACACCTATTAATAGCAACTCGAAGGATAACTCCCATCATTTTGTAAGATCCTCCAATTGATTCGTTAAAAATCCTAGTAATTCCAGGACATTTTTCAATGCATAGAGGTTGAAATAACCATGAAAGAAAAATGAAATAAGTGAATTCTGAGTACATTTCTTGAGAATGCCTAAAGAAATATACATTAAATTACATGAATAAACCTCAAATTATATTCACTTACCTTTCAAACATTATTGTAAGTCTTCTTAATTCCTTTATAACATTTCGTTTGAATCATATTGTTTAGGTTAGAATAACCACAGAATGTTAAATTTATGAATTTTGAAAGTCTATCGTTTCTTTCCTTGAACAAATTATACATTAACATGGATAAAATAAACATCAAACTACGATCACTTACCTCTGAAAATTTATTTCAAGTTTCGTCAAACTTTTCATACAAATAAAATTCGGAATCACTTGTTTTGACAGACCAAATATAAGACTAATTGAAATGAGGTTAGATTCGAATGTTACTCCAGAAGAGAGAGAGCACTATATTCTAGATGTTGTTAATACCGAAATTATGTTGGTGAAAATTAAAGTTACTAACTATTTCCATCTCACTATTTTCGTTCAGAAGAGAGAGAGCATTACATTTTACACGTTGGTAACGCTCACTTCCGACATTGAATAGCGATATAAGGGGCAGAAGGAGCGGTGATGGCTCCACCCCCGTGTTTCCGTTCTATTCTTCGAAAATGTAGGTCTCAAAAACCTTCCCAAATTCGAAAATTAAATCCTGAAATGACGTTTTCTCGCCGGGGATCCGATCTCGAGATATGTAGGAATCGTTCGAAGGTCGAATCCTTTCTCCCGGTGACCCCGTTCAAGTAGGATGGTTAAAACAAAAACCCGTATTTTGACAGCTCGAGGTTTGTTTATTTCGCGAATTTCTGGCCGTCGGAAATTTTCTGAATATGGAAAGTAGAGCGAATTTGCGAAAGTCGGCCGATAGCCCTCCGTTCGATGGAAGATTTTTCCGTTTTCCCGTGGTTTTATGAGAATCTAACTATGGCGGCGCGAAATGCGAAACTCGAGGCTTTTTCGTCGTCCGGGTTTCGTAGCGATCGAAGGCGATTAAAATATTTCGTATAGCTGCAAAAGTCCGTAGAAATTATCCTCCATCCCGGAGATTTCGGAGACGTATTTTATTTTCGCTTTTCGAACTTTTTGCCGGAATTTTCGCCCGATCGACCTCTCCGATCGCCCTCCGAAAGATCCGAGTTATAGATTCCGAAGAAATCTCGCCGTTTCGACGTTCCGTTCGCCCGGGGCGACGTTTCGGCGAAATTTTTCGAAAAATCGTCCCGCCTCCGTCGTTCGAGCTAGGGACTCCGAATTTCGCTCGGATCTTCCTCGGACGTTTCTCACCGGAAAAATTATTCGCGGGGGCCACGGACCCCGCTCGTCCGCGCCGACCTTTCTTCCCGCCCGGTTCAAACTCCAACCGTCCCTCCACTTTCCTCGAAATAAGGCTTACTGCTTTAGTATATAAGACTAGTGAGCTCATTAAGATCGCCTTTATATCTGAACAGCTAATATACTAAACGCCTAATATACAAAAACGCCTAATATACAAAAACGCCTAATATACAAAACGCCTAATAGACGAAACGCCTAATATACCAAAACGCCTTATATATAAAATGCTTGATATACAAAAACGCCTAATACACTAAACGCAAAATATACTGAACGCCTTTCCATATCCAGCTCTAACTAAAATGAACGTCTCATTAGATACGATATTTATATTTAATAGTTCTTTATGTTATATGGAACTCTCTCATATATTGCTTAACACATCCTTATGGTATTGCAGCTTCCAGTATTGTTTTACGGATACTGAGTCATCAACCATATAAATTTAAACACTATTCACAACTATCCCAATTCAATTTGAAAATATTAACATTCTCCTATTGAGGAAGCATTAAAATTAAAACAAAAATATGAGTATGAAACAGCAAGATGGACGAATTACTGCTCAAGAATATTAATGAAATAGAAACTGAAAATTCTCTTCAAATTAAAATTTCTTGAACGTATCTAAAAGATAAAGGCGAGAACTTAGTAATGAAATAAGGAACACTACTGAATACATAGAAAGTTTACCTTATATGATTGCCCTGTACATAACTATTTTGTATCACCTCAAATTGACGAAAATTCACACATTTTGCTTACCAGAAAACAAACATCTTCTGAATTGAAGTATTCTTGTAGAAAGTACAAATAAGATTCAAGTACCCACAAATTTAGAAATACGTTATGAACCTTCATATAGATTACAATAATGTTAACTATATATCAGTTTCAGTACAGCAACAGATTTCCTAGATCCTCAACCCACATTCCATCACCAAATCTTCACAGCTATATATATATATATATATATATATATATATATATATATATATATATATATATATATATATATATATATATATATATATATATACAGTAAAAACCTCTGCTTACGGACACCTCCGAAATGTGACACCTCTGAATATCGGACAGTTTTAGAATCCCAACATGTCAAAACGAATATTTCATGCCATTCATAATTTCTCTCAAAAGCGGACACCTCCTAAAACGGACCGGACATCTGATAGATTCAAAATTTGCTCATAAACCAGTAATTCACCTCTCTCTATCGGACATACGACCTTCTCAACGCTATTCATATTGAAATAATTGTCAACACTAGGGATAACGGATTTACGATGGTTAGTGGAACTGAGGGATAATAAAATGGTCATTTTAGTTCTGTGTAGGTAGGTACCTTTTATATTTTTATAGGTACCTATAGAAATAAAACGAGAATATTTGGAAACAAGAAATGCTCGGTTTTCCTTATCACCAAAATTAAGATCCTAACCACCTGGAGGACCTTGATTTCCATTCAGTTTAAAATTGTAGGTTCTGGTAATATCATGGCTTCACAAAAGAGAAAACGTTTGTCTATTAAAGAGAAGATAGATATTATTGATGAGAGTGAAAAAGTGGATTGAGTGTTCGGAAGCTGAGTGAAAATTTGGTGTCGGAAAAACGCAGATAGGGATATAGTGAAGAATGCTAGTGAAATAAAAAAGTTGTTCCAGACAAGTGGAAATCTTCAACAGAAGAGGGCGTTCCCAAAACTGATGGCCTTGCAATTGATCAAGTCGTATTTAACTGGTTCTGTAAGGTTCGCAACAAAAATATTCCTATTTCTGGTCCCTTAATCCAGGAGAAAGCACTGAAGCCGCCAAAATTTGCAGCTGAATGACTTCAAAGCTTCTAACGGCTGGTTAGAAAATTTTGTCAGAGACATAAAATTACTTTCAAAGCTATATGGGGAATCTGCATGTTAACTTGCAGGATGTTTCTGAATGGAAGCAGAAGTTGAAGTTGATACTTCAGACTATTCACCTAAGGATATTTACAATGCTGATGAGACAGGTCTTTTTCCAAGCGCTCTACCTGCAAAAACTTTTGCATTAAAAATGATAAGTGCTCTGGAGGAAAGGCAGCCAAGGAGAGACTGACTGTTCTTTATGTTCGAATATGGAAGGTCAAAAGAAGAGCCATTAGTTATTGGTAAAAGTAAGAATCCAAGATGTTTTAAGGGGCCCATGTCGATAAATTGCCTCTAGAATGGGTCTCTAATAAAAAGCGTGGATGACAATGGAGATCATGTCCTTTTGTTGAGGAAATTCGATGATAAAATGAAAAGGGAAAAGCGGAAAGTCGTTCTTTTTAGATAACGCAACATCGCACTCAAGTATTCCACTAGACAATGTGAAAATAATTTTTCTACCGCCGAATACAACGTCATATTGCCAGCCAATGGACCAAGGAATAATTCAAAATTTCAAAGTAATTTATAGGAGCCTGCTCGTGAAAAGACTTCTATCGATTATGGATACAGAAGAGTCATTAGAAAAAGTGGAGAAAAGCATAACTCTAACGAATGCACTCATATGGATTGCTGCTGCGTGGAGAAAACTATCACCGAAGTAGTGAAAAACTGTTTTGCCAAAGCCGGCTTCCATAAAAGTGACAGTGCGGTACGCGATTCCGACATAGATCATGAAGATAACATCCCACTATCGCTTCTGTTCCCAAATATCGGAGAGACTTTTGCCGACTTGGAAGTGTATTCTTCAATTGATGACAATGTGTTGACAGAAAACAATGACGTTTCTATTGAGAGCTGTTGTCTCGAAGTGACTAATGAGAACATTGATTTAGATAGTGAAGATGAAGAATCATTAGTGACCACTATCTCTAGTTTGCCTGAGGTATGTGAAAATTGAGATATAGAAAACTTTTTTATTATAAACCATCCACATCTAACCAAAATATTTCCTCAACTCTTTTTAGACTGTGAGTCTGAAATTTTCAAGAAAAAATTGAAGACAGCAAAACAAACCACTATCCAAGATTATTTCAAACAATAAAATATAGTATAAATTTGTTGGTCTCAGTATTTTTATTCATCTGTCCCTATCACGAACCCTCCAATAACGGACACCCCCAATAGCGGACAACTTTTGATCCCCGTGGGTGTCCGTTATTCGGAGGTTTTACTGTATTTCCTCAGCCATTACTGTTGAGTAATCTTGGTCATCATGAATACTGTTTCCTTGTTAGATGCTTTCATCTGTGTTCTGTATTTCATCTTTTCCTGAAGAGTTTTTCCTATGTTGTTTTCAAATCATATCTCTGTTTGGTTTTTAGAATTCTTTTGAAATAGTTTTTCAATAGTATAAGATCCTTGAAATTTGGGCAGGTCTCTTTTTTACCTTTTAGGAAATATAAGGCCAATACTCCAATCATATGAGCAGATACATTTTCCATTCCTTTCTGAATATAGCTGTCAGATTCTTCTTCCCCTATCTTTGATGCATTTTCTTATATCAACATTGTTGCTACATTATACTGATATACCACTTTTAAATGCTTTTGATACTCTTTCTCAGTCTATAATTTACTCCTCTTTTCCCTAGGCTCCTCTCACTTACTACTCTTTTCAGCATTCTGCCGAAAGCTTCCTCCAGAACAAACATTTTGTCTTTAGTCTGCTCTTCTCTATAACTGGTTGATGGTAAAATGACAATCTCACAAACTTCTAGTATTCCTGAAAAGTATATTATTTACATTTACATTTTACATTTTTTATATCCCTTCTGAATTTGCTGACTGAATTCTTTTTTCTCCTATCATCAATGCATTTTCTCATCTCATCATTTGTGTTGTCACATTATTATGATATACCAATTACAAAGGCTTTTGATACTCTTCTAGTCTCTAATTTACTCCTTTTTTCTCAGACTCCTCTCTCATACTACTATTTTCAACATTCTACCTTAAACATCGTTCTCAGTTTATAATTCACCCTCTTTTCCTTAGACTCTCCCATAGTATTCTTCTCAGTTCTCTCTTGAAAGCCTTTCTCCACATCAGAGAAAACCTATAATTATATTTTGTCCTTAAATATGTTCTCTATTTGCTAGTCTATGGTGAAATTGTGATCCTGAACTCTTCTTCCTTTTCTTGAAGTGTGTTTTCCATGTTGTTTTTCAATCATTTCTCTAATTCAAAGGCAAACATGTAGTTTATATTGATGACAGAAGCATTTGGGAAGAAGTCAAACAATTTGACAGTTATTTTAAATTGCTCTTTTATATCCCAGTATTAATGCTAGTAATAGTTGAAGGAAATATGAAAACAGTCATGTATAAAGAACTTCCCACATACTAATGAAAAATTAAGTATTGAGACTAATATCTTATTTCACTGCCACCAAGCTAACTTGCTGTACATATGAACTGATAATAAAATATTGCTATTCTAAATATTGCTGTCATGATTCTTCTCCTATCTTCAATTCATCTTCTCATCCTAACTAAGATATTAACATATTATACTGATTTACCCATTTCAAGGCTTTTGATACTCTTCCTCAATCTATAATTCACTTCTCCTTTCCTTAGACTCTCCCATTTTACTCTTCTCAGTTTTTTCAAAAGCCTTCCTAGATAATGAAAAGCAAGGAATATCTTCTTGCCCTTTAGTTTGTTATTCTCTGAGCTGGTTGATAGTGGAAATGTTATTCTGAACACTTTCTCCTCTCCTGAAGGGTATGTTTTCCAATTATATCTCTGTTTGGTTTCTAGAATTTTTTATATTGTTTCCCAATAGTATAGGTTCTTAAAATTTGCTCAGTTGCTGTTTTTTTCTTCCCTATCTTCGATTCATTTTCTAATCTCAACATTGATGTCATATCCTCCTGAATTACTTTATAAGACTTCTGCTATTCTTAATCAGTTTATACATCACTTTTCGTTGCCTAAGACTCTCATACTGTTTCTTCTCAGTGTTCTGTCGAAAGCCTTCTCCAGATGAGGGTTAACCATAAATTTTTTTTTTTTCTGCTTTCAATTTGTTATTCTCTATAAGATGGTTAATTGTGAAAATCCTGAATACACTTCTTCCTTATATGAAGAGTGTATTTCTTAAGTTGTTTTACATAGAACTCTTTCACTTTTTCTTCGAAGGAGTCTTTCGAAGAGTTTAGCATTAATGTAAGTCCTTCAGAATTTTCTCAGTTCCTGCAGTCTTTTTTGCAGTATTGTTTTCAAATGTAAATCCTTCAATTATTATGAGCTGTTAAACTTTCTCAAGCCCTTCTGAATATCGCAGTCAGATCTCTTCTTCCTTATGTACCATGAATCGTCTTATAATAGGTCTCGTTATTATATATCCCGGTGAAACACCAATTTTAAGTTCTTTGATCTTTTACTTTTGTGATATATATATATTCCTGATTTTATCGAGTTTCCCACCAATAAAAAAAAAAGAAACTTTATATTCTAAATGTATAGAGACTAAACCACAATATTTTCAGATATATATTCAGTCTGTTGTTCTAAGGTGGTTGATCGTAAAAATAAGATCCTGAACACACTTCTTACTCATATGAAGTGTGTGTCTCTTGAGTTATTTTACATAGAATTCCTTTCACTTTTCTTCGAAGAAGTCTTTCGAAGAGGTTGGTATTAATGGAAGTCCTTCAGAATATTCTCAGTTCCTGCTGTGTCTTCTTTTTGCAGTATTGTTTTCCAAATAACAATCCTTCAATTATTTTGAGCTGTTAAACTTTCAAGCCCTTCTGAATGTTGCAGCCAGATCTTTTCTTCTTCTTATGTACCATGCGTTGTCTTATGATAGGTCTTGTCATTATGTATCCTGATGAAATACCATCTTTAACGAAAATCATCAACTATACACAGCATTTTTCAAGAAGTAATTTCATTTTCCACAAAATATGTGATTTTCTCGAACTGAAAGTTCCTGTTGTAATGAAGCTTTATAATTTGCTTCACCTGATTTTATCAAGTTTTCCACAAACACCAATAAGAAAGAAACTTTACATTCTAAATGTATAGACTACCTGTTATTCAGTGACTAAACTTCTTAAAATACAAAAGAATGTGTTATGCACAGAAGTAGCTCAAAACATGTACCTTATGTGTTTTGTAAATATTGAATATCTTGAAAAGCTCAAGTTTTCATGGCAACTATATGAAGAATTGTTCAACAAATAAATTTTGAAGTTAAGAATTGCAGGTAATTTACTTGATCTCTTCCTTTAGAGTTTGAAATCTGACTCTATTGTAACTATTATTAATCAGACTGGTTTATTTACACAAAAATATCTACGAAGATTATTATCAGAGAACAGGGATGTATTATATTCATATTTACTTGAAACTTTCTTGTTATTGCTTAATATTGTCTTTTGCTTAATTTTCATTTAATTTTCCAACCTGTTTACAGTGGATCCAATTAATTTTTCTTGTTATCAAGTGGAATGTAATCTAAAATAAATATTTCATTAAAATGAAACTACTTATATGCACTCAAAGTAAAAACTCACTTTCAAAGAGTCACTTTCATACATTTTAATTTGAATAACTTTACTTCAAATACATTGAATTCCATTTACATTTTTGTAATTTCATAATTGTAGTCAAATAAATACTACCACGTTTATAAACTGAAACAAAAATTCAATACAGATGAACACAAAATTCAGTTTAAAATACCTTATTTATTATTGTTTTCTTTCATTGGAATACATAGGTTAGAACACAGAATGTAAATATGAAATATGTGGATTCTTCTATTATGCTGAAAAAAACATTACGATGCATTAAATATTCATTAAATTACGTTCACTTACCTTGGAATGATTATTTGAGGTTTTGTTAATAATGACACGTATACAATCTCACATTTACAATTTATCTTCTTTTTTCTTCTTTTTGTTGCCCTTGATAATAGTGAACATCTAGACATTATCAACTTAACGGCAAGTCTGCCGTTCGACACGACGATATCCGTCGTACGGGACGGATATTCGATCGTTTAGTGAGAGAATAGAGGGATATAAGTGTTCGTTTATGTCCCGTCTACTCTTTTTACCTATGTTTCCGGGTACGGTCCTCTTTAAAACTTCTTCTTCTTTGCCTTGTCAGATTGAGAATCGGCGGTTTAAGGAGAGTAAGGGAGGGTGATTGGCCCGCCCCCGTGTTTCCGTTCTATTCTTCGAAAATGTAGGTCTCAAAACCGTCCCAAATTCGAAAATTAAGTCCTGAAATGACGTTTTCTCGCCGGGATCCGATCTCGAGATATGTAGGAATCGTTCGAAGGTCGAATCCTTTCTCCCGGTGACCCCTGTTCGAGTAGGATGGTTAAAACAAAACCCGTATTTTGACAGCTCGAGGTTTGTTTATTTCGCGAATTTCTGGCCGTCGGAAATTTTCTGAATATGGAAAGTAGAGCGAAAATTTGCGAAAGTCGGCCGATAGCCTTCCGTTCGATGGAAGATTTTTCCGTTTTCCCGTGGTTTTATGAGAATCTAACTATTGCGGCGCGAAATGCGAAACTCGACGCTTTTTCGTCGTCCGGCTTCGTAGCGATCGAAGGCGATTAAAATATTTCGTATAGCTGCAAAAGTCCGTAGAAATTATCCCCTCCATCCCGGAGATTTCGGAGACGTATTTTATTTTCGCTTTTTCGGAACTTTTTGCCGGAATTTTCGCCCGATCGACCTCTCCGATCGCCCTCCGAAAGATCCGAGTTATCGATTCCGAAGAAATCTCGCCGTTTCGACGTTCCGTTCGCCCGGGGCGACGTTTCGGCGAAATTTTTCGAAAAATCGTCGCGCCTTCGTCGTTCGAGCTAGGGACTCCGAATTTCGCTCGGATCTTCCTCGGACGTTTCTCTACCGGAAAAAAATTATTCGCGGGGGCCTACGGACCCCGCTCGTCCGCGCCGACCCTTTCTTCCCGCCCGGTTCAAACTCCAACCGTCCCCTCCACTTTCCTCGAAATAAGGCTTACTGCTTTAGTATATAAGACTAGTGAGCTCATTAAGATCGCCTTTTATATCTAAACAGCTAATATACTAAACGCCTAATATACAAAAACGCCTAATATACAAAAACGCCTAATATACAAAAACGCCTAATAGACGAAACGCCTAATATACCAAAACGCCTTTATATATAAAAATGCCTGATATACAAAAACGCCTTATACACTAAACGCAAAATATACTGAACGCCTTTCCATATCTAGCTCT